>HG993124.1:91401769-93801769 GCA_905231855.2 Eristalis tenax | reverse complement strand
TCCTCCGCTGGCATTGTCTTCCTTCTTATATATTGCACCGGGCGAAACATCTGATCATCGTTATCCTTCTGTGGGAACACAGCTCCGTAACCGCTCTTACTCGCATCTGTGTGTATCTCAGTTACAGCTTGAGGATCGAACAGTTTGAGTACTGGCGATCTCATCAAAGCATCCTTAAGCAATTTGACTGCTGCTACATTTTAATTATTCCATTTTCTATTTGATATCCTAGAAAGTCAATCTTTCGTCTCAGAAATCTGCACTTCGCACAATTGATTTTTAAGCCATTGTTAGCTGCTACTTCAAGAACCTTTTCCTATTTAGCGATCGCTTCCTTCTCATTTCTTGCAGGTATTATAAGATCTTCGACATTTAACTTCATTACTCCTTTTTGTATTAGCTCCCTGAAGATGTACGTGATGAATTTAATGAAACTTGCTGGTGAATAACACAGCCCAAATGGAGCCTTAAGAACTCATATTGCCCATTGTATGTAATAAAGGATGTATAAACCGTTGACCAAATGAATAGAGAATACTTCTCCTGCTTGCAAATTGTCCAGTTTGTCATCTATTAACAGCATTGGGTAATGGTACTTCATGATTTGTTGGTTAATGCGGCAAAAATCACAACAAAGCCTCTTAGTTACCAAAACTACTGGAGATGTAAATTTTGAGGTGCTTAATTGTATAATTCCTGCTTCTAACCATTCCCATAGTTGATCTTGTCAGCTGGTGACATCCTCCTAGGGCGTTCATATGTGTGTCGTCTTTCAATGTTAGTTTCATCTCCACCGGTGACGTAACATTCTTCTTAGGAGTATATTCATTCACGAGCTTCTTTATTACTTGCGCATCTTCAATGATTAAACGCCCTACATCTACTTCAACAGGTAACTTTGCTCGTCTTAACCCATCAATCGAACAACATATTGTGCCAAATTCAGATATCAGTTCTTTAATACCCGATTTGGACTTCTGCTCGTCTGATTGTGTTGAGTTGGTTTTTGACCTAACCGTCTCAGTTCGGTGTTCAACTTCTTTTACCTGCTTACTCGTCCCTGCAACATCTTTAGTCCTCCTGGATGGTTGAATCATCACCTCTGCCGTTATCTTAGTCTACTCGGGTTTTGGCTCTGGGAGTAAACTTCTCGTTTTTCTTCTTCTTGTTCGACTCTTCTTCTTTGAAAGCGAACTCCTCTTGAATCGATTGTAACTGTCGCTGTCTTTATCAGTTCGTTGTATACCCAACGTGTATATTTCCTTTAAACCAATACATTGGAGTTTTTGATTTTGAAGCATTTGACATCACGACTCCGACAAGCATTGGCCACATGTCCCGTATCTCCGCATTTAAAGCAACGTCTTTTCTGTTTTATATCAACGGGTTATTTAGGAAATGAGCTAACAAATCTCGATCCTTCGTTTGATCCCTGTTGCTTGCTTCTTTCGAAGATCTTGATTTTAGCTTTTAGATCTACAACGGTCGACACCTCGTACAAAACAACTTTGTTAACTTTGTCATCTTTGATGCCGTTGATAAAGTATTGCACCAGCGATTCTTCGTTCATGCTTAACGGCTTGGCGATCTCGATGATGCTGTTTCCTTATATTTCTTAACTGTCGATGAATTTCTGCCGAGTTAAGGCTCTCTTTGAATTCTTCTCGTTTGGCTTTTTTTTAGAGTGTCCCGATGAATAGATATAGCGTTGTAGAAGATTCCATCCCACTGTTTCGGATAAATCTTCAAATCCCTCTATCCAATCCTCAAAATTTTGGGTTGACGCCCCAGTGAATGTGGTCATGCTCTTTTCCACATCTTTAAACGTAAACGCAGTCGCCACATAAATTCTGGATCGGCTCCGCATTCTCTCTACGGCCACCGCTGATGTTTCCGCCTCTTCATACTCTTCCTCATCTTCTTCGAGAGGGAAACCGAAGTGTCCCAACAAACGTTGTTGTAGGTCATGCTTGTTTCCCGTCCTCACTAGTCCAAACCCTTTAAATTTGTTCCTTCAACTCTTCTAAAGTCAACCGCATTATTTACTGTTTTCACAAAAATAACGTGTTGATCGCTTAGCGGTGGATAACTGACTGTCCTGAATTGGGTTTGCAAAAGGAATAAATATATAACAAGAATGAACAGAAGAAATAACAAGAATGAACATGCGGTGCGCGTCCGGTTATTTACTTCTTCTGTCAGTGCATTAGTCTCATTTATTGTCGGGCGATCGTCACGTAGGCACTCAGGGATATTTTGCTGAATATCGTCCTGCTTGTGTGCGTGATCGATCTGCACGTCGTAGCATGGTAATCCCACATAACCATCTTAAAAACAAGAGCGGCCAAACACTGCGGGCTGTTTAATGCCTACTCAGAAAAGGCAAGCTAAGAGAGAAAGCTTCAGAAGTTTTTCGCGAGACAATAACAAATACCCCTGCAGAAGCCAGACTACATAAAGCACTTTCAAAAACAGGACAGATTCAGATGTCTCTAAAGAAACGCGATGACAGCGACCCTGAAAATGAGGAACAGAAGGCCAGACTTTCACTGGAAACTCACTTTCAGGGCAGTCATCAAAACATTGACGTGTCTAGAACTAATTTGACCAGACCAGAAAGAGATATTCTCTAAAGGACGCCTGGTGTTCAATAGCCCTGAGAATAATTAACATACAAAAAAACACAAAAAAAAAATATTTTATTTTGCAATATAAAGAAAATACGCCCGCTCTGGACCGTGGACTGTAATGAAGTGAATATAATAAGAATGTATTTTTCCATTGTACCAGCGCTCCTATCTCGTACGCTTATCGACGCGACATCTCGATCGCAACCACCGCTACCCAGCACACTATGAAATTGGGTGTGGCTTGCGCGCGAGTTACAATAAAAGAAACGCTGATGTGTTTTGCGGTGGTCTTAAGACTGAATTTTTATTATGCACAAATTCTTATTCTACCTTACAAACTAATTTCCTAACTGTCAGCATATAAGGTTCAGTAGCTTTTGCAATATGATCGCAATGACCCACATCGATCGAGCAGCAATTGACTCATTGCGAAATGAGTAAAAGTGCAAGGTAAGGAAGACTGTATTGCGAAGCAATTGAACGTCAAATGCTGACACAGCAGAAGTACATCGTCGGTGTGAATGTCCGACGTAACTCGCCTTCCACCAAAGTTAGAATTATCCTGAATTCTGGTAATTTATTTACAATTGTTTTGTCTCTTAGTCTATAATATTAATATACGTATAAATACATTTTTGTATTGTATTTTTTTATTTTATTTTTTTTTTTTTGCAATGGCGGTAACAAAAGCTTTTATTTATATTACACCATATTTCGCTTTTAACTTTACTAGATCGTAGGCTCGATGTGTTTCTTTATTAGTGCTTTCTGTTACATTGCATTTCATACTTATCTTAACTTTGTTTTGCTTCTTTAATAGTAGTATTAAAAATAATATTACTCCTAGACACAATATAATCGTTGTACTTGTCATAGTATAGTTAATAGATTTGTGAAATTTGAATTCTTTTATAGATTTCAAATTTTCTTCTTGATTTAAAACAATCTCATCAAAGGTCAGTTCAGTATTTGATTCGAAGGTTTTTTCATATTCCGGAATTACAAAACTATCGATATATTCAAAAACATTATTGGTGAACTGTGTTTTATCAATAAATATTGAACAATTATTGTAATTAAGGAAATAATTTCCAGAAAGTATAAGTTGCCTTTCATCACAAGTTCTATTTAATCTTTTCATATTTACATTTTTGTGTATTTTTTGTTAAAATACATTTTCTTTCAAAAACACAATTTTCACTTAGTTTTAGTTCTTGTATAGACTTGTTTTCTTCATATAAATACATTTTATTATCAATTTCTACAAAATATTCCATATCTGCTTTAATTTCTTTGCAAAAATGGTTTGACATCGGAGTTATTAATTTTTTATTTACTTTGACAAATTCGACAGGTAGCTTTATTGCAAAAATAATATCTTCACTTTTAGTAACAGCTACTCCAGTTCCTACATTTGAAAGTTATTTAAAATCAATATTATACCTTAAAATTTCATTATTCGTTAACATGTTTGGATGTAATATACCGGTTCGAGCTGAAGCTACATTTTGTTGAATGTTTTCTATATTTTCTCTAAGCCGGTTTAGTTTAAACATTTGTTCTATAACAAATACTTCTGAACTTAATATTTTTGGTAACCCCTGAATTTCGTTAATTTTATTTAAAATCCTTTTTCTATCTGAGTCAACTGTATCTTTTAACTGATAAATGCTTTCATTGTTTTTTTGGAATTGATCTTTATTTGTTGGTTCATATTTGTTATTACGGCATTTTTATTTTGATCAACAACAGAAAAATGTCGTTCAATAGTTTGTCTATCTTCGTCATCAATCTTAAATGCACTTCCAACAAAATTAAAAAGTCCTCGCTTATACCTATGTGGAATAATAGAGTTTGCTTTACTGATATACTTTACTTAATATTATTTATTTCATCTACTAATAAATGCTTCCTGTCTACTTCAATATCTAAATTTTCTATGTTGGACTGAAATTGTTTAAGTACATCTAATATGTCTTGTATCTTAACTACATGTCAACAGCATATCCTAAGTTCGACTCGACTCGTCCAATTTTCAACGCCTGGAACGACACCGTTATTAGTACGAATATTATTACCAGCTGGAGCAATTTCTGAAAATTTTAACGGTCTTTTTATATTAGCTTTATGAACATTTCTCAGTCTATATTTCCTAAATTTCGGTTGTTCTTTGTGCCTTACACTAAAGTAGTTCTTTATATATCCTTGTTCACGAGTTTCGACGTAATTTTCTGTTTTTGCATTTGATTTTGTAATTTTGTTTTGTTTATTTTTTTCTAACCTGTCTTTTATTAAAGTCCTTTCTATATCATTATTTTGAGCCTTAAGTGGAGTTGTTTGAATTGAGGAATGGAAAGAATTATTGTATAGACCGATTGCTTTATTCATTTGATAAGTAATGGAAATTTTATTTTCTATATTCAAGGCACGAATTCGTTCAGTGAGGGTACTATTCAGACGCTATTCATTTTCGTTGATATTGGAGGGCGTTTTCGTAAATTCAAACTTTTTCTTAATGGGCTTCCTATCGTACTTTGCGGACGTACACGTATCACAGTTGTTCACAACTTTATGGATCAAAACTCTAAGGTTCGGGCAGTAGACGATATGCTTCATCATAGTTTGAAACTATACCAGAATGACCAGATTTTTTTTCATGGTATAAAGAGATTTGTCTAAGTGCTTCATCTTCATAAGTAAGATCTTTAGCAAAGTATCTACATTTTAAAAATTTTGTTCCTGTATTAGGTGGAAAAACTTCGATCAACTTAAGTTGCACCTGGTTATATACAGAATCATCTAATTCTGAGTATATTCCAACTTTTCCTTTAGTAACATGTCTTCAGACAATGTTATTAATATTGTGAGGTATATCATTTCGCTCAATGTAAATTCTCTTGATACAAAATACTCTTTCTACTTCATTTTCTTTTTGATTAAGTATTATAATTTGGGTTCTGAATCGATTTACAACAGTATCCAAACATTGGGGACTTGTCTGCTGTGAAGTTTCGATATCAGCAATATTTTCCAATCTGCTAAAAAAACAGCCACTTTATTTTACTCTACCTTTAAGGTATTCTACTTCGTAATTAAATACTTGTAATTTGAGTAGCCACCTTTGATTTCTGGGTGAGAATTCTTTTCCGCTATATTTGGTGTTAAACCTATTACCCCATAAATATGGACGAAAATAAGAAACAGACCAAACAATAGCCAAGAATTCTTTATCAGTAGTCGAATAAAGTTTCTCGTGATCGTTTAAAGATCGTGAAGCAAAACAAACAGGTTGGTCTTCCTGTGTCAGTACTGCTCCAATTGCGTAATTGGAAGCAATACAAAATAAAAGGTTTCTCAAAATCGGGAAATCTTAAGATTGGGTGTTTAACAATTTTGGATTTGAGTGTTTCAAATGATAGAATATATTCTGGGTCCATTTTGTTTATTTTAGCATCTTTTTTAAGATACTTAACCATTGGGTACGCAATTTTCGAATAGTTCTGCTTCCTTTTAATTGTTTGACCGTTTGTGGTAATTTATAGTCGACTATGCACTTAATTTTCACAGGATTGGGTTTCATTCCATCTTTTGTTAGGATGTGTCCCAGAAATTCGTTGTCGCATTGTAAGAACGAACATTTGTGAAATTGTACTTTTAAAAATACTTAAAAACTGTACTTAAAAAAATACTTCTTATGGCTAATAAATGTTCCTCAAGGCTGGTCGAAAATATAAGGATATCATCTAGATAAACCACGCAAATCTTATTTATGAAATCTCTTAATATTTCATTCATAAATCTCTGGAAGGTAGCCGGTGCGTTTTTTAAACCGAATGGCATCCGAGTAAATTCATATAGACGTGTCTAGGATGCATTCGAATTTGATAATACCCTTTGACCAAGTCCAGAGTGCTGAAGTATTGAGCACGTCCTAATTTGCATAACAAATTGTCAATATTCGGTAGAGGAAACTTATCATCGATAGTTATATCGTTTAAGCGTCTGTAGTCAACGCATATTCTAAATTTCTGTTTTCCTGAACTATGTTCTTTCTTTGGTACAACAACTATTGGTGAAACATATTTACTGTGTGATGTTCGTACGATTCCTTGCTTACCCATTTCCTCAATTTGTCTTTTAACCTCATCCTCGTGCTTGGGGGCTAATCGGTACAAACGAGAACATATCTGCTGATCGGTTTTGGTATTGATTTCATGCATAATTGAATCAGTATTTGTTATCTGATCGCCTTCATGGTAAACCAAATTCTTAAATTCGTTCAAGAGATCGTTAATCTTATCTCGTTCGTATTGTTTTATATAAGACAAATTTATGGATTTACTACTTTGGTCAGATAATTCAAAGCATTGTAATAATTATGAATCATCGGAAAATAACTTTATACTTGCACTATTTGTAGCTTCATAATTTGGCCGCGAGAATTCAACATTAATGCGTTTTTACGTATAAAATCCATACCAAGCAACAAATCATAACTTTTGTTTTTTAATGCCATTTTATAGTTTTTTTCGTTATGGTGTCTTGACTGGGACCCCTTTTGATTTGATATTAGTGTGTTTCTAACTAACAAAACAATTTTTTTTGTCTTGCCTACTTTTACCTCTTGACATAACTTTGGAAATAAATGTTGATTTTTTTCTATACATCATATCCATAGCTCTGTAATCATCTAATAACTTTAATTTAGAATATTTATTAAACATTTCTATTATACTTAAAATAAGGTCCATATGTATTCTAAAACTACCATCATTTTTTTCTAACAAAATTTCTTTTAGATCACATTCTGCTCGACCTGGACTATACATTTTTGGTTTGCTACTGTCAAATTTGTATATTTCATTCAACTGATACAAGGCAATTGTAAAAACATTAAAAAGCTCTCTTAGATTACTAACCTTAATGAAACGACAATTATTAAATACTTCTGAATATGTCTTCGTTGGTCGGAAGTGTTGACTGAGTTGGTCCTTTGTTTTATCCCATGTTGCTTCATCTCATACTTGGTGAATACTTCTTGCTGCTTCACCCTGGATTTTTTCACGTAGAACTATCTGGATACAACAGTCTTTTAATTGTTTATCCTCTTCACAAAGTTTAAGTATGCCTTCGAATGCTTTAATAAAATCACATACACTATAATTCGATTTTCCGTCGAAGCATTTCAATTGTCTGAATTGGTTAATTATATCGCTTGCACTTAATTGAAATTTGTATTTTTCATTTGATATACTAACCGACGCCCATTTGTCTATTATTTGTTCCTGGGCCTGGATAATTGCCTGTATGGCTGCGATTTTAGATTCATTCAATTGTTCACAAGTTGTGCTGGTAGCCATTATATATAAATAGTCTTAAACTGTATTCAAACAATAACAAACACAATGGCGGTAACAAAAGCTTTTATTTATATTACACCATATTTCGCTTTTAACTTTACTAGATCGTAGGCTCGAGGTGTTTCTTTATTAGTGCTTTCTGTTACATTGCATTTCATACTTATCTTAACTTTGTTTTGCTTCTTTAATAGTAGTATTAAAAATAATATTACTCCTAGACACAATATAATCGTTGTACTTGTCATAGTATAGTTAATAGATTTGTGAAATTTGAATTCTTTTATAGATTTCAAATTTTCTTCTTGATTTAAAACAATCTCATCAAAGGTCAGTTCAGTATTTGATTCGAAGGTTTTTTCATATTCCGGAATTACAAAACTATCGATATATACAAAAACATTATTGGTGAACTGTGTTTTATCAATAAATATTGAACAATTATTGTAATTAAGGAAATAATTTCCAGAAAGTATAAGTTGCCTTTCATCACAAGTACTATTTAATCTTTTCATATTTACATTTTTCAATATTAATACAGTGTTGTTTATTTCTATAAATTGTTCTTGTGTATTTTTTGTTAAAATACTTTTTCTTTCAAAAACACAATTTTCACATAGTTTACTTCTTGTATAGACTTGTTTTCTTCATATAAATACATTTTATTATCAATTTCTATATCATTTTTATCTATATATCATTATTTTGAGCCTTATGTGGAGTTGTTTGAATTGTGGAATGGAAAGAATTATTGTAAAGACCGATTGCTTTATTCATTTGATCAATAATGGAAATTTTATTTTCTATATTCAAGGCACGAATTCGTTCGGTAAAGGTACTATTCAGACGCTATTCAATTTCGTTGATATGGAGGGCGTTATCGTACTTTGCGGACGTACACGTATCATAGTTGTCCACAACTTTATGGATCAAAACTCTAAGGTTCGGGCATTAGACGATATGCTTCATACTTTCATAGTTTGAAACTATACCGGAATGACCAGATTCTTTTTTTAGGGTATAAAGAGATTTGTCTAAGAGCTTCATCTTCACAAGTAAGATCTTTAGCAAAGTATCTACATTTTAAAATTTTTGTTCCTGTATTAGGTGGAAAAAGTTCGATCAACTTAAGTTGCACCTGGTTATATACAGAATCCTCTAATTACAACTTACAACTTTTCCTTTAGTAACATGTCTTCAGACGATGTTATTAATATTGTGACTTATATCATTTCGCTCAATGTAAATTCTCTTGATACAAAATACTCTTTCTACTTCATTTTCTTTTTGATTAAGTATTATAATTTGGGTTCTGAATCGATTTACAACAGTATCCAAACATTGGGGACTAGTCTGCTGTGAAGTTTCGATATCATCAATATTTTCCAATCTGCTTAAAAAATCAGCCACTTTATTTTCTCTACCTTTAAGGTATTCTACTTCGTAATTAAATTCTTGTAATTTGAGTAGCCACCTTTGATTTCTGGGTGAGAATTCTTTTCCGCTATATTTGGTGTTAAACCTATTACCCCATAAATATGGACGAAAATAAGAAACAGACCAAACAATAGCCAAGAATTCTTTATCAGTAGTCGAATAAAGTTTCTCGTGATCGTTTAAAGATCGTGAAGCAAAACAAACAGGTTGGTCTTCCTGTGTCAGTACTGCTCCAATTGCGTAATTGGAAGCAATACAAAATAAAAGGTTTCTCAAAATCGGGAAATCTTAAGATTGGGTGTTTAACAATTTTGGATTTGAGTGTTTCAAATGATAGAATATATTCTGGGTCCATTTTGTTTAGTTTAGCATCTTTTTTAAGATACTTAACCATTGGGTACGCAATTTTCGAATAGTTCTGCTTCCTTAAACTGTGTTCAAACAATAACAAACACGATTCACAATAGCACGACACTGTTTTTTTTTTTGTACTTTTTAGCACCGAGAGCATTTATCGGTTTTCTTTAAGTTCGACTGCGCCAGTTACAATAAAAGAAACACTCATGTGTTTTGCGGTGTTCATAAGACTGAATTTTTATTATGCACAGATTCTTATTCTACCTTACAAACTAATTTCCTAACTGTCAGCATTTAAGGCTAAGTAGCTCTTGCAATATGATCGCAATGAACCACATCGATCGAGCAGCGATTGACTCATTGTGAAATGAGTAAAAGTGCCAGGTAAGGAAGACTGTATTGCGAAGCAATTGAACTTCAAATGCTGACACAGCAGAAGTACATCGTCGGTGTGAATGTCCGACGTAACTCGCCTTCCACCAAAGTTAGAATTATCCTGAATTCTGGTAATTTATTTACAATTGTTTTGTCTCTTAGTCTATAATATTAATATACGTATAAATACATTTTTGTATTGTATTTTTTTATTTTATTTTTTTTTTTTTGCAATGGCGGTAACAAAAGCTTTTATTTATATTACACCATATTTCGCTTTTAACTTTACTAGATCGTAGGCTCGAGGTGTTTCTTTATTAGTGCTTTCTGTTACATTGCATTTCATACTTATCTTAACTTTGTTTTGCTTCTTTAATAGTAGTATTAAAAATAATATTACTCCTAGACACAATATAATCGTTGTACTTGTCATAGTATTGTTAATAGATTTGTGAAATTTGAATTCTTTTATAGATTTCAAATTTTCTTCTTGATTTAAAACAATCTCATCAAAGGTCAGTTCAGTATTTGATTCGAAGGTTTTTTCATATTCCGGAATTACAAAACTATCGATATATTCAAAAACATTATTGGTGAACTGTGTTTTATCAATAAATATTAAACAATTATTGTAATTAAGGAAATAATTTCCAGAAAGTATAAGTTGCCTTTCATCACAAGTTCTATTTAATCTTTTCATATTTACATTTATGTGTATTTTTTGTTAAAATACATTTTCTTTCAAAAACACAATTTTCACTTAGTTTTAGTTCTTGTATAGACTTGTTTTCTTCATATAAATACATTTTATTATCAATTTCTACAAAATATTCCATATCTGCTTTAATTTCTTTGCAAATATGGTTTGACATCGGAGTTATTAATTTTTTATTTACTTTGACAAATTCGACAGGTAGCTTTATTGCATAAATAATATCTTCACTTTTAGTAACAGCTACTCCAGTTCCTACATTTGAAAGTTATTTAAAATCAATATTATACCTTAAAATTTCATTATTCGTTAACATGTTTGGATGTAATATACCGGTTCGAGCTGAAGCTACATTTTGTTGAATGTTTTCTATATTTTCTCTAAGCCGGTTTAGTTTAAACATTTGTTCTATAACAAATACTTCTGAACTTAATATTTTTGGTAACCCCTGAATTTCGTTAATTTTATTTAAAATCCTTTTTCTATCTGAGTCAACTGTATCTTTTAACTGATAAATGCTTTCATTGTTTTTTTGGAATTGATCTTTATTTGTTGGTTCATATTTGTTATTACGGCATTTTTATTTTGATCAACAACAGAAAAATGTCGTTCAATAGTTTGTCTATCTTCGTCATCAATCTTAAATGCACTTCCAACAAAATTAAAAAGTCCTCGCTTATACCTATGTGGAATAATAGAGTTTGCTTTACTGATATACTTTACTTAATATTATTTATTTCATCTACTAATAAATGCTTCCTGTCTACTTCAATATCTAAATTTTCTATGTTGGACTGAAATTGTTTAAGTACATCTAATATGTCTTGTATCTTAACTACATGTCAACAGCATATCCTAAGTTCGACTCGACTCGTCCAATTTTCAACGCCTGGAACGACACCGTTATTAGTACGAATATTATTACCAGCTGGAGCAATTTCTGAAAATTTTAACGGTCTTTTTATATTAGCTTTATGAACATTTCTCAGTCTATATTTCCTAAATTTCGGTTGTTCTTTGTGCCTTACACTAAAGTAGTTCTTTATATATCCTTGTTCACGAGTTTCGACGTAATTTTCTGTTTTTGCATTTGATTTTGTAATTTTGTTTTGTTTATTTTTTTCTAACCTGTCTTTTATTAAAGTCCTTTCTATATCATTATTTTGAGCCTTAAGTGGAGTTGTTTGAATTGAGGAATGGAAAGAATTATTGTATAGACCGATTGCTTTATTCATTTGATAAGTAATGGAAATTTTATTTTCTATATTCAAGGCACGAATTCGTTCAGTGAGGGTACTATTCAGACGCTATTCATTTTCGTTGATATTGGAGGGCGTTTTCGTAAATTCAAACTTTTTCTTAATGGGCTTCCTATCGTACTTTGCGGACGTACACGTATCACAGTTGTTCACAACTTTATGGATCAAAACTCTAAGGTTCGGGCAGTAGACGATATGCTTCATCATAGTTTGAAACTATACCAGAATGACCAGATTTTTTTTCATGGTATAAAGAGATTTGTCTAAGTGCTTCATCTTCACAAGTAAGATCTTTAGCAAAGTATCTACATTTTAAAAATTTTGTTCCTGTATTAGGTGGAAAAACTTCGATCAACTTAAGTTGCACCTGGTTATATACAGAATCATCTAATTCTGAGTATATTCCAACTTTTCCTTTAGTAACATGTCTTCAGACAATGTTATTAATATTGTGAGGTATATCATTTCGCTCAATGTAAATTCTCTTGATACAAAATACTCTTTCTACTTTATTTTCTTTTTGATTAAGTATTATAATTTGGGTTCTGAATCGATTTACAACAGTATCCAAACATTGGGGACTTGTCTGCTGTGAAGTTTCGATATCAGCAATATTTTCCAATCTGCTAAAAAAACAGCCACTTTATTTTACTCTACCTTTAAGGTATTCTACTTCGTAATTAAATACTTGTAATTTGAGTAGCCACCTTTGATTTCTGGGTGAGAATTCTTTTCCGCTATATTTGGTGTTAAACCTATTACCCCATAAATATGGACGAAAATAAGAAACAGACCAAACAATAGCCAAGAATTCTTTATCAGTAGTCGAATAAAGTTTCTCGTGATCGTTTAAAGATCGTGAAGCAAAACAAACAGGTTGGTCTTCCTGTGTCAGTACTGCTCCAATTGCGTAATTGGAAGCAATACAAAATAAAAGGTTTCTCAAAATCGGGAAATCTTAAGATTGGGTGTTTAACAATTTTGGATTTGAGTGTTTCAAATGATAGAATATATTCTGGGTCCATTTTGTTTATTTTAGCATCTTTTTTAAGATACTTAACCATTGGGTACGCAATTTTCGAATAGTTCTGCTTCCTTAAACTGTGTTCAAACAATAACAAACACGATTCACAATAGCACGACACTGTTTTTTTTTTGTACTTTTTAGCACCGAGAGCATTTATCGGTTTTCTTTAAGTTCGACTGCGCCAGTTACAATAAAAGAAACACTCATGTGTTTTGCGGTGTTCATAAGACTGAATTTTTATTATGCACAGATTCTTATTCTACCTTACAAACTAATTTCCTAACTGTCAGCATTTAAGGCTCAGTAGCTCTTGCAATATGATCGCAATGAACCATATCGATCGAGCAGCGATTGACTCATTGTGAAATGAGTAAAAGTGCCAGGTAAGGAAGACTGTATTGCGAAGCAATTGAACTTCAAATGCTGACACAGCAGAAGTACATCGGCGACTGCCCGTGAATCTTAGTTGGCATACACACGAAGACCGCTATATAGCTCTTTTCAATGATCTTTGATCGCCCTGATCTGGTCTCAATCTGCACTGACCCCGCATAGTCAACTCCACTATGCTTGAATGCTCTGGACACGTTCCTTGGGAAGGGTGCCCATAAGTTGCTCTGATGTTGCCTTGCTCTGCAGGAAACACGTTATACATCGCGATATGTAGGTTCTTGTTGCACGTCCCAATGAGGGAATCCAGAACCTTTGTCTGATGTTGTACGCCTCCATGTAGCGTTCGTAAATGAGCTTCACGAAGCAAGAGCTCACTCAGCTTGCTCCCTGCTGGTATGATGATAGGATGGATCGTCTCGTACGGCATTGTTGAGTTCCGAAGATGTCCACCCACTCTCAATATCCCCTTGGCGTCCAAAAATGGATAGAGGGTCGCGATATTGCTCGAGTGCTCTAATGAGATTTTGTTCTCTAGTTATTGAAGCTCCTTGAAGTACGCATCTTGCTGCACAGTCTTGATCCAATAAACAAGGGTGTACTCGCGCTCTGCGAGTGTTACTAGCCCACTTTGAAGTCCCTGACCGGTCCTCCTAATGGCCTTCGCGAAGCTCATCACGATGGCTGTCACTCTCAGCTTGCTCTGTAGGGTTGATTTCCGCTCCAAAAGCCTGACGTTATTGATGCTCAGCACTGCTGCTCTAGGAATCATGCGGTTGACGAGAATTTGTGGTTTAAGCTCTGCTGTCACCTCTTCAGGATGTTGCCTGTTAGTTGGTCATTCCTTCTCTTGGTTGAGAAGCCAAGGTGGCGTCTGCTACCAAAGGTTACAGTTAACCAGCTTCTCTGCTGGGATACCTCTCGAACCCAAATCAGCGGGATTGTCACTCGACCGCACATGTCTCCAGTGACGACCTCCACTCAGCTCTTGAATGTTGCTCACTCTGTTAGCCACAAATGTCTTCAGCTCGCAAGGCGCCTTACTGATCCAGCACAGCACAACCATTGAATCAGTCCAGCAATTCTTAGCAACGACTTCACTTGCACACGCGCTACACACATTTTCCATGAGCTTGCGTAATAGCTCGGCTGCAAATAGCTCTAACCTTGGCACAGATAATGTTTTAATCGGCGCCAATCTGGTCTTGGATGCAATCAACCTGCTCGTAGCTCTGCCGGTAGCTGATGTTGCACGCATATAAACAATTGCGGCGTATGTTCTCTTTGACGCATTTGCAAACCCGTGAAGCTCCAACTCATGTTTATCCGTACTGCCCAACCATCTCCGAATTCTTATTGCCTATAACTGCGACAACTGTTCCTGGAATCTCCGCCATGCTTGCACACTGCATGCGGGAATTTTCTAGTCCCAACCAACTCCACATCGCCATACGTTCGGGATGAGGATCTTTGCGCTTATCACCACTGGAGCAATGTATACGTTAGGGTCGTATAGCCTTACACTGCGCTGACAACTGCTCTCTTGGTAGGAGTAGTGTTGGACTCTCCAGCTCGCACTTTGAATAGGATCACGTCTCTTGTACAATCCCATACGGTCCCAATATTGATGCGTTGTGCTCTTCGGGGAAAGGTGGCACTTCCCCAAACCGCAGAGTCCTAGTAAGCCTCGATAGCACGCGCTGGCTTGATGCCATAAATTCGCTCAACTTGAAACCGCCGGCTCTCAGTGATGAAATTACTTGTTTAAACTTCCGAATTGCCTGCTCTTCCGTGTTTGCACCGGTTAACATGTTGTCCATGTAGAAATTTTGTGTGATAGCTTCACACGCCATAGGATATGCTCTTTGATGATCCATTGCGCACTGATGCATTGCCCGCACTGCGTTGAAACCACTGGAGGTCATACCGTAAGTTACCACCGTTAAGCAGTATTCGCACAATTCCTCATCTGGTCTTTCCCGCCAGAAAATTCGCAGGAGGTTACATTGATCCGAAATCACCTTCACTTGGCGAAACATTTTCTCGACGTCTGCCGCGTCCAGGTGGGTGGAAGCTCCGAAAGTGCGTGATGATTGTTGACACACCACTATCGCGCTTGCACTATGCATCGAAGACAACACGAAACTTCTTCGTGACGCAGTGATGTGGAATGTGGTATTTTGGCTCGTTCGCACTGTTTTCTCTGTCGACCTTTTTCATGTGGCCCAGCTTTCCGAATTCACGCATGAAGTTGATATACTTCTCCCTTAGCTCTGGACCAGCACACAATCTCTACTCGTTCTGAAGGAACGAAAGCTCGCACTCCGGGATTTATTTGAATAGTCACTACGTAACGAGCAGTCGCTGTTCGGGAATGAGTTCGCTTTAAATTTTCCTCAACATATTGGTCGTCCGCAGATACTGTGTCCTTCCTGCTCGGCTCCTCGATTTCCCAGAACCTCCTCAATAAGTGACTGAGTTAGTCATCTGATGATTCCGCCACTGTGCACATTGCTCTGATTGCCCGCTCTTGCTCCGATTTCAGCTGACCGAAAACGATCCAGCCCAAATGTGAATCCTGCGCCGTTAATCCAGATTTGAATCTCTTGACACTGCCCTTTTTGACCCCAGCCCACACTTGCGCTCCCAGAAGCATTTCGATTCAGGGTGGTTGATTAAACCTGGGATCAGCCAATCTCAGCTCGCTCGCTTCCGCTATCTGCACTGGCGTTAGGCACCAGCCAGGAAGGCAAGGCGTGAACTTCCGAAATAGGAACATCTTGCACTTCAACAGGAAATTGGCCGCACACTTACGCTGATCCGATCCCTCGCACGTCGAAAGTACAGCGGCGCTTGATTAGCCCTAGTTTCTGGATGCACTGCTCCGTCACAAAATTGATTTGGCTCTGTCTAGAAGCACTCTTGCCTCTTTGGGTTTTCCTGCTCTGCCCTGGGTACTACTCTGCACCTTGATGTACGCTGTTGCCAACAACGCACATTGCACTTCAAAATCGTTGCTCTGCTCGTTACACTGCCGAATGCCGCCCTGTTTCCTTGACATCTCTTCGATCGTCTGCTGCTCCGTAGGTGGTAGTTGCGCTAACTGCTATTGTGGTAATCGCTCGATGACTGCTGGCGAGGTTTCCTGCCGACTCTCGCTTGAGCCCGCAACAACAGCAATCCCTGCTCCTGATGCTCGTTGCTCTGGACATCGAATGCTGTTATGCTTCTTGTTGTACTTCCGACATACTCCACCTGGACAAGCTTGGGCAAAGTGCCCAGTGCGAAAGCAATTTGCGCACAACTTCCAAAGCCGTACCTTCTCGTTCCTAGCTTGGATGGTTCCAAGAACTGGAAGAACTCCTTCACAGTAGCAATACGACGCACATCGTCTCTTGCCATTAGCCATGCGTTTGTTTCAGGATCCAATCTGACTCTCAGCATGTTGACTATTATTGGATCCCAAGATGACGTATCCAAACCAAGAACAAGCAATGAACTGAGGTGAACGTTAGCTTCATTCACCAAATCCTGCATACGAAGAGCTCTTGACGCTTCTCTTCCCAGCTTCGGTATCACATGAAGTGCATTCAAATGTGCATGCACTATGTTCTGCTCGTTGTCGAAAACCTCGTTCAGTTTCGCCCAGGCCTCCTCGTAATTGGCCTCAGTCACTTGCCACCTGTTGATAAGCCTAGCTGGGGCTTCCTCTAACACCAATTTTAGTTCACGCAGTTTTGTAACGTTAGCCATGGACGTACAATTATGAAGCTCCATCATAAACTGGTCTCGAAACTACCTCCACTTCGTGTAATGGCCCTTGAAAGTCATGAGTTTAGTGGGCCGTTGTTGGCGCAATTGAATAATGCTTGGATCTGCCGTTATTGGCAGCTGCTGCGCCCGCTGCTCCGGTTGCTGCTCTAGCTACTGCATCAGCTGCTGCTTCAGCTGCTCCGCTCTGCCCGCGATACGTGCACGTAGTTTCACTATCGCAATGTGGTATGCGTCTTCAGATGCAGGTATTCATCTTGTGCCATCAGCGCTTCAGGTGATGTCGCATTCTCGACCACACGCATATGCGCATATGCAGCCGCTCATATGCACTATTGGCTACGTCCAACTTTGCGTGTAATAACGCTCCGTCCGCTTCGGAAAACTCGGCAGAACTGACGAACTGTGAAATCCGCATAAGGGACGAGCAATATACATCAATGCACGCAACGTCGCCCATAGCTCTAGCACGAAAGCTCTGCACTGCACTGCACCGATATTTACTTGCACTCGCCCGTTAGACCGCAGGTGATCGCAACAATACAGGTCGACCCTTCGAAGACCGCTACAATCCCGCACAGAATTGAATGCTCAATGAAAACTATCACAATTTGCGTACTGCAAATATCTTCGCAATTGCACAATCACAAATGTTTTTTGTTAAAAATAAAAAATGTATTGTCTTTCTCGCACACGCACCCTATTACTTTTTGTAAATATTCTTTGCACTTGCACTTCTGTTCCTATCCGGCTCGTTTGGACCAGAAATGTTCAATAGCCCAGAGAAAAATGAAAATAAAGAGAAACACAAAAGGAACTGCGAATATTAAAATATTTTATTTTGGACTATAAAGAAAATACGTCCGCTCTGGACCGTGGACTGTAATGAAGTGAATATAATAAGAATATATTTTTCCGTTGTACCAGCGTGGCTTGCGCGCATGCTCTGCTCTGGTTTTCATCGTCCCTTATATTTCGGTCGCAATCACCGCTATCCTTTCGGGAATTGCTCGCGCTGACTGCTGTGTACGTCGTCTGCGCTCTGGTTGATGATGGTTATTTTCCATGAACAGACATGATAATGATGATCATGTTCATGACTGCAATTCTTAACACCTGGAATGGGCAATAAGCTCGTTCCAGACATTCAAATATCCAGGGGTTGATGAAATTATACCAGCCCAACGCCAAAAAGATAAAAACAAACTGCTTCCAAACTGCACAAAAACTAGAAGTTGTCTAGCGTTAGAGTATATACCAAAGCAGTGGAGAAGAGCAAAGGTAGTGTTTATTCAAAAGATGGGGAAGAAAGACCCAAGCCTACATAAGTCTTACAGATCTATTAGCCAAAGCAGGGAGATCAACAGAGACTATGCTATGTGTTTTATTAGATATTGAAGGTGCATTTGGCAACACATCGAATGATGCGATTATTAAGCCTCTGGACAAGAAAAAAGTAAATAGTATAGTACCAAATGGATGTATGAACTTCTGAAAATGAGAACAGCTGGGACTACTGAACTGCTGATGATATAGCCAGAAGCAGAATGGAGGTGACCCTGTGTTGCATAATCTTTCCATAATTCTTTATAATATCAAATGTTTGTAATATTAATTTGCTCATTTTGCGAGTCTCTGTCCAAGCCGCCGAAATGGCAAAACAAATCTACATCGAACCATTTCAATTCGGTCTCGTTGCACACTTGCATTTTCACACACGCATTTTCCACATATTTCCATCCACTTCCACACGCATTCACACTCCGACATCACATGTATTCATTCGCACGCACACTTATCTCTTGCGGACTATTATGGGTTGTCGCATTAACGCACTGCACAGCTGTAAATGTGTTGGAAAATTGGCAAGAAAACTGAAGCTTGCCGATTACTATTTGTTAATGCACTTGGCCACTTGGATTTTAGACTGGCTCAGGCCCACACCCACTATTGGTAACTCTTGTTAAGTATATAAAATAAAAATCGTTACTTATTATCAACCAGGGTTTCTGTTTTCTTGTTGTCGTTTCCTTTTCTGTTGGCTTGCTTCGTTCTTCCCCATTTCGACGAAACCCACTCGAACATTTCACTTGATTAAAAACACTCCCCAAAGTTCATAGGTTGGCATGCCCCTGTAAATACTTTTTGTATCCATTGCGCACGCACAATGCGTTGTTAGTACCTTTAAGTATCCGGGTGTGAAGAGGAAACCTAAACATTTCGCAGCATTTTTGGCGACCTCAAATTTGTGATCGTTGTTGATACACATACCAAGGATAGAAAGCTTTCCGGTTTCATCGACACAGGTGCCATTCATGGATAATGGCTGATTAAAAAGGGTTCGCTTGAGTGACAGCATGCAGCATTGAATTCCACACGGTTTTTCTTTCCCCAATTGATAATGCTATCAAGATCGGAATTCAATGTGCTTAACATACGCTGCCGTTCCAATTCTACGGCCGAAGGGCGGGGTCGTGAGTCTTGGAACGAATATGAAAAGCTGAGGGTGCTGTCATAAGCGAAGGAATGAATTGGATTAGAAGTAGCAGACAAGAGATCATTTATAAAAATGAGAATGAGTGTCCGAGACACAACAGAGAATTGAGGAACACCAGCATTTATTTGGTGGATATCAGACTTGAGCTCATCCAAAACAACTTGAATTGAACGGTTCGAAAGGTAATTTCTAATCCATTGAAGAAGAGATTCATCGACACCATAGCCACGCATTTTCGACAAGAGAGCTTGATGCCAAACTCTGTCAAATGCATTAGAAATATCAAGCGCAACGATCTTGCTTTCGCCTGCATTCTGCAAAGATTGGTTCCACTTTTCAGTGAGATAAGCTATCAGATCACTATTAAGAAGGTCATTAAGAAGCACTGGAGATATTGCATAAGCTGACGATCAATCAGCGTTTCCATGATCTTAGAAAGAAGGGACGTAAGTGCTATGGGTCGGTACGAGGTGGGTGACGAAGATTCGCCCGGGCTTGATAAATGCTGTTTTCCATCTGCTCGGAAAGAGACCTAAAGAGCAGGATAGATGAAAAAGCTTACGCAGTGGTTTTTCCAGCGCAGAATACCTCGAGATCTTTAAGTACTCTTGCTACTGTACGAGTACGGAAGTGGATTTGTCCCATGGTGAAAACAACGCTCTCAAGTACAGGTGGAGACATATTGGAATCTAGCAGTGTTAAGCTGGCTCCAAAATGCGCCGCAAGCAGATTCGCTTTGTCTAAAGAGCTGACAGTTGGGATGTCATTGTAAATGAGCGTGGGAATTGAAGACGAGGCGGAATTCTTTACGTTTTTTACAAATGACCAAACGTTTTTGCAACCCTTGGGACATTGTAGCACTTTTTGCCTCCACTTTTGCTCATACGAGAATTTCAGACGTCTTATAATTACATTACAGTCGTTTCTGGCTCGTTTAAACTTATTCCGGTTTTCCTCAGTAGGGTTGGCCTTGTATATCCGGTAATTCAAGTCTCTCAACCTGATAGCCCCATTACAGCTCGAGTCATACCATGCTTTTGCTTTGGGCTTGATACTCTTCACACTTTGAGGAATGAAGGATCTCATCCCCAGCAGAAGAATGTTTGCGATCATATAGCAGCGTCATCCACGTCACTATCGAGGAACCATAGTGACCAGTTAAAATTCCTAAAGAAGTTGTTTAGACCGCTCCAATCGGCTTTCTCGTATAGCCATAGTGTTCTTTTAGGAATTTGTTCTCTAACTGCTTGTGCCGATAACGAGAAATTAGCTGATACGACACAATGGTCAGACGAGCCTAGAGGTGACAGAATGTCAATAGAATATTTGTCAGGATGAGAGGTGAGAAACAGGTCCAGGGTGTTGGTGGAAAGATCTGCAATATCAGGTATTCGTGCGGGCTCATTTACTAGCTGGGTCAGATTATTTATCTCAGCAAAGATTTCAATAAACCTTCCTTCGGATGTTGTCCGGCCCGAATGTCGAAAACAATTAGAATTGTGTACATTGAAATCGCCTGCAATGGCAATTTCAGTGCGATTATACAGGGATACAATTCTTAAGATTTAGTCGGATAGCGCATCAAATTTGTTGAAAGTTGAATTGCTATCCATGTTTGGACTTCTATAAATAAAGCAGTAGTGGATTAAATGCTTACGGGCATGGAGTTTTAACCACAGAAAATTAAATTCCGAATCGGAACAGAGGCCGTATTGAGGTTAAAGTTGGTAAGCTACATCACTACGCACGTAGAGGGCACCAAGCTATATCCAGGCAGGTTTAAATCCGATAAATCGGTATTCTCCCCTACCTGTGTTTCACTCAGCGCCAAGACAGCTGGTTTATAGCGGAATAGGTGGACATACACAGCGAATGGATTCACTCTAAGCTCACGCACATTGCCCACGTCAACCCTAAAACTTCCCATATAAAACCATTCTGCGCTGTAGGAGATCATGTCATCAGGGAAGAGTTCAGGGAACTAGAAAGACGGAGACTTGCGGGTGCACTGTAGACTCAGGGAGCACGTAAGAACTAGGAGCATCTGAAGAAGGTCTCTGCAGATTCTGCGGAGAATCTAATGAAATATCGGAACATATACGGGGATTTTGTGAGGCACTTGCCCACAAAAGGCAAAGATATCTAGGCAAGCACCTAATATAAGAGGAAGAATTGAATTCACTAGAACCAGCTCTCATTCTCATATTCCTAAAAACTGGTTTGAAGAAAATACTCTAGGACGAATCTTTTGTACCTTCAACAGGATCATATAACCCTCAATATAACTTTGAAAAGACCTGCATGGAAGGGAAGCTCTTAAGAAAGCAAAGGTATGAATAGGGGGCACAATATATCAATAGTTACAACCACCGACGTACGATGCAACACCAGCCATTGCTTCATCTGTAAGAGAGCAGAAAACATGGCACGCGATTGTAGGGAGCATCGTCACCGCCACGATAACCACGATAACGGCAGCAGTTAGACGTCTTTAAACTAAAAACAGACAGTTTGTAAGTACATAAACTGGCTCCCACAAAGAATCCCCCAAACCAGATCGTTGGAGAAAGGGACGCGTTTTCCACCGAATTCAGAGGCGGGTAGTTGAAGCTAGAGACAAAACACCAATTAGGAACTTAGTCATCGGAAGAATTGTCATTCAAGCCGAAGATAAAAAGTTTTTACCGGCAAGAATCCTTAAACTGGGCTCAGTGGCAAAATAGTTAGATACTGAATGGTAGCTTACATCGAGTTTGAGAAAGTGAAGAAGGGCAGACAACAAGTTACTTGATTGTGGTTCCAGGAGGAAGAATACACCAGATTTTGGAGGAGTATCAGCACGGATGAAGTGGATGATCCAAGCTTGTGACAATTGCGCAGGCATAGGGAGCACAATCAAGAAGCCGTGGGAAGATGCGACAATACAACGTTGGTGCACCATTCGAAAGAGTAGCAATGGACGTAGCGTGGCCCTTTCCAACCAGAGAGCATGGAAAGGTTTATGCCACACCGAACCAGAAAGCCCATACTTGTGCGAATGAGTTTCTCTACAACTGGGTCTGCCGTTTCGAAGTTCCTTTGGGGCTGCACACTGACCAGTGAAGAAATTTCGAGTCTGCAGACCTCAAGGAACTGTGTCAGACTTAAGGCATACACATGACAAGGTCAACACCGTTGCACCCACAATCAGACGGTATGGTGGAAAGATTTAACCGGACACTTGAGAAGCATCTGAGAAAAGTAAAAAATCTTGAACAATTTTTTTTTGTTTTTTGTTTTTGCTCCATTATTGTATTGTATCATGCCCCGCCTTAAAACTGAATTGGTTGTCCGGAACAATCTTCATATTTTCAACATTTTAGCAAGGCCCTTGTAACAGAATATCAATTAATTTGAACGAATGGAAACGAAAGCGATAGGAAAATAACTGAACATGCAACCTTTATTCCATTGATTACTAACTACCAAATTATTTTACAAGCAAATATTTCTCTGAACTATCGATTTATCCCAACGATATCCCAACGACTAATGCCCCAAATGATCCATCATCGATCCACAGAAACCCATCAGTATTGACTTCTTAAACGCACACACACGGGATGACATATTTCCGAACAAGCACACACCTATATTTCACAACAGTGTGTGTGGGTGTGTGTGTGTACCCGCTGTGATAGGCAATGGAGCAAATTGTTCTTGCAGACGATGGTCCGAGTCTAGATGATGGTTCTGTTTGCACTGCTGGGCTCAGAGTGGGCTGAGATAGCTCCATATCAAACACAAACTTCCCGGACGAGTTTCAGGACAATGGCAGTGCTGCTAGTTTGGTAATTGGACTCGTTTTGTCCGAACAGTACCCACTCTCGTTCGCTTATCAAACCCAGGGTGCACAGCTTCTACACGACCAAGAAACCATTTTGATAGTGGCATATTAGGTTCTTGAACAACCATCAAATCACCAACTTTTATGCTGGGTTCGACTGTCTTCCACTTACAGCGCTCCTGTAGACTGGTTATGTATTCGGTTTGCCACTGTTTCCAAAATCCTTTGACCATACCTTGCAAGTGATTCTAATGCGACAGCCGGTTTGTGGAAACATCCAGGAATAAACTTGACTTCACCCGGTGAACTCAGTCATACGTCTAACGTTGTGCGAGCCGATATTGAACTCAACAATATCTAACACACCACTCATATGATAGAGCTACCACTTGATGATTTTCTGTCACTACTAAAGTGCGCTTCTGGTGATATTCTCGTTGGTACTTGGGAATTAAGTATTTCTGTGTTTACATTTGGCCATCCGACATTACACTGTCCTCAGTGTGATTATTCTCCGTATTCCCTCTTACCTTGTCCACCAAATCCCATTATTACCTCAAAAATAACACCATAGGAGGAATCGTTTCATCTTCACCTTGGAAGGAATCGTTTCATCTTCACATTGGAAGGAATCGTTTCATCTTCACCTTGGAAGGAATCGTTTCATCTTCACCTTGGAAGGAATAGCTTCATCTTCAATTTGGAAGGAATCGTTTCATTCATTTATTTTTTTATCTAATGCAAACACCATTCAGGAAGAATTTCCTGAAGATTCGACACTCCGACGTCCAAGCGAGTGAAAGAATCATTAATTCAATGCAAAAACCATTTGACTCGATACCACCAACTCGGTATTCTAACCAACTCGATAAACCATACAAGTGAAAAATTCTGACTCATAGCAGTCATCGCGAGAGTTCACACACGAAAATCATTCAGTGTACACACACACTCATGATCGTTCGAAGTCAAAGTAAACCATCGAGTAAAATACCTGCATGACCCCCTTACTCGATAGTAGAGATGAGGCGAACATATTAGTAGTCCTTAAAACAATAGTATATCCGCATATTACACATTACCAACACGAATATCTCAAATATTATGATACTTCAACATTCACCAACACGCATCTGAATAATATATTATAAATTTAATTCCCTTAAAGTATCACTTCGGCACATACATAGGTCACTGGAGATTATTTACGCAAGATTTTTCCAATGTGTGTTTGTACCACAGTGTGTGTCAGTACCACGAAATATCAGCTTTAACTCATCCCTACTTAATAGGATGAAAGAATGATCCCTTAATTATCGAATAAGTTGACAGTTTCCACTCGATAGTTCCCAACACCAAGTTTCAGCGAATGACCTGAAATTCATTGACTTAGTTTTGTTCAATTTAAAAAAAACAATCAATTTCTCTCTTTTTTTTTTAATTTATTGTCGAACATAAAAAAGCAAAGAAAATAAATGCAGTAATTCATACAAGTTGATTGAGTTTTGATTTTCAAATTTATCTAGTAGGCTCCGAAGTAATGTTCAGAACCATAATACAAAAAAAAAGATTCAGTTCACTTTCTATCATAATATAATCGCAATCTTATACATAAATATGTAGTTGAAATGTTGAGAATAGTTCGTTTTTGTTTCTTGAATTTGTTCAGCTATCGCTATCGGACGTCGCGTTATCTTGTTGTTCTTCTTCTGGTAATTCTGCCCAATCGGATAAACTAAAGTCGCGAAGTTTTCCCCACGGTTTAATATGGTCAGTGGAATGGACGGACTCGTACTGTCTCGATTTTACATTAGTTGATGCTGTATCTGCTATGACGTATCGGTCGTTTGGGAGAATATTCTTAACCTCGTAAGGCCCTTTAAATCGGGGCAGGAGCTTTCGTGACTGTCCAGTAGAAGGATGTTCTGCATATGTTTGTGGACTTCGATGGACGTCAGTAAACTTTTCCGCTTGTGAAAATTGTAACAGCTCCATTCGCTGCAATGCCTTTTTGCGAATCTCAGAAAGGGGAATATTTTCATCATTATCATCGGAGTCATCTTCCTGCAGAACGATATTGAGATGATTCGCTAAACAGTTTCTGGACGTGAAATCGAACATTAGTTCCTGAGGACTGCGATTAGTGACTCTATGCTTCAAGCAATTAAGCCCCCATTGATCTGCTGAATGATCTTGCCAATCCCTTCCGTCTTGCCTTTTCGTCATGCTTGAGAATTGCAGTAGCCACCGTTCAGAAATACCTATCGATCTGTCCGTTTGCTCTTGGCGTTCGCACCGCATTAAGAATATGACGAAATCCATTATCTTCGCAGAAAGTTTTAAACATTTTGGATGTGAAAGCAGTACCTCTATCCCTACTTCCTCCAATGTCCGTACAGCAGTATTAGCGGATGTGTTTCTTACAGCGCGAAGTATTATAAACTTTGTAAATGCATCGATGACTCCTAGAATATAAACATTTCCTTTTGTGCTTTTGGGCAATGGTCCCAGATGGTCTATGTGTATTGTGTGAAATGGGTGCTTGCTAATAGGGTGTATCTTATAGCGTGTCTCATATTTAGATTTTCTATTGTACAAACATGGTATGCAGCTATTTAAGTATTTTAAAACGGTGTTGCGCATTCTGGGAAACCAATATCTTTTGCGTATCTCTTCCAAAGTTCTATCCATGCCATAGTGGCCAAGGTCGTCATGTGCAGACTTGATTATTCGCCAGCGAACTCCTTGCGCTACAAAAAAAAAGATGACCATCCGAAGTTTTTCTATAAATACGTCCAGATTTTAGTATATAATTGTTTTCGATGTCTTTTCGTTTGGGATTTGCTATGTTGATAGTTGCATGGTTGAGACCGAGTCATTTTCTTGCATTTCGATTATATTTACATTGAACCCAACCTCTTCGACTTCCACAGATGCACCGTTAGGATTTCGGCTGAGATCATCAGCGTGTAACATTTGAGGCGCTGGTCTGTATTCGAATGTAAAATCGAAATCCTGTATTTTCAACCACCACCTAGCTATCCTAGGAACGAGGTCTCTTTCATTTTGTGTAAGTTTAAGTGATCTGCAATCGGTGTATATGGTAAATTTTTTGCCTAGCAAGTAGCATCGAAATCGTTGAAGGCTTTCGACAACAGCCAGTGCTTCCAGCTCGTAACTGTGGTACTTCTTCTCCAATTCTGTTGTCGCTCGACTGAAAAAGGAAACAGCTTTTTTCTCACTTCTTTCCTCCAATTGGATAAGAACGCCAGCGAGACCAGAAGAACAGGCATCGGTGTGAAGCTGATGGTTTCTTACGGGGCTATATATTGTTAGAATCGGTGAAGTAGATAATTTTTGTTTTAACTGATCAAACGCTGCTTGCTCATTTGGTGTCCAAATAAAAGCTGCATCC
Source organism: Eristalis tenax (assembly GCA_905231855.2). Taxonomy (NCBI): domain Eukaryota; kingdom Metazoa; phylum Arthropoda; class Insecta; order Diptera; family Syrphidae; genus Eristalis; species Eristalis tenax. The sequence continues at coordinate 93,774,716 of HG993124.1, read as the reverse complement.
TTCTTCAAAAGCGCATTAAGCGGTGCAGCGACAGTGGCATAGTTCGGAACGAATCGTCGGAAATAACCCGACAACCCTAGAAACTGCTTCACATGCTTTGTTTCGCTGGGAACAGGAAATGATTTAACTACTTCAGCATTTGCAGTTCCCGGTTTTATGCTTTCAGCACTGATTTCATGAGCCAGGAAAGTTATTGTTTCGGATAAAAAGATACACTTCTGTAAATTAAGGGTAAGGTTAGCTTCTCTTAATATTCCCAGCAGATTTTCAAGGATTGTGAGCACAGTTTTTGTGGTTTTGTCAAATATGACAATGTCGCCCATATACATTATCGTATTCATTAGACGAAGGAATACTGCTGGTGCGTTGGTTAATCCAAAGGGAACACTCTTGTATTGACCTTGAGGAGTGACAAAAGCAGTCAAATGTCTTGAACTTTCAGTTACCGGAATTTGATGGTAACCACTTAATAAGTTCAATATAATAAAGACACGAGCATTGACCATAGAATTAATTAATTCTTCTATGTTAGGTGTCGGAAAGTCTCTCGCACTGTTATCGAGTTAATTTGTCTATAATCGACAACCATCCTGTACGTACCATTTTTCTTTTTGATCAGCAAAGCCGGGCTAGCGTATGAATTTGATTCTTCAATGATGTCATGTTCTAGGAGTTCGTTGACTATATAGTTCAGATACTCTACTTCGTGGTATGCTGCTCGATAAGGCTTGTAGCGAATTATTTTGTTCTCCTTAAGTGTAAGTGCCATTGTTGCTTTATTGGTTTTTCCTAGTTCCTTGAGGTTGAGGGCTACGCAGTCTCTGTAGTTATTTAAGGTGGTAATTAAATCTTCAGCGTCGGTATATGAAAAGTTGCCTATTTGAATGTTGTTTAAGGTAATTATGGAAAGATTTGAAGTGTTTTCTTTATTTAAACGCAATACCGTCGTTTCTAGTCAGAGGTTTGAATTAGATGAATCGCCATCTGCGTTCTTTATTAGGAGACTACCATATCCTCTTATTAGGCATATTTTAGGAGAATCAAGGAAATTACGACCAAGGATCATAGGGAATCCATTTAACTTGGCTTTGCACGGCTGCATTTCCCAGTCATTTTTAGTTACTTCTGTCATAGTAGTACAGTCGCTTCCTAGATCTAGGAAAGATTTAACCGGCTTGCTATCTACCACTACGACTTTCACAAGTCCACTGTCATCCCCGGACTGAAGTACGCGACGGATTTTTCTAACAGGCTCATCTTGGGAATTGTAAGTTCTTGTTTGGGCTTGTCGGCGCTCAACCTTGCATTCATAAGCAATGTGTCCTAACTTGTTAAAGTTGTAACACTTCGTGTTGGAAAAATCATAATTTTGCCTACGGAAATTGTTGGCTCTGAGGGCGCTCTTAGTTTGTCTTGTGGGGTAGGGAGCAATTGATTTTAAAGCTGGTCGGGAGGAATTAAAATACCTGTGTTCAAATTTATCACAGATCTCATTTTGAGTTTGTACCATTTCGTGTGCTTTGATTTTTGTCAAAAGTTCTGTGATATTGGAACTACTACTCGCAGTTAAATAACTACGGAGATCTCTATCTCGCAGCCCTGAGATAACGTATTTTAAAATAGTGTCATTTCCAAAATTAGCTCTTCGGGCAATATTTGCAATATCGTAAACGTAGTTCTCATAACTTTCGTTTGACTCTTTTCGTCTAACCATTAACTGGGAAATGATTCGTCAACCGAACCGGGGAAGTCCGACACTAACTTTATCTTAAATTCCTCCCAGTCATTTAATTGAGTTTGATTAACAATGAACCACTTACGTGCTTCTGCTTCAAGGCGAAGAGATGCGTACAGGAATGTTGAGCGATTGTCCCAATTGTAAAGATGGCGAGCGTTGTTTATTGACTCGACCCATTGCGTTGAACTGGATTGAAAGGTGGAATGATGTTTTTAATTTCTTCTGGTGATAGTCGAATCGGAGGTTGGGATACATTTCTTGATGTAACTGACTCATCGATGGTGTTACTTTGTGAACGTCTGTTTATGGTGACTTCTCTGCACAGATTTTCACTTTGCTCCTTTACTGCAGCGATTTCACTTTGTAATTGCTCGATTTCTTTCGCAGTTGCTTCTGCGTCTGAAATCTTTTTTGAACTTCGCTTCTGCATTTTTATTTTCTTTATTTCTAATTTTTAAAAATTTCCTTTAGGATTTCAACGTTAATATTTCAAAATGGAGGCTTCGAGAAGGATTTATACGTACACAAGAACATCTACCGCTATGACACTTGGGCTATCCCACTTCCGATTTTATAAACGTGACTTCACCCGGTGCACTCAGTCATACGTCTAACCAGAAATTAATGACTAAAGAGATATTCATCTTCGGCCATTTTTGCCCCTAGTCCACACTGGAGAAAAATGTTATAGTAGTGGAATTCCCTTGCATTACACGCATACTTTTACAACGTTCGTCAATTCACCCCAATATGGCGGCCGATTCGTGAATTTTGTGGGATAATGGCGGCAGATTCATAAATTTTGTGGGATAATGGCGGCAGATTCATGAATTTTGTGGGGGATTCGTGAATTTGCCCACGAACATGTACTTATTGTTCGGAGGGTGTTCAAAAGACGGTTCATATTTTTAAGAGGGCATATATTTTTAATATTGGTTTATATATTGGTAAAAATGTTACAGGAATATTTTGCATCAATTAAATTATGTAGAGTAATATATAGCTTATTAATATGCCATTACTGGCAAATTAACTTAGTTTTATAGCCTTCATTCATATATTCTGAAAACTTATGCATTTAAATTACATAATTAGTTAAGAACAATGAATACAACTGTACCCAACTCATAGTACTTATCATACTCAAAAATATATATTAGAAAAGTTTCATATGTAGTTCACAAAATTTCCACAAATAATTGAATTGATCCCATTTGAATATGTGTTTAATATATAAAGGTTGTGAATATACCTTGTGGACACGATTTCTCTAGTTTCTCAGTTTCGCTTTTTCATTAATTTCCCCTATATTTCCCTGGTGTATACAAAAGTAAACAAAACTGATCAATTTAAAAAATACTCAGATTTGTGAAAAGCAGTGAATAATTTAACAAGTAAAAATAAACAAAAGCAATATGAAGATTTGTGCATTAGGATGCGATAAATGTGCATGTCATTTTTATTCGTTGATGAGTTCAATTTTACTACATATATACTTAAGTAACATATTTTAATATTTTTTAGTACGGGTGCAATAGGCCTATTGGGGAAACCGAGCACCCGGTTAAAAAAAATCGGTTAACGCACCGTAAGCATACCTCAAGGGTGGTGTGGAAATGCTTATAAATTATTACAAATCATGAGTAAAACAAATCAAATATAGTACATATTTCTTTTCAGAACTAGTGCACTTGGGATGATAAAACGAATCATTCAGACGTTGATAAGCACCGGCAAATGTATCCATTATTACACTGCAACTACGAATCATCCTGCGGGTAGAACAAACTCAGTACTTGTGATTGCTATGAACATCAAAAAAACTTACACACATAGCTTAGTTCATTTCTAAATTAGTAACATGAACATATTATATCCGTTGATATTCACGAAATTTTTCGGCTTTTCCTTTAAAAAGATCTCTTTCCAACGAAGGTAATTCATTTTCCTCTATTAACAACAATTTGTTTCAATAAATAATAGCTCTTTATACGATAGATTCGTTATTTTCAGAACTAGTGCACCTGAAAACGAATGAATGTGGCATTGACTGTTAAGGGATGACTTTTACGTATCAATAAAATGTTAATAAGCACGAAAAAACGAATATCACACTGCAACTACGTTAGGAATCCATTCTGCAGGAAGAATAAATTAAATATTTGTTAATGGTATAAACAACAAATAAAACTTAGCTTTTCCGCAATCTTCACACTATCTTCGCAGTGAGGATATTCCATCCAATGATATTCACGATGTTTTTGTACTTTTCCTTGAAAATGCCTATTTCTAAAAGAATGTAATTAATTTTTATCAATTCAAAACTGTCTTTTTCAATAAATAATCGCTCTTTATACGCGAAAATAAGAAATATTCAGCAGTATTAGCGGATGTGTTTCTTACAGCGCGAAGTATTATAAACTTTGTAAATGCATCGATGACTCCTAGAATATAAACATTTCCTTTTGTACTTTTGGGCAATGGTCCCAGATGGTCTATGTGTATTGTGTGAAATGGGTGCTTGCTAATAGGGTGTATCTTATAGCGTGTCTCATATTTAGATTTTCTATTGTACAAACATGGTATGCAGCTATTTAAGTATTTTAAAACGGTGTTGCGCATTCTGGGAAACCAATATCTTTTGCGTATCTCTTCCAAAGTTCTATCCATGCCATAGTGGCCAAGGTCGTCATGTGCAGACTTGATTATTCGCCAGCGAACTCCTTGCGCTACAAAAAAAAAGATGACCATCCGAAGTTTTTCTATAGATACGTCCAGATTTTAGTATATAATTGTTTTCGATGTCTTTTCGTTTGGGATTTGCTATGTTGATAGTTGCATGGTTGAGACCGAGTCATTTTCTTGCATTTCGATTATATTTACATTGAACCCAACCTCTTCGACTTCCACAGATGCACCGTTAGGATTTCGGCTGAGATCATCAGCGTGTAACATTTGAGGCGCTGGTCTGTATTCGAATGTAAAATCGAAATCCTGTATTTTCAACCTGTATATCCTAGGAACGAGGTCTCTTTCATTTTGTGTAAGTTTAAGTGATCTGCAATCGGTGTATATGGTAAATTTTTTGCCTAGCAAGTAGCATCGAAATCGTTGAAGGCTTTCGACAACAGCCAGTGCTTCCAGCTCGTAACTGTGGTACTTCTTCTCCAATTCTGTTGTCGCTCGACTGAAAAAGGAAACAGCTTTTTTCTCACTTCTTTCCTCCAATTGGATAAGAACGCCAGCGAGACCAGAAGAACAGGCATCGGTGTGAAGCTGATGGTTTCTTACGGGGCTATATATTGTTAGAATCGGTGAAGTAGATAATTTTTGTTTTAACTGATCAAACGCTGCTTGCTCATTTGGTGTCCAAATAAAAGCTGCATCCTTCTTCAAAAGCGCATTAAGCGGTGCAGCGACAGTGGCATAGTTCGGAACGAATCGTCGGAAATAACCCGACAACCCTAGAAACTGCTTCACATGCTTTGTTTCGCTGGGAACAGGAAATGATTTAACTACTTCAGCATTTGCAGTTCCCGGTTTTATGCTTTCAGCACTGATTTCATGCCCCAGGAAAGTTATTGTTTCGGATAAAAAGATACACTTCTGTAAATTAAGGGTAAGGTTAGCTTCTCTTAATATTCCCAGCAGATTTTCAAGGATTGTGAGCACAGTTTTTGTGGTTTTGTCAAATATGACAATGTCGTCCATATACATTATCGTATTCATTAGACGAAGGAATACTGCTGGTGCGTTGGTTAATCCAAAGGGAACACTCTTGTATTGACCTTGAGGAGTGACAAAAGCAGTTAAATGTCTTGAACTTTCAGTTACCGGAATTTGATAGTAACCACTTAATAAGTTCAATATAATAAAGACACGAGCATTGACCATAGAATTAATTAATTCTTCTATGTTAGGTGTCGGAAAGTCTCTCGCACTGTTATCGAGTTAATTTGTCTATAATCGACAACCATCCTGTACGTACCATTTTTCTTTTTGATCAGCAAAGCCGGGCTAGCGTATGAATTTGATTCTTCAATGATGTCATGTTCTAGGAGTTCGTTGACTATAGAGTTCAGATACTCTACTTCGTGGTATGCTGCTCGATAAGGCTTGTAGCGAATTATTTTGTTCTCCTTAAGTGTAATTGCCATTGTTGCTTTATTGGTTTTTCCTAGTTCCTTGAGGTTGAGGGCTACGCAGTCTCTGTAGTTATTTAAGGTGGTAATTAAATCTTCAGCGTCGGTATATGAAAAGTTGCCTATTTGAATGTTGTTTAAGGTAATTATGGAAAGATTTGAAGTGTTTTCTTTATTTAAACGCAATACCGTCGTTTCTAGTCAGAGGTTTGAATTAGATGAATCGTCATCTGCGTTCTTTATTAGGAGACTACCATATCCTCTTATTAGGCATATTTTAGGAGAATCAAGGAAATTACGACCAAGGATCATAGGGAATCCATTTAACTTGGCTTTGCACGGCTGCATTTCCCAGTCATTTTTAGTTACTTCTGTCATAGTAGTACAGTCGCTTCCTAGATCTAGGAAAGATTTAACCGGCTTGCTATCTACCACTACGACTTTCACAAGTCCACTGTCATCCCCGGACTGAAGTACGCGACGGATTTTTCTAACAGGCTCATCTTGGGAATTGTAAGTTCTTGTTTGGGCTTGTCGGCGCTCAACCTTGCATTCATAAGCAATGTGTCCTAACTTGTTAAAGTTGTAACACTTCGTGTTGGAAAAATCATAATTTTGCCTACGGAAATTGTTGGCTCTGAGGGCGCTCTTAGTTTGTCTTGTGGGGTAGGGAGCAATTGATTTTAAAGCTGGTCGGGAGGAATTAAAATACCTGTGTTCAAATTTATCACAGATCTCATTTTGAGTTTGTACCATTTCGTGTGCTTTGATTTTTGTCAAAAGTTCTGTGATATTGGAACTACTACTCGCAGTAAAATAATTACGGAGATCTCTATCTCGCAGCCCTGAGATAACGTATTTTAAAATAGTGTCATTTCCAAAATTAGCTCTTCGGGCAATATTTGCAATATCGTAAACGTAGTTCTCATAACTTTCGTTTGACTCTTTTCGTCTAACCATTAACTGGGAAATGATTCGTCAACCGAACCGGGGAAGTCCGACACTAACTTTATCTTAAATTCCTCCCAGTCATTTAATTGAGTTTGATTAACAATGAACCACTTACGTGCTTCTGCTTCAAGGCGAAGAGATGCGTACAGGAATGTTGAGCGATTGTCCCAATTGTAAAGATGGCGAGCGTTGTTTATTGACTCGACCCATTGCGTTGAACTGGATTGAAAGGTGGAATGATGTTTTTAATTTCTTCTGGTGATAGTCGAATCGGAGGTTGGGATACATTTCTTGATGCAACTGACTCATCGATGGTGTTACTTTGTGAACGTCTGTTTATGGTGACTTCTCTGCACAGATTTTCACTTTGCTCCTTTACTGCAGCGATTTCACGTTGTAATTGCTCGATTTCTTTCGCAGTTGCTTCTGCGTCTGAAATCTTTTTTGAACTTCGCTTCTGCATTTTTATTTTCTTTATTTCTAATTTTTAAAAATTTCCTTTAGGATTTCAACGTTAATATTTCAAAATGGAGGCTTCGAGAAGGATTTATACGTACACAAGAACATCTACCGCTATGACACTTGGGCTATCCCACTTCCGATTTTATAAACGTGACTTCACCCGGTGCACTCAGTCATACGTCTAACCAGAAATTAATGACTAAAGAGATATTCATCTTCGGCCATTTTTGCCCCTAGTCCACACTGGAGAAAAATGTTATAGTAGTGGAATTCCCTTGCATTACACGCATACTTTTACAACGTTCGTCAATTCACCCCAATATGGCGGCCGATTCGTGAATTTTGTGGGATAATGGCGGCAGATTCATAAATTTTGTGGGATAATGGCGGCAGATTCATGAATTTTGTGGGGGATTCGTGAATTTGCCCACGAACATGTACTTATTGTTCGGAGGGTGTTCAAAAGACGGTTCATATTTTTAAGAGGGCATATATTTTTAATATTGGTTTATATATTGGTAAAAATGTATATTATTGGTAAAAATGTTACAGGAATATTTTGCATCAATTAAATTATGTAGAGTAATATATAGCTTATTAATATGCCATTACTGGCAAATTAACTTAGTTTTATAGCCTTCATTCATATATTCTGAAAACTTATGCATTTAAATTACATAATTAGTTAAGAACAATGAATACAACTGTACCCAACTCATAGTACTTATCATACTCAAAAATATATATTAGAAAAGTTTCATATGTAGTTCACAAAATTTCCACAAATAATTGAATTGATCCCATTTGAATATGTGTTTAATATATAAAGGTTGTGAATATACCTTGTGGACACGATTTCTCTAGTTTCTCAGTTTCGCTTTTTCATTAATTTCCCCTATATTTCCCTGGTGTATACAAAAGTAAACAAAACTGATCAATTTAAAAAATACTCAGATTTGTGAAAAGCAGTGAATAATTTAACAAGTAAAAATAAACAAAAGCAATATGAAGATTTGTGCATTAGGATGCGATAAATGTGCATGTCATTTTTATTCGTTGATGAGTTCAATTTTACTACATATATACTTAAGTAACATATTTTAATATTTTTTAGTACGGGTGCAATAGGCCTATTGGGGAAACCGAGCACCCGGTTAAAAAAAACGGTTAACGCACCGTAAGCATACCTCAAGGGTGGTGTGGAAATGCTTATAAATTATTACAAATCATGAGTAAAACAAATCAAATATAGTACATATTTCTTTTCAGAACTAGTGCACTTGGGATGATAAAACGAATCATTCAGACGTTGATAAGCACCGGCAAATGTATCCATTATTACACTGCAACTACGAATCATCCTGCGGGTAGAACAAACTCAGTACTTGTGATTGCTATGAACATCAAAAAAACTTACACACATAGCTTAGTTCATTTCTAAATTAGTAACATGAACATATTATATCCGTTGATATTCACGAAATTTTTCGGCTTTTCCTTTAAAAAGATCTCTTTCCAACGAAGGTAATTCATTTTCCTCTATTAACAACAATTTGTTTCAATAAATAATAGCTCTTTATACGATAGATTCGTTATTTTCAGAACTAGTGCACCTGAAAACGAATGAATGTGGCATTGACTGTTAAGGGATGACTTTTACGTATCAATAAAATGTTAATAAGCACGAAAAAACGAATATCACACTGCAACTACGTTAGGAATCCATTCTGCAGGAAGAATAAATTAAATATTTGTTAATGGTATAAACAACAAATAAAACTTAGCTTTTCCGCAATCTTCACACTATCTTCGCAGTGAGGATATTCCATCCAATGATATTCACGATGTTTTTGTACTTTTCCTTGAAAATGCCTATTTCTAAAAGAATGTAATTAATTTTTATCAATTCAAAACTGTCTTTTTCAATAAATAATCGCTCTTTATACGCGAAAATAAGAAATATTCGTTTTTAATTCCCAAACGTATTGATTTCAGCAGTTTTGCAAAACAAATAAAACGTCAAATGAATAAATAATAATCCACCTCATTTGCTTGGAGGGGAAGTTTATCAGCTGTTCTCCAGCTGTTCACAAGAGCTCACACGTATTCACAGACAGGGGCGAAAAAGCGTATAAAAAACGCTGTCAGATGAAATCAAGGGGCAAGAGAAGTAGAAGATGGATATCTCTTTACTCATTCATTTCTGCGTCTAACGTTGTGCATGCCGATATTGAACTCAACAATATCTAACACACCACTCATATGCCAGAGCTACCACTTGATGATTTTCTGTCACTACTAAAGTGCACTTGTGGTGATATTCTCGTTGGTACTTCGGAATTAAGTATTTCTGTGTTTACACAGGTAACTGGGTTCTGGAATGAATGTATGTGGCTCTTCTATGAGGAATTTTGAAGGAGTAAGCGGGTCTAAATCATCATCTAAAATTGCACAGAAAGGACGTGAATTCAAAACCGCTTCAATTTGCATAAAAACCGTATACAGCTCCTCAAAGGTGAGGATTGAGCCTCCAATTACTCTTCGTAAGTGTAATTTCACTGACTTTAACCCAGATTCCCACAAAACACCAAAATGTGGTGCGGAAGGTGGAGTGATTCCCTCCATCGCCAAAGAACATTTGATGTCCTCGTTGTAAGGTTTGGACAACACCAACTGCTGCATTTCTTTAAGCGCGCGTCGAGCCCCTACGAAATTGGTTCCATTGTCCTTATAAATGTTTGGATATATGCGTCGGTTGTAAAATCGCTTGCCTCTTCTAAGTGGATAGCCTTTGTACTCATGCATACAAGTAAAGCGAGATATGCTTTCGAAAACTTAGGGTTTCTGCCGCGGGATCGTCTGATTGTGAAGGGACCCGCCTGAGTTGGGAAATGGTCGACTCTGGCGGACTCGCTCTGGTGGTAGATCGCCCATAACTTACTTGCTGCTTAGCCTCCGTTGTCGAAAACACATTCTGCATTGATGGACAATTCTGCGAATTACGTTGCGACTGCCTAGTATCCAATATCGCTGGCGCACTATTGCATACGTCTCTGACATACCAGGATGGAGATATTTTGCGTGAAGATATAGGACTAAAAGTAAGGAAATTCGGTTATTAGTTTGTATTATGGGGTGTTTTATTTCAAACGATAAGACCGCGTGTCCCGAAGACCACCAAGTATTCCATCCTTGTCAAGGAATGGAGTATATTTTAATAGTTTTGATTTAATGTTTATGACACGATTGTTCTCAAGATCACGAATTTCATACACAAATGTGTCCTTTTGAACTGATTTGACGAGAAAGAGTTAAGAGTAACGAATTTCCGAGTAGGTTAAACCGCGAGTTTGTCTATCGAACCGAGTGGGTCTACGAAAAAAAATAGGCTAAGCTTCGTATTAACCGCGTCCACGAGGATATCTTCGATGCTAAATGATTTATTCGATTAGTGTCAGCCGTACTGACAAGAATATGTCTCGGTGTAGATTTTTCTTCCAGCTTTATTTCTTCCTCGTCCGGAGGTGTCACAGAAAATCTTGGTGTTGGCCAATGTTCTTGTGGCAACGATAGAAATTGAGGACCACACCACCATAGAGGATAAGATTTGAGCTTGGAGGGGAGAACACCTCTGTCAGCGTGATTATATTCCGATGCGATATGATGCCATGCATATCGTGGAATCGTCTCGAGAATTGCTGATGTGCGATTGGCGATAAATATAGTCCAGCGACGAGGAGAAGAAAACAGCCAATGGAGCACGATTCGAGAGTAGCTCCACGCGAATACTCTGAATTGCACCGGGATCTACGATTTAATTAACGCCAGCAGACGGCTAAGTAGTAAGGTTGCACATAGTTCCAACCTAGGAAACGACACAGGTTTTATTGGTGCTACCTTTGTCTGGGCTGCAATTAAGATTATTCGGAACTGATTAGGAGGAAATTTAAAAGCGAGCATACACAACAGCTGAGTTGACGCATCTGCAAAGCCATGAAGTTCAACGTCATCGCATGAACTATAGATGATGCGTGGCACCTGTATCTGCTCTAGACAGTGCAGCTCTTCCTCTTCCTAACGCTTCCACTTGCTAGCTAGTTGCGACGGCAGTGGATCATCCCAACCCAGATGAGCTTAGCAGACCACATCTCCTGGAAAAGCATCTTGAATAGAACAATCGATGGTGCCAGAAATCCCAGAGGATCAAAGATACGAGAGATTTCTAACAGAGAGCGTCTCGTTGGAGTCTGATTCAAATTGCAGTTGGAAAAGCGAAAAAAGTATTCCAAAACATACCCAACACTTTCGTTATTAGGTGCTCATGTGGCGTATTACAACTTGCAAGGTGCGATTCAATCATAGACAACCGCATCCGCAGAGGCCAGCAATTCGTGTTCCACTTACCAAGCTCCATTCCTGCGGTCGAGAGTAGAGACACAACCTCCGACTGTAATTGTATGAGCTCATCGGGTGAGTTTGCTCCAGTCATTACATCGTCCACATACACGTCATTCAATAAGATCCGCGAAGTATTGGGAAACTGCATTGTATAATCCATCACAATTTGTTTCATCACACGTACGCCCAAGAAGGGAGCCGAAGAAGTTCCGTAGGTCACTGTACATAGACGGAAATTACTAATACCATCGGATGATTTATTACGCCAAACAATCCGCTGAAAATCCTGATGAGCGACGTCAACCCAGATTTGGCGAAACATCTTGACAACATCTGCCGTAAAAACGTACGCGTGTTGTCGAAAACGTAGATGAACGCCAAATAAATCGCGTTGAATAGGAGGTCCCACCAACAATCGGCTGTTTGACGAGTTTCCTATAGAGTCTCATGCAGAACCATCGAAAACAATTCGTAACTTGGTTGAAGGACTATCCGACTTCAATACTGCGTAGTGCGGTAGGTAGAAGACTTGTCCTGAATTGAGTCTCAGCTAGGCATCGGGAATAGAACCATATGACCCAGGTTCTGATATTCACGCTTGAACTGGACGTACATTTCATGCAGCTTTGGATCCTTTGCGAAACGTCTTTCCATCAAACATACACGGTTTACAGCGTTATTCAGACTATTACCGAAATCAGGAACGGGAGAAGTAAAGGGTAAATGCACCACATACCTTCCGTCCGCTGCAGGTGAAAATGTCTTTCGGAAATGTGTTTCGGCTTCGTCTTCTAACGATTCGTCGCGCGAGGGTGTGACGTCATCTAGCTCCCAAAACCGCTGCAGCGAAATATGGACATCAATAGCAGTGTGGAGTGACGCAACTGGTTCTTGTGGTTGTTTATTATGAAGAACCTGTCCCGATATCACCCATCCAAACGACGTTTCCTGTTCTACCTGTAGATCGTCTCGCCCTCGAATCTGTATTCCTTTCAGGATACACCATAGCTTGTCAGCTCCAAGCAGCATGTCAATAGGTTGACCTAAGGGTCGGCGAGGTCCATATTTCGATGGTGTGACCAATCCGAAGAAGAAGGATTCTGATGGCAGGTTTGATGTTAGCTTGGCTATAACAAAGGCGTTGACCAGTAGGTGTGTTTCATTATACTGAGCGAATGATTCAACCATGAACTAGAGTTGAGATCCGGAATCAAGCAGTACCCGACAATTAATTGATTTACCCGAATAGTCCTAAAGCTTTGCAATAACCGTGGGAAGGATTTTTGTCGGCGTAGACAAACATTTGGAAGCGACGAATGGTTGAGGAGGAACCGACGATGAATGGTACAGATTGGTTCAACGAGGTTGAATTAGCTAAGAGTTGGTTGAAGCTGCGGTATTACTAGTTATTTCTAATGGATACACCATCAATGGTGTCGCGACTTACAAACAGGACAGCGAAAGAACGAACGGCATTTGTTTGTAGAATGCCCAATACGAAGACAATTGAAGCACAATGAGTTTGTTTTAACGAATGAACGGTGTGAGTCTGTATCAAGAAATACGAACGACGGACACTATGGTAGCAAATGACTGTCTTTACATTTGGGACACTGAGATACGGTTTGTGATTCAACGAAATGTGTCCGAACGGACACTGGAACGGGTTAGAGATTGACACGATTCCAAAGCGTCACATCTGGATTCGAGGAAAGTTATCAATATCAAGCTTTTCCAATAGCAAATAAATGAGCCAAGGACTTCGGCCATTTGCTTGAAGAGCATTCAGTCCTAGTATGACTTCGTCTGCCCTACCTGCAATCTTACGCAAAGTCTGGACACTACCATTTCACGCACTCGGCAGTGACGAATATGTTTGAATGTAAGACTGCACTATCAAATGTAATCGGTCGTACCGATGTTCTAATCGATCCCATGCTTCGACATAATTCGATTCGGGAACTGGTAGGTGTTTAATTAGATTGGCCGCTTCATGGCGAAGAAACAATTTCAGATAATGAAACTTTTGCGTTGCCGATAGTTTCTTCTGAGCTTCAACTGTACCCAAGTATGAATCCCGAAATGAAGGCCAATCTTTGTAGTCACCCGAAAATGTTGGAACTGTTAACTTAGGCAGCTGAATAGACGCACAGGTTTCGGAAGCCGAATTAAGGTGCCTTCAAAAGGACGATTGTTGTTCAGCTAGTTTTTCAAGGAGCGATGCCTCTTGGTCACCCGATTGTCTTTCCCGAAAGCACTTTTTTATTTTTGAATGTGCACAAAAGTATTTTTCCGCATTTTCAAGACACTGATCATGCAATGCTGAAAACTAAAACCACATACCGTCAAATTTTTCAAGCGAATCTGTAATAATTCCACTGTAACCTCTGAACCGTCATTATCTGCAAAGGCCGCAACGCGCGTTAGACATCCCTTTGCATATCCACGCTTGAGGTTGATGGAATTCATTATAACGTTGGAGTTAGCACAAAGTTCTCTGGTTCACACTAAAACAAATATACGGGTGAGAAGGACCAAACAAATTTATGTAAGAGTATATCAATTAATTTGAACGAATGGAAACGAAAGCGGAAGGAAAATAACTGAAATGAAACCTTTATTCCATTGATTACTAACTACCAAATTATTTTACAAACAAGTATTTCTCTGAACTATCGACTTATCCCAACGATATCCTAACGACTATTGCCCCAATTGATCCATCATCGATCTACAGAAACCCATCAGTATTGACTTCTTAAACGCACACACACGGGATGACATATTTCCGCCTTATCTATGGACACGATATGAATCCCCTCTCAGATTGCCCGTTGTCCAAATCGTTTCGAAGGCGGGTGTTGTGCATACGGGCTCTATTTTCTAGATCATGGTTTGGGCAAATTCTAGCATGTGCATTGCACACGTCCTCAAAAATTGACCCCATGAACTCAATCCTTTTTTTGCGGATCTTCGATCACAAAGAAGTTGTTACGATTGGCAGCGTCATTTGGATCTATTCCTGCTGCTGTGAGTAGCCGTTCGTGGTTCGTTGTTTGAGGAATTTTGAGACACGGAAACTCTTTGGCATCGTTCCTCCGAAATATTTTATTAATCTGGGGAAACATACTCGGATTATCAGATCTGATAGTCCGAATCTTATTAACTTAACTTGCACTGGGGGAAAGTTAGCTGACTGTCTATAGTTTGCCTTAATTAATATTTGGAGGCTCCTTATCAGCGAGTTCAGTGTCCTTATATCAGCGTTTTGTGTATCAACAAATTGCCTGTACAAGTTCTTTAGTCTACAGTATTTGTTTGTGAGTGTAATCCGTCTATAGTTGAATTGCGGTAAATATTGTCAGTTGGTTGATACCTGGTTATCGTCCTGTCCATTGTATTGTGGCGTGAATAGTATAACATGTATAATATGAGATAATCAGGACACTAACCACAAAAACGCCATCCATCCGCAATTGGAAGAACGATCAACTCCGAAGATTATTCCCGAAATTGTTGTTCATACTGCAAGAATGGATGTCGCCACCTATACCCTGATAGATTACAAAGAATCATGTATATAAGCGTCAGCGGGGAAATTCCATAGACTCGTGGCTACAGTAGGAAGAACTATTGGGAGGATTAATTTGGTTGTAATAGTGATTTTTAAAGGGAAATAAGGTATAAGAAGTAAATCAGTGCTTGCAAACTAAATTCGTGCATATCGTGAATAGTGAACTTTTGTGTTTCATTCGTCACAATATAGTTATCGAACCCTATTTGAGTATATACGAGGGGCGTTCAATATATTCTCGATAACGGGGTGAAGCTGTGGTTGTATATATAAATTGACTTATTTATCAAGTAATACTATTATTTTAGTGCATTCATGTAAAATTTCATATAAATGTGATTATTAATTCGCGTTTTATCTCTAGTTAAACAGAATCATAATGGCAACTGAGACGATGCTGGAGAAAATTGACCATCGCGCTGTAATTAAATTTCTCACTAAGCAAGGAAAAAGTCAAAAAACTATTCACGAAGAGATGGTGGCTGTTTACCACGGTTCCGCACCTTCATTATCAACTGTGCAAAAGTGGTCAAGTGAGTTCAAGAGAGGCAGAGAGAGCATTGAAGACGACCCCCGTTCCGGCGCCCCGGATACTGCTTGTACGGGAGAAAGAAGTCGAAAAACTTGTTCTTGAGGATGCCCGAATAAAGGTGAAAATGATGGCAGAGATCACCAAGCTTTCAATTGGTACCATTCACACCATTCTTCATGACCATCTTAACCTTTCGAAGGTCAGTGCAAGGTGGGTGCCACGGAAAAAGTGACGGACGGTGTTATGGATCGAATTGTTACTGGTGACGAAACATGGGTCCACCACTATGACCCTGAAAGCAAACAAGAGTCCATGCAGTGGCATAAAGTAGGAACAGACCCCCGAAGAAATTCAAAGTCACTCCGTCTGCCGGGAAGCTCATAGCTACAGTTTTTTGGGACTCGAAGGGAATCTTGCTCGTTGAGTACAAAAAATAAGGTGAAACCATCAACGCCACATCCTACGCTTCCACTTTGCATAATTTGCGGGAGGAAATTAAAAAGAAAAGACGGGCTAAACTCGCAGCGGGTGTGTTGCTTCTTCATGGCAACGCTCCTGTTCACACGACGCGAGTTTCCAGGGCTGCTGCGCGAGACTGTGGTTTCGAAGAAATCCAACAACCACCCTATAGTCCAGACCTTGCCCCTAGTGATTAATTCCTGTAGTCGGCAAAAAATGGGTATTTTGCAGAGAAAGACGAAATTTATTTTTTTTTAGGGGAGATTATATTGAAAAATAAAAACAATTTAAATTGAATTCGCATTTTCCTTCATATCGATACCCAGAATATATTGATATTGACCCAGAATATATGAAATTTATTTTTTTTAAGGGAGATTATATTGAAAAATAAAAACAATTTAAATTGAATTCGCATTTTCCTTCATATCGATACCCAGAATATATTGAACGCCCCTCGTATGTCAGCCTTAAGTTGTATGTTAAGTAAAGAATGCTTAAGTTTGATAAGGTAGATAAGTAAGGCCAAGTTTGTAGAAGTTTTTAATACAAACCGGACAAAACAATACAATAAAATATTGTCCATAAACGTAGAAAAAAACATAGTTTAAGCAGAAAGGCAAGATATGATTAACATTTGACAGCAATACAAAACTCTAGTCCCAGCAAACAACATAAACAGTCCAATCAAGCATCAAACACACTCAAATCACACAAATTCAATAGTATGTAGTCATATAAAGCGTAATTCAATATACCATCCTCAATTGTACGTGGTGTACCCTGCTTCTGACTGACGAGGCTCTGGTGACCGAGTAGGGGCAGTATAACCCCCAACATATCTGGACTAACCAAGCCCGGAGGAAGAAGCCGTCGCGCCGACGCTAGCGACTCGAATTTTTGACTACGCTTTAGGCATCTATGTCCTTACTTATGGAATACTGGAATACTGGAAACAACGATGTGGATTTTGAAAGCTTTGAGCACAGTTATAGTATTGTGTTACCCGAGTTAGTTCGAGTGGAATCCGGTTTAACAGGCTTTCAGGCTAATGCTAAATAAACACGCCCCATCCCATTGGAACCATGACAAGACTCAAAGAACACTCAATGTTGCGTTGCCATTAAGTTGGTGGTGTAGGTACAGATGTATCATTTCTGGTTAACACCGGTCCTGCTCTGTCACACGATTCCATAATTCCCAGCTTCCATATATAACCATGGGATCCTAGGTGGCTACACATTCGAACATTGATAACGACTTCGAGTGGGGACCTAACAGAAACGATTAAAAATGGTACAAATAGAAACAGCGGAGAACACTATGACCGCTTTTCAAAGGAGCTCGATCGAAGAAGAGTGTGAAGCTAGCCAAACATGCTCACAACTTCCAGATTAACATGCCAACCATCAATCTTCCACAAATTGGGAGAACAGATTAGGACTTTAGTGGGAATGTAATCAGGATGAAACAATGCCCCGTAGACATCTCCGTGGTTAAGGCCAGTGGTTGCGAAGGGAAATAGAAAACCGAAACCGAAGTAAGTCCCCCAGCCCCACTCAGAAATGGTGACAAAATCCGCCAGAAGTGGAGGGAAGGCACAACGGAGCCTTCAAAACGACGAAAAAAGGGAGCGCGACACGTAATCTGAGCTAAAGAAAGGCGGTAAGGCCATGGGCTTAACAATAGCCCATGGTCGAAATCTACAAAAAAAAAAGGAATTCACGAAGAAGGCGATATTCCGACCGAGCAATCATGGTAGACGCGAAGGGCGAACTATTCTAAATATTCCGTAGCGTCAAAGCTGAGTCGGAAATTGGAAACCTCGGAGAGTCGGTGACTAAAAGCCGACGAACTCAAAAAGCGATCTTCTGTTCCAGCTCAACGGGTCAGGAGAAAAAAATTAACCAGTTTAAGGGCATAATTATACTACCCAATAATGTTAAGGTAAATAATAGTGTAACGTTTAGCAGAAATGATTCTACGTTACATTAATCAAATTGTCCACAAAAAGGGGTCGATCACTGGATTGTGACGAATGAAACACAAAAGTTCACAATTCACGATATGCATTCACGACTCGCATGAACCGTCATCCCGATATTTATACCTCCCAATAGTTCTTCTAGATCCTACTGTCGCCACGAGTCTATGGAATTTCCACGCTGACGCTTATATACTTCTACATGATTCTTTGTAATCTATCAGTGACGACATCTATTCTTGCAGTATGTACAACAATTTTGGGAATACTCTTCGGAGTTGATCGTTCTTCCAATTGCGGATAAATGGCGTTTTTTTGTCGTGAAATCTCTCCAGTTACACCGGAAGAACTGCTGAAAGTGTGTTAAACATTGCGATCAATGAAGCTATTGTTACACAATAGGAAAGTTAATAGAAAGCATAATATACGACAGGCTATTCACCGTTGCTGGGATAGGGGAATTTTATCTAACTACCAGTAAGGCTTTTGAAAATCGAGTTCAGATGCAGAAGCCCTATACATTCCGTATACAGGGAAATGAAAGGGCACAAAAAAGTATGCTGGGGTACGTTGAATAATTCCCGCAATTTCTTCGGCAGTTGTGAGGTCTTCGTTTCTGTAATATAAATAAAAGGTTTCAAGTCATAATCCTTATTTAGTACCATCTACAAACGCAGCGCATTGCTAAGCATATCAAAAAAATCAAGTTATAAAGTTTTGCATGGAAACAAAAAGTCACCAAAACCTTTTTCACAGAATTCTGAACAAAGTTGCCAAAAACATAACTTTCCTATTGTGTAACAATAGCTTCATTGATCGCAATGTTTAACACACTTTCAGCAGTTCTTCCGGTGTAACTGGAGAGATCTTCTGTTCCAGCTCAACGGGTCAGGAGAAAAAAATTAACCAGTTTAAGGGCATAATTATACTACCCAATAATGTTAAGGTAAATAATAGTGTAACGTTTAGCAGAAATGATTCTACGTTACATTAATCAAATTGTCCACAAAAAGGGGTCGATCACTGGATTGTGACGAATGAAACACAAAAGTTCACAATTCACGATATGCATTCACGACTCGCATGAACCGTCATCCCGATATTTATACCTCCCAATAGTTCTTCTAGATCCTACTGTCGCCACGAGTCTATGGAATTTCCACGCTGACGCTTATATACTTCTACATGATTCTTTGTAATCTATCAGTGACGACATCTATTCTTGCAGTATGTACAACAATTTTGGGAATACTCTTCGGAGTTGATCGTTCTTCCAATTGCGGATAAATGGCGTTTTTTTGTCGTGAAATCTCTCCAGTTACACCGGAAGAACTGCTGAAAGTGTGTTAAACATTGCGATCAATGAAGCTATTGTTACACAATAGGAAAGTTAATAGAAAGCATAATATACGACAGGCTATTCACCGTTGCTGGGATAGGGGAATTTTATCTAACTACCAGTAAGGCTTTTGAAAATCGAGTTCAGATGCAGAAGCCCTATACATTCCGTATACAGGGAAATGAAAGGGCACAAAAAAGTATGCTGGGGTACGTTGAATAATTCCCGCAATTTCTTCGGCAGTTGTGAGGTCTTCGTTTCTGTAATATAAATAAAAGGTTTCAAGTCATAATCCTTATTTAGTACCATCTACAAACGCAGCGCATTGCTAAGCATATCAAAAAAATCAAGTTATAAAGTTTTGCATGGAAACAAAAAGTCACCAAAACCTTTTTCACAGAATTCTGAACAAAGTTGCCAAAAACATTAGTGCTCTACCTCTTACCATTTAAGATTCTATAAAGGACAAGCAAACAAACATTGACTTTAAAATATATAGAAGATAGAAGATAATTCAATTCACTTAACAATTATAAATTACAAAATCTCCTGAAGCAAGCCAGTTACCACGACGGGAAAGTTGTTAAAAAAACGTGATTGCCAATTTCGACGGAAGCGGTCGGTGTGCGACCTCTGGATAGTAAAATGTTAGGAGTCTCCCTCTAGTAGACATAACCGTTTCCTCCACATTTATTGACTCGTTTGCCCCTCAGGAAATGAAAACGCCTCGCTTCAGGTACTCGCTTGTCTTAGACACGTCCAAATTGTAGTGAACGGTGAGTATCTGCTGCCAGAAATGGTCCGACTCGACATGTTTGGTGGGCGAATTGCCTCGCTTCAGGTACTCGCTTGTCTTGGACACGTCCAAATCGAAGTGAGCGGTGAGTATCTGCTGCCAGAAATGGTCCGACTCGACATGTTTGGTGGGCGAATTGCTAAATCTTAGAACAGGGGATGTTAAATCTTTTCCATTCTCTGTTTCAACGATGAATATCCTCCTTCCCAACAGAATGACAGCCCTAATTCATTTGACCTTATGGAGATATTGTCATCATCCATGTTCCTGTATCCTGCTTGTGTTCCGGTCTGGGCACATAGCAGACAAAATGGTTCTATGACATCTCCATGATGGGGGTGTCTCGGACTTTTAGAGAAATCTCTTTGCTGATGTCGATGGGGTTGACCAGCTTGCAAGAGTTCAGATTTCCTCTGACTTGCCATGCATACACTTTCTATATGGCCCTTTCGCTGGCAAAGATGCCTGGATCTCGGTCACGTACCCAGGATCTGGAGAATAATCATCATAGTCTTCGTACCAAAGTCGGGGATATGTTCTCACGTCCAACCAAAGTATCTAAGACCCATAAGTCTATCATCATTTCTTCTCAAGACTCTGAAAAAAACCGATTGACGTATTCGTCAAACATACAGTCGTAGGCAAACTATCAATCTCTCAGCATGAATACAAAATCTTATCCAAAAATTTATTTTGGATAAGAAATTGACCCCTACTGCTTTGGTTGATATAGAGGCTGTTTTTAACAACATCGAGCCCTATGCAATAACCTAAGCACTCAGCAGGATCGGAATCGAAACAGTCCTTAGTGACTTTTATTCACCAGCTTCTCAACAATGAAGTGATACGATCGAAGCTAGGTGAGACCACGATCTGCTGATCTGTTAACAGAGGCACACCACAAGGTGGTATACTCTCCCTTCTCTTGTGGAACTTAGTGGTCAACGAACTGCTAGTAACATTCGAAGAGACTCGGAGAGACTCATTGCCTTTGCAGATGATATCGCTATTGCAATAGCAGCAAAATGTGTATCCACGATCAGGTTTATCATACAATCTGTTCTTTCCAAGCTAGTGAAATGGACTAGCGAATGCTGCCTAGGCTTAAAGAACAAAATCCTTAACTTCCACCCCACTCACTATGTGGGATGCCTTTTAAGCTAAATGATAGCCCAAATTTCTTAGGTGTTATATTAGATACGAAGCTACGGCCTCCACACCTCTCTATTGCTGTAAAAGGGCCATAGGGTGCAAATGGAGACTACAACCCCACATATTCCACTGGCTATTTGTTTCCGTAGTCAGGCCCATACTTTTGTATCGTATCGCAATTTGGTGAACTGTACTCGAAAAGAAAATTAACCTCATGGATGGCATGCGTATGGCATGCGTATGTATCTGCGGGGCACTAAGCACAAACTCCTCCGAAGCTCTAAACATACTCCTTAACCTACCACCGATGGAACTAATACGGCGAATTCAGTCTGGACACTCAACGATCCTTAACAGGTTTAGTTCTTTACCCATATATAAACCCCTCATGATACCTAAACTCTTCAAGAGCTTACACGCTAGAAAATGCTTATTTTAGAATAAAATTTAAATCGTTGCGAGGTAGTTCAGGATCTATTTTATCAAACGGTCTATAAAAATGAGGTTGACATTGCAATACTGTCAGAGCAATTATTATGGGTGCATTAATACGGGTAACTGGGCGCATGATACGACAGAAAAAAAAAACCGCCATAGGGACATATTCAATATGAGCAACTCGTCGAACGCATAGTTCTTGATGCTAAGGATATATACCAACTATTATAAATATCCGGTGATTTTAACGAATATAACGAATGGGGAATCGTATTAACGAATAAAAGGGGGAACCATTCTACTCGACCATTATACTGGACGTCGTCGTAGCTAATGGCGGAAATACGATTTGGTGCGTCAGAAATCACTACACCCATAGTAACCATAACGCAATTATAATCGATCTCCATAGTCGTACATGATACCGAAGCACTCGGTCTCAAATAAGCAAGATTAAATGGAACGTGAACACCTTAGATGAGGAGCTCTTAGAGTACGCAATCGCTAAGCTGAAAATCGGAAAAAGTATGGGGTAAAGCGTACAAAATTATAACCGCTAAGAACAAAACGCCTCATAGACCGGCGCCAACTTGCCCACTATTTCTCACCAGAATTGTAGAAACTTTGTTCCTCTCTCAACATGACGGAGTACTACAAAGCTAGGTCGTAGAACTATGCGAACATATTCCTGCCATAATAACCGACGAACGCACGGCGACAATAGCGAGTGTAGGATGGTATGGTGACTGCCTGATTATAGGGAATTTATTGATGATGATGGACACACCATTGTTTTTATTACCGCCTGACTGTCTATGTATAAAACAATAGATCTACCGTCTATTGGGCTCATTGATAGTCGGACTTCTGCCTTTTGAACAGCCGTTACTTCCGCTTGGAATGTACTGCAGTGGTTCGGTAGCCGGATTGCCTCAGAGATCTCTGGCAGATTGGCATAAATACCTGATTCCGTGCCTTCTTCCCATTTAGACCCGTCAGTGTAGACTTCAGTTACAGAGTTTGTCTTCGTCCCATTTTTTGGGGATTAAGGTCTTGTACATTATTTCGAAGTCCTCGATCGCGAGGGTAGAAGCCCGAAAAGTTCCTCGTCCAGAAAATATTAGAGCGAGTAATATGTAACAGACTACAGCCTAACACTAAACCAAATTATGGGCTCGCGGAAGATAAGTATGGCCTTAGAATGGGCAAATACAAATCGGCCATAGAAGGTAGACGATAGAGAGGAGGCAGATCCGTCGCATAACGATCTAAATTCTCCGGTTCAGTCTGGCGGTGAGAGATGTTGGGGATGTTGCAATGCAACACTGAAATTCTGGTGGTTCGGGAGAAAGGGCACTCCCTAGTCGAAACCTTTATACCCGGGGTAGTACGTAGTACGTATCCCCGAAAGGGGTAGCAGTCGGTCACTGTCTTGCAGCAAAATAGATGCAAATATATCATTGGGAGCATGGATTAACGCGATTTAAAAATTTTAATGGAATTATTTTTACAATTTAGTTTACAACTAGTTTTATAAACTAAAGGTTAGGGTGTTGGCTCAACAATAGAGACTCAACTGATGTACTTTGCTTAAATTAATGTTTATTATTATTGTCGGTTTATTGTGTGTCCATGATGGTCCTTTTGGGACCATACATGTGGTAGCCGACTTAGCCTCGATGGTGATTGATATCGCTGCTCTGGTACAATCCGTTGTGACAATCGTTGATCGACGTCATTGGAATGTTCTGCTCGCTTAGCAGATTTATCGTGTTGAGGTAGCGTTGTCCGGGGATTGTGTTTCTCGTTAAGATAGTTGTTAATTTCCAGTAGCTGCTTTCTGAACAGTGTTTCCATGTACTGTTGCAGGGGGATGATGCGTGCTTGGTCGTAAAGCCTATTGTTACTCTGGTGCCTTTGACGGTCCCTGTTGAAGGTGAGTCCGGTACATATTCGTAGTATTTTCCTTTGAAAATTGCGAGCTTCGTCATGCTGGTCTTAGAGATAGTGTGCCATAAAGGGAAGCCGTAGAAGATCGGCCGCTGGCTTAATCCATTTGGTGGTCCTTTGAAGGTTCCTGTCGAAGTTGAGTCCGGTAAATATTCGCAGTACTTTTCTTTCGAAAATTGCGAGCTGCGTCATGCTGGTCCTAGAGATGGTGTGCCATATTGGGAAGCCGTACGTTAAGATCGACCGTATAAGCTGTTTGTATAGCAGCAGTTTTGTCCTCTGGCTTAATCCATTTTGCTTGCGCATCAAGGGATAGATGCGATGGAAGCCTAGGTTGGCCTTCTTGAGGGTCAGTTTCAAATGACTGTTGGACTTCAACCTTTCCGTGAAGTTAACGCTAAGATACTTGACCTTTTCGTTTACTGATATTTCTGTACCGTTAGGTACCACTATCTTTATGCTTCGACATTTGGCTGCTTATCTGCATCTACCTCTGCATGGTCTCCATAAGCACATAAGTAAATTTTTCGCAGAATTGATACGATGGCCCCATTTAGTATAGTAGTCAAATTTGTTCGCTGCTTGAATTTCGACCCTTCGCGCGGCTATCTGTGGTGACGTCGCGAGTCAGCGAGTCATCTGCAAATAGCAGTACATCTGTCGTGTAGATGTTGAAAAGCCAAGGTCCCAGCTTTGATCCTTGTGGCCATCTGTGGTGTCGTCGCGAGTCAGCAAGTCATCTGCAAATAGCAGTACATTGTGTCAGTTGGATGTGGTTGATCTACCGTGTAGATGTTGAAAAGCCAAAGTTCCAGCTTTGATCCTTGTGCAACTCCCGCCTTAGTGCTCAGCTCTGTTGACTTTCTGCCTTCAATTGAGACGTAGAATCTTCTGGAATGCAAGAAGCTATAAATTATTCTGATAAGGTTGGAGGGGAATCCCATCTGGTTCAGTTTGTATATGAGTCTCTCAATCCAGACCGTATCGAAGGCCTGTTCTACGTCCAGATCGGTAGACCATCGCTTTAGTTTTCGCACTACCAGATTCTCCAGGATCTCGCTTATATTGCTCACGAGCGATATAGATTTTGGTATTGTGACGATTTTTGCTATTTTCGACTGGTTAGGAAAGAAGCAATTGTTGATGCAATTGTTCTTGATGATTGTGAGAAGTAGGAAGAAATTCGAAATATTGTCAACCTCGACTGCTTTCTTCGTTGGGCTACGTTGAATAATTCCCGCAACTTCTTCTGCCATTGTGAGGTCATCGTTTCCTGTCGGGTCGTCCGCTCGGTTGGTTTCGTTGAAGATGATGTCTGGTGCGGATGGATTCTCATGTGCATTGACGTAGGTGTTGACTTCTGTGACAAATTCCGGCTCATCGGGCGGTGTTGGTTGAAAGTTTCCATCGAAAAAGGATGAGAAGGCTTCTGAAAAGGCGTCTTCTTCCCTTGTTGTCAGTATTTGTGGCAGTTTCTTCCACTTACCGATGATTTGGTGGATTTTCCGGAATGTGTCGGTTCCTGGCTGTATCTTGCGGACCATTTTCGCCAGCTGTATATTAATGTGCGTTTGTACCGCGTTCCGAAACATGATGTTCGTGCAGTTCAACTCACTGAGAACATGTTGGTAATCGCTGCTTCGTATGTTCAGCTCCGTATTCGTGTGTGTATTCGCTATAGTCTTTTACTCAGCCTTTGCCTGTGGTGATAAAGGTTTTTGATATGTACGGGTAAGTGACTGTACTTGTCTCTGCTTGTCCTGGGCCTTTTTTGCTGGTCTAAGGCGGTGTAGATTGATTGGTATTGGTGAGGTTCATTATTACTGGCGGTATGTGGATGTTCTCCAGTATATCTTCTTGTAGCTTCTAGATCTTTCTGAGCTACATCCAGCTGATGCAGGTTGACGAAGTCCCCTTCTGGTTGGCTGTTAGTGAATATCGGATTTTCCAAGTTGATTACCAGTTTGACGGCCTTGTGATCGGAATCACTCGTTAGCGTATCACAGGAATAGTACCGGATCACTGGTAGGATGTTTACCAGGTTTGAGGTAGTCAGAAAGAAATGCAGTATCGATGGTGTCCTTGGGTAGGTGGGCTTGGGCTGGGAAATAACGATCAGTTAGTGACTGTTCGCATTTCCCTCTAGCCATTTGACAATGGCTTCTCCCTGTCGATGTGACTATGTGTCCTGCCACATAGGGTGTCTTGCATTGAAGTCATCACCTATGATCCTATAAGTATGTCTTGATAAGAGCGCATTGAGCACCTCAAGATTGTCAAGACTGATTTTGGAGAAGAATAAAAACAACACGTCTACTCGGTTTCAATATCGCAAACCAACTCTCCTTTATTTTAACTAATTCGCCGAAACTTCATGGGTGTACATTGTGTTACATTTCGTTGGTATGCCTCAGGATCAAGGATGTTCATCGGTTGACAAGATCATGACATATGTTGGCACCATTGCTTTTATGACTGTGGTAGATGCTCAGGACCATTAGCGTCTTCCTGGGTGTAACATGGATTACGACTCAGGTAGCCTCAATTACCATTAGATTCGGAATCACGATCTTGTTACAGTTGATGGTTTTCCTGATGAGAGCGGCTGTACCCCATTTTCCCATTTATACCGCCGGATCTGAAAATAGGGAAATTCTTAAAAAAGATGTTATCTTGTCTGTCAGACAGGTTTTCCTAACTAAGAAGATGTCAGGTTGACTAGTTTTTTAGGAACAGACTAATTGCTGTTCGTCTGACACTGCTATACAATGAGTTAACATTGTATCCGATTATGCGCAGTTTAGACGAAGAATATTTGGAAGATGAACGTGGTTAGGGCCGCGGACTTTTCAGTCTCGATCAGATTCTATACCCGGACGGTATAGCACTGTATGCTTTGGCTATTAGGGTGGTAAGGTTGCAGCGAACACTCGTTGGACTTCATCGTTGAAGTTGACGTTACTTGCTATCTGCTGTTGTTGTTGGTGCCCCACATTTGTCTTGGGGGTTTTGACTTCGACAGTCCGTGGGTGTGGTATAGCTGGGACCTTCAGGAAGGACGAGATCAGGAAGGCTCTAGAATAACAGCTTCTAACAGAAACTTCTTGAGGTGAATGGTGAAGTAAAAGTGTTGGACGAGAAAATTCACCACCTTGGCAGCAAGCTTCTGTGCCTAGAGGCTTCAGTGGACGTGAAAGTTCACCACCTCGACAGCAAAGTTGTGAGCCTAGAGACTTCGATGGAAGAGAAGGTTCAGCGGATTGAGAAAGACATATGTGCACTGAATTCATACTTACCAGTGTTACACATCGACGCAACAAAGTTCAAACCACCGATGTACCATGCACCAACAGCCTTCAACATCTTCATGCTCCAGTTCCGAAGAAGGCAAGGCGGCGGCATTGGTAGTGTCATTGAAGGATGGTGCTGCAGACGTACTCCAGACGATTCTAAAAAATCTTCAGATGGATTAAAACGCAATCATGGGCTCGCTACAGTACAAGTATGGAAGTGAACGCAGCACGCAAGTCTCCTGGATGGAGTTGAAGAGCAGAAAACAACGCAGTGAGCCGCGTACATTTGTCGTACGCCGGCTCAACGATGGAGCTGATCGAGAACGTCAAAAGGAATGCGGTAGTGAACGGTTTAAGGGATCTGGGCACGAAGCGAACTATTCTGTCCTCACCAAAGAGAACCTTCCAGGAAAATGTTGCTACTGCTCTTTCCTACGAGGTAGTGGGATTGGCGTGTGTGTCATATTCCAGAGCTAGAAGAGTAAATGTGCAGCCAGAATCTAATCGATTCGAATCACATTCAAGGGCTCTTTCTTCATCTATGAAAGAATTGCACTCATGGCACGTGACTGCAGGGAGCATCGGACACGATCAAGGTCACAGTCGCAGGGATTGCCAGATAATCTTTGTTTCCCAACTCAGAAGGAATAGGAACAACCTCACTGTCAATGGCATTGTTGGAGGGAGATGTAATTGGGGCATCATATTCGATCATAAGGAGTGATCTAGTTGAAGAGGTGGAGCCGTTTTGTGGTATGCGGCTATATTGGGCAAAGTGAAAGAGCTGTTGAAAAAATATATATCTGTGTTTGCGTCAAATTCGAGAAATGGGGCCAGAACAAACATAGTCAAGCATTATATCGGCACTGGAGATGCGAGGCCGACCATTGCGGGAATCGGACTTAAGCTCAGTACAAAGAAGTTTGAGCTCTTAACGAAGGAAGTGAAGTACCTTGGAGATCGGATCATCAGAGAAGACGTACACATAGACTAGGAAAAGATAGCGGCGGTAAGGGATTGGCCGAGGCTTACAAGTCAGGACTATCGACGAAGCTCTTTGGGATTATGCACCTATTACCGACGTTTCGTACCGACGCATAGCTTGTACGACTTAACAAGGAAGAACCAGCACTTTTTGTGGAAGGAGCTGCAGGAGACAGCGTTTCAAGAGTTGAATTAGCTGCTCAGTTCCGTACCAATCCCAGTGTATTCAAAATTCGACAACCCATTTATACTGGACGCAGATGCAAGCGCTTATGGCATAAGCGACTTGCTGAGCCAACTAATTGATGGCGATGAAAAGGTAATTGCCTATTACAGTAAAACCCTATCCAAGCTAAACTATGCTGCGCTACTGTGGCTTCTCCAGTTTGAGAATCCTGAAGGTCAACTTGCTTGATGGATTGAACGGTTGCATAGCAATCACTTCAACATAGAGCACCGAAAAGGAGGACAACATGACAATGCGGATGCGTTATCGCGACTATGTAGAGTGCAAACATTGCACAAGGGCTGAAGAAATGGAACACATTATCGATGTCTGATGGCTCAGGGTCTTACCATAGGAGTAGTGGTTGCTGAAACAGATCCGCAGAGAGCAAAACAATTATCCGCATCTATGAAAAATCATCGAAGCCTTAGAAAGTGGAATCAGGCCGAAGTATGAGGAAATGGCCAGCGAAGTGGCAAAGTCTACACACGAAGAATGGTTGCTTGCATCCAGACAACACGTAACTTGGTTGTGGTTCCAAGAGGGGGACGTGTGGGGACATCTGGGCATCACTAAGACGGTTGAGAAAACTAAAAAAAAGGTCCTACTGGATTGGATGTCAACAGTCTGTTGCCAAATGGATCCCAGCGTGTGATACTTGCATATAGGCAAAGGGCCCACAATCAGGAAGTTGAAGCAATACAACGTTATGGCACCATTAGAAAGGGTAGCAATGGACGGAGCGGGCCCTTTCCAACCAGCGAATATGGGAACAAGTACGTGCTGTTGGTAATCGACTACTTTAGCAAGTAACCTCCGACATACTGAAACAGGACGCCAAGACATGTGCGTATGCGTTTCTCCACATTTGGGTAAACCGTTTCGGAGTTCCTTTGGAGCTCCACTCCGACCAGGAAAACAATAACCACCCGGGTAAATTCATGGCCGAATGTAAGTAAAACCTATCATCGCATCAGGTGCAAAAGGTGAAAGAACTGTTGACAAAATACGGGTCTATATTTGCGTCAAATCCGAAAAATGGGGGCAGAACAAGCATGGTCAAGCATTAAATCGACACTGGAGATGTAAGGCCCATCTGAAGAAAACGAGACGGTGTGGTGCAAAGATTCAACCGGACACTTCAGAACCATCTGGGAAAAGTGGTCGACACTCGGATCAGAATTAATTCTTCCAGCAGACCTGAGGTTTGGCATATCGACAACCGATGTAGAGTCATTCTCTCTCAAAGAATGCCTGGAACAGCCCAAGCTGCGGACACGTTGGGAATGGCCATTCAAGATAATAAAAGGGATTAATAATGTAGTCTAGCCACATCGACAAGGCCACCTATTGTCAAAATCTATCAAAGCACTGAAAACCATTTCGAAGAGTATTTTCGAAATGATTGTAGTATACGCTTATGTAAAAACCTGCACCTATACCCCAAATAAATACACAGAAATTCATAGGCACCTATCTAGTGGCAGTATGTTCCAGAAAGAATAATTTGGGTATAAATATCTTATAACTGTGGTCGATGCCCTTCAGTTCAGTTGGATAATTAGTACAGTACAGTTCAGTTAGTGAATTAGTAGAGTTCAGTTGACAATTTATACAGTGTGTTCGAAAGTGTTAATCGGTTCAGAATGAAGGTTAGCAAAGAGTTTCCTAGTAAAGTAATAGACTTCGAATTTCACCGAGGATGATAAGGTGTTTAATTTTTGGATTTTCATCAGTGAACGCACTTCCGTAAGCATTTAGTTTAGGAAATTGGCAGCTTGATCGGTTAGTAATATAAATGGGATACCATGGTGGCATACAATATTCTTGACTAAAACTCTGGCGACTGTCGAAGCCTCTGGAGTATTTAGTCAAGTCACCCTGGAAAGTTAGAAGGTATCCGTTATCCGCAAAGCTTGTTGGCAAAGGTCCAATTATATCTAGTGCGAACCTCTCAAACGGTTTTGAACTAGTCGTAGTGATCTTCATAGGTAGTAGTAGTAGTAGTTTTTTTTCGTGCAAAATTGTTTTTAAAAATGTTAAGTTGTCACGCATTTTACAGAGCTTTGATATAATATGAATATCTTTCTTCTGAAACATTATTTCATGCATTATTGAGAGAAGTAATATGTGAAGAAACCACTTTTTGAAGGAAAAACGAAAAAAAACCTTCAATGTAAAAATAAAAGAAAAATATAAAAAATAAAAAATAGTACATCCTGAGTTGCAAAAAAAATGTAAGTAAATGATATGAATGTAATTGAATAAGAAAATAAGTAAATAAATATATAGATGAAAAAATAAATATATGAATAAATAATTAAATACATAAATAAATAAAAAAATTAATAAATATATATATCATTAAATAAATAAATAAAAAACATTCAACATTTGCTTTTTTGTGAATGTCGAGAGTCGAGTGATGCCACGGTAAGTCGAGCATAATTTTTAGAAGCTTATTTTGTGAGACCTGTAGTTTCTTAATGTGGCACATTGCACAATTTCTCCATACTTGGCATCCATACAACAATATAGCTTGGAAAATTACTTTATGGATAATAATTTTGTTTTCAATTGAGAGTTCCGAATTTCTGTTAATGAGCGGATATAATATCCTGGTTGCAATAGATACCTTATTTAAGGTTTGCGTTATGTGGGAACTAAAAGTTAGTTTTGTGTCTAGATACATTCCTAAGCATTTAACTGAATTTGACCAGGTAATGTATTTTCCGTTTATCTGTAACTGCCCACTAGGGAGAAAACAAGCTTTTCTTTTCCTAGTGAAGAAAATGGCTTGAATTTTATCTTCATTCAATTTTACTTGCCACTTATTGCAGTACTCATAGAAAATACTCATCGCATTATTTAAATTCCTCTCAATGTCAAGAGCGAATACATGAGATGAGAATATTGCTATATCATCCGCGAACAGAGCTGTTTCACAATTAGATAATGACCGAAAATCTGACATGAATAAATTATATAACACTGGCGCAAGAACGGATCCTTTGGGAACACCCGAATGAAAATCAATCCTGTTGGAGACACCACTATTAACATGTACAATAAATGAACGATCAGACAAAAAACTACGAATAATTTTTTAATTTCATCAGTACCACACGACTTTTTTAGTTTTAGTTCACTGATTATGAATTCAATGTCTTCAACAGAAATGTACTCACTTGATGACGGTTGACTAAAATTGTTGTCTAACAAATTTTGAATAGCAGTATTGACAATAGTTTTGGTATTGTAATCTCCTAAATTAGCT
This sequence comes from Eristalis tenax, assembly GCA_905231855.2. NCBI lineage: Eukaryota > Metazoa > Arthropoda > Insecta > Diptera > Syrphidae > Eristalis > Eristalis tenax. The sequence goes on along the minus strand of HG993124.1, from coordinate 93,743,021 downwards.
GAAATCATGTGATTTTTTGCAAAATTAGAAACAAGTGCATTTGCTTTGTCAACGTCAGTACAAAAGGTATTGTTTGCAACTATGAGAAAGGGCAGATGTTTGTTCTTGTTTCTTATAACTTTTGTAATGTTCCAGAACGCTTTTGAGTTTTTTTTCGAGAGAACGTAGTTTCGTGTTCCACCTAAAGTTTCTATGTTCAAAAATCTTTTTCGAAATTAGCTTATTCAAGTGTGAAACTTGATATTCGAAAAAAGGTTGTCGGTATCGTTCCCGATATCTTCGGGCGGCATTTCTTATTTTGATTAGTTCCAAAAAGAAGGAAGGAAGTTTAATCGAAGAAGGTTCTATGGGGAGTTTAGGGATGCTTTATTATGAAGCGCTGGAGTCAACATCGTCTTTACAATTTATATTCTCTAAGTTCTTTGGAATGCCTTGTTTAGATGTTAACTCAGATCAAGAACAAATCCAGTTTGCCTTTTTGAGATCTTGTACATACTGCACTTTATTAACGCAGGTTCTTAGAAGTTGACACATAACCGGTCGATGATCTGAGCTCAGTTCGTTTAAGGAATTTGGTTGTGAAATATATGAAGGTACATTTACAATAAAAAAAAGTCGAGAATTGAGGGATTACCACTAGAGCCTGGGTAATAAGTGGGAGTAGGAGGGTATATCACAGAAATAGGTATAGTAGTTGACAGATTAGACAAAATATTTCCCCATTTATTGGCTCTTAAGCAACCCCAATCTCGACGTCTACAATTTAAAATCTCCTTTAATTAGAAACTCACCATCGAGTGTAAATAATCTGTGGAGATCATTCTTAAGTCCGGTCTTTGTCATTACGATAGCATTTAAAATCGGCGGTGGATAATTGCAGATCTTGAGTGAGCCAAGTTTCGATTACTAATGCAATGTTAACATCATTTGTGCTTAAGAAAGTTAAGAACTCGAATTTGCTGCGAATACATCTCGCATTCCAAGTTACAATATTTATGGGTCTATTTAACATATTACTTAACATTACTATATAAGAATTTTGTAGCTAAATCCGTGATTACATTGAATTGTTCAATTTTGGTTTTACATACAGACAATTTGGTTATCATTTCCATAGCTAGAAGATTTAGCTCATCCACTGTGAAAAGCGTGTTATTGTTGCTGGCAATAATGTTGCTAGATGTGTTGCTGGAAATGTTGCTACTGGTGACTGGAGTGATATTGGGATCGTCACTGTTGATTCCTGGTGCAGTTTTCTACCACGAACTCCGTTGATAAGTATTTCCATTTTCTGCTATTTCCAGTCGTCCGAGAAACCGGCTGACGTGGTGTGGGCAGAGATGGAAAGTCTTGAAGAGAAGCAAGAGAGATCTGCTGTTTCGTAAGAGCGTGCTCATTGGAATTTTTCAGCTGCACATGTTGTTTCTGGTTTCTGAATCTATCCTTTAGCTCAATGAATTTAGAGCGGCTAGTACATGACAGATCAGTGGACTTGTGGGAACCATTGCAGTTCGCGCACTTCGGAATCGAAACATTTTCACAGCTGATTGATTTCTGTGGACCAGCACAATTGGCGCAGCGTGTTTTGAAGTGACAGTGCTTTTCACCGTGCCCGAACGTCTCTCAATTATGACATTGAGTTAACTTGCCTTTAAATTTTCGTTGATAACTCCAATTTATTTGGTGTGCAGAATGGATTTATATCGCTTCTTCAAATCTTGCTGTTTGCTGTGCAGACCAAGTAGAGTTCGGTGTAGTGCTCATATTTTTTTATTATTTTCTTCAATGAAATGCACTTGAGGCCAATGCTCAGCAGTTCAGATTGAAGCAAATTGACATCCATATCTCCCATGCCGTATAAAATAACTTTGCTTCAATTTCTCGGGATCTGGCTTGAGGCCATGCTCTGAAATGATGTGTTCCAAATACATTTTCCAATTCTTTTCATCTTTCATTAAGAAGTTTCACTTGTTGTACTGAAGCTTGAAATTGTTTTGGCGTTACCTATCAAAGACTCGAATCAGATTGGCGTTGCGATCTTTGAAATCATAACCGTACAAAAATAAAACGTCCACTACACAAAACGGACGAAGCCTTGCAGACATGTCAGTACTGTGTTCATCGGGCGTTCAGAGCTTGCTGAGGCGTTTTTCAGGTCAAATGGCATACGATTGAATTCGTAATGTCCATAACGGGTACTGAATGCCATTTTGCACCTGTCTCCCTAGTTCATACGGATTTGATGAAACCCGTTTGTTAATTCGAAGGTACTCAAATACTTTGCCCCGCCAAGCTGGTCCAGTATGTCCGTATTGTTGGGTAGTGGATATGCTTCGGCAATCATCTATTCGTTCAGCCGACGCAAATCTACCACTACTCTCCAACGCCTGTTGCCTTCCTTTTCAGTTTCTTGGCTTGATTATTGCTTCCTGTAAAATTTCGTTGACCTCTCGTTCTTTTTTGCCTCAGGGAGTCTGTAATGTTTCACGTATAATGGGGTCTTATATTGTCGCGTAAATACGACACTGGGGTGGTCCCAAAAGATCTCCCGACTGACCGACTTAGCTGGGGGTGGTCCCCGATATCACACTCAAACTAAAATTCACAGAAAAACGAAACCCTTCCCTAAGAAAATGGGCGCCACGTCGTCTTTCGATATACACGAATTTATTTACAAGCACTGGTTTACACTTATGCTTTATTCCACTTTATAAATCACTATTACTTTACTACAAAACTCTTTGCTGTCTTTCAGGCTGAACTGATTAACACTTTGAACACTATAAAATCCCAAACTGCACTGTAATAAATATTTGACTGAACTGTAATAATTCTCAAACTGAACTAACTCGCATCGACCATTTATACTCCCAGTATTGGTTCTAGATCTTACTGTCGCCACGAGTCTATTGAATTTCCACGCTGACTCTTATTTACATGAAACTTTGTAATAAAGTGATTTTTTAGCTCATATCTGTTTGGCAACACTGGTTTAAACAGCTGACGCACGTTTCTTGTTTTGTTTCACTGTCAAACATTTTCAGTTTGGTCTGTAATTTAACCATGAATCGTCTTACACACGAACAACGCTTGCAAATTATTGAATTTTATTATCAAAATGCGTGCTCTGTTAAGAAAGTTCATCGCGCGCTTCTTCCATTTTGTGGTCAGTTTAGACGAAGCTCATTTTTGGCTCAATGGGTACGTAAATAAGCAGAATTGTCGATTTTGGAGTGAATATCAGCCAGAAGCATTGCAAGAGCTACCAATGCATCCAGAAAAAGTCACAGTTTGGTGCGGTTTATGGGGTGGTGGCATCATTGGACCGTACTTCTTCAAAGATGATGCGAATCGTAACGTAACTGTGAATGGTGAGCGCTACCGTGAGATGATATCCAACTTTTTTTTGCCCAAAATGCAAGAGCTTGACTTGCATGACATGTGGTTTCAACAAGACGGTGCCACATGCCACACAGCACGCGCAACAATGGACTTATTGAGAGGGGAGTTCGGTGAACATTTTATTTCACTTTCGGGACCGGTCAATTGGCCGCCTAGATCGTGTGATTTAACGCCTTTAGGCTATTTTTTGTGGGGCTATGTTAAAGCTCATGTCCATACAGACAAGCCCGCTTCAATTGACGCATTGGAAGCCAACATTGAAGCATTTATTGGTGAAATACCGGCCGATATGTTGGAAAGAGTATGCCAAAATTGGACTAAGTGGATGGACCATTTGAGTCGCAGTTTCATGTCAATGTTTGCATGAAATATTCTTCAAACATTAAATTATATGGACCGTACTATCGATTCAAATATAGATTTCATGCATTTTTCTGAATTGTATGTGTTTTTTTTAACTTTCCCTTTATATCAGTGATACTCCCGTGTCCAATGTTACCGTTAACCGTCTACTGTTCGCGGTCCTTCCTATCCGGGACACACAGATTCTGGGGCAATATGTTGTGGGAGCCAGTTTATGCCCCTCCAACCTGACTTCTATTAGTTTAACGACTGCCGACAGACATCATTCGAATCCGACTGTTGTTCTTGAAATTGTCTTGCCGGTGGGGACCTGGAACGTTTCCATTGATCCATACGATCGCGTGCCCTGTGTCCTATTCCCTTAGGAGATGAAGCAACCGCCCTTAAAAGTTTGTCGAGTAGATTGCAGCCCCATATCTACTCTGCGGGTTCTAGAATAAGACACACACGCTAATCCCGCTGCCGCGTAGGACAGAGAAGCAGCAACCGTTTCCTAGAATGTTCTCCTTGGCGACGACAAAGTTGTTCGCTTTGTCTCCCGATCCCTTATTCCGTCCACTAACGCATCCGTTTTGGCGTTTTCCATGAGCTCAGTCGTTGAGCCGGCGTACGCCAAATGTGCGTTGTAATCCATCTGTAGATGTTCTGAAATCGTTTGGGAAACGTCTGCAGCACCGCCCTTTAACGACAGGCGCAAAAGGTGAAAGAGCTGCTGACAAAATATAGCTCTATATTCGAGAAATGAGGGCAGAACAAGCATAGTCAAACATTGAACGACACCAGAGATGCGAGGCCGATCCGACCAGCACCAAGGAGAGTACCATTTGCAAAGAGAGAGGATTTTACCGAGCTATTGGAGGAGATGCAACAGAACAACGTCATTGAGCCATCAACAAGTCAATTGAACTCGCCAATTGTATTGTCAAGAAGAAAAATGGCTTTGTGGACTTCAGAAAGCTGAACGAGGTAACAAAGAAAGACAGTTACGCTTAGCAAAGCGGTTTCTGGCAATTTATTGTTATGACATTTGGACTGTGCAATGCCCCAGCTACATTTGAATGGCTAATGGAGCATGTACTTAGAGGATTACACTGGAAGACCTGCCTGGTATACCTCGACGACATCATTGTTATGGGTAAGGATTTCATCGACAATCTGAGAAATCTGGAAGAGGTATTTCCAGGAGCCGGACTTAAGCTCAGTACAAAGAAGTGTTCGCTCTTCAAGTAAGAAGTGAAATAACGTGGTCATCGGATCACCAGAGTAAAAAACTAGACAAGACCTACATATCTGCACGGGTTACGAAGCTTCCTAGGATTGTGCACCTATTACCGGCGTTTACTACCAGATTTCGCGAATCGGGCGCATAGCTTGCTCGAGTTAACAAGGAAGAACCAGCACTTTTTGTGGAAGGAACCACAGAAGACAGTGTTTCAAGGGTTGAAGAAGCTGCTCTGTTCTATTTCTGTGTCCTCAGCCAAGTAATCGATGGCGAGGAAAAGGTAATCGCTATTTCAGTAAGATCCTATCTAAGCCTGAACGAAACTCCATAGAACGTGGAATTAGACCGACGTGGGAGGAAATGGCCAGTGAAAATCCTGTCGACAAAGAATATTGGGCTCAGTGGCGAAGTCTACAGATGCAGAATGATTGTTACCAGCGAACGTGATAACAAGTACGTCGTGGTGGTAATCGACTACTTCAGCAAGTGTCCGGAGGCTTACGCTATACCGGATCAGGAAACCACGAGTTCCTAAGGAGCTGCACTAGATACTCGTATATACCCCTTCCCACTGTTAAATTAATAAATTGAAAAGATTTACAAGCAAAAGTGACTTTATTGAAAGCGAAAAAGAAGCTTACAGCTTTTAAAAAATGGATACGTTCCATTTCAAAAGATGATAGTAGATGCGTTTCATTACTGAAGATGGTTATTCCGAACCGCCGCTATATTTTTTGCGTAGACTGTACGCACCGGCATGCAGACGGCAGAAATCGTCACCGAAACAGCCCCATCGTTCGATGCCGCCGCTAATCTTCGCACATGCAAATAGCGGCAGGTCATTGAACAAAGGAAACAAAGGGCGAGGCAAAGGGGAAAACGGAACTGTACACACAATCACTCTAAATCAGAAAGTTGCGCAAGACAGTTCGCAGTGTGCAATAAAGAAAATTCAAACAATGCAGACAAATTCTTATTTCGTATTTCAATTAATGTTTGTATTTTTGTGGTTTATTCATTGCTTATTATTGAACTGTCGAACATTTGGTCCTATCGAGCAACACAGAAAATCAGCTCACATAAGTGCAATTAAAATAGTAAATCGCAGTGCTGTTTATTAAAACTGTCACAATAGATTGTGCGTGAGGCTCACACAACAGAGGAGCGAATTTCAGAGTACGTGTGCATAAGTGAGCAACAATTTGTACAATTGAGCAGTTACGTGACAGAGCAGTTCAAGCGCAGTTCAGTGCGAACAATAATACATCAGTGCAAGTGCAATTCTCCAATTCGTAATAATTTCCGAAGGGTCGACCTGAATTACTGCGATTCGTCGGTGGTCTTACGGGCAAAAGGAGAGCCTACACATATATATTAATTTTGTGTGCAACCAACGATGGGTGACATGATACGCAGAGATAAGTATCTATTCGCACTGTTGTGAATCGCCAAATTCGTGGAAGTGGATTAATTCCCGAAAGCAGACAGATCGCTTCTGCAAATGAAGATCCTCGCGGCAAAAAACATATATGAGAGGCTATTTCAGCAGCACATGAAGCTTATTGCGGCTGCGGGGAAAGCAGAAGAACTGGAAGCTCACAACAATTACTTAGCAGCTGTAGAAACGGTTCACTACACGCCTCTTGCGAAATTGCGGACACGCATAACGCAGTTGGACAAGCAAGCAGTCGGTGGCACAACTGTAAGCGCACCCACACCGCAACCAGCGGCATCATGTCGGCAGGAGCACACAAGCAAAATTGGCCGATTCGATGGCGACTGCACAAAGTGGCGAAATCCATAAAAACCCGACGTTAGCCAACGATACTAAGTTTCGTGAGGTGAAGCAAGTGCTAGGGGAAGCTCCATATACGCTGGTGAGTAGGTGGCAGGTGACGGACGTAAATTACACAGCGGCGTGGGCAAAACTGATCGAAGTCTACGACAACACGCAAAACTTCGTGGACGTTCACATTAACGCGATGCATCCCATTCCGAGCATTGGCAGAAGACCTTCGCAACCTCGCGACATACGAGAATTGGTGAACGCATCTGACATCCCTGGGCGCTCTTTTTTTTGGACACCGAGTCTTGGGCTCCCTTCATTGTCTACATTCTCAGGGCTAGGCTTGACGCAGAGACAAATCACGCGTGGCAGATGGCCAGAGAAGTTGTCCGGAAACTAGCAACGCTTGAGGAATTCTTAAAATTCCTGGAGAAGAGACCGAGCTCGTTGGATTCAGCGTTACTTGATGTGCACGAAAGAGAGCGAGAAGTCCGTGCAACTCAAGCATCAAACCGATAGGGGAAACAGAGGAGCGACATCATCTTGAAGAGCAACATCAACTCCGAAATGTGCATTGTGCAGATCACAACATTCATTATACCGATGCGGAGACTTTCCATTCAAGCGAGATACGACAAAGTGCGAACATGGAAACTGTGCGTCAACTGCTTGAGGAGTGGACATGCGGACAAGAATTGTGCATCTGGTGCATGTCGGCGGTGCAACAAAAAGCATAACAGCGTATTATGTCCGGAGCAGAAATCTACGAGAGCAAGTTTTCCTATGGTGATCACAGTAGAGGAGGAAGCACCCAGCTCTTCCAAGCGGACGAGGAACCAATCAATGGGATAACAATTAACTCCCAATCCACAAACCACTCATCGCAGCCCATTGCCAACCATTCCATTGGTATCAGAGCGGACAGTCACAGAAAGAGCGCTTCTTGACAACGCCAGCCAAATAAACATAACGTAACGAAGGAATTTGTGCAGAAGATGGGCGTAAAAGAACAGAAGGCGCACTTACAAGTGTCCGGTATCGGGTCTAAGAGCAAGGTGAGGGCGTCTGGTGTGGTGGACCTTGTATTGCGGATCGAACCAAAATTTACACTGCCATGTGCGTTATACGTCATCCACACAATCACGGCTCATCTACCTATCAACAACTTACCACCAACACAGGGAGAAGAACTAAAGGGGCTAAGCTTCGCAGAATCCAGCTTCGATATAACTTCAAGTACTGACCTGCTCCTGGGAGCAGAGGTGTGGACAGCGGTCATCAAGAGTGACATAAGAAGACACGCATCGGGGTCGACAGCACAGAACACTCATTTGGTCAGGATCATCTTTGGGCAACTTCGAGCGACGAGCAAAGAGCAATCGATAGAAGAACTTCATCGACACACACTACAGAAATTCCGAGGGAAGGTATGTGGTAACAATTCCATTAAGCGAGCGTGGACAGAGTGTAGGAAGTTCCAGAGCAGCAGAGCTAAAGAGGTTTTACAAACTGGAGAAAAAGCTTAGCGGAAACCACGATCAGAGGCGGAAATATGTAGACTTTATGCGCGAATATCAGAGACTGAAGCACATGTCTCCTGAAGCAATCGAGCCCAGGCCAAACGATCTGGTCTATCACATACCGCACCATTGCATCACCATGATGTTCCGGGTGGTGTTCGACGCTTCTTGTAAGAGTGACAGTGGTCTATCTATCAATGATGTGCAGTATCCGGCAGCGATTGTTTATCTCACATTTTCGGCACATTTTCGGATGTACTCGGCTATGTCAGATGCTATCGTGGGCCAGTAGTATTTGGATTTGAAGTCGATTTGGAGTCGTGATATTCAATGAGTAATTGACGTATACTTGCGGGGTCGGTTATCATTATCATGTGGTTAGAATAACAATCATAGTTATATCCAGAGTTAAAAAGGTGTTTTAAAGAAGATTACTGAATATTAACCTATGATCGTTCCCTATTATGGGAAGAGAAAACCCTATAGTTTTAAAGAATTCCTTTGTACATGTTTCTTTGATGTCGTTCAGACAAGAGGTCAACAGCCTTTTATCGGATGGGCATTTGATCAGTATTGTGACAGTAAAAACATCAATAGGTGCTTTTTTATGTAGTGCTAGCGTAGTACTTTTCCCTAATTGTCGTTCCTTAAACTGAGGAGATTCAGATTTCAAGATCTGTAAGATAGGATTGAGGGTTCTATTAATTCATTTTTAAGGACTGGAATGCTTCATCGCTGATTGCATCAAATTCAAAGTCTACATTCTTTTTTAATAGTTTGGTTAATGGCTTTGTAATTCTAGAGACAATTTTTATGAATATCCAGTTGTAAACTACGGATCAAAGGAACGAGCATATTCCTTCCACAGACATAAATAAGGGGGATGATTTTTTGGCCATTGAGGCCATATTCTGAAATGATGTGTTCCAAACACATTTTCCAATTCTTTTCTTCTTCACTAAGAAGTTGCACTAAAATGTCCACTACACAAAACAGCCGAAGCCCTGCAGACAAGGAAGGTACTTCAAATATTTTGCCCCGCCAAGCTGGTCCAGTATGTCCGTGTTGTTGGGTAGTGGATATGCTTCGGCAATCATCAATTCGTTCAGCCGAAGCAAATCTACCACTACTCTCCAACGCTTGTTGTCATTTCAAGAAATGAGGGCAGGACAAGCATAGTCAAACATTGAACGACACCAGAGATGCGAGGCCGATCCGACCAGCACCAAGGAGAGTACCATTTGCAAAGAGAGAGGATTTCACCGAGCTATTGGAGGAGATGCAACAGAACAACGTCATTGAGCCATCAACAAGTCAATTGAACTCGCCAATTATATTGTCAAGAAGAAGAATGGCTTTGTGGACTTCAGAAAGCTGAGCGAGGTAACAAAGAAAGACAGTTACCTTTTGCAAAGCGGTTTCTGGCAATTTATTGTTATGCCATTTGGACTGTACAATGCCCCAGCTACATGTGAATGGCTAATGGAGCATGTACTTAGAGGATTACACTGGAAGACCTGCCTGGTATACCTCGACGACATCATTGTTATGGATAAGGATTTCAACGACAATCTGAGAAATCTGGAAGAGGTATTCCAACGCATTCCGGGAGCCGGACTTAAGCTCAGTACCACCAGGTGAGTAGGTGGCAGGTGACTTACGTAAATTACATAGCGGCGTGGGCAAAACTGATCGAAGTCTACGACAACACGCAAAACTTCGTGGACGTTCACATAAACGCGATGCATCCCATTCCGAGCATTGGCAGAAAGTGAACGCATCTGACATCCTTGGGCGCTCTTTTTTTTTGACACCGAGTCTTGGGCTCCCTTCATTGTCTACATTCTCAGGGCTACGCTTGACGCAGAGACAAATCACGAGTGGCAGATGGCCAGAGAAGTTGTCCGGAAGCTAGCAACGCTTAAGGAATTCTTAAAATTCCTGGAGAAGAGACCGCAGCATTACTTGATGTGCACGGAAGAGAGTGAGAAGTCCGTGCAACTCAAGCATCAAACCGATAGGGGAAACAGAGGAGCGACATCATCTTACAGGGCAACATCAACTCCGAAATGTGCATTGTGCAGATCACAACATTCATTATACCGATGCGGAGACTTTCCATTCAAGCGAGATTCGACAAAGTGCTAACATGGAAACTGTGCGTCAACAGCTTGAGCAGTGGACATGCGGCCAAGAATTGTGCATCTGGTGCATGTCGGCTGTGCAACAAAAAGCATAACAGCGTATTATGTCCGGAGCAGAAATCTACGAGAGCAAGTTTTCCTATGGTGATCACAGTAGAGGAGGAAGCACCCAGCTCTTCCAAGCGGACGAGGAACCAATCAATGGGATAACAATTAACTCCCAATCCACAAACCACTCATCGCAGCCCATCGCCAACCATTCCATTGGTATCAGAGCGGACAGTCACAGATAGAGCGCTTCTTGACAACGCCAGCCAAATAAACATAACGTAACGAAGGAATTTGTGCAGAAGATGGGCGTAAAAGAACAGAAGGCGCACTTACAAGTGTCCGGTATCAGGTCTAAGAGCAAGGTGAGGGCGTCTGGTGTGGTGGACCTTGTATTGCGGATCGAACCAAAATTTACACTGCCATGTGTGTTATACGTCATCCACACAATCACGGCTCATCTACCTATCAACAACTTACCACCAACACAGGGAGAAGAACTAAAGGGGCTAAGCTTCGCAGAATCCAGCTTCGATATAACTTCAAGTACTGACCTGCTCCTGGGAGCAGAGTTGTGGGCAGCGGTCATCAAGAGTGACATAAGAAGACACGCATCGGGGTTGACAGCACAGAACACTCATTTGGTCAGGATCATCTTTGGGCAACTTCGAGCGACGAGCAAAGAGCAATCGATAGAAGAACTTCATCGACACACACTACAGAAATTCCGAGGGAAGGTATGTGGTAACAATTCCATTAAGCGAGCGTGGACAGAGTGTAGGAAGTTCCAGAGCAGCAGAGCTAAAGAGGTTTTACAAACTGGAGAAAAAGCTTAGCGGAAAGCACGATCAGAGGCGGAAATATGTAGACTTTATGCGCGAATATCAGAGACTGAAGCACATGTCTCCTGAAGCAATCGAGCCCAGGCCAAACGATCTGGTCTACCGCATACCGCACCATTGCATCACCATGATGTTCCGGGTGGTGTTCGACGCTTCTTGTAAGAGTGACAGTGGTCTATCTATCAATGATGTGCAGTATCCGGCAGCGATTGTTTATCTCACATTTTCGGCACATTTTCGGATGTACTCGGCTATGTCAGATGCTATCGTGGGCCAGCAGTATTTGGATTTGAAGTCGATTTGGAGTCGTGATATTCAATGAGTAATTGACGTATACTTGCGGGGTCGGTTATCATTATCATGTGGTTAGAATAACAATCATAGTTATATCCAGAGTTAAAAAGGTTTTTTAAAGAAGATTTCTGAATATTAACCTATGATCGTTCCCTATTATGGGAAGAGAAAACCCTATAGTTTTAAAGAATTCCTTTGTACATGTTTCTTTGATGTCGTTCAGACAAGAGGTCAACAGCCTTTTATCGGATGGGCATTTGATCAGTATTGTGACAGTATAAACATCAATAGGTGCTTTTTTATGTAGTGCTAGCGTGGTACTTTTCCATAATTGGCGTTCCTTAAACTGAGGAGATTCAGATTTCAAGATCTATAAGATATCATATCTTATATGAGTGTTCTATTAATTCATTTTTAAGGATTGGAATGCTTCATCGCTGATTGCATCAAATTCAAAGTCTACATTCTTTTTTAATAGTTTGGTTAATGGCTTTGCAATTCTAGAGACAATTTTTATGAATATCCAGTTGTAAACCACGGATCATAGGAACGAGCATATTCCTTCCACAGACATAAATAAGGGGGATGATTTTTTGGCCATTGAGAACATGTTCTGAAATGATGTGTTCCAAATACATTTTCCAATTCATTTCTTCTTTCACTAAGAAGTTACACTTGTTGTACTGGAGTTTGAAATTGTTACCGTAGAAACGTAAGACGTCCAGTACACAAAACAGCCGAAGCCTTGCAGACAAGGATGGTACTTCAAATATTTTGCCCCGCCAAGCTGGTCCAGTATGTCCGTGTTGTTGGGTAGTGGATATGCTTCGGCAATCATCAATTCGTTCAGCCGAAGCAAATCTACCACTACTCTCCAACGCTTGTTACCTTCCTTTCCCGGTTTCTTGGTACCAGAATGAAAGGGCAAATCCATAGCAAGGCTTGATTATTGCTTCCCGTAAAATTTCGTTGACCTCTCGTTCTTTTTTGCCTCAGGGAGTCTGTAATGTTTCACGTATAATGGGGTCTTATATTGTGGCGTAAATACGACACTGGGGTGGTCCCAAAAGATCTCCCGACTGACCGACTTAGCTGGGGGTGGTCCCCGATATCACACTCAAACTAAAATTCACAGAAAAACGAAACCCTTCCATAAGAAAATGGGCGCCAAGTCGTCTTTCGATATACACGAATTTATTTACAAGCACTGGTTTACTCTTATGCTTTATTCCACTTTATAAATCACTATTACTTTACTACAAAACTCTTTGCTGTCTTTCAGGCTGAACTGATTAACACTTTGAACACTATAAAATCCCAAACTGCACTGTAATAAATATTTGACTGAACTGTAATAATTCTCAAACTGAACTAACTCGCATCGACCATTTATACTCCCAGTATTGGTTCTAGATCTTACTGTCGCCACGAGTCTATGGAATTTCCACGCTGACTCTTATTTACATGAAACTTTGTAATAAAGGGTGATTTTTTAGCTAATATCTTTTTGGCAACACTGGTTTAAACAGCTGACGCACGTTTCTTGTTTTGTTACACTGTCAAACATTTTCAGTTTGGTCTGTAATTTAACCATGAATCGTCTTAAACACGAACAACGCTTGCAAATTATTGAATTTTATTATCAAAATGCGTGCTCTGTTAAGAAAGTTCATCGCGCTCGTCTTCCATTTTGTGGTCAGTTTAGACGAAGCTCATTTTTGGCTCAATGGGTACGTAAATAAGCAGAATTGTCGATTTTGGAGTGAATATCAGCCAGAAGCATTGCAAGAGCTACCAATGCATCCAGAAAAAGTCACAGTTTGGTGCGGTTTATGGGGTGGTGGCATCATTGGACCGTACTTCTTCAAAGATGATGCGAATCGTAACGTAACTGTGAATGGTGAGCGCTACCGTGAGATGATATCCAACTTTTTTTTGCCCAAAATGCAAGAGCTTGACTTGCATGACATGTGGTTTCAACAAGACGGTGCCACATGCCACACAGCACGCGCAACAATGGACTTATTGAGAGGGGAGTTCGGTGAACATTTTATTTCACTTTCGGGACCGGTCAATTGGCCGCCTAGATCGTGTGATTTAACGCCTTTAGGCTATTTTTTGTGGGGCTATGTTAAAGCTCATGTCCATACAGACAAGCCCGCTTCAATTGACGCATTGGAAGACAACATTGAAGCATTTATTGGTGAAATACCGGCCGATATGTTGGAAAGAGTATGCCAAAATTGGACTAAGTGGATGGACCATTTGAGTCGCAGTTTCATGTCAATGTTTGCATGAAATATTCTTCAAACATTAAATTATATGGACCGTACTATCGATTCAAATATAGATTTCATGCATTTTTCTGAATTGTATGTGTTTTTTTTAACTTTCCCTTTATATCAGTGATACTCCCGTGTCCAATGTTACCGTTAACCGTCTACTGTTCGCGGTCCTTCCTAGCCGGGACAAACAGATTCTGGGGCAATACGTTGTGGGAGTCAGTTTATGTCCCTGCAACCTGACTTCTTTTAGTTTAACGACTACCGACAGACATCATTCGAATCCGACTGTTGTTCTTGAAATGGTCTTGCCGGTGGGGACCTGGAACGTTTCCAATGATCCATACGATCGCGTGCCCTGTGTCCTATTCCCTTAGGAGATGAAGCAACGGCCCTTAAATGTTTGTCGAGTTGATTGCAGCCCCATATCTACTCTGCGGGTTCTAGAATAAGACACACACGCTAATCCCGCTGCCGTGTAGGACAGAGCAGAAGCAACCGTTTCCTGGAATGTTCTCCTTGGCGACGACAAAGTTGTTCGCTTCGTCTCCCGATCCCTTATTCCGTCCACAAATCTTCTGAAATCGTTTGGAAACATTGAACGACACCAGAGATGCGAGGCCGATCCGACCAGCACCAAGGAGAGTACCATTTGCAAAGAGAGAGGATTTTACCGAGCTATTGGAGGAGATGCAACAGAACAACGTCATTGAGCCATCAACAAGTCAATTGAACTCGCCAATTGTATTGTCAAGAAGAAGAATGGCTTTGTGGACTTCAGAAAGCTGAGCGAGGTAACAAAGAAAGACAGTTACCTTTTGCAAAGCGGTTTCTGGCAATTTATTGTTATGCCACTTGGACTGTACAATGCCCAGCTACATTTGAATGGCTAATGGAGCATGTACTTAGAGGGTTACACTGGAAGACCTGCCTGGTATACCTCGACGACATCATTGTTATGGGTAAGGATTTCAACGACAATCTGAGAAATCTGGAAGAGGTATTCCAAGAGGTATTCTGTTTCTGTGTCCTCAGCCAAGTAATCGATGGCGAGGTAAAGGTAATTGCTATTTCAGTAAGATCCTACCTAAGCCTGAACGAAACTCCATAGAACGTGGAATTAGACCGACGTGGGAGGAAATGACCAGTGAAAATCCTGTCGACAAAGAATAACAAGTACGTCGTGGTGGTAATCGACTACTTCAGCAAGTGTCCGGAGGCTTTCGCCATACCGGATCAGGAAACCACGAGTTCCTAAGAAGCTGCACTAGATACTCGTATATACCCCTTCCCACTGTTAAATTAATAAATTGAAAAGATTTACAAGCAAAAGTGACTTTATTGAAAGTGAAAAAGAAGCTTACAGCTTTTTAAAAATGGATACGTTCCATTTCAAAAGATGATAGTAGATGCGTTTCATTACTGAAGATGGTTATTCCGAACCGCTGCTATATGTTTTGCGTAGACTGTACGCACCGGCACGCAGACGGCAGAAATCGTCACCAAAACAGCCCCATCGTTCGATGCCGCCGCTAATCTTCGCACATGCAAATAGCGGCAGGTCATTGAACAAAGGAAACAAAGGGCGAGGCAAAGGGGAAAACGGAACTGTACACACAATCACTCTAAATCAGAAAGTTGCGCAAGACAGTTCGCAGTGTGCAATAAAGAAAATTCAAACAATGCAGACAAATTCTTATTTCGTATTTCAATTAATGTTTGTATTTTTGTGGTTTATTCATTGCTTATTATTGAACTGTCGAACATTTGGTCCTATCGAGCAACACAGAAAATCAGCTCACATAAGTGAAATTAAAATAGTGAATCGCAGTGCTGTTTATTAAAAATTTCACAATAGATTCTGCGTGAGGCTCACACAACAGGGGAGCGAATTTCAGAGTACGTGTGCATAAGTGAGCAACAATTTGTACAATTGAGCAGTAACCCAAATAAAAAGTCAGAACCGTGACAGAGCAGTTCAAGCGCAGTTCAGTGCGAACAATAATACATCAGTGCAAGTGCAATTCTCCAATTCGTAATAATTTCCGAAGGGTCGACCTGAATTACTGCGATTCGTCGGTGGTCTTACGGGCAAAAGGAGAGCCTACACATATATATTAATTTTGTGTGCAACCAACGATGGGTGACATGATACGCAGAGATAAGTATCTATTCGCACTGTTGTGAATCGCCAAATTCGTGGAAGTGGATTAATTCCCGAAAGCAGACAGATCGCTTCTGCAAATGAAGATCCTCGCGGCAAAAAACATATATGAGAGGCTATTTCAGCAGCACATGAAGCTTATTGCGGCTGCGGGGAAAGCAGAAGAACTGGAAGCTCACAACAATTACTTAGCAGCTGTAGAAACGGTTCACTACACGCCTCTTGCGAAATTGCGGACACGCATAACGCAGTTGGACAAGCAAGCAGTCGGTGGCACAACTGTAAGCGCACCCACACCGCAACCAGCGGCATCATGTCGGCAGGAGCACACAAGCAAAATTGGCCGATTCGATGGCGACTGCACAAAGTGGCGAAATCCATAAAAACCCGACGTTAGCCAACGATACTAAGTTTCGTGAGGTGAAGCAAGTGCTAGGGGAAGCTCCATATACGCTGGTGAGTAGGTGGCAGGTGACGGACGTAAATTACACAGCGGCGTGGGCAAAACTGATCGAAGTCTACGACAACACGCAAAACTTCGTGGACGTTCACATTGACGCGATGCATCCCATTCCGAGCATTGGCAGAAGACCTTCGCAACCTCGCGACATACGAGAATTGGTGAACGCATCTGACATCCCTGGGCGCTCTTTTTTTTGGACACCGAGTCTTGGGCTCCCTTCATTGTCTACATTCTCAGGGCTAGGCTTGACGCAGAGACAAATCACGCGTGGCAGATGGCCAGAGAAGTTGTCCGGAAACTAGCAACGCTTGAGGAATTCTTAAAATTCCTGGAGAAGAGACCGAGCTCGTTGGATTCAGCGTTACTTGATGTGCACGAAAGAGAGCGAGAAGTCCATGCAACTCAAGCATCAAACCGATAGGGGAAACAGAGGAGCGACATCATCTTGAAGAGCAACATCAACTCCGAAATGTGCATTGTGCAGATCACAACATTCATTATACCGATGCGGAGACTTTCCATTCAAGCGAGATACGACAAAGTGCGAACATGGAAACTGTGCGTCAACTGCTTGAGGAGTGGACATGCGGACAAGAATTGTGCATCTGGTGCATGTCGGCGGTGCAACAAAAAGCATAACAGCGTATTATGTCCGGAGCAGAAATCTACGAGAGCAAGTTTTCCTATGGTGATCACAGTAGAGGAGGAAGCACCCAGCTCTTCCAAGCGGACGAGGAACCAATCAATGGGATAACAATTAACTCCCAATCCACAAACCACTCATCGCAGCCCATTGCCAACCATTCCATTGGTATCAGAGCGGACAGTCACAGAAAGAGCGCTTCTTGACAACGCCAGCCAAATAAACATAACGTAACGAAGGAATTTGTGCAGAAGATGGGCGTAAAAGAACAGAAGGCGCACTTACAAGTGTCCGGTATCGGGTCTAAGAGCAAGGTGAGGGCGTCTGGTGTGGTGGACCTTGTATTGCGGATCGAACCAAAATTTACACTGCCATGTGTGTTATACGTCATCCACACAATCACGGCTCATCTACCTATCAACAACTTACCACCAACACAGGGAGAAGAACTAAAGGGGCTAAGCTTCGCAGAATCCAGCTTCGATATAACTTCAAGTACTGACCTGCTCCTGGGAGCAGAGGTGTGGACAGCGGTCATCAAGAGTGACATAAGAAGACACGCATCGGGGTCGACAGCACAGAACACTCATTTGGTCAGGATCATCTTTGGGCAACTTCGAGCGACGAGCAAAGAGCAATCGATAGAAGAACTTCATCGACACACACTACAGAAATTCCGAGGGAAGGTATGTGGTAACAATTCCATTAAGCGAGCGTGGACAGAGTGTAGGAAGTTCCAGAGCAGCAGAGCTAAAGAGGTTTTACAAACTGGAGAAAAAGCTTAGCGGAAACCACGATCAGAGGCGGAAATATGTAGACTTTATGCGCGAATATCAGAGACTGAAGCACATGTCTCCTGAAGCAATCGAGCCCAGGCCAAACGATCTGGTCTATCACATACCGCACCATTGCATCACCATGATGTTCCGGGTGGTGTTCGACGCTTCTTGTAAGAGTGACAGTGGTCTATCTATCAATGATGTGCAGTATCCGGCAGCGATTGTTTATCTCACATTTTCGGCACATTTTCGGATGTACTCGGCTATGTCAGATGCTATCGTGGGCCAGTAGTATTTGGATTTGAAGTCGATTTGGAGTCGTGATATTCAATGAGTAATTGACGTATACTTGCGGGGTCGGTTATCATTATCATGTGGTTAGAATAACAATCATAGTTATATCCAGAGTTAAAAAGGTGTTTTAAAGAAGATTACTGAATATTAACCTATGATCGTTCCCTATTATGGGAAGAGAAAACCCTATAGTTTTAAAGAATTCCTTTGTACATGTTTCTTTGATGTCGTTCAGACAAGAGGTCAACAGCCTTTTATCGGATGGGCATTTGATCAGTATTGTGACAGTAAAAACATCAATAGGTGCTTTTTTATGTAGTGCTAGCGTAGTACTTTTCCCTAATTGGCGTTCCTTAAACTGAGGAGATTCAGATTTCAAGATCTATAAGATAGGATTGAGGGTTCTATTAATTCATTTTTAAGGACTGGAATGCTTCATCGCTGATTGCATCAAATTCAAAGTCTACATTCTTTTTTAATAGTTTGGTTAATGGCTTTGTAATTCTAGAGACAATTTTTATGAATATCCAGTTGTAAACTACGGATCATAGGAACGAGCATATTCCTTCCACAGACATAAATAAGGGGGATGATTTTTTGGCCATTGAGGCCATATTCTGAAATGATGTGTTCCAAACACATTTTCCAATTCTTTTCTTCTTCACTAAGAAGTTGCACTAAAATGTCCACTACACAAAACAGCCGAAGCCCTGCAGACAAGGAAGGTACTTCAAATATTTTGCCCCGCCAAGCTGGTCCAGTATGTCCGTGTTGTTGGGTAGTGGATATGCTTCGGCAATCATCAATTCGTTCAGCCGAAGCAAATCTACCACTACTCTCCAACGCTTGTTGTCATTTCAAGAAATGAGGGCAGGACAAGCATAGTCAAACATTGAACGACACCAGAGATGCGAGGCCGATCCGACCAGCACCAAGGAGAGTACCATTTGCAAAGAGAGAGGATTTTACCGAGCTATTGGAGGAGATGCAACAGAACAACGTCATTGAGCCATCAACAAGTCAATTGAACTCGCCAATTGTATTGTCAAGAAGAAAAATGGCTTTGTGGACTTCAGAAAGCTGAACGAGGTAACAAAGAAAGACAGTTACCCTTTGCAAAGCGGTTTCTGGCAATTTATTGTTATGCCATTTGGACTGTACAATGCCCCAGCTACATGTGAATGGCTAATGGAGCATGTACTTAGAGGATTACACTGGAAGACCTGCCTGCTATACCTCGACGACATCATTGTTATGGATAAGGATTTCAACGACAATCTGAGAAATCTGGAAGAGGTATTCCAACGCATTCCGGGAGCCGGACTTAAGCTCAGTACCACCAGGTGAGTAGGTGGCAGGTGACTTACGTAAATTACATAGCGGCGTGGGCAAAACTGATCGAAGTCTACGACAACACGCAAACCATCGTGGACGTTCACATTAACGCGATGCATCCCATTCGGAGCATTGGCAGAAGACCTTCGCAACCTCGCGACATCCGAGAATTGGCGAATGCATCTGACATCCCTGGGCGCTCTTTTTTTTGGACACCGAGTCTTGGGCTCCCTTCATTGTCTACATTCTCAGGGCTAGGCTTGACGCAGAGACAAATCACGCGTGGCAGATGGCCAGAGAGGTTGTCCGGAAGCTAGCAACTCTTGAGGAATTCTTAAAATTCCTGGAGAAGAGACCGCAGCATTACTTGATGTGCACGGAAGAGAGCGAGAAGTCCGTGCAACTCAAGCATCAAACCGATAGGGGAAACAAAGGAGCGACATCATCTTACAGAGCAACAGCAACTCCGAAATGTGCATTGTGCAGATCACAACATTCATTATACCGATGCGGAGACTTTCCATTCAAGCGAGATACGACAAAGTGCGAACATGGAAACTGTGCGTCAACTGCTTGAGGAGTGGACATGCGGACAAGAATTGTGCATCTGGTGCATGTCGGCGGTGCAACAAAAAGCATAACAGCGTATTATGTTCGGAGCAGAAATCTACGAGAGCAAGTTTTCCTATGGTGATCACAGTAGTGGAGGAAGCACCCAGCTCTTCCAAGCGGACGAGGAACCAATCAATGGGATAACAATTAACTCCCAATCCACAAACCACTCATCGCAGCCCATCGCCAACCATTCCATTGGTATTAGAGCGGACAGTCACAGAAAGAGCGCTTCTTGACAACGCCAGCCAAATAAACATAACGTAACGAAGGAATTTGTGCAGAAGATGGGCGTAAAAGAACAGAAGGCGCACTTACAAGTGTCCGGTATCGGGTCTAAGAGCAAGGTGAGGGCGTCTGGTGTGGTGGACCTTGTATTGCGGATCGAACCAAAATTTACACTGCCATGTGTGTTATACGTCATCCACACAATCACGGCTCATCTACCTATCAACAACTTACCACCAACACAGGGAGAAGAACTAAAGGGGCTAAGCTTCGCAGAATCCAGCTTCGATATAACTTCAAGTACTGACCTGCTCCTGGGAGCAGAGGTGTGGACAGCGGTCATCAAGAGTGACATAAGAAGACACGCATCGGGGTTGACAGCACAGAACACTCATTTGGTCAGGATCATCTTTGGGCGACTTCGAGCGACGAGCAAAGAGCAATCGATAGAAGAACTTCATCGACACACACTACAGAAATTCCGAGGGAAGGTATGTGGTAACAATTCCATTAAGCGAGCGTGGACAGAGTGTAGGAAGTTCCAGAGCAGCAGAGCTAAAGAGGTTTTACAAACTGGAGACTTTATGCGCGAATATCAGAGACTGAAGCACATGTCTCCTGAAGCAATCGAGCCCAGGCCAAACGATCTGGTCTATCACATACCGCACTATTGCATCACCAAGATGTTCCGGGTGGTGTTCGACGCTTCTTGTAAGAGTGACAGTGGTCTATCTATCAATGATGTGCAGTATCCGGCAGCGATTGTTTATCTCACATTTTCGGCACATTTTCGGATGTACTCGGCTATGTCAGATGCTATCGTGGGCCAGCAGTATTTGGATTTGAAGTCGATTTGGAGTCGTGATATTCAATGAGTAATTGACGTATACTTGCGGGGTCGGTTATCATTATCATGTGGTTAGAATAACAATCATAGTTATATCCAGAGTTAAAAAGGTTTTTTAAAGAAGATTGCTGAATATTAACCTATGATCGTTCCCTATTATGGGAAGAGAAAACCCTATAGTTTTAAAGAATTCCTTTGTACATGTTTCTTTGATGTCGTTCAGACAAGAGGTCAACAGCCTTTTATCGGATGGGCATTTGATCAGTATTGTGACAGTAAAAACATCAATAGGTGCTTTTTTATGTAGTGCTAGCGTAGTACTTTTCCCTATTTGGCGTTCCTTAAACTGAGGAGATTCAGATTTCAAGATCTATAAGATAGGATTGAGGGTTCTATTAATTCATTTTTAAGGACTGGAATGCTTCATCGCTGATTGCATCAAATTCAAAGTCTACATTCTTTTTTAATAGTTTGGTTAATGGCTTTGTAATTCTAGAGACAATTTTTATGAATATCCAGTTGTAAACTACGGATCATAGGAACGAGCATATTCCTTCCACAGACATAAATAAGGGGGATGATTTTTTGGCCATTGAGGCCATATTCTGAAATGATGTGTTCCAAACACATTTTCCAATTCTTTTCTTCTTCACTAAGAAGTTGCACTAAAATGTCCACTACACAAAACAGCCGAAGCCCTGCAGACAAGGAAGGTACTTCAAATATTTTGCCCCGCCAAGCTGGTCCAGTATGTCCGTGTTGTTGGGTAGTGGATATGCTTCGGCAATCATCAATTCGTTCAGCCGAAGCAAATCTACCACTACTCTCCAACGCTTGTTGTCATTTCAAGAAATGAGGGCAGGACAAGCATAGTCAAACATTGAACGACACCAGAGATGCGAGGCCGATCCGACCAGCACCAAGGAGAGTACCATTTGCAAAGAGAGAGGATTTTAACGAGCTATTGGAGGAGATGCAACAGAACAACGTCATTGAGCCATCAACAAGTCAATTGAACTCGCCAATTGTATTGTCAAGAAGAAAAATGGCTTTGTGGACTTCAGAAAGCTGAACGAGGTAACAAAGAAAGACAGTTACCCTTTGCAAAGCGGTTTCTGGCAATTTATTGTTATGCCATTTGGACTGTACAATGCCCCAGCTACATGTGAATGGCTAATGGAGCATGTACTTAGAGGATTACACTGGAAGACCTGCCTGGTATACCTCGACGACATCATTGTTATGGATAAGGTATTCCAACGCATTCCGGGAGCCGGACTTAAGCTCAGTACCACCAGGTGAGTAGGTGGCAGGTGACTTACGTAAATTACATAGCGGCGTGGGCAAAACTGATCGAAGTCTACGACAACACGCAAAACATCGTGGACGTTCACATTAACGCGATGCATCCCATTCCGAGCATTGGCAGAAGACCTTCGCAACCTCGCGACATCCGAGAATTGGTGAATGCATCTGACATCCCTGGGCGCTCTTTTTTTTGGACACCGAGTCTTGGGCTCCCTTCATTGTCTACATTCTCAGGGCTAGGCTTGACGCAGAGACAAATCACGCGTGGCAGATGGCCAGAGAAGTTGTCCGGAAGCTAGCAACGCTTGAGGAATTCTTAAAATTCCTGGAGAAGAGACCGCAGCATTACTTGATGTGCACGGAAGAGAGCGAGAAGTCCGTGCAACTCAAGCATCAAACCGATAGGGGAAACAAAGGAGCGACATCATCTTACAGAGCAACAGCAACTCCGAAATGTGCATTGTGCAGATCACAACATTCATTATACCGATGCGGAGACTTTCCATTCAAGCGAGATACGACAAAGTG
Organism: Eristalis tenax; assembly: GCA_905231855.2. NCBI lineage: Eukaryota > Metazoa > Arthropoda > Insecta > Diptera > Syrphidae > Eristalis > Eristalis tenax. The sequence goes on along the minus strand of HG993124.1, from coordinate 93,719,917 downwards.
CGAACATGGAAACTGTGCGTCAACTGCTTGAGGAGTGGACATGCGGACAAGAATTGTGCATCTGGTGCATGTCGGCGGTGCAACAAAAAGCATAACAGGGTATTATGTCCGGAGCAGAAATCTACGAGAGCAAGTTTTCCTATGGTGATCACAGTAGTGGAGGAAGCACCCAGCTCTTCCAAGCGGACGAGGAACCAATCAATGGGATAACAATTAACTCCCAATCCACAAACCACTCATCGCAGCCCATCGCCAACCATTCCATTGGTATTAGAGCGGACAGTCACAGAAAGAGCGCTTCTTGACAACGCCAGCCAAATAAACATAACGTAACGAAGGAATTTGTGCAGAAGATGGGCGTAAAAGAACAGAAGGCGCACTTACAAGTGTCCGGTATCGGGTCTAAGAGCAAGGTGAGGGCGTCTGGTGTGGTGGACTTTGTATTGCGGATCGAACCAAAATTTACACTGCCATGTGTGTTATACGTCATCCACACAATCACGGCTCATCTACCTATCAACAACTTACCACCAACACAGGGAGAAGAACTAAAGGGGCTAAGCTTCGCAGAATCCAGCTTCGATATAACTTCAAGTACTGACCTGCTCCTGGGAGCAGAGGTGTGGACAGCGGTCATCAAGAGTGACATAAGAAGACACGCATCGGGGTTGACAGCACAGAACACTCATTTGGTCAGGATCATCTATGGGCAACTTCAAGCGACGAGCAAAGAGCAATCGATAGAAGAACTTCATCGACACACACTACAGAAATTCCGAGGGAAGGTATGTGGTAACAATTCCATTAAGCGAGCGTGGACAGAGTGTAGGAAGTTCCAGAGCAGCAGAGCTAAAGAGGTTTTACAAACTGGAGAAAAAGCTTAGCGGAAACCACGATCAGAGGCGGAAATATGTAGACTTTATGCGCGAATATCAGAGACTGAAGCACATGTCTCCTGAAGCAATCGAGCCCAGGCCAAACGATCTGGTCTACCACATACCGCACCATTGCATCACCATGATGTTCCGGGTGGTGTTCGACGCTTCTTGTAAGAGTGACAGTGGTCTATCTATCAATGATGTGCAGTATCCGGCAGCGATTGTTTATCTCACATTTTCGGCACATTTTCGGATGTACTCGGCTATGTCAGATGCTATCGTGGGCCAGTAGTATTTGGATTTGAAGTCGATTTGGAGTCGTGATATTCAATGAGTAATTGACGTATACTTGCGGGGTCGGTTATCATTATCATGTGGTTAGAATAACAATCATAGTTATATCCAGAGTTAAAAAGGTTTTTTTAAAGAAGATTACTGAATATTAACCTATGATCGTTCCCTATTATGGGAAGAGAAAACCCTATAGTTTTAAAGAATTCCTTTGTACATGTTTCTTTGATGTCGTTCAGACAAGAGGTCAACAGCCTTTTATCGGATGGGCATTTGATCAGTATTGTGACAGTAAAAACATCAATAGGTGCTTTTTTATGTAGTGCTAGCGTAGTACTTTTCCCTAATTGGCGTTCCTTAAACTGAGGAGATTCAGATTTCAAGATCTATAAGATAGGATTGAGGGTTCTATTAATTCATTTTTAAGGACTGGAATGCTTCATCGCTGATTGCATCAAATTCAAAGTCTACATTCTTTTTTAATAGTTTGGTTAATGGCTTTGTAATTCTAGAGACAATTTTTATGAATATCCAGTTGTAAACTACGGATCATAGGAACGAGCATATTCCTTCCACAGACATAAATAAGGGGGATGATTTTTTGGCCATTGAGGCCATATTCTGAAATGATGTGTTCCAAACACATTTTCCAATTCTTTTCTTCTTCACTAAGAAGTTGCACTAAAATGTCCACTACACAAAACAGCCGAAGCCCTGCAGACAAGGAAGGTACTTCAAATATTTTGCCCCGCCAAGCTGGTCCAGTATGTCCGTGTTGTTGGGTAGTGGATATGCTTCGGCAATCATCAATTCGTTCAGCCGAAGCAAATCTACCACTACTCTCCAACGCTTGTTGTCATTTCAAGAAATGAGGGCAGGACAAGCATAGTCAAACATTGAACGACACCAGAGATGCGAGGCCGATCCGACCAGCACCAAGGAGAGTACCATTTGCAAAGAGAGAGGATTTCACCGAGCTATTGGAGGAGATGCAACAGAACAACGTCATTGAGCCATCAACAAGTCAATTGAACTCGCCAATTGTATTGTCAAGAAGAAAAATGGCTTTGTGGACTTCAGAAAGCTGAACGAGGTAACAAAGAAAGACAGTTACCCTTTGCAAAGCGGTTTCTGGCAATTTATTGTTATGCCATTTGGACTGTACAATGCCCCAGCTACATGTGAATGGCTAATGGAGCATGTACTTAGAGGATTACACTGGAAGACCTGCCTGGTATACCTCGACGACATCATTGTTATGGATAAGGATTTCAACGACAATCTGAGAAATCTGGAAGAGGTATTCCAACGCATTCCGGGAGCCGGACTTAAGCTCAGTACCACCAGGTGAGTAGGTGGCAGGTGACTTACGTAAATTACATAGCGGCGTGGGCAAAACTGATCGAAGTCTACGACAACACGCAAAACATCGTGGACGTTCACATTAACGCGATGCATCCCATTCCGAGCATTGGCAGAAGACCTTCGCAACCTCGCGACATCCGAGAATTGGTGAATGCATCTGACATCCCTGGGCGCTCTTTTTTTTGGACACCGAGTCTTGGGCTCCCTTCATTGTCTACATTCTCAGGGCTAGGCTTGACGCAGAGACAAATCACGCGTGGCAGATGGCCAGAGAAGTTGTCCGGAAGCTAGCAACTCTTGAGGAATTCTTAAAATTCCTGGAGAAGAGACCGCAGCATTACTTGATGTGCACGGAAGAGAGCGAGAAGTCCGTGCAACTCAAGCATCAAACCGATAGGGGAAACAAAGGAGCGACATCATCTTACAGAGCAACAGCAACTCCGAAATGTGCATTGTGCAGATCACAACATTCATTATACCGATGCGGAGACTTTCCATTCAAGCGAGATACGACAAAGTGCGAACATGGAAACTGTGCGTCAACTGCTTGAGGAGTGGACATGCGGACAAGAATTGTGCATCTGGTGCATGTCGGCGGTGCAACAAAAAGCATAACAGCGTATTATGTCCGGAGCAGAAATCTACGAGAGCAAGTTTTCCTATGGTGATCACAGTAGTGGAGGAAGCACCCAGCTCTTCCAAGCGGACGAGGAACCAATCAATGGGATAACAATTAACTCCCAATCCACAAACCACTCATCGCAGCCCATCGCCAACCATTCCATTGGTATTAGAGCGGACAGTCACAGAAAGAGCGCTTCTTGACAACGCCAGCCAAATAAACATAACGTCACGAAGGAATTTGTGCAGAAGATGGGCGTAAAAGAACAGAAGGCGCACTTACAAGTGTCCGGTATCGGGTCTAAGAGCAAGGTGAGGGCGTCTGGTGTGGTGGACCTTGTATTGCGGATCGAACCAAAATTTACACTGCCATGTGTGTTATACGTCATCCACACAATCACGGCTCATCTACCTATCAACAACTTACCACCAACACAGGGAGAAGAACTAAAGGGGCTAAGCTTCGCAGAATCCAGCTTCGATATAACTTCAAGTACTGACCTGCTCCTGGGAGCAGAGGTGTGGACAGCGGTCATCAAGAGTGACATAAGAAGACACGCATCGGGGTTGACAGCACAGAACACTCATTTGGTCAGGATCATCTTTGGGCAACTTCGAGCGACGAGCAAAGAGCAATCGATAGAAGAACTTCATCGACACACACTACAGAAATTCCGAGGGAAGGTATGTGGTAACAATTCCATTAAGCGAGCGTGGACAGAGTGTAGGAAGTTCCAGAGCAGCAGAGCTAAAGAGGTTTTACAAACTGGAGAAAAAGCTTAGCGGAAACCACGATCAGAGGCGGAAATATGTAGACTTTATGCGCGAATATCAGAGACTGAAGCACATGTCTCCTGAAGCAATCGAGCCCAGGCCAAACGATCTGGTCTATCACATACCGCACTATTGCATCACCAAGATGTTCCGGGTGGTGTTCGACGCTTCTTGTAAGAGTGACAGTGGTCTATCTATCAATGATGTGCAGTATCCGGCAGCGATTGTTTATCTCACATTTTCGGCACATTTTCGGATGTACTCGGCTATGTCAGATGCTATCGTGGGCCAGCAGTATTTGGATTTGAAGTCGATTTGGAGTCGTGATATTCAATGAGTAATTGACGTATACTTGCGGGGTCGGTTATCATTATCATGTGGTTAGAATAACAATCATAGTTATATCCAGAGTTAAAAAGGTGTTTTAAAGAAGATTACTGAATATTAACCTATGATCGTTCCCTATTATGGGAAGAGAAAACCCTATAGTTTTAAAGAATTCCTTTGTACATGTTTCTTTGATGTCGTTCAGACAAGAGGTCAACAGTCTTTTATCGGATGGGCATTTGATCAGTATTGTGACAGTAAAAACATCAATAGGTGCTTTTTTATGTAGTGCTAGCGTAGTACTTTTCCCTAATTGTCGTTCCTTAAACTGAGGAGATTCAGATTTCAAGATCTATAAGTTAGGATTGAGGGTTCTATTAATTCATTTTTAAGGACTGGAATGCTTCATCGCTGATTGCATCAAATTCAAAGTCTACATTCTTTTTTAATAGTTTGGTTAATGGCTTTGTAATTCTAGAGACAATTTTTATGAATATCCAGTTGTAAACTACGGATCAAAGGAACGAGCATATTCCTTCCACAGACATAAATAAGGGGGATGATTTTTTGGCCATTGAGGCCATATTCTGAAATGATGTGTTCCAAACACATTTTCCAATTCTTTTCTTTTTCACTAAGAAGTTGCACTAAAATGTCCACTACACAAAACAGCCGAAGCCCTGCAGACAAGGAAGGTACTTCAAATATTTTGCCCCGCCAAGCTGGTCCAGTATGTCCGTGTTGTTGGGTAGTGGATATGCTTCGGCAATCATCAATTCGTTCAGCCGAAGCAAATCTACCACTACTCTCCAACGCTTGTTGTCATTTCAAGAAATGAGGGCAGGACAAGCATAGTCAAACATTGAACGACACCAGAGATGCGAGGCCGATCCGACCAGCACCAAGGAGAGTACCATTTGCAAAGAGAGAGGATTTCACCGAGCTATTGGAGGAGATGCAACAGAACAACGTCATTGAGCCATCAACAAGTCAATTGAACTCGCCAATTATATTGTCAAGAAGAAGAATGGCTTTGTGGACTTCAGAAAGCTGAGCGAGGTAACAAAGAAAGACAGTTACCTTTTGCAAAGCGGTTTCTGGCAATTTATTGTTATGCCATTTGGACTGTACAATGCCCCAGCTACATGTGAATGGCTAATGGAGCATGTACTTAGAGGATTACACTGGAAGACCTGCCTTGTATACCTCGACGACATCATTGTTATGGATAAGGATTTCAACGACAATCTGAGAAATCTGGAAGAGGTATTCCAACGCATTCCGGGAGCCGGACTTAAGCTCAGTGCCACCAGGTGAGTAGGTGGCAGGTGACTTACGTAAATTACATAGCGGCGTGGGCAAAACTGATCGAAGTCTACGACAACACGCAAAACATCGTGGACGTTCACATTAACGCGATGCATCCCATTCCGAGCATTGGCAGAAGACCTTCGCAACCTCGCGACATCCGAGAATTGGTGAATGCATCTGACATCCCTGGGTGCTCTTTTTTTTGGACACCGAGTCTGGGGCTCCCTTCATTGTCTACATTCTCAGGGCTAGGCTTGACGCAGAGACAAATCACGCGTGGCAGATGGCCAGAGAAGTTGTCCGGAAGCTAGCAACGCTTGAGGAATTCTTAAAATTCCTGGAGAAGAGACCGCAGCATTACTTGATGTGCACGGAAGAGAGCGAGAAGTCCGTGCAACTCAAGCATCAAACCGATAGGGGAAACAAAGGAGCGACATCATCTTACAGAGCAACAGCAACTCCGAAATGTGCATTGTGCAGATCACAACATTCATTATACCGATGCGGAGACTTTCCATTCAAGCGAGATACGACAAAGTGCGAACATGGAAACTGTGCGTCAACTGCTTGAGGAGTGGACATGCGGACAAGAATTGTGCATCTGGTGCATGTCGGCGGTGCAACAAAAAGCATAACAGCGTATTATGTCCGGAGCAGAAATCTACGAGAGCAAGTTTTCCTATGGTGATCACAGTAGTGGAGGAAGCACCCAGCTCTTCCAAGCGGACGAGGAACCAATCAATGGGATAACAATTAACTCCCAATCCACAAACCACTCATCGCAGCCCATCGCCAACCATTCCATTGGTATTAGAGCGGACAGTCACAGAAAGAGCGCTTCTTGACAACGCCAGCCAAATAAACATAACGTAACGAAGGAATTTGTGCAGAAGATGGGCGTAAAAGAACAGAAGGCGCACTTACAAGTGTCCGGTATCGGGTCTAAGAGCAAGGTGAGGGCGTCTGGTGTGGTGGACCTTGTATTGCGGATCGAACCAAAATTTACACTGCCATGTGTGTTATACGTCATCCACACAATCACGGCTCATCTACCTATCAACAACTTACCACCAACACAGGGAGAAGAACTAAAGGGGCTAAGCTTCGCAGAATCCAGCTTCGATATAACTTCAAGTACTGACCTGCTCCTGGGAGCAGAGGTGTGGACAGCGGTCATCAAGAGTGACATAAGAAGACACGCATCGGGGTTGACAGCACAGAACACTCATTTGGTCAGGATCATCTATGGGCAACTTCGAGCGACGAGCAAAGAGCAATCGATAGAAGAACTTCATCGACACACACTACAGAAATTCCGAGGGAAGGTATGTGGTAACAATTCCATTAAGCGAGCGTGGACAGAGTGTAGGAAGTTCCAGAGCAGCAGAGCTAAAGAGGTTTTACAAACTGGAGAAAAAGCTTAGCGGAAACCACGATCAGAGGCGGAAATATGTAGACTTTATGCGCGAATATCAGAGACCGAAGCACATGTCTCCTGAAGCAATCGAGCCCAGGCCAAACGATCTGGTCTATCACATACCGCACTATTGCATCACCAAGATGTTCCGGGTGGTGTTCGACGCTTCTTGTAAGAGTGACAGTGGTCTATCTATCAATGATGTGCAGTATCCGGCAGCGATTGTTTATCTCACATTTTCGGCACATTTTCGGATGTACTCGGCTATGTCAGATGCTATCGTGGGCCAGCAGTATTTGGATTTGAAGTCGATTTGGAGTCGTGATATTCAATGAGTAATTGACGTATACTTGCGGGGTCGGTTATCATTATCATGTGGTTAGAATAACAATCATAGTTATATCCAGAGTTAAAAAGGTGTTTTAAAGAAGATTACTGAATATTAACCTATGATCGTTCCCTATTATGGGAAGAGAAAACCCTATAGTTTTAAAGAATTCCTTTGTACATGTTTCTTTGATGTCGTTCAGACAAGAGGTCAACAGCCTTTTATCGGATGGGCATTTGATCAGTATTGTGACAGTAAAAACATCAATAGGTGCTTTTTTATGTAGTGCTAGCGTAGTACTTTTCCCTAATTGTCGTTCCTTAAACTGAGGAGATTCAGATTTCAAGATCTATAAGATAGGATTGAGGGTTCTATTAATTCATTTTTAAGGACTGGAATGCTTCATCGCTGATTGCATCAAATTCAAAGTCTACATTCTTTTTTAATAGTTTGGTTAATGGCTTTGTAATTCTAGAGACAATTTTTATGAATATCCAGTTGTAAACTACGGATCAAAGGAACGAGCATATTCCTTCCACAGACATAAATAAGGGGGATGATTTTTTGGCCATTGAGGCCATATTCTGAAATGATGTGTTCCAAACACATTTTCCAATTCTTTTCTTCTTCACTAAGAAGTTGCACTAAAATGTCCACTACACAAAACAGCCGAAGCCCTGCAGACAAGGAAGGTACTTCAAATATTTTGCCCCGCCAAGCTGGTCCAGTATGTCCGTGTTGTTGGGTAGTGGATATGCTTCGGCAATCATCAATTCGTTCAGCCGAAGCAAATCTACCACTACTCTCCAACGCTTGTTGTCATTTCAAGAAATGAGGGCAGGACAAGCATAGTCAAACATTGAACGACACCAGAGATGCGAGGCCGATCCGACCAGCACCAAGGAGAGTACCATTTGCAAAGAGAGAGGATTTCACCGAGCTATTGGAGGAGATGCAACAGAACAACGTCATTGAGCCATCAACAAGTCAATTGAACTCGCCAATTATATTGTCAAGAAGAAGAATGGCTTTGTGGACTTCAGAAAGCTGAGCGAGGTAACAAAGAAAGACAGTTACCTTTTGCAAAGCGGTTTCTGGCAATTTATTGTTATGCCATTTGGACTGTACAATGCCCCAGCTACATGTGAATGGCTAATGGAGCATGTACTTAGAGGATTACACTGGAAGACCTGCCTGGTATACCTCGACGACATCATTGTTATGGATAAGGATTTCAACGACAATCTGAGAAATCTGGAAGAGGTATTCCAACGCATTCCGGGAGCCGGACTTAAGCTCAGTACCACCAGGTGAGTAGGTGGCAGGTGACTTACGTAAATTACATAGCGGCGTGGGCAAAACTGATCGAAGTCTACGACAACACGCAAAACATCGTGGACGTTCACATTAACGCGATGCATCCCATTCCGAGCATTGGCAGAAGACCTTCGCAACCTCGCGACATCCGAGAATTGGTGAATGCATCTGACATCCCTGGGTGCTCTTTTTTTTGGACACCGAGTCTGGGGCTCCCTTCATTGTCTACATTCTCAGGGCTAGGCTTGACGCAGAGACAAATCACGCGTGGCAGATGGCCAGAGAAGTTGTCCGGAAGCTAGCAACGCTTGAGGAATTCTTAAAATTCCTGGAGAAGAGACCGCAGCATTACTTGATGTGCACGGAAGAGAGCGAGAAGTCCGTGCAACTCAAGCATCAAACCGATAGGGGAAACAAAGGAGCGACATCATCTTACAGAGCAACAGCAACTCCGAAATGTGCATTGTGCAGATCACAACATTCATTATACCGATGCGGAGACTTTCCATTCAAGCGAGATACGACAAAGTGCGAACATGGAAACTGTGCGTCAACTGCTTGAGGAGTGGACATGCGGACAAGAATTGTGCATCTGGTGCATGTCGGCGGTGCAACAAAAAGCATAACAGCGTATTATGTCCGGAGCAGAAATCTACGAGAGCAAGTTTTCCTATGGTGATCACAGTAGTGGAGGAAGCACCCAGCTCTTCCAAGCGGACGAGGAACCAATCAATGGGAATCCACAAACCACTCATCGCAGCCCATCGCCAACCATTCCATTGGTATTAGAGCGGACAGTCACAGAAAGAGCGCTTCTTGACAACGCCAGCCAAATAAACATAACGTAACGAAGGAATTTGTGCAGAAGATGGGCGTAAAAGAACAGAAGGCGCACTTACAAGTGTCCGGTATCGGGTCTAAGAGCAAGGTGAGGGCGTCTGGTGTGGTGGACCTTGTATTGCGGATCGCCAACCATTCCATTGGTATTAGAGCGGACAGTCACAGAAAGAGCGCTTCTTGACAACGCCAGCCAAATAAACATAACGTAACGAAGGAATTTGTGCAGAAGATGGGCGTAAAAGAACAGAAGGCGCACTTACAAGTGTCCGGTATCGGGTCTAAGAGCAAGGTGAGGGCGTCTGGTGTGGTGGACCTTGTATTGCGGATCGCCAACCATTCCATTGGTATTAGAGCGGACAGTCACAGAAAGAGCGCTTCTTGACAACGCCAGCCAAATAAACATAACGTAACGAAGGAATTTGTGCAGAAGATGGGCGTAAAAGAACAGAAGGCGCACTTACAAGTGTCCGGTATCGGGTCTAAGAGCAAGGTGAGGGCGTCTGGTGTGGTGGACCTTGTATTGCGGATCGAACCAAAATTTACACTGCCATGTGTGTTATACGTCATCCACACAATCACGGCTCATCTACCTATCAACAACTTACCACCAACACAGGGAGAAGAACTAAAGGGGCTAAGCTTCGCAGAATCCAGCTTCGATATAACTTCAAGTACTGACCTGCTCCTGGGAGCAGAGGTGTGGACAGCGGTCATCAAGAGTGACATAAGAAGACACGCATCGGGGTTGACAGCACAGAACACTCATTTGGTCAGGATCATCTATGGGCAACTTCGAGCGACGAGCAAAGAGCAATCGATAGAAGAACTTCATCGACACGCACTACAGAAATTCCGAGGGAAGGTATGTGGTAACAATTCCATTAAGCGAGCGTGGACAGAGTGTAGGAAGTTCCAGAGCAGCAGAGCTAAAGAGGTTTTACAAACTGGAGAAAAAGCTTAGCGGAAACCACGATCAGAGGCGGAAATATGTAGACTTTATGCGCGAATATCAGAGACTGAAGCACATGTCTCCTGAAGCAATCGAGCCCAGGCCAAACGATCTGGTCTATCACATACCGCACTATTGCATCACCAAGATGTTCCGGGTGGTGTTCGACGCTTCTTGTAAGAGTGACAGTGGTCTATCTATCAATGATGTGCAGTATCCGGCAGCGATTGTTTATCTCACATTTTCGGCACATTTTCGGATGTACTCGGCTATGTCAGATGCTATCGTGGGCCAGCAGTATTTGGATTTGAAGTCGATTTGGATTCGTGATATTCAATGAGTAATTGACGTATACTTGCGGGGTCGGTTATCATTATCATGTGGTTAGAATAACAATCATAGTTATATCCAGAGTTAAAAAGGTGTTTTAAAGAAGATTACTGAATATTAACCTATGATCGTTCCCTATTATGGGAAGAGAAAACCCTATAGTTTTAAAGAATTCCTTTGTACATGTTTCTTTGATGTCGTTCAGACAAGAGGTCAACAGCCTTTTATCGGATGGGCATTTGATCAGTATTGTGACAGTAAAAACATCAATAGGTGCTTTTTTATGTAGTGCTAGCGTAGTACTTTTCCCTAATTGTCGTTCCTTAAACTGAGGAGATTCAGATTTCAATATCTATAAGATAGGATTGAGGGTTCTATTAATTCATTTTTAAGGACTGGAATGCTTCATCGCTGATTGCATCAAATTCAAAGTCTACATTCTTTTTTAATAGTTTGGTTAATGGCTTTGTAATTCTAGAGACAATTTTTATGAATATCCAGTTGTAAACTACGGATCAAAGGAACGAGCATATTCCTTCCACAGACATAAATAAGGGGGATGATTTTTTGGCCATTGAGGCCATATTCTGAAATGATGTGTTCCAAACACATTTTCCAATTCTTTTCTTCTTCACTAAGAAGTTGCACTAAAATGTCCACTACACAAAACAGCCGAAGCCCTGCAGACAAGGAAGGTACTTCAAATATTTTGCCCCGCCAAGCTGGTCCAGTATGTCCGTGTTGTTGGGTAGTGGATATGCTTCGGCAATCATCAATTCGTTCAGCCGAAGCAAATCTACCACTACTCTCCAACGCTTGTTGTCATTTCAAGAAATGAGGGCAGGACAAGCATAGTCAAACATTGAACGACACCAGAGATGCGAGGCCGATCCGACCAGCACCAAGGAGAGTACCATTTGCAAAGAGAGAGGATTTCACCGAGCTATTGGAGGAGATGCAACAGAACAACGTCATTGAGCCATCAACAAGTCAATTGAACTCGCCAATTATATTGTCAAGAAGAAGAATGGCTTTGTGGACTTCAGAAAGCTGAGCGAGGTAACAAAGAAAGACAGTTACCTTTTGCAAAGCGGTTTCTGGCAATTTATTGTTATGCCATTTGGACTGTACAATGCCCCAGCTACATGTGAATGGCTAATGGAGCATGTACTTAGAGGATTACACTGGAAGACCTGCCTGGTATACCTCGACGACATCATTGTTATGGATAAGGATTTCAACGACAATCTGAGAAATCTGGAAGAGGTATTCCAACGCATTCCGGGAGCCGGACTTAAGCTCAGTACCACCAGGTGAGTAGGTGGCAGGTGACTTACGTAAATTACATAGCGGCGTGGGCAAAACTGATCGAAGTCTACGACAACACGCAAAACATCGTGGACGTTCACATTAACGCGATGCATCCCATTCCGAGCATTGGCAGAAGACCTTCGCAACCTCGCGACATCCGAGAATTGGTGAATGCATCTGACATCCCTGGGTGCTCTTTTTTTTGGACACCGAGTCTTGGGCTCCCTTCATTGTCTACATTCTCAGGGCTAGGCTTGACGCAGAGACAAATCACGCGTGGCAGATGGCCAGAGAAGTTGTCCGGAAGCTAGCAACGCTTGAGGAATTCTTAAAATTCCTGGAGAAGAGACCGCAGCATTACTTGATGTGCACGGAAGAGAGCGAGAAGTCCGTGCAACTCAAGCATCAAACCGATAGGGGAAACAAAGGAGCGACATCATCTTACAGAGCAACAGCAACTCCGAAATGTGCATTGTGCAGATCACAACATTCATTATACCGATGCGGAGACTTTCCATTCAAGCGAGATACGACAAAGTGCGAACATGGAAACTGTGCGTCAACTGCTTGAGGAGTGGACATGCGGACAAGAATTGTGCATCTGGTGCATGTCGGCGGTGCAACAAAAAGCATAACAGCGTATTATGTCCGGAGCAGAAATCTACGAGAGCAAGTTTTCCTATGGTGATCACAGTAGTGGAGGAAGCACCCAGCTCTTCCAAGCGGACGAGGAACCAATCAATGGGAATCCACAAACCACTCATCGCAGCCCATCGCCAACCATTCCATTGGTATTAGAGCGGACAGTCACAGAAAGAGCGCTTCTTGACAACGCCAGCCAAATAAACATAACGTAACGAAGGAATTTGTGCAGAAGATGGGCGTAAAAGAACAGAAGGCGCACTTACAAGTGTCCGGTATCGGGTCTAAGAGCAAGGTGAGGGCGTCTGGTGTGGTGGACCTTGTATTGCGGATCGCCAACCATTCCATTGGTATTAGAGCGGACAGTCACAGAAAGAGCGCTTCTTGACAACGCCAGCCAAATAAACATAACGTAACGAAGGAATTTGTGCAGAAGATGGGCGTAAAAGAACAGAAGGCGCACTTACAAGTGTCCGGTATCGGGTCTAAGAGCAAGGTGAGGGCGTCTGGTGTGGTGGACCTTGTATTGCGGATCGAACCAAAATTTACACTGCCATGTGTGTTATACGTCATCCACACAATCACGGCTCATCTACCTATCAACAACTTACCACCAACACAGGGAGAAGAACTAAAGGGGCTAAGCTTCGCAGAATCCAGCTTCGATATAACTTCAAGTACTGACCTGCTCCTGGGAGCAGAGGTGTGGACAGCGGTCATTAAGAGTGACATAAGAAGACACGCATCGGGGTTGACAGCACAGAACACTCATTTGGTCAGGATCATCTATGGGCAACTTCGAGCGACGAGCAAAGAGCAATCGATAGAAGAACTTCATCGACACACACTACAGAAATTCCGAGGGAAGGTATGTGGTAACAATTCCATTAAGCGAGCGTGGACAGAGTGTAGGAAGTTCCAGAGCAGCAGAGCTAAAGAGGTTTTACAAACTGGAGAAAAAGCTTAGCGGAAACCACGATCAGAGGCGGAAATATGTAGACTTTATGCGCGAATATCAGAGACTGAAGCACATGTCTCCTGAAGCAATCGAGCCCAGGCCAAACGATCTGGTCTATCACATACCGCACTATTGCATCACCAAGATGTTCCGGGTGGTGTTCGACGCTTCTTGTAAGAGTGACAGTGGTCTATCTATCAATGATGTGCAGTATCCGGCAGCGATTGTTTATCTCACATTTTCGGCACATTTTCGGATGTACTCGGCTATGTCAGATGCTATCGTGGGCCAGCAGTATTTGGATTTGAAGTCGATTTGGAGTCGTGATATTCAATGAGTAATTGACGTATACTTGCGGGGTCGGTTATCATTATCATGTGGTTAGAATAACAATCATAGTTATATCCAGAGTTAAAAAGGTGTTTTAAAGAAGATTACTGAATATTAACCTATGATCGTTCCCTATTATGGGAAGAGAAAACCCTATAGTTTTAAAGAATTCCTTTGTACATGTTTCTTTGATGTCGTTCAGACAAGAGGTCAACAGCCTTTTATCGGATGGGCATTTGATCAGTATTGTGACAGTAAAAACATCAATAGGTGCTTTTTTATGTAGTGCTAGCGTAGTACTTTTCCCTAATTGTCGTTCCTTAAACTGAGGAGATTCAGATTTCAAGATCTGTAAGATAGGATTGAGGGTTCTATTAATTCATTTTTAAGGACTGGAATGCTTCATCGCTGATTGCATCAAATTCAAAGTCTACATTCTTTTTTAATAGTTTGGTTAATGGCTTTGTAATTCTAGAGACAATTTTTATGAATATCCAGTTGTAAACTACGGATCAAAGGAACGAGCATATTCCTTCCACAGACATAAATAAGGGGGATGATTTTTTGGCCATTGAGGCCATATTCTGAAATGATGTGTTCCAAACACATTTTCCAATTCTTTTCTTCTTCACTAAGAAGTTGCACTAAAATGTCCACTACACAAAACAGCCGAAGCCCTGCAGACAAGGAAGGTACTTCAAATATTTTGCCCCGCCAAGCTGGTCCAGTATGTCCGTGTTGTTGGGTAGTGGATATGCTTCGGCAATCATCAATTCGTTCAGCCGAAGCAAATCTACCACTACTCTCCAACGCTTGTTGTCATTTCAAGAAATGAGGGCAGGACAAGCATAGTCAAACATTGAACGACACCAGAGATGCGAGGCCGATCCGACCAGCACCAAGGAGAGTACCATTTGCAAAGAGAGAGGATTTCACCGAGCTATTGGAGGAGATGCAACAGAACAACGTCATTGAGCCATCAACAAGTCAATTGAACTCGCCAATTATATTGTCAAGAAGAAGAATGGCTTTGTGGACTTCAGAAAGCTGAGCGAGGTAACAAAGAAAGACAGTTACCTTTTGCAAAGCGGTTTCTGGCAATTTATTGTTATGCCATTTGGACTGTACAATGCCCCAGCTACATGTGAATGGCTAATGGAGCATGTACTTAGAGGATTACACTGGAAGACCTGCCTGGTATACCTCGACGACATCATTGTTATGGATAAGGATTTCAACGACAATCTGAGAAATCTGGAAGAGGTATTCCAACGCATTCCGGGAGCCGGACTTAAGCTCAGTACCACCAGGTGAGTAGGTGGCAGGTGACTTACGTAAATTACATAGCGGCGTGGGCAAAACTGATCGAAGTCTACGACAACACGCAAAACATCGTGGACGTTCACATTAACGCGATGCATCCCATTCCGAGCATTGGCAGAAGACCTTCGCAACCTCGCGACATCCGAGAATTGGTGAATGCATCTGACATCCCTGGGTGCTCTTTTTTTTGGACACCGAGTCTTGGGCTCCCTTCATTGTCTACATTCTCAGGGCTAGGCTTGACGCAGAGACAAATCACGCGTGGCAGATGGCCAGAGAAGTTGTCCGGAAGCTAGCAACGCTTGAGGAATTCTTAAAATTCCTGGAGAAGAGACCGCAGCATTACTTGATGTGCACGGAAGAGAGCGAGAAGTCCGTGCAACTCAAGCATCAAACCGATAGGGGAAACAAAGGAGCGACATCATCTTACAGAGCAACAGCAACTCCGAAATGTGCATTGTGCAGATCACAACATTCATTATACCGATGCGGAGACTTTCCATTCAAGCGAGATACGACAAAGTGCGAACATGGAAACTGTGCGTCAACTGCTTGAGGAGTGGACATGCGGACAAGAATTGTGCATCTGGTGCATGTCGGCGGTGCAACAAAAAGCATAACAGCGTATTATGTCCGGAGCAGAAATCTACGAGAGCAAGTTTTCCTATGGTGATCACAGTAGTGGAGGAAGCACCCAGCTCTTCCAAGCGGACGAGGAACCAATCAATGGGAATCCACAAACCACTCATCGCAGCCCATCGCCAACCATTCCATTGGTATTAGAGCGGACAGTCACAGAAAGAGCGCTTCTTGACAACGCCAGCCAAATAAACATAACGTAACGAAGGAATTTGTGCAGAAGATGGGCGTAAAAGAACAGAAGGCGCACTTACAAGTGTCCGGTATCGGGTCTAAGAGCAAGGTGAGGGCGTCTGGTGTGGTGGACCTTGTATTGCGGATCGAACCAAAATTTACACTGCCATGTGTGTTATACGTCATCCACACAATCACGGCTCCACACGATCTGGTCTACCACATACCGCACCATTGCATCACCATGATGTTCCGGGTGGTGTTCGACGCTTCTTGTAAGAGTGACAGTGGTCTATCTATCAATGATGTGCAGTATCCGGCAGCGATTGTTTATCTCACATTTTCGGCACATTTTCGGATGTACTCGGCTATGTCAGATGCTATCGTGGGCCAGCAGTATTTGGATTTGAAGTCGATTTGGAGTCGTGATATTCAATGAGTAATTGACGTATACTTGCGGGGTCGGTTATCATTATCATGTGGTTAGAATAACAATCATAGTTATATCCAGAGTTAAAAAGGTTTTTTAAAGAAGATTTCTGAATATTAACCTATGATCGTTCACTATTATGGGAAGAGAACCCTATAGTTTTAAAGAATTCCTTTGTACATGTTTCTTTGATGTCGTTCAGACAAGAGGTCAACAGCCTTTTATCGGATGGGCATTTGATCAGTATTGTGACAGTAAAAACATCAATAGGTGCTTTTTTATGTAGTGCTAGCGTAGTACTTTTCCCTATTTGGCGTTCCTTAAACTGAGGAGATTCAGATTTCAAGATCTATAAGATAGGATTGAGGGTTCTATTAATTCATTTTTAAGGACTGGAATGCTTCATCGCTGATTGCATCAAATTCAAAGTCTACATTCTTTTTTAATAGTTTGGTTAATGGCTTTGTAATTCTAGAGACAATTTTTATGAATATCCAGTTGTAAACTACGGATCATAGGAACGAGCATATTCCTTCCACAGACATAAATAAGGGGGATGATTTTTTGGCCATTGAGGCCATATTCTGAAATGATGTGTTCCAAACACATTTTCCAATTCTTTTCTTCTTCACTAAGAAGTTGCACTAAAATGTCCACTACACAAAACAGCCGAAGCCCTGCAGACAAGGAAGGTACTTCAAATATTTTGCCCCGCCAAGCTGGTCCAGTATGTCCGTGTTGTTGGGTAGTGGATATGCTTCGGCAATCATCAATTCGTTCAGCCGAAGCAAATCTACCACTACTCTCCAACGCTTGTTGTCATTTCAAGAAATGAGGGCAGGACAAGCATAGTCAAACATTGAACGACACCAGAGATGCGAGGCCGATCCGACCAGCACCAAGGAGAGTACCATTTGCAAAGAGAGAGGATTTCACCGAGCTATTGGAGGAGATGCAACAGAACAACGTCATTGAGCCATCAACAAGTCAATTGAACTCGCCAATTGTATTGTCAAGAAGAAGAATGGCTTTGTGGAATTCAGAAAGCTGAACGAGGTAACAAAGAAAGACAGTTACGCTTAGCAAAGCGGTTTCTGGCAATTTATTGTTATGACATTTGGACTGTACTGCAGGGCTTCGGCTGTTTTGTGTAGCTACATTTGAATGGCTAATGGAGCATGTACTTAGAGGATTACACTGGAAGACCTGCCTGGTATACCTCGACGACATCATTGTTATGGGTAAGCATTTCATCGACAATCTGAGAAATCTGGATGAGGTATTTCCGGGAGCCGGACTTAAGCTCAGTACAAAGAAGTGAAATAACGTGGTCATCGGATCACCAGAGTAAAAAACTAGACGAGACCTACATATCTGCACGGGTTACGAAGCTTTCTAGGAATGTGCACCTATTACCGGCGTTTATTACCAGATTTCGCGAATCGAGCGCATAGTTTGCTCGAGTTAACAAGGAATAACCAGCACTTTTTGTGGAAGGAGCCACAGAAGACAGTGTTTCAAAAGTTGAAGAAGCTGCTCTGTTCTGTGTCTGTGTCCTCAGCCAAGTAATCGATGGCGAGGAAAAGGTGATTGCTATTTCAGTAAGATCCTATCTAAGCCTGAACGAAACTCCATAGAACGTGGAATTAGACCGACGTGGGAGGAAATGACAAGTGAAATAACGTGGTCATCGGATCACCAGAGTAAAAAACTAGACGAGACCTACATATCTGCACGGGTTACGAAGCTTTCTAGGAATGTGCACCTATTACCGGCGTTTATTACCAGATTTCGCGAATCGAGCGCATAGTTTGCTCGAGTTAACAAGGAATAACCAGCACTTTTTGTGGAAGGAGCCACAGAAGACAGTGTTTCAAAAGTTGAAGAAGCTGCTCTGTTCTGTGTCTGTGTCCTCAGCCAAGTAATCGATGGCGAGGAAAAGGTGATTGCTATTTCAGTAAGATCCTATCTAAGCCTGAACGAAACTCCATAGAACGTGGAATTAGACCGACGTGGGAGGAAATGACCAGTGAAAAACCTGTCGCCAAAGAATATTGGGCTCAGTGGCGAAGTCTACAGATGCAGAATAATTGTTACCAGCGACCATGGTAACACGTACGTCGTGGTGGTAATCGACTACTTCAGCAAGTGTCCGGAGGCTTACGCGATACCGAATCAGGAAGCCACGAGTTCCTAAGGAGCTGCACTAGATACTCGGATATACCCCTTCCCTCTGCTATATTAATAAATTGAAAAGATTTACAAGCAAAAGTGACTCTATTGAAAGTAAAAAAGAAGCTTACAGCTTTTTAAAAATGGATACGTTCCATTTCAAAAGATGATAGATGATGCGTTTCATTACTGAAGATGGTTATTCCGAACCGCCGCTATATGTGTTGCGTAGATTGTACGCACCGGCACACAGACGGTAGAAATCGTCACCGAAACAGCACCATCGTTCGATGCCGCCGCTAATCTTCGCACATGCAAATAGCGGCAGTTTATTGAACAAAGGAAACATATGGCGAGACAAAGGGGAAAACGGAACTGTACACACAATCACTCTAAATCAGAACGTCGTGTAAGACAGTTCACAGTGTGCAATAAAGAAAATTCAAACAATGCAGACAAATTCTTATTTCGTATTTCAACTTATGTTTGTATGTTTCATTGCTTATTATTGAACTGTCGCACATTTGGTCCTATCGAGCAACACAGAAAATCAGCTCACATAAGTGCAATTAAAATAGTGAATCGCAGTGCTGTTTATTAAAAATTTCACAATAGATTCTGCGTGAGGCTCACACAACAGGGGAGCGAATTTCAGAGTACGTGTGCATAAGTGAGCAACAATTTGTACAATTGAGCAGTAACCCAAATAAAAAGTCAGAACCGTGACAGAGCAGTTCAAGCGCAGTTCAGTGCGAACAATAATACATCAGTGCAAGTGCAATTCTCCAATTCGTAATAATTTCCGAAGGGTCGACCTGAATTACTGCGATTCGTCGGTGGTCTTACGGGCAAAAGGAGAGCTTACACTTATATATTAATTTTGTGTGCAAACAACGATGGGTGACATGGTACGTAGAGATAAGTATCTATTCGCACTGTTGTGAATCGCCAAATTCGTCGAAGTGGATTAATTCCCGAAAGCAGACAGATCGCTTCTGCAAATGAAGATCCTCGCGGCAAAAAACATATATGAGAGGCTATTTCAGCAGCACATGAAGCTTATTGCGGCTGCGGGGAAAGCAGAAGAACTGGAAGCTCACAACAATTACTTAGCAGCTGTAGAAACGGTTCACTACACGCCTCTTGCGAAATTGCGGACACGCATAACGCAGTTGGACAAGCAAGCAGTCGGTGGCACAACTGTAAGCGCACCCACACCGCAACCAGCGGCATCATGTCGGCAGGAGCACACAAGCAAAATTGGCCGATTCGATGGCGACTGCACAAAGTGGCGAAATCCATAAAAACCCGACGTTAGCCAACGATACTAAGTTTCGTGAGGTGAAGCAAGTGCTAGGGGAAGCTCCATATACGCTGGTGAGTAGGTGGCAGGTGACGGACGTAAATTACACAGCGGCGTGGGCAAAACTGATCGAAGTCTACGACAACACGCAAAACTTCGTGGACGTTCACATTAACGCGATGCATCCCATTCCGAGCATTGGCAGAAGACCTTCGCAACCTCGCGACATACGAGAATTGGTGAACGCATCTGACATCCCTGGGCGCTCTTTTTTTTGGACACCGAGTCTTGGGCTCCCTTCATTGTCTACATTCTCAGGGCTAGGCTTGACGCAGAGACAAATCACGCGTGGCAGATGGCCAGAGAAGTTGTCCGGAAACTAGCAACGCTTGAGGAATTCTTAAAATTCCTGGAGAAGAGACCGAGCTCGTTGGATTCAGCGTTACTTGATGTGCACGAAAGAGAGCGAGAAGTCCGTGCAACTCAAGCATCAAACCGATAGGGGAAACAGAGGAGCGACATCATCTTGAAGAGCAACATCAACTCCGAAATGTGCATTGTGCAGATCACAACATTCATTATACCGATGCGGAGACTTTCCATTCAAGCGAGATACGACAAAGTGCGAACATGGAAACTGTGCGTCAACTGCTTGAGGAGTGGACATGCGGACAAGAATTGTGCATCTGGTGCATGTCGGCGGTGCAACAAAAAGCATAACAGCGTATTATGTCCGGAGCAGAAATCTACGAGAGCAAGTTTTCCTATGGTGATCACAGTAGAGGAGGAAGCACCCAGCTCTTCCAAGCGGACGAGGAACCAATCAATGGGATAACAATTAACTCCCAATCCACAAACCACTCATCGCAGCCCATTGCCAACCATTCCATTGGTATCAGAGCGGACAGTCACAGAAAGAGCGCTTCTTGACAACGCCAGCCAAATAAACATAACGTAACGAAGGAATTTGTGCAGAAGATGGGCGTAAAAGAACAGAAGGCGCACTTACAAGTGTCCGGTATCGGGTCTAAGAGCAAGGTGAGGGCGTCTGGTGTGGTGGACCTTGTATTGCGGTTTGAACCAAAATTTACACTGCCATGTGTGTTATACGTCATCCACACAATCACGGCTCATCTACCTATCAACAACTTACCACCAACACAGGGAGAAGAACTAAAGGGGCTAAGCTTCGCAGAATCCAGCTTCGATATAACTTCAAGTACTGACCTGCTCCTGGGAGCAGAGGTGTGGACAGCGGTCATCAAGAGTGACATAAGAAGACACGCATCGGGGTTGACAGCACAGAACACTCATTTGGTCAGGATCATCTATGGGCAACTTCGAGCGACGAGCAAAGAGCAATCGATAGAAGAACTTCATCGACACACACTACAGAAATTCCGAGGGAAGGTATGTGGTAACAATTCCATTAAGCGAGCGTAGGAAGTTCCAGAGCAGCAGAGCTAAAGAGGTTTTACAAACTGGAGAAAAAGCTTAGCGGAAACCACGATCAGAGGCGGAAATATGTAGACTTTATGCGCGAATATCAGAGACTGAAGCACATGTCTCCTGAAGCAATCGAGCCCAGGCCAAACGATCTGGTCTATCACATACCGCACTATTGCATCACCAAGATGTTCCGGGTGGTGTTCGACGCTTCTTGTAAGAGTGACAGTGGTCTATCTATCAATGATGTGCAGTATCCGGCAGCGATTGTTTATCTCACATTTTCGGCACATTTTCGGATGTACTCGGCTATGTCAGATGCTATCGTGGGCCAGCAGTATTTGGATTTGAAGTCGATTTGGAGTCGTGATATTCAATGAGTAATTGACGTATACTTGCGGGGTCGGTTATCATTATCATGTGGTTAGAATAACAATCATAGTTATATCCAGAGTTAAAAAGGTTTTTTAAAGAAGATTTCTGAATATTAACCTATGATCGTTCCCTATTATGGGAAGAGAACCCTATAGTTTTAAAGAATTCCTTTGTACATGTTTCTTTGATGTCGTTCAGACAAGAGGTCAACAGCCTTTTATCGGATGGGCATTTGATCAGTATTGTGACAGTAAAAACATCAATAGGTGCTTTTTTATGTAGTGCTAGCGTAGTACTTTTCCCTATTTGGCGTTCCTTAAACTGAGGAGATTCAGATTTCAAGATCTATAAGATAGGATTGAGGGTTCTATTAATTCATTTTTAAGGACTGGAATGCTTCATCGCTGATTGCATCAAATTCAAAGTCTACATTCTTTTTTAATAGTTTGGTTAATGGCTTTGTAATTCTAGAGACAATTTTTATGAATATCCAGTTGTAAACTACGGATCAAAGGAACGAGCATATTCCTTCCACAGACATAAATAAGGGGGATGATTTTTTGGCCATTGAGGCCATATTCTGAAATGATGTGTTCCAAACACATTTTCCAATTCTTTTCTTTTTCACTAAGAAGTTGCACTAAAATGTCCACTACACAAAACAGCCGAAGCCCTGCAGACAAGGAAGGTACTTCAAATATTTTGCCCCGCCAAGCTGGTCCAGTATGTCCGTGTTGTTGGGTAGTGGATATGCTTCGGCAATCATCAATTCGTTCAGCCGAAGCAAATCTACCACTACTCTCCAACGCTTGTTGTCATTTCAAGAAATGAGGGCAGGACAAGCATAGTCAAACATTGAACGACACCAGAGATGCGAGGCCGATCCGACCAGCACCAAGGAGAGTACCATTTGCAAAGAGAGAGGATTTCACCGAGCTATTGGAGGAGATGCAACAGAACAACGTCATTGAGCCATCAACAAGTCAATTGAACTCGCCAATTATATTGTCAAGAAGAAGAATGGCTTTGTGGACTTCAGAAAGCTGAGCGAGGTAACAAAGAAAGACAGTTACCTTTTGCAAAGCGGTTTCTGGCAATTTATTGTTATGCCATTTGGACTGTACAATGCCCCAGCTACATGTGAATGGCTAATGGAGCATGTACTTAGAGGATTACACTGGAAGACCTGCCTGGTATACCTCGACGACATCATTGTTATGGGTAAGGATTTCAACGACAATCTGAGAAATCTGGAAGAGGTATTCCAAGAGGTATTCTGTTTCTGTGTCCTCAGCCAAGTAATCGATGGCGAGGTAAAGGTAATTGCTATTTCAGTAAGATCCTACCTAAGCCTGAACGAAACTCCATAGAACGTGGAATTAGACCGACGTGGGAGGAAATGACCAGTGAAAATCCTGTCGACAAAGAATAACAAGTACGTCGTGGTGGTAATCGACTACTTCAGCAAGTGTCCGGAGGCTTTCGCCATACCGGATCAGGAAACCACGAGTTCCTAAGAAGCTGCACTAGATACTCGTATATACCCCTTCCCACTGTTAAATTAATAAATTGAAAAGATTTACAAGCAAAAGTGACTTTATTGAAAGTGAAAAAGAAGCTTACAGCTTTTTAAAAATGGATACGTTCCATTTCAAAAGATGATAGTAGATGCGTTTCATTACTGAAGATGGTTATTCCGAACCGCTGCTATATGTTTTGCGTAGACTGTACGCACCGGCACGCAGACGGCAGAAATCGTCACCAAAACAGCCCCATCGTTCGATGCCGCCGCTAATCTTCGCACATGCAAATAGCGGCAGGTCATTGAACAAAGGAAACAAAGGGCGAGGCAAAGGGGAAAACGGAACTGTACACACAATCACTCTAAATCAGAAAGTTGCGCAAGACAGTTCGCAGTGTGCAATAAAGAAAATTCAAACAATGCAGACAAATTCTTATTTCGTATTTCAATTAATGTTTGTATTTTTGTGGTTTATTCATTGCTTATTATTGAACTGTCGAACATTTGGTCCTATCGAGCAACACAGAAAATCAGCTCACATAAGTGAAATTAAAATAGTGAATCGCAGTGCTGTTTATTAAAAATTTCACAATAGATTCTGCGTGAGGCTCACACAACAGGGGAGCGAATTTCAGAGTACGTGTGCATAAGTGAGCAACAATTTGTACAATTGAGCAGTAACCCAAATAAAAAGTCAGAACCGTGACAGAGCAGTTCAGTGCGAACAATAATACATCAGTGCAAGTGCAATTCTCCAATTCGTAATAATTTCCGAAGGGTCGACCTGAATTACTGCGATTCGTCGGTGGTCTTACGGGCAAAAGGAGTGCTTACACTTATATATTAATTTTGTGTGCAACCAACGATGGGTGACATGATACGCAGAGATAAGTATCTATTCGCACTGTTGTGAATCGCCAAATTCGTGGAAGTGGATTAATTCCCGAAAGCAGACAGATCGCTTCTGCAAATTAAGATCTCCGCGGCAAAAAACATGTATGAGAGGCTATTTCAGCAGCACATGAAGCTTATTGCGGCTGCGGGGAAGCAGAAGAACTAGCAGCAGTAGAAACGGTTCACTACACGCCTCTTGCGAAATTGCGGACACGCATAACGCTGTTGGACAAGCAAGCAGTCGGTAGCACAACTGTAAGCGAACCCACACCGCAAACAGCGGCATCATGTCGGCAGGAGCACATAAGCAAAATTGGCCGATTCGATGGCGACTGCACAAAGTGGCGAAATCCATAAAAACCCGACGTTAGCCAACGATGCTAAGTTTCGCGAGGTGAAACAAGTGCTAGGGGAACTCCATATACGCTGGTGAGTAGGTGGCAGGTGACGGACGTAAATTACACAGCGGCGTGGGCAAAACTGATCGAAGTCTACGACAACACGCAAAACATCGTGGACGTTCACATAAACGCGATGCATCCCATTCCGAGCATTGGCAGAAGACCTTCGCAACCTCGCGACATCCGAGAATTGGTGAACGCATCTAACATCCCTGGGCGCCTTCATTGTCTACATTCTCAGGGCTAGGCTTGACGCAGACACAAATCACGCGTGGCAGATGGCCAGAGAAGTTGTCCGGAAAATAGCAACGCTTGAGGAATTCTTAAAATTCCTGGAGAAGAGACCGAGCTCGTTGGATTCAGCATTACTTGATGTGCACGAAAGAGATCGAGAAGTCCGTGCAACTCAAGCATCAAACCGACAGGGGAAACAGAGGAGCGACATCATCTTACAGAGCAACATCAACTCCGAAATGTGCATTGTGCAGATCACAACATTCATTATACCGATGCGGAGACTTTCCATTCAAGCGAGATACGACAAAGTGCTGTGCAGTATCCGGCAGCGAAATTGCAAGACGACTTGTCAGCAATAATTACACGCTTCAGTGGGTTCAAAGTCACGGTAACGGCAGATGTGAAAATTATGTATCGCCAAGTACGCACAAACTCGGACCAGAGTTGGCAGAGAATATTCTGGAGAGAAAGCCCGGGCGAGGAGTTAAAGGAATACTGGCTAACTGTGGTGACTGTGGAAGCCTTTTAGCGCTTCACAGGACGAGGGAGCATGTGTTCAGTATTATGGAGCGATAATGCGACGAATTTCATTGGAGCAAACCGCCAAGCGCAAACGGAAGAATAGGGCTGGAGGAAGTGCCTTCCATTAGAGCAAATTTGTGCCCTGGGCACTGAGTGGAAGTTCATCACAACAGGCGCGTTACACGCAGGCGGAATCTGGGAGTCCTCCGTCAAGTCGCTGAAACAGCAGATGCAGCAGTACTTTTGGAAGCGCTGGAGTGACGAGTACAGCGCAGCAACCTACAGAAGGTGATATAGTAATAGTGTGACATGAGAACATGACACCGACCGTGTGGCCCCTGGGAAGAATTGTGGCAGTCCACCAAGGAGCGGATGGACGGCAGTGATAGTCACCGAAACGGCACCATCGTTCGATGCCGTGGCTAACCTTCGCACATGCAAATAGCGTCAGTTCATTGAACAAAGGAATCAAAGGGCGAGACAAAGGGGAAAACGGAACCGTACACGCAGGGCGAGCAGCAGTATCAATCACCCTAAATCAATACGTCGTGCAAGACAGTCTGTTGCGATCACAGTGATGTGAGCGATCGCTTCATGCATTGGGTGTAACACAAACACGTTGGGTGTATTATTTGCAGTAATTGCAAGTAGTTTAATTTTATTTGATTAATCTCAAGGATCTTTGTTCACCAAATTTTCTTGTTCAAGTGCTGTTCTTCTAACATACAACTGCATACAATTGCAATATAAATTAACATGTACTGTCCTGCACATTCACCTGTCGAGAACTACAACCTGCTGTGGATTTGCTTACCGTAATCTGCTGCTTTAGCTGAAAATTTGGATGCTGTACAACTGCTTTCATCTGCTGTTGGAGACTGCAACCCGGATTTGAAGAAGACTGCGTGCGCAACTCCATATTCTAAGAAGTACCGTGAGTAGATTTGTCAAGTAGATAAAAGGTTGAGTAGAGTGTTAATATGACATCCAAAAAATTAAAAGTGCTTACCCGGCTTGAAAAACATATCTCTAATTTCGGCAAAAGAGAACCTAGTACCAGAACGGTCAATTATCTCTCAGGGCGTTTGTTATTGCCGGAAAAAACGACAGAGTCAGCGGAGAGAGAGTGCGTTTGATATGTGTATAAATGCGGTTGCAGATGACGAGTGTTCAAAGTTTAAGATGTTTTCGAAAATATCCGAGAATTGTATTTCGATTACCGAGCAGATTTACTCGACGCAATAGACATAGCGAAAGCATCGACCAGAAAGTATGTTGAAACCGACGTCAAATCTACAATCGCAACACAAGGTTCCGACATTCGTTTGCAAAAAATTCTAGTTCCCGTGTTAGCTGGCAGTCGTTTCGTGATTTATTTGTGTCGTTAGTACACCAATGTAGCATTAACTGAAATACAAAAGCTACAATACTTAAAAACGAGTGTGTCAGGTGAAGCTGAGATAAACTTAGCACACTTACCTGTCATAGATGACAATTGTTCAAAGGCATGGGG
The DNA here is from genome assembly GCA_905231855.2 of Eristalis tenax. NCBI lineage: Eukaryota > Metazoa > Arthropoda > Insecta > Diptera > Syrphidae > Eristalis > Eristalis tenax. The sequence goes on along the minus strand of HG993124.1, from coordinate 93,692,977 downwards.
CATTTTACAAGGTCATTACGATCAACAACGGTTTCTTGTGAATACTCTACTGAAGTGTTTTTTTAACCAACCAGTGAATGATCAGAAGCGATTGATGGACACCTCCAGTGAAATTGTTCACAGTCTGAAGGCACCGGTACAGCACTGGGATGCGATTTTGGTGAACATTACATTAGCAACTCTGGGAGGAGAAACTGGGACCATGGGAAAACACAAAGGAGCTACCAACTTTCGCTGAATTCATCGAATTTCTGGAATCGCGATTCCGTACCCTGGAGGTAGTGAGTTACCAGCAGTGCAAGACGGTATTGTATCAGCCAAAGAAAGCAACAAACCGTTCATCATTCCTTGCACAACCAAATGATCCTAAATTTATATGTAGAATTTGTAATAAGGGTCAACATGTCATAAGGAAATGTAACAAATCTCTCAAAATGGGCCCGGTAAGTTTAAATGTATAAATAAGTTTAACATTTGTTGTAACTGCCTTACATATAGCCACACTGTGCAAAATTGTATAAGTTCCAGCAGATGTTACTATTGTCAGCAACCACACCATTCACTTTTACACAATACATTAATACCATTCATTCCAAATTATAACATGGCCTTGGCGTTATGTGTTGAACGTTTCATCCAATCTCAACACTCAAGCTCAAAGTTTCCAGCCACATGGTGATGAATAACCATCCACCGGCTCAGCAGTAAGAAGTCACCGTTCAACACATAACGCCAAGGACATGTTATTAGCTACCGCAGCTGTTAAGGTAATCACGTCATCAGGAGCCACAGTACCCTTTAGTGCCCTGCTAGACTCTGGTTCTGAAGCATCATACATCACCGAGGTTGCCGTATTACTTTTGAGTTTGAAGGGAAGTTATACCCATGTCGAAGTGTCTGGTTTAGGATCAGTAAACAACGGTGTCTGTAAAAGGAGCGTAGAGGTCAACATTACCATTCTCCATCCAGGCCCTCGTTTACAAATCGCTATCTGGCCGTTTACCAGCACAGTCTTTATGTGTTGACAATTGGACACATCTGTAGTGCCAGAGAAAGTGAGAAACTTTTTCCAGCACTCCGACATCGACACACTAGTGAGAAGGTTTTAGGAGGTCGAAGAAGCTCCTTTCGAAAAGACGATCGACACAGAAGATGCAGCTTGCGAAGAGCATTTCGTTAAGAACGCGAAGCGCCATGAAGACGGACGCTACCATGTAGCCTTTCCATTTAAGGAAAAAACTCACCCGGTACTTGGCCGTTCTAGTGAAGGAGCTCTTCGTCTTTTCAAAGCACTGGAAAGACGGCTGGCCAATAATTCCAAACCAAAGGAACAGTACGTTACCTGCATGGAGAAATAGGTGAATGAAGAAGCGATTGCCGACAGAAGTCATTATTACCTACCAAACAATGCAGTCGTCAGACACAGGAGCTCGACGACAAAATTGAGGCTAGTTTTCGACTCATCTTACAAGACATCGGATGGAACGTCGTTAAATGACCATCGGAGAACGGGGCCTTCCTTACAACACAACATCATGGACATCATCTTGCAGTGCAGGTTATTTCAGTTCTCGTTTTGAGCCGATGTAGAGAAAATGTACCGACAAATTTGGGTATCAGAGTTGGAATCCAATTACCAACTGATATATTGGCGCAAGAACCCAACCGAGAAATTGAAGATATTCCGGCTGAAAACGGTGACTTTTGGAACTACATCAGCGACCTACTTAGCGATTAGAACCCTGATGGAAGTTGCGAAGGTAAAAAAACCACACATCGAAGGGCTTCAAGGATGATTCAAACAGAGATGTATGTCGACGACTTGCTATCTGGTGCAGATACTATTGCTGAAAAAGATCTGAAAAGTAAAGAAGTTCAAACAGTGTTAGAAGGAGCACGAAAATGGACAGCTAATACAGAAGAGATTCTCAAAGGAATACCACCAAAAGAGCGAAAATCATCTCTTGTTATCTATCTTTTTAAGTGAATCAATCGATAGCTCTCATCCAATGAGTTGGATTGCACCATGCATCTTAAGAGCAAAACTCATCATGCAATCCATATGGAAGAACGAACTCAACTGGGATGGCAACTTAAAGGGAGAACTGTTAGGAGAATGGAACAATTGCTACGAAGACTTACCTGCGATAAGCAATATCCGCGTTCCAAGATGGGTCCACATATTAGTAGGGAATTATTGAAAAGAACTTCATGGATTCAGCGACGGTTCTGAGAAAGCATATGGAGCAGTGGTTTATCTTCGAACAGAAGACGGTGAAGGTAAAGTACAGATGCATCTCCTGATGTCGAAGTCCAAGGTTGCACCGATACAGCCAGTCAGTCTGCCTCGGCTTGAACTATGTGGTGCGGTGATCTTGACCAAACTGCTACATCATGTGGCTCACGGTAAGGCAGCACAGCAGATGATGGGAGCGCTTCCAGCACTGAGAGTCAGGATTTCCAGACCCTTTATCTACGTTGGTATAGATTACGCTGGACCGATCACTGTCAAAACGTGGAGCGAAATATCTCAAAGGGTATATTGCAGTTTCTGTCTGTCTATCGACGAAGGCAATCCATTTAGAAGCTGTAAGTGATCTAACGACGCAAGCATTTTTAGCGGTATTTCGAAATTTCACAGCCAGAAGAAGTGTTTGCAGCCAAGTTTACAGCGACTGTGGGACAAATTTCGTCGGAGCAGAAGCCGAACTAGGCCGTCTCCTAAGAGCAGGGGCAATGGATTGGAAGAGTATCGCTGAGGTGTCATCAAAACACGTTATAAGGTGGAATTTCATTCCCCACTTCGGAGGACTATGGGAAGCATGAGTCAAGAGTGCCAAACACCACCTTAAAAGAGTCATCGGAAGTGGAACGTAAACATTCGAAGAACTTGCCACGCTTGTACCACAGATCTGAATTCCAAACCGCAATGCCCTATGTCGAATGATCCAGATGACTTCCAAGCACTAACACCAGCAAACTTCCTCACGGGAAATACGATGCTCACAGTCCCGGAAGCAGATTTGCCGAATGCGAGCACACCCTACATGTTCGGTGGAAAACGATCCAAACTCGCCTTCAGGACTTCTGGAAACAATGGAAAGGGGAATATTTGGCTCGACTCCAACAACGCCCGAAGTGGTTGAACCAGCATCCCCAGCCAAAGATTGATGACCTCGTGTTGATCAAGGATGAACGACTCCACCCAGCACGTTTTAGCCTCGGCCGAATTTTCGCCACACATCCGGGTACAGACCAGCTTACGAGGGAAGTAACAATTAAAAACTCAGCACAGAATTCAGAAGGCATGTTACCAAACTATGTCCATTGCAAATCAACAGGTCAGAAGACCCACAACAAAACCAAACACAAGAAAACACTCACTAGGTACGATATAACAAATAAAGTAACAATGTCGCGAACGACTATCATCATATCGCACACTCTGCATATCAAACATACACACATATTCTTTCGCACACTTTTCAGAAGCATATCAAACATACTTATTTTCAAGTTTTGATACAAACCATTCATTCCTTTAGCACTCATAACACTCAATCAATCAATGCATTCACGAAGAAAAACCATTCCTTGAATGCAAACAAAGTATCACACAAAATTTACTTTATGCCTCAATCAGGCAAAACTACACACAAACATACTTTAACCCAATTCAAATGAATGTAACCCAAACACAAAATAAAACATTAAAATAACCGTATATGATTAATCAACAATGAATAAAACTCAATAATAACACCACACGAACACTCACCACATTATACTTCACCCATTGCACTCACAAACAAAACAAAAGAGCACGAAAAGAAAATTGAACAGTGCAACTGTCGGGTTTAGGATCAGTAAGCAGCGGTGTCTGTAAAAGGAGCGTAGATGTCAACATTGGTTCATACCATTCGCCATTCTCCATCCAGGTCCAGGTCCTCGTTTACAAATCGCTATCTGGCCATTTACCAGCACGGTCTTTATGTGTTGACAATTGGACACATCTGAATGAGTTACAGCTCACAGATCCAAACATCCAGCAAAAATCGACATGCTGTTAGGCAGTGATTGCTGGCAGAAATTCTGCTACCAGAGTTCATACGGCATGAGAATAGAAGCATTCCTATTGCGCAGAAAACCAAGTTGGGATGGGTATTGTTTGGCAAGTCAATTGTAGTGCCAGAGAAAGTGAGAAACTTTTTCCAACACTCCGACATCGACACACTAGTGAGAAGGTTTTAGGAGGTCGAAGAAGCTCCTTTCGAAAAGACGATCGACACAGAAGATGCAGCTTGCGAAGAGCATTTCGTTAAGAAAGCGAAGCGGCATGAAGACGGACGCTACCAAGTGGCCTTTCCATTTAAGGAAGAAACTCACCCGGTACTTGGCCGTTCTAGTGAAGGAGCTCTTCGTCGTTTCAAAGCACTGGAAAGACGACTGGCCAATAATTCCAAACCAAAGGAACAGTACGTTTCCTGCATGGAGAAATAGGTGAATGAAGAAGCGATTGCCGACAGAAGTCATTATTACCTACCAAACAATGCAGTCGTCAGACACAGGAGCTCGACGACAAAATTGAGGCTAGTTTTCGACTCATCTTACAAGACATCGGATGGAACGTCGTTAAATGACCATCGGAGAACGGGGCCTTCCTTACAACACAACATCATGGACATCATCTTGCAGTGCAGGTTATTTCAGTTCCCGTTTTGAGCCGATGTAGAGAAAATGTACCGACAAATTTGGGTATCAGAGTTGGAATCCAATTACCAACTGATATATTGGCGCAAGAACCCAACCGAGAAATTGAAGATATTCCGGCTGAAAACGGTGACTTTTGGAACTACATCAGCGACCTACTTAGCGATTAGAACCCTGATGGAAGTTGCGAAGGTAAAAAAACCACACATCGAAGGGCTTCAAGGATGATTCAAACAGAGATGTATGTCGACGACTTGCTATCTGGTGCAGATACTATTGCTGAAGCCAGTCTGAAAAGAAAAGAAGTTCAAACAGTGTTAAAAGGAGCAGGTTGGGTGTTGTGGGAATCGGGAGATGGTTGCGTGTTGTGGGAATCGGGTAGGCACTGACTGGCGTCAACCTGGCTATGCCCAGTGTTGTAACTTTTTCTACACACCAATTGTGCTTATTTTACCTCCAAGTGGTAGACATCGGGTACTGGTTGTAGCTCACCCGAGCTCAACTTGCCAAACTTATAAGTGCGACCTCTTGTCCTAGGGGTGACAAAAAGGGAACTGGCCCTCCAGGTTGGGGGTTGTGCCGTAGGTGTAACTGCCCGGCCACATAAAAAATATGTAGTTACGAAGAAACAACTGATGACAAACCCTGCAAACGATATACGGACGACGATCTTCGGATCTGTACGTGGAATGTAAGGTCCCTTTATAGGCCACGTGCAGCCGAACAATTAGCGGAAGCCCTAGACTGCTGCAAAGCAGATATAATCGCCATCCAAGAAGTGTGATGGGATGGACCAGGCAAAAGAAGGCTGAACAACTGTGATATATATTACGGTGACTGCTACAAACAGCAAAAACAGCGCCTATTTGGATGTGGATTTGTCGTTAGAGGCAGACTTAGGCAAGAAGTCTTATCGTTCAGATCCGTGAACGAGCGCCTCACGACGATTCACATCCAGGCTAAATTTGCCAACATAAGCCTTATATGCGCACATGCCCCCACAGAGGAGAAAGATGACGAAACCAAAGACAAGTTCTATGAGCTCCTGGACAAAACTTATGAGCAATGCCCTAACTACGACATTAAAATTGTCCTTGGCGATTTTAACGCAAAGCTAGGAAAAGAGAACATCTTTGGTAGTACGGCCGGGAAGCACAGCCTACACGACACCACATCCGATAACGGATTTAGGCTGATCGACTTTGCTGCGGGGCGAAATGTTGTAGTAGCCAGTACAAGATTCCCACATCTCGATATCCACAAAGGAACATGGCGATATCCTGATCAATCAACCGTCAATCAGATTGATCATATTACGATCGACGCAAGGCACTCCTCCAGTATTATAGATGTTCTAACGTTCCGAGGCGCCAACATTGACTCGGACCACCACCTTGTTGTAGCCAAGATAAGGTTGCGGATATCCCGAACACCGCCAAGACAAAGAAATACTGTGAGGAAGTTTAACGTCAGCCGGCTACAATCGCAAGAGATTGCCAAATCCTTTTCCGATCGTGTCTCCCTTAACCTCTTAAGAAATCCTACGCCGCCACCATCAAGTATTGAAGATCAGTGGCAGCATTGCCAAAAAGCCATCAGAGATGCCGCCTCTGATGTGCTGGGTTTCAATCCGCCACCACAACGAAACCCCTGGTTTAACAACGAGTGTCGGCAGGCGAATGCAGTCAAGCAAGAAGCATACAAAGCGGCACTGCAAAGAAGGACAAGAGCTGCTCGGAAGCTCTACGAGCAGAAGAGGAGAGACGAACACCGGCTTCTCAGGAGAAAAAAGAAGGAGCATGAGAAGCGCGCGGTCGGCAAACTAGAGGGATATTACTGCAGGAATGAGGTAGGGAAGTTTTACCAAAGGGTAAAGTTAACCAGTCAAGGTTATATAGTCCGAACCGAAGCCTGTACGGATGATCAAGGGAACATCGTAGTAGAGTCACAGTCGATGCTGAGGATATGGAGAAATCATTTCTGCGGACTGTATAACGGCGACGAAGAACCACATCCCACTGTCAGGCAGAACGAACCATTCAACCCTAATGAAAGGGACGATGAAGATCAACAATTCCGTCCACCCGACCCAGATGAAGTGAGGATTGCCATATCTAAACTAAAACCCAACAAGGCTGCGGGTGCTGACGGCCTACCCGCCGAGCTATTTAAGGCCGCAGGCGATGATTTGGTAAGGAGCATGCACCAACTCATCTGTAAAATATGGTCGGAGGAAAACATGCCCGATGAATGGAACCTCAGCATAGTCTGCCCGATCCATAAAAAAGGAGACCCTTTGAACTGCGCCAACTACAGAGGCATCAGTCTCCTAAGTATCGCATATAAAACCTTATCTGCCATACTGTGTGAACGCCTAAAGCCATTCGTCAACAACCTGGTCGGTCCATACCAGTGTGGCTTTAGGCCAGGAAAATCCACCATCGACCAAATATTCACATTGCGGCAGATTTTGGAGAAAACCCAGGAGCAAGAAATCGATACCCACCACCTTTTCATCGATTTTAAGGCCGCGTATGATAGCATTTATAGAGACGAGCTATACAGAGCAATGTCTAGTTTTGGCATAGGATGACGATGGAGAATGCACGCTGCTCCATCAAGGTCGGTAAAGACCTAACCAGACCTTTGATGTCAATAAAGGATTCAGACAAGGCGACGCGCTGTCATGCGACTTTTTCAACATCGTTCTTGAAAGAATAGTTCAAAACTCGAACGCCAACACCAGAGAAACAATCTTTCAGAAGTCCGTCCAACTACTCGCATATGCCGACGATACTGACATTATCGGAAGAACACAGCGAGATGTCAATGGCCGCGAAGATGGGTTTAGCGGTAAACGAGGGTAAGACCAAGTATATGCTGTCAACAAGAAAGGACACCCAACACCGACGTCTCGGTCAGAACGTCACAGCAGACAGATATAACTTTGAGGTAGTCAAAAACTTTGTCTACCTAGGCACCGCTATCAATTCAGACAAGGACACCAGCGCTGAAATCAAACGAAGAATAACTCTTGCCAATCGCTGCTTCTTTGGACTAAGAAAGCAATTGGTTAACAAAGCCCTCTCTCGAACAACCAAGCTAACGCTTTACAAGACCTTAATCGTCCCAGTCCTGCTATATGGCGCGGAGGCATGGACTTTATCAAAAGCGGATGAAGCTGCTCTTGGTTGCTTCGAGAGGAAAATTCTTCGTGTGATTTTCGGTCCCGTCTGCATAGACGGTGAGTGGAGGAGGAGATATAATGACGAACTATACGGGCTGTTTAGCGACATCGACTTAGCCAGAAGAAGAAGATCCAACGATTGAGGTGGCTAGGTTATGTAAAGCGGATGGAAACCAATGCTCCGGCCACCCCCGAGGGACTGCGCAGTAGAGGAAGACCGCGACTCAGGTGGCGCACGCAAGTGGAAAGGGACCTCAACCAACTATGCGTGCGAAACTGGAGACAGCTAGCTAAAGATCGAGCTGGCTGGAGACGCTTGTTGGTTGAGGCCCAGGTCCACCTCGGACTGTAGCGCCACCTTAAGTAAGTAAGAAGGAGCAGGTTTCTACATACGAAAATGGACAGCTAATACAGAAGAGATTCTCAAAGAAATACCACCAAAAGAGCGCAAATCATCTCTTGTTATCTATCTCTTTAAGTGAATCGATCGATAGCTCTCAACAACAGCTCGATTGTTCGATCCAATGAGTTGGATTGCTCCATTCATCTTAAGAGCAAAACTCATCATGCAGTCCATATGGAAGAACGAACTCGACTGGGATGGCAACCTAAAGGGAGAACTGTTAGGAGAATGGAACAATTGCTACGAAGACTTACCTGCGATAAGCAATATCCGCGTTCCAAGATGGGTCCACATATTAGTAGGGAATTATTGAAAAGAACTTCATGGATTCAGCGACGGTTCTGAGAAAGCATATGGAGCGGTGGTTTATCTTCGAACAGAAGACGGTGAAGGTAAAGTACAGATGCACCTCCTGATGTCCAAGTCCAAGGTTGCACCGATGCAGCCAGTCAGTCTGCCTCGGGTTGAACTATGTGGTGCGGTGATCTTGACCAAACTGCTACATCATGTGGCTCAAACTCTCGAGGTAAAACACACCAACATATACTCATGATGGACTCGGCTATCGCGCTCGCATGGATCCAGGCACCAGCTTCAAGATGGGAGACTTTCGTTAGCAGAAGACAATCCAGCGGATTTAGTATCCAGAAGTATGCTGCCGTCATCTATCATCTCCGAAAACTCATGATGGTATGGCCTGGATTTATTAAAAAAGTGGGAGTTCAATATACCGACTCAACTAACAATAAACAACACAATAGAAACAACAATAGCAGTGGCAGTGAATCACCTGAACGTAACGGACCTGTCAGGTCCCATGCTTCAAGAATCTCTCTTGTTCAAGTGCTGTTCTTCTAACATTGACTGGTTGTTCATAGCCCGAACACAATCCGCAGTCAAATAAAGCAGAAAAATGCTCATTATGTATTTCAATTTCTGCTTGTATTTTTGTGGTTTATTCATTGCTTTTTACTGAACTATCAAACAATGGTAGTGGATGCGTTAAACAATATTTATTCAACACCTTGGTTTTTGAAAACATCCTTGTAAAACAAGCTTCGTTTCGCAGCGACTTGGCAATCCATCTGCATAGTAGTGATTCCAACTCTTCAGTCACCGTGGCCATTGAGATTTGTCATTGCTTGATATAGCCTCATCATATGTTGAACTTCCTTCGATTGTACCTATAGCACACATATGGGTGGTGATTCTAAATATTATTCAGTCAATAACACTTTAACGCTCATTATTATAAGTGGTAACTAGAGGATCATCCAACTGAAATGCAACTTCAGAATATTCTAGTTGATGTTCGCTACACTGGCTTTATTGAGGACTATGCACATATATTTATACACACATATTTGATGTTTCATTTCACAAAATTTGCACAATGTTTGAAGATTCACAAAATGATTCCTCTTCGTTGAATAGGACGTCATGAGCAATCAATATTTCGTATCCATTATACAATCTATAGCCTTTAGTTCCGTGACTGTATCAGACGAAAGCAACATGCTTACTTTTTGCATCTAGTCCTTTACGGTGCTCTTTGGAATATTATAGAATACAATGCATCCGAAAATAAACCGTTTTTTCTAGCTGAGAGGTCAATTATTCCATAACTAAAAAGACGATTTCCAATTGTTGTATCGTATGCCCACAGTAACTGTGGGGCACCACAATCATACAGAATCGAGAGAGCAGCCGCCTTTTCTGTACAGTTTTGTCTCTCAATAAAATAATTTTGTTCCGGTGTGTATGGTCTTATGATAGACGCAATCTTTTGCCAAAACAGATTGAAACGATCTGCACAAAAACTCAAATTCCTTATCTGTTCTAACCGCTTTTACAATGATGGAGTTGGCGGGTGCTTTGATCGGAAACTCGTCAAACCTTGATGAAGTTGGTGTCAGAATTCAAAAAATAAACTGATGCCTTCTTTTTGAATTATTCATCTCTTTCCAAACAAAGGAATTTTTCAGGTTCACGTATAAAAAAATTGTTTATTAAGCTATCATTGCTTGATTGTGTGAACGCTCAGATGTTCAAGGTGCTTGTACCATCATTCAGTACTGGAACTGAAATTAATCTGCCTGATTCTTTTAACTTCTGTACGACCATTCTTGAAACTCGTAGTAGCACCATGCATATCAACTGAGGTGACGCTGAATAAGTTGAATGCAATGCGGGAACAATAAGTACATCAGTAAGTATGTGAAACTGCACCTTACCAGAGACATCAGATTTGATCTTCACACCGCTGATTTCTTGTGCATATGGTGTATGTTTCCTTCACAAGGTGGATATTGACGTTCATCAACAGGTCGGAAATGAACGAACACTTTTCTTTGGAAATACATGTCTCGATAATGCAGAGTCAGTGTATCAGTCTGAACTCCTCTTGTTTGTGAAGTGAGCCTTTAACGCCGACAATGTTCTTTGTTCGTTGTATTTTTGTTAGGCTAGTCGAGTGCGGCATTCATTCCACCAATGACCGCGCTTCTTGCAAAAACTACATTCTTCTTCTTGACTGCTACAGATATATTTTTTTTGTTGCGAGCAAAGCCTGGTCTGTAGTAGAATCATTTGTTTTTCCATGAAAAGCATCTCCTCTTTCATCAAACGCTGTGTCAGATTTTGAAGTGTTTGTTCCGATTGAGATCCGGAATCCCACGCAGTTCTGAAATGCTTGAATTGAGATGGAAGACTGCAGATGCTTTTTGTAATAATTGGTGATTCTGTCATCGGAGCACCCAGTTCCTCAAGCTATTGTGCCAATTGTTCTAGGGCCAATATGTGGCTGGCCATGTTGTCTTCTTCCGACTTTTGATACTCATAAAACAACTGTTGAAATGTGCTGAGTGAGACTTCGGATTTCTGCTCTCATATGGAAGATTGTTTAGTCCAAATCTTAACTGCAGAATCACTTGTGACCAAAAATTCAATTGGTTAAAGTCCATCGACAAAGTGATTATTAGTTGCACATTCTTGTCAACTACTCCGTTGGTTTTAAGATCGAAATCTTCGTCCAAATCATGTGCACGTAGATACACCAATACTTGGAACTTCCAAAGCGTGTAGTCTCTTCCACTAAATTTCTGCAAGTTAATTGTCCATCCTGGTAAAAGTAAAGCCTTTGGGAAATTTGAAAAGGCAAAAAATAACAGACACAAAAGGTATCTATATCTAATACATACAATTAAAATGGATGCGTTCAACAATATTTATTCAACACCCACATCTCAGGACCATGAGACGACCATGAACTTCCTTGTCTGTTGGTAAACATCTGCCGGGTCAGTTTCAATTGCGGATGTATGATTTTATATCTTTATCTTCTTCATGTTTCCTCACTTGCATATCTTCAGGCTTCTTATAATCTCCATGCTGTAATATTTATTAAACTAGAACATACTTATTTTTATCGATGCACTCAACAAATTGTACATCTTTGTTTCGCATCACTTTATTAATAATATTGTTTTGACATCCCAAATTCTGCAGGCCTTAGACTCTGCGAATAACTGATAAATCGGTTTTCAGTTGCCTTTGGGTCCAATTTCATACTTCCCAGGGCTTTGTTAGGCGCGATAACTTTACGTCCAAATGATCGAAGGAAGTTTACGTTTGGTTTCTTCCTCCTCCATAACATTTTGGAAGATTGGCTTCTATTAGCATGCATTTCACCATGTCCAAAAGTGTTCGATTGAAACGTTCCGCAACACCGTTTTGCTGTGGAGAGTGTGGAATTGTCAGTTGTCGTTGAACACCTTCATCTTGAAGAATATTATTGAATTCTGCGTCTTAAAAATCTGTGGAGAGGTAATCAGCACCGTTGTCACCTCCGGTCTTGTATTCCGCTTGCCTTTTAAATTCTTAAATGCCTCTAAGACATCACTTCTTTGTATTAAAATCGTGACTTCATAATACCATGACTTGTCGTCGATGAACGTGTCGAAACATCGCTATCTGGCCGTTTACCAGCACGGTCTTTATGTGTTGACAATTGGACACATCTGAATGAGTTACAGCTCACAGATCCAAACATATACAAAAACCAGCCAAAATCGACATGCAGTTAGGCAGTGATTGCTGGCAGAAATTCTGCTACCAGAGTTCATACGGCATGAGAATAGAAGCATTCCTATCGCGCAGAAAACCAAGTTGGGATGGGTATTGTTTGGCAAGTCAACTGTAGTGCCAGAGAAAGTGAGAAACTTTTTCCAACACTCCGACATCGACACACTAGTGAGAAGGTTTTAGGAGGTCGAAGAAGCTTCTTCGAAAAGACGATCGACACAGAAGATGACGGCATGAAGACGGACACTACCAAGTGGCCTTTCCATTTAAGGAAGAAACTCACCCGGTACTTGGCCGTTCTAGTGAAGGAGCTGTAAAATATGGTCGGAGGAAAACATGCCCGATGAATGGAACCTCAGCATAGTCTGCCCGATCCATAAAAAAGGAGACCCTTTGAACTGCGCTAACTACAGAGGCATCAGTCTCCTAAGTATCGCATATAAAACCTTATCTAACGTACTGTGTGAACGCCTAAAGCCATTCGTCAACAACCTGGTCGGTCCATACCAGTGTGGCTTTAGGCCAGGAAAATCCACCATCGACCAAATATTCACACTGCGGCAGATTTTGGAGAAAACCCAGGAGCAAGAAATCGATACCCACCACCTTTTCATCGATTTTAAGGCCGCGTATGATAGCATTTATAGAGACGAGCTATACAGAGCAATGTCTAGTTTTGGCATCCCTACCAAACTCGTCCGTTTGTGTAGGATGACGATGGAGAATGCACGCTGCTCCATCAAGGTCGGTAAAGACCTAACCAGACCTTTGATGTCAAAAAAGGATTCAGACAAGGCGACGCGCTGTCATGCGACTTTTTCAACATCGTTCTTGAAAGAATAGTTCAAAACTCGAACGCCAACACCAGAGAAACAATCTTTCAGAAGTCCGTCCAACTACTCGCATATGCCGACGATATTGACATTATCGGAAGAACACAGCGAGATGTCAATGGCCGCGAACAAGAAAGGACACCCAACACCGACGTCTCGGTCAGAACGTCACAGCAGACAGATATAACTTTGAGGTAGTCAAAAACTTTGTCTACCTAGGCACCGCTATCAATTCAGACAAGGACACCAGCGCTGAAATCAAACGAAGAATAACTCTTGCCAATCGCTGCTTCTTTGGACTAAGAAAGCAATTGGTTAACAAAGCCCTCTCTCGAACAACCAAGCTAACGCTTTACAAGACCTTAATCGTCCCAGTCCTGCTATATGGCGCGGAGGCATGGACTTTATCAAAAGCGGATGAAGCTGCTCTTGGTTGCTTCGAGAGGAAAATTCTTCGTGTGATTTTCGGTCCCGTCTGCATAGACGGTGAGTGGAGGAGGAGATATAATGACGAACTATACGGGCTGTTTAGCGACATCGACTTAGCCAGAAGAAGAAGATCCAACGATTGAGGTGGCTAGGTTATGTAAAGCGGATGGAAACCAATGCTCCGGCCACCCCCGAGGGACTGCGCAGTAGAGGAAGACCGCGACTCAGGTGGCGCACGCAAGTGGAAAGGGACCTCAACCAACTATGCGTGCGAAACTGGAGACAGCTAGCTAAAGATCGAGCTGGCTGGAGACGCTTGTTGGTTGAGGCCCAGGTCCACCTCGGACTGTAGCGCCACCTTAAGTAAGTAAGAAGGAGCAGGTTTCTACATACGAAAATGGACAGCTAATACAGAAGAGATTCTCAAAGAAATACCACCAAAAGAGCGCAAATCATCTCTTGTTATCTATCTCTTTAAGTGAATCGATCGATAGCTCTCAACAACAGCTCGATTGTTCGATCCAATGAGTTGGATTGCTCCATTCATCTTAAGAGCAAAACTCATCATGCAGTCCATATGGAAGAACGAACTCGACTGGGATGGCAACCTAAAGGGAGAACTGTTAGGAGAATGGAACAATTGCTACGAAGACTTACCTGCGATAAGCAATATTCCAAGATGGGTCCACATATTAGTAGGGAATTATTGAAAAGAACTTCATGGATTCAGCGACGGTTCTGAGAAAGCATATGGAGCGGTGGTTTATCTTCGAACAGAAGACGGTGAAGGTAAAGTACAGATGCACCTCCTGATGTCCAAGTCCAAGGTTGCACCGATGCAGCCAGTCAGTCTGCCTCGGGTTGAACTATGTGGTGCGGTGATCTTGACCAAACTGCTACATCATGTGGCTCAAACTCTCGAGGTAAAACACACCAACATATACTCATGATGGACTCGGCTATCGCGCTCGCATGGATCCAGGCACCAGCTTCAAGATGGGAGACTTTCGTTAGCAGAAGACAATCCAGCGGATTTAGTATCCAGAAGTATGCTGCCGTCATCTATCATCTCCGAAAACTCATGATGGTATGGCCTGGATTTATTAAAAAAGTGGGAGTTCAATATACCGACTCAACTAACAATAAACAACACAATAGAAACAACAATAGCAGTGACAGTGAATCACCTGAACGTAACGGACCTGTCAGGTCCCATGGTTCAAGAATCTCTCTTGTTCAAGTGCTGTTCTTCTAACATTGACTGGTTGTTCATAGCCCGAACACAATCCGCAGTCAAATAAAGCAGAAAAATTCTCATTATGTATTTCAATTTCTGCTTGTATTTTTGTGGTTTATTCATTGCTTTTTACTGAACTATCAAACAATGGTAGTGGATGCGTTAAACAATATTTATTCAACACCTTGGTTTTTGAAAACATCCTTGTACAACAAGCTTCGTTTTGCAGCGACTTGGCAATCCATCTGCATAGTAGTGATTCCAACTCTTCAGTCACCGTGGCCATTGAGATTTGTCATTGCTTGATATAGCCTCATCATATGTTGAACTTCCTTCGATTGTACCTATAGCACACATATGGGTGGTGATTCTAAATATTATTCAGTCAATAACACTTTAACGCTCATTATTATAAGTGGTAACTAGAGGATCATCCAACTGAAATGCAACTTCAGAATATTCTAGTTGATGTTCGCTACACTGGCTTTATTGAGGACTATGCACATATATTTATACACACATATTTTATGTTTCATTTCACAAAATTTGCACAATGTTTGAAGATTCACAAAATGATTCCTCTTCGTTGAATAGGACGTCATGAGCAATCAATATTTCGTATCCATTATACAATCTATAGCCTTTAGTTCCGTGACTGTATCAGACGAAAGCAACATGTTTACTTTTTGCATCTAGTCCTTTACGGTGCTCTTTGGAATATTATAGAATACAATGCATCCGAAAATAAACCGTTTTTTCTAGCTGAGAGGTCAATTATTCCATAACTAAAAAGACGATTTCCAATTGTTGTATCGTATGCCCACAGTAACTGTGGGGCACCACAATCATACAGAATCGAGAGAGCAGCCGCCTTTTCTGTACAGTTTTGTCTCTCAATAAAATAATTTTGTTCCGGTGTGTATGGTCTTATGATAGACGCAATCTTTTGCCAAAACAGATTGAAACGATCTGCACAAAAACTCAAATTCCTTATCTGTTCTAACCGCTTTTACAATGATGGAGTTGGCGGGTGCTTTGATCGGAAACTCGTCAAACCTTGATGAAGTTGGTGTCAGAATTCAAAAAATAAACTGATGCCTTCTTTTTGAATTATTCATCTCTTTCCAAACAAAGGAATTTTTCAGGTTCACGTATAAAAAAATTGTTTATTAAGCTATCATTGCTTGATTGTGTGAACGCTCAGATGTTCAAGGTGCTTGTACCATCATTCAGTACTGGAACTGAAATTAATCTGCCTGATTCTTTTAACTTCTGTACGACCATTCTTGAAACTCGTAGTAGCACCATGCATATCAACTGAGGTGACGCTGAATAAGTTGAATGCAATGCGGGAACAATAAGTACATCAGTAAGTATGTGAAACTGCACCTTACCAGAGACATCAGATTTGATCTTCACATCGCTGATTTCTTGTGCATATGGTGTATGTTTCCTTCACAAGGTGGATATTGACGTTCATCAACAGGTCGGAAATGAACGAACACTTTTCTTTGGAAATACATGTCTCGATAATGCAGAGTCAGTGTATCAGTCTGAACTCCTCTTGTTTGTGAAGTGAGCCTTTAACGCCGACAATGTTCTTTGTTCGTTGTATTTTTGTTAGGCTAGTCGAGTGCGGCATTCATTCCACCAATGACCGCGCTTCTTGCAAAAACTACATTCTTCTTCTTGACTGCTACAGATATATTTTTTTTGTTGCGAGCAAAGCCTGGTCTGTAGTAGAATCATTTGTTTTTCCATGAAAAGCATCTCCTCTTTCATCAAAC
Organism: Eristalis tenax; assembly: GCA_905231855.2. Classification (NCBI taxonomy): domain Eukaryota; kingdom Metazoa; phylum Arthropoda; class Insecta; order Diptera; family Syrphidae; genus Eristalis; species Eristalis tenax. The sequence goes on along the minus strand of HG993124.1, from coordinate 93,676,308 downwards.
GCTGTGTCAGATTTTGAAGTGTTTGTTCCGATTGAGATCCGGAATCCCACGCAGTTCTGAAATGCTTGAATTGAGATGGAAGACTGCAGATGCTTTTTGTAATAATTGGTGATTCTGTCATCGGAGCACCCAGTTCCTCAAGCTATTGTGCCAATTGTTCTAGGGCCAATATGTGGCTGGCCATGTTGTCTTCTTCCGACTTTTGATACTCATAAAACAACTGTTGAAATGTGCTGAGTGAGACTTCGGATTTCTGCTCTCATATGGAAGATTGTTTAGTCCAAATCTTAACTGCAGAATCACTTGTGACCAAAAATTCAATTGGTTAAAGTCCATCGACAAAGTGATTATTAGTTGCACATTCTTGTCAACTACTCCGTTGGTTTTAAGATCGAAATCTTCGTCCAAATCATGTGCACGTAGATACACCAATACTTGGAACTTCCAAAGCGTGTAGTCTCTTCCACTAAATTTCTGCAAGTTAATTGTCCATCCTGGTAAAAGTAAAGCCTTTGGGAAATTTGAAAAGGCAAAAAATAACAGACACAAAAGGTATCTATATCTAATACATACAATTAAAATGGATGCGTTCAACAATATTTATTCAACACCCACATCTCAGGACCATGAGACGACCATGAACTTCCTTGTCTGTTGGTAAACATCTGCCGGGTCAGTTTCAATTGCGGATGTATGATTTTATATCTTCATCTTCTTCATGTTTCCTCACTTGCATATCTTCAGGCTTCTTATAATCTCCAGGCTGTAATATTTATTAAACTAGAACATACTTATTTTTATCGATGCACTCAACAAATTGTACATCTTTGTTTCGCATCACTTTATTAATAATATTGTTTTGACATCCCAAATTCTGCAGGCCTTAGACTCTGCGAATAACTGATAAATCGGTTTTCAGTTGCCTTTGGGTCCAATTTCATACTTCCCAGGGCTTTGTTAGGCGCGATAACTTTACGTCCAAATGATCGAAGGAAGTTTACGTTTGGTTTCTTCCTCCTCCATAACATTTTGGAAGATTGGCTTCTATTAGCATGCATTTCACCATGTCCAAAAGTGTTCGATTGAAACGTTCCGCAACACCGTTTTGCTGTGGAGAGTGTGGAATTGTCAGTTGTCGTTGAACACCTTCATCTTGAAGAATATTATTGAATTCTGCGTCTTAAAAATCTGTGGAGAGGTAATCAGCACCGTTGTCACCTCCGGTCTTGTATTCCGCTTGCCTTTTAAATTCTTAAATGCCTCTAAGACATCACTTCTTTGTATTAAAATCGTGACTTCATAATACCATGACTTGTCGTCGATGAACGTGTCGAAACATCGCTATCTGGCCGTTTACCAGCACGGTCTTTATGTGTTGACAATTGGACACATCTGAATGAGTTACAGCTCACAGATCCAAACATATACAAAAACCAGCCAAAATCGACATGCAGTTAGGCAGTGATTGCTGGCAGAAATTCTGCTACCAGAGTTCATACGGCATGAGAATAGAAGCATTCCTATCGCGCAGAAAACCAAGTTGGGATGGGTATTGTTTGGCAAGTCAACTGTAGTGCCAGAGAAAGTGAGAAACTTTTTCCAACACTCCGACATCGACACACTAGTGAGAAGGTTTTAGGAGGTCGAAGAAGCTCCTTTCGAAAAGACGATCGACACAGAAGATGACGGCATGAAGACGGACGCTACCAAGTGGCCTTTCCATTTAAGGAAGAAACTCACCCGGTACTTGGCCGTTCTAGTGAAGGAGCTCTTCGTCGTTTCAAAGCACTGGAAAGACGACTGGCCAATAATTCCAAACCAAAGGAACAGTACGTTTCCTGCATGGAGAAATAGGTGAATGAAGAAGCGATTGCCGACAGAAGTCATTATTACCTACCAAACAATGCAGTCGTCAGACACAGGAGCTCGACGACAAAATTGAGGCTAGTTTTCGACTCATCTTACAAGACATCGGATGGAACGTCGTTAAATGACCATCGGAGAACGGGGCCTTCCTTACAACACAACATCATGGACATCATCTTGCAGTGCAGGTTATTTCAGTTCTCGTTTTGAGCCGATGTAGAGAAAATGTACCGACAAATTTGGGTATCAGAGTTGGAATCCAATTACCAACTGATATATTGGCGCAAGAACCCAACCGAGAAATTGAAGATATTCCGGCTGAAAACGGTGACTTTTGGAACTACATCAGCGACCTACTTAGCGATTAGAACCCTGAATGAAGTTGCGAAGGTAAAAAAACCACACATCGAAGGGCTTCAAGGATGATTCAAACAGAGATGTATGTCGACGACTTGCTATCTGGTGCAGATACTATTGCTGAAGCCAGTCTGAAAAGAAAAGAAGTTCAAACAGTGTTAAAAGGAGCAGGTTGGGTGTTGTGGGAATCGGGAGATGGTTGCGTGTTGTGGGAATCGGGTAGGCACTGACTGGCGTCAACCTGGCTATGCCCAGTGTTGTAACTTTTTCTACACACCAATTGTGCTTATTTTACCTCCAAGTGGTAGACATCGGGTACTGGTTGTAGCTCACCCGAGCTCAACTTGCCAAACTTATAAGTGCGACCTCTTGTCCTAGGGGTGACAAAAAGGGAACTGGCCCTCCAGGTTGGGGGTTGTGCCGTAGGTGTAACTGCCCGGCCACATAAAAAATATGTAGTTACGAAGAAACAACTGATGACAAACCCTGCAAACGATATACGGACGACGATCTTCGGATCTGTACGTGGAATGTAAGGTCCCTTTATAGGCCACGTGCAGCCGAACAATTAGCGGAAGCCCTAGACTGCTGCAAAGCAGATATAATCGCCATCCAAGAAGTGTGATGGGATTGACCAGGCAAAAGAAGGCTGAACAACTGTGATATATATTACGGTGACTGCTACAAACAGCAAAAACAGCGCCTATTTGGATGTGGATTTGTCGTTAGAGGCAGACTTAGGCAAGAAGTCTTATCGTTCAGATCCGTGAACGAGCGCCTCACGACGATTCACATCCAGGCTAAATTTGCCAACATAAGCCTTATATGCGCACATGCCCCCACAGAGGAGAAAGATGACGAAACCAAAGACAAGTTCTATGAGCTCCTGGACAAAACTTATGAGCAATGCCCTAACTACGACATTAAAATTGTCCTTGGCGATTTTAACGCAAAGCTAGGAAAAGAGAACATCTTTGGTAGTACGGCCGGGAAGCACAGCCTACACGACACCACATCCGATAACGGATTTAGGCTGATCGACTTTGCTGCGGGGCGAAATGTTGTAGTAGCCAGTACAAGATTCCCACATCTCGATATCCACAAAGGAACATGGCGATATCCTGATCAATCAACCGTCAATCAGATTGATCATATTACGATCGACGCAAGGCACTCCTCCAGTATTATAGATGTTCTAACGTTCCGAGGCGCCAACATTGACTCGGACCACCACCTTGTTGTAGCCAAGATAAGGTTGCGGATATCCCGAACACCGCCAAGACAAAGAAATACTGTGAGGAAGTTTAACGTCAGCCGGCTACAATCGCAAGAGATTGCCAAATCCTTTTCCGATCGTGTCTCCCTTAACCTCTTAAGAAATCCTACGCCGCCACCATCAAGTATTGAAGATCAGTGGCAGCATTGCCAAAAAGCCATCAGAGATGCCGCCTCTGATGTGCTGGGTTTCAATCCGCCACCACAACGAAACCCCTGGTTTAACAACGAGTGTCGGCAGGCGAATGCAGTCAAGCAAGAAGCATACAAAGCGGCACTGCAAAGAAGGACAAGAGCTGCTCGGAAGCTCTACGAGCAGAAGAGGAGAGACGAACACCGGCTTCTCAGGAGAAAAAAGAAGGAGCATGAGAAGCGCGCGGTCGGCAAACTAGAGGGATATTACTGCAGGAATGAGGTAGGGAAGTTTTACCAAAGGGTAAAGTTAACCAGTCAAGGTTATATAGTCCGAACCGAAGCCTGTACGGATGATCAAGGGAACATCGTAGTAGAGTCACAGTCGATGCTGAGGATATGGAGAAATCATTTCTGCGGACTGTATAACGGCGACGAAGAACCACATCCCACTGTCAGGCAGAACGAACCATTCAACCCTAATGAAAGGGACGATGAAGATCAACAATTCCGTCCACCCGACCCAGATGAAGTGAGGATTGCCATATCTAAACTAAAACCCAACAAGGCTGCGGGTGCTGACGGCCTACCCGCCGAGCTATTTAAGGCCGCAGGCGATGATTTGGTAAGGAGCATGCACCAACTCATCTGTAAAATATGGTCGGAGGAAAACATGCCCGATGAATGGAACCTCAGCATAGTCTGCCCGATCCATAAAAAAGGAGACCCTTTGAACTGCGCCAACTACAGAGGCATCAGTCTCCTAAGTATCGCATATAAAACCTTATCTGCCATACTGTGTGAACGCCTAAAGCCATTCGTCAACAACCTGGTCGGTCCATACCAGTGTGGCTTTAGGCCAGGAAAATCCACCATCGACCAAATATTCACACTGCGGCAGATTTTGGAGAAAACCCAGGAGCAAGAAATCGATACCCACCACCTTTTCATCGATTTTAAGGCCGCGTATGATAGCATTTATAGAGACGAGCTATACAGAGCAATGTCTAGTTTTGGCATAGGATGACGATGGAGAATGCACGCTGCTCCATCAAGGTCGGTAAAGACCTAACCAGACCTTTGATGTCAATAAAGGATTCAGACAAGGCGACGCGCTGTCATGCGACTTTTTCAACATCGTTCTTGAAAGAATAGTTCAAAACTCGAACGCCAACACCAGAGAAACAATCTTTCAGAAGTCCGTCCAACTACTCGCATATGCCGACGATACTGACATTATCGGAAGAACACAGCGAGATGTCAATGGCCGCGAAGATGGGTTTAGCGGTAAACGAGGGTAAGACCAAGTATATGCTGTCAACAAGAAAGGACACCCAACACCGACGTCTCGGTCAGAACGTCACAGCAGACAGATATAACTTTGAGGTAGTCAAAAACTTTGTCTACCTAGGCACCGCTATCAATTCAGACAAGGACACCAGCGCTGAAATCAAACGAAGAATAACTCTTGCCAATCGCTGCTTCTTTGGACTAAGAAAGCAATTGGTTAACAAAGCCCTCTCTCGAACAACCAAGCTAACGCTTTACAAGACCTTAATCGTCCCAGTCCTGCTATATGGCGCGGAGGCATGGACTTTATCAAAAGCGGATGAAGCTGCTCTTGGTTGCTTCGAGAGGAAAATTCTTCGTGTGATTTTCGGTCCCGTCTGCATAGACGGTGAGTGGAGGAGGAGATATAATGACGAACTATACGGGCTGTTTAGCGACATCGACTTAGCCAGAAGAAGAAGATCCAACGATTGAGGTGGCTAGGTTATGTAAAGCGGATGGAAACCAATGCTCCGGCCACCCCCGAGGGACTGCGCAGTAGAGGAAGACCGCGACTCAGGTGGCGCACGCAAGTGGAAAGGGACCTCAACCAACTATGCGTGCGAAACTGGAGACAGCTAGCTAAAGATCGAGCTGGCTGGAGACGCTTGTTGGTTGAGGCCCAGGTCCACCTCGGACTGTAGCGCCACCTTAAGTAAGTAAGAAGGAGCAGGTTTCTACATACGAAAATGGACAGCTAATACAGAAGAGATTCTCAAAGAAATACCACCAAAAGAGCGCAAATCATCTCTTGTTATCTATCTCTTTAAGTGAATCGATCGATAGCTCTCAACAACAGCTCGATTGTTCGATCCAATGAGTTGGATTGCTCCATTCATCTTAAGAGCAAAACTCATCATGCAGTCCATATGGAAGAACGAACTCGACTGGGATGGCAACCTAAAGGGAGAACTGTTAGGAGAATGGAACAATTGCTACGAAGACTTACCTGCGATAAGCAATATCCGCGTTCCAAGATGGGTCCACATATTAGTAGGGAATTATTGAAAAGAACTTCATGGATTCAGCGACGGTTCTGAGAAAGCATATGGAGCGGTGGTTTATCTTCGAACAGAAGACGGTGAAGGTAAAGTACAGATGCACCTCCTGATGTCCAAGTCCAAGGTTGCACCGATGCAGCCAGTCAGTCTGCCTCGGGTTGAACTATGTGGTGCGGTGATCTTGACCAAACTGCTACATCATGTGGCTCAAACTCTCGAGGTAAAACACACCAACATATACTCATGATGGACTCGGCTATCGCGCTCGCATGGATCCAGGCACCAGCTTCAAGATGGGAGACTTTCGTTAGCAGAAGACAATCCAGCGGATTTAGTATCCAGAAGTATGCTGCCGTCATCTATCATCTCCGAAAACTCATGATGGTATGGCCTGGATTTATTAAAAAAGTGGGAGTTCAATATACCGACTCAACTAACAATAAACAACACAATAGAAACAACAATAGCAGTGGCAGTGAATCACCTGAACGTAACGGACCTGTCAGGTCCCATGCTTCAAGAATCTCTCTTGTTCAAGTGCTGTTCTTCTAACATTGACTGGTTGTTCATAGCCCGAACACAATCCGCGGTCAAATAAAGCAGAAAAATGCTCATTATGTATTTCAATTTCTGCTTGTATTTTTGTGGTTTATTCATTGCTTTTTACTGAACTATCAAACAATGGTAGTGGATGCGTTAAACAATATTTATTCAACACCTTGGTTTTTGAAAACATCCTTGTAAAACAAGCTTCGTTTCGCAGCGACTTGGCAATCCATCTGCATAGTAGTGATTCCAACTCTTCAGTCACCGTGGCCATTGAGATTTGTCATTGCTTGATATAGCCTCATCATATGTTGAACTTCCTTCGATTGTACCTATAGCACACATATGGGTGGTGATTCTAAATATTATTCAGTCAATAACACTTTAACGCTCATTATTATAAGTGGTAACTAGAGGATCATCCAACTGAAATGCAACTTCAGAATATTCTAGTTGATGTTCGCTACACTGGCTTTATTGAGGACTATGCACATATATTTATACACACATATTTGATGTTTCATTTCACAAAATTTGCACAATGTTTGAAGATTCACAAAATGATTCCTCTTCGTTGAATAGGACGTCATGAGCAATCAATATTTCGTATCCATTATACAATCTATAGCCTTTAGTTCCGTGACTGTATCAGACGAAAGCAACATGCTTACTTTTTGCATCTAGTCCTTTACGGTGCTCTTTGGAATATTATAGAATACAATGCATCCGAAAATAAACCGTTTTTTCTAGCTGAGAGGTCAATTATTCCATAACTAAAAAGACGATTTCCAATTGTTGTATCGTATGCCCACAGTAACTGTGGGGCACCACAATCATACAGAATCGAGAGAGCAGCCGCCTTTTCTGTACAGTTTTGTCTCTCAATAAAATAATTTTGTTCCGGTGTGTATGGTCTTATGATAGACGCAATCTTTTGCCAAAACAGATTGAAACGATCTGCACAAAAACTCAAATTCCTTATCTGTTCTAACCGCTTTTACAATGATGGAGTTGGCGGGTGCTTTGATCGGAAACTCGTCAAACCTTGATGAAGTTGGTGTCAGAATTCAAAAAATAAACTGATGCCTTCTTTTTGAATTATTCATCTCTTTCCAAACAAAGGAATTTTTCAGGTTCACGTATAAAAAAATTGTTTATTAAGCTATCATTGCTTGATTGTGTGAACGCTCAGATGTTCAAGGTGCTTGTACCATCATTCAGTACTGGAACTGAAATTAATCTGCCTGATTCTTTTAACTTCTGTACGACCATTCTTGAAACTCGTAGTAGCACCATGCATATCAACTGAGGTGACGCTGAATAAGTTGAATGCAATGCGGGAACAATAAGTACATCAGTAAGTATGTGAAACTGCACCTTACCAGAGACATCAGATTTGATCTTCACACCGCTGATTTCTTGTGCATATGGTGTATGTTTCCTTCACAAGGTGGATATTGACGTTCATCAACAGGTCGGAAATGAACGAACACTTTTCTTTGGAAATACATGTCTCGATAATGCAGAGTCAGTGTATCAGTCTGAACTCCTCTTGTTTGTGAAGTGAGCCTTTAACGCCGACAATGTTCTTTGTTCGTTGTATTTTTGTTAGGCTAGTCGAGTGCGGCATTCATTCCACCAATGACCGCGCTTCTTGCAAAAACTACATTCTTCTTCTTGACTGCTACAGATATATTTTTTTTGTTGCGAGCAAAGCCTGGTCTGTAGTAGAATCATTTGTTTTTCCATGAAAAGCATCTCCTCTTTCATCAAACGCTGTGTCAGATTTTGAAGTGTTTGTTCCGATTGAGATCCGGAATCCCACGCAGTTCTGAAATGCTTGAATTGAGATGGAAGACTGCAGATGCTTTTTGTAATAATTGGTGATTCTGTCATCGGAGCACCCAGTTCCTCAAGCTATTGTGCCAATTGTTCTAGGGCCAATATGTGGCTGGCCATGTTGTCTTCTTCCGACTTTTGATACTCATAAAACAACTGTTGAAATGTGCTGAGTGAGACTTCGGATTTCTGCTCTCATATGGAAGATTGTTTAGTCCAAATCTTAACTGCAGAATCACTTGTGACCAAAAATTCAATTGGTTAAAGTCCATCGACAAAGTGATTATTAGTTGCACATTCTTGTCAACTACTCCGTTGGTTTTAAGATCGAAATCTTCGTCCAAATCATGTGCACGTAGATACACCAATACTTGGAACTTCCAAAGCGTGTAGTCTCTTCCACTAAATTTCTGCAAGTTAATTGTCCATCCTGGTAAAAGTAAAGCCTTTGGGAAATTTGAAAAGGCAAAAAATAACAGACACAAAAGGTATCTATATCTAATACATACAATTAAAATGGATGCGTTCAACAATATTTATTCAACACCCACATCTCAGGACCATGAGACGACCATGAACTTCCTTGTCTGTTGGTAAACATCTGCCGGGTCAGTTTCAATTGCGGATGTATGATTTTATATCTTCATCTTCTTCATGTTTCCTCACTTGCATATCTTCAGGCTTCTTATAATCTCCAGGCTGTAATATTTATTAAACTAGAACATACTTATTTTTATCGATGCACTCAACAAATTGTACATCTTTGTTTCGCATCACTTTATTAATAATATTGTTTTGACATCCCAAATTCTGCAGGCCTTAGACTCTGCGAATAACTGATAAATCGGTTTTCAGTTGCCTTTGGGTCCAATTTCATACTTCCCAGGGCTTTGTTAGGCGCGATAACTTTACGTCCAAATGATCGAAGGAAGTTTACGTTTGGTTTCTTCCTCCTCCATAACATTTTGGAAGATTGGCTTCTATTAGCATGCATTTCACCATGTCCAAAAGTGTTCGATTGAAACGTTCCGCAACACCGTTTTGCTGTGGAGAGTGTGGAATTGTCAGTTGTCGTTGAACACCTTCATCTTGAAGAATATTATTGAATTCTGCGTCTTAAAAATCTGTGGAGAGGTAATCAGCACCGTTGTCACCTCCGGTCTTGTATTCCGCTTGCCTTTTAAATTCTTAAATGCCTCTAAGACATCACTTCTTTGTATTAAAATCGTGACTTCATAATACCATGACTTGTCGTCGATGAACGTGTCGAAACATCGCTATCTGGCCGTTTACCAGCACGGTCTTTATGTGTTGACAATTGGACACATCTGAATGAGTTACAGCTCACAGATCCAAACATATACAAAAACCAGCCAAAATCGACATGCAGTTAGGCAGTGATTGCTGGCAGAAATTCTGCTACCAGAGTTCATACGGCATGAGAATAGAAGCATTCCTATCGCGCAGAAAACCAAGTTGGGATGGGTATTGTTTGGCAAGTCAACTGTAGTGCCAGAGAAAGTGAGAAACTTTTTCCAACACTCCGACATCGACACACTAGTGAGAAGGTTTTAGGAGGTCGAAGAAGCTTCTTCGAAAAGACGATCGACACAGAAGATGACGGCATGAAGACGGACACTACCAAGTGGCCTTTCCATTTAAGGAAGAAACTCACCCGGTACTTGGCCGTTCTAGTGAAGGAGCTGTAAAATATGGTCGGAGGAAAACATGCCCGATGAATGGAACCTCAGCATAGTCTGCCCGATCCATAAAAAAGGAGACCCTTTGAACTGCGCTAACTACAGAGGCATCAGTCTCCTAAGTATCGCATATAAAACCTTATCTAACGTACTGTGTGAACGCCTAAAGCCATTCGTCAACAACCTGGTCGGTCCATACCAGTGTGGCTTTAGGCCAGGAAAATCCACCATCGACCAAATATTCACACTGCGGCAGATTTTGGAGAAAACCCAGGAGCAAGAAATCGATACCCACCACCTTTTCATCGATTTTAAGGCCGCGTATGATAGCATTTATAGAGACGAGCTATACAGAGCAATGTCTAGTTTTGGCATCCCTACCAAACTCGTCCGTTTGTGTAGGATGACGATGGAGAATGCACGCTGCTCCATCAAGGTCGGTAAAGACCTAACCAGACCTTTGATGTCAAAAAAGGATTCAGACAAGGCGACGCGCTGTCATGCGACTTTTTCAACATCGTTCTTGAAAGAATAGTTCAAAACTCGAACGCCAACACCAGAGAAACAATCTTTCAGAAGTCCGTCCAACTACTCGCATATGCCGACGATATTGACATTATCGGAAGAACACAGCGAGATGTCAATGGCCGCGAAGATGGGTTTAGCGGTAAACGAGGGTAAGACCAAGTATATGCTGTCAACAAGAAAGGACACCCAACACCGACGTCTCGGTCAGAACGTCACAGCAGACAGATATAACTTTGAGGTAGTCAAAAACTTTGTCTACCTAGGCACCGCTATCAATTCAGACAAGGACACCAGCGCTGAAATCAAACGAAGAATAACTCTTGCCAATCGCTGCTTCTTTGGACTAAGAAAGCAATTGGTTAACAAAGCCCTCTCTCGAACAACCAAGCTAACGCTTTACAAGACCTTAATCGTCCCAGTCCTGCTATATGGCGCGGAGGCATGGACTTTATCAAAAGCGGATGAAGCTGCTCTTGGTTGCTTCGAGAGGAAAATTCTTCGTGTGATTTTCGGTCCCGTCTGCATAGACGGTGAGTGGAGGAGGAGATATAATGACGAACTATACGGGCTGTTTAGCGACATCGACTTAGCCAGAAGAAGAAGATCCAACGATTGAGGTGGCTAGGTTATGTAAAGCGGATGGAAACCAATGCTCCGGCCACCCCCGAGGGACTGCGCAGTAGAGGAAGACCGCGACTCAGGTGGCGCACGCAAGTGGAAAGGGACCTCAACCAACTATGCGTGCGAAACTGGAGACAGCTAGCTAAAGATCGAGCTGGCTGGAGACGCTTGTTGGTTGAGGCCCAGGTCCACCTCGGACTGTAGCGCCACCTTAAGTAAGTAAGAAGGAGCAGGTTTCTACATACGAAAATGGACAGCTAATACAGAAGAGATTCTCAAAGAAATACCACCAAAAGAGCGCAAATCATCTCTTGTTATCTATCTCTTTAAGTGAATCGATCGATAGCTCTCAACAACAGCTCGATTGTTCGATCCAATGAGTTGGATTGCTCCATTCATCTTAAGAGCAAAACTCATCATGCAGTCCATATGGAAGAACGAACTCGACTGGGATGGCAACCTAAAGGGAGAACTGTTAGGAGAATGGAACAATTGCTACGAAGACTTACCTGCGATAAGCAATATTCCAAGATGGGTCCACATATTAGTAGGGAATTATTGAAAAGAACTTCATGGATTCAGCGACGGTTCTGAGAAAGCATATGGAGCGGTGGTTTATCTTCGAACAGAAGACGGTGAAGGTAAAGTACAGATGCACCTCCTGATGTCCAAGTCCAAGGTTGCACCGATGCAGCCAGTCAGTCTGCCTCGGGTTGAACTATGTGGTGCGGTGATCTTGACCAAACTGCTACATCATGTGGCTCAAACTCTCGAGGTAAAACACACCAACATATACTCATGATGGACTCGGCTATCGCGCTCGCATGGATCCAGGCACCAGCTTCAAGATGGGAGACTTTCGTTAGCAGAAGACAATCCAGCGGATTTAGTATCCAGAAGTATGCTGCCGTCATCTATCATCTCCGAAAACTCATGATGGTATGGCCTGGATTTATTAAAAAAGTGGGAGTTCAATATACCGACTCAACTAACAATAAACAACACAATAGAAACATCAAGAGCAGTGGCAGTGAATCACCTGAACGTAACGGACCTGTCAGGTCCCATGGTTCAAGAATCTCTGGCCCCTCCTTTCCGGAGGAAACCATCAAAGCGCACAGCACGCTTATCCGGTGCTCATAACAACATTCGTTTAACGTGAGGATTTGTAGGGTCTGAGGTGTAAGGATCCTTAATTCATTCAAGGACAAGGATGGAATTCTTAGAGTCGACGGAAGGCTTAAACACTCACAGCTTTCATACGATCAAAGACACCCTATCATCCTGAGCCCTGGACACCACTTGACCAAATTAATTATAAAACTCGCACACCAACGAACATTACACGGCGAGTTACAATTAATTGTCTGCTGGCTAAGAGAGAAATATTGGATACTACAAGTCAAACGTGGTGTCAAAAGTCACATCCACAACTGCACTATTTTTCACCGGTTTCACGGTAAGGCAGCACAGCAGATGATGGGAGCGCTTCCAGCACTGAGAGTCAGGATTTCCAGACCCTTTATCCACGTTGGTATAGATTACGCTGGACCGATCACTGTCAAAACGTGGAGCGAAATATCTCAAAGGGTATATTGCAGTTTCTGTCTGTCTATCGACGAAGGCAATCCATTTAGAAGCTGTAAGTGATCTGACGACGCAAGCATTTTTTTGCGGTATTTCGACACTTCACAGCCAGAAGACGTGTTTGCAGCCAAGTTTACAGCGACTGTGGGACAAATTTCGTCGGAGCAGAAGCCGAACTAGGCCGTCTCCTAAGAGCAGGCGCAATGGATTGGAAGAGTATCGCTGAGGTGTCATCAAAACACGTTATAAGGTGGAATTTCATTCCCCACTTCGTAGGACTTTGGGAAGCATGGGTCAAGAGTGTCAAACACCACCTTAAAAGAGTTATCGGAAGTGGAACGTAAACATTCGAAGAACTCGCCACGTTTGTACCACAGATCTGAATTCCAAACCGCAATGCTCTATGTCGAATGATCCAGATGACTTCCAAGCACTAACATCAGCACACTTCCTCACGGGAAATACGATGCTCACAGTCCCGGAAGCAGATTTGCCGAATGCGAGCACACCCTACATGATCGGTGGAAAATGATCAAAACTCGCCTTCAGGACTTCTGGAAACAATGGCAAGGTGAATATTTGGCTCGACTCCAACAACGCCCGAAGTGGTTGAACCAGCATCCCCAGCCAAAGATTGATGACCTCGTGTTGATCAAGGATGAACGACTCCACCCAGCACGTTTTAGCCTCGTCCGTATTCTCGCCACACATCCGGGTACAGACCAGCTTACGAGGGAAGTAGCAGTCAAAACTCAGCACAGAATTCAGAAGGCATGTTACCAAACTATGTCCATTGCAAATCAACAGGTCAGAAGACCCACAACAAAACCAAACACAAGAAAACACTCACTAGGTAAGATAAAACAAATAAAGTAACAATGTCGCGAACGACTATCATCATATCGCACACTCTGCATACCAAAAATACACACATATTCTTTCGCACACATTTCAGAAGCATATCAAACATACTTATTTTCAAGTTTTGATACAAACCAAAGTGAGAACTTGTCTCACTTCTCACTTCAAGTTCCAGTCCATGGTTGCTTATAAACAAGCGGGGTCTCATGTGTCATTTTCATTGTTGCATTTCGTTTGTTTTGACTATGAATGTTTGTTCCGTTTCACTAATACACCTCTCTTATCATTGCATGAGCCAAGCATGATTGTCCAGGTTCGTGAAAGAGGAGTAGGGGAAGTTCATCTTGCAGCGGATGAGCAACGCTATAATGAACAAGATAAATGCACGAGAAGGACGAATCAAAGAAGAGGGCGCCGAGAAGAAGAGAGAGAGAACGTTGCGAACGCTTTTCACCTGTGGGGAGAATGTTGCGATCACAGTGACGTCAGCGATCGCTTCATGCGTTGGGTATAACACAAACACACAACAACAATAACCCCGAAATTCGAACTGTCAACAACAACTAAATCTAAGCAAACCCAATATAAAAGTCACTCCAAAAAAAGAAAAAAAGTTACTCTCTACAATTTAAAACGTTTAAAGAAAGTGGTTTTCATTTTTGTGCTGTATTTGTTGCAGTAATTACAAACAGTTTAATTTTATTTGTTTAATCTCAAGGATCTTTGTTCACCAAATTTTCTTGTTCAAGTGCTGTTCTTCTAACATTGACTGGTTGTTCATAACCCGAACACAATCCGCGGTCAAATAAAGCAGCAAAATTCTCATTATGTATTTCAATTTCTGCTTGTATTTTTGTGGTTTATTCATTGCTTTTCACTGAACTATCGAACAATGGTAGTGGATGCGTTAAACAATATTTATTCAACACCTTGGTTTTTGAAAACATCCTTGTAAAACAAGCTTCGTTTCGCAGCGACTTGGCAATCCATCTGCATAGTAGTGATTCCAACTCTTCAGTCACCGTGGCCATTGAGATTTGTCATTGCTTGATATAGCCTCATCATATGTTGAACTTCCTTCGATTGTACCTATAGCACACATATGGGTGGTGATTCTAAATATTATTCAGTCAATAACACTTTAACGCTCATTATTATAAGTGGTAACTAGAGGATCATCCAACTGAAATGCAACTTCAGAATATTCTAGTTGATGTTCGCTACACTGGCTTTATTGAGGACTATGCACATATATTTATACACACATATTTGATGTTTCATTTCACAAAATTTGCACAATGTTTGAAGATTCACAAAATGATTCCTCTTCGTTGAAGCAATCAATATTTCGTATCCATTATACAATCTATAGCCTTTAGTTCCGTGACTGTATCAGACGAAAGCAACATGCTTACTTTTTGCATCTAGTCATTTACGGTGCTCTTTGGAATATTATAGAATACAATGCATCCGAAAATAAACCGTTTTTTGTAGCTGAGAGGTCAATTATTCCATAACTAAAAAGACGATTTCCAATTGTTGTATCGAATGCCCACAGTAACTGTGGGGCACCACAATCATACAGAATCGAGAGAGCAGCCGCCTTTTCTGTACAGTTTTGTCTCTCAATAAAATAATTTTTTTCCGGTGTGTATGGTCTTATGATAGACGCAATCTTTTGCCAAAACAGATTGAAACGATCTGCACAAAAACTCAAATTCCTTGTCTGTTCTAACCGCTTTTACAATGATGGAGTTGGCGGGTGCTTTGATCGGAAACTCGTCAAACCTTGATGAAGTTGGTGTCAGAATTCAAAAAATAAACTTGAATTATTCATCTCTTTCCAAACAAAGGAATTTTTCAGGTTCACGTATAAAAAAATTGTTTATTAAGCTATCATTGCTTGATTGTGTGAACGCTCAGATGTTCAAGGTGCTTGTACCATCATTCAGTACTGGAACTGAAATTAATCTGCCTGATTCTTTTAACTTCTGTACGACCATTCTTGAAACTCGTAGTAGCACCATGCATATCAACTGAGGTGACGCTGAATAAGTTGAATGCAATGCGGGAACAATAAGTACATCAGTAAGTATGTGAAACTGCACCTTACCAGAGACATCAGATTTGATCTTCACACCGCTGATTTCTTGTGCATATGGTGTATGTTTCCTTCACAAGGTGGATATTGACGTTCATCAACAGGTCGGAAATGAACGAACACTTTTCTTTGGAAATACATGTCTCGATAATGCAGAGTCAGTGTATCAGTCTGAACTCCTCTTGTTTGTGAAGTGAGCCTTTAACGCCGACAATGTTCTTTGTTCGTTGTATTTTTGTTAGGCTAGTCGAGTGCGGCATTCATTCCACCAATGACCGCGCTTCTTGCAAAAACTACATTCTTCTTCTTGACTGCTACAGATATATTTTTTTTGTTGCGAGCAAAGCCTGGTCTGTAGTAGAATCATTTGTTTTTCCATGAAAAGCATATCCTCTTTCATCAAACGCTGTGTCAGATTTTGAAGTGTTTGTTCCGATTGAGATCCCACGCAGTTCTGAAATGCTTGAATTGAGATGGAAGACTGCAGATGCTTTTTGTAATAATTGTAATAAATGCTAATTGGTAAACAACTGTTGAAATGTGCTGAGTGAGACTTCGGATTTCTGCTCTCATATGGAAGATGGTTTAGTCCAAATCTTAACTGCAGAATCACTTGTGACCAAAAATTCAATTGGTTAAAGTCCATCGACAAATTGATTATTAGTTGCACATTCTTGTCAACTACTCCGTTGGTTTTAAGATCGAAATCTTCGTCCAAATCATGTGCACGTAGATACACCAATACTTGGAACTTCCAAAGCGTGTAGTCTCTTCCACTAAATTTCTGCAAGTTAATTGTCCATCCTGGTAAAAGTAAAGCCTTTGGGAAATTTGAAAAGGCAAAAAATAACAGACACAAAAGGTATCTATATCTAATACATACAATTAAAATGGATGCGTTCAACAATATTTATTCAACACCCACATCTCAGGACCATGAGACGACCATGAACTTCCTTGTCTGTTGGTAAACATCTGCCGGGTCAGTTTCAATTGCGGATGTATGATTTTCTTCTTTTACAGGTTGTTTTGTCGCGACCTTTATCTTCTTCATGTTTCCTCACTTGCATATCTTCAGGCTTCTTATAATCTCCATGCTGTAATATTTATTAAACTAGAACATAATTATTTTTATTGATGCAATCAACAAATTGTACATCTTTGTTTCGCATCACTTTATTAATAATATTGTTTTGACATCCCAAATTCTGCAGGCCTTAGACTCTTGCGAATAACTGATAAATCGGTTTTCAGTTGCCTTTGGGTCCAATTTCATACTTCCCAGGGCTTAGTTAGGCGCGATAACTTTACGTCCAAATGATCGAAGGAAGTTTACGTTTGGTTTCTTCCTCCTCCATAACATTTTTGAAGATTGGCTTCTATTAGCATGCACTTCACCATGTCCAAAAGTATTCGATTGAAACGTTCCGCAACACCGTTTTGCTGAGGAGAGTGTGGAATTGTCAGTTGTCGTTGAACACCATCATCTTGAAGAATATTATTGAATTCTGCGTCTTATAAATTCTATGGAGAGGTACTCAGCACCGTTGTCACATCCGGTCTTGCATTCCACTTGCCTTTTAAATTCTTAAATGCCTCTAAGACATCACTTCTTTGTATTAAAATCGTGACTTCATAATACCATGACTTTTCGTCGATGAACGTGTCGAAATATTGCGCACCTCCCAAAGATTTCACATTCATCGGTCCACAAATATCTGAATGACTGATTTCAATGACATTACCGGCTATATTTGCCGAAGATTTAAATGCCTGTTAGCAGATTTTTTCTTTTTCACAAATAGCACATTTAACTTCTTGAAAATAAAATTTTGTTTTTATCCCTAGCAGCAAGTCGTTTTTCTGTAGGATCTTAAGTTGTTTGAAATTACAATAGCCGAATCTGGCAACGAATTAAATATGTAAAATTTGTATCCGATGTTCACTTCCATTTATTGCGGAAAACTAAATTCCTTTTGCCGTTGCTGGCGAATCTATTAATAAATGATATCTTGGAAGAGTTTAATTTCAGCAACATCTCCCGATTTCATTTTGACTGCAATCATCACATTACTGATTCCATGATTTCATAATTTCTTTGGCGGCTGTTTTAATTTATACTGGTTCAGAGCCAGTCCATTTTACGAACTTATTTTTGTCGTTACGCATGTGCGCACTCACACCACTATCGACGCATCAACCAACTGTCTGTTCGTCGCCTGGACACGCACACAATACAGTCATAGCTTTTTCTTAAATTTTTTTGAATTAACTATTATTCTTGATGTTGATGTTAACTCATGAAAAAGAGGCAGACAGTTTTTGTTGAGCACAAGTTTCTTTGATTTAAGAAAATAATACCGCAAAGCGATTCAAAAAATAACGCTGAATGAAGATGACAAACAATGACAAACAGAACCAACTTCACAGCATGTATGGAATCAGTACTTCAGTTTTAATGTATAGGCATTCCCATATTTAACACCCCCACTCAATGATATACAATCAAAAAATATCTTAAACTAATATGAAAACAGACCTGAATGTTACAAAACTCTTTAGTCTTTAAGTGTTTCTCCTACACCACATTGTTTAAGAAATTTTATAATTAACTCTATAGATAACGATTTCGTTAAAATGTATGCTGTTTGATCACATGTACTGATATAATCAACACACATTTTGTTATTTTTAATTAAATTGGTAACAAAATGATATCTGATATTTACATGTTTAAAACTTTTTACACATTCTGTGCTGGCATTTATAATTGCTGACTGATTATCACAAAACAAAATTACCGGATATGTCTTTTGAAAATCAAAATCACATATGTATGATCACATACATATGATGATTGTTTCTTTGATCACCATACACTTACACAAATTGCAAAAGTAAATAAATAACCTAAAGTGGCCTTTCTATCTCTCTCTCTTCTCTTCTCATTACATTTATAAATTAATTCATAATCAATAGTATTGTTACGTTTAGCAGAAATGAGTCTTCGTAAGATTAATTAAATTGTCCCCACAACAGGGTGCGATCACTGGATTGTGACTAAGAAACACAAAAGCTCATTTCTCACGATATACACGAATTTATTTTGCAAACACTGATTTACTTCTTATACTTTATTTCACTTTAACAATCACTATTCCTTTACTACAAAACTCCTTGCTGTCTTTCAGGCTGAACTGATTAACACTTTCAGCACTATAAAATCCCAAACTGAACTTCACTAGTTCTTCAACTGAACTGTCTCGCATCGACCGCCGTGCCGATATTTATACTCCCAGTATTGGTTCTTGTCTATTGAATTTTTGTAATCTTTCAGTGAATAGGTGGCGACATCCAGTATGTACTACAATTTCGGGAGTACTCTTCGGTGTTGATCGTTCTTCTAATTGCGTATAGATGGCATTTTTGTTGTTGTGGTGGTTGGTGTCCTGATTATCTCATCTTATATACATTATACAATTTACGCCACACTATTACTGCCGAGCATTCATCCGGAACTGTGTACAGATCATCGAAAATTGATTTGAACCTTGGCACAAAAACGTCTTGTGTGTATGCTCGGAAAACCACGTTCGAAAGGATTAATTGGTTTCTTAATTTTAATTTTTTAAATAAATGTCTTTGTAGAAATGTACAGCCGGAACCGGAGTCTACTTAAAATTTAAAAATTTTGCCGTCAATTGAGATATGTGCATGATAGTGATCACAGTTTCTATATAGGTCTTCATTTTTTTTCTCATTAAACGTTCTTACCTGATTTGTCGAACGTTTTTGTCTGTGTGATTCACTTTTTTCTATTATTATTATTAGAGTTATCCGCTAAAAGGAAAATAATGCAGACTTTGGCTTCATGTCCTTATTTTGAACACAAATCACACTTTAGTTTCATCTTGGATAGACATTCTTTTGCCAAATGATTACTTTTACCATTGTTTGTGGGTTTTAGTCCGCCCTGTAGTAGTATTAGGTTTGCACACTTTATTCACCTATGCAGTGTTGTTTGAACAGCATGTAGATTGTGCCAATTCCTTTGCATCCAATTTCATTGCCTCCAATTCCAATGCTTTCATAAAGATTTCATCGAATATGCTATTGTCATGAATTCCTCGAATGAATTACGCTCTGAAGAACACATTGGAAATAGAACCTTTACATTTGCACTCTGAGGTAAACTCACAGTTGTTAATACCTGCATGTAATGTGGTCACGTACTCTGCTATAGAGTGTCCCTCTCGTTGATATTTTGACAAAAATGTATGCTGCGCTACTAACACATTTCTTCATACTGCAGTTCCGTAGATGACTTTGGTGCTGCCAAAGCGGTTACCATGTTAAAATATTTAGCCCCAATTGAATTTAGAAGTAGTTTCGCACAATTATCTTTATTCTTTTGAATTCCCTTCATGGCTACGTAATTTGAAAAACTCTGAATGTAATTTGAATATATTTCTCGAATTTCGATACTAGGGTTGTGTAGACAATGCTATTGCTGCTTTGCTCTGCTTGTGGTGGCGTAGCCCCTACAGCCAGATTTGAAAGCTTGTTGACCAAAGTTTCTTGCAATTTGGGGAATGTTGCAAACTGTTGAGAATCAATTTTGTTCGTATTTGGAAAAATTTACTTTTAAGAAAGGAATGTTTAATGAAAGTTTCCACGTTGCCAATCTGTTGTATTTTATAGAAAGAAACCCGGATGCCTTTTGATTTTGAATCCTTAAATTCAGATTAATTAAATAATTATTACAGAACAGTTTGGGAATTTATTCTATATCCTTTTACATTCTACCCCCTTTCACCTTTCTTGATGCATTTCATTCCTCTCTTTTTCGGAATGTGAACAAACTCTTTCGTGCCAAATGTTCCTCACTCCTGAATGTCAAAATTTGTATTTGCCCATAATTCAACCTTCCATTTTCATGACTCTTCCCAGTTATATTCAAGACAGATACCACCGTATTAGTTGCTTCTGCCCACAGCTTCTTTTTAAGTTCCTCCATGTAACATTGCCTTCCCGCTTCCACCAAAGTTCGATTTTCAATTTCAGCCTTACCGTTCTGTTCTAGGATTTGGTGTGTTATGCCACGCCCTTGAAAACATTTCCTTCACTTCCTTGTTTACTCTCCAAACCATTATCACTTCTAAAGATTTTTACTTCATTTTCAGCTATGTTTTCGGCCTTATTTAAGAAATTTCCAATGCAATATTTGATCTCATTTTTGGTTTTGATAAAGTACACATAACACATAAGTTAGAATAGTCGTCCGTATGACCCGCACAACAGACTTCTTCCACAAGTATCAGCATGAACTAGTTCACAAGTCTCTTTTGTCACATATTCACTCTTGTTAAATGGCAATCGATGTATTTCTCCAAGCAAACAATTAAGGTACTCAATCTGAGATGTTTGTTGCACAGCAGTATTGTGTTTCTCCAGAGTATTTTTCACATAAGCGAAGTTTTAATGCGCCAGTATTTTGTTCCAACCCTTTAGTACCTCTTTTGGAATAGCTTTTGCAGGAGGCGTTACCTAGAGTAGCGTTAATTACTCTACTTTTGATTAGTTTGTTTGTTAGTGCTACTAGTTCCGCACGTTACATGGGAATTTTTCCCGCTTAGTGTATAAAACTACCTTTGAGATGAGGGTGAGACCTAGAACTTCTTCGGATCCTCACCTTTGTTGCATGCCTCCAGATTTTTTTTTAAAGAATATAGGTTTATAATGACTCATATCTTTTATTAGTGTCTGTGCTTTCCTATCTCAATGTCTCTTTTTCTTACATAGAATAGTCTATAGTTGGAGGTCCTAGGTCAATTTATCTGATCCAGACTTCTATAGTGTCCCAGACTTTCCACAACATTTATTATTGTTCACGTTTTCCTACCTAGTTTTGTTACTATTGCAATTACTTTGATAATGTCCGCTTTTGCCACACTTGAAACATTTAACAGATCTTTTATTTTTTACAATAATCGCAGATGAGGATGAATTTAGCTGGGAATCCGCGTTATTTCATTTCACCCTCTCCTCCCATTATTAATCTGGCTACTAAGTTTTCAATGGTTTGCTTATCATCAGGTGCCGATTTCCACGCCGAAACAAAATGCTTGTATTCATCAGATAATGACACTTTAATAGAGATATTAACACTTTTGTAATAACAAAGCTGACAGAGACTTCTACGCCCATCTGTTTTAGCTAATTTTGCATTTCTTGGATCTTAGATAAGGAAACTGACATGTCCACGTTTTTCTCATATTTGTACAAAAAAATCTTTGGTGTATTCTATGCAAACTAGTCTTAGTCTTCTGCTCATATACACCTTGAATTTTTCTCCACATTTCAGCAGAACTCGTGTATGTTATGATGTGCAACATGGCCTCTTATGTCATTCGTGTAACCAGCAGCGTCCGCACCTTGGCATTTTTATCGTCCCATGCAGGTATTTCAGCGGCATCTTTGGGCTTCACACTTCCAGCCATGTGTGTCAGGGCACAAACCTGATGTTGATGCTGATTTTAAGAAAAAGAGGAACACAGTTTTTGTAACATCCCCATAATGTAGTAAATTCTATTTTCCCGTTACACGATTGATTATGAATTTCTTATATTCTCCTGTCATGTTCTTTCTTTTCTTATCTGTAATCAAGTACACACGTTTTTTTTTCACTTGTCATAATTTTAATTAATCTGAATTTAAGGATTCAAAATCAAAAGGCATCCGGGTTTCTTTCCATAAAATACAACAGATTGGCAACGTGGAAACTTTCATTTATACATTCCTTTCTTAAAAGTAAATTTTTCCAAATACGAACAAAATTGATTCTCAACAGTTTGCAACATTCCCCAAATTGCAAGAAACTTTGGTCAACAAGCTTTCAAATCTGGCTGTAGGGGCTACGCCACCACAAGCAGAGCAAAGCAGCAATAGCATTGTCTACACAACCCTAGTACCGAAATTCGAGAAATATATTCAAATTACATTCAGAGTTTTTCAAATTACGTAGCCATGAAGGGAATTCAAAAGAATAAAGATTATTGTGCGAAACTACTTCTAAATTCAGTTGGGGCTAAATATTTTAACATGGTAACCGCTTCGGCAGCACCAAAGTCATCTACGGAACTGCAGTATGAAGAAATGTATTAGTAGCGCAGCATACATTTTTGTCAAAATATCAACGAGAGGGACACTCTATAGCAGAGTACGTGACCACATTACATGCAGGTATTAACAACTGTGATTTTACCTCAGAGTGCAAATTTAAAGGTTCTATTTCCGATGTGTTCTTCAGAGCGCAATTCATTCGAGGAATTCATGACAATAGCATATTCGATGAAATCCTTAAGAAAGCATTGAAATTGGAGGCAACGCAATTGGATGCAAAGGAATTGGCACATTCTACATGCTGTTCAAACAACACTGCATAGATGAATAAAGTGTGCAAACCTAATACTACTACAGGGCGGACTAAAACCCACAAAACAATGGTAAAAATAATCATTTTGCAAAAGAATGTCTATCCAAGATGAAACTAAAGAGTAATTTGTGTTCAAAACAAGGACATGAAGCCAAAGTCTGCATTATTTCCCTTTTAGCGGATAACTCTAATAATAATAATAGAAAAAAAGTGAATCACACAGACAAAAACGTTCGACAAATCAGGTAAGAACGTTTAATGAGAAATATGAAGTCTACAAAATCGTTAACGTTTATAAAAATGAAGACCTAGATAGAAACTGTGATAACTATCATGCACATATCTCAATTGCGGGAAAATTTTTAAATTTTAAGTAGACTCCGGTTCCGGCTGTACATTTCTACAAAGACATTTATTTAAAAAATTAAAATTAAGAAACCAATTAATCCCTTCGAACGTGGTTTTCCGAGCATACACACAAGACGTTTTTGTGCCAAGATTCAAATCAATTTTCGATGATCTGCACACAGTTTCGGATGAATGCTCGGCAATAATAGTGTGACGTGAATTGTATAACGTGTATAAGATGAGATAATCAGGACACCAACCACCACAACAACAAAAATGCTATCTACACGCAATTAGAAAAACGATCAACACCGAAGAGTACTCCCGAAATTGTAGTACAAACTGGATGTCGCCACCTATTCACTGATAGATTACAAAAATTCAATAGACAAGAACCAATACTGGGAGTATAAATATCGGCACGGCGGTCGATGCGAGACAGTTCAGTTGAAGAACTAGTAAAGTTCAGTTTGGGATTTTATAGTGCTGAAAGTGTTAATCAGTTCAACCTGAAAGACAGCAAGGAGTTTTGTAGTAAAGTAATAGTGATGTTTAAAGTGTAATAAAACATAAGAAGTAAATCAGTGTTTGCAAAATTAATTCTTGTATATCGTGGATAGTTTGTATTTCATTCGGACAATTTAAGTGATCCTACGTAGACTCATTTCTGCTAAACGTAACAATATTGTTGACGGGATAATGGAAACACAGCAAACATATTGATATTTTCAAGCTAAACGAACAACAAATTCAGTTTTTACCAAGCCAATGAACTAAAGCATAAAGCTTGCAATACCCGGCTATGGGTCCTTGGCAATTGTCCTAAAGTGAATGGGATTGGTTTATGAATTCTTCTTTATCTTTAACTCCTTCCTTCCTTAAGACTGAACGCTCTCGTTCATAATGTTAAGTGCTCTCATTTTTATAAGATCTGTATCTAATGAAGATAAATCGTTGCCTGCTTTTGTTGTAATTTTTCACAGCCTTCGGTTTTACTTTTGTATAGAGTAGGACAAGAATCACAAACGCAATTATTCATACGATGCCATATCACATCCATTGCTTGTCTCAATATTGTATATTATTACTATAATTCGTTATATATCAAAGTTACTGTATATTATTATTATTCATCGTATTTTATTATTCCAAAAATAAAATTCAATAAATGAAGTTGAATTACATCTTAAATTATCACGTTTAATTTATTTCATCAAATTTAGCCGAAAAAATACAACACAGAGAATAACAGCAAATTCTTTTATTTTCTGATTTTTGATGGTGTGTACTTTATGGAAGTATGGTAGCGACATTTCTTAGTTTAAATGATTTCCTTTAGGATTATCCGCTTTGGTGTTAGTAGGTGGTTCACTTCAAAAATCTTATTTGCACAGTATTCTTTCCCGTTGATTTCGATCTTAGCCTCGTGTGTTATGAGTAAGATTCCATTTAAAACAATGTGCTGTTCGTTTTCTTTTACAGTTCATTTTCGTTCCTCGCGCCGATTAAACCATCCTTGACGACATCACTCGTATTTATGTGGTCAGCGTGAGTTGTTTGGGCAATTCGCAGTATTTTTATTAAGGAGTTGGAAAGTGCAGGAATTTTAGGAATCAATTTCACAATAGGAATATAAAAGAACTTTTTTACAAACACTTAAGGCATCATGATTTTTCCTACAAATTGCTGAGATATTTGAACTTAAATCTATGATCATGTTATAATAAGCTACTGGGATAATTTCAAATAAGTTACAGATTTGGTGACTTGAAGAACGATCAAGATATCGCTTATTTCTGTTATCTTTTCTTAGCTATAAGCAGTTTCTTGTTTAATAATTGAAATTACATATATCTATGTCATTTATTACATTGGTTAATTGGTTTAACTTATTGTTACGTTAAGCAGGAACGAGTCTACGTAGAATAATTCAAACTATCCCCACAACCAACCGCCCACTGGATTGTGACTAATGAAACACAAAAGTAAACTATTCACGATATAAAATAATTGATTTTGTAAACACTGATTTACTTCTTATGCCTTATTACACTTTAACGACTACTATTACTTTACTACAAAACTCTTTGCTGCCTCTCAGGCTGAACCGATTAACAATTTGAACACTATAAAATCCCAAACTGTACTTTAGTAATCACGACACTGAATTCTACTGTAATTATTTTCCAACTGAACTACACTGTAATAATTATTTAACTGAACTGACTCGCATTGAAAACCGTGCAGATATTTATACTCCCAGTATTGGTACTAGATCCTACTATCGCCACGAGTCTATTGAATTTCCCCGCTGATGTTCATATGCATGATTCTTTGTAATCTATATGTGTACAGGGGGCATTCTAGCAGTGTGTACAGCAATTTTCGGAATACTCTTCGGAGTTGATCGTTCCTCCAATTGGAAGAGACTATCTGGCAAGAGAACCAAGACGCAGATTAATTGTCGGCGTGATAGCAACAACAGTCAGTAAACATATAACTCAAATTCCTCCAGAAAACATTCGAAGAGCCAGACGTGAATCCCTTCAGCTCGTGAATTTTACAAAAAAAAGTAACAGATTAATAACTTTTCTTTTATTCTTTTAAACAAGTGGAGGCAATTTTGTGTTATCTAAGGAAATTAAATATTTAATTATATAAAATAATTGACAATAAGTCCGCGATGTAATAATACTCGATAAAACTCATCAAACGCCTTAGTTCTTCGCAGGAAGAAAGGACACGACGCTTGGAAATGGACGACGGGAAGCCATCACAGTTTCTTCGTCAACTAGCTGGTCTTGCATGCAAAGAAATGCAGACCTTCACGCACGTTTGATCAGGGAAACAACTAAGGCAATTTTTACAAGCGGTAGTTATCGAATGCCTTACAAACTCCCGCCGCATTTTTGTTACTGACCGCGATACCAATTCAATTTCTCATCGACACCGGAGCTGAATTGTGTTTATCCTCATTCGTATCTTCAGGGGCATAGACAAAAAGCAATTGGAACAACAATAGTGACTTATGGGACAACTACACTAACGCTCAATTTTCGATTGCGCCGTGATTTTAAGTGAATATTCGTTGCGGCAGATGTACCCAAGACAATCATTGGCGTAGATTTCCTATCATACTACGATCTGCTTGTAGATGTCAGGAATCAAAAACTCTGACGCCAGGCCGCAACTTACAGTTCAAGGGAAAGCAATTACCTTTGAAATATCAAGCATTAAATTGATCATTTCATCTAATTCAGCGCCTTATCATAAACTTCAACATTTCCAGATATTACTCGACCTAAATGATACGCGATAGAGACGCCAAAACATCAAACGCAGCACCACATCAATACGACACCTGGTCCTCCAGTAACCCAGAAGCCGCAACGGGTAGCTCCAGAGAGAATAAAGCAAAGAAGGACTTCGAAGGTTGGAACGGCTAGCCGGTCACAAAGTTGTTGGCCTTCAAAACGACACATGGTACCCAAAAAGGATAAGGAGTGGCGACCATGCGGAGTCTATCGTGCTTAGAATTCTAGGACAGAGCCAGATCGATATCCTGTAAGTCACCTGCAGGAGCGCTATTTCAACACCATTTGGAATGTGTGAATTTCCGTAAAACATTTCAACGCTTTATAAACGAGGTAATTAGAGGCCTTGATTTTTGTTACGCGTACATTGATGACATCCTCGTAGCATCTTCATCCCTGGAGGAGCATTTACGTCATCTCACAGTCATTTTTACCCGCCTACGGAATTATGACGTTAAAGTAAAATACGGTTTTGCCCAATCGTCAGTTAAATTCTTAAGTTAGCAGCAAAGGTAGACAACCACAACCAGCTAAAGGTGAAGCCATCCGTTCATTTCCACGTTCAAACGCCGTCAAGAAACTCCGCCAATTCTTGGGCATGCTGAATTCTTATAGGGGGTTTATTCCTATAGATGCACTGACACGAGTCCCACTGCACGATCTTCTGCAGGGCAATGAAAAAGGAAAATCACTGGTGAAGTGGACCTCAGAAGCAGAAGCCGCCTTCGACACATGTAAAGAGAGTTTGGCCCAAGTAGCAGTGTTGGCACAACCGAAAATTAACGCGAAACTGGCAATACTTTGTAAAGCAGATTTGTCTATAGGAGCACCACTCCACCAGGGGATCGATTCAGCATGGGAACCACTAGCATTTTTTCAAGGAAACTGAGCCCTACAGAGAAAAAGTACGCAGCTTAAGACCGAGAGATTCTTGCCATTTATGAAGCCATCAAACATTTTCGTTTTATGCACGTTTAGCATCTTACATCTTTACTGATCATAAGCCTATAGTGTAAGCGTTTCGTAAGATGGAACATCAATCCACACCTCGTCGACTTCGTTACTTGGATTTCATTAGCCAGTTCTCCACTGATATACGTCACATATTTTGAGAAGACAACATTCTTGCTGATGCCCTCTCCCGAATTGAAGAAGTCAACGAGGCGCTTTCCGTACTTGCACTTGCTGATACGCAGAACTATTTCCAAAATATTGGAGTCAACAACAACGTCTTTGCAAATAAAGTTAATAAGGACGCCCGAAGAGAATATCTCATTGTACCGTGATGTAAATACATCATCTGTGATGTAGATAACTACAGCCCGATCATTTGCTCCGATGAAATTTCGACATATAGTGTTCAAGACCATTCACGGATTGTCTCATCCTGGTATAAGATGTACAACCAATCTATTTGGCCATCAATCAAAAAAGACTGCAGGGAGTGGGCCCCCTGCATCGAATGTCAACGTTCAAAGATTACTCGTCATGTTTCTACCGTACCACGAACATTCAAGAAGCCATCGAAAAGATTTGAACATGTTCACTTGGACATAGCAGTCATTCCGTTTTCGGAAGGGTATAGATACTGCCTTACCTGCATCGATCGATTCTCACGCTGGACGGCCATACCCACCGAGGATCAAGAATCATCGACAGTTGCTTGTGCTTTGTACTCACAATGGATATCACGTTTGGGACCCCGGTAAGAGTCACCACAGATCAAGGACAACAATTTGAGTCGCTATTGCTTAAACAAATTAACTCATTGGTCATATTAGGACCGCGGCGTATCATCCGGAGACCAACAGGATGGTTGAGAGATTCCATCGCCAGCTCAAAAGCGTAATCAAGTGCCAGAATAATCATCAATGGACCGAAGTATTTCTGATGGTAATGCTGGGTGCTCGTGCGGCTTGGAAGGAAGACCTTCAATAAACGACAGCAGAAATGCTCTATGGTGATCCGCTGCGGCTACCTGGAGAGTTATTATCACCATCGAATTGTGCAGATGCAGACCCTTCAACCTTTGTGGAAGAGCTTCGAAAACATGCGCTTGCCCTAAGCCCAACCTACGGTTCTCGCCATGGATGTAAGCCAACATTTGTCTTCAAGGATCTTGCCACAACGAGCCACGTATTTGTACGACATGACGCACCAAATGCTCCTCCTTACGCATTATTAACGAGGACAGGTAAAACCATGGTACTCAAAATTAATGAACTTAACGTTACAGTCTCAAGTGACCGATTTAAACCAGCATACATTTTGGCGGATCAGGAAGACGACACTATACCAGTCAGGTTACATAGTAGAAACATCACTCCAACAAAGGAACGAACACTACCAATAGATTCCAGTTCAGCTTCACCAGATTCTTGATGACACACGTTAGATGACACACGAACACTATCACCCGTGATGTCACGGACAACAAGTTCGCGAAGGCGAGTACACCCCCTAGTCGGTTGTTGGATTAATATCGTTTAAACTTTTCATCTATTACATTCGTTGTTTGTTGCCTAACATGTTTCTAAACTATATGGCAAGAGAACCAAGGCACGGTTTAGATGTCACTATGATGACAGCAACTGTCGGTTAACATGTAATTCAAAGACTTCCAGAAAAAATTCGAAGAAGAGTCAGACGTGAATTTTTCCAAGAAACAGTATAATTTGGATTAATAACTTTTCTTTCATTCTTTTAAAAAAGTGGAGACAATCTTATGTTATCTAAGGAAATAAATATTTAATTATATACAATACACATTCACTTCCACTTTAACTGTTGACATATACATATTTTTGTATTTGAAAACCTATCGAATTCCGACCATGTATTATTCAAAGCAGATTTCAACTTAGGAGCTGTAAAAAGACAATTTGACCCTAATGAACAATGCCTTATTCCTACCAATGTAGGAAGGAATTCAATAATGCACTTCATCTGGGTTTTGTGGATAGGCTTTGCTCCGTATCTATTGGAAAATCTCAGTTTTCAGTGTTTCGGAATTCCGTTTTTCATTGCGGGTTAGATATTAAATTAGATTTTGTAGTAGATTAAATAAAAAAGATGTAATTTTGATAGGACCTGTACTTGATGACAATTGCGCGGTGTTATCGATTGTTACGAACAGCAGCCAACCCCGAATCGGGCTCGGCCATTACGAAAAAAGGAGATCGCCACGTAGGCATAGAGAGATATATATAAAAAAGTGTAACGCAAAAAGAACGTGTTCTAGCGAACGAAGCAGTGTTTTAATTATTGCTAACTACAACATCAGATGTGGGGTACACATACTGAAAAATTCAAAGTAGTGTGAAGAACCCTCGAAATTTCGGTATGTCCAGCAAAAAATTAAATAAAGCGCAACTTCAGGAAGTCCATCAAGAGGCGCGTGTGGCAGTGCCACCCTCGGCAACGTTAACCAAGCTGCACACTCTCCCTCTTCGGCTGCGCACAAGTGAGCACCAAGAGGATCGTAGTGACTCCGAAAATTTCGACGCCGCTTCGTCTTTAGTACTTCCGACGACTTCAGTGACTACTGCCGATATTTCTGCCACCACTTCACGAATACCATAACGAATACCAGACTTACGACGAGAACTTGAAGAAACGGAACCAACATCATCGACTAGACGAGTGGAGTTCCGCGATATAGAGGACGCAGTCCCTCCTTTCTCTGGTGACGCAAGAAGACTGATGAGAGGTACTGGACTGGAGGAGGGACTGCCTACGAAAACTGCTCATCAAGGAATTCGACAAGCGTCTGACTAGACAGGAGGTGTACCGACAGCTGAGCCGCCGAGTGCGTTCACGTGATGAGACATTGCAGCATTAAGTGCTCTTCATGCAAGAAATTATTTATTTATATTATTAACGAAACTAAGTGTACAAACTTTGCTACATTGAGTGTCTTTTTGATACCGGTAGTCCGGTTAGTTTCAAAAGACCTCAAGATACCTCAAGACTGTCAAGTGGGGAGCTTAAGTTATTCAAGTTAACGGGGACTTGGGGACGTCAAGATTTACTCCTACGGTAAGCTTTCATGTTACCTTAAGATTGCCAGGAAAACATATACAATTTCGCTTATGATTCGGTCGCATCGGTCGTGACGTACTGCAGATTTTCAATATTACATTAAGAATTCCAAGGAACAAGTGTGTGTTTCCCTTCTGAACAAAATTGTTCTTTAATTATTAATAAACGTTTATATTTTACTATTGTGAGTGGTAGTGAAGTTTGTTACTACGGCTTGTTGATTTTGTCTAAGAATAAGAAAGAAGGCAGAGGCTCTAGTGAGTGTAAATCTGTCCCTTTAAAATACGATTGATAATGAGAAAGGCCGCGAGATTTTCAGTATCGAAGTAGAACAGAAAGACGAATTGGTATTAGGACCGGGATTAGATATAATAACGTATGAAAAAGTGCGAAAGGCGATTTATGATAACTATATGAAGTTTGACAAATCAAAAGCGACCCCTCTGGATTACGAAATGCATATTAGACTTACTACGGATACACCATTTATCTGCCCTCCGCGACGGTTGTCTTTTGCGGAGAAGCGCGAAGATGACACTATTCGGCTTTTTCTAAGAAAAAGTCTGGTGAAATAAAGATGTGAGTGGACTACCGTGCCTTAAACAAGCACACAGTAAGGGATAACTATCCTCTCCCTCTTATCGAAGACTGCCTCGAGTATTTCGCAGGTAAGAAAGTTGCTTGACCTCAAGAGTGGCTTCCATCAGGAGAAGGTTGCTTCAGACTCTATCCATTTTGCCTCTTTTGTAACCCCAACGGGACAATACGAGTTCCTTAGAATGCCGGTTGGCCTTAAGAACGCGCCTAGCGTATCACAGCTCCGTATCTTCCGTAAGTTTACGGACTCCAAACAAATTGCCGTGTACATGGATGACATTGTTATCGCGAGTCATAATGTGTCTGATCATTTACGACTAGTGAAGAGTGTTTTGCGATGCCTTGCGGAAATGGGCTCGAGTTGAAATTGTCCAAGTGTAGGTTCGTATTTCGCGCAACAGATTACCTCGGGTATTGAGTGAGGGAACAGGGGATACAACCAAGTGACTCCCATCTAAGTGCCATTAGCCAATATCCTACCCCTAAGAATTGTAAGGAGTTGCATTCGTTCCTTTGATTAAGTTCCTACTTTCGCCGATTTATAAGTTTATTCTGCACGATTGTATGATCTTCCCTTAACAGTGATAACTGACCA
Organism: Eristalis tenax; assembly: GCA_905231855.2. Lineage (NCBI taxonomy): Eukaryota > Metazoa > Arthropoda > Insecta > Diptera > Syrphidae > Eristalis > Eristalis tenax. The sequence continues at coordinate 93,644,235 of HG993124.1, read as the reverse complement.
GGGTACGTGCTTTATGTCGTTGGAGTTTAGTTCCTTCGTCCTAAATCGAAACATTTCGCATGTCAAGGAGGCTGTTCAGTCGCCTCAGGCTAAGGGCTAAATGGAGAGGGTTAATCGAGTGTTAGGAAAAATGTTGGGGGAACTTAGTGAGCCTTTGCAGTATTCGGACTGGGTGCGTACTTAGTCCCAAGTGGAGTACGCACTGAACAACACTGTTCATATATCGTCGCAAACTACGCCTAGTAGTTCTCATTACAGTGGATGAGCTTTCGGAATTCCTCGATGAGAAGCGCTTAGATTAACAGGTTAGAGATCTGTATAGGCTTAGGGAGTAGGCGTAAAAGGAAATACATAAGATGCAGGAATACAATCGTCGTTACTTCGAGGACAAGAAACCCCGCTCGGGCATACCTTGCAGGCGACTACGTAGTAATTACAAATGTTGATACAAGGGTTGGCAATAATAAAAAGCTAATTCCAAAGTTCAGAGGGCCATACGTCATTCACAAAGTTTTGGCACATGACAGGTAAGTTGGCCGATTTGTCCCATAACGCAGTTGCCTTACGATGGGGTTTTGGAGGCTAGGAATATTCGATTGTGGAAAGAAGAACTTTTGTAACGAAATTTAAGTTTAGTTAAGTCATAAGTCTAGTCGAGTCGTTCACCGTTTTTGGGCTAAGTTAGGTTAAGTTTGGTTGATGTCATGTCAATTTATTTTGTTGATCGAGGCCAATCAATCTGTCAGGTTGGCCGATGTAGTAGATTAAATAAAAAAAAATGTTATTTTGACAAGGCCTGTACTCGATGACAGCTGCACGGTGTTATCGATTATTACGAAACGCAGCCAACTTCGAGTCGGGGTCAGCCATTACGAAAAAAGGAGATCGGCACGTAGCCATAGAGAGATACTCGTATATGTATATAGAATAAAGAAATTTTACCAACGAAGTGGTGTTTAAATTATTGCCTACTTAAATTTTTATAATTAATACAGATTATATGAGATGAGTTCAAAACCTGATTATATGTACTGTTTTGGAAGAGCGAATTATGAGGATGTGAATGTTTAAATGAAGTAATACGTAAGAATATACTTAGTCCTAGTAACTTAACTGACGTGTACGACTCCTTTCAAGATATTCTTAGCTCCTGTATTGGGAGTTATTCCTAAGAACTGAACAATGAATTTTGTGAACAATTAATCCAACGAACGAATTATGCTCAAAACGATCCTTTATATCGTTGCATACGCGAAGCAAACTTAGCCCATAAGGATCCTAATTTATTTGAAGATGTAACAAGAAATATCTCTGAAAGAAAAATTTGCCTATTTCTTGCTAGAATCGATAGCTAGCTCTATTTGAATTTGTATTTAATTGTAAGTCTGAACGAGAAATCTACTTGATGATAATAAATAAATAAATAAATAAATATTGTATATTACTATTATCATTCATAAAAGTTATTGTATATTATTATTATTATTCATTACATTTTGTTATTCCAAAGATAAAATTCCATTACTTATCACCCGACCTTAAAAATAAAGAGTTGTCAAACACTTTGAATCTATGTTTAGAAGTAATTTCTTTAGAATGGAACCATACTTTTGTAAAGCTTTTATTAAAAATGATGTATTATTCAATAAATGAATTTGACAATTGAATTACATGTATAAATTATCAAATTTATTATTACATATATAGTTTTTATATATATTATACATATTATGTATATTAATTAATATATATATATATTACGGTATCGACATCTCTTCGTTGAAATGATTTCCGCTTTGGTGCTGGTTGTATTCTTTCCCACGCATTGTTTTACCGTTAATTTTGATCTTACACTCGTATGTTATGAGAAAGGTTTGTGAATAAGTGTCAAAAAGCTTATGAAATTCGTTAATGGACTAGGGGTTAATCAGCTGTGAAGTTGGGCCCCTCTATCATACTTCATTTCTGAAGTAAAGGTTTATCTCAAATTGTTCCTAGCTGTTCCTAAATCTGCTATTGATTATACAGTTTAGACATTTTTTTACCTGTTATGTTTTTAGTTTTCAAAAATACCGTGTCACCTGGCTTGAAGTTTTTCGGTGTAGTTTTATTATTGTGGAGTTTTAAATGTTTAATCTACTTATTTTTCAGTTTGGCTACTATTTAATTTTCCTTAAAATTGACATAAAAAATATCTGAAGGCTTATGGTCTGTGACTAAATAAATTGAGTTGCTGTATTTATATGTAGAAAGAAGCATTGTATGTAAGCTGTGTAGATTTCTTTTATGCATCTTGCAATTTCAGCAAGAGCCGAATGAAAACGTTACGCTTGTCCCTTGCTTTGATTGTAAAGGGATGGTATTGAATACATTGAAATGTTGAATTAATTTTTAATAACACTTGTATAGAAATTGAAGTGAAAGCACCTTCATTATCAGTAACAACTAATCTTGGATTTTGCTTTTTTTTTTTGACATTTTATTAAAATAAAATTTATTTACAATGTGTTGTCGCACAATTTACATATTTTTCTTTACATAGATTTGATATAGAAATTAAAATCTTTCTACTGTCTACTGAACAAGTTCTTTAAGGAACAAACCAAACAAAATCTGATATTATATTTCTAGGAGAAAATCGCAAAAAACCCAAATTGAAGAAAAAAAACGAAATGTCCCTACATAATAATGATTATTATCAAAAGATAAATGAAAGGAATAATACAAACATGAAAAGAATAAATAATTATAATAAATAATAATAATTATAAACATAACAAATAAATAAATAAAGAAAGAAATAGGTAAATAACTGAATAGACATATTAATAAAGAACAATTATACAAACACAAACAGTTTTCTATATATTTGTATATCTATACAATCATAAAGATGAACAAAAATGAGTAACACGCAAATTAATTGGGGTGCAAAAAATAGTGGAGATAGTTGGCTAATTAGAGGGTTGTCAGTTGTATAACATCTTAGTTTGAATGTTCGATTACGTTTGCTTATCCTGGAGGAGATCAATTCAACATTCATGAAGATCCAATGTATAGTGATGCCACGGTAGATTAAGCATCATTTTAAGTATTTTGTTTTGCGATATTTGAAGCCTTATAATGTGACCTACCCCCGACCTGGCAGCCGTAAGATAGCTTGGTAAGATAGCTTGGAAAATCATCTTGTGTAAAATTATTTTATTTTCATTTGCAAGCAACGATTTCCTCCATATAAAAGGATATAACATGTCCTATCTCTTTAAGCACTTTCTCGTACTTTTTGCTCAGACTACTAAGCAAACTTATTCGTCTGTAACTTAGGGGGTTACTAGAAACCTTAGCAAGTTTCCAAGCGTCAGTGAAATATTTTGTCTTAAGACATGCATTGACAATGAATGCTAGAAATGAAAATTTGTCGATGCAAGTTATGAAATGTTTTTTGCATGTATAGTAAATGTCATAGTGCAATATTTCTCCTAGCCACGAGGGAATGGGTATTATCCTGCCTTGGTTTACGCTGATACTAAATTTCTTTACAAAATGTTGCATCTGGATGCAAATATTTTACAAAAAATTGTTGATGTCTGAAAACAAAAAATACTCCATTATAATTTGTTTTTAGCTTTCTTTTGGCCCTCTATGAGCTCTATTATGTTCATTTATTATAACAGGAGGAGTAGGAGTTTATTTCCATACATCCCAAGCCGGGCTAACGATGCGCAACCCCCCCCCCCCCCCACGAACAACCCTGCAGTGGCCTCGTTAGCTCGTGGGGGGGGGGGGGGGAGAGGACAACGGCATCGAATTAGGATAGGCACATGGAACGTCTCATCGCATTTAGGAAAGGATCTTGAGCTAGTTGAGGAGAATACCCACGATATCGTATGGATACCGTGGTTATCTGCACGGAGAAGCAAAGGTGATCTAGAAGTGTGAATCTTTCCGGATGGAAACTCTTCCTGTCGGAAGTTGCACCTCAAATGTCTGCACAGGCGGGAGCGGGGATACTCACAAGGCCCAGGTTGGCAGGCAGGGCATTGGAGTGGGTAACATAGGAGGGAGTGTCGGGATCTTAAAGCTCAAGCTTGAAAGGTAAACGTTGGCTCTAGAGCAAGTGTATGCGCCAAATCTAGAATCACCAAATTACAGAAGGCGTTGATAGATCTCTTTGTGGCACCATCGTGTGTGAAACGGATGGTTTGTGATATTGGTGTGATGATTGACAATTGACAACAATTGATGATAATTTAGTGTGCACTGTACCTCACGGATGAAGTACCACTCCTACCAAGACAGAAACCAAGACTGGTTACACACATTCGGTGGGATATACTACAGAACAGTGAGTTGCGGCTAAAATTTGCGCAGCACAAATTCACTGCTTCTCGTGACCGGTACAGGCACGAAGAACTTGCAAATTGGCCGTGCAAGCAGCTAAAGAGCAGTATTGGAAGGAGTTCGGCGAGAAGTTGGAAAGCGACCATAGATCTGCGAAAAAGGTGTTCTGGCAAACCATTCGCCGCCTTAAAGGAAGGAAATTCAACATGATCGAAGGAGTCAAATCCAAAGATGGATGGGGGATGAACAGTGCGACTTTCGTCCCAGTAGAAGTGCAACCGACCAGCTTTTCACTCTATGAATGGTACTTGAGAAGGCTTAGGAGTATGCCAAGCCCATATTTGGAAAATGAATACGACCAAGTTCCTCGTGGCAAACTCTGGAGTTTTCTGCAGGAGTATGGGATTAATTGTCCTCTTCTGAGGGCTATTCAGTCTCTATACATAAACTGTAGCAGATGTGGTCGGGTTAACAGTGCTTAATCAACACCTCAAAGTCAAGGGTGCGTCATGTCACCTCTCCTTTTCATTGTATATATGGACTAGATGTTGCAGCGCAGCCGAGGAATGTATCACATTGGAGAGTTGAGGGTAATTCATCTCGAAGGTTACGGTTATCTCTAGTGGAGTCCCATTGAAGCAGGTGGAGAAGTTTAAGTACCTCGGGGTTTTTTTCACGAGTGATGGAAGGAGTGATGCTCAGCTTTCCTGTAGGATTGGTCATGCTGGGTCAATTTTGGTACATCAGTAATCAGGAAGGCCGAGCTTCGTGTCAAAGTCAAGTCAGCAGCTCAGTGCGCAATATACCACGACAAACTATATAGTGTCGATAGCTCAGTCGGTAGCGTCATCGCTAGCAGTCGTTCACAGATCTCCAACCAGATCAGACGTGTTTTGACTAAGTGCGAGTGTAGTTAAATTTGAAGTGAACAAATATACAGAACAATATAATGAACAATAATAAGCAGTAGCCTCGCGGTAGTGTAATCGCCGGTGACATCGTGGTGCCGGGTTCGAGTCCCGCGGAAATTTGAAGATCCTTTTTTTAAAATAATACATTAAAACAAAGACACATAGTGTGAACGAAATCGTGAGTGGAGTGATGGACGCAGTGGAGCGAAAAGCGCTCGCAGAAGCGGGTAATAATGATGAACAGGTGGCTGGTACATCCGACCACCAAGCGAGTGTTTCAGGAAACCAGCCAGATAGACCGGAGACGAGGTCGAAGAGGAGGAAGAAGCTCCAGCCGCAGCCAAATCTGGTGAAGCGCTGTGCGGAATTATCATCAGCAACAATAACAGCCAGAACCAAAGCAGCTGCAAGTACCTCAGCAGTAGCAATAACAACAGCAGCTGTAGAAACAGCCGCAGACGAGTATGAATCAGAAGAGGGCGAGAGGAGATTCTCCTACGGAGGTAGAGGGAACTCCTATAGTGCATTAATGTCATCCGAGTCGGATGACAAAGAGGAGGACCGCGAGGTTCTCGCCAAAATCCAGAGGGAGAAGGCGGAATTGTATGCGCACATAAAAGCCATCCAAAAAATATTAGAGGCCAGAAGGTTGGGCACGGAGAAAGTGCTGCAGCAGCAATTACAACAGCAGCAACAACAACAGCGACCAAAGCAGCAGCAACAACAAGAGGCGTCCCAACAGCTGCCAAAGGGACAACGCACAGCAGCTGTCAAACAGCAACAACAACAGCAGCAGCCAAAGCAGCAGCAACAAAAACCACAGCAGAAGCAGCAACAACAACAAAAGCAGAAACAGCAGCAACATCAACCGGCCGCAGCCAACAATGAGAGATGCCCTCCGATCAACTTCTTCGGACTGGAGACAAAGGACGTCGACATCCTAAGTAAGTTGATCGCCAAAAATGGCTTTTTTATTAAATACGAATGTCAATTAAGAGATTGTCTGTCCACTGCTCATCAGTGGATAAGACTATCAAGGTATTAAGGAAAGGCTAGCGGTGGCGGAGGCCGAGTTTTTCTCGTATACCCCAACAGGGGAAAAGGAGCAGACCATGCTCCTTAAGGACGTGGATCCTGACACTGATCCCAAGGAGATCCTCGCCGAACTGCGCAAAGCGCAGAGCCAGTTCGTTGGGGTTAAGCCCTTCATCACTGCGGCAGCGAAAAGGGAGAAAATAAGACTCCCGTTCTTCCCAATACAGGTCATCCCAGACACCAAATTAGACAGCCTAAAGCGTATTAATCGTTTAGGCTCCATTCGTGTAAAATGGGAAATATTAAAAAAGACACGGCACACACTCCAGTGTGCTCGTTGTCAAAGGTTTGGGCATGCCGCGGCGAACTGCAACATGCAGTCTCGCTGCGTCAAATGTGCAGGAACCCACACTCGAGGGGAATGCCCTTTGGGGACTGAAAAAGTTGATGACAGGAGCATTCTGAAATGTGTTCTCTGCAAGACCAGCGGGCACCCTGCAAACTATCGGGGATGCCCTAAGGTCCAAGAAATCAGGAAGATAATAGAGTCAAAAAGGAAAGGAAAAATGGTAGAAGCAAGGCCAGTGCCACGTGCTCCAGCTACCACTGTTACACCGGCAGTCTCCTATGCCCAAATGGCATCAGGAAGGCGACCGGTACAACAGACAGTGCCGAAGGTGGCCCCAGTCCCAGTGGCCAGGCAACCTGAAGCCGATCTGACGGTCCTGCTCTCTATCCAGGGGCAGATCGCTCAGCTCCAAAAACAGTTCCTTGAGCAAGCAGCGGGAGTAGACCTCATCTACTCCACGCTGTTCGCCGAGCCAAACGCCACATCGGTCTGATGTCTGCGCATGCAGCCTGTAACCTAAAAATTCTAGCAGTGAATGTGAATTCACTGATCAAACCCGAACTACAATTAAATTTCGGCAACTTACTGCAAACGCATAATCCTGACGTGTTGATGGTTTGCGAGACTAAGCTAAATCAGACGCACACACTCAGGTACAATAATTATAACATCATTCGAAGAGATCGAACCTACCTAGCTGGCGGGGTCGCTCTCTTAATCAAAAAAGGCCTTTGTCATAAGGTCGTGTATAGCGGTGAAGATTTCAGGCGATAGAAACATGTGTCGCACGCATCCCCAACCAAACGTGGAATGACGCACACGGAACTGTTTAACTGCGGTTGAGTACGAGAGTGATCAGAGCGGGCTATTCGCTGCTATTCAGCTCCCGAACGAGGTGGAAGAACTGGAGGAGTATGTCAAGAGGCACCCTTATAATTACAATAAGGCCCGAAGGCACTGAAGTCGGAGATCAAGAACCTCCAACAGTTAATAAGAATAAATTATAGCGTGGCCATAAGCTTGCACTGGTGCAACAAAATCCGGGCTGTACGTTCCAACAGCCCGGGTATGTTCCCGCAAGTAAATAAAATATTCCGGAGGAAAGATCAAAACGACATTCAGGCTTCGACTTCCCAGAACGACAACTAACGAACAATTACTGATTTCAGTTGGCATCGATCCAGGTAGGGCAGTGCTAGACAATGACTTCTTCGTGGTTGAGGATCCCCAGGAGAAGGTGAAAGCTATTGGTGCTGTGTTTCAGCGAGCGTATACGGTGAACTTAGTTAGTAGGCCGAATCACGACCTGGAAAACAGAGCCTTGCTAAACCACTTCTATCTCCGCAACGAGATAAGTCAATGGCGATCCGAGAATCCAGGATTCACCAGGTTCAGTGACGATTTGGCACATAGTGCCGTCGCCAATGATAGAAATCACATCTTGATTTCGCAAGAAGATCTCCAGAGTATCTTTAACTCGCAGCAGTAGAAAAAGTCAGTGGGAATCGATGGTATACCTAATATTGTGCTTCGCCATCTTTCCCCCAAAACTGTGCAGATTTTCACAACAACGGCAAGGAGGTTGTTTTACAGCAGCCAACTTGGTTCCAGGGTGAAGGTAATCTGCTACATGGCCCTCATCAGGCCAATTATGGCGTACGATTGTCCATTGTGGTTCAACGTGAGTCCTTCCGAGATGGAAAAGATGAGGTTGTTCGAGAGACAGTGTCTTCGGTCCTGTCTCCGGTTATATCGTACACCCGAGTCTGAGTACAAGAGGTACTATCCTAACGAGGTCCTGTACAACGAGGCAAACGTGAACAGGATAGATAATTTTATTATTAAGCTGATCAGAAGACACATTGCACGAGCTATGACTATGACTACCCCAATATTATGTACCATGAAAGGGTGCGCCTTAACGGCTTTATTCCTCCCGAAGCATTCCTCTATTTAGACACGATTGGCCTAATACAGGATACAGACGGATGCCCTGTAATCTTCCATGTAGACAGGCGACTCCAATACGAACCGGATGTCGCTTGCACCCACGAGTATCTTCTTCGGTTCAGTCGAGCGATCCCCGCTCGAGATAGGAAGCAGTCTGCCAAATATCGGCAATTTTACTGGTGGTTACACCAAAACCAGTCTCCGCCACCGCTGGCCTTCTTAAACGACTCGATAGTTGACCATGGTGGCCAACTTACATAGGTTTTAAGGTAGTTATTAAGGACAAAAAAAAAAACAAAAAAAAAAATTATAAAACAAAAAAATCCAAACAAAAAAATCAAAAAAAAAAAAATATAAAACGAAATATATGTAAAACAAAAACCCAAGAAAAGGTGCACCACGGCGTATAAATTATATGTGTTAAGCATATACATAACATATACGCCCTGGTGCACGCGTCCGTACTGTTACGGACATAATTAAGATAGTCCTAAGTTTCATGTTAGGGTAATTTTGTATAAGGTAGATTAAGTAGTTAAGTTAAGTTTAGCCAAGTTTTTTATAAGTTTTCTTGGCAAATAAATAAATAATAAATAAATGAAGTTTGTCACTAACGACTAAAAAAACAAGTAGATTAAGCCGAAAGGCACATTAATAAAGTAGATTAGATTAGCTTAGAGTACCCGCATAGGGTCAGTAGGTTAGAATTAAGAACAATTTATGAATTGTTAAGTTAGTTAAGCTAGTTTTAAATTCTTTTATCTAGCATGTAAGTTAAATTTAATTAAATGAAAACAAAATTACACAAAAAAAAAAAAAGAGTAATCGCCGGTGAAATCGTGGTGCAGGGTTCGAGTCCCGTGGAAATTAAAGATCCTTTTTTTAAAAATGAATAATTAAAAACACAAAGACACATAGTGAGTGGCGTGATGGACGCAGTGAAGCGACCCGCGCTCGCAAAAACGTGAAAACATGATTAACCGGTGGCTGGCACATCAGACCACCAAGCGAGTGTGTCAGACCACCTACCAGATAGACCAGAGACGAGGTCAAAGAGGAGGAAGAAGCTCCAGCCGCAGCCAAATCTGGTGAAGCGCCGTATGGAAATATCCACAGCAACAACAACAGCAGTTGCAGTAACTACAGCAAGAGCAACCACTTCAGCAGCAGCAACAACAACAGCAGCTGTAGAAACAGCCACAGACCAGCAACAACATCCATTCGACGATGTCGAGTATGAATCAGAAGAGGGCGAGGGGAGATTCTACTACGGAGGTAGAGGGAACTCCTCTACCTCCGTGCGTTAATGTCATCCGAGTCGGATGACGAAGAGGAGGAGGACCGCGAGGAACTAGCCAAAGCCCAGAGGGAGAAGGCGGAATTGGACGCGCACATAAAAGCCATCCAAAAAAAATTAGAGGCCAGAAGGCTGGCCAAGGAGCAACAGCAGCAGCAGCAACAACAACAGCGCCCAAAGCAGCAGCAACAACAAGAGGCGTCCCAACAGCGGCCAAAAGGACAACGCACAGCAGCTGTCAAACAGCAACAACAACAGCAGCAGCCAAAGCAGCAGCAACAAAACCACAGCAGAAGCAGGCACAGCAGAAGCAGCAACAACAACAAAAGCATAAAAAGCAGCAACATCGCAGAACTGCGCAAAGCGCAGAGCGACGATATCCGGTTCGTTGGGGTTAAGCCCTTCATCACTGCGGCAACGAAAAGGGAGAACAGGAAACTTCCGTTCTTCTTAATCCAGGTCACCCCAGACACCAAATTAGACAGCCTAAAGCGTATTAATCGTTTAGGCTCCATTCGTGTAAAATGGGAAATATTAAAAAAGACACGGCACACACTCCAGTGTGCTCGTTGTCAAAGGTTTGGGCATGCCGCGGCGAACTGCAACATGCAGTCTCGCTGCGTCAAATGTGCAGGAACCCACACTCGAGGGGAATGCCCTTTGGGGACTGAAAAAGTTGATGACAGGAGCATTCTGAAATGTGTTCTCTGCAAGACCAGCGGGCACCCTGCAAACTATCGGGGATGCCCTAAGGTCCAAGAAATCAGGAAGATAATAGAGTCAAAAAGGAAAGGAAAAATGGTAGAAGCAAGGCCAGTGCCACGTGCTCCAGCTACCACTGTTACACCGGCAGTCTCCTATGCCCAAATGGCATCAGGAAGGCGACCGGTACAACAGACAGTGCCGAAGGTGGCCCCAGTCCCAGTGGCCAGGCAACCTGAAGCCGATCTGAAGACGGTCCTGCTCTCTATCCAGGGGCAGATCGCTCAGCTCCAAAAACAGTTCCTTGAGCAAGCAGCGGGAGTAGACCTCATCTACTCCACGCTGTTCGCCGAGCCAAACGCCACATCGGTCTGATGTCTGCGCATGCAGCCTGTAACCTAAAAATTCTAGCAGTGAATGTGAATTCACTGATCAAACCCGAACTACAATTAAATTTCGGCAACTTACTGCAAACGCATAATCCTGACGTGTTGATGGTTTGCGAGACTAAGCTAAATCAGACGCACACACTCAGGTACAATAATTATAACATCATTCGAAGAGATCGAACCTACCTAGCTGGCGGGGTCGCTCTCTTAATCAAAAAAGGCCTTTGTCATAAGGTCGTGTATAGCGGTGAAGATTTCAGGCGATAGAAACATGTGTCGCACGCATCCCCAACCAAACGTGGAATGACGCACACGGAACTGTTTAACTGCGGTTGAGTACGAGAGTGATCAGAGCGGGCTATTCGCTGCTATTCAGCTCCCGAACGAGGTGGAAGAACTGGGGAAATATGTTTAGACTCACCCTTATAATTATAATAAGGCCCGCTGGCCACGCTTCCCCAGGTCTTTGTCGATAGAACTATGTTCGAGTGGGATCAATCCTCAGACGAACAGAAACCAGACAAACGAGGAAGTTGACAGGTATCTCAGACAAATGGATAACGTGATCAAACGCACCATGGACAAGATCATTCCGAAGGTAGTACAAATCGATGACAGCGATGTTTATCGAAATGCTACCATCGATACACATCACGAGCGCCAAAGTACGCTGCTGTCAAGACTCAAACTCTTGTACATGCGGTCAAAATCCGGAAGTAAGGGCACTGAAGTCGGAGATCAAGAACCTCTAACAATTAATACGTATCAATTATAGCTTGGCTATAAGCTTGCACTGGGGCAATAAAATCCGGGCTGTACGTTCTAAAATCCCGGGTATGTTCCCTCAAGTAAACAAAATATTTCGGAGGAAACATCAAAACGACGTTCAGACTGTTAGACTTCCTAGGACGACAAACAACGAACAGTTACTGACTCCATTTGGCATAGATCCAGATGGGGAGTGCTAGAAAATGACTTGTTCGTGGTTGAAGATCCTCAGGAGAAGGTGAAAGCTATTGGTGCTGTGTTTCAGCGAGTGTATACGGTCAACTTAGTTAGTAGGCCGAATCACGACCTGGAAAACAGATCTTTGCTATATCACTTTTATCTCCGCAACGAGATATGTCAATGGCGATCCGAGAATCCAGGATTCACCAGGTTCAGTAATGATAATTTGGCACATAATGCCGTCGCCAACTATAGAAATCACATCTTGATGTCTCAAGAAGATCTCCAAGGTATCTTTAACTCGCCGCAGTAGAACAAGTCAGTGGGAATCGATGGTATACCTAATATTGTGCTTCGCCATCTTCCACCCAAAACTGTGCAGATTTTCACAACATGGTTTAACAATGCGCTGAGTAACGCATATTACATAAAACATTGGAAAAAAGCTGTGGTGCAACCAATCCCTAAACGGGACAAAGACAGTCAATCAATCAAAGACAGATCAATCCTTCTCTTCTTCCTTGCATAAGCAAGGTTTTTGAAAAGATAGTCATTCGAGTTCTGAAACAATGGGTTGAGGAAAATAATATCATACCGGACAACCAATTCGGATTCAAGGCATGAAACCATACATGCTGCGTCTAAACTAGTGTCCGACATTCAATTTAATAAAGACAAAAAACAATGTACGGGTGCTTGCCTGATTGACTTGGAGAAGGCGTTCAACACCGTTTGGCTGGAGGGCCTCTTCTTCAAGTTGATCAGGCTCGGCATAAGTAAACCACTGCTATACATGATCTAAGCAGTTGGTTCGCCGATCTTGTTTTCAATATTCACTGCAGATCTTATAGGTTCAATGCCGCACTTAATTGCGTACGCCGACGATTTAGTGGCGTACAGATCAGGTCCGAAGGTCGAAGTAATAAATATCTTGTTGCAACGTGAGTTCGAACAAATTCAGCGATTTTGCTACGAATGGAAGTTGATTATCAACTTCCTGAAGTGTGAAACTAACCTTTTCAGAACCCCGTTGAACATGGCATCATAGGATACGCGCACAAATTGGCGTAAGTTTGGCACTTTGGACCCACAGGGACGGCTGTTAGATGTGAAAAGTGTAGTCAGATACCTTGGCATTTGGTTGGACCAATATCTGTATTTTGACAAACATATAGATATTGCTCTGACGAAAGCCAGAAAGGCCTTGAGATGGAGTCGGATAGCGCAACAAAATCGTTAAAAGTTGAATTGCTATCCATGTTTGGACTTCTATAAATAAGGCAGGAGTGGATTAATTGCTTGCGGACATGGAGTTTTAACCACAGAAAATTAAATTCCGGATTGGAACAGAGGCCGTATTGAGGTTGAATTTGGTAAGCTATACACTACCCACGTAGAGGGCGAGACCGCGGTGTAAAAAGAAAAGCGGCACCAAGCTATATCCACCTGTCTTTCACTCAGCGCCAAGACAGTTGGTTTATAGCGGAATACACATCGAAGAGATTCACTCTAAGCTCACGCACATTGCTCACGCCAACCCTAAAACTTCCCATAGAATACCAAAAGGAGATATTAGAAAAAAAACCAACTCCGACTGCGAGTGGTAAAGCAGAGATGAGAAGTGTAATTTTCAGATTAGCTTCCCAACAACAAATTCCACCAACAAATTACACGCCACTTCATCTACAGTCGGAGAACTAAAACTTCGTGGGTGCATTCTATTTTATAGGCTCGAATAATAATCTTATGACTATCCGACGGCATTTGTTCGAGTGAAGTTCGAAATAATCGAAGTAATTAATTTCTTTCATGGAAGAATCTTTGCAACCATTTAATGATCTCCCTTCTTACATTGTTTGTGCCAATTGAACCACACCCAATTTGATACCGTTAATCTCCCTCGACATTCAAAATTCACATGAAATACATTTGTAAAAATTGAGCTTGTCTGAGCAAATCTGTGATAAACCTGACCTTGAATCTTGTCAGATGAAAAGCATTAGATATAGCATCGAATTGGTTCACAGAAATGAACACAAATTACCTTAAACGTCGTAAATACATCTCTCAATGTATTTGTAGTACCAAATGAAGTCATTTGGGAACATGACTTATACAGCTGGATCTTCGACAAAAAAATGTTTCGATTCCGATGATTCTTCAGAAACTAAATACTTCAAAGATTTGGGGGGCGGATTCCATGTAGGCAATTTGACTTTCCCATTTGCACAGCACATTCCCGTTGCTTCTACCGAGATTTTCAATGAATTGCAATATTCACACACTTGGTCCATTAAACCAATCGAAACTGATCGATTTCCAATGAAACGCATTTGCCGGGGTCGATGTTGGCTATTTTCACTCTCACTTTCAGGTTTGAACGCCTCGAACGTGGTCTTTGCTATACGTTCACATTGAGTCGAACGGCACGCTCCTCTTCACTTTCCTCGCTCTACTTTGTCTTAGCGGTTTTTTTTGTTTATATTTTGCGCGCGCACAAGATTTTGTTAGTACCCCTAAGTGTCCGGGTTCAAGACACAGCACTGGCCGAAGGCTTAGAGGGAGAAAAAGGGGAGGTGGTACCTGTGCACATTGGTTTTAAATATCTGCGGATTTTATTCTGGGGGAAATATTGGGCTGGGAAGAGCATTCCATCTGCAGAAGTATCCATCCGGGCCAGCGGATTTGTGCACGTCGAGATCTTTAAGTACTCTTGAAACTGTACGAGTGCGGAAGTGGATTTCTCCCATGGTGAAATCAACGCTCTCAAGCACAGGTGGCGATATATTGGAATCTGGCAGTGTTGAGCTGGCTGCAAAATGCGCCGCAAGTAGATTCGCTTTGTCTAAAGAGCTGAGCATTCCATCTGCAGAAGTATCCATCCGGGCCAGCGGATTTGTGCACGTCGAGATCTTTAAGTACTCTTGAAACTGTACGAGTGCGGAAGTGGATTTCTCCCATGGTGAAATCAACGCTCTCAAGCACAGGTGGCGACATATTGGAATCTGCCAGTGTTGAGCTGGCTGCGAAATGCGCCGCAAGTAGATTCGCTTTGTCTAAAGAGCTGACAGCTGGGATGTCATTGTAAATGAGCGTGGGAATTGAAGACGAGGTGGAATTCTTTACGTTTTTTACAAATGACAAAACGTTTTTGCTATCCTTGGGACACTGTACCACTTTTTGCCTCAAACCGTTTAAACTTATTCCGGTTTTCCTCAGTAGGGTTTGCTTTTTATATCCGAAAATTCAACTCTCTCAACCTGATAGCCTCTTTACAGCTCGAGTCGTACAATGCGTTTGCTTTGGGCTTGATACACTTCACTCTATGAGGAATGGATCTCATGCCCAGCAGAAGAAGGTTTTTGATCATATCAGCAGCGGCATCCACGTCACTATCGAGGAAGCATAGTGACCAGTTAAAATTCCTAAAGAAGTTGTTTAGACCGCTCCAATCGGCTTTCTCGTATAGCCATACTGTTCTTTTAGGAATTTGTTCTCTAACTGTTTGTGGCGATAACGAGAAATTATCTGATTCGACACAATGGTCAGACGAGCCTAGAGGTGACAGAATGTCAATAGAATATTTGTCAGGTTGAGAGTTGAGAAACAGGTACAGGTTGTTGGCGGTGTGATCTGCAATGCCAGGTATTCGTGTGGGCTCATTTACTAGCTGGGTCAGATTATTTACCTCAGTAAAGACTTCAACATACGAGTACCTTCCTTCGGATGTTGTCTGGCCCGAATGTCGAAGATAATTAGAATTGGGTACATTGAAATCGCCCGCAATGGCAATTTCAGTGTGAGGATACAGGGATACAATTCTTGAGATGGACTCGGATAGCGCATCAAATTTGTTGAAAGTTGAATTGCTTTCCATGTTTGGACTTCTATAAATAAAGCAGTAGTGGACTAAATGCTTACGGACATGAAGTTTTAACCACAGAAAATTAAATTCGGGATTGGAACAGAGGCCGTATTGAGGTTGAAGTTGGTAAGCTAAATCACAACGCACGTAGAGTGCGAGACTGTGGTGCAAAAAGAAAAGCGGCACCAAGCTTTATCCAGGCAGGTTTAAATCCGATAAATCGGCATTCTCCCCTACCTATGTTTCACTCAGCGCCAAGACAGCTGGTTTATAGCGGAATAGGTGGACATACATATCGATACCGTTTATCTCCCTCGACATTCAAAATTCACATGAAATACATTTGTAAAAATTGAGCTTGTCTGAGCAAATCTGTGATAAACCTGACCTTGAATCTTGTCAGATGAAAAGCATTCAGATATAGCATCGAATTGGTTCACAGAAATGAACACAAATTACCTTAAACGTCGTAAATACATCTCTCAATGTGAGAGACTGTGGTGCAAAAAGAAAAGCGGCACCAAGCTTTATCCAGGCAGGTTTAAGTCCGATAAATCGGCATTCTCCCCTACCTATGTTTCACTCAGCGCCAAGACAGCTGGTTTATAGCGGAATAGGTGGACATACATATCGACGAGATTCACTCTAAGCCCACGCACATTGCTCACGTCAACCCTAAAACTTCCCATAGAATACCAAAAGGAGATATTTGGAAAAAAACAACTCCGACTGCGAGTGGTAAAGCAGAGATGAGAAGTGTAATTTTCGGATTAGCTTCCCAACAACAATCGATGTAGTTGTTATGCCTGTACATCGATTGCAGTTGGTCCACCAACAAATTACACCTCTAAAATCCGCTACGTCAACTGCTACGCACTCTCAGTCATTCCTCAACCCGCCTGATAAAATCAAACGGGATTTGCGACCGAAAATGCGACCGATCGCACTCGACACCGAAACACTTCACTGCACTGCACTATGCTTTTTTTTCCCCTTGTGGGGCACTCGCGACGTTGTTTGGGCCACTGGGTTTACGTATTTATGGCGTAATGCACCGACGGGGACAAGTGCACGCGTCGGAGGATGGCACAAAAACATATGATCGAAGGGTTTACGAAGATCTGGGAAAATCAATACGTCCTTCCAGGCTACTATGTTCTTTACTCTATTAAAGGCACAAATAGCCTCTGAGTCTAAATTAATTTTTACATCTAATAAGACCCTAAAATGATATTAAAGCACGAAGTGATTTCGGCACTTCGAAATTAACTATATTTCTTATCTTACTAGGGCAAGTCTTGCTTCCCTCTCCAGACACGAGGAATCTTAAAAATCTAACTATTCATATTATATGGTCTTGGAATAAATTGACTTTAAGTCAAATGTTCTTATAGTTGCTTTGATGTCTGTATTAAAACGTAGTTTCTCATCGGGTTAAGCGAAAACTTCTGAAAAGTCTTCAATTAATTGTTAAAACTCATTTCCCATTTTTCAGGAACTGTTCTAGTATCTATTTCGATATTGTTGACCTGCTCACATTCAAAGAATTTGATCTGCATTTCACCATTTTGATGAAGTTATCTGTGCATTTATTTTTACGAGACAGTCGTATCCTATTATTGCGTCAAAAGTTTTTCACTTAGGGAGGCCATATATCTGTAATTGTATTACAAAACCGAATTTCACATTTTTGAGTTATCGTATTCTCACCGTTTAAAGTTTTAATTTTAATAGGTTTATCGTTTGAAATTTTTTTAAGCACGTTAATTTTTTAATATAATTTTTGGCTGTATAAGTGTCTACTAAGATTTTCAATACAACTTCGTCATTGAGCGTCTTTTCAACATATGGTAGAGCTGACTTCACCCTAAAAAATTAATCCGGTCCTCATATTTATCTATTGAAGAGTTTTCGCCGTCATTCATAGCTTTAGCTTGAATATAATTTATTCGCTGAGTTTTTGTCATAGGTGTCCTATCCGATTCGCAAGGGCGTTTACATGTTTTTTTCTATTTCTGCTTCTTGTTGCCTAGTTATGTTTGAATGTGTATTTCATTATAACGAAATCTAGATGAGTTATCATCAATCATATGATCCGTTATATCTTGAGGTCTTTGACGAAATCTCGCAGAATTTAAATTATTTTTATTAATTTGATCGCGTTGATCTGGTGTGTGGTGAATACTTTTTATATTTGACTGCATTGTGGACGAAACTCGTTTAAAATTATTATTAATCCCTGAAATAAATACTCGTAGCCCGTCTGCTCGGAATCTAACTCCTAGAGAATATCAATCAATTCGCTCTTCCCTGAATACTTCATTGAAATTTTATTTGTAATATCAGTAAAATGCTGCTCAACTTTATCGTAGAATCTTGCAATGTTCAAATTGCCTTGACATAACACACTCATTTGGTTCTCCAAAACATGTACCGGGCGTTTGTCAGAGTAAGTATTATCAAGTCGTGCAATTATTACACCAAAATTAAGAACTGTACTGTGGGATGCTAAGAAGGAAGTAATCAAAGTGTGATATGAAATATAGGGGTAGCAAACCGACAGTATCAGTGATTTTAGCCGAAGCATTGGGAGTGCTCAATGTAATTTTTTTTTCAATGTAATTCCATTTTTTCATAACTGTTCTTAATACTAACCTACTGACCCTATGCGGGTACTCTAAGCCAATCTAATCTACATTATACATGTGCCTTTCGGCTTAATCTACCTGTTCTATTTTTAAGTCTTTGACGACAAATTGTTATTCATATTTTATGCACCAAGAAAACTGATAAAAAAACTTGTCTTAAAAAAAAAAAAAACTTATCCTAACTTACCCTAACATAAAACTTAAGACTATCTTAACTATGGCCGTAACAGTACGAACGCGTGCACCAGGGAGTATATGTTATGTATATGCTTAACATATAGTTTATACTCCGTGGTGCACCTTTTTTTGGGTTTTCGTTTTACAATTTTTTTTTTGTATTTTTTTTTTTTTTAATAACTACCTTAAAACCTATGTAAGCCGGCCACCATGGTCAACTATCGGGTCGTTTAAAAAGGCCAGCGGTGGCGCAGACTGGTCTTGGTGTAACCACCAGTAAAATTGCCGATATTTGGCAGACTGCTTCCTATCTCGAGCGGGGATCGCTCGACTGAAACGAAGAAGATCCTCGTGGGTGCGAGTGACATCCTGTTCGTATTGGAGTCGCCTGTCCACTGTTCGGCGTACGTCATGGAAGATAACAGGGCATCCGTCTGTATCCTGTATTAGGCCAATCGTGTCTAAATGTAGAAATGCTTCGGGAGGAATAAAGCCGTTAAGGCGCACCTTTTCGTGGTACATAATATTGGGGTAGTAAGCCCCGAAGATCAGACTTTTGGAAAAAGTCATAGCTCGTGCAATGTGTCTTCTGATCAGCTTAATAATAAAATTATCTATCCTGTTCACGTTTGCCTCGTTGTACAGGACCTCGTTAGGATAGTACCTCTTGTACTCAGACTCGGGTGTACGATATAACCGGAGACAGGACCGAAGACACTGTCTCTCGAACAACCTCATCTTTTCCATCTCGGAAGGACTCACGTTGAACCACAATGGACAATCGTACGCCATAATTGGCCTGATGAGGGCCATGTAGCAGATTACCTTCACCCTGGAACCAAGTTGGCTGCTGTAAAACAACCTCCTTGCCGTTGTTGTGAAAATCTGCACAGTTTTGGGGGAAAGATGGCGAAGCACAATATTAGGTATACCATCGATTCCCACTGACTTTTTCTACTGCTGCGAGTTAAAGATACTCTGGAGATCTTCTTGCGAAATCAAGATGTGATTTCTATCATTGGCGACGGCACTATGTGCCAAATCGTCACTGAACCTGGTGAATCCTGGATTCTCGGATCGCCATTGACTTATCTCGTTGCGGAGATAGAAGTGGTTTAGCAAGGCTCTGTTTTCCAGGTCGTGATTCGGCCTACTAACTAAGTTCACCGTATACGCTCGCTGAAACACAGCACCAATAGCTTTCACCTTCTCCTGGGGATCCTCAACCACGAAGAAGTCATTGTCTAGCACTGCCCTACCTGGATCGATGCCAACTGAAATCAGTAATTGTTCGTTAGTTGTCGTTCTGGGAAGTCGAAGCCTGAATGTCGTTTTGATCTTTCCTCCGGAATATTTTATTTACTTGCGGGAACATACCCGGGTTGTTGGAACGTACAGCCCGGATTTTGTTGCACCAGTGCAAGCTTATGGCCACGCTATAATTTATTCTTATTAACTGTTGGAGGTTCTTGATCTCCGACTTCAGTGCCCTGACTTCCGCGTTTTGCGGATCTGTAAACCGCCTGTGCAAGAGCTTGAGTCTTGACAGCAGTCTACTTTTGTGCACGTGAAGTGCATCGATGGTAGCATTTCGATAGACGTCACTGACATCGATTTGCACTACCATCGGAATCGTCTTGTCCATGGTACGTTTAATTACGTCGTCCATTTGTACCAACCTAACTAACGCGAAGGTTGACAGGTACCTCAACCTCCGCATTAGTTAGGTTTCTGTTTGTCGGCGGATTGATCCCACTCGAACGTAGTTCTGTGGCTAAAGACCTGGAGAAGCGTGGCCAGCGGGCCTTATTGTAATTATAAGGGTGCCTCTTGACATACTCCTCCAGTTCTTCCACCTCGTTCGGGAGCTGAATAGCAGCGAATAGCCCGCTCTGATCACTCTCGTACTCAACCGCAGTTAAACAGTTCCGTGTGCGTCATTCCACGTTTGGTTGGGGATGCGTGCGACACATGTTTCTATCGCCTGAAATCTTCACCGCTATACACGACCTTATGACAAAGGCCTTTTTTGATTAAGAGAGCGACCCCGCCAGCTAGGTAGGTTCGATCTCTTCGAATGATGTTATAATTATTGTACCTGAGTGTGTGCGTCTGATTTAGCTTAGTCTCGCAAACCATCAACACGTCAGGATTATGCGTTTGCAGTAAGTTGCCGAAATTTAATTGTAGTTCGGGTTTGATCAGTGAATTCACATTCACTGCTAGAATTTTTAGGTTACAGGCTGCATGCGCAGACATCAGACCGATGTGGCGTTTGGCTCGGCGAACAGCGTGGAGTAGATGAGGTCTACTCCCGCTGCTTGCTCAAGGAACTGTTTTTGGAGCTGAGCGATCTGCCCCTGGATAGAGAGCAGGACCGTCAGATCGGCTTCAGGTTGCCTGGCCACTGGGACTGGGGCCACCTTCGGCACTGTCTGTTGTACCGGTCGCCTTCCTGATGCCATTTGGGCATAGGAGACTGCCGGTGTAACAGTGGTAGCTGGAGCACGTGGCACTGGCCTTGCTTCTACCATTTTTCCTTTCCTTTTTGACTCTATTATCTTCCTGATTTCTTGGACCTTAGGGCATCCCCGATAGTTTGCAGGGTGCCCGCTGGTCTTGCAGAGAACACATTTCAGAATGCTCCTGTCATCAACTTTTTCAGTCCCCAAAGGGCATTCCCCTCGAGTGTGGGTTCCTGCACATTTGACGCAGCGAGACTGCATGTTGCAGTTCGCCGCGGCATGCCCAAACCTTTGACAACGAGCACACTGGAGTGTGTGCCGTGTCTTTTTTAATATTTCCCATTTTACACGAATGGAGCCTAAACGATTAATACGCTTTAGGCTGTCTAATTTGGTGTCTGGGGTGACCTGGATTAAGAAGAACGGAAGTTTCCTGTTCTCCCTTTTCGTTGCCGCAGTGATGAAGGGCTTAACCCCAACGAACCGGATATCGTCGCTCTGCGCTTTGCGCAGTTCTGCGATGTTGCTGCTTTTTATGCTTTTGTTGTTGTTGCTGCTTCTGCTGTGCCTGCTTCTGCTGTGGTTTTGTTGCTGCTGCTTTGGCTGCTGCTGTTGTTGTTGCTGTTTGACAGCTGCTGTGCGTTGTCCCTTTGGCCGCTGTTGGGACGCCTCTTGTTGTTGCTGCTGCTTTGGGCGCTGTTGTTGTTGCTGCTGCTGCTGTTGCTCCTTGGCCAGCCTTCTGGCCTCTAATTTTTTTTTTATGGCTTTTATGTGCGCATCCAATTCCGCCTTCTCCCTCTGGGCTTTGGCGAGTTCCTCGCGGTCCTCCTCCTCTTCGTCATCCGACTCGGATGACATTAACGCACGGAGGTAGAGGAGTTCCCTCTACCTCCGTAGTAGAATCTCCCCTCGCCCTCTTCTGATTCATACTCGACATCGTCGAATGGATGTTGTTGCTGGTCTGTGGCTGTTTCTACAGCTGCTGTTGTTGTTGCTGCTGCTGAAGTGGTTGCTCTTGCTGTAGTTACTGCAACTGCTGTTGTTGTTGCTGTGGATATTTCCATACGGCGCTTCACCAGATTTGGCTGCGGCTGGAGCTTCTTCCTCCTCTTTGACCTCGTCTCTGGTCTATCTGGTAGGTGGTCTGACACACTCGCTTGGTGGTCTGATGTGCCAGCCACCGGTTAATCATGTTTTCACGTTTTTGCGAGCGCGGGTCGCTTCACTGCGTCCATCACGCCACTCACTATGTGTCTTTGTGTTTTTAATTATTCATTTTTAAAAAAAGGATCTTTAATTTCCACGGGACTCGAACCCTGCACCACGATTTCACCGGCGATTACTCTTTTTTTTTTTTTGTGTAATTTTGTTTTCATTTAATTAAATTTAACTTACATGCTAGATAAAAGAATTTAAAACTAGCTTAACTAACTTAACAATTCATAAATTGTTCTTAATTCTAACCTACTGACCCTATGCGGGTACTCTAAGCTAATCTAATCTACTTTATTAATGTGCCTTTCGGCTTAATCTACTTGTTTTTTTAGTCGTTAGTGACAAACTTCATTTATTTATTATTTATTTATTTGCCAAGAAAACTTATAAAAAACTTGGCTAAACTTAACTTAACTACTTAATCTACCTTATACAAAATTACCCTAACATGAAACTTAGGACTATCTTAATTATGTCCGTAACAGTACGGACGCGTGCACCAGGGCGTATATGTTATGTATATGCTTAACACATATAATTTATACGCCGTGGTGCACCTTTTCTTGGGTTTTTGTTTTACATATATTTCGTTTTATATTTTTTTTTTTGATTTTTTTGTTTTATAATTTTTTTTTTTTTTGTTTTTTTTTTGTCCTTAATAACTACCTTAAAACCTATGTAAGTTGGCCACCATGGTCAACTATCGAGTCGTTTAAGAAGGCCAGCGGTGGCGGAGACTGGTTTTGGTGTAACCACCAGTAAAATTGCCGATATTTGGCAGACTGCTTCCTATCTCGAGCGGGGATCGCTCGACTGAACCGAAGAAGATACTCGTGGGTGCAAGCGACATCCGGTTCGTATTGGAGTCGCCTGTCTACATGGAAGATTACAGAGCATCCGTCTGTATCCTGTATTAGGCCAATCGTGTCTAAATAGAGGAATGCTTCGGGAGGAATAAAGCCGTTAAGGCGCACCCTTTCATGGTACATAATATTGGGGTAGTCATAGTCATAGCTCGTGCAATGTGCCTTCTGATCAGCTTAATAATAAAATTATCTATCCTGTTCACGTTTGCCTCGTTGTACATGACCTCGTTAGGATAGTACCTCTTGTACTCAGACTCGGGTGTACGATATAACCGGAGACAGGACCGAAGACACTGTCTCTCGAACAACATCATCTTTTCCATCTGGGAAGGACTCGCCATAATACGCCATAATTGGCCTGATAAGGGCCATGTAGCAGATTACCTTCACCCTGGTATCAAGTTGGCTGCTGTAAAACAACCTCCTTGCCACAGCAAAGGCCTTTCTGGCTTTCGTCAGAGCAATATCTATACGTTTGTCAAAATACAGATATTGATCCAGCCAAATGCCAAGATATCTAACCACACCTTTCACAGCTAACGGCCGTCCCTGCGGGTCAACTATGCCGAACTTGCGCCAGTTTAAGCGAATATCCCGCGACGCCATGTACAACGGGGTCCTGAAAAGGGTAGTTTCGCACTTCAGGAAGTTGATAACCAACTTCCAGTCGTCGCAAAATTTCTGAATTTTCTCGAAGTCACGCTGCAACAAGATATTTATTACCTCGCTACTAGGTTGTCGGCGTACGCAATTAAGTGCGGCATGGAACCTATAAGTTCTGCAGTGAATATTGAAAACAAGATCGGCGAACCAATCGCCCCCTGTTGTAGACCATTTTTAATGTCAAAGACCGTAGTGGAAGTTACGTCGCCACTTTTCACGACGAACTTTCTACCTGTTATCATGTCATAGATCATGTACAGCAGTGGTTTACTTATTCCGAGCCTGACTAACTTGAAGAAGAGGCCCTCCAACCAAACGGTGTCGAACGCCTTCTCCAGATCAATCAAACAGGCACCCGTGCACTGATTTTTGTTTTTGTTCTACTGAATGTCGGAAACCAGCTTTGACGCGGCATGTATAGTATCATGCCCCGCCCTGAATCCGAACTGGTTATCCGGTATGATTTTATTTTCATCAACCCATGGCTTCAGAACTCGAATGACTATCTTTTCAAAAACCTTGCTTATGCAAGGAAGAAGACTGATTTGTCGGAATGGAATTGTCTTTGTCCCGTTTAGGGATCGGTTGCACTACAACTGTTTTCCAGCGCGAATTGTAATATGCATTACTCAGCGCAATGTTGAACAACGTTGTGTAAATTTGGACTGCTGCCGGGGGAAGGTGGCGAAGCACAATATTCGATATTCCATCGATTCCCGCTGACTGAAGAAGAAATTCTTCATCGAGTTAAAGATACTCTGGAGATCTTCTTGCGAAATCAAGATGTGATTTCTATCATTGGCGACGGCACTATGTGCCAAATCGTCACTGAACCTGGTGAATCCTGGATTCTCGGATCGCCATTGACTTATCTCGTTGCGGAGATAGAAGTGGTTTAGCAAGGCTCTGTTTTCCAGGTCGTGATTCGGCCTACTAACTAAGTTCACCGTATACGCTCGCTGAAACACAGCACCAATAGCTTTCACCTTCTCCTGGGGATCCTCAACCACGAAGAAGTCATTGTCTAGCACTGCCCTACCTGGATCGATGCCAACTGAAATCAGTAATTGTTCGTTAGTTGTCGTTCTGGGAAGTCGAAGCCTGAATGTCGTTTTGATCTTTCCTCCGGAATATTTTATTTACTTGCGGGAACATACCCGGGTTGTTGGAACGTACAGCCCGGATTTTGTTGCACCAGTGCAAGCTTATGGCCACGCTATAATTTATTCTTATTAACTGTTGGAGGTTCTTGATCTCCGACTTCAGTGCCCTGACTTCCGCGTTTTGCGGATCTGTAAACCGCCTGTGCAAGAGCTTGAGTCTTGACAGCAGTCTACTTTTGTGCACGTGAAGTGCATCGATGGTAGCATTTCGATAGACGTCACTGACATCGATTTGCACTACCATCGGAATCGTCTTGTCCATGGTACGTTTAATTACGTCGTCCATTTGTACCAACCTAACTAACGCGAAGGTTGACAGGTACCTCAACCTCCGCATTAGTTAGGTTTCTGTTTGTCGGCGGATTGATCCCACTCGAACGTAGTTCTGTGGCTAAAGACCTGGAGAAGCATGGCCAGCGGGCCTTATTGTAATTATAAGGGTGCCTCTTGACATACTCCTCCAGTTCTTCCACCTCGTTCGGGAGCTGAATAGCAGCGAATAGCCCGCTCTGATCACTCTCGTACTCAACCGCAGTTAAACAGTTCCGTGTGCGTCATTCCATGTTTGGTTGGGGATGCGTGCGACACATGTTTCTATCGCCTGAAATCTTCACCGCTATACACGACCTTATGACAAAGGCCTTTTTTGATTAAGAGAGCGACCCCGCCAGCTAGGTAGGTTCGATCTCTTCGAATGATGTTATAATTATTGTACCTGAGTGTGTGCGTCTGATTTAGCTTAGTCTCGCAAACCATCAACACGTCAGGATTATGCGTTTGCAGTAAGTTGCCGAAATTTAATTGTAGTTCGGGTTTGATCAGTGAATTCACATTCACTGCTAGAATTTTTAGGTTACAGGCTGCATGCGCAGACATCAGACCGATGTGGCGTTTGGCTCGGCGAACAGCGTGGAGTAGATGAGGTCTACTCCCGCTGCTTGCTCAAGGAACTGTTTTTGGAGCTGAGCGATCTGCCCCTGGATAGAGAGCAGGACCGTCTTCAGATCGGCTTCAGGTTGCCTGGCCACTGGGACTGGGGCCACCTTCGGCACTGTCTGTTGTACCGGTCGCCTTCCTGATGCCATTTGGGCATAGGAGACTGCCGGTGTAACAGTGGTAGCTGGAGCACGTGGCACTGGCCTTGCTTCTACCATTTTTCCTTTCCTTTTTGACTCTATTATCTTCCTGATTTCTTGGACCTTAGGGCATCCCCGATAGTTTGCAGGGTGCCCGCTGGTCTTGCAGAGAACACATTTCAGAATGCTCCTGTCATCAACTTTTTCAGTCCCCAAAGGGCATTCCCCTCGAGTGTGGGTTCCTGCACATTTGACGCAGCGAGACTGCATGTTGCAGTTCGCCGCGGCATGCCCAAACCTTTGACAACGAGCACACTGGAGTGTGTGCCGTGTCTTTTTTAATATTTCCCATTTTACACGAATGGAGCCTAAACGATTAATACGCTTTAGGCTGTCTAATTTGGTGTCTGGGGTGACCTGGATTAAGAAGAACGGAAGTTTCCTGTTCTCCCTTTTCGTTGCCGCAGTGATGAAGGGCTTAACCCCAACGAACCGGACATCGTCGCTCTGCGCTTTGCGCAGTTCTGCGATGTTGCTGCTTTTTATGCTTTTGTTGTTGTTGCTGCTTCTGCTGTGCCTGCTTCTGCTGTGGTTTTGTTGCTGCTGCTTTGGCTGCTGCTGTTGTTGTTGCTGTTTGACAGCTGCTGTGCGTTGTCCCTTTGGCCGCTGTTGGGACGCCTCTTGTTGTTGCTGCTGCTTTGGGCGCTGTTGTTGTTGCTGCTGCTGCTGTTGCTCCTTGGCCAGCCTTCTGGCCTCTAATTTTTTTTTTATGGCTTTTATGTGCGCATCCAATTCCGCCTTCTCCCTCTGGGCTTTGGCGAGTTCCTCGCGGTCCTCCTCCTCTTCGTCATCCGACTCGGATGACATTAACGCACGGAGGTAGAGGAGTTCCCTCTACCTCCGTAGTAGAATCTCCCCTCGCCCTCTTCTGATTCATACTCGACATCGTCGAATGGATGTTGTTGCTGGTCTGTGGCTGTTTCTACAGCTGCTGTTGTTGTTGCTGCTGCTGAAGTGGTTGCTCTTGCTGTAGTTACTGCAACTGCTGTTGTTGTTGCTGTGGATATTTCCATACGGCGCTTCACCAGATTTGGCTGCGGCTGGAGCTTCTTCCTCCTCTTTGACCTCGTCTCTGGTCTATCTGGTAGGTGGTCTGACACACTCGCTTGGTGGTCTGATGTGCCAGCCACCGGTTAATCATGTTTTCACGTTTTTGCGAGCGCGGGTCGCTTCACTGCGTCCATCACGCCACTCACTATGTGTCTTTGTGTTTTTAATTATTCATTTTTAAAAAAAGGATCTTTAATTTCCACGGGACTCGAACCCTGCACCACGATTTCACCGGCGATTACTCTTTTTTTTTTTTGTGTAATTTTGTTTTCATTTAATTAAATTTAACTTACATGCTAGATAAAAGAACTTAAAACTAACTTAACTAACTTAACAATTCATAAATTGTTCTTAATTCTAACCTACTGACCCTATGCGGGTACTCTAAGCTAATCTAATCTACTTTATTAATGTGCCTTTCGGCTTAATCTACTTGTTTTTTTAGTCGTTAGTGACAAACTTCATTTATTTATTATTTATTTATTTGCCAAGAAAACTTATAAAAAACTTGGCTAAACTTAACTTAACTACTTAATCTACCTTATACAAAATTACCCTAACATGAAACTTAGGACTATCTTAATTATGTCCGTAACAGTACGGACGCGTGCACCAGGGCGTATATGTTATGTATATGCTTAACACATATAATTTATACGCCGTGGTGCACCTTTTCTTGGGTTTTTGTTTTACATATATTTCGTTTTATATTTTTTTTTTTTTGATTTTTTTGTTTTATAATTTTTTTGCTTGGATTTTTTTGTTTTATAATTTTTTTTTTTTTGTTTTTTTTTGTCCTTAATAACTACCTTAAAACCTATGTAAGTTGGCCACCATGGTCAACTATCGAGTCGTTTAAGAAGGCCAGCGGTGGCGGAGACTGGTTTTGGTGTAACCACCAGTAAAATTGCCGATATTTGGCAGACTGCTTCCTATCTCGAGCGGGGATCGCTCGACTGAACCGAAGAAGATACTCGTGGGTGCAAGCGACATCCGGTTCGTATTGGAGTCGCCTGTCTACATGGAAGATTACAGGGCATCCGTCTGTATCCTGTATTAGGCCAATCGTGTCTAAATAGAGGAATGCTTCGGGAGGAATAAAGCCGTTAAGGCGCACCCTTTCATGGTACATAATATTGGGGTAGTCATAGTCATAGCTCGTGCAATGTGCCTTCTGATCAGCTTAATAATAAAATTATCTATCCTGTTCACGTTTGCCTCGTTGTACATGACCTCGTTAGGATAGTACCTCTTGTACTCAGACTCGGGTGTACGATATAACCGGAGACAGGACCGAAGACACTGTCTCTCGAACAACATCATCTTTTCCATCTGGGAAGGACTCGCCATAATACGCCATAATTGGCCTGATAAGGGCCATGTAGCAGATTACCTTCACCCTGGTATCAAGTTGGCTGCTGTAAAACAACCTCCTTGCCACAGCAAAGGCCTTTCTGGCTTTCGTCAGAGCAATATCTATACGTTTGTCAAAATACAGATATTGATCCAGCCAAATGCCAAGATATCTAACCACACCTTTCACAGCTAACGGCCGTCCCTGCGGGTCAACTATGCCGAACTTGCGCCAGTTTAAGCGAATCCCCCGCGACGCCATGTACAACGGGGTCCTGAAAAGGGTAGTTTCGCACTTCAGGAAGTTGATAACCAACTTCCAGTCGTCGCAAAATTTCTGAATTTTCTCGAAGTCACGCTGCAACAAGATATTTATTACCTCGCTACTAGGTTGTCGGCGTACGCAATTAAGTGCGGCATGGAACCTATAAGTTCTGCAGTGAATATTGAAAACAAGATCGGCGAACCAATCGCCCCCTGTTGTAGACCATTTTTAATGTCAAAGACCGTAGTGGAAGTTACGTCGCCACTTTTCACGACGAACTTTCTACCTGTTATCATGTCATAGATCATGTACAGCAGTGGTTTACTTATTCCGAGCCTGACTAACTTGAAGAAGAGGCCCTCCAACCAAACGGTGTCGAACGCCTTCTCCAGATCAATCAAACAGGCACCCGTGCACTGATTTTTGTTTTTGTTCTACTGAATGTCGGAAACCAGCTTTGACGCGGCATGTATAGTATCATGCCCCGCCCTGAATCCGAACTGGTTATCCGGTATGATTTTATTTTCATCAACCCATGGCTTCAGAACTCGAATGACTATCTTTTCAAAAACCTTGCTTATGCAAGGAAGAAGACTGATTTGTCGGAATGGAATTGTCTTTGTCCCGTTTAGGGATCGGTTGCACTACAACTGTTTTCCAGCGCGAATTGTAATATGCATTACTCAGCGCAATGTTGAACAACGTTGTGTAAATTTGGACTGCTGCCGGGGGAAGGTGGCGAAGCACAATATTCGATATTCCATCGATTCCCGCTGACTGAAGAAGAAATTCTTCATCGAGTTAAAGATACTCTGGAGATCTTCTTGCGAAATCAAGATGTGATTTCTATCATTGGCGACGGCACTATGTGCCAAATCGTCACTGAACCTGGTGAATCCTGGATTCTCGGATCGCCATTGACTTATCTCGTTGCGGAGATAGAAGTGGTTTAGCAAGGCTCTGTTTTCCAGGTCGTGATTCGGCCTACTAACTAAGTTCACCGTATACGCTCGCTGAAACACAGCACCAATAGCTTTCACCTTCTCCTGGGGATCCTCAACCACGAAGAAGTCATTGTCTAGCACTGCCCTACCTGGATCGATGCCAACTGAAATCAGTAATTGTTCGTTAGTTGTCGTTCTGGGAAGTCGAAGCCTGAATGTCGTTTTGATCTTTCCTCCGGAATATTTTATTTACTTGCGGGAACATACCCGGGTTGTTGGAACGTACAGCCCGGATTTTGTTGCACCAGTGCAAGCTTATGGCCACGCTATAATTTATTCTTATTAACTGTTGGAGGTTCTTGATCTCCGACTTCAGTGCCCTGACTTCCGCGTTTTGCGGATCTGTAAACCGCCTGTGCAAGAGCTTGAGTCTTGACAGCAGTCTACTTTTGTGCACGTGAAGTGCATCGATGGTAGCATTTCGATAGACGTCACTGACATCGATTTGCACTACCATCGGAATCGTCTTGTCCATGGTACGTTTAATTACGTCGTCCATTTGTACCAACCTAACTAACGCGAAGGTTGACAGGTACCTCAACCTCCGCATTAGTTAGGTTTCTGTTTGTCGGCGGATTGATCCCACTCGAACGTAGTTCTGTGGCTAAAGACCTGGAGAAGCGTGGCCAGCGGGCCTTATTGTAATTATAAGGGTGCCTCTTGACATACTCCTCCAGTTCTTCCACCTCGTTCGGGAGCTGAATAGCAGCGAATAGCCCGCTCTGATCACTCTCGTACTCAACCGCAGTTAAACAGTTCCGTGTGCGTCATTCCACGTTTGGTTGGGGATGCGTGCGACACATGTTTCTATCGCCTGAAATCTTCACCGCTATACACGACCTTATGACAAAGGCCTTTTTTGATTAAGAGAGCGACCCCGCCAGCTAGGTAGGTTCGATCTCTTCGAATGATGTTATAATTATTGTACCTGAGTGTGTGCGTCTGATTTAGCTTAGTCTCGCAAACCATCAACACGTCAGGATTATGCGTTTGCAGTAAGTTGCCGAAATTTAATTGTAGTTCGGGTTTGATCAGTGAATTCACATTCACTGCTAGAATTTTTAGGTTACAGGCTGCATGCGCAGACATCAGACCGATGTGGCGTTTGGCTCGGCGAACAGCGTGGAGTAGATGAGGTCTACTCCCGCTGCTTGCTCAAGGAACTGTTTTTGGAGCTGAGCGATCTGCCCCTGGATAGAGAGCAGGACCGTCAGATCGGCTTCAGGTTGCCTGGCCACTGGGACTGGGGCCACCTTCGGCACTGTCTGTTGTACCGGTCGCCTTCCTGATGCCATTTGGGCATAGGAGACTGCCGGTGTAACAGTGGTAGCTGGAGCACGTGGCACTGGCCTTGCTTCTACCATTTTTCCTTTCCTTTTTGACTCTATTATCTTCCTGATTTCTTGGACCTTAGGGCATCCCCGATAGTTTGCAGGGTGCCCGCTGGTCTTGCAGAGAACACATTTCAGAATGCTCCTGTCATCAACTTTTTCAGTCCCCAAAGGGCATTCCCCTCGAGTGTGGGTTCCTGCACATTTGACGCAGCGAGACTGCATGTTGCAGTTCGCCGCGGCATGCCCAAACCTTTGACAACGAGCACACTGGAGTGTGTGCCGTGTCTTTTTTAATATTTCCCATTTTACACGAATGGAGCCTAAACGATTAATACGCTTTAGGCTGTCTAATTTGGTGTCTGGGGTGACCTGGATTAAGAAGAACGGAAGTTTCCTGTTCTCCCTTTTCGTTGCCGCAGTGATGAAGGGCTTAACCCCAACGAACCGGATATCGTCGCTCTGCGCTTTGCGCAGTTCTGCGATGTTGCTGCTTTTTATGCTTTTGTTGTTGTTGCTGCTTCTGCTGTGCCTGCTTCTGCTGTGGTTTTGTTGCTGCTGCTTTGGCTGCTGCTGTTGTTGTTGCTGTTTGACAGCTGCTGTGCGTTGTCCCTTTGGCCGCTGTTGGGACGCCTCTTGTTGTTGCTGCTGCTTTGGGCGCTGTTGTTGTTGCTGCTGCTGCTGTTGCTCCTTGGCCAGCCTTCTGGCCTCTAATTTTTTTTTTATGGCTTTTATGTGCGCATCCAATTCCGCCTTCTCCCTCTGGGCTTTGGCGAGTTCCTCGCGGTCCTCCTCCTCTTCGTCATCCGACTCGGATGACATTAACGCACGGAGGTAGAGGAGTTCCCTCTACCTCCGTAGTAGAATCTCCCCTCGCCCTCTTCTGATTCATACTCGACATCGTCGAATGGATGTTGTTGCTGGTCTGTGGCTGTTTCTACAGCTGCTGTTGTTGTTGCTGCTGCTGAAGTGGTTGCTCTTGCTGTAGTTACTGCAACTGCTGTTGTTGTTGCTGTGGATATTTCCATACGGCGCTTCACCAGATTTGGCTGCGGCTGGAGCTTCTTCCTCCTCTTTGACCTCGTCTCTGGTCTATCTGGTAGGTGGTCTGACACACTCGCTTGGTGGTCTGATGTGCCAGCCACCGGTTAATCATGTTTTCACGTTTTTGCGAGCGCGGGTCGCTTCACTGCGTCCATCACGCCACTCACTATGTGTCTTTGTGTTTTTAATTATTCATTTTTAAAAAAAGGATCTTTAATTTCCACGGGACTCGAACCCTGCACCACGATTTCACCGGCGATTACTCTTTTTTTTTTTTTGTGTAATTTTGTTTTCATTTAATTAAATTTAACTTACATGCTAGATAAAAGAATTTAAAACTAGCTTAACTAACTTAACAATTCATAAATTGTTCTTAATTCTAACCTACTGACCCTATGCGGGTACTCTAAGCTAATCTAATCTACTTTATTAATGTGACTTTCGGCTTAATCTACTTGTTTTTTTAGTCGTTAGTGACAAACTTCATTTAT
Source organism: Eristalis tenax (assembly GCA_905231855.2). Lineage (NCBI taxonomy): Eukaryota > Metazoa > Arthropoda > Insecta > Diptera > Syrphidae > Eristalis > Eristalis tenax. Next base: position 93,611,577 of record HG993124.1, on the reverse strand, counting down.
TTATTATTTATTTATTTGCCAAGAAAACTTATAAAAAACTTGGCTAAACTTAACTTAACTACTTAATCTACCTTATACAAAATTACCCTAACATGAAACTTAGGACTATCTTAATTATGTCCGTAACAGTACGGACGCGTGCACCAGGGCGTATATGTTATGTATATGCTTAACACATATAATTTATACGCCGTGGTGCACCTTTTCTTGGGTTTTTGTTTTACATATATTTCGTTTTATATTTTTTTTTTTGATTTTTTTGTTTTATAATTTTTTTTTTTTTGTTTTTTTTTTGTCCTTAATAACTACCTTAAAACCTATGTAAGTTGGCCACCATGGTCAACTATCGAGTCGTTTAAGAAGGCCAGCGGTGGCGGAGACTGGTTTTGGTGTAACCACCAGTAAAATTGCCGATATTTGGCAGACTGCTTCCTATCTCGAGCGGGGATCGCTCGACTGAACCGAAGAAGATACTCGTGGGTGCAAGCGACATCCGGTTCGTATTGGAGTCGCCTGTCTACATGGAAGATTACAGGGCATCCGTCTGTATCCTGTATTAGGCCAATCGTGTCTAAATAGAGGAATGCTTCGGGAGGAATAAAGCCGTTAAGGCGCACCCTTTCATGGTACATAATATTGGGGTAGTCATAGTCATAGCTCGTGCAATGTGCCTTCTGATCAGCTTAATAATAAAATTATCTATCCTGTTCACGTTTGCCTCGTTGTACATGACCTCGTTAGGATAGTACCTCTTGTACTCAGACTCGGGTGTACGATATAACCGGAGACAGGACCGAAGACACTGTCTCTCGAACAACATCATCTTTTCCATCTGGGAAGGACTCGCCATAATACGCCATAATTGGCCTGATAAGGGCCATGTAGCAGATTACCTTCACCCTGGTATCAAGTTGGCTGCTGTAAAACAACCTCCTTGCCACAGCAAAGGCCTTTCTGGCTTTCGTCAGAGCAATATCTATACGTTTGTCAAAATACAGATATTGATCCAGCCAAATGCCAAGATATCTAACCACACCTTTCACAGCTAACGGCCGTCCCTGCGGGTCAACTATGCCGAACTTGCGCCAGTTTAAGCGAATATCCCGCGACGCCATGTACAACGGGGTCCTGAAAAGGGTAGTTTCGCACTTCAGGAAGTTGATAACCAACTTCCAGTCGTCGCAAAATTTCTGAATTTTCTCGAAGTCACGCTGCAACAAGATATTTATTACCTCGCTACTAGGTTGTCGGCGTACGCAATTAAGTGCGGCATGGAACCTATAAGTTCTGCAGTGAATATTGAAAACAAGATCGGCGAACCAATCGCCCCCTGTTGTAGACCATTTTTAATGTCAAAGACCGTAGTGGAAGTTACGTCGCCACTTTTCACGACGAACTTTCTACCTGTTATCATGTCATAGATCATGTACAGCAGTGGTTTACTTATTCCGAGCCTGACTAACTTGAAGAAGAGGCCCTCCAACCAAACGGTGTCGAACGCCTTCTCCAGATCAATCAAACAGGCACCCGTGCACTGATTTTTGTTTTTGTTCTACTGAATGTCGGAAACCAGCTTTGACGCGGCATGTATAGTATCATGCCCCGCCCTGAATCCGAACTGGTTATCCGGTATGATTTTATTTTCATCAACCCATGGCTTCAGAACTCGAATGACTATCTTTTCAAAAACCTTGCTTATGCAAGGAAGAAGACTGATCGACCGGAGATTTGTCGGAATGGAATTGTCTTTGTCCCGTTTAGGGATCGGTTGCACTACAACTGTTTTCCAGCGCGAATTGTAATATGCATTACTCAGCGCAATGTTGAACAACGTTGTGTAAATTTGGACTGCTGCCGGGGGAAGGTGGCGAAGCACAATATTCGATATTCCATCGATTCCCGCTGACTGAAGAAGAAATTCTTCATCGAGTTAAAGATACTCTGGAGATCTTCTTGCGAAATCAAGATGTGATTTCTATCATTGGCGACGGCACTATGTGCCAAATCGTCACTGAACCTGGTGAATCCTGGATTCTCGGATCGCCATTGACTTATCTCGTTGCGGAGATAGAAGTGGTTTAGCAAGGCTCTGTTTTCCAGGTCGTGATTCGGCCTACTAACTAAGTTCACCGTATACGCTCGCTGAAACACAGCACCAATAGCTTTCACCTTCTCCTGGGGATCCTCAACCACGAAGAAGTCATTGTCTAGCACTGCCCTACCTGGATCGATGCCAACTGAAATCAGTAATTGTTCGTTAGTTGTCGTTCTGGGAAGTCGAAGCCTGAATGTCGTTTTGATCTTTCCTCCGGAATATTTTATTTACTTGCGGGAACATACCCGGGTTGTTGGAACGTACAGCCCGGATTTTGTTGCACCAGTGCAAGCTTATGGCCACGCTATAATTTATTCTTATTAACTGTTGGAGGTTCTTGATCTCCGACTTCAGTGCCTTCGGGCCTTATTGTAATTATAAGGGTGCCTCTTGACATACTCCTCCAGTTCTTCCACCTCGTTCGGGAGCTGAATAGCAGCGAATAGCCCGCTCTGATCACTCTCGTACTCAACCGCAGTTAAACAGTTCCGTGTGCGTCATTCCACGTTTGGTTGGGGATGCGTGCGACACATGTTTCTATCGCCTGAAATCTTCACCGCTATACACGACCTTATGACAAAGGCCTTTTTTGATTAAGAGAGCGACCCCGCCAGCTAGGTAGGTTCGATCTCTTCGAATGATGTTATAATTATTGTACCTGAGTGTGTGCGTCTGATTTAGCTTAGTCTCGCAAACCATCAACACGTCAGGATTATGCGTTTGCAGTAAGTTGCCGAAATTTAATTGTAGTTCGGGTTTGATCAGTGAATTCACATTCACTGCTAGAATTTTTAGGTTACAGGCTGCATGCGCAGACATCAGACCGATGTGGCGTTTGGCTCGGCGAACAGCGTGGAGTAGATGAGGTCTACTCCCGCTGCTTGCTCAAGGAACTGTTTTTGGAGCTGAGCGATCTGCCCCTGGATAGAGAGCAGGACCGTCTTCAGATCGGCTTCAGGTTGCCTGGCCACTGGGACTGGGGCCACCTTCGGCACTGTCTGTTGTACCGGTCGCCTTCCTGATGCCATTTGGGCATAGGAGACTGCCGGTGTAACAGTGGTAGCTGGAGCACGTGGCACTGGCCTTGCTTCTACCATTTTTCCTTTCCTTGTTGACTCTATTATCTTCCTGATTTCTTGGACCTTAGGGCATCCCCGATAGTTTGCAGGGTGCCCGCTGGTCTTGCAGAGAACACATTTCAGAATGCTCCTGTCATCAACTTTTTCAGTCCCCAAAGGGCATTCCCCTCGAGTGTGGGTTCCTGCACATTTGACGCAGCGAGACTGCATGTTGCAGTTCGCCGCGGCATGCCCAAACCTTTGACAACGAGCACACTGGAGTGTGTGCCGTGTCTTTTTTAATATTTCCCATTTTACACGAATGGAGCCTAAACGATTAATACGCTTTAGGCTGTCTAATTTGGTGTCTGGGGTGACCTGGATTAAGAAGAACGGAAGTTTCCTGTTCTCCCTTTTCGTTGCCGCAGTGATGAAGGGCTTAACCCCAACGAACCGGATATCGTCGCTCTGCGCTTTGCGCAGTTCTGCGATGTTGCTGCTTTTTATGCTTTTGTTGTTGTTGCTGCTTCTGCTGTGCCTGCTTCTGCTGTGGTTTTGTTGCTGCTGCTTTGGCTGCTGCTGTTGTTGTTGCTGTTTGACAGCTGCTGTGCGTTGTCCTTTTGGCCGCTGTTGGGACGCCTCTTGTTGTTGCTGCTGCTTTGGGCGCTGTTGTTGTTGCTGCTGTTGCTCCTTGGCCAGCCCTCTGGCCTCTAATTTTTTTTGGATGGCTTTTATGTGCGCGTCCAATTCCGCCTTCTCCCTCTGGGCTTTGGCGAGTTCCTCGCGGTCCTCCTCCTCTTCGTCATCCGACTCGGATGACATTAACGCACGGAGGTAGAGGAGTTCCCTCTACCTCCGTAGTAGAATCTCCCCTCGCCCTCTTCTGATTCATACTCGACATCGTCGAATGGATGTTGTTGCTGGTCTGTGGCTGTTTCTACAGCTGCTGTTGTTGTTGCTGCTGCTGAAGTGGTTGCTCTTGCTGTAGTTACTGCAACTGCTGTTGTTGTTGCTGTGGATATTTCCATACGGCGCTTCACCAGATTTGGCTGCGGCTGGAGCTTCTTCCTCCTCTTTGACCTCGTCTCTGGTCTATCTGGTAGGTGGTCTGACACACTCGCTTGGTGGTCTGATGTGCCAGCCACCGGTTAATCATGTTTTCACGTTTTTGCGAGCGCGGGTCGCTTCACTGCGTCCATCACGCCACTCACTATGTGTCTTTGTGTTTTTAATTATTCATTTTTAAAAAAAGGATCTTTAATTTCCACGGGACTCGAACCCTGCACCACGATTTCACCGGCGATTACTCTTTTTTTTTTTTTGTGTAATTTTGTTTTCATTTAATTAAATTTAACTTACATGCTAGACAAAAGAACTTAAAACTAGCTTAACTAACTTAACAATTCATAAATTGTTCTTAATTCTAACCTACTGACCCTATGCGGGTACTCTAAGCTAATCTAATCTACTTTATTAATGTGCTTTTCAGCTTAATCTACTTGTTTTTTTAGTCGTTAGTGACAAACTTCATTTATTTATTATTTATTTATTTGCCAAGAAAACTTATAAAAAACTTGGCTAAACTTAACTTAACTACTTAATCTACCTTATACAAAATTACCCTAACATGAAACTTAGGACTATCTTAATTATGTCCGTAACAGTACGGACGCGTGCACCAGGGCGTATATGTTATGTATATGCTTAACACATATAATTTATACGCCGTGGTGCACCTTTTCTTGGGTTTTTGTTTTACATATATTTCGTTTTATATTTTTTTTTTTTTTTTGATTTTTTTGTTTTATAATTTTTTTGTTTGGATTTTTTTGTTTATAATTTTTTTTTTTTTTGTTTTTTTTTTGTCCTTAATAACTACCTTAAAACCTATGTAAGTTGGCCACCATGGTCAACTATCGAGTCGTTTAAGAAGGCCAGCGGTGGCGGAGACTGGTTTTGGTGTAACCACCAGTAAAATTGCCGATATTTGGCAGACTGCTTCCTATCTCGAGCGGGGATCGCTCGACTGAACCGAAGAAGATACTCGTGGGTGCAAGCGACATCCGGTTCGTATTGGAGTCGCCTGTCTACATGGAAGATTACAGAGCATCCGTCTGTATCCTGTATTAGGCCAATCGTGTCTAAATAGAGGAATGCTTCGGGAGGAATAAAGCCGTTAAGGCGCACCCTTTCATGGTACATAATATTGGGGTAGTCATAGTCATAGCTCGTGCAATGTGCCTTCTGATCAGCTTAATAATAAAATTATCTATCCTGTTCACGTTTGCCTCGTTGTACATGACCTCGTTAGGATAGTACCTCTTGTACTCAGACTCGGGTGTACGATATAACCGGAGACAGGACCGAAGACACTGTCTCTCGAACAACATCATCTTTTCCATCTGGGAAGGACTCGCCATAATACGCCATAATTGGCCTGATAAGGGCCATGTAGCAGATTACCTTCACCCTGGTATCAAGTTGGCTGCTGTAAAACAACCTCCTTGCCACAGCAAAGGCCTTTCTGGCTTTCGTCAGAGCAATATCTATACGTTTGTCAAAATACAGATATTGATCCAGCCAAATGCCAAGATATCTAACCACACCTTTCACAGCTAACGGCCGTCCCTGCGGGTCAACTATGCCGAACTTGCGCCAGTTTAAGCGAATATCCCGCGACGCCATGTACAACGGGGTCCTGAAAAGGGTAGTTTCGCACTTCAGGAAGTTGATAACCAACTTCCAGTCGTCGCAAAATTGCTGAATTTTCTCGAAGTCACGCTGCAACAAGATATTTATTACCTCGACCTTCGGACCTGATCTGTACGCTACTAGGTTGTCGGCGTACGCAATTAAGTGCGGCATGGAACCTATAAGTTCTGCAGTGAATATTGAAAACAAGATCGGCGAACCAATCGCCCCCTGTTGTAGACCATTTTTAATGTCAAAGACCGTAGTGGAAGTTACGTCGCCACTTTTCACGACGAACTTTCTACCTGTTATCATGTCATAGATCATGTACAGCAGTGATTTACTTATTCCGAGCCTGACTAACTTGAAGAAGAGGCCCTCCAACCAAACGGTGTCGAACGCCTTCTCCAGATCAATCAAACAGGCACCCGTGCACTGATTTTTGTTTTTGTTCTACTGAATGTCGGAAACCAGCTTTGACGCGGCATGTATAGTATCATGCCCCGCCCTGAATCCGAACTGGTTATCCGGTATGATTTTATTTTCATCAACCCATGGCTTCAGAACTCGAATGACTATCTTTTCAAAAACCTTGCTTATGCAAGGAAGAAGACTGATCGACCGGAGATTTGTCGGAATGGAATTGTCTTTGTCCCGTTTAGGGATCGGTTGCACTACAACTGTTTTCCAGCGCGAATTGTAATATGCATTACTCAGCGCAATGTTGAACAACGTTGTGTAAATTTGGACTGCTGCCGGGGGAAGGTGGCGAAGCACAATATTCGATATTCCATCGATTCCCGCTGACAGAAGAAGAAATTCTTCATCGAGTTAAAGATACTCTGGAGATCTTCTTGCGAAATCAAGATGTGATTTCTATCATTGGCGACGGCACTATGTGCCAAATCGTCACTGAACCTGGTGAATCCTGGATTCTCGGATCGCCATTGACTTATCTCGTTGCGGAGATAGAAGTGGTTTAGCAAGGCTCTGTTTTCCAGGTCGTGATTCGGCCTACTAACTAAGTTCACCGTATACGCTCGCTGAAACACAGCACCAATAGCTTTCACCTTCTCCTGGGGATCCTCAACCACGAAGAAGTCATTGTCTAGCACTGCCCTACCTGGATCGATGCCAACTGAAATCAGTAATTGTTCGTTAGTTGTCGTTCTGGGAAGTCGAAGCCTGAATGTCGTTTTGATCTTTCCTCCGGAATATTTTATTTACTTGCGGGAACATACCCGGGTTGTTGGAACGTACAGCCCGGATTTTGTTGCACCAGTGCAAGCTTATGGCCACGCTATAATTTATTCTTATTAACTGTTGGAGGTTCTTGATCTCCGACTTCAGTGCCCTGACTTCCGCGTTTTGCGGATCTGTAAACCGCCTGTGCAAGAGCTTGAGTCTTGACAGCAGTCTACTTTTGTGCACGTGAAGTGCATCGATGGTAGCATTTCGATAGACGTCACTGACATCGATTTGCACTACCATCGGAATCGTCTTGTCCATGGTACGTTTAATTACGTCGTCCATTTGTACCAACCTAACTAACGCGAAGGTTGACAGGTACCTCAACCTCCGCATTAGTTAGGTTTCTGTTTGTCGGCGGATTGATCCCACTCGAACGTAGTTCTGTGGCTAAAGACCTGGAGAAGCGTGGCCAGCGGGCCTTATTGTAATTATAAGGGTGCCTCTTGACATACTCCTCCAGTTCTTCCACCTCGTTCGGGAGCTGAATAGCAGCGAATAGCCCGCTCTGATCACTCTCGTACTCAACCGCAGTTAAACAGTTCCGTGTGCGTCATTCCACGTTTGGTTGGGGATGCGTGCGACACATGTTTCTATCGCCTGAAATCTTCACCGCTATACACGACCTTATGACAAAGGCCTTTTTTGATTAAGAGAGCGACCCCGCCAGCTAGGTAGGTTCGATCTCTTCGAATGATGTTATAATTATTGTACCTGAGTGTGTGCGTCTGATTTAGCTTAGTCTCGCAAACCATCAACACGTCAGGATTATGCGTTTGCAGTAAGTTGCCGAAATTTAATTGTAGTTCGGGTTTGATCAGTGAATTCACATTCACTGCTAGAATTTTTAGGTTACAGGCTGCATGCGCAGACATCAGACCGATGTGGCGTTTGGCTCGGCGAACAGCGTGGAGTAGATGAGGTCTACTCCCGCTGCTTGCTCAAGGAACTGTTTTTGGAGCTGAGCGATCTGCCCCTGGATAGAGAGCAGGACCGTCTTCAGATCGGCTTCAGGTTGCCTGGCCACTGGGACTGGGGCCACCTTCGGCACTGTCTGTTGTACCGGTCGCCTTCCTGATGCCATTTGGGCATAGGAGACTGCCGGTGTAACAGTGGTAGCTGGAGCACGTGGCACTGGCCTTGCTTCTACCATTTTTCCTTTCCTTTTTGACTCTATTATCTTCCTGATTTCTTGGACCTTAGGGCATCCCCGATAGTTTGCAGGGTGCCCGCTGGTCTTGCAGAGAACACATTTCAGAATGCTCCTGTCATCAACTTTTTCAGTCCCCAAAGGGCATTCCCCTCGAGTGTGGGTTCCTGCACATTTGACGCAGCGAGACTGCATGTTGCAGTTCGCCGCGGCATGCCCAAACCTTTGACAACGAGCACACTGGAGTGTGTGCCGTGTCTTTTTTAATATTTCCCATTTTACACGAATGGAGCCTAAACGATTAATACGCTTTAGGCTGTCTAATTTGGTGTCTGGGGTGACCTGGATTAAGAAGAACGGAAGTTTCCTGTTCTCCCTTTTCGTTGCCGCAGTGATGAAGGGCTTAACCCCAACGAACCGGATATCGTCGCTCTGCGCTTTGCGCAGTTCTGCGATGTTGCTGCTTTTTATGCTTTTGTTGTTGTTGCTGCTTCTGCTGTGCCTGCTTCTGCTGTGGTTTTGTTGCTGCTGCTTTGGCTGCTGCTGTTGTTGTTGCTGTTTGACAGCTGCTGTGCGTTGTCCTTTTGGCCGCTGTTGGGACGCCTCTTGTTGTTGCTGCTGCTTTGGGCGCTGTTGTTGTTGCTGCTGCTGCTGTTGCTCCTTGGCCAGCCTTCTGGCCTCTAATTTTTTTTGGATGGCTTTTATGTGCGCGTCCAATTCCGCCTTCTCCCTCTGGGCTTTGGCGAGTTCCTCGCGGTCCTCCTCCTCTTCGTCATCCGACTCGGATGACATTAACGCACGGAGGTAGAGGAGTTCCCTCTACCTCCGTAGTAGAATCTCCCCTCGCCCTCTTCTGATTCATACTCGACATCGTCGAATGGATGTTGTTGCTGGTCTGTGGCTGTTTCTACAGCTGCTGTTGTTGTTGCTGCTGCTGAAGTGGTTGCTCTTGCTGTAGTTACTGCAACTGCTGTTGTTGTTGCTGTGGATATTTCCATACGGCGCTTCACCAGATTTGGCTGCGGCTGGAGCTTCTTCCTCCTCTTTGACCTCGTCTCTGGTCTATCTGGTAGGTGGTCTGACACACTCGCTTGGTGGTCTGATGTGCCAGCCACCGGTTAATCATGTTTTCACGTTTTTGCGAGCGCGGGTCGCTTCACTGCGTCCATCACGCCACTCACTATGTGTCTTTGTGTTTTTAATTATTCATTTTTAAAAAAAGGATCTTTAATTTCCACGGGACTCGAACCCTGCACCATGATTTCACCGGCGATTACTCTTTTTTTTTTTTTGTGTAATTTTGTTTTCATTTAATTAAATTTAACTTACATGCTAGACAAAAGAACTTAAAACTAGCTTAACTAACTTAACAATTCATAAATTGTTCTTAATTCTAACCTACTGACCCTATGCGGGTACTCTAAGCTAATCTAATCTACTTTATTAATGTGCCTTTCGGCTTAATCTACTTGTTTTTTAGTCGTTAGTGACAAACTTCATTTATTTATTATTTATTTATTTGCCAAGAAAACTTATAAAAAACTTGGCTAAACTTAACTTAACTACTTAATCTACCTTATACAAAATTACCCTAACATGAAACTTAGGACTATCTTAATTATGTCCGTAACAGTACGGACGCGTGCACCAGGGTGTATATGTTATGTATATGCTTAACGCATATAATTTATACGCCGTGGTGCACCTTTTCTTGGGTTTTTGTTTTACATATATTTCGTTTTATATTTTTTTTTTTTTGATTTTTTTGTTTGGATTTTTTTGTTTTATAATTTTTTTTTTTGTTTTTTTTTTTGTCCTTAATAACTACCTTAAAACCTATGTAAGTTGGCCACCATGGTCAACTATCGAGTCGTTTAAGAAGGCCAGCGGTGGCGGAGACTGGTTTTGGTGTAACCACCAGTAAAATTGCCGATATTTGGCAGACTGCTTCCTATCTCGAGCGGGGATCGCTCGACTGAACCGAAGAAGATACTCGTGGGTGCAAGCGACATCCGGTTCGTATTGGAGTCGCCTGTCTACATGGAAGATTACAGGGCATCCGTCTGTATCCTGTATTAGGCCAATCGTGTCTAAATAGAGGAATGCTTCGGGAGGAATAAAGCCGTTAAGGCGCACCCTTTCATGGTACATAATATTGGGGTAGTCATAGTCATAGCTCGTGCAATGTGCCTTCTGATCAGCTTAATAATAAAATTATCTATCCTGTTCACGTTTGCCTCGTTGTACATGACCTCGTTAGGATAGTACCTCTTGTACTCAGACTCGGGTGTACGATATAACCGGAGACAGGACCGAAGACACTGTCTCTCGAACAACATCATCTTTTCCGTCTGGGAAGGACTCGCCATAATACGCCATAATTGGCCTGATAAGGGCCATGTAGCAGATTACCTTCACCCTGGTATCAAGTTGGCTGCTGTAAAACAACCTCCTTGCCACAGCAAAGGCCTTTCTGGCTTTCGTCAGAGCAATATCTATACGTTTGTCAAAATACAGATATTGATCCAGCCAAATGCCAAGATATCTAACCACACCTTTCACAGCTAACGGCCGTCCCTGCGGGTCAACTATGCCGAACTTGCGCCAGTTTAAGCGAATATCCCGCGACGCCATGTACAACGGGGTCCTGAAAAGGGTAGTTTCGCACTTCAGGAAGTTGATAACCAACTTCCAGTCGTCGCAAAATTGCTGAATTTTCTCGAAGTCACGCTGCAACAAGATATTTATTACCTCGACCTTCGGACCTGATCTGTACGCTACTAGGTTGTCGGCGTACGCAATTAAGTGCGGCATGGAACCTATAAGTTCTGCAGTGAATATTGAAAACAAGATCGGCGAACCAATCGCCCCCTGTTGTAGACCATTTTTAATGTCAAAGACCGTAGTGGAAGTTACGTCGCCACTTTTCACGACGAACTTTCTACCTGTTATCATGTCATAGATCATGTACAGCAGTGGTTTACTTATTCTGAGCCTGACTAACTTGAAGAAGAGGCCCTCCAACCAAACGGTGTCGAACGCCTTCTCCAGATCAATCAAACAGGCACTCGTGCACTGATTTTTGTTTTTGTTCTACTGAATGTCGGAAACCAGCTTTGACGCGGCATGTATAGTATCATGCCCCGCCCTGAATCCGAACTGGTTATCCGGTATGATTTTATTTTCATCAACCCATGGCTTCAGAACTCGAATGACTATCTTTTCAAAAACCTTGCTTATGCAAGGAAGAAGACTGATCGACCGGAGATTTGTCGGAATGGAATTGTCTTTGTCCCGTTTAGGGATCGGTTGCACTACAACTGTTTTCCAGCGCGAATTGTAATATGCATTACTCAGCGCAATGTTGAATAACGTTGTGTAAATTTGGACTGCTGCCGGGGGAAGGTGGCGAAGCACAATATTCGATATTCCATCGATTCCCGCTGACTGAAGAAGAAATTCTTCATCGAGTTAAAGATACTCTGGAGATCTTCTTGCGAAATCAAGATGTGATTTCTATCATTGGCGACGGCACTATGTGCCAAATCGTCACTGAACCTGGTGAATCCTGGATTCTCGGATCGCCATTGACTTATCTCGTTGCGGAGATAGAAGTGGTTTAGCAAGGCTCTGTTTTCCAGGTCGTGATTCGGCCTACTAACTAAGTTCACCGTATACGCTCGCTGAAACACAGCACCAATAGCTTTCACCTTCTCCTGGGGATCCTCAACCACGAAGAAGTCATTGTCTAGCACTGCCCTACCTGGATCGATGCCAACTGAAATCAGTAATTGTTCGTTAGTTGTCGTTCTGGGAAGTCGAAGCCTGAATGTCGTTTTGATCTTTCCTCCGGAATATTTTATTTACTTGCGGGAACATACCCGGGTTGTTGGAACGTACAGCCCGGATTTTGTTGCACCAGTGCCAGCTTATGGCCACGCTATAATTTATTCTTATTAACTGTTGGAGGTTCTTGATCTCCGACTTCAGTGCCCTGACTTCCGCGTTTTGCGGATCTGTAAACCGCCTGTGCAAGAGCTTGAGTCTTGACAGCAGTCTACTTTTGTGCACGTGAAGTGCATCGATGGTAGCATTTCGATAGACGTCACTGACATCGATTTGCACTACCATCGGAATCGTCTTGTCCATGGTACGTTTAATTACGTCGTCCATTTGTACCAACCTAACTAACGCGAAGGTTGACAGGTACCTCAACCTCCGCATTAGTTAGGTTTCTGTTTGTCGGCGGATTGATCCCACTCGAACGTAGTTCTGTGGCTAAAGACCTGGAGAAGCGTGGCCAGCGGGCCTTATTGTAATTATAAGGGTGCCTCTTGACATACTCCTCCAGTTCTTCCACCTCGTTCGGGAGCTGAATAGCAGCGAATAGCCCGCTCTGATCACTCTCGTACTCAACCGCAGTTAAACAGTTCCGTGTGCGTCATTCCACGTTTGGTTGGGGATGCGTGCGACACATGTTTCTATCGCCTGAAATCTTCACCGCTATACACGACCTTATGACAAAGGCCTTTTTTGATTAAGAGAGCGACCCCGCCAGCTAGGTAGGTTCGATCTCTTCGAATGATGTTATAATTATTGTACCTGAGTGTGTGCGTCTGATTTAGCTTAGTCTCGCAAACCATCAACACGTCAGGATTATGCGTTTGCAGTAAGTTGCCGAAATTTAATTGTAGTTCGGGTTTGATCAGTGAATTCACATTCACTGCTAGAATTTTTAGGTTACAGGCTGCATGCGCAGACATCAGACCGATGTGGCGTTTGGCTCGGCGAACAGCGTGGAGTAGATGAGGTCTACTCCCGCTGCTTGCTCAAGGAACTGTTTTTGGAGCTGAGCGATCTGCCCCTGGATGGAGAGCAGGACCGTCTTCAGATCGGCTTCAGGTTGCCTGGCCACTGGGACTGGGGCCACCTTCGGCACTGTCTGTTGTACCGGTCGCCTTCCTGATGCCATTTGGGCATAGGAGACTGCCGGTGTAACAGTGGTAGCTGGAGCACGTGGCACTGGCCTTGCTTCTACCATTTTTCCTTTCCTTTTTGACTCTATTATCTTCCTGATTTCTTGGACCTTAGGGCATCCCCGATAGTTTGCAGGGTGCCCGCTGGTCTTGCAGAGAACACATTTCAGAATGCTCCTGTCATCAACTTTTTCAGTCCCCAAAGGGCATTCCCCTCGAGTGTGGGTTCCTGCACATTTGACGCAGCGAGACTGCATGTTGCAGTTCGCCGCGGCATGCCCAAACCTTTGACAACGAGCACACTGGAGTGTGTGCCGTGTCTTTTTTAATATTTCCCATTTTACACGAATGGAGCCTAAACGATTAATACGCTTTAGGCTGTCTAATTTGGTGTCTGGGGTGACCTGGATTAAGAAGAACGGAAGTTTCCTGTTCTCCCTTTTCGTTGCCGCAGTGATGAAGGGCTTAACCCCAACGAACCGGACATCGTCGCTCTGCGCTTTGCGCAGTTCTGCGATGTTGCTGCTTTTTATGCTTTTGTTGTTGTTGCTGCTTCTGCTGTGCCTGCTTCTGCTGTGGTTTTGTTGCTGCTGCTTTGGCTGCTGCTGTTGTTGTTGCTGTTTGACAGCTGCTGTGCGTTGTCCCTTTGGCCGCTGTTGGGACGCCTCTTGTTGTTGCTGCTGCTTTGGGCGCTGTTGTTGTTGCTGCTGCTGCTGTTGCTCCTTGGCCAGCCTTCTGGCCTCTAATTTTTTTTTATGGCTTTTATGTGCGCATCCAATTCCGCCTTCTCCCTCTGGGCTTTGGCGAGTTCCTCGCGGTCCTCCTCCTCTTCGTCATCCGACTCGGATGACATTAACGCACGGAGGTAGAGGAGTTCCCTCTACCTCCGTAGTAGAATCTCCCCTCGCCCTCTTCTGATTCATACTCGACATCGTCGAATGGATGTTGTTGCTGGTCTGTGGCTGTTTCTACAGCTGCTGTTGTTGTTGCTGTGGATATTTCCATACGGCGCTTCACCAGATTTGGCTGCGGCTGGAGCTTCTTCCTCCTCTTTGACCTCGTCTCTGGTCTATCTGGTAGGTGGTCTGACACACTCGCTTGGTGGTCTGATGTGCCAGCCACCGGTTAATCATGTTTTCACGTTTTTGCGAGCGCGGGTTGCTTCACTGCGTCCATCACGCCACTCACTATGTGTCTTTGTGTTTTTAATTATTCATTTTTAAAAAAAGGATCTTTAATTTCCACGGGACTCGAACCCTGCACCACGATTTCACCGGCGATTACTCTTTTTTTTTTTTTGTGTAATTTTTTTTTCATTTAATTAAATTTAACTTACATGCTAGACAAAAGAACTTAAAACTAGCTTAACTAACTTAACAATTCATAAATTGTTCTTAATTCTAACCTACTGACCCTATGCGGGTACTCTAAGCTAATCTAATCTACTTTATTAATGTGCCTTTCGGCTTAATCTACTTGTTTTTTTAGTCGTTAGTGACAAACTTCATTTATTTATTATTTATTTATTTGCCAAGAAAACTTATAAAAAACTTGGCTAAACTTAACTTAACTATTTAATCTACCTTATACAAAATTACCCTAACATGAAACTTAGGACTATCTTAATTATGTCCGTAACAGTACGGACGCGTGCACCAGGGCGTATATGTTATGTATATGCTTAACACATATAATTTATACGCCGTGGTGCACCTTTTCTTGGGTTTTTGTTTTACATATATTTCGTTTTATATTTTTTTTTTTTTGATTTTTTTGTTTGGATTTTTTTGTTTTATAATTTTTTTTTTTGTTTTTTTTTTTTTTCCTTAATAACTACCTTAAAACCTATGTAAGTTGGCCACCATGGTCAACTATCGAGTCGTTTAAGAAGGCCAGCGGTGGCGGAGACTGGTTTTGGTGTAACCACCAGTAAAATTGCCGATATTTGGCAGACTGCTTCCTATCTCGAGCGGGGATCGCTCGACTGAACCGAAGAAGATACTCGTGGGTGCAAGCGACATCCGGTTCGTATTGGAGTCGCCTGTCTACATGGAAGATTACAGGGCATCCGTCTGTATCCTGTATTAGGCCAATCGTGTCTAAATAGAGGAATGCTTCGGGAGGAATAAAGCCGTTAAGGCGCACCCTTTCATGGTACATAATATTGGGGTAGTCATAGTCATAGCTCGTGCAATGTGCCTTCTGATCAGCTTAATAATAAAATTATCTATCCTGTTCACGTTTGCCTCGTTGTACATGACCTCGTTAGGATAGTACCTCTTGTACTCAGACTCGGGTGTACGATATAACCGGAGACAGGACCGAAGACACTGTCTCTCGAACAACATCATCTTTTCCATCTGGGAAGGACTCGCCATAATACGCCATAATTGGCCTGATAAGGGCCATGTAGCAGATTACCTTCACCCTGGTATCAAGTTGGCTGCTGTAAAACAACCTCCTTGCCACAGCAAAGGCCTTTCTGGCTTTCGTCAGAGCAATATCTATACGTTTGTCAAAATACAGATATTGATCCAGCCAAATGCCAAGATATCTAACCACACCTTTCACAGCTAACGGCCGTCCCTGCGGGTCAACTATGCCGAACTTGCGCCAGTTTAAGCGAATATCCCGCGACGCCATGTACAACGGGGTCCTGAAAAGGGTAGTTTCGCACTTCAGGAAGTTGATAACCAACTTCCAGTCGTCGCAAAATTGCTGAATTTTCTCGAAGTCACGCTGCAACAAGATATTTATTACCTCGACCTTCGGACCTGATCTGTACGCTACTAGGTTGTCGGCGTACGCAATTAAGTGCGGCATGGAACCTATAAGTTCTGCAGTGAATATTGAAAACAAGATCGGCGAACCAATCGCCCCCTGTTGTAGACCATTTTTAATGTCAAAGACCGTAGTGGAAGTTACGTCGCCACTTTTCACGACGAACTTTCTACCTGTTATCATGTCATAGATCATGTACAGCAGTGGTTTACTTATTCCGAGCCTGACTAACTTGAAGAAGAGGCCCTCCAACCAAATGGTGTCGAACGCCTTCTCCAGATCAATCAAACAGGCACCCGTGCACTGATTTTTGTTTTTGTTCTACTGAATGTCGGAAACCAGCTTTGACGCGGCATGTATAGTATCATGCCCCGCCCTGAATCCGAACTGGTTATCCGGTATGATTTTATTTTCATCAACCCATGGCTTCAGAACTCGAATGACTATCTTTTCAAAAACCTTGCTTATGCAAGGAAGAAGACTGATCGACCGGAGATTTGTCGGAATGGAATTGTCTTTGTCCCGTTTAGGGATCGGTTGCACTACAACTGTTTTCCAGCGCGAATTGTAATATGCATTACTCAGCGCAATGTTGAACATCGTTGTGTAAATTTGGACTGCTGCCGGGGGAAGGTGGCGAAGCACAATATTCGATATTCCATCGATTCCCGCTGACTGAAGAAGAAATTCTTCATCGAGTTAAAGATACTCTGGAGATCTTCTTGCGAAATCAAGATGTGATTTCTATCATTGGCGACGGCACTATGTGCCAAATCGTCACTGAACCTGGTGAATCCTGGATTCTCGGATCGCCATTGACTTATCTCGTTGCGGAGATAGAAGTGGTTTAGCAAGGCTCTGTTTTCCAGGTCGTGATTCGGCCTACTAACTAAGTTCACCGTATACGCTCGCTGAAACACAGCACCAATAGCTTTCACCTTCTCCTGGGGATCCTCAACCACGAAGAAGTCATTGTCTAGCACTGCCCTTCCTGGATCGATGCCAACTGAAATCAGTAATTGTTCGTTAGTTGTCGTTCTGGGAAGTCGAAGCCTGAATGTCGTTTTGATCTTTCCTCCGGAATATTTTATTTACTTGCGGGAACATACCCGGGTTGTTGGAACGTACAGCCCGGATTTTGTTGCACCAGTGCAAGCTTATGGCCACGCTATAATTTATTCTTATTAACTGTTGGAGGTTCTTGATCTCCGACTTCAGTGCCCTGACTTCCGCGTTTTGCGGATCTGTAAACCGCCTGTGCAAGAGCTTGAGTCTTGACAGCAGTCTACTTTTGTGCACGTGAAGTGCATCGATGGTAGCATTTCGATAGACGTCACTGACATCGATTTGCACTACCATCGGAATCGTCTTGTCCATGGTACGTTTAATTACGTCGTCCATTTGTACCAACCTAACTAACGCGAAGGTTGACAGGTACCTCAACCTCCGCATTAGTTAGGTTTCTGTTTGTCGGCGGATTGATCCCACTCGAACGTAGTTCTGTGGCTAAAGACCTGGAGAAGCGTGGCCAGCGGGCCTTATTGTAATTATAAGGGTGCCTCTTGACATACTCCTCCAGTTCTTCCACCTCGTTCGGGAGCTGAATAGCAGCGAATAGCCAGCTCTGATCACTCTCGTACTCAACCGCAGTTAAACAGTTCCGTGTGCGTCATTCCACGTTTGGTTGGGGATGCGTGCGACACATGTTTCTATCGCCTGAAATCTTCACCGCTATACACGACCTTATGACAAAGGCCTTTTTTGATTAAGAGAGCGACCCCGCCAGCTAGGTAGGTTCGATCTCTTCGAATGATGTTATAATTATTGTACCTGAGTGTGTGCGTCTGATTTAGCTTAGTCTCGCAAACCATCAACACGTCAGGATTATGCGTTTGCAGTAGATTAATTGTAGTTCGGGTTTGATCAGTGAATTCACATTCACTGCTAGAATTTTTAGGTTACAGGCTGCATGCGCAGACATCAGACCGATGTGGCGTTTGGCTCGGCGAACAGCGTGGAGTAGATGAGGTCTACTCCCGCTGCTTGCTCAAGGAACTGTTTTTGGAGCTGAGCGATCTGCCCCTGGATGGAGAGCAGGACCGTCTTCAGATCGGCTTCAGGTTGCCTGGCCACTGGGACTGGGGCCACCTTCGGCACTGTCTGTTGTACCGGTCGCCTTCCTGATGCCATTTGGGCATAGGAGACTGCCGGTGTAACAGTGGTAGCTGGAGCACGTGGCACTGGCCTTGCTTCTACCATTTTTCCTTTCCTTTTTGACTCTATTATCTTCCTGATTTCTTGGACCTTAGGGCATCCCCGATAGTTTGCAGGGTGCCCGCTGGTCTTGCAGAGAACACATTTCAGAATGCTCCTGTCATCAACTTTTTCAGTCCCCAAAGGGCATTCCCCTCGAGTGTGGGTTCCTGCACATTTGACGCAGCGAGACTGCATGTTGCAGTTCGCCGCGGCATGCCCAAACCTTTGACAACGAGCACACTGGAGTGTGTGCCGTGTCTTTTTTAATATTTCCCATTTTACACGAATGGAGCCTAAACGATTAATACGCTTTAGGCTGTCTAATTTGGTGTCTGGGGTGACCTGGATTAAGAAGAACGGAAGTTTCCTGTTCTCCCTTTTCGTTGCCGCAGTGATGAAGGGCTTAACCCCAACGAACCGGACATCGTCGCTCTGCGCTTTGCGCAGTTCTGCGATGTTGCTGCTTTTTATGCTTTTGTTGTTGTTGCTGCTTCTGCTGTGCCTGCTTCTGCTGTGGTTTTGTTGCTGCTGCTGTTGTTGTTGCTGTTTGACAGCTGCTGTGCGTTGTCCCTTTGGCCGCTGTTGGGACGCCTCTTGTTGTTGCTGCTGCTTTGGGCGCTGTTGTTGTTGCTGCTGCTGCTGTTGCTCCTTGGCCAGCCTTCTGGCCTCTAATTTTTTTTTTATGGCTTTTATGTGCGCATCCAATTCCGCCTTCTCCCTCTGGGCTTTGGCGAGTTCCTCGCGGTCCTCCTCCTCTTCGTCATCCGACTCG
Source organism: Eristalis tenax (assembly GCA_905231855.2). Taxonomy (NCBI): domain Eukaryota; kingdom Metazoa; phylum Arthropoda; class Insecta; order Diptera; family Syrphidae; genus Eristalis; species Eristalis tenax. The sequence continues at coordinate 93,592,550 of HG993124.1, read as the reverse complement.
GATGACATTAACGCACGGAGGTAGAGGAGTTCCCTCTACCTCCGTAGTAGAATCTCCCCTCGCCCTCTTCTGATTCATACTCGACATCGTCGAATGGATGTTGTTGCTGGTCTGTGGCTGTTTCTACAGCTGCTGTTGTTGTTGCTGCTGCTGAAGTGGTTGCTCTTGCTGTAGTTACTGCAACTGCTGTTGTTGTTGCTGTGGATATTTCCATACGGCGCTTCACCAGATTTGGCTGCGGCTGGAGCTTCTTCCTCCTCTTTGACCTCGTCTCTGGTCTATCTGGTAGGTGGTCTGACACACTCGCTTGGTGGTCTGATGTGCCAGCCACCGGTTAATCATGTTTTCACGTTTTTGCGAGCGCGGGTTGCTTCACTGCGTCCATCACGCCACTCACTATGTGTCTTTGTGTTTTTAATTATTCATTTTTAAAAAAAGGATCTTTAATTTCCACGGGACTCGAACCCTGGACCACGATTTCACCGGCGATTACTCTTTTTTTTTTTTTTTGTGTAATTTTTTTTTCATTTAATTAAATTTAACTTACATGCTAGACAAAAGAACTTAAAACTAGCTTAACTAACTTAACAATTCATAAATTGTTCTTAATTCTAACCTACTGACCCTATGCGGGTACTCTAAGCTAATCTAATCTACTTTATTAATGTGCCTTTCGGCTTAATCTACTTGTTTTTTTAGTCGTTAGTGACAAACTTCATTTATTTATTATTTATTTATTTGCCAAGAAAACTTATAAAAAACTTGGCTAAACTTAACTTAACTATTTAATCTACCTTATACAAAATTACCCTAACATGAAACTTAGGACTATCTTAATTATGTCCGTAACAGTACGGACGCGTGCACCAGGGCGTATATGTTATGTATATGCTTAACACATATAATTTATACGCCGTGGTGCACCTTTTCTTGGGTTTTTGTTTTACATATATTTCGTTTTATATTTTTTTTTTTTTGATTTTTTTGTTTTATAATTTTTTTGTTTGGATTTTTTTGTTTTATAATTTCTGTTTTTTTTTCTTTTTTTTTTTGTCCTTAATAACTACCTTAAAACCTATGTAAGTTGGCCACCATGGTCAACTATCGAGTCGTTTAAGAAGGCCAGCGGTGGCGGAGACTGGTTTTGGTGTAACCACCAGTAAAATTGCCGATATTTGGCAGACTGCTTCCTATCTCGAGCGGGGATCGCTCGACTGAACCGAAGAAGATACTCGTGGGTGCAAGCGACATCCGGTTCGTATTGGAGTCGCCTGTCTACATGGAAGATTACAGGGCATCCGTCTGTATCCTGTATTAGGCCAATCGTGTCTAAATAGAGGAATGCTTTGGGAGGAATAAAGCCGTTAAGGCGCACCCTTTCATGGTACATAATATTGGGGTAGTCATAGTCATAGCTCGTGCAATGTGCCTTCTGATCAGCTTAATAATAAAATTATCTATCCTGTTCACGTTTGCCTCGTTGTACATGACCTCGTTAGGATAGTACCTCTTGTACTCAGACTCGGGTGTACGATATAACCGGAGACAGGACCGAAGACACTGTCTCTCGAACAACATCATCTTTTCCATCTGGGAAGGACTCGCCATAATACGCCATAATTGGCCTGATAAGGGCCATGTAGCAGATTACCTTCACCCTGGTATCAAGTTGGCTGCTGTAAAACAACCTCCTTGCCACAGCAAAGGCCTTTCTGGCTTTCGTCAGAGCAATATCTATACGTTTGTCAAAATACAGATATTGATCCAGCCAAATGCCAAGATATCTAACCACACCTTTCACAGCTAACGGCCGTCCCTGCGGGTCAACTATGCCGAACTTGCGCCAGTTTAAGCGAATATCCCGCGACGCCATGTACAACGGGGTCCTGAAAAGGGTAGTTTCGCACTTCAGGAAGTTGATAACCAACTTCCAGTCGTCGCAAAATTGCTGAATTTTCTCGAAGTCACGCTGCAACAAGATATTTATTACCTCGACCTTCGGACCTGATCTGTACGCTACTAGGTTGTCGGCGTACGCAATTAAGTGCGGCATGGAACCTATAAGTTCTGCAGTGAATATTGAAAACAAGATCGGCGAACCAATCGCCCCCTGTTGTAGACCATTTTTAATGTCAAAGACCGTAGTGGAAGTTACGTCGCCACTTTTCACGACGAACTTTCTACCTGTTATCATGTCATAGATCATGTACAGCAGTGGTTTACTTATTCCGAGCCTGACTAACTTGAAGAAGAGGCCCTCCAACCAAACGGTGTCGAACGCCTTCTCCAGATCAATCAAACAGGCACCCGTGCACTGATTTTTGTTTTTGTTCTACTGAATGTCGGAAACCAGCTTTGACGCGGCATGTATAGTATCATGTCCCGCCCTGAATCCGAACTGGTTATCCGGTATGATTTTATTTTCATCAACCCATGGCTTCAGAACTCGAATGACTATCTTTTCAAAAACCTTGCTTATGCAAGGAAGAAGACTGATCGACCGGAGATTTGTCGGAATGGAATTGTCTTTGTCCCGTTTAGGGATCGGTTGCACTACAACTGTTTTCCAGCGCGAATTGTAATATGCATTACTCAGCGCAATGTTGAATAACGTTGTGTAAATTTGGACTGCTGCCGGGGGAAGGTGGCGAAGCACAATATTCGATATTCCATCGATTCCCGCTGACTGAAGAAGAAATTCTTCATCGAGTTAAAGATACTCTGGAGATCTTCTTGCGAAATCAAGATGTGATTTCTATCATTGGCGACGGCACTATGTGCCAAATCGTCACTGAACCTGGTGAATCCTGGATTCTCGGATCGCCATTGACTTATCTCGTTGCGGAGATAGAAGTGGTTTAGCAAGGCTCTGTTTTCCAGGTCGTGATTCGGCCTACTAACTAAGTTCACCGTATACGCTCGCTGAAACACAGCACCAATAGCTTTCACCTTCTCCTGGGGATCCTCAACCACGAAGAAGTCATTGTCTAGCACTGCCCTACCTGGATCGATGCCAACTGAAATCAGTAATTGTTCGTTAGTTGTCGTTCTGGGAAGTCGAAGCCTGAATGTCGTTTTGATCTTTCCTCCGGAATATTTTATTTACTTGCGGGAACATACCCGGGTTGTTGGAACGTACAGCCCGGATTTTGTTGCACCAGTGCAAGCTTATGGCCACGCTATAATTTATTCTTATTAACTGTTGGAGGTTCTTGATCTCCGACTTCAGTGCCCTGACTTCCGCGTTTTGCGGATCTGTAAACCGCCTGTGCAAGAGCTTGAGTCTTGACAGCAGTCTACTTTTGTGCACGTGAAGTGCATCGATGGTAGCATTTCGATAGACGTCACTGACATCGATTTGCACTACCATCGGAATCGTCTTGTCCATGGTACGTTTAATTACGTCGTCCATTTGTACCAACCTAACTAACGCGAAGGTTGACAGGTACCTCAACCTCCGCATTAGTTAGGTTTCTGTTTGTCGGCGGATTGATCCCACTCGAACGTAGTTCTGTGGCTAAAGACCTGGAGAAGCGTGGCCAGCGGGCCTTATTGTAATTATAAGGGTGCCTCTTGACATACTCCTCCAGTTCTTCCACCTCGTTCGGGAGCTGAATAGCAGCGAATAGCCCGCTCTGATCACTCTCGTACTCAACCGCAGTTAAACAGTTCCGTGTGCGTCATTCCACGTTTGGTTGGGGATGCGTGCGACACATGTTTCTATCGCCTGAAATCTTCACCGCTATACACGACCTTATGACAAAGGCCTTTTTTGATTAAGAGAGCGACCCCGCCAGCTAGGTAGGTTCGATCTCTTCGAATGATGTTATAATTATTGTACCTGAGTGTGTGCGTCTGATTTAGCTTAGTCTCGCAAACCATCAACACGTCAGGATTATGCGTTTGCAGTAAGTTGCCGAAATTTAATTGTAGTTCGGGTTTGATCAGTGAATTCACATTCACTGCTAGAATTTTTAGGTTACAGGCTGCATGCGCAGACATCAGACCGATGTGGCGTTTGGCTCGGCGAACAGCGTGGAGTAGATGAGGTCTACTCCCGCTGCTTGCTCAAGGAACTGTTTTTGGAGCTGAGCGATCTGCCCCTGGATGGAGAGCAGGACCGTCTTCAGATCGGCTTCAGGTTGCCTGGCCACTGGGACTGGGGCCACCTTCGGCACTGTCTGTTGTACCGGTCGCCTTCCTGATGCCATTTGGGCATAGGAGACTGCCGGTGTAACAGTGGTAGCTGGAGCACGTGGCACTGGCCTTGCTTCTACCATTTTTCCTTTCCTTTTTGACTCTATTATCTTCCTGATTTCTTGGACCTTAGGGCATCCCCGATAGTTTGCAGGGTGCCCGCTGGTCTTGCAGAGAACACATTTCAGAATGCTCCTGTCATCAACTTTTTCAGTCCCCAAAGGGCATTCCCCTCGAGTGTGGGTTCCTGCACATTTGACGCAGCGAGACTGCATGTTGCAGTTCGCCGCGGCATGCCCAAACCTTTGACAACGAGCACACTGGAGTGTGTGCCGTGTCTTTTTTAATATTTCCCATTTTACACGAATGGAGCCTAAACGATTAATACGCTTTAGGCTGTCTAATTTGGTGTCTGGGGTGACCTGGATTAAGAAGAACGGAAGTTTCCTGTTCTCCCTTTTCGTTGCCGCAGTGATGAAGGGCTTAACCCCAACGAACCGGATATCGTCGCTCTGCGCTTTGCGCAGTTCTGCGATGTTGCTGCTTTTTATGCTTTTGTTGTTGTTCCTGCTTCTGCTGTGCCTGCTTCTGCTGTGGTTTTGTTGCTGCTGCTTTGGCTGCTGCTGTTGTTGTTGCTGTTTGACAGCTGCTGTGCGTTGTCCTTTTGGCCGCTGTTGGGACGCCTCTTGTTGTTGCTGCTGCTTTGGGCGCTGTTGTTGTTGCTGCTGCTGCTGTTGCTCCTTGGCCAGCCTTCTGGCCTCTAATTTTTTTTGGATGGCTTTTATGTGCGCGTCCAATTCCGCCTTCTCCCTCTGGGCTTTGGCGAGTTCCTCGCGGTCCTCCTCCTCTTCGTCATCCGACTCGGATGACATTAACGCACGGAGGTAGAGGAGTTCCCTCTACCTCCGTAGTAGAATCTCCCCTCGCCCTCTTCTGATTCATACTCGACATCGTCGAATGGATGTTGTTGCTGGTCTGTGGCTGTTTCTACAGCTGCTGTTGTTGTTGCTGCTGCTGAAGTGGTTGCTCTTGCTGTAGTTACTGCAACTGCTGTTGTTGTTGCTGTGGATATTTCCATACGGCGCTTCACCAGATTTGGCTGCGGCTGGAGCTTCTTCCTCCTCTTTGACCTCGTCTCTGGTCTATCTGGTAGGTGGTCTGACTTACTCGCTTGGTGGTCTGATGTGCCAGCCACCGGTTAATCATGTTTTCACGTTTTTGCGAGCGCGGGTCGCTTCACTGCGTCCATCACGCCACTCACTATGTGTCTTTGTGTTTTTAATTATTCATTTTTAAAAAAAGGATCTTTAATTTCCACGGGACTCGAACCCTGCACCACGATTTCACCGGCGATTACTCTTTTTTTTTTTTTTGTGTAATTTTGTTTTCATTTAATTAAATTTAACTTACATGCTAGACAAAAGAACTTAAAACTAGCTTAACTAACTTAACAATTCATAAATTGTTCTTAATTCTAACCTACTGACCCTATGCGGGTACTCTAAGCTAATCTAATCTACTTTATTAATGTGCCTTTCGGCTTAATCTACTTGTTTTTTAGTCGTTAGTGACAAACTTCATTTATTTATTATTTATTTATTTGCCAAGAAAACTTATAAAAAACTTGGCTAAACTTAACTTAACTACTTAATCTACCTTATACAAAATTACCCTAACATGAAACTTAGGACTATCTTAATTATGTCCGTAACAGTACGGACGCTTGCACCAGGGCGTATATGTTATGTATATGCTTAACGCATATAATTTATACGCCGTGGTGCACCTTTTCTTGGGTTTTTGTTTTACATATATTTCGTTTTATATTTTTTTTTTTTTGATTTTTTTGTTTGGATTTTTTTGTTTTATAATTTTTTTTTTTGTTTTTTTTTTTGTCCTTAATAACTACCTTAAAACCTATGTAAGTTGGCCACCATGGTCAACTATCGAGTCGTTTAAGAAGGCCAGCGGTGGCGGAGACTGGTTTTGGTGTAACCACCAGTAAAATTGCCGATATTTGGCAGACTGCTTCCTATCTCGAGCGGGGATCGCTCGACTGAACCGAAGAAGATACTCGTGGGTGCAAGCGACATCCGGTTCGTATTGGAGTCGCCTGTCTACATGGAAGATTACAGGGCATCCGTCTGTATCCTGTATTAGGCCAATCGTGTCTAAATAGAGGAATGCTTCGGGAGGAATAAAGCCGTTAAGGCGCACCCTTTCATGGTACATAATATTGGGGTAGTCATAGTCATAGCTCGTGCAATGTGCCTTCTGATCAGCTTAATAATAAAATTATCTATCCTGTTCACGTTTGCCTCGTTGTACATGACCTCGTTAGGATAGTACCTCTTGTACTCAGACTCGGGTGTACGATATAACCGGAGACAGGACCGAAGACACTGTCTCTCGAACAACATCATCTTTTCCATCTGGGAAGGACTCGCCATAATACGCCATAATTGGCCTGATAAGGGCCATGTAGCAGATTACCTTCACCCTGGTATCAAGTTGGCTGCTGTAAAACAACCTCCTTGCCACAGCAAAGGCCTTTCTGGCTTTCGTCAGAGCAATATCTATACGTTTGTCAAAATACAGATATTGATCCAGCCAAATGCCAAGATATCTAACCACACCTTTCACAGCTAACGGCCGTCCCTGCGGGTCAACTATGCCGAACTTGCGCCAGTTTAAGCGAATATCCCGCGACGCCATGTACAACGGGGTCCTGAAAAGGGTAGTTTCGCACTTCAGGAAGTTGATAACCAACTTCCAGTCGTCGCAAAATTGCTGAATTTTCTCGAAGTCACGCTGCAACAAGATATTTATTACCTCGACCTTCGGACCTGATCTGTACGCTACTAGGTTGTCGGCGTACGCAATTAAGTGCGGCATGGAACCTATAAGTTCTGCAGTGAATATTGAAAACAAGATCGGCGAACCAATCGCCCCCTGTTGTAGACCATTTTTAATGTCAAAGACCGTAGTGGAAGTTACGTCGCCACTTTTCACGACGAACTTTCTACCTGTTATCATGTCATAGATCATGTACAGCAGTGGTTTACTTATTCCGAGCCTGACTAACTTGAAGAAGAGGCCCTCCAACCAAATGGTGTCGAACGCCTTCTCCAGATCAATCAAACAGGCACCCGTGCACTGATTTTTGTTTTTGTTCTACTGAATGTCGGAAACCAGCTTTGACGCGGCATGTATAGTATCATGCCCCGCCCTGAATCCGAACTGGTTATCCGGTATGATTTTATTTTCATCAACCCATGGCTTCAGAACTCGAATGACTATCTTTTCAAAAACCTTGCTTATGCAAGGAAGAAGACTGATCGACCGGAGATTTGTCGGAATGGAATTGTCTTTGTCCCGTTTAGGGATCGGTTGCACTACAACTGTTTTCCAGCGCGAATTGTAATATGCATTACTCAGCGCAATGTTGAACAACGTTGTGTAAATTTGGACTGCTGCCGGGGGAAGGTGGCGAAGCACAATATTCGATATTCCATCGATTCCCGCTGACTGAAGAAGAAATTCTTCATCGAGTTAAAGATACTCTGGAGATCTTCTTGCGAAATCAAGATGTGATTTCTATCATTGGCGACGGCACTATGTGCCAAATCGTCACTGAACCTGGTGAATCCTGGATTCTCGGATCGCCATTGACTTATCTCGTTGCGGAGATAGAAGTGGTTTAGCAAGGCTCTGTTTTCCAGGTCGTGATTCGGCCTACTAACTAAGTTCACCGTATACGCTCGCTGAAACACAGCACCAATAGCTTTCACCTTCTCCTGGGGATCCTCAACCACGAAGAAGTCATTGTCTAGCACTGCCCTACCTGGATCGATGCCAACTGAAATCAGTAATTGTTCGTTAGTTGTCGTTCTGGGAAGTCGAAGCCTGAATGTCGTTTTGATCTTTCCTCCGGAATATTTTATTTACTTGCGGGAACATACCCGGGTTGTTGGAACGTACAGCCCGGATTTTGTTGCACCAGTGCCAGCTTATGGCCACGCTATAATTTATTCTTATTAACTGTTGGAGGTTCTTGATCTCCGACTTCAGTGCCCTGACTTCCGCGTTTTGCGGATCTGTAAATCGCCTGTGCAAGAGCTTGAGTCTTGACAGCAGTCTACTTTTGTGCACGTGAAGTGCATCGATGGTAGCATTTCGATAGACGTCACTGACATCGATTTGCACTACCATCGGAATCGTCTTGTCCATGGTACGTTTAATTACGTCGTCCATTTGTACCAACCTAACTAACGCGAAGGTTGACAGGTACCTCAACCTCCGCATTAGTTAGGTTTCTGTTTGTCGGCGGATTGATCCCACTCGAACGTAGTTCTGTGGCTAAAGACCTGGAGAAGCGTGGCCAGCGGGCCTTATTGTAATTATAAGGGTGCCTCTTGACATACTCCTCCAGTTCTTCCACCTCGTTCGGGAGCTGAATAGCAGCGAATAGCCCGCTCTGATCACTCTCGTACTCAACCGCAGTTAAACAGTTCCGTGTGCGTCATTCCACGTTTGGTTGGGGATGCGTGCGACACATGTTTCTATCGCCTGAAATCTTCACCGCTATACACGACCTTATGACAAAGGCCTTTTTTGATTAAGAGAGCGACCCCGCCAGCTAGGTAGGTTCGATCTCTTCGAATGATGTTATAATTATTGTACCTGAGTGTGTGCGTCTGATTTAGCTTAGTCTCGCAAACCATCAACACGTCAGGATTATGCGTTTGCAGTAAGTTGCCGAAATTTAATAGTTCGGGTTTGATCAGTGAATTCACATTCACTGCTAGAATTTTTAGGTTACAGGCTGCATGCGCAGACATCAGACCGATGTGGCGTTTGGCTCGGCGAACAGCGTGGAGTAGATGAGGTCTACTCCCGCTGCTTGCTCAAGGAACTGTTTTTGGAGCTGAGCGATCTGCCCCTGGATGGAGAGCAGGACCGTCTTCAGATCGGCTTCAGGTTGCCGGCCACTGGGACTGGGGCCACCTTCGGCACTGTCTGTTGTACCGGTCGCCTTCCTGATGCCATTTGGGCATAGGAGACTGCCGGTGTAACAGTGGTAGCTGGAGCACGTGGCACTGGCCTTGCTTCTACCATTTTTCCTTTCCTTTTTGACTCTATTATCTTCCTGATTTCTTGGACCTTAGGGCATCCCCGATAGTTTGCAGGGTGCCCGCTGGTCTTGCAGAGAACACATTTCAGAATGCTCCTGTCATCAACTTTTTCAGTCCCCAAAGGGCATTCCCCTCGAGTGTGGGTTCCTGCACATTTGACGCAGCGAGACTGCATGTTGCAGTTCGCCGCGGCATGCCCAAACCTTTGACAACAAGCACACTGGAGTGTGTGCCGTGTCTTTTTTAATATTTCCCATTTTACACGAATGGAGCCTAAACGATTAATACGCTTTAGGCTGTCTAATTTGGTGTCTGGGGTGACCTGGATTAAGAAGAACGGAAGTTTCCTGTTCTCCCTTTTCGTTGCCGCAGTGATGAAGGGCTTAACCCCAACGAACCGGACATCGTCGCTCTGCGCTTTGCGCAGTTCTGCGATGTTGCTGCTTTTTATGCTTTTGTTGTTGTTGCTGCTTCTGCTGTGCCTGCTTCTGCTGTGGTTTTGTTGCTGCTGCTTTGGCTGCTGCTGTTGTTGTTGCTGTTTGACAGCTGCTGTGCGTTGTCCCTTTGGCCGCTGTTGGGACGCCTCTTGTTGTTGCTGCTGCTTTGGGCGCTGTTGTTGTTGCTGCTGCTGCTGTTGCTCCTTGGCCAGCCTTCTGGCCTCTAATTTTTTTTTTATGGCTTTTATGTGCGCATCCAATTCCGCCTTCTCCCTCTGGGCTTTGGCGAGTTCCTCGCGGTCCTCCTCCTCTTCGTCATCCGACTCGGATGACATTAACGCACGGAGGTAGAGGAGTTCCCTCTACCTCCGTAGTAGAATCTCCCCTCGCCCTCTTCTGATTCATACTCGACATCGTCGAATGGATGTTGTTGCTGGTCTGTGGCTGTTTCTACAGCTGCTGTTGTTGTTGCTGTGGATATTTCCATACGGCGCTTCACCAGATTTGGCTGCGGCTGGAGCTTCTTCCTCCTCTTTGACCTCGTCTCTGGTCTATCTGGTAGGTGGTCTGACACACTCGCTTGGTGGTCTGATGTGCCAGCCACCGGTTAATCATGTTTTCACGTTTTTGCGAGCGCGGGTTGCTTCACTGCGTCCATCACGCCACTCACTATGTGTCTTTGTGTTTTTAATTATTCATTTTTAAAAAAAGGATCTTTAATTTCCACGGGACTCGAACCCTGCACCACGATTTCACCGGCGATTACTCTTTTTTTTTTTTTTTGTGTAATTTTTTTTTCATTTAATTAAATTTAACTTACATGCTAGACAAAAGAACTTAAAACTAGCTTAACTAACTTAACAATTCATACATTGTTCTTAATTCTAACCTACTGACCCTATGCGGGTACTCTAAGCTAATCTAATCTACTTTATTAATGTGCCTTTCGGCTTAATCTACTTGTTTTTTTAGTCGTTAGTGACAAACTTCATTTATTTATTATTTATTTATTTGTTTGCCAAGAAAACTTATAAAAAACTTGGCTAAACTTAACTTAACTATTTAATCTACCTTATACAAAATTACCCTAACATGAAACTTAGGACTATCTTAATTATGTCCGTAACAGTACGGACGCGTGCACCAGGGCGTATATGTTATGTATATGCTTAACACATATAATTTATACGCCGTGGTGCACCTTTTCTTGGGTTTTTGTTTTACATATATTTCGTTTTATATTTTTTTTTTTTTTTGATTTTTTTGTTTTATAATTTTTTTGTTTGGATTTTTTTGTTTTATAATTTCTGTTTTTTTTCTTTTTTTTTTTGTCCTTAATAACTACCTTAAAACCTATGTAAGTTGGCCACCATGGTCAACTATCGAGTCGTTTAAGAAGGCCAGCGGTGGCGGAGACTGGTTTTGGTGTAGTAAGCCACGAAGATCAGACTGTTGGAAGAAGTCATAGCTCGTGCAATGTGCCTTCTGATCAGCTAAATAATAAAATTATCTATCCTGTTCACGTTTGCCTCGTTGTACATGACCTCGTTAGGATAGTACCTCTTGTACTCAGACTCGGGTGTACGATATAACCGGAGACAGGACCGAAGACACTGTCTCTCGAACAACATCATCTTTTCCATCTGGGAAGGACTCACGTTGAACAACAATGGACAACCGTACGCCATAATTGGCCTCATGAGGGCCATGTAGCAGATTACCTTCACCCTGGAATCAAGTTGGCTGCTGTAAAACAACCTCCTTGCCACAGCAAAGGCCTTTCTGGCTTTCGTCAGAGCAATATCTATATGTTTGTCAAAATACAGATATTGATCCAGCCAAATGCCAAGATATCTAACCACACTTTTCACAGTTAACGGCCGTCCCTGCGGGTCAACTATGCCGAACTTGCGCCAGTTTAAGCGAATATCCCGCGACGCCATGTACAACGGGGTCCTGAAAAGGGTAGTTTCACACTTCAGGAAGGTGATAACCAACTTCCAGTCGTCGCAAAATCGCTGAATTTTCTCGAAGTCAGCAACAAGATTTTTATTACCTCGACCTTCGAGGTCGTCGCCGTACGCAATTAAGTGCGGTATGGAACCTATAAGTTCTGCAGTGAATATGGAAAACAAGATCGGCGAACCAATCGCCCCCTGTTGTAGACCATTTTTAATGTCAAAGACCGTAGTGGAAGTTACGTCGCCAATTTTCACGACGAACTTTCTACCTGTTATCATGTCATAGATCATGTATAGCAGTGGTTTACTTATGCCGAGCCTGACTAACTTGAAGAAGAGGCCCTCCAGCCAAACGGTGTCGAACGCCTTCTCCAGATCAATCAAACAGGCACCCGTGCACTGGTTTTTGTTTTTGTTCCATTGAATGTCGGAAACCAGCTTTGACGTGGCATGTATGGTATCATGGCCCGCCCTGAATCCGAACTGGTTATCCGGTATGATTTTATTTTCATCAACCCATTGCTTCAGAACTCGAATGACTATCTATTCAAAAACCTTGCTTATGCAAGGAAGAAGACTGACCGACCGGAGATTTGTCGGAATGGAATTGTCTTTGTCCCGTTTAGGGATCGGTTGCACTACAGCTGTTTTCCAGTGCGAAGGGTAATATGCATTAGTCAGCGCATTGTTGAACAACGTTGTGTAAATTTGGACTGCTGCGGGGGAAGATGGCGAAGCGCAATATTCGATATTCCATCGATTCCCGCTGACTTCTTCATCGAGTTAAAGATACTCTGGAGATCTTCTTGCGAAATCAAGATGTGATTTCTATCATTGGCGACGGCATTATGAGCCAAATTATCGTCACTGAACCTTGTGAATCCTGGATTCTCGGATCGCCATTGACTTATCTCGTTGCGGAAATAGAAGTGGTTTAGCAAAGATCTGTTTTCCAGGTCGTGATTCGGCCTACTAACTAAGTTGACCGTATACACTCGCTGAAACACAGCACCAATAGCTTTCACCTTCTCCTGGGGATCCTCAACCACGAAGAAGTCATTGTCTAGCACTGCCCTACCTGGATCGATGCCAACTGAAGTCAGTAATAGTTCGTGTGATCACTCTCGTACTCAACCGCAGTTAAACAGTTCCGTGTGCGTCGTTCCACGTCTAGTATAGTAAGTCGTCTGTCTATCAGCAACAGATCCAGATAGGACCCGCTTCTGGGATACGATGGCCTATCGGTTGCAAGCAAATCTAGCTTCAACTCAATATTGTGCTCTACAAACCAGCTATGCAAGGAGGTACCCCTGGTGTTATGCACTAAGTTGCCCCATGCAATATGCCTCGAGTTCGAGTCTCCGGCTATGATATAATAGTTCTCCTCCGAGCATAGTCGAAGGCTAGTGAAAAGAGCATCGAGCTCTGAAATGAAGTACTGATTGATACGTGCCTTTTCAGACGCATAGATAGCGATCACCTATAACTGCTTACCACCCCGAAGGGGGATGCGTGCGATACATGTTTCTATAACCTGAAATCTTCACCGCTATACGCGACCTTATGACAAAGGCCTTTTTTGATTAAGAGAGCGACCCCGCCAGCTAGGTAGGTTCGATCTCTTCGAATTATGTTATAATTATTGTACCTGAGTGTGTGCATCTGATTTAGCTTAGTCTCGCAAACCATCAACACGTCAGGATTATGCGTTTGCAGTAGATTAATTGTAGTTCGGGTTTGATCAGTGAATTCACATTCACTGCTAGAATTTTTAGGTTACAGGCTGCATGCGCAGCCATCAGACCGATGTGGCGTTTGGCTCGGCGAACAGCGTGGAGTAGATGAGGTCTACTCCCGCTGCTTGCTCAAGGAACTGTTTTTGGAGCTGAGCGATCTGCCCCTGGATGGAGAGCAGGACCGTCTTCAGATCGGCTTCAGGTTGCCTGGCCACTGGGACTGGGGCCACCTTCGGCACTGTCTGTTGTACCGGTCGCCTTCCTGATGCCATTTGGGCATAGGAGACTGCCGGTGTAACAGTGGTAGCTGGAGCACGTGGCACTGGCCTTGCTTCTACCATTTTTCCTTTCCTTTTTGACTCTATTATCTTCCTGATTTCTTGGACCTTAGGGCATCCCCGATAGTTTGCAGGGTGCCCGCTGGTCTTGCAGAGAACACATTTCAGAATGCTCCTGTCATCAACTTTTTCAGTCCCCAAAGGGCATTCCCCTCGAGTGTGGGTTCCTGCACATTTGACGCAGCGAGACTGCATGTTGCAGTTCGCCGCGGCATGCCCAAACCTTTGACAACGAGCACACTGGAGTGTGTGCCGTGTCTTTTTTAATATTTCCCATTTTACACGAATGGAGCCTAAACGATTAATACGCTTTAGGCTGTCTAATTTGGTGTCTGGGGTGACCTGGATTAAGAAGAACGGAAGTTTCCTGTTATCCCTTTTCGTTGCCGCAGTGATGAAGGGCTTAACCCCAACGAACCGGACATCGTCGCTCTGCGCTTTGCGCAGTTCTGCGATGTTGCTGCTTTTTATGCTTTTGTTGTTGTTGCTGCTTCTGCTGTGCCTGCTTCTGCTGTGGTTTTGTTGCTGCTGCTTTGGCTGCTGCTGTTGTTGTTGCTGTTTGACAGCTGCTGTGCGTTGTCCCTTTGGCCGCTGTTGGGACGCCTCTTGTTGTTGCTGCTGCTTTGGGCGCTGTTGTTGTTGCTGCTGCTGCTGTTGCTCCTTGGCCAGCCTTCTGGCCTCTAATTTTTTTTTTATGGCTTTTATGTGCGCATCCAATTCCGCCTTCTCCCTCTGGGCTTTGGCGAGTTCCTCGCGGTCCTCCTCCTCTTCGTCATCCGACTCGGATGACATTAACGCACGGAGGTAGAGGAGTTCCCTCTACCTCCGTAGTAGAATCTCCCCTCGCCCTCTTCTGATTCATACTCGACATCGTCGAATGGATGTTGTTGCTGGTCTGTGGCTGTTTCTACAGCTGCTGTTGTTGTTGCTGTGGATATTTCCATACGGCGCTTCACCAGATTTGGCTGCGGCTGGAGCTTCTTCCTCCTCTTTGACCTCGTCTCTGGTCTATCTGGTAGGTGGTCTGACACACTCGCTTGGTGGTCTGATGTGCCAGCCACCGGTTAATCATGTTTTCACGTTTTTGCGAGCGCGGGTTGCTTCACTGCGTCCATCACGCCACTCACTATGTGTCTTTGTGTTTTTAATTATTCATTTTTAAAAAAAGGATCTTTAATTTCCACGGGACTCGAACCCTGCACCACGATTTCACCGGCGATTACTCTTTTTTTTTTTTTTTTTGTAATTTTTTTTTCATTTAATTAAATTTAACTTACATGCTAGACAAAAGAACTTAAAACTAGCTTAACTAACTTAACAATTCATAAATTGTTCTTAATTCTAACCTACTGACCCTATGCGGGTACTCTAAGCTAATCTAATCTACTTTATTAATGTGCCTTTCGGCTTAATCTACTTGTTTTTTTAGTCGTTAGTGACAAACTTCATTTATTTATTATTTATTTATTTGCCAAGAAAACTTATAAAAAACTTGGCTAAACTTAACTTAACTATTTAATCTACCTTATACAAAATTACCCTAACATGAAACTTAGGACTATCTTAATTATGTCCGTAACAGTACGGACGCGTGCACCAGGGCGTATATGTTATGTATATGCTTAACACATATAATTTATACGCCGTGGTGCACCTTTTCTTGGGTTTTTGTTTTACATATATTTCGTTTTATATTTATTTTTTTTTGATTTTTTTGTTTTATAATTTTTTTGTTTGGATTTTTTTGTTTTATAATTTCTGTTTTTTTTTCTTTTTTTTTTTTGTCCTTAATAACTACCTTAAAACCTATGTAAGTTGGCCACCATGGTCAACTATCGAGTCGTTTAAGAAGGCCAGCGGTGGCGGAGACTGGTTTTGGTGTAGTAAGCCACGAAGATCAGACTGTTGGAAGAAGTCATAGCTCGTGCAATGTGCCTTCTGATCAGCTAAATAATAAAATTATCTATCCTGTTCACGTTTGCCTCGTTGTACATGACCTCGTTAGGATAGTACCTCTTGTACTCAGACTCGGGTGTACGATATAACCGGAGACAGGACCGAAGACACTGTCTCTCGAACAACATCATCTTTTCCATCTGGGAAGGACTCACGTTGAACAACAATGGACAACCGTACGCCATAATTGGCCTCATGAGGGCCATGTAGCAGATTACCTTCACCCTGGAATCAAGTTGGCTGCTGTAAAACAACCTCCTTGCCACAGCAAAGGCCTTTCTGGCTTTCGTCAGAGCAATATCTATATGTTTGTCAAAATACAGATATTGATCCAGCCAAATGCCAAGATATCTAACCACACTTTTCACAGTTAACGGCCGTCCCTGCGGGTCAACTATGCCGAACTTGCGCCAGTTTAAGCGAATATCCCGCGACGCCATGTACAACGGGGTCCTGAAAAGGGTAGTTTCACACTTCAGGAAGGTGATAACCAACTTCCAGTCGTCGCAAAATCGCTGAATTTTCTCGAAGTCAGCAACAAGATTTTTATTACCTCGACCTTCGAGGTCGTCGCCGTACGCAATTAAGTGCGGTATGGAACCTATAAGTTCTGCAGTGAATATGGAAAACAAGATCGGCGAACCAATCGCCCCCTGTTGTAGACCATTTTTAATGTCAAAGACCGTAGTGGAAGTTACGTCGCCAATTTTCACGACGAACTTTCTACCTGTTATCATGTCATAGATCATGTATAGCAGTGGTTTACTTATGCCGAGCCTGACTAACTTGAAGAAGAGGCCCTCCAGCCAAACGGTGTCGAACGCCTTCTCAAGATCAATCAAACAGGCACCCGTGCACTGGTTTTTGTTTTTGTTCCATTGAATGTCGGAAACCAGCTTTGACGTGGCATGTATGGTATCATGGCCCGCCCTGAATCCGAACTGGTTATCCGGTATGATTTTATTTTCATCAACCCATTGCTTCAGAACTCGAATGACTATCTATTCAAAAACCTTGCTTATGCAAGGAAGAAGACTGACCGACCGGAGATTTGTCGGAATGGAATTGTCTTTGTCCCGTTTAGGGATCGGTTGCACTACAGCTGTTTTCCAGTGCGAAGGGTAATATGCATTAGTCAGCGCATTGTTGAACAACGTTGTGTAAATTTGGACTGCTGCGGGGGAAGATGGCGAAGCGCAATATTCGATATTCCATCGATTCCCGCTGACTTCTTCATCGAGTTAAAGATACTCTGGAGATCTTCTTGCGAAATCAAGATGTGATTTCTATCATTGGCGACGGCATTATGAGCCAAATTATCGTCACTGAACCTTGTGAATCCTGGATTCTCGGATCGCCATTGACTTATCTCGTTGCGGAAATAGAAGTGGTTTAGCAAAGATCTGTTTTCCAGGTCGTGATTCGGCCTACTAACTAAGTTGACCGTATACACTCGCTGAAAGACAGCACCAATAGCTTTCACCTTCTCCTGGGGATCCTCAACCACGAAGAAGTCATTGTCTAGCACTGCCCTACCTGGATCGATGCCAACTGAAGTCAGTAATAGTTCGTGTGATCACTCTCGTACTCAACCGCAGTTAAACAGTTCCGTGTGCGTCGTTCCACGTCTAGTATAGTAAGTCGTCTGTCTATCAGCAACAGATCCAGATAGGACCCGCTTCTGGGATACGATGGCCTATCGGTTGCAAGCAAATCTAGCTTCAACTCAATATTGTGCTCTACAAACCAGCTATGCAAGGAGGTACCCCTGGTGTTATGCACTAAGTTGCCCCATGCAATATGCCTCGAGTTCGAGTCTCCGGCTATGATATAATAGTTCTCCTCCGAGCATAGTCGAAGGCTAGTGAAAAGAGCATCGAGCTCTGAAATGAAGTACTGATTGATACGTGCCTTTTCAGACGCATAGATAGCGATCACCTATAACTGCTTACCACCCCGAAGGGGGATGCGTGCGATACATGTTTCTATAACCTGAAATCTTCACCGCTATACGCGACCTTATGACAAAGGCCTTTTTTGATTAAGAGAGCGACCCCGCCAGCTAGGTAGGTTCGATCTCTTCGAATTATGTTATAATTATTGTACCTGAGTGTGTGCATCTGATTTAGCTTAGTCTCGCAAACCATCAACACGTCAGGATTATGCGTTTGCAGTAGATTAATTGTAGTTCGGGTTTGATCAGTGAATTCACATTCACTGCTAGAATTTTTAGGTTACAGGCTGCATGCGCAGCCATCAGACCGATGTGGCGTTTGGCTCGGCGAACAGCGTGGAGTAGATGAGGTCTACTCCCGCTGCTTGCTCAAGGAACTGTTTTTGGAGCTGAGCGATCTGCCCCTGGATGGAGAGCAGGACCGTCTTCAGATCGGCTTCAGGTTGCCTGGCCACTGGGACTGGGGCCACCTTCGGCACTGTCTGTTGTACCGGTCGCCTTCCTGATGCCATTTGGGCATAGGAGACTGCCGGTGTAACAGTGGTAGCTGGAGCACGTGGCACTGGCCTTGCTTCTACCATTTTTCCTTTCCTTTTTGACTCTATTATCTTCCTGATTTCTTGGACCTTAGGGCATCCCCGATAGTTTGCAGGGTGCCCGCTGGTCTTGCAGAGAACACATTTCAGAATGCTTCGAGTGTGGGTTCCTGCACATTTGACGCAGCGAGACTGCATGTTGCAGTTCGCCGCCGCATGCCCAAACCTTTGACAACAAACACACTGGAGTGTGGGCCATGTCTTTTTTAATATTTCCCATTTTACACCAATGGAGCCTAAACGATTAATACGCTTAAGACTGTCTAATTTGGCGTCTGGGGTGACCTGGATTAGGAAGAGCGGAAGTTTGCTGTTCTCCCTTTTCGCTGCCGCAGTGATGAAGGGCTTAACCGCAACGAACTGGACATCGTCGCTCTGCGCTTTGCGCAGTTCTGCGAGGATGTCCTTAGGATCAGTGTCCGGATCCACGCCCTTAAGGAGCATGGTCTGCACCTTCTCCCCTTTTGGGGTATATGAGAAAAACTCGGCCTCCGTCACCGCTAGCCTTTCTTTAATAGCATGATAGTCTGCCACTGATGAGCAGTGGACAGACAATCTTAATGGACCTTTATACTTAATAAAAAAGCCATTTTTGGCGATCAACTTACTTAGGATGTCCACATCATTTGTCTCCAGTCCGAAGACGTTGATCGGAGGGCAACGGCTGCAGCCGGTTGATGTTGCTGGTGTTTCTGCTTTTGTTGTTGTGCCTGCTTCTGCTGTGGTTTTTGTTGCTGTTGCTTTGGCTGCTGCTGTTGCTTTGGCTGCTGCTGTTGTACGCTGTTCCTTTGGCAGCTGTTGGGACGCCTCTTGTTGTTGCTGCTGCTTTGGGCGCTGTTGTTGTCGCTGCTGCTGCTGTTGCTCCTTGGCCAGCCTTCTGGCCTCTATTTTTTTTGGATGGCTTTTATGTGCGCGTCCAATTCCGCCTTCTCCCTCTGGGCTTTGGCGAGTACCTCGCGGTCCTCCTCCTCTTCGTCATCCGACTCGGATGACGTTAACGCACTGTATGAGTTCCCTCTACCACCGTAGAAGAATCTCCCCTCGCCTTCTGCTGATTCATATTCGACATTGTCGAATGGATGTGTTTGTTGTGTCTCATCATCGGCTGTTTCTACAGCTGCTGTTGTTGCTGCTGCTGATGTGCTTGCTGTTGCTGTGTCTACTGCCAAATTTTGTACCAACAAATAGTCAACATTTGATTTAAAATAAAAAAAGGTTTTATAAGGTTAAATTTTATTACTGCCTGTTTCGACTCACGTCGACAATACAATATTGACATAAATTGACATAAATGGTTATATATTTCATATTTATTTAACCAGTATTACTTACAATAGGATGACTATAGAAATCTTATAAAATAATTGCAAGCTAAGAAAAGTTAAGCGGAGTATACAAATTATACTCGCTTAAAATCTAAGCTCCCTCTGGTTGATCAAGGTTGCTTCATTCCCATGCTGGTTCGTTCAGGTTTGTGCTTGCCCTGCCAAAAATGCAAGCGATGCGACTGGGTGCATTCGATGATCTTCATATTACATCCGCAGAGCGAGCGCGTGAATGCGATTGCGCTTGTAGGATGTCGATTGTGATAACTTATACGTTTAAATTTTGAGATCTATTTTTGTTTAAAACTTATTTTATTTTTTAGAGGATGCTGGGTACCCATTGAAGACAACTCTGATAACTCCTTAGTGAATGTCTGAAAGTAGAACACAACGCATGCAAAGGCTAGGAACATCATTGAAAAAACGATTGTTAAAAACAAGTTTCGCTGCCTACTTTCTGCTCAAGGACAGCTGTGCACTACATAACGTTAGCCTACATTTTTAACCTTCTACTACACAAGCAGCCATATATGGCTTTTCATATTTGAACGCCGACTACTATAATTTTCCAGTTGCCATGGGAAAAGTACCGTTTTCACAGTTTTGAAACATTTTTTCTGTATGTGTTTTTATGTATTTTGTTTTATTTTTCTTTGTGGTGTGGTGTCGCTAAAAATCTTATTTGAATTTCACAAGTGCGTGCCTCCTCATATATATTATATGATTAATATATATATTTATTTATTTATATATATTAAAAAAGGAATAAAGCCGTGTTATATTGGTAAGTAAAATGGAAGTGTTAGATGTTCAATTATAGTTGTGGACTCCAAGATACGGCGCGTTTTTGTCAACGTCCATATATGGCTCCTTATCCATTTACAAAAATATGAATATTCATACTTTTCGTTTTTTTGCAGTGAGAAACAATGATCTCAAGAGATTCGTTTTACGGAAAAAGAGTCCGTGTTATACCTGGTGAAGGTTTTCAAAGTGAGGATGAAATCCTAGAATCGGAGAATGAGTAGGATATGGAGATGGAAAGTATAGAACACCTGGAGGTGCCTGAAACCGATGAAAGTGAGTACGATTCAAAATTTATTTTAACAACTGGTTCAACAGCCCCAAACTGCAAGTGCAACTAACCAAAGTGGGTCTTCTTCCGTTAGGGACGGTTAGGCTGAATAGGGTTCCCAACATTGATGTTCCAAAAGAAAAGGAAAGAAAGAAAAGAGGACGAAAAAACGTAGTTGAAAAGATTGCAAGAATTGAAGGCGTCGACGTTTCTTTTGTGTCCTGGTTTGATAATAAAAATGTAAATATTCTTTCTACATTTGTGGGGGCCAATCCCACAACAAAAAAAAAGAAGGTACTCAAAAAAGGAGAAAAAGTATATTGAGATCGACTGCCCAAAAATAATAGACGAGTATAATAAATACATGGGGGGTGAAATTCGATCCAAAAAATGGTACCTGAAAATGTTTTTCCACATTCTAGACTTATGTGTTGCCAATGCGTGGCTTTTGTGGCGAAAGCAATGTGATATATATAAGTCTCTTTTCGATTTTAAATTGGCTGTTGCAGAACATTTATTTAAGAGTATGAAGTGTCAAAAAGGGGGCAACCTGCTTCAAAGACAAGCCCTCAAATTTCAAATACGGCAAATTGGAAGGCGTACTGAATTTCCGCTGAACTCCGTTCACTTGGATTCCAGAATTAAAAGATACAAGGCAGCAATGCAAAAACGACTGTCAGTACAGGTCATTCATTATGTGCCGAAAATGCAAAATAAATTTGTGTCCAAACAAGGATCGGAATTGTTTCACATAATTTCATATTTGATTAATTTTGTAGTAGTGAATAATATTGAGAAAAAAAAAGGTTTGTTTCGTTAAATATTAACCTATTTTTTTGTAATACGCTTTAAACTGAATTCTATATTGATTAATTTTTTGTTGCTTTGAAAAATGTGTAACTGCACGAGCAGCCATATATGAGAAAATTTAATAACTTTTAATAAAATGTTTAAATATAAATGTTTTTTTGTTTTAGTCTCTTAATTAGTTAAAATATAAGACAAAAACGGTATTTAGTATTATTTTTTCTTTATGGATCAAGGTGTGTGCAGTAGAGGGTTAAGTGGAATTTGAACATCCACAAATGCAAAAAAAATAACGAAGTTAATGATGACCAAGATGTCAATAGCGGAGCAGCTGGAAGAGCAACGAGAGATGAAATAGATTTAAAAAAAATAATATATCACTTCATCACGTAATAGTTTCTTGGCTTTTAGTGGTGCAGGGACCTAAGTGGGCAATAAGTCCACTCTGGGAAAATTATCACCTTCCACTTTCTCGAAATTTTTTCTAATAATTTCTATTCTACACATAGGAAGCTTAGAAAGGGTTAAAATCCTGTAACAGATCGAATCGAGCCACCCACCTCATACTTTGAATACACCAGACTTTCTTGCTTTAGATAAATGCTCCCTATGCATAGAAAATATATACACCCGCTTTGGTTACAATATGTTCTGTGTGGGTCTGCGACTCTAATCTTCAACGATAACCTGATAACTAACTGCGGCCCTGATAACCAACCATTGTTTAATTATTGTTGTTGGGAGTTCGTTCCCACTGGAGATCTTTGAGTGAGCCTCTCAGTGAACTCTGTTCCCTGCACCGCTATCAACCACACCCTGCACGAGGTGCCCCTGCTTCTAGTGAATATAGAGGATCTAGAGGGGAACAACTCTATAAAACCCGCAATCCCAGGTCTACAAAAACCGTGCCTTGGCGTTTCGCACTGCGTGACCGTGTCTTCTAACAGTGAACTCCGGATCCTGGGGCACTCTGGTTTCAGTCAAAGCCTCTTGACTGCACACAGGGGGTGAGTGTAGTGTAACATTTTCCTCCCTCTTACTCGTGGGAACAAAATTAGCTCCAAAAACAAAAAAAAACTTCAGGGAACTCTGTGGCAAGTGAATCGGACTCCAGTCACCTCCATAAAACCGACTCTAAAAATAGAAAAATGACCTTAACGAAAGAGCAGTACGATATCCTCCTAATAGGCAGCCTTCGCATGTTGCTGGTACCGAAGCAGTGGATGTCAGCATAGCTGGCCTCATTATAGCATATAGCCGGCGAACTCGACGCCGGACAGTTGGAAAACAATAGTTAGTGCTGCCAAAAAGCCCCCTCCACCTCGAGAGCCGTCAGCGCCAAAAAGCTAACTCAATTCAGATCTGCCTAATCAAAACTGGAAGGTCTTCGGGAGGGGCGAGCGTAACGAGAATGGTATGGATGTCCACATCCTCTTAGACCACAAGTAGGTACCGCTACTGCGTCAGCAGGAATTCAAAGTTCAAGTGGGAATAACACTCTGTAGGCTAAGAAACCTGCCTGCAACGGTCGACAAGGATACCACTGATCCCTCTGGTCGCCCGAATAAAGGTGGTTCAAATTAATCTCCACCGCAGCAAGGCGGCTAGTGCTAACCTGGTCAATCTCCTCTCAACGGGGAAAATGGACACTGCCCTAATACAAAAGCAATGGATTCACGGAGGACGCGTACTTAGGTTGAACGGAAAAAACCTGACAACCTACTTATCCACGAATGGTGACGTAAATAGGATAAGATCCTATATAGTGGCTAGAAAATAACTAACCTATTTCTTCTGCCTACTTTCAGTATCGAAGATCAAACCGCAGTCAAATTCGAGCATAAGAACAATACTCGTAAATATCAAGTATGCGCTCGCTGCATTCCTGGACATTGAAGGATATTCCACAATACAGATAATACACTCGTAAGGAATAATGTTGAACAGTCCTGGCCTCAAGATGCATCTCTCAATGAAGGGTTATTTCCCCCCTGCAATGGGTGCTTGTCATTAATGATATCCTGGGTAAACTCTGTCTCTCTACAACCAGGGCAATTGGTTATGCTGACTACGTTTTCATTATTGGCCGCAGTAAGTTTCTCCCGACTCCAAGTGAGTTAGTTGAATAGGCAATTACCACACTCCTTAAGTGGGCAAAATAAAAAGGAGGTCTTGGGATTAACCCCCAAAACATTGGTCCTGTTCACCAATTAAAGTGTCACTCCATATTTCGATCTCCCATAAATTGGGGGTACAACCCTCATTCTTAGAGAAAGTGCGAGACACCTTGGCCTAATCCTAGACAGGAAACATAGCTACAATAGATAAGAGAGCGAACAAAGCGGCCTCTGCAATAGGATACCAAACAATACCGTGCATGTACAAAGCAGTTGTGAGGCCGATCCAGACATATGGCAGTGTAGTTTGCTGGCAAACTTGCTTGAAGGACTTCAACCTAAAGCTGCTTACGAGCATACAGAGGCGCGCATGTCTAGGCGTAATCTCCACCACCCCAATAGCGGGCTGAGAGGTACTACTGGATCTTCTTCCACTTGACGTCTATATGCAGATGACAGCTGCAAAGAGCGCCATGGGGATCATCCAATACAAGAACTGGCTCTCTAGCCCCATTGGACATGCGCGTATTCTAGATAGACTACAAATAGAACATATCGAATGTGACTACTCCCTCCCCTTTCTCCATTTCCAATTACCCTTTCAGTGTCATTTCCCAAAACAGGAGGAGTGGAGCTCAAACAAACCCATCAATAATTCAACATCCATGTCTACACATATGGGTTGAATCAGGAATAGGCGCATTGTTAAACATGCACTGCGTTATCAGGTTACCTGAGTAAGCGGTCAAAGAAGCGGGCCAAATGATTTCTTTGTTTGAAATACCACCGGCTGATTAGAGTGATCTAATTAACAGTCAAGCGGCTATTAATTGTTTTGATCCACCTCTGTCTGATATCAAGAGGAGAGGGGACAATAAAATCATGTAGTTAGCTAATGAAAGCTGCAGTTCTTTTCCCACATGTGAGACCTATCTAACGATATGACCATACTCTTCCAGTGCAGCAGACGGTTGTTTCGGATGGTAGTCTGAGCGATAACAGACCATAATCATCTGCGATACAATGACCACACAAAATGGGACTTACTCATGATACCACATGCAGGGGCTGCGCACACGAAGAGGGAATTGAGGATACTTCGTCGATGTTCAAGTCTCTGCCAAAGAACACTGGGAGAATTGTTCTTCCAAGACCTTCACGACATTTCAGATACTCTACTAAAATGTCTTTGCAGGTTAACATGATCTGATGGCTGGATGGACAAGAAATAACACCAACAACACCTCAGAAGTACACGAGTGAGACGGGAAAGTTTAAATCCCCCATGGGTAGCACAATGAGCCCAACTGGATCTAAGTGTGGCGTGGTTCCGCCGCGTCTACCCACTGACCTAACTTAACCTTTTAATTTAACAAATAAATATCCATTCATAATTCAATAAGGCGATAAGAATTTGTACCAATTTTTTCCACTGAGAAGAAATTCCACTCCGCCAGATAATAAATACAACTAGTCCGTTGAGTTGTCTTCCATAATACCGTTAAGAAATGACAATAGAACCGAAAATTAGCAGCTGTGTTGATTTAACAACAACGATCAAACGGAAACTGAAGTTGAGTATTGTTTATGTAAACATCCTAACACAACCCAAAGAACTATTTGAATATCTCGAATAAATCGACTTTATTTTACATTTGAAACTTTTTATCTATAATTATATTTATTATTAACTTCATTGTGGCTGTAGCGAACTTCAAACAAATTAAGATGACGATCCATTGCATTAAGTTCGAAACGATTCGCATCATTCGCTTTCGGCAACGGCCATATTAAATTAAACGAACTTCACCTCCATATGCAATGTACGTAGAAAACACATTTAATGAGATCAAAAAACATATAAACATGGAAACATTTGAAGAATATATATGTATATTTAATTACGTTATCCTATGTTAAACACCTGTTTTTGTCTTATTCCCGACAATCGCATTAGAAGATCGTAGTGCTCTTCAACCCTTTGAAGACACGTTCGGCAAATTGTTTTCGGAAGCGGATCTGTTGGTGAAATCTGTACTATTAGTTAGAAACTGAAACTGAAAATTAATCCTTCGTACCGTAATTGGTAAGTACCCGTTAATTTTTTCATCTATTAGTAGCCTCTTACCGCTACTGCTGTATATATGTACCACTACCTTATGAATCTCAGAACAAAGTCTACACAAAAATCCAGATATATAGGCCTTTCCTATGGTTCCCATTGGTTGAATTTGCTTATTTAAATACCTTGTAAAATTTCCCAAAAAATATGCACGAACTAACGTTCATTAATCACTATATAAATCAGAGATTATGGAGGAAGAGATATTCGTCTTTCCAGTGGAAATCCACTAGTAAATCACAGTTCACCACAGGTTTTGACGTTTGTGCTATTAAGCCACACATACAACTTTATTTTCACTCGCAACTATTATCACACGTACTCATAGACGGTCGTCGTATAAGTTGCATCAGAAGTAACGGAGGAAGAGATGTGTCACTTCTACGTTTCTTCATCTCAGATTCATCTAAACGCGTTTCTTATAACCTTTTCACATATGCTTAATACTACTAACAAGTGTGCACTACCGTCAAAATCTGTGGTGGACTGGTGGTTTTCTACTGGAAAGACGAGTATCTCTTTCACCATTATCTGAGTTGCATATCTCTTCAGTAATTCATTTCTGGTTATTAGGCAGTGGTGTACCAGAAATGAACTTCCAAAGCCAAACTGACCAATCACAGAACGGCACTTACGTCATTTCGTAAAATTCATAAATAACTGTCTAAAGACCTCCGAAATTAGTCGATTTGTTAGGAGTTAATCAGCTGTGAAGTTGGGCATCTCTATCAGAAATGAAGTATGATAGAGATACCCAACTTCACAGCTGATTGACCCCTAGTCCATCGACGAATTTGACGAATAATCATGAAAATTTTGACTAATATTCATGAATTTTTGACAGTTATTCTCGATATAACGTAAATGTCGTTCTGTGATTGGTCAATTTGGTTTAAGAAAACAATATAAAAAATGGTTGTCAAAAATCTTAATTGCTAAGAGAGGAAGAAGTTGGGCATCTCTATCATACTTCATTTCTGGTCTTGATAGCACAAACGTCAAAATCTGAGTTGAAATGTTATTCACTAGGGTTTTCCACTGGAAAGTTGTATTTCTCCTTAGTACTTCATTTCTGGTGGTCAGAACTCACAAATGTCTGTGAAGAAAAGATACAAGATAGCTTGTGAGGTTTTACCATTTTGGTACTCTTGCAAAAATCTCACAAGAGAACACACAGTATGGTGTGGTGGACTTGCTTTCATGTAAAAAATTAGCTTTTCGTTCTCTTTTCATATTATCCTCTAAATGTTGAGAAGAGAAATATAGAGCAAAATAAAAAATAATTGGGATTGGGGAGAATTTGATGAAGTATGCTTTTTCCAATGCGAAACGAGATATTCCAATGCCCTATATGCCCTTCCAATATGCCCTAGAAAATATTTATTAACCTGAAATTATTATATTTTTCTCTGTTCAAGATTTTATTGGCAACACTAGCATAACTTAGCTGTTATTCCTTTCTTCAAATGATCGAATACCTCTTTCTCACTTGTATATTAAAAAATGTATCTGTACTAATCATATCACATAAATCGGTTAAATTGAGCCGTTATATTTGATATCATATAAAGGAACAATCATCTATTGTTCTCATTCTTTGTTCCGTCGCATACATTCTGGGTATCGATATGAAGGAAAATGCGAATTCAATTTAAATTGTTTATATTTTTCAATATAATCTCCCCTAACATCAATGCATTTGTTACATTTTGAGATAAGCTTTTTTAAACCCTCAAAAAAAAAAATAAATTTCCTCTTTCTCTGCAAAATACCCACTTATTGCTGACTTGAGTTCTTCATCATCCGAAAAACTTTTTCCACGAAGACATTTTTCAAATCCGGAAACATGCGTTGTCATGAAGAAGCAACACACCCGCTGCGAGTTTACCCCGTCTTTTCTTCTTAATTTCCTCTCGCAAATTATGCAAAGTGGAAGCGTAGGATGTGGCGTTGATGGTTTCACCTTTTTTTTGTACTCAATGAGCAAGATTCCCTTTGAGCCCCAAAAAAATGTGGCCATGAGCTTCCCGGCAGACGGAGTGACTTTGAACTTCTTTGGGGGGTCTGTTCCTTTTTTATGCCACTGCATGGATTCTTGTTTGCTTTCAAGGTCATAGTGGTGGACCCATGTTTTGTCACCAGTAACAATTCGATCCATAACACCGTCCGCGTTCTCACTACACATCTCCAAAAGCTCTCTACAGCTTGCGATTCTCACTTTTTTCTGAGGAGCTGTGAGCATTCGTGGCACCCACTTTGCACTGACCTTTGAAAGGTTAAGATGATCTCTGCCATCATTTTCACCTTTATTCGGGCATCCTCAAGAACAAGTTTTTCTACTTCTTTGATGCTTTCTCCCGTACAAGCAGTAGCCGGGGCGCCGGAGCGGGGGTCTTCTTCAATGCTCTCTCTGCCTCTCACTTGACCACTTTTGCACAGTTGATAATGAAGGTGCGGAACCCTGGTAAACAGCCACCATCTCTTCATAAATAGTTTTTTTACTTTTTCCTTGCTTAGTGAGAAATTTAATTACAGCGCGATGCTCATTTTTCACCATCATCGTCTCAGTTGCCATTATGATTCTGTTTAACTAGAGATAAAACGCGAATTAATAATCACATTTATATGAAATTTTACAAGAATGTACTAAAATAATAGTATTACTTGATAAATAAGTCAATTTATATATGCAACCTCAGCTTTATTTGAAACAACCCCTCAATCATGTACTTTTTTTGGGAGCGTCCGGTGGGGAATAACCACTCACAAAAAACAATAAAGTTGCGTAGTATTCGTCCTTTTTTTCAGTGAACAAATTACCGACACCACAATCGTTAGTGAATTAAATTGCCTTGCATGTGATCCTGAGCAACCAACAACAATGGCAGACTTGAGGAGGAGTATAAAGTTTTGGCTTTCAAAGATGCATTCAAGACGTTAGTTCATACACAAGAGTATCCTGAGGCAACTGGTTGAATCTTCGATAACACTACTGTACATAGTTGATACAGTTAGGGAGGCTTTCCGTGCCTTGACTGTCATGAAGGTACCTGTGGAAAGTTGGGATGCATTGGTTGTACCCAATGCGACATCAAAGCTTCCAGCAGCTACGCAACAGGCTTGGGGACTGAGTCGAGTCCCGAATGACATACCAAAACTAGAAGAATTACTTGGCTTTGTGGAGAGACGCGCTCATACATGGGACTGTTTCTGGCAACTGTGAAGGCTTGTGGATCTACCAATTGTCATCAATGCATCGGAAGGCATCAATCTCTTCTTTGTTGAAGCTCACCAGCAGGCACAGAGGCGAAGACTGCAGTAGCATCGACGTCAGCACCATCTACCCGCTCTACATTACCCCAGGCACCTCGAAACTACATGGCGTAACCTGACAAGACTTTGGCAGTCTTTAGTGACAGTTTGGTTCCTTTGGCAATGGCTTACGCGCAAATAACACATGGCTTTGGCGAAAGGCAACAGTGCGGATTAATTTGCGATCCAGGCTCACAGGTCAGTTCTACGTCTTAACGCAAATATATTGGCTTATCTCTTCATAGGGATAAGGGTGAACTACAGGTGGATGTAGTCGGGAGCTTTGTGATGACTCATATTCGTGGCCGTGCTGTCGTTCAATTATCTTCCAATTTGGGCCCGACGTCTGATATCAAGCTAGATGTGCACCTTATCGAGCACATCTACTCACCTACACCAGTGGCTAATATTGCGGATGATTCTTGGCGACATTTACGTAACCTGGAACTCGCAGACTGTTCGCACAGGTAAGGCAGAACATCGACTTGACAACCTCCTATGCAAACTGTTTGATTCTGAGGACTCGGAAGAAACATCAACTAACAGCGTGAAAGCTGGTATCTGTATGTAAGTATTCATGGCTGCTTACACTCGAGAACCAGATGGACGTTACAGCATTCAGATTCCAAGACTGACGCCCTGGCACGGGGAAACTTACACAATATGGCATTGCGTACCAACTGGAACGTAAATAGGCTGCGAACCGTGGCTTACGATACAAATATGTGGCTTTCATGAGGGAATACAATGACCTCATGGATCACAGTCCTACTACATACCACATCATGCAGGAGATTCAAAATGTCGAGTTATATTTAATTCTTTAGCGCACACATCAACTAGGACGTGTGTATGGATGAACTACACAGACATTGGCAACAAATTTTATTGCGAGAATCTCCTACCGATCAGCTGCGCACATATCAGCTGAACACAGTCACCTATGCGCCTATGGCACATCAAGTGGACCCTTCTTGGCTATTCGTGCCATCGCACTTGGATAACTGCAGCAAACTATTAAGTGACAGCCGGGTAGCAGAGGTCAAACAGTATATACTGCGGAGCTTCTATGTAGATGATCGCCTTGCCAGTGCTCCATCACTGCAACATACTATCAGCCTGGCTAAAGATGTTAACTTCGTACTAAAGCAGGGACCGTTCCATTTGCGTAAATAGTGATCAAACGACAAATATACTCTGGATCAGCTCACAACCTCAACGGTGACAAATGACATCAACTTGTTCTACAAGGTACACATGGGATCTGGTTCGTTGTCTCCAACGACTGGCACCATGTTCGCACACGTTCTAACCCAGCAGATTGCGCAGGTAGAGGCATTAGTGTTTTCAAACTCATGAAACATCAGTTCGGGTGGCAAGGCCCGCAACTAACCAACGAACGAGTCAACGATGATAACATTTCACTAACAGAAGGTGAAACGGTTGCCATGGTTCAGGAACTCAAACCAATTAATGCAAAGGTAACATGCACAGGCGAAATCCAAGACATCGAAATAACCTCAAACATACAAATGAGTAAAAGGTGTTTGTGTTTTTTTTTGTGGTTCGGTGCTGTGGGAATCGGGTAGGCACTGAGTGGCGTCAACCTGGTGATGCCCAGTGTTGTAACTTATCCTGCACTTAAATTGTGCTTATTTTACCTCAAAGAGGTAGCTATACGGTACACCAGAACTCAACTTGCTAAACTTATAAGAGCGACCTCTTGTCCCAGGGGTTACAAACAAGGAACTGATCTACCTGGTTGGGGTTGTGCGTCGGGATCTGGCCACACAAAATAAATTTCTAGTTACGAAGCAACAACATGTCTCGGATAATGATGATTTTACTAATGACGAACCCTGCAAACGAAATACGGACAACGATCTTAGGATCTGTGCAGCCGAACAACAAGTGGAGCCCGTCGACTGCTAGAAAGAAGATATAACCGCCATCCAGGATGTAATACTGTCATATTTAGATAGCACAGCGACTGCTATAATCAACAAAAGCAGCTCTTGTTTGGATGTGGAATAGTCGTTAGAGGCAGAATTCTAACGTCAAGAATTTCTAACGTTCAGGTTCGCGCAGGAGCGACTCTCGACTGCACACATGCACCCGCAGAGGAGAAAACGACGACACCAAAGACAGCTTCACAAAGGAACGTGGAGATCTCCTGATCAACCATCAACCAGATTGATCATATTGCGATCGATTCAAGGAACTCCTTCGAGGCGCCAACATTGACTTGGATCACCACCTGTGAGATTGCCAAATTAGTTTCCGATCATGCCCCTTTACCCTCTTAAGCAGTCCTACGACGCCAAGACCAAGTACTGAAGACCAGTGCCAAAAATCCATCAGAGATACAGCCTCTGTTGCGCTGGGTTTCGCTCCGCCACCACATCGAAACCCTTTGACGACGAGTGCCGGCAGGCGAATGCAGCCAAGTATGAACACTATAAGGTGGCACTGCAAAGAAGGTTAAGAGCTGCTCGCGAGCTCTACGAGCAGAAGAGGAGAGACAAATACCGGCTTCTCAGGAGGAAAGAAGGAGCATGAGAAACGCGCGATCGTTAGAATAGGGCGATAGTACTGCAGGAATAAGGTAAGGAAGTGTTATCAAAAGATGGAGTTAGCCAGTCAAGGTTATAAAGCCCGAACCGATGCCTGTATAGATAATCAAGAGAACATTGTAGTAGAATCGCTGTCGATAATAAGGATATGGAGAGCTTTTTCTGCAGATTGTATGACGGTATAATGCTGTCAGTCAGATTGAACCATTCAACCCGGACGAAAGGGACGTTGTTGATCAGCAATCCCATCTACCCGACCCGAAGTTAAGTTAGCCATATATAAACATAAATCAAACAAAGCTGTTGGAGCTGATAGCCTAGTAGCCGAACTATTAAGCGGTGCAAAGCGGTAGATGAAGGCTTAGTAAGGAGCATTCACAAACTTATATGTAAAATATGGTCGGTAATGTCGGTAAATCTCTAACCGTGTAAATGCCATGTATATGCTATCAACGAGAAAGGACTCGCAACATCGACGCCTCAGGCAGAGAGTCAAGATAGAACAATTTGTAATCGAAGACCTTGTCTACATAGGAACCACCATCAATTCAAACCATGGCACCAACGCTGAAATCAAACGGAGAATAACTCTAGCCAATCGTTGCTTCTTTGGGCTTAGAGAGCAAATGACAAAAGCGGACTAAGGTGATTTTGGTTGCTTTGAGAGGAAAATACTTCGGGTGATGTTTGGTCCCATCTGCACAGATGCATAGAGGAGAAGATACAATGACGAACTGTGCAGGCTGTTCATCGACTTAGCCAAAAGTGTGAAGATCCAGCGATTGAGATGGCTAGGTTATGTAGAGCGGATGGAAACCAATGATCAGGCCCGGAAAGTTTTCGAATCCACGCTAGAGGGACGGCGCAGTAGAGGTAGCGCACGAAAGTGGAAAGGGACCTCAACCAAATATGCGTGCGAAACTGGAGGCAGCTAGCTAAAGATCGAGCTGGCTGGAGACGCTTGTTGGTTAAGGCCCAGGTTCACCCCGGACTGTAGCGCTACGATCTCGTAGCACATGTACTGCGTTTCAAATTTCACTAAGATCGATCCACGGGTTCAATTTATATACGATCGAACGACTGCGAGCCTATCGACATTTCTGTATTGTTGTCTGCTGTCGTCTCGGGGGGCATCAGATCAGATGTGAGCGTTGTACTAAGAAAAAGGAGCTTGTAAGGAGCTTAAGGAATATTTGCATCGATTGAAGAAACCTACACATTTCGCATCGTTTTTGGCGACCAAGGTTGACGCCATTCATGAATCATTACGTTACAGGATCGGAGAAAAACTCAATGAAGAGAAACTAAGATTTGGATTTTGGAAAAAAAAAAAAACAAACTGACGAATGTATTTATTTAGAGGGTTAAAGAAATGAAAAATGTCTGCACATTAACGCCGACCAGGGATAATGGGGGATATACATACCCGACTTCGTCCGTTGTTACACTTAGTCCATGACGGGAATGAGCCGTAAAAAAACATAGTGTAGTAGAATTCGCGTATATGCATTTCACACTCTTTTACAGATTCTCACAAGTATTCACAAACACATGACGAAACATCGCATAAAAACGCTGAAAGATGTCTTGTCTCCACACTTATACTTTTCATTCATACACAGAAAAATAATAAAAAAAAACTAAAACTGAATAAGAACTAAATTTTGTCTTTTATTGCCTTACTTTTGTTTTTATTAATATTCATTTTTAAATTTAATATATTTTTAATGCGGGCAAAAGGGCCAGCTAGTGTGTTCACATCAAGACATTTTCGAAAGTAGGAATCATTCTATAGTTTATTATTGACTAGAAGCGAATGATCTTTCAACTGAATAACACATTTACATAAAAAAGATATTTTGTGGGGTATATCGCAAAGTAAAAAATAATAAATAAGATAAACAAGTAGATATATCGCAAAGAATAAGAAGAAAATATATAAGTTAAACAAGTAAGTACAAAGATAATAAAAATATAACGAAATGAAATGACACAAACATTTGACATTAGAAATTTGTACTGAGAAGAGCTTTGCCTATAGAGCTATCCATACTGAAGAGAAATTTTGCTAATTCCTTTAAAAATAAAATGGGTTAAAAAGGTCTTCTTATATGTATTTTTTAAACTTTATTAAAAAGGCTTGGTGCTGTTTAGCGCAATGAGATTTTGTAGAGAGTGGAATAAAAAATATTGGCATATTATTTATTCGTAGTCCATGCATGTAGTTGAACGTCTTAATGTGATTTTATGTCCGTTTCGCATAAAAAAATTTTTAAAACCTTAAAAATGTATAGGTTGTGCTGTGTGCTAATCGATTTTGCTTGCAACTTATTCTTATTATATTGTTGGGTTTAGTCGAAATGAGTCTACGTAAAATTAATTAAATTCTCCACAAATACGATTACTTTAGTTCACTATTCACTATTCACGATATACACGAATTTAATTTGCAAACACTGATTTTCTTCTTATTCTTTATACGAGTACGTACCTGTGCACATTGGTTTTAAATATCTGTCTATAGGCTATCTATAGGCTTAAGGGTAAACTGATGAGCATTCTTGGCGAGACGGGTATTGCGGGTGAATTCATGGAGAGGAGGAATGCAGTTGACAAGCTCACTTGAGCATCGTTTGTCAAAATAGCGATAAAATACGGATAGAGGCGAGACGGTAAGTCGATGTTCGAGCGAGTCAAGTGACTCTGCAATATTGTTGTCTCCTATAAGTTTTATCGCTCGCTTTTGGATTCTAGCTTGTAGGTGCAGGTGCACCAGACCAGATATGAGCGTTGTACTCAAGTTTGGGGCGTATATACGCCTTATAAATTAAAGCCAAATCAGAGGGGTTAAAGTATTTCTTGTATCGATTGAGGAAACCTAAATATTTCGCAGCATTTTTGGCGACCTCAAATATGTGATCGTTCCAACTAAGTGTTGTGTTCATACACATACCAAGGATGGAAGGCTTCCCGTTTTCATCGACACAGGTACCATTCACGGATAATGGCTGATTAACAAGTGTTCGCTTGAGTGACAGCAGGTAGCATTGAGTTTTTGATGCATTGAATTCCACTCGATTGTTCTTTTCCCAATTGATTATGCTGTCAAGATCGGAATTCTGCCGTTCCAATTCTACGGCCGAAGGGCGGGGTCGTGAGTCTTGAAACGAATATGAAAAGCTAAGGGTGCTGTCATCAGCGAAGGAATGGATTGGATTAGAAGTAGCAGACAAGAGATCATTTATAAAATTTAGAAAGAGTTTCGGTGACAGAACAGAGCCTTGCGGAACACCAGCATTTATTTGGTGCATGTCAGACTTGTACCCATCCAAAACAACATGAATTGAACGGTTCGGAAGGTAATTTATAATCCATTGAAGAAGAGATTCATCGACACGATAGGCACGCATTTTCGACAAGAGAGCTTGATGAACTCTGTCAAATGCATTAGAAATATCAAGCGCAACGATCTTGCTTTCGCTTGCATTGTGCAAAGATAGATAAGCTATCAGATCACCAGTGGACCTATTGCTGCGGAAACCATACCCTCGGTCATTAAGATGCTTCCGCGATGACAGATGGGAAGTCATTGTAAATGAGCGTGGGAATTGAAGACGAGGCGGAATTCTTTACGTTGGCACATTGTTCAATTGGGACACGGTAGCACTCTTTGCCTCAACTTTTTCTCATAGGAGAATTTCACGCGTCTGATAATAGCATTGCAGTCATTTCTGACCCGTTTGAAATTATTCCAGTTTTCCTCAGTAGGGTCGGCTTTGTATGTCCAGAAATTCAAATCTCTCATCCTGATAGGCTCTTTGCAGCTCGAGTTATACTATGCATTTGCCCTGGGCTTGATACTCTTCACCCTTTAAAAACCAATGTTGTCGCCTTGTCTTCCTCGCTTAGTTGTCCCCTCACGACAAATGTTTCGAACTGCAGTCTGAAGATGTTGAATGCTGTTGTTCGGTCGTACATCTGTGGTTTGAACTTTGTTGCGACGCTGTTAAACACTGGTCCCCTCACTTTCAGTGCGTAGATGTACTTCTTTATTACGTCGACCGTTGTTTCTATACCGCCCAGCGAAGTCTCTAGACTCACAACTTTGCTGTCAAGGTGGTGAACTTTCTTGTCTAGTACTTTTTCTTCACTAATTGGCTCCAGAAATTTCTGTTGTAAGGTTCTGGTGTTCTTCTAGAGCCTTCTTGATCTGGTCCTCTAAGGACTACTGTACAATTATCAGTGATTGTTGCATCTATCCAAGCGATTGATCCATTGTTGCTTTTGGTCTTTAAACAATTGTTGCATTTGTTCCTGCGACTGCTGCATTTTTATTTCTGCTCCTCCAACGATGCACGCACACTGCCAACGATTGCTCCATTCTTTCACGCGACTGTTGCATTTCTTGCTCTTGTTCTTGGAACAAATTTTGCATCATGGTCATTACCTGTGTCAGATGAACCCGGAACGTACTTCCAGATATTTCCGCAACTTCACATTCGAATTCGTAGGTCTCTAGATCGATTCCATCCTTTTGGAGCGCGTCACGCAGCCGTTGTTGTAATTCAGCATTATTTCATTTCACCATTACAAATGTTACGTTTAGCCGAAACGAGTCTACGTAAGATTAATCAAATTGTTTTCACAACAGCGTTCGATCACTGGATTGTGACGAATGAATCACAAAAGTTCACTATTCACGATATACACGAATTTATTTTGCAAACACTGATTTACTTCTATGCTTTATTACACTATATATATGACTATTACTTTGACTTTTGGCTGAACTGACTAACACTTTGAACACTACAAAATCCCGAACTGAACCTTACTAATTCTTCAACTCAACTGCACTGTAATAATTATCCAACTGAAATAACTCGCATCGACTGTCGTCCCGGTATTTATACCTCCCAATAGTTCTTCTAGATCATACTGGCGCCAAGAGTCTATGGAATTTCCCCGCTGACACTTATATACATTATTCGTTGTAATCTATCAGTGCATAGGTGGCGGCATCCATTCTTTCAGTATGTACCAGAACTACGTATAGATGGCGTTGGTGTCCTGATTACTTCATCTTACATGCGTTATACTATTCACGTCAAAATATTATTTCCTTATAGAATGTTATGGTGAGTACTAAATTTGTGAGCAAATAACTTTAATTTTCCTTGAATATTGCCTACTGCATCGAATAATTGTATTTTATTAACTTTGGTATATCCAGTCATAGTTCTAATGGTTTTGTTTTCAGTTATTAGTATATGTGTATTCAGCGTATTATGTTTTATAAAGCTTAATGTAGATCCGGTATCTATTAAATGCTTTATTTATTTTATTTGTTCTTCTTAATTCGATGTATGGTAATCTTCCGAGACTAGCTGATGAAAATTTTCTTCAACGACATCCATCGGCCTTGGAGGACTATATCTCCTTATTCTTGACTGATTACTGTCATTTTCCCTCGGTCTTTTTGGGTTACGATAATTTGTGTTAACATTTTGTTGGAATGAGTCTTGATTTTGGAAATTATTATTTTGTTGCACTAAATTAAAGGACATGGATTCTTTCAAAGAGTTCTTCGTCATGAACTATTTTACTTTACAAGGTTTTAACGAGACGTGGGGAGGCATCAGCCTGGAAGCCATTTCAACCATATTTCACTCCAGCTTACTCAGGTAGCAGACAAACTGCAGACCCAGGCACCGATGTCGGAAGTTCCGAAATGGGTTTTCCAGTATGCCATAATTACGAACTTTCTGGGCTCAGTCGTAATGCCGGTTAGCGGTGTATTCAAAGAGAGTATCCTCCTTTGTTGTTATCAGTGAGGATGTCGTTTCTCACGGGGCCACCTCCTAACTCAAGAGCCAAGAGGTGGGTTAGCACATATTTGAAGGCGATGCCAACTCGTTTTGTAGAAAACTATTCGCCACCTGTGGCCCCCACTGTAGTATTAGCTACAACCCTGTGTGTGTGTTTGTGTAGTGATGAGTATTTTTCCGACGCCAATAGAGATTAAATTCCGAAGCTATTTTATTTTTATTGAAAAACAAATTAAAGAAGGAAAAAAAAGAATGTTTGGTATACACATGTGTACACATGCGTTTGGACTAATCTGTATACATATGTATAGATTAGTTTATATATATATATAAATGCGTATATAATCACACATACGTATATAAGTATAATAGGCCTGTAGTTAGAGTTTAGAGAGATTCCTTTCATTTAAACTTGGCTTCCTTTATGAGGTTCTGGAGCTTAGAGTTTGTGCCTAAAAAATTGGTGCCCCAATCGCAGTACATGATTGAACATAGAACTCTCCTCAGTGAATCTGCGGAAACTTGCAACGAAGGCCTTGCAATTTGAGATCACTTAATAATTCGATATGTACAGCTTTTCTAGTCATACAAACCAATACCGCAAAATATCCTTTGAGAGTTTGTGGGTTTCTTTCTCTCCACGTTTTAATATCTATTGGACCAGCATAGTCGAGAATGGTCAGGACATCAGTAAGCGAGAAGCAGGGAGATTCCCCATCAACAGCCTCATCGGCTTTGGCTTGTATACGAAGCAGATATTGCATTTGTGCAATAGTATTGGATGCTGTTGGTCGTAGGGTAATTCCGCATTGTGTAGACCACCTCGGACTCTTAACAATCGATTATTAGATTCACCGATATCAATCCGATATCAAATCTTCAGGAGACATTTCACTTTGTGCAATTTTGACTATTGGGATTGTTGCTGCGTAGAGTTCGGATGGTAACAGGGATCCTGTTTCTCTGGTTATATTCATCAATCGCGAATTGGATACATATCTCTAGCAGGACGCTATCACTCTAGTGATTGTGTTTAAGTGAGTGATGGAGTTGCCTTTGAATGGACGACTTGATACCTGCCATCGGATGAAGGCTTGGTGTTTTTCGCAAACCGTCTTTCACATGGCATACACTCCTCTAACTTATATCGTTCAAAGGATTGCTCTTCGATTTCCCAGAACTTTCGGAGCTGTGTGTCGAGATTGAGATACTGAACGAAGTTCAGTATTTTTCAAGCAAAACCCATCCCAGTTTAGCTTTTTGGGTAAGATGTGCAGTAAATTGGCATTCTCGCATAATGTCCAAGAATTTTAGCATACACCTCACTCCGAACAGTATATCGACTTCAGGAGGGCCATCGTAGTTTGGATCGGCCTACGTTAGTGCATTGATATACGTCCGTAGCGCGGAGAAGTCCGGTCAGGGATTTGAAGACGAAGGCTAGGGCGTACCCTTCGTCATTGGAATGCAGTGATCCAAATGATAGATCGACATATCTGTGGCATTCGCCACTTCTGGCCTTCCCTAACCCAGAGACTTCAACAAATGCAAGTCTGTTCCCATTTCTTCACTCTAGTAAAATTCAGTTTGGGATTTTATTGTGTTCAAAGTGTTAATCAGTTCAGCCTGAAAGGCAGCAACAATTTTGTAGTAAAGTAACAGTGATTTATAGAGTGTAATAAAGCCAAGAGTTAATAAGGGTTGCTTCACAGAAAGAGCAATTTTTGGGAGCCAAGAATAAAGATATTAATGAATTGAATTTCGCTGTATAATCCGAAATACCTGGTGAATAGTTTCGCATAAGTCTGCTGATACTGTTCAATGAAGAAGAGGTGGTTAATTATAACTCGGAATTTATTAATTATATTATATTTTAGATTTACCTGGATTGCTGATGCGTAATATCAATCAGACAAAACTTTGCAATGGTACTAGGCTTGCCCTGAATATGTTAACGGGTATTATGAATTCAATCACTATTGGACGACATTTTGATTAAACAAGACAATTGCACGTTGAGTACTCATGTGTCGCCAAACAATCAGTGGTATTATTTTATTGCCAAGAAAATAGAAAAACAAAAAATGCAGTTTATTATAGATTACAATTAATATATAATGTGCTAGTTTTATTCGAATGCTTTCTAATAAACAAAATTTTTTGTTTTTCCATCTTTTATGGAAATGAAAAGCGCCGTCGGTTTTCCTACTCTAAAACAGCCAGCATACAGATGACCATAAGAAAACATCGGATACTGTAAATCTATACCGCAAATGTTCAATGCCTGACCTTTATTTATATTGATGGCAAAAGCAAGGCAAATAGGAAATTGAAGACGTTTAAAATCAAATGGCAAATTTGGTGGAATCATTGAAATTCTGGGAATTAAAACGTCTTCCCCTTTATATTCG
The DNA here is from genome assembly GCA_905231855.2 of Eristalis tenax. Classification (NCBI taxonomy): domain Eukaryota; kingdom Metazoa; phylum Arthropoda; class Insecta; order Diptera; family Syrphidae; genus Eristalis; species Eristalis tenax. The sequence continues at coordinate 93,552,670 of HG993124.1, read as the reverse complement.
TCGAATCGTAGCTTCAATCAGATTGTCCATTAACTTTTTTGCAACAAGTCTTGTACCATTACAAAGCTTTGGTTGGTAAATGTTAAGCAGCCAACTATTAGCGATAAATAATGAGGCGGCAGTCCCGGTAAATCAAGCGAATTCAGGAATTCCGTCATGTATTAATAGATGCATTATATTTGGAAACACACTTTGAACCAATTCTTTCTCAGAATTCCTTATATTGGTTGGCAGTGTTATTAGGCCATTTCAACTATCGACGGGCATTTTTGCATTACCAATATCCTACAGTTGCTTTGAAAATTCTGCTGCAGATGGATCGTTTCGTAACTGTTCACGGACATTTGAAGTGAGTGTAAGTGTTCTAACATATCTTCACAAAGGCGATCTTCAAAGTTTGTCTGAAGTCACCCGCCAACAATATCATGGCGCCGCCAAATATTTCTTGGCTTCCTCGCAAATCCTTCAATGTTCGATCCAAATCTTCAAGTGACTTTTTGTGTGCCATTGTACACTCATCCCATACGAAAATCTTGCACTGTTGCAACACTTTGGCCATTTCCGACGTATTGGAAATATTACATGTAGGCGTTTCGTTAATGTGCATGTTTAAAGGCAATTTAAGTGCATAGTGCGCTGTACTACCGCCATCTAATAACGAGGTTTCAATTCCAAAAGAGGTCATTGCCGACGTTATTTTACTCTCAGATCGTATGGATGCCAAAGTCTGTGAGTGCAAAAAAGTTTTTCCCGTACATCCAGAAGCGTCAAAAAAATATAAACCGCCACTTTCATTTTTCACAACTTTCATAACAGTATCATAGACATGTTTCTGTTGGACATTCAACTTTGAACCATTAGTCTGCAAGAACAATCTTAATTCGATGCAATCGTATTGTGTAAAAAAGAAAACTTCTTTTGACTACATTAATTAAAACAAAAGGTTTGACAACTAAATTCAGGCAGTATTTCTTTTATTCATTTAAAAACAAAAACTCAAAATTTTTAGTCACAAAATAAATGCATCCTTACTCTTTGACGCTTAATAGACGAATGAATCCACTCGACGCCCAATTGCTACAGTTAATGGCCCGAAGTGAATCATCAAAAACCCACATACGAAAAAAGTTCAGCAAAGACCGCCAATCTTACAGTTGGAAGCGGTGCCATTTCAGGCTCTTGCGGTTTTGCCTTCCTAATTTTACAAAATTGACAAGAACTTTGAATTTTCTTTAAAACGCACCTGAGTTTTGGAATCCAATAGCGCTGCCGTATTTGGTTGACCACACTTTCGTTGTAGGAATGCAGGAATTCTTCATGTACACGTTGAACAAGTAAGCGAGTTATGTGATCTTTGGTAAGATGATTGGTGTTTTGGCGTCTTCTGCAATAAATTCGGCAGCTTCGGTTCTTCCTCTTACCCTTAACAGGCCTTCTTCATCAAGAAATGGTGATAGTCGAAATAAGGAACTGTCATGATCAACTGTGAATTGAAGCCCTTGTCGATCCGCTGGTGATGTTTTTCCAATTTTATTTATTTCACGACAGTAAGCCTCCCTCTGAACCAACTTGACGACTAATATTTCCGCTTTCCCTTTACATTAACTGTAGCAATCGGTGATGGTAGTGTTGTTTATAAATCTGATTACATATGCTACGGTGTTTAGTAGTCGTTTTCACTTTGAAAATCTGTTGAAATCTATAAGCAATGATTCGTCAGCGTGTATGTTTATCCGCTCCTCTGATGTTTCATGAACAACGAATATATCTTGTGGCCACTTGGATTCTTCCAACAGCAAGTAAGCAGGCCCATTAAACCAGCGATCCGTTGCATCCAATTTCGGGACTTTTATCCATTTAGTATCATCATCTGCAACGTTATTTTTAGTGGTTACATAACGCCAGGACTTCACATTTGAGTTTTCTTGGATTTCTGAAATTCGAAATGCTAAAAATTTGGTGAACCTTCTTAGATCTCCTCTTATCCAGCTTAACGTTACCTTTGAGTCGCACCAGAAAATTACCTTGTCGGTCACTGTATTTAGTTCATCCTTAATACTTTTGGCGAATCTGCATCCCATAACTGCTGCATCTAATTCCAATCTTGGTATTGAAAGAAGCTTTAATGGCGCTACCTTTGTTTTGGCTCCGCCAAAGCATATTCCACTTGGTTTTGCACATGCTTTTTCACTTGCATCTACAATAACATGCAACTGAGTTCTTGCCTCCTTCCAACATGAAAAGCTCTTCAGATAGCATCGTGGTATGCGCAAATGTTCTACGATTGGAAGGACCCTTAGCCAGTTTTTCCACAGGTCGTATTGCTCACCTTGAATAGTCTCGTCCCACTGTATTCCACTTAGCCAGATCTCCTGCAGAATAATTTTAAGATACACCAAAAAATGTGCAATTAGTCCCAGTGGATCATATATTGACATTAAAATTTTTAATATTTCTCTTCGTTGGCCGCTTTTCCCCCTTTAACGCCGAATTTCCTTTATTGTAGCAAAGCGAATATGTGTACTCATCACTCTTTATACACCACCACATTCCCAGTACCTTTTCTCTTCGAACTTCTGCGTTCAAAGAAAGATTGACGTTATATATTGACGTTTCGGAGTTAAGTATACTCATTACTTTTATGGAGTTGGATTTCAAATTTCTGATTTCAAAACCCGCTCGTTTATGAATATTTATCACTTCCCTTGCTAACTGCACGGCTTCTTCGTCAGTGTCGACACTATCTAGCAAATCATCAACGTAATGATTGCTTGTTATGCATCTCACCGCTCGTGGATATCTGTCAATGAAGTGTAATGCATTTTCGTTTTTTACGTACTGTGCATTCCTTCTACGCAATCTCTCCATAGGAATCGCAAAAAATGTTGATAGTTTTCAGCAATATTTATCTGATGGAACATTTCTTTTTATTCTTCTCTCTCTACTACGTAGAAGCACACCCAATAATGATGCATTTCTGCCAACGCCCTTCATCAACAATGTATTTAATGATATTCCACTAACCTTGGCAGCTGCATCCCATACGATACGCACCTTCTCCGGTTTGTTCGGATTTCTAACTGGGAATATTGGCAGGTACCATGCTTTCTGATGAGATTTCAGAAGTTCTTGTGGGTTAAGCTTTCGAGTATATCCTTTGGCCTCGTACTGTTTAATTTGCTGCTTAATGTTTTCCGCCAGTTCAGGGTATAGTCTTAGGCGTTTCTCCAGACAAATAAATCGACGAATAGCCATAAGACGGCTATCTGGCAAGTTGATGATCTTGTACCGCCATAACAAGCCTATTTCGTAGCGATGCCCCAAATGTTTGGCTGTTGTTGATAATATCAGCTTAGAACGCACTTCCTCCTGCTGTTGTTTCTCATCCTTCTGCCCAGAAATGCCCAAGCTGTCTATGGAAAGATATTCTTTTATTAAATCATTTACCTCAGTATCTGTTTTCTGTTGACATTCGCACACATGGAAACTGTAATGAAATTTAGCATTGTTATATTCGATTCCGCTCGCAGAAAAAATGGTCCATCCCAAACGAAATTTTGCTGCTACAGTTTCATCTTCAGCAGCTTCTTTGATACGAAGTGGAATTGCAACTTTCCAATTTCTCAGGCCAATAAGAATTCCAGATTTAGCATTGGTATACGAATGAACTGGAAGATTGCGGAGATGAATATATCTTTTAGACAGCTTGTTGTAGTTTAGTGATTGTGATGGTAGATTTAATGATTGCAAAGTCGGCACATATGACAACAGAAACTTCATTGCAGACTTGAAAATGCCTGAGATGTTTAATTTCACCCTTCTCGAATTATTCTCCATCTTTGTTATTTCTGAGGTCCATTTAAGCACAGTGGATCTTCTTCACCCTCGAGTTCCAATTGTTTTGCTAAATCATCGCTGATAAGAGAGCTTGATGATCCCTCGTCGAGAAAGGCAAAACTTCTCACCACCGGCAGTATTCTGAAACGGACTTTTGATGTTGTCTGATGGCTCATTGATGCTTCGGTTCTGATTGTATTATCACTGTTTTAGTTCTCGTTGTGAAGAAGAGGATGATGTTTCTTTCCACAGTCCTTTGTGCATAACACTGGTCTTTTACATTTAAACGGATGCTTATTCAGGCATTGACGTCACAGATTCAATTGCTTAACAACCTCCCACCGGTTGGATGTATATATATTATAAATTCGCTGCAGTTTGAAACTGTCTTGCAACTTTTTTGGCAGATCTTGCAGTTTCGAACAGGAGGTGGAGCATTTGATGCTGATGGCGTTGAATTTTCTTCGAATTTTTGATGGATGTTGAGAACTTAATTCTGTCTACCAGTTTGATGTAGTGTCTTGATATTTGACAAATTTGCTTTAGACATAACACTACAAGCATCACTAGTTCTTTCATTTAGCTAATTTACAAATATGGGTAGACTACTTTGGCTGGCGTTTGTTCGTTTGTATGCGGCCCAATTCATTTTCATAGCTGATGGCAATTTTTCAATGAGCTCTTTCAACAGCATTGGATTTTGAATGTGATCCTCCATGTTGGCTTGTTGTAGTGTTGCATAAAGATTTCTTACTGCGACAGCGAACTCAACTACTGTCTCCAAACGGTCAAATCTTGGAGATGACATTTGTCTTATATCTTCAATATAACTTTCCATTAGCAGCTCTGGTCTGCCGTATATCTCTCTTAGGGTTTCGATTATGATTGGCACAGATGATGGTATAGTTAGCTGAGGTGCTACCAATTCTCTCGCTTTACCCTTTAAGCTCTGTCGTAGACGTATTATGTTCTCATCATCTGTGAAGCCACACACTGCCGTTGATTGCTGATACGTGCTTATAAATATTGGCCATTCTGCGGCGTCTCCTGTGAAATTCGGTAGGTCCTTGGCTATTGTGTATCTGGAAGCAATTTGCATTGTAGGCAGAGTAACATTGTTGGCTTGTGCCAAAACTGGAACTTCGTTCTTGGTATTACAATTTGATTGTTTATGTTCAAACGATTGCATAGAATCCAGATAATTAAAAATTCGACTGTCATTTTCTACTTTTACTGAACTGTTCGTCTAATTCATCATCAGATATCGCATTCAAGAGCTCTTCCTTTTCCGCTAACAAATCTTCTCTCTCTTTAAGAATTTTTTCCTTTTCTTCAATTGAAGCCATGCGTTATTGGAATCGAGCAGATTTGCTAGAGCGAGAGGAATATACAGATGCGGCATGAGTGTGTTGCGGTGAATATTCCTGTCTACTCACCGAATTTTGCGCACTAGCTTCAGTTGTGTGCGTCTTTTCTTGAGAATTTGCATTGGTGTTAGTTTTACCCTTTTGTGTTCGGATGTTTTCTTGTGAATCTTGAATTTTTGCTGAACTTGAAGATTTGAATGCTTCTGATTATCCCCACTGGATATTTTTTCGCCTTTATTGGGCTCCGCTTGTGATGTAGAGATTGCTGGTGTCTGGTTGTGATGCTTAGCGCTTAATTTTATGCAATTAATGCATCTCCAGTCTGAGACGTTAGCCAATTCTTCTTCCACACCGGCACACACGAAATGAATCCACTTGGTGCAAGAAGAACACTCCACCATATTGGTATCTTCATATGGTTCGTCACATATAGGTCACTTATTCCTTCGTCCAACCATTGCACTTATTTATTTAAAATAAAAATTTTGAGAATGTAAAAAAGAAAACTTTTTTTTACTACTTTAATTAAAACAAAAGGTTTGACACCTAAATTTACGCAGTATTTCTTTTATTCATTTAAAAACAAAAACTCAAAATTTTTAGTCACAAAAAAAATGCATCTTTATTCTTTAACGCTTAATAGACGAATGAATCTTCTTTTTAAATGTCTTGTTGAAAACGGCTATAGATTTGGGGTTTCTTCATCTACTCCTTTCTCTCGTTCTTTTCTCGGGTAGCATTGCCAGCTGCCTCATATTGATATTTCTACACATATTGCCTTTCTCGTAGCATTTCTTGATCAAAAATATCCTCCACAGCTCGATCAGGTGGAATCATGCCTAATTGTGCCTATGTTCGGCTTGAGATAATTAAACATATGTCCTCGATTAAAATCAACGCTTCATTATGCATTTCAGTTGTGATTCCCAAATATGGATTTGATGTTGTGCGACGGATTCGATGTAGAATGTCCTCTGACATGTGATCCCGATAATTTTGCCAAAGTTCAATTGGACTTGAAGGGTTACATGTGGATACAAAAAAAATTATAGCAAGCAGTGTTAGTATTTGATGGGGCGAAGACGAAACACTTGCATCAGCAAGTGTATAATCCCAATGAGTATCATCTTTGAGCAAATTTAGTCGTTGACACGCTTCACGATATGCTCCACATTATTCCCCATTGACTGTTCTTAACACTTCAAATGTAGTTGGACCAAAAACGTTAAACAGCAATAAGCGCAAGTAAAAACATGCCGCATTATTAGGATGAGCTGTTTAAACACGACCCAAAGCGTTGGTAGAAACAACGCCGTGATGGCCTTGAACTGGTTTTCCTTGTTTCCGCCTTTGAAAAGATTTCGACGATGCATTCCAGATATCTCTCATGTATCGGAAACGACAAAATACTCCACATTGCTTCGTTGCTGCTGATATAGCGTCCCATTGATATTGAGTGATTTCGTCGTTCCTATTGTCAGAAACTACTCCAATATAGGCCATATCTCCTCCCTTCGTTACGTATTTGCAAATGTACTTAATACATTTTACGGAGTTGCAATACTCGAGCTTTAAATGTCTTTGAGAATATCGGCGAATATGGCACAACACAACGGTTATCGAGATCAATATCTACATTTTTGACTTTAAAAATCATTGATTTGCCATTACCTTCGGTAGACCGCCGACGATATCAATGCTCTTGGGAAACGTTTCGAGCACTTCCCTTCAACCATACATGGTGAAATGGTATTTATTGCGACACACGGGCCATGAATCATATTTTCTACGGCAACTTCGTACAATTCTTGATCAATGGTTCCATCAGGGATCTCTGCTGATATCACGTCATCAATATGATTTGCCGTAATTTTAGTCACCAACCAAATTAAGATGTGTGCATGAGGTATACCCCTTTTTTGCCACTCGACGGAATATATCCATCCACTGGATCTCTCCAAATACTTGTTATTTAACGATAAAGTCCATATGACTTTTAAATTTCAATTTGAACACCCGTGCTATGATATCAGGCCGATCTGCTGCCGATTGGCCAGGTAACAGAAGTTTTTTAATTTCGTTCCATTGCGGATTGCAAGCAAAGGTAATAAACAAATCAGGACGATGCTATTGACGGACATATGACTTGATATTCGTAGGTCTTAAACAACTGAAATAGGGCTTTGTAAATATCCAGGTCTCTTAACGAATATTTTGAGTACTTTTAAGTTAAATTTTCATTGAATGAGCCAGTCGGGTCGTTTTACATATTTTTCTAATTGTTTTTTTTTTTTAATAATAGTCACCTGCTGAAGTTGACAACGATAGGCACCGCCCCATGAGCTTATACCAAACTGCAATTTGGATTGGAAAAGTCCCAAATAGAGTGTCTTTAATGTTTTCGTAGAACAATAATTCCTAAGGCGGTAAAAAATCCGATGATAACAAATAGTATTTTAAACTTAAAATGTGGTCGTACTAACTTAAATGCCGGTCGATTATAACACCTAAGTATTTGTATTGTTTAATAATCCCTATATTGAAGCAATTTGCATCAGATCTCATTTGATCATTAAATAGAACAACAGAGTTTTGTTCAGCATAAACGCAATTTAAGTTGTGTCAAAGGCAGGTGACTGCATGAAAGCAGATTTCAACATTTGGTGATTCTTTTACTGATGACTGAAGAACATCGTTTTATTGCTTACTACTAGCTTATGTATTGCAAACCAGAGTCGGAGCAAATGTACATCGTAGTTAATCTCCGCAACTAGGTTTAGATTGGTTGCTGCGCTGTATGCAAAAGCAAAATCATCCGCAAAGGCTTTAACATTACCTCAAAATGGAAGAGCAAATATGGAATTAACATAAATTAAGAACAGAAGGGGCCTAGAACAGATCCGTGGGGTACGTCTATATTCACTGTTTTACTACTACTGAAAGTATCTCCAATTTTTACTTTTTGGGTTCTGTTTTTTAGATATGATGTAAACCAGTCTAAGATAAACCCACGAAAACCCGCACAATGCAATTTCTCCAAAAGAATACTGTGGTCAACCATGTCGAAGGCTTTTGCTATGTCAACGAAGAGACCACAGTATTTTTTGCTATCAAGACCTTTGTAGAGGAAAGTACAATAGTTGAGTAGAGCATCTTCTGTGGAGAGACCTTCTCTGAAGCCAAATTATTTTTCACTGAAGAAATTATTTTAGTTGAGATATTTCACGAATCGGTTTTTGACAGCTTTCTCAAATACTTTTACGATAACAGCTCTTTTATTTTCTGCAACTCTTTTTATGGAGAGGAATTATATTAGCACATTTTAAAGGATCAGGAAAATGTCCTGAAAATGCGCTAAAATTAGAAAAATGTGCAATGATGTCAACGATATTAAATGCTATTTTCTTCAAAAACCACAGGAATTTGCGTTCTTTAGTGAATTTATTGTCTTTAACAATTCGAAACCAGACTTGGGTTCAAAAAGGAAACTATTCCTTATAGGAGTGTTATTTCAAAGCGGATGTGGGGAGCTTTTGGGGATTAATATATGTCGAGGACAGAGATGATGGAGGAAGAGATGGGCCACTTCTACGTTTCTTGCCCCTCAGATTCATCTGACAGCGTTTTTTATAAACTTTTCACAGACAGGCGTTTGTGAATACGTGTGAGCTAAACGAGGCTGATTACTCCCGCCTAACACCTTTGCGTTGCTCTATAGTTCTAACAAGTGTTCGTGAAAATAAAGTAGTATGCGTGACTTGAGAGCACAACTGCGATGGACTTTGGGTTTTCCCCTGGAACGTGGAATATCTCTTCCTCCATCATCTCTGGTCTAGGACTGCCAGTGTATGTAGCTGGTAAAATATGCATTGACCAATATCATTAACATTGTCATCCGAGTTAATAGAATCTCGAGGCTAAATGTACTCTTCCGACCGAAGCTTCTTTTAATTAAATCGAATGTAGTCTAGTCTCTATTTTTGCATACATATCCACAACGTATTGGTGAGACATAAAATGTGATTGACCACATAAGTGTGTATGCATAATAATTCATCGCACTGACTTTTTTTTATTTATTTCTGCACCTGCAATTAATAAAAATTAAATAAAGGATAGTTAAAAATCAATTCTAATTCAAAATATGGCTAAAATTACCATACCAGTCTTGGGAATCACCATTTCAAATTGAAATGATATCCATCTTCACTTGTATTGTAAGGCATCGTAACAACGATGAGTTTCGGACACGTTTTGAAGTTGCTGATTTCCACGATGAAGCACAATATCACGCCTACTGAATTCTTGCTGAACGATTACTACTGCCACTTCATCCACAGTCGGAGAATTAAATCTTCCTAGATGCATTCCATGGAGTAATTTATCGGCTCGAATAATAATTTTATGATTATCCGACGGCATTCGTTCGAGTGAAGTTTGAAACAATTGAAGTAATTCATTTCTTTTATGAAAGAATCTTTGCAACCTTCTTACATTGTCTGTGACACTTGAACCACACCCAACTCGATATCGTTTATCTGCCGCCACTTTCATTGCTCACAACTTTCATAACAGTATCATAGACATGTTTCTGTTGGACATTCAACTTTGGACCATTAGTCTGCAAGAACAATTTTAATTCGATGCAATCGTATTGCCTTTCGCGTAGCATTTCTTGATCAAAAATATCTTCCACAGCTCGATCAGGTGGAATCGTGCCGAATTGTGCCAATGTTCGGTTTGAGATAACTAAACATATGTCCTCGATTAAAACCAACCCTTCATTATGCATTTCAGTTGTGATTTCCAAATATAGATTTGATGTTGTGCGATGGATTCAATATGGAATGTCCTCTGACATGTGATCCCGATAATTTTTCCAAAGTTCGGGTGGACTTGAAGGGCTACATGTGGATACAATTATAGCAAGGAGAGTTCGTATTTGATGGGCCGAAGACGAAACAGTTGCATCAGCAAGTGTATAATCCCAATGAGTATCATCTTCGAGCAAATTTAGTCACACGCTTCACGATATGTTCCACATAATTCTCCATTCTCCATTCTTCCATGCCGCATTATTAAGATGAACTGTATAAACACGACCCAAAGCGTAGAAACAACGCCGTGATGGCCTTGAACTGGCTTTCCTTGTTTCCGCGTTTGAAAAGATTTCGACGATGCATTCCAGATATCTCTCATGTATCGGAAACGACAAAATACTCCACATTGCTTCGTTGCTGCTGATATAGCGTCCCATTGATATTGAGTGATTTCGTCGTTCCCATTGTCAGAAACTACTCCAATATAGGCCATATCTCCTCCCTTCGTTACGTATTTGCAAATGTACTTAATACATTTTACGGAGTTGCAATACTCGAGCTTTAAATGTCTTTGAGAATATCGGCGAATATGGCACAACACAACGGTTATCGAGATCAATATCTACATTTTTGACTTTAAAAATCATTGATTTGCCATTATCTTCGGTAGACCGCCGACGATATCAATGCTCTTGAGAAACGTTTCGAGCGCTTCCCTTCAACCGTACATGGTGAACTCGTATTTATCGCGACACACTGGCAATGAATCATATTTTCTACGGCAACTTCGTACAATTCTTGATCAATGGTTCCATCAGGGATCTCTGCTGATATCACGTCATCAATATGATTTGCCGTAATTTTAGTCACCAACCAAATTAAGATGTGTGCATGAGGTATACCCCTTTTTTGCCACTCGACGGAATATATCCATCCACTGGATCTCTCCAAATACTTGTTATTTAACGATAAAGTCCATATGACTTTTAAATTTCAATTTGAACACCCGTGCTATGATATCAGGCCGATCTGCTGCCGATTGGCCAGGTAACAGAAGTTTTTTAATTTCGTTCCATTGCGGATTGCAAGCAAAGGTAATAAACAAATCAGGACGATGCTATTGACGGACATATGACTTGATATTCGTAGGTCTTAAACAACTGAAATAGGGCTTTGTAAATATCCAGGTCTCTTAACGAATATTTTGAGTACTTTTAAGTTAAATTTTCATTGAATGAGCCAGTCGGGTCGTTTTACATATTTTTCTAATTGTTTTTGTTTTTAATAATAGTCACCTGCTGAAGTTGACAACGATAGGCACCGCCCCATGAGCTTATACCAAACTGCAATTTGGATTGGAAAAGTCCCAAATAGAGTGTCTTTAATGTTTTCGTAGAACAATAATTCCTAAGGCGGTAAAAAATCCGATGATAACAAATAGTATTTTAAACTAAAAATGTGGTCGTACTAACTTAAATGCCCGTCGATTATAACACCTAAGTATTTGTATTGTTTAATAATCCCTATATTGAAACAATTTGCATCAGATCTCATTTGATCATTAAATAGAACAACAGAGTTTTGTTCAGCACAAACGCAATTTAAGTTGTGTCAAAGGCAGGTGGCTGCATGAAAGCAGATTTCAACATTTGGTGATTCTTTTGCTGATAGACTGAAGAACATCGTTTTATTGCTTACTACTAGCTTATGTATTGCAAACCAGAGTCGGAGCAAATGTACATCGTAGTTAATCTCCGCAACTAGGTTTAGATTGGTTGCTGCGCTGTATGCAAAAGCAAAACCATCCGCAAAGGCTTTAACATTACCACAAAATGGAAGAGCAAATATGGAATTAACATAAATTAAGAACAGAAGGGGCCTAGAACAGATCCGTGGGGTACGTCTATATTTACTGTTTTACTACTACTGAAAGTATCTCCAATTTTTACTTTTTGGGTTCTGTTTTTTAGATATGATGTAAACCAGTCTAAGATAAACCCACGTAAACCCGCACAATGCAATTTCTCCTAAAGAATACTGTGGTCAACCATGTCGAAGGCTTTTGCAATGTCAACGAAGAGACCGGCACAGTATTTTTTGCTATCAAGACCTTTGTAGAGGAAAGTACAATAGTTGAGTAGAGCATCTTCTGTGGAGAGACCTTCTCTGAAGCCAAATTATTTTTCACTGAAGAAATTATTTTAGTTGACATATTTCACGAATCGGTTTTTGACAGCTTTCTCAAATACTTTTACGATAACAGCTCTTTTATTTTCTGCAACTCTTTTTATGGAGAGGAATTATATTAGCACATTTTAAAGGATCAGGAAAATGTCCTGAAAATGCACTAAAATTAGAAAAATGTGCAATGATGTCAACGATATTAAATGCTATTTTCTTCAAAAACCACAGGAATTTGCGTTCTTTAGTGAATTTATTGTCTTTAACAATTCGAAACCAGACTTGGGTTCAAAGGAAACTATTCCTTATAGGAGTGTTATTTCAAAGCGGATGTGGGGAGCTTTTGGGGATTAATATATGTCGAGGACAGAGATGATGGAGGAAGAGATGGGCCACTTCTACGTTTCTTGCCCCTCAGATTCATCTGACAGCGTTTTTTATAAACTTTTCACAGACAGGCGTCTGTGAATACGTGTGAGCTAAACGAGGCTGATTACTCCCGCCTAACACCTTTGCGTTGCTCTATAGTTCTAACAAGTGTTCGTGAAAATAAAGTAGTATGCGTGACTTGAGAGCACAACTGCGATGGACTTTGGGTTTTCCCCTGGAACGTGGAATATCTCTTCCTCCATCATCTCTGGTCTAGGACTGCCAGTGTATGTAGCTGGTAAAATATGCATTGACCAATATCATTAACATTGTCATCCGAGTTAATAGAATCTCGAGGCTAAATGTACTCTTCCGACCGAAGCTTCTTTTGATTAAATCGAATGTAGTCTAGTCTCTATTTTTGCATACATATCCACAACGTATTGGTGAGACATAAAATGTGATTGACCACATAAGTGTGTATGCATAATAATTCATCGCACTGACTTTTTTATTTATTTCTGCACCTGCAATTAATAAAAATTAAATAAAGGATAGTTAAAAATCAATTCTAATTCAAAATATGGCTAAAATTACCATACCAGTCGTGGGAATCACCATTTCAAATTGAAATGATATCCATCTTCACTTTCGCAAAAAATAATTGGATATTGTAAGGTATCGTAACAACGATGAGTTTCGGACACGTTTTGAAGTTGCTGATTTCCACGATGAAGCACAATATCACGCCTACTGAATTCTTGCTGAACGATTACTACTGCCACTTCATCCATGGAGTAATTTATCGGCTCGAATAATAATTTTATGATTATCCGACGGCATTCGTTCGAGTGAAGTTTGAAACAGTCGAAGAATCTTCGCAACATTTTCATTGATCTCCCTTCTTACATTGTCTGTGCCACTTGAACCACACCCAATTAGATACCGTTTATCTACCTCGTTATTCGAATTTCCCATGAAATACATTTGTAAAAATTGATAGCTTGAATCGGGGCACGGTAACATTGGTCCAATTCTGTAACAAACCTGATATTGAATCTTATCAGATTGCTAACATTCAGATATAGCATAGCATTGGTTCACAGAAATGCGCCCAAATTACCGTAAACGTAGTAAATACATCTCTCAATGTATTTGTAGCAATAAATGAAGTAATTTGGAAACATGAAATACACAGCTGGATCTGTTTCGATTCCGATTGTCCAGAAACTAAAGACTTCAAAGGTTCGGGGTCAGATTCAATGTAGGCAATATCACTTTCCCATTTGCACAGCAAATTCCCTGTGCTTTTGCCGAGAATTTCAATGAATTGAAATATTCTCAGACGTGGTTAATCCACAGGATTTACAATCAAGAATTACATCGTGAACATTCCCATTTGCACAGCAAATTCCCTGTGCTTTTGCCGAGAATTTCAATAAATTGCAATATTCTCAGACGTGGTTAATCCACAGGATTTACAATCAAGAATTACATCGTGAACATAGCTATAATTGTAACAGCTTGAATTCAAATGTTCAAGAAAATATTTGGAATTTGAATAAGAAAAAATTATGCGTAAGTGGCATCTTCTGGTACTGCAGCTACATTGCTATTAAGTTGTCGAACTGCATTCTACATGAAACTATCCTTGAATATACAAATCAAAGACACATCTACATAAAATTAGTATATTGGAAACATCTAGGATGGCCAAAGTTTTCCAGCATGCTACTCTTATTGTGTGGGATGCGGCCACCTTAGTTCATGAAAAATCAGTTAAAGCTTGTGAAAGAACGCTGAAAGATTTACGAAATCATTCCGATTCGTTTGGTGGGGCCTTGCTGTCAGGAGATTTTCGATAAACTTTCCTGTTATAGCAAGATCTACTCCGCGTTCAATGGCAAAATGATGTATCAACTGTCAAATTTGCAAAGCAATTGCTGACGATTGGAAATGGTGCAATGACAGTTGATGAAACCGGGTTTATTACGTGTATTCCCTTAAGCACAACAATATTAAAATAAGGGTTGGTTGGCCGAAAGAGCAATTTTCGGGAGCCAAGAGTAAAGATATAGGGTAATTTTTTAGCTATTATCTTTTTGGCAACACTAGTTTAAACAGATGGCGCACGTTTCATGTTTTGTTTCACTGCCAAACATCTTCAGTTTCTATAATTTAACCATGAATCATCTGACAAACGAACAACGCTTGCAAATTATTGAATTTTATTATCAAAATGCGTGTTCTGTTAAGAAAGTTCATCGCGCGCTTTTTCCATTCTATGGTCAGCTTAATCGAAGCTCAATGGGTACGTAAATAAGCAGAATTGTCGATTTTGGAGTGAATATCAGCCAGAAGCATTGCAAGAGCTACCAATGCACCCAGAAAAAGTAACAGTTTGGTGCAGTTTATGGGCTGGTGGCATCATTGGACCGTACTTCTTCAAAGATGATGCGAATCGTAACGTAACTGTGAATGGTGAGCGCTACCATGAGATGATATCCAACTTCTTTTTGCCCAAAATGCAAGAGCTTGACTTGCATGACATGTGGTTTCAACAAGACGGCGCACATGCGACACAGCACGCGCAACAATGGACTTATTGAGAGGCGAGTTCGGTGAACATTTTATTTCACGTTCGGGACCGGTCAATTGGCCGCCTAGATCGTGCGATTTAACGCCTTTATACTATTTTTTGTTGGGCTATGTTAAAGGTCATGTCTATACAGACAAGCCCGCTTCAATTGACGCATTGGAAGACAATATTGAAGCACTTATTCGTGAGATACCGGCCGAAATGTTGGAAAGAGTATGCTAAAATTGGACTAAGCGGATGGACCATTTGAGGCGCAATGAAGGTCAACATTTGCATGAAATAATCTTCAAACAGCTTTTAAAAAATCACCCTTTATTAATGAATTGAATTTCGCTGTACAATCCAAAATACCTGGTGAATTAGTTTCGCATAAGTCTGTTGATACTGTTATCAATGAAGAATAGGTGGTTAATTATCCCCCAGAATTTCAGAATTTATTTGATTTACCTGGATTGCTGATTGCTGCTTAGTAATATTAATCAGACAAAACGTTGCAAAGGTACGACAATGCGCAATGATGATGCCGTTTGAACTCAAACGTGTACAATTTCCAGAGCGTTCTGCATATGCAATTACTATTAATAATGCCCAATCTCTCACGGACAATTGCACATTGAGTATTCATGTGTCGGCAAACAAACAGTATTATTAATTTATTGCCAAGAAAATAGAAAAACAAAAAAATGCAGTTTACTATAGAGTACAATTAATACATAATGTGCTAGTTTTATTCTACTGCTTTCTTATAAACAAAATGTTTTGCTCTTCCATATTTTACGTAAATAAAAAGCACCGTCGGTTTCCCTACTCTAAAATAAGCAACATACTTTAAATTTATCTATACCTAAATCTATACCGCCAATGTTCAATAACTGACCTTAATTTATAATGATGGCAAAAGAAAATTGAATAGGAAAGGCGAATAGGAAATTGAAGACGTCTTCACCTTTATATTTGCCACTCAGAATCGTAGCTTTAATCAGATTGTCAATTGAGTCTTTTAAAGCAAGTCTCGTACCATTACAAAGTTTTGGTTGATAAATGTTAAGCAGCCAACTTTTAGCGATAAATAATGAGGCGGCAGTCCCGGTAAATCAACCGAATTCAGGAATTCCGTCGTGTATTAATAGATGCATTCATTTCAGCGACATCTTTGTTTTTGCCAGCCAATATAGCTCTTTCACTTAACCAAGTATAATTTGTATAGTTCTCAACTATATTTGGAAACACACACACCAATTCTATCTCAAAATTTCTTATATTGGTTGGTAGTGTTATGTTGGCAGTGTTATTAGGCCATTTTAACTATCGACGGGCATTTTTGCATTCCCAATATTCAACTGTTGCTTTGAAAATTCTGCTGCAGATGGATCGTTTCGTAACTGTACACGGACATTTGAAGTGAGTGTAAGTGTTTTAACATAACGGGGTGTGACCGGCAAAGTTTGTCTGAAGTCACCCGCCAACAATATCATGGCGCCGCCAAATATTTCTTGGCTTCCTCGCAAATCTTTCAATGTTCGATCCAAATCTTCAAGTGACTTTTTGTGTGCCATTGTACACTCATCCCATACGAAAATCTTGCACTGTTGCAACACTTTGGCCATTTCCGACGTATTGGAAATATTACATGTAGGCGTTTCATTAATGTGCATGTTTAAAGGCAATTTAAGTGCAGAATGCGCTGTACGACCGCCATCTAATAACGTGGCTGCAATTCCAGAAGAGGCCAGTGCCAACGTTATTTTACTCTCAGATCGTATGGATGCAAAAATCAGTGAGAGCAAACAAGTTTTTCCCGTACATCCAGAAGCGTCCAAAAAATATAAACCGCCACTTTCATTGCTCACAACTTTCATAACAGTATCATAGACATGCTTCTGTTGGACATTCAACTTTGGACCATTAGTCTGCAAGAACAATCTTAATTCGATGCAATCGTATTGCGTTTCGCGTAGCATTTCTTGATCAAAAATATCCTCCACAGCTCGATCAGGTGGAATCGTGCCTAATTGTACCAATGTTTGGCTTGAGATAATTAAACATATGTCCTCGATTAAAACCAACGCTTCATTATGCACTTCAGTTGTGATTCCCAAATATGGATTTGATGTTGTGCGACGGATTCGTTGTCCTCAGACATGTGATCCCGATAATTTTGTCAAAGTTCAGGTGGACTTGAAGGGTTACATGTGGATACAATTATAGCAAGCAGAGTTCGTATTTGATGGGCCGAAGACGAAACAGTTGCATCAGCAAGTGTATAATCCCAATGAGTATCATCTTTGAGCAAATTTAGTCGTTGACACGCTTCACCATATGTTCCACATAATTCCCCATTGACTGTTCTTAACGCTTCATAAGTAGTTGGTACAGGAACGTTAAGCAGCAATAAGCGCAAGTAAAAACATTCCGCATTATTAGAATGAACTGTATAAACACGACCCAAAGAAACAACAAAAAGATTTCGACGATGCATTCTAAAACTTCTGAATGTAATAACGTGTTAGCAAATGTATCGCTTCGACACAACGTAAAAAAGGAAGTTTATGTTTGTGCAGGTGGCTCCGCCGCTCTTTGATGAATCACCAAATGAACCACTGTGGAATATCTGTCATGTATCGGAAACGACAAGGTACGCCACATGCTTCGTTGATGCTTATATAGCGTCCCAATAATATTGAGTGATTTCGTCGTTCCTATTGTCAGAAACTACTCCAATATAGTCCATATCTCCTCCCTTAGTTACATACTTGTAAATGTTCTTAATGGATTTTACGGAGTTGCAATACTCGACGTTTATGTGAGCTTTAAATGTCTTTGAGAATATCGGCGAATATGGCACAACACAACGGTTATTAAGATCAATATCTACATTTTTGACTTTCAAAATCATTGATTTGCCGTTATCTTCGGTAGACCGCCGACGATATAATGGATATCCACTATTGCGCAATTTTAGTCAGCAACCAAATTAAGATGTGTGCATGAGGTAAACACCTTTTCTGCCATTCGACAAAATACACGACATTTAACGATGAAGTCCATACGATTTTTTAATTTCAATGTGAACACTCGTGCTATGATATCATGCCGATCAGCTGCCGATTGGCCAGGTATCAAAAGTTCATTAATTTCGTTCCATTGCGGGTTGTAAGTAAAGGTAATAAACAAATCAGGACGATGATATTGACGGACATATGACATGGCATCTTGTGCATATCGTGCATGTGTCGAGGACTGCCAGTGTATGTAGATGGTAAAATAGTCAATTGATCAATATCTCTTCCGACCGAAGCTTCTTTTGATTAAATCTAATATAGTTTAATCGTTCAGTCTCTATTTTCTCATACATATTAACAACGTATTGGTGAGATAATCTTCCACACAATAAAATGTGATTGACTACATTTTGACGAATCATAATAATTCATCGTACTGACTCTTTTATTTATTTCTGCATCTGCAATTAATACAAATTAAATATTGGATAGTTTAACCATTTCGAATTCAAAATATGGCTAAAATAAGCATACCAGTCGTGGGATTCACCATTTTCAAATTGAAATGATATCCATCTTCACCTTCCCAACGATTATAACTGCCACTTCATCTACAGTCGGAGAATTAAATCTTCGTGGGTGCATTCTATTTTATAGGCTCGAAAAATAATCTTATGACTATCCGACGGCATTCGTTCGAGTGAAGTTCGAAATAATTGAAGTAATTCATTTCTTTCATGGAAGAATCTTTGCAACCATTTAATGATCTCCCTTCTTACATTGTTTGTGCCAATTGAACCACGACCAATTCGATACCTCGACATTCAAAATTCACATGAAATACATTTGTAAAAATTGAGCTTGTCTGAGCAAATCTGTGATAAACCTGACCTTGAATCTTGTCAGTTGAAAAGCATTCAGATATAGCATCGAATTGGTTCACAGAAATGAACACAAATTACCTTAAACGTCGTAAATACATCTCTCAATGTATTTGTAGTACCAAATGAAGTCATTTGGGAACATGACTTATACAGCTGGATCTTCGACAAAAAAATGTTTCGATTCCGATGAGTCTTCAGAAACTAAATACTTCAAAGATTTGGGGGGCGGATTCCATGTAGGCAATTTCACTTTCCCATTTGCACAGCACATTCCCGTTGCTTCTACCGAGATTTTCAATGAATTGCAATATTCACACACTTGATCCATTAAACCAATCGAAACTGATCGATTTCCAATGAAACGCATTTGCCGGGGTCGATGTTGGCTATTTTCACTCTCACTTTCAGGTTTGAACGCCTCGAACGTGGTATTTGCTATACGTTCACATTGAGTCGAACGGCACGCTCCTCTTCACTTTCCTCGCTCTACTTTGTCTTAGCGGTTTTTTTTGTTTATATTTTGCGCGCGCACAAGATTTTGTTAGTACCCCTAAGTGTCCGGGTTCAAGACACAGCACTGGACGAAGGCTTAGAGGGAGAAAAAGGGGAGGTGGTACCTGTGCACATTGGTTTTAAATATCTGCGGATTTTATTCTGGGGGAAATATTGGGCTGGGAAGAGCATTCCATCTGCAGAAGTATCCATCCGGGCCAGCGGATTTGTGCACGTCGAGATCTTTAAGTACTCTTGAAACTGTACGAGTGCGGAAGTGGATTTCTCCCATGGTGAAATCAACGCTCTCAAGCACAGGTGGCGATATATTGGAATCTGGCAGTGTTGAGCTGGCTGCAAAATGCGCCGCAAGTAGATTCGCTTTGTCTAAAGAGCTGAGCATTCCATCTGCAGAAGTATCCATCCGGGCCAGCGGATTTGTGCACGTCGAGATCTTTAAGTACTCTTGAAACTGTACGAGTGCGGAAGTGGATTTCTCCCATGGTGAAATCAACGCTCTCAAGCACAGGTGGCGACATATTGGAATCTGCCAGTGTTGAGCTGGCTGCAAAATGCGCCGCAAGTAGATTCGCTTTGTCTAAAGAGCTGACAGCTGGGATGTCATTGTAAATGAGCGTGGGAATTGAAGACGAGGTGGAATTCTTTACGTTTTTTACAAATGACAAAACGTTTTTGCTATCCTTGGGACAGTGTACCACTTTTTGCCTCAAACCGTTTAAACTTATTCCGGTTTTCCTCAGTAGGGTTTGCTTTTTATATCCGAAAATTCAACTCTCTCAACCTGATAGCCTCTTTACAGCTCGAGTCGTACAATGCGTTTGCTTTGGGCTTGATACACTTCACTCTATGAGGAATGGATCTCATGCCCAGCAGAAGAAGGTTTATGATCATATCAGCAGCGGCATCCACGTCACTATCGAGGAAGCATAGTGACCAGTTAAAATTCCTAAAGAAGTTGTTTAGACCGCTCCAATCGGCTTTCTCGTATAGCCATACTGTTCTTTTAGGAATTTGTTCTCTAACTGTTTGTGGCGATAACGAGAAATTATCTGATTCGACACAATGGTCAGACGAGCCTAGAGGTGACAGAATGTCGATAGAATATTTGTCAGGTTGAGAGTTGAGAAACAGGTACAGGTTGTTGGCGGTGTGATCTGCAATGTCAGGTATTCGTGTGGGCTCATTTACTAGCTGGGTCAGATTATTTACCTCAGCAAAGATTTCAACATACGAGTACCTTCCTTCGGATGTTGTCTGGCCCGAATGTCGAAGATAATTAGAATTGGGTACATTGAAATCGCCCGCAATGGCAATTTCAGTGTGAGGATACAGGGATACAATTCTTGAGATGGACTCGGTTAGCGCATCAAATTTGTTGAAAGTTGAATTGCTTTCCATGTTTGGACTTCTATAAATAAAGCAGTATTGGTTAAATGCTTACGGACATGAAGTTTTAACCACAGAAAATTAAATTCGGGATTGGAACAGAGGCCGTATTGAGGTTGAAGTTGGTAAGCTAAATCACAACGCACGTAGAAGGCGAGACTGTTGTGTAAAAATAAAAGCGGCACCAAGCTTTATCACCATCAGCTATATCAAGACAGCTGGTTTATAGCGGAATAGGTGGACATACATATCGACGAGATTCACTCTAAGCCCACGCACATTGCTCACGTCAACCCTAAAACTTCCCATAGAATTCCAAAAGGAGATATTAGGAAAAAACCAACTCCGACTGCGATTGGTAAAGCAGAGATGAGAAGTGTAATTTTCGGATTAGCTTCCCAACGACAATCGATGTAGTTGTTATGCCTGTACATCGATTGGAGTTGGTCCACCAACAAATTACATCTCTAAAATCCGCTACGTCAACTGCTACGCACTCTCAGTCATTCCTCAACCCGCCTGATAAAATCAAACGGGATTTGCGACCGAGAATGCGCAGCAGTGGCTTATGAAGGAGGGTGGCGAGAGGGAGCGGACCGATCGCACTCGACACCGAAACACTTCACTGCACTGCACTATGCTTTGGTTTTTTTCCCTTGGGCTCTCGCGACGTTGTTTTTTGTGGCGGGGCTCGGGGTTTACGTTTTTTTTTCGCGTATAGGCGTCGGAGGATGGCACGGGACTTCATGATTTCATGATTTCTTTTTCTTTCGGGCGAAACAAAATTCGAAACCCTTAAAACAAATTATGAAATGCAGAACAGAAGCATTTATTTTAACACAAACAAGATCCAAATATACTATTAAAATTTCGTAAATGTGTTACTTACCGTGAAATAAAAGTTAATTACCAAGTAAATTGCTAATTGATTAACTTCAAATAGAAACTTCACTTCAAATAAAATTCAATATTTACGTTTTAATTTATTGAAATGTGGGCAAGTAGTCTTGAACGACCCGATACATTTTTTTGCTGAGTTGTTTCCATTTTTTAAAGCAACCGATTGGCCTGATGGTGCATGTGAAGTGCCCTGCGATAAATTGACAGATGTTTGCGATGAGCTTGCATGGTTTTGGAATGAACCGCGCATTTGAGAAAGTCTTTCCGATTGGCCTGATGATGCAATTCCGATTTCGATAGTTTTTCTTATTGTTTTTTTACAAACAAACATGGTACAAAAGACTACCTTACCAACAAAATAAGAATCATAAAATTCGGTTATACCAAACTCGAGATACGAACAGAGAAACTCATATACCTCATATCAATAAACAAATCAGGACGATGATATTGAAGGACATATGACATGGCATCTTGTGCATATCGTGCATGTGTTTTTTTTTTTGTAAACTTAAGAATTCACAATTGTTCTTAATACTAACCTACTGACCCTATGCGGGTACTCTAAGCTAATCTAATCTACATTATACATGTGCCTTTCGGCTTAATCTATGTGTTTTTTTAAGTCTTTGACAGCAAACTATTATTAATTTTTTTATGTACCAAGAAAACTGATAAAAAACTTGACTTAACTTAACTTGACTACTTAACCTACCTTAACCTACCCTAACATAAAACTTAAGACTATCTTAACTATGTCCGTAAAAGTACGGACGCGTGCACCAGGGCGTATATGTTATGTATATGCTTAACATATATAGTTTATACGCCGTGGTGCACCTTTTTTTTTTGGGTTCTTGTTTTACAATTTTTTTTTCTTATCCCGTTCATAATGAAGTCGCCTATCCACTGTTCGGCGTACGACATGGAAGATTATAGAACATCCGTGTGGATTCTGTATTAGGCCAATAGTGTCCAAGTAGAGGAACGCCTCGGGAGGAATAAAGCCGGTAAGGAGCACTCTTTCGTGATACATTACGTTGGGGTAGTAAGCCCCAAAGATCAGACTGTTAGAAGAAGTCATAGCTCGTGCAATGTGTCTTCTGATCAGCTTAATAATAAAATTATCTATCCTGTTCACGTTTGCCTCGTTAGGATAGTACTTCTTGTACTCAGACTCGGGTGTACGATACAACCAGAGACATGTCCGAAGACACTGTCTCTCGAACAACCTCATCTTTTCCATCTGTTGAACCGAAACGGACAACCGTACGCCATAATTGGCCGAATGAGGGCCATGTAGCAGATTACCTTCATCCTGGAGTCAAGTTGGCTGCTGTAAAACAACCCCCTTGCCTTTAGGCCTTTTTAGCTTTCGTCAGAGCAATATCTATATCTGTATCTGTTTGTCAAAATACAGATATTGATCCAACCAAATGCCAAGATATCGAACTACACTTTTCACATCTAACAGCCGTCCCCGTGGGTCCAAAATGGCAAACTTTCGCCAGTTTGTGTGCGTATCCCATGATGCCATGTACAACGGGGTTCTGAAAAGGATAGTTTCACACTTCAGGAAGTTGATAATCAACTTCCATTCGTCGCAAAATCGCTGAATTTGTTCGAAGTCACTTTGCAACAAGATATTTATTACCTCGACCTTCGGACCTGATCTGTACGCCACTAAATCGTCGGCTTACGCAATTAAGTGCGGCATGGAACCTATAAGATCTGCAGTGAATATTGAAAACAAGATCGGCGAACCAACCGCTGCCTGTTGCTGACCGTTTTTGATGTCTAAGACCGTGAAAGAAGTTACATCGCCACTTTTCACGACGAACTTTCTACCTGTTATCATGTTATAGATCATGTATAGCAATGGTTTACTTATGCCTAGCCTGACCAGCTTGAGGAAGAGGCCCACCAACCAAACGGCGTCGAACGCTTTCTCCAAGTCAATCAGGCAAGCACCCGTGCATTGTTTTTTGTCTTTAATTCAATGGAATTAGACGGACACCAGTTTAGACGCGGCATGTATGGTTTCATGCCCCGCCCTGAATCCGAATTGGTTGTCCAACCCATTGTTTCAGAACTCGAATGACAATCTTTTCAAAAACCTTGCTTATGCCAGGAAGAAGACTGATCGACCGAAGGTTCGTCGGGATTGATTAGTCTTTGTCCCGTTTAGGGATTGGTTGCACCACAGCTGTTTTCCAATGTTTTGGGTAATAAGCATTACTCAGCGCATTGTTAAACAATGTTGTGAAAATCTGCACAGCTTCGGGGGGAAGGTGGCGAAGCACAATATTAGGTATACCATCGATTCCCACTGACCTTTTCTTCTTCAGCGAGTTAAATATACCCTTGAGATCTTCTTGAGAAACCAAGATGTGATTTCCATCATTGGCGACGGCACTATTTGCCATGTAATCGTCATTGAACCTGGTGAAACCTGGGTTCTCAGATCGCCATTGTCTTATCTCATTACGAAGATTACTGTGGTTCAGCAGGGCTTCGTTCTCCAGTTCGCGATGCAGCCTACGAACTTCGTTAACCGTATACACTCGCTGAAATACAGCACCAATAGCTTTCACCTTCTCCTGAGGATCTTCAACCGCGAAGAAGTCATTGTCTAGCACTGCCCCATCTGGATCTATGCCAACTGAAGTCAGTAACTGTTCGTTATTTGTTGTCCTAGGAAATCTAAAAGTCTGAATGTCGTTTTGATCTTTCCTCCGAAATATTTTATTTACTTCAGGGAACATACCCGGGTTGTTAGAATGTACAGCCCGGATTTTATTGCTCCAGTGCAAGCTTATAGCCAAGCTATAATTGATACGTATTAATTGTTGGAGGTTCTTGATCTCCGACTTCAGTGCCCTGACTTCCGGATTTTGTGGGTCTATAAACCGCCTGTACAAGAGTTTGAGTCTTGACAGCAGCCTACTTTTGTGCGCGTGAAGTGCAGCGATGGTAGCATTTCGATAAACATAGCTGTCATCGATTTGTACTACCTTCGGAATGATCTTGTCCATGGTACGTTTGATTACGTTATCCATTTGTTTGAGGTACCTGACAACCTCTTCGTTTGTCAGGTTTCTGTTCGTCGGAGGATTGATCCCACGCGAACGTAGTTCCATGGACAAAGACCTGGGGAAGCGTGGCCAGCGGGCCTTATTATAATTATAAGGGTGAGTCTAAACATATTTCCCCAGTTCTTCCAACTCGTTCGGGAGCTGAATAGCCGCGAAGAGTCCGCGATGATCACTTTCGTACTCAATCGTAGCTAAGCATTTCCGTGTGCGTCGTCCCACGTCCAATATCGTTAGTCGTTTGTCGATTAGCAATAGATCTAGATAGGACCCGATTCTGGGATACGATGGTCCGTCGGTTGCAAGCAAATCTAGCTTGAGCTCAATATTGTGCTCTGCCAACCAGTAATATGATGATTCTCCAGAAACTAAAGACTTCAAAGATTCGGGGGCGGATTCAATGTAGGCAATTTCACTTTCCCATTTGCACAGCACATTCCCGGTGCTTCCACCGAGATTTTCAATGAATTGCAATATTCACACACTTGGTCCATTAAACCAATCGAAACTGATCGATTTCCAATGAAACGCATTTGCCGGGGTCGATGTTGGCTATTTTCACTCTCACTTTCAGGTTTGAATACCTCGAACGTGATCTTTGCAATACGTTCACATTCACTATTGAGTCGAACGGCACGCTCCTCTTCACTTTCTGTCGCTTTACTTCGTCTTAGCGTTTTTTTTTTTTATAATTTGCGTGCGCACACGAGTTTGTTAGTACCCTTAACTGTCCGTGTTCCAGACACAGCACGGCCGTAGGTTTAGAGGGAGAAAGGGGGAGGAGGGACCTGTGCACATTGGTTTTAAATATCTGCGGATTGTATTCTGGGGGAAATATTGGGCTGGGAAGAGCATTCCATATTCGTGTCGTGCGGCTTAATTGTGCGTCCGAAAGTAGGCTTAAGGGTAAACTGATGAGCATTCCTGGCGAGAGGGGTATTGCGGGTGAATACATGGAGAGGAGGAATGCCGTTGGCAAGCTCACTTGAGCATCGTTTGTTAAAATAGCGATAAGATACGGATAGAGACGAGACGGTACGTCGATGTTCGAGCGAGTCAAGTGACTTTGCAATATTGTTGTCTCCTAAAAGTTTTATCGCTCGCTTTTGTATTCTATCAAATAGGTGCAGGGTGGGTTTGGGGCCACCAGACCAGATATGAGCGTTGTACTCAAGTTTGGGGCGCCTATAAATTAAAGCCAAATCAGAAGGTGTGAAGTATTTCTTGCATCGATCGAGGAAAACTAAACATTTCGCAGCATTTTTGGCGACCTCAAATATGTGATCGTTTCAACTAAGTGTTGTGTTGATACACATACCAAGGATGGAAAGCTTTCCGGTTTCATCGACACAGGGAACATTCATGGATAATGGCTGATTAAAGGGGGTTCTCTTGAGTGACAGCAGGCAGCATTGAGTTTTTGAAGCATTGAATTTCACACGGTTGTTCTTTCCAAAATTGAGTATGCTGTCAATATCGGAATTCAATGTGCTTATCATACGCTGCCGTTCCAATTCTACGGCCGAAGGGCGGGGTCGTGAGTCTTGAAACGAATATGAAAAGCTAAGGGTGCTGTCATCAGCGAAGGAAAGGACTGGATTAGAAGTAGGAGACAAGAGATCATTTATAAAAATGAGAAAGAGTGTCGGAGACAGAACAGAGCCTTGGGGAACACCAGCATTTACTTGGTGGATATCGAAAGGTAATTTCTAATCTATTAAGAAGAGATTCATAGACACCATAGGCACGCAATTGCAACTTGGCATCCACGTCACTATCGAGGAAGCATAGTGACCAGTTAAAATTCCTAAAGAAGTTGTTTAGACCGCTCCAATCGGGTTTCTCGTATAAACATACTGTTCTTTTAGGAATTTGTTCTCTAACTGTTAGTGGCGATAACGAGAAATAAGCTCATACGACACAATGGTCAGACGAGCCTAGAGGTGACAGAATGTCAATAGAATATTTGTCAGGATGAGAGGTGTGAAAAAGGTACAGGTTGTTGGCGGAATGATCTGCAATGTCAGGTATTCGTGTGGGCTCATTTACTAGCTGGGTCAGATTATTTAACTCAACAAAGATTACAACATACCTTGCTTCGGATGTTGTCTGGCCCGAATGTTGAAGCCAATTAGAATTGTGTACATTGAAATCGCCCGCAATGGCAAATTCAGTGCGAGGATACAGGGATACAATTCTTGAGATGGACTCGGATAGCGCATCAAATTCGTTAAAAGTTGTATTGCTATCCATGTTTGGACTTCTATAAATAAAGCAGTAGATTGGAACAGAGACCGTATTGAGGTTAAAGTTGGTAAGCTACCAACTCCGACTGCGAGTGGTAAAGCAGAGATGAGAAGTGTAATTTTCAGATTAGCTTCCCAACAACAATCGATGTAGGTGTTGTGCCCGTACATCAATTGGAGTTGGTCCACCAACAAATTACACCTCTAAAATCCGCTACGTCAACTGCTACGCACTCTCAGTCATGCCTCAACCCGCCTGATAAAATCAAACGGGAGTTGCGACCGAGAATGCGCAGCAGTGGCTTATGAAGGGGGGCGACGAGAGGGAGCGGACTGATCGCACTCGACACCGAAACACGTCACTGCACTTTGATTTGATTTCTTTGACTCTTCCGACCGAAGCTTCTTTTGATTAAATCTAATGTAGTTTAATCGTTCAGTCTCTATTTTCTCATACATATTAACAACGTATTGGTGAGACAATCTTCCACACAATAAAATGTGATTGACCACATTTTGACGAATCATAAGTCTGTATGCATAATAATTCATCGCACTGACTCTTTTATTTATTTCTGCATCTGCAATTAATACAAATTAAATATTGGATAGTTTAACCATTTCGAATTCAAAGTATGGCTAAAAATAGCATACCAGTCGTGGGATTCACCATTTTGAAATTGAAATGATATCCATCTTCACCTTCCCAACGATTATAACTGCCACTTCATCTACAGACGGAGAATTAGATCTTCGTGGGTGCATTCTATTTTATAGGCTCGAATAATAATCTTATGACTATCCGACGGCATTCGTTCGAGTGAAGTTCGAAATAATTGAAGTAATTCATTTCTTTCATGGAAGAATCTTTGCAACCATTTAATGATCTCCCTTCTTACATTGTTTGTGCCAATTGAACCACGACCAATTCGATACCTCGACATTCAAAATTCACATGAAATACATTTGTAAAAATTGAGCTTGTCTGAGCAAATCTGTGATAAAAACCTGACCTTGAATCTTGTCAGATGAAAAGCATTCAGATATAGCATCGAATTGGTTCACAGAAATTAGTACAAATTACCTTAAACGTCGTAAATACATCTCTCAATGTATTTGTAGTACCAAATGAAGTCATTTGGGAACATGAATTATACAGCTGGATCTTCGACAAAAAATGTTTCGATTCCGATGATTCTCCAGAAACAAAGATTCGGGGGGCGGATTCAATGTAGGCAATTTCACTTTCCCATTTGCACAGCACATTCCCGGTGCTTCTACCGAGATTTTCAATGAATTGCAATATTCACACACTTGGTACATTAAACCAATCGAACCTGATCGATTTCCAATGAAACGCATTTGCCGGGGTCGATGTTGGCTATTTTCACTCTCACTTTCAGGTTTGAACGCCTCGAACGTGATCTTTGTTATACGTTCACATTCACTATTGAGTCGAACGGCACGCTCCTCTTCACTTTCTGTCGCTCTACTTCGTCTTAGCGGTTTTTTTTTTTATAATTTGCGCGCGCACAGGATTTTGTTAGTACCCCTAAGTGTCCGTGTTCAAGACACAGCACTGGCCGAAGGCTTAGAGGGAGAAAATAGGAGGTGGTACCTGTGCACATTGGTTTTAAATATCTGCGGATTTTATTCTGGGGGAAATATTGGGCTGGGAAGAGCATTCCATCTGCAGAAGAATCCATCCGGGCCAGCGGATTTGTGCACGTCGAGATCTTTAAGTACTCTTGAAACTGTACGAGTGCGGAAGTGGATTTGTCCCATGGTGAAATCAACGCTCTCAAGCACAGGTGGCGATATATTGGAATCTGGCAGTGTTGAGCTGGCTGCAAAAGGCGCCGCAAGTAGATTCGCTTTGTCTGAAGAGCTGACAGCTGGGATGTCATTGTAAATGAGCGTGGGAATTGAAGACGAGGTGGAATTCTTTACGTTTTTTACAAATGACCAAACGTTTTTGCTATCCTTGGGACAGTGTACCACTTTTTGCCTCAACTTTTGCTCATACGACAATTTCACACGACGAAATTCAACTCTCTCAACCTCATAGCCTCTTTACAGCTCGAGTCGTACCATGCGTTTGCTTTGGGCTTGATACACTTCACTCTATGAGGAATGGATCTCATGCCCAGCAGATGAATGTTTATGATCATATCAGCAGCGGCATCCACGTCAGGAGCATAGTGAGGAAGCATAGTGACCAGTTAAAATTCCTAAAGAAGTTGTTTAGACCGCTCCAATCGGCTTTCTCGTATAGCCATATTGTTCTTTTAGGAATTTGTTCTCTAACTGTTTGTGGCGATAACGAGAAATTATCTGATTCGACACAATGGTCAGACGAGCGTAGAGGTGACAGAATGTCAATAGAATATTTGTCAGGAATAGAGTTGAAAAACAGGTACAGGTTGTTGGCGGTGTGATCTGCAATGTCAGGTATTCGTGTGCGCTCATTTACTAGCTGGGTCAGATTATTTACATCAGCAAAGATTTCAACATACGAGTACCTTCCTTCGGATGTTGTCTGGCCCGAATATCGACGATAATTAGAATTGTGTACATTGAAATCGCCCGCAATGGCAATTTCAGTGTGAGGATACAGGGATACAATTCTTGAGATGGACTCGGATAGCGCATCAAATTTGTTGAAAGTTGAATTGCTTTCAATGTTTGAACTTCTATAATTAAAGCAGTAGTGGATTAAATGCTTACGGACATGAACTTTTAACCACAGAAAATTAAATTCGGGATTGGAACAGAGGCCGTATTGGGGTTAAAGTTGGTAAGCTAAATCAAAACGGAATAGGTGGACATACATATCGACGAGATTCACTCTAAGCCCACGCACATTGCTCACGTCAACCCTAAAACTTCCCATAGAATACCAAAAGGAGATATTAGGAAAAAACCGACTGCGACTGCGAGTGGTACAGCAGAGATGAGAAGTGTAATTTTCAGATTAGCTTTCCAACAACATTCGATGTAGTTATTATGCCTGTATATCGATTGGAGTTGGTCCACCAACAAATTACACCTCTAAAATCCGCTACGTCAAATGCTACGCACTCTCAGTCATTCCTCAACCCGCCTGATAAAATCAAACGGGATTTGCGACCGAGAATGCGCAGCAGTGGCTTATGAAGGAGGGTGGCGAGAGGGAGCGGACCGATCGCACTCGACACCGAAACACTTCACTGCACTGCACTATGCTTTGGTTTTTTTCCCTTGGGCTCTTGCGACGTTGTTTTTTGTGGCGGGGCCCGGGGTTTACGTTTTTTTTTCGCGTATAGGCGTCGGAGGATGGCACGGGACTTCATGATTTCATGATTTCTTTTTCTTTCAGGCGAAACAAAATTCGAAACCCTTAAAACAAATTATGAAATGCAGAACAGAAGCATTTATTTTAACACAAACAAGATCCAAATATACTATTAAAATTTCGTAAATGTGTTACTTACCGTGAAATAAAAGTTAATTACCAAGTAAATTGCTAATTGATTAACTTCAAATAGAAACTTCACTTTAAATAAAATTCAATATTTACGTTTTAATCTATTGAAATGTAGACAAGTAGTCTTGAACGACCCGATACATTTTTTTGCTGAATTGTTTCCATTTTTTAAAGCAACCGATTGGCCTGATGGTGCATGTGAAGTGCCCTGCGATAAATTCACAGATGTTTGCGATGAGCTTGCATGGTTTTGGAATGAACCGCGCATTTGAGAAAGTCTTTCCGATTGGCCTGATGATGGAATTCCGATTTCGACAGGTTTTTCGTATTGTTTCTTACAAACAAACATGCTACAAAAGACTACCTTACCAACAAAAAAAAAATCATAAAATTCGGTTATACCAAACTCGAGATAGGAACGGAGAAACTTATTTCAAACTCATTTTTATATATCCATATGATGTTAAACTGCTTCTTATGTCTGATAAGGACACCGTGACAATCCTCGTGAGCGTGCTTGGAGAGTAAAGTACAGATTCAGAACTTCCCTTTGACAGTAAAGCCCCCCGGACTTGAGAAAAAGTTTAGCGATATTCTGTCGGAAGAAAAGCAAGAACCTCATGATAAGCTGTAATGCAAACGTTCACAGTGAATCATGGGGTAGCAGCGACAACAACGCAAGAGATGAGTCCCTCGTATATTATCTAGTTGGTACTAACTTTGAAGTAGTTAGCACAGGCAAAAAAACCAGCCTTCCACAATTCCAAAAGGAAGGAAGCCCGTGACCTTACAAATACGCCAAAAAAAATCACTTACTCTATCCATACCTGGAAAGTAATAAAAGAAGCATCCTTCTCATACCAAAGTTACATCAGCTATGCGCTTTCCACTAATTGAAATGACTATGAGGTACAGATCCCCAAAAGCTACATACGAGAGACAATACATTGCTTTGCTTAACTGTGAACTAGCCAACCACACAACAACTTCAGAGGAACCAGACAAAAAAACGGCCTTATTCCCATTCCATCCAACAAAGGGAGAGATGGAGCTATAAACGGGTATATTACCTTTGTGAATGTGGAATGGGCAATTCGGAGCTTCAAGCCAAAAGGAGGGAACAAACCAACTGATAT
Source organism: Eristalis tenax (assembly GCA_905231855.2). Lineage (NCBI taxonomy): Eukaryota > Metazoa > Arthropoda > Insecta > Diptera > Syrphidae > Eristalis > Eristalis tenax. The sequence continues at coordinate 93,520,872 of HG993124.1, read as the reverse complement.
TCCCAATTCTTACAGATCCACAGGCCTCTCGTTATTTCTTCTAAAGAGAATAAGAAGAATTAGTTTATGGTACTACCCTCAAACTACCAGGCAACATGTTTAGTCCATCGCAACACACACCGTGAACAGAATTCGTCCGAAAATTAACCAATGTCATGCACAGCATTTATCCAAACCTAGAAACTGCAACACATTTTCGTGCGCAACTATACCATCAGACCTGCACTAAATCCACCATATGACTGATCGTTTAAGGTCGTAGAAAAAACAAGCAAAGCAAGCAAGGTTTGGATCAAAGATAATGGAGGGATAGAGATATCCATCTTCTACTTCTCTTGTTGGACGTTATATCAAATGTTGGTGTTAAATTTCAACACAGTATGGAGTGGTAACCGAACGACCAAAGCTTATGTTCATAAAGTCGATTCCTTAAGCTCCCATTTGAGCAAGTTATAGTCTGAGATACTAGGACAAAATTAATGCCCGATTTGTGTATGTATTTTGTATATTAATTATGCATTTAAATTCACAATAATCATGCGTACAGATAACGAATAATAACAACATTATTTACACATTTGCATGCATCACTTGGAAAAAAAAGTTCTTTCCTCATTTCACTTTTTGGAAAAATATTGAAAGTATAACTTAAAATTTTGACAACCTTTTATATACATTGCTTATAATTCCAATATCTTTTGACAGTTTGTCAGATTTGAGGCTGTAGGTGTATAATCTAAGAATTGAATTGAGGTCAAATAGTCCCAGTTCAGTGGGCATTGCATTATATTTTTATTCACGAAATTCCAATACTATTCCAATACATATACTCGTATGCAGAAATGAAGTATGATAGAGATGCGCAACTTCTTCCTCTCTTGCCAATTTGACAACCATTTTTTATATTGTTTTCTAAAGCCAAATTGATTAATCAGAGAACGGCATTTACGTTATTTCGTGAATAACTGTCAACAATTCATGAATATTAGTCAAAATTTTCATGAATATCCGTCAAATTCGTCGATTAACGAGGGGTCAATCAGCTGCGAAGTTGGGTATCTCTATCATACTTCATTTCTGCTCGTATGTATATGCTCTTAAAAATACGAGTTAACTTTTGAACACCCTCGTCCCAACAGAAGATGGATATCTCTATCCCTCCATTATCTCTGGTTTGGATGAACAACAATATTGTACACATTTCCATCAGAGATAATGGAGGAAGAGATATTCGTTTTTCCAGTGGAAAACCCCCAGTCCACCTCAGATTTTGACTATATATTTACTTTCAAGTTTTATTACAAAAGCAAGATAAAAAATACAGACTAATATTTAAATTTTAAATTGGGTGAATTATATTTTATAAACAGCAACTTAGCTGCTTTGCCGCCATCCAATCTGTTCCGTAGTGGGTTATATATCAAACCAGCTCAACTGAATAATTGTTCGCTTGGAAAAGACCATGGTCGAGCCGACTAAAATTGTCGCACGACTGGTTTCAAAACCTGGAACTTTGGTCTAGTAGCATTCAATTTCCACCAGACCAAAGGATCTTCTGCCCACTTGAGACGCTTTTCTCTACTGTATTCATTTAAAAGCACTCTCCAAAATCAAAAGTGTGTCACCCGCAGCAGAATCAGTCTCGGCACTATCCTCTTCATCACTGTCCATGAGAATATTTGCCAGACAAGAATGGAAACTGGAGGACGTGCTTTGAAACGTTCGAGACTGAGAGCCGGTGGTGGGCTCATTCGATTCAATTCATGACCTTTTATTTACAGGAGAATCGCAATCCTTTTTCCATGTCTCCGTGTCAAGTTTTGTAGTTTCAGTCTAACTTGTCAAGCAAATGCAATAATTGTGATTCCACTTACTCTTTAACAACTTCATTATTGTTAGTATGAAGTTCACCAAATATTGAGTTTAGGTCATTAATTAAACTTGTGATTATTATTATTATTACATTCGGTTTAGTTTCGGAGACTTGCATTTGAAGGTTCTATTTGAGCACGTGGAAACAAGGAATTACAGAAGAAATGCTGGCTTTGCTGTCACTCATATTTCTGGTGATGTCGACAAATGGCTGTAACACTGTCACTAATCCATCAAGGTGTAATTATTCTTCCGGCAAAATTTGTGGAATTTTTTGCTTGATCGAATCCTTGATCTTAATCAAGCGTTCAACCATATAGATTTTAGATTAGAATAGGAGAATTCAATAGTTAATGATAATTTAATAGTAATACCTTGTACTACAATCCTGCATTACACCCAAAGATTGCTGGTTAAGTTGCTCTTTTTGAATTCTTTGTAATTCAGACTGTGCAATCAGTGAGCGGCGAAAATGTGTCGCTATGTTCTTGCATTTAGCTATTAAAGTTGTAATATCGTTGCTTTTGCTCAAAGCATTTCGAACACAAAGCTGTAGTTGACGTACAGTGTAATTCATATCAGGAACATTAGTAAACTGCATTGCTCGTACCATATTTGACCCACCGTCACGAATACAGCAGTAAATTTTATCGTCTTCTATTTCCCACTCATGTATCATGTGCCTAAGCTCTTCAGCGATTATATTCTAAGTGTGACGGCCATACAGCGGTTAACATTTTAACACAACTCTTACGCTTTCTAACTCTTCGGTTATTCGATGTGCCGTTAAACTTATTAGCACTTGGCTCAGACCAAATATCCGTGGTGAATGACGATTTGTGGAAGTTGTTCAGTATTGCGATAATTTTTTTAGCGATTTTAGAATATAATTCGTGACAAATATTGCCGGTGAAAAATTGTCGTCCTCTCATGTTGTAATTTGGCACAATATTTTGCATGAGTCGTTGAATTCCTAAACTTTCTGCAAAACTGAACGGAAGGTCGTCTAAGGCGATCATTTCGGATATTAATTCAATCATTCATTAATTTCTTTAGATCTGAAATGTGACACATCCCATTTTTGCTTCTTGTTTAAGATGTCGTTTTTTTAGCTTCTTCTACCGAATTTTTTGAGACACTTTCAGTAACTAATTTTTTTGTTTTTCTCAAGTTTCAAAATTTCTTCAAATACATCAGCATCCTGCGATTTCAAATGCCCTTTTAACGATGACGTGGTGCCACCTGTCCAAGAATATTTTTCTTCACAAACATTGCACATCGCTGTGCCAGAATCAATTTCACTGAAATAGTTCCATATTACATTTGTTTTAGGCTTCATAGTTAATAAAGTGCAGCTAATAAACTGTAAGATATTTGTTTCTTTTACCAATCACTAACTCACACGTCTCATGTATGTACTCTCAACTTGAATGCAAATTTACTAATGATGTAAACAAACGAAAGAGTGAAAATTAAATTGAATTGTATTGAACATGTCGCAACTCTGTCGTTGTGTTCGTCGGTCGTTACCAAGAATGTTCCGAAAAATATTCGTTGTGATTATATGGGAGCCGGAGCCGAATTCGGAGGTGCAATTTAAATAGGAGTTTCTGACCAGAGATGATTGAGGAAGAGACGTGCCACTTCTGCCCTCAGATTGAGGGCAGAGGAATATCTCTTCCTCCATCATCTCTGGTTCCGACATATCGGATTCGGAGTCGAAGCTCCGTACCATCCCTAATTATTTCTATGTTCCCTAATTATTTCTTCTACGTTTCTTGCCCCTCAGATTGAGGGCAGAGGAATATCTCTTCCTCCATCATCTCTGGTTCCGACATATCGGATTCGGAGTCGAAGCTCCGTACCATCCCTAATTATTTCTATGGTTGACCATCGAGGAAAAAACTGTTTTGTTATCGATTTTCCACTGCAAAGTTGACTATCACGGTTAGAGATAATGGAGGAAGAGATGTGCCACTTCTACGTTTCTTGCCCCTCAGATTCATCTGACAGCGTTTTTTATAACCTTTTCACAGCCAGGCGTCTGTGAATACGTGTAGCTGATCACTCCCGTCTAACAGCATTGCGTTGCTCTATACTTGTGTGTGTGTGTGAAAATAAAGTAAATCTATAGTCAAAATCTGTGGTTGACTGGGGGTTTTCCACTGGAAAGACGAATATCTCTTCCTCCATTAACTCTAACATTATTTCTGTTTATTTTGTGATGATTGTGATTTCGAATTATTGTTGGCGTAAGGTTTCAGAAATAATATGGATGTTATAAATAAATTTTATTCTTCCGTTCAAACAACTGTTTCTCAGATTTCTTCAGTATTGCCAGGGAATAATGTTACTAAGGAATATGAAATTGTTCAGGAAATTGCATCATGCGGGATAGGTACATTATCTTTGTAGTAAAAAGTAAAAATTTAAAGATGTCACTTCAATTTTAGGAAAATATTGGAAGATATACAGCGGGTATAAGAAATCGACAAGGCAAGAAGTGTCTGTGTTCGTCTTTGGAAAAAAAATTATAGAGAAATGGTCCAAAGAAGATAGAGAGTACCTTTTGAACATTTTAAGGCATGGTGTTCAGCAATTAACAAAAATTAAGCACCCTCGAATTCTAACTGTACAGCATCCGTTAGAAGAAAGTAGAGATAGTCTGGCTTTTGCCTCAGAACCGGTTGTTGCTAGTTTAGCCAATATTATAGACGACACATCTACTTCAAAGTTATATAATGTTGAAATTACTCATGGCATTCAGCAATTAATTGACGGATTGATATTCCTCCATCAGGATGCTAATATAATCCATGGAAATTTGTGTCCGGAATCAATTGTGATTGACAAGCAAAGAAATTGGAAAGTTTTTGGTTTAGATTTCTCGATAAAAGTGAATTCCGAAAACGATGTTTTAAGAGCCAATACAAAAATGAAGATTTCCCGAGTAAATCCATCACTGGATTATTTAGCCCCGGAAAAGATAAAAAAGGAAACACAAATTGTAGAAAGCGATCTATATTCGTTAGGTAATTTAATTTAATTATCTGGTAACTAATTTTGAAGTATCTCTCGCTAGGAATGATTATTTATTACATTTGCGCGGGTAAGCCACTCATGCAATTCGAAAACAATTATGATAATTTTAAAAAATTTGCCACGAAAAGAGATCGTGTAGAAAATGTTATGATGGATGAGGAACATTTCTATTTAAAGGAGGTAATGACAAGTTTAATAAACCCGAACCCAAATGCCCGACCAAAATTAGAAGAGCTAGCAAAGGTAAATATTGCCACTTTTTTTCAGTTATATTTACTAGTGTCAATTTATGTTCTTACAGTCTCCACCATTTCAAGATATTGGCGTAAAAACTCTTATTTATTTGGATGCTCTGTATCAATGGGATAATTTACAAAAATCAAAATTTTACAAGGGGTTGTTGCAAATTATACCAACATTTCCCCATCGTGTAAATGTTCATACTGTAATACCGAGCTTAGCTAAAGAATTTGTGAACTTACCAATGGTCCCCTTTATCTTGCCAAACATTCTTTTAATTGCGTCCATGAGCACTCATCAGGAATATTCCGAATGTATTCTTCCGTACCTTAAAATGATTTTTGGGATACAAGAACCTATTCAAGTTCTATGGATTTTCATGCAAAAGATGGACATCTTGTTAAAACTGACGTCTTCTGAAGATGTTAAAATATATTTGTTACCTTTGTTTCATAGAGCTATAGATTCAGAAGTACAAGAGATTCAAGAAATGTGTCTGCAAGCTATACCTTCACTTTTACCATTAATTGATTCTAATTCAATAAGGAATACTATAATGCCAAGAATAAAAACACTTTGTTTAAAAACTGTCGATATATGTGTTAAAGTGAAGTGCTTATTGTGCATAGGCAAATTACTAGAGTTTTTGGATAAATGGATACTAGTATCAGATGTTCTTCCTTTTCTTGAATTAATCGATAATAGAGAGCCTGCGGTAATAATGGCAATGATAGGTTCGTATGAAACCAAAAACAAACATTTTTTTTGAAAAATAAAATTCTTTTGCAGGAATTCATAAGATTGCGTTAACTCATCAAAAACTTGGTATTGGAGCGGATATAATGGCTAAAAAATGTATACCATTTATTTCACCACTGTTAATGGAAAACACTTTATCAGTTGCACAATTTAGTTGTATTGTTGCAATAATTCAAGAAATGTTTGAAAGGGTAGAGAAGGAACAGAAGCTAAATTTAGAGCGCCTTAGTACTGTTAAGCGGAATTTCAGGTAATGTTAACTAATCATGTTATTTGTTTTCTTGTTATTGAAGCTTGTGGAATTCCACATTTAGACAATTACGCATATAGTTTGTATATTTTCAGCTTCCATTTAATTATTTTTATATTTCTAAGCTAGTAAGACGCTCTTTCAATAGTTTCTATCCCATACAAAAATGTTTACCAAGTGGGTCAACAAATTTAACCCTAGAAAGATAATCATATTTTTTATGACGTAAAATATCATACATACAAAATTGATTTGGGCAACTAATAGAAATTAAGGCAGTTGCATTAAATGAAGTTTTTTTTTTCATCGAAGGTTTTTGACCCTCCACTGGAGCACTCAGACTGACTCAGATCTGATCCGAGCAAAGGCGGGACAGAGACAGAGGATGTGCTATGCAGTGTCGCCGTATTATCCACAGCCTTCGTAGAGGGTTTCGTCGCCTAGTCCAAGCACGCTTAGATGTTTGACGAAGGTGTAGTGTCCAGTTTGTACGCCTATAAGTCGTCTGCAGTCTTTGCTGCCAAGAGATAACAAGAATGCCGCGGCGATCTCATTTCCAGTGATTTCGTGGTGACCCAGGACTCAGACAAGTCTTAGTGAAATATGACTGCCGATCAATACATATTTGTATTCCTGAACTATCCTGGAAAAGGATTGACAGCAAATTTACCTAATGAGGTACACAATCTAATGTCGCTCTCGACGAAGGCGCCAGCGCCAGATCATTCATTGGTTTTGGAGCCATCCGTAAAGACTCGCCTATCCTGGCTCAGATTTTGGCCAGAGCCAGTCCTGAGTATAGGGAAAGTTCTAGTGTGTGTATGTTCTAGTGTATAAAGTACTGGTATCCGTGAGTCAGACGGCATATCCATAAGAATAGGGTCAAATGAAATGCGGTGCGCAAGTTCCTCGATACTCCAGTGCGTGTTGTACCACAGACCATTTTTTCTGAGACGGAAGATGGCCTTGAGAGTGCACCCTATGATATGAATAGCAGACGCCCTAGTGTAGGCCCCTATGCAGCTGAGAAAGACCATTCTTTGAAGCTTAGTGAAAGCAGCAGTAACGTATTTACGTGAAAGCTTAGTCAACCAAACGACCAATGCGTAGGACAGAAGGGGCCGTAAAGTTGGATGATAGATCTTTTTGGTGATACACCCCAAGACTTATCGAGAATCCAATAAACTGACAGCGCCTTGGCGATTTTCGATTCGATGTGTTTTTTTCCAGAGAAATTTTCTACCTAGAGTAACATTGGAGAAAGGGATGGCGACGCCTTTTAGTAACAGTTGAGTTAGACCAGTCAATTTCCCTCTCCTTTGATCAACAACACTAATCATTCATCAACACCTCGGGCAGAGTTTCACGTGCCGTCAAAAGTCTCATTGTTAAAAGCACTCTCTATATCAATGAAAATGACCGACGCGTATTTCCTGTCGAGTGCAGACTCAATTCTGCCAACCGGATTTTGTCCAGTTTCTCAGGATTTTCTGCGCAGATAAGCAAGCATGTTGCACCTGAGACAGATAATGTAGTTGCAAAGCAGTTTTGCGTGCGTGAAGCTCAGGCTGATTGAGCCATGCTTTTCAGCAGGAAGGAAGATTGGTCTGAAGAACTTGGCGAGTGAGTAGTTCCCTTACCGATTTTTGGTATGAAGTCTACCCTAACTGTACGCCAGGAGTAATATAATATATATACAAATCAAACTCAAACAACAAAAGAAAGAAACGAACATACATGGCTTGATGTACTGTATTACATAAAGTCAAGTCACGCCAAGCCAAGCTATCAGGTGGACTAGTGGTTGCATTCACTCATAGCATTGGTTGGACTGTGTTCTGTTACCATGCTGAGTTACGAGGTAAAATGTGGATAGCCCACCAATGCTTACCAATGCTGTGGTACTTTATTGGGACACTTGCTTCCATTGCTGATTTTGGTTTCGGGTAAACATGTTTGTCTCCAAGCCACGTGTTCCCGCTGTTGCTAGGCAGTTGTGTTGAGGAACACATGTAACTCCTCCCGCCGTGGTATGGACGAATTGTCGTGAATGTCCATACTGCACTGTGGCGTATACGTTTTATTTTTTTATATTTTAATAATCCAAATACTTTTGTGACTGATATTTTTTGCACATACAACGTATATGTTTAACACTTAATCGTTTCACAGATTTAGTTTGGTTAATAATTACATTTTAGGGTTCTTAATTACTTTATTAATTTCAAAAATTCGGACATACTTATTGACAGTAAATTAGGTTAATATTCTTTAATTCATTGTGTTTTACTTAGAATTAGATAACAACTAGACAACAAAAATTTACAAAAAGAAGAAGAAAAGAAAAATACTATTCGAAATTATGGTCACTTATCCACTCTCCTGCTTCGTTTTGAGTAATCTCTGCCTGTTAGTTTCTTATCAAATAGTATGTTTTCTGTTGGCTTTTGATATTTATAGGTTATTTTTACTATTTGACGGTCGCGTTTTTGGCCACTATCTTTAAAATATGTTCTGCCCTTTTCCTTAACCTTTTTTATTATGTAGCTAGGTAAATGTTTGATATTGTGGAAGCCTACATTTTTCTCTGTATTTAGATGTAGAATTTCCGGTGTGTATATTTGGAGATGTAAAATGGTAAAGAATGTTTCCTTTGTTTAGAAAACGTTTTATATACGCAGTGTTGAACTCGTTATCGGCTATTATTTTATGGGGCTTACCTAAATTTGCAAACCGACGTTTTAACATTTCAGCTATTGTTATTGAATTCCTATGTTAGAGGATAAATAGAAACATGCTTGGTAAGACTATCAATGCATGTAAGAAACATATTGTTTTTATTTGAAAACCTTTCGTCTATGAGTACTATTTCATTAGGTGTTTCAGAAAGCATTAATTTTGGTTTTATTGGACTTCATCGTATTAGCAGATATTACAAATTACGCAGTTATTAATGTATTTATTGGTTTAAGGTTTAGAAAGTAGTATATATCTTTTAGTTCTAAAAAGGTGTCCTCTATTCCCCTATGATTTTTACTAAAATGTGCTTTTTCAATTATTTCTACTATCTTCTCAAGACAGGTTAAATTCGTGAGAAACTTTGTACATCGAAGAATTCTCATGTATGGTGAATTTGAAAAATATTTTAATATTGTGTTTGAAATTTAACAAATATGTCGTCATCCTTACAAAATATCAAGACTTTCAGAACGTGACCTTCACCATACTCTGGTAGGTAGCTAAAGGGTGATTTTTTAGCTATTATCTTTTTGGCAACACTGGTTTAAACAGCTGACGCACGTTTCGTGCTTTGTTTCACTTCTTCAGTTTGGTCTATAATTTAACCATAAATCGTCTTACAAACGAACAATGCAAATTTTTTTTGCCCAAAATGCAAGAGCTTGGCTTGCATGACATGTGGTTTCAACAAGACGGTGCCACATGCCACACAGCACGCGCAACAATGGACTTATTGAGAGGCGAGTTCGGTGAACATTTTACTTCACGTTCGGGACCGGTCAATTGGCCGCCTAGATCGTGCGATTTAACGCATTTAGACTATTTTTGGTGGGGCTATGTTAAAGCTCATGTCTATACAGACAAGCCCGCTTTAATTGACGCATTGGAAGACAACATTGAAGCACTTATTCGTGAGATACCGCCCGAAATGTTGGAAAGAGTATGCCAAAATTGGACTAAGCGGATGGACCATTTGAGGCGCAGTCAAGGTCAACATTTGCATGAAATAATCTTCAAACATTAAATTATATGGACCGTACTATCGATTCAAATAAAGATTTCATACATTTTTCTGAATTTTATGTGTTCTTTTTTGAAAAACTTTCCTATAGCTTTTATAAAATCACCCTTTATTAGTTGCGTTGTGGTTTGTCGATTCAGACAGAGAAATTCAGGTGATTTCCTTGAAATCACGAGTAAAAGAAGACGATTAATGAGGACCACGGATTTCGAGCCTTGGTTTGTATCATCCACGCTGTTGAAATGATAGAAACGTCAACACCGTGGTAACTGGTACTCTTCGGCTATTATATTGAAGTTTCTCCGACCTTTCTAATTTGGCTACTTTGGAGAAAGAATTCTCCACCGAATCATAATGCTTTGCTGCGCCCTCTCCATCTTTTGCTCATCCAGCAGTGTTATTTCGTTAGATGGTGATACATTCCACTGAATTCTAGAAATGTCGCTAGATTTTGCACCTTTGTCGCTAGTGGTATTAAGTGCGCCAATATGGCTTCTGGGGCGGCTAAATTTACATGACCCCATCTGTGTACACTAAGCTGCAGCAAGTTTGGGAAATTTGACTTTCACTGGCGCCAACGAAGGAAAATCTCATCGGGAACCCTTTATCTCATGCAATGGCACTCAGACTGATCGCGGCAATAGCTTGCCATGTCTGGTGCAATTTGAGTTCATGCCAAACGGGTCGAAGATAGACATTGATCGTTCTAGGGGTTAAAGCATATGCTCAAAACTTTCCCTAGTTTTGTGTCGATCTCCAATTTGGCGACTTTATCCTATTGGCTACAGTTAGGATCACTATAGAGTCCACCACTTCTTTGGAGCTCGATTTGAGCCCTCACAAGTTGAATTCTGAGGGATGCTGAGGAGGCATGAATGAGAACCACGGATTTCGTTTGTTGGTTTGTGTCATCCACGCTGTTGAAACTAATGATAGAAACGTCAACACCGTGGTAACTGGTACTCTTCGGCTATTATATAGAAGTTTCTCCGACCTTGTTAATTTGGCTACTTTGGAGAAAGAATTCTCCACCGAATCATAATGCTTTGCTGCGCCCTCTCCATCTTTTGCTCATCCAGCAGTGTTATTGCGTTAGATGATGATACATTCCACTGACTTCTAGAAATGTCGCTAGATTTTGCACCTTTGTCGCTAGTGGTATTAGGTGTGCCAATGTGGCTTCTGGGTCGGCTAAATGTAGATGACCCCATCTGTGTACACTAAGCTGCAGTATGTTTGGGAAATTTGACTTTCACTGGCGCCAACGAACGAAAATCTCATCGGGAACCCTTTATCTCATGCAATGGCACTCAGACTGAGCAATAGCTTGCCATGTATGGTGCAATTTGAGTTCATGCCAAACGGGTCGAAGATAGACATTGATATGCTGTTGACCCCCGGGAATTTAAACTTTAATACGAAGACATCTTTCTAGGGGTTAAAGCACATGGCCAAAACTTTAACTAGTTTTGTGTCGTTCTCCAAGTTTGCGACTTTATCCTATTGGCTACAGTTAGGATCACTATGGAGTCCAGCACTTCTTTGGAGCACGATTTGAGCACTCACAAGGTGAATTCTGAGGGATGCTGAGGACGCATGAATGAGAACCACGGATTTCGTGGCTTGGTTTGTGTCATCCACGCTGTTGAAACTAATGATAGAAACGTCAACACCGTGGTAACTGGTACTCTTCGGCTATTATATCGAAGTTTCTCCGACCTTGCTAATTTGGCTACTTTGGAGAAAAAATTCTCCACCGAATCATAATGCTTTGCTGCGCCCTCTCCATCTTTTGCTTATCCAGCAGTGTAGGATTCGTTAGATGATGATACAGAAATGTCGCTAGATTTTTCACCTATGTCGCTAGTGGTATTAGGTGCGCGAATATGGCTTCTGGGGCGGCTAATTGTACATGACCCCATCTGTGTACACTAAGCTGCAGCATGTTTGGGAAATTTGACTTTCACTGGCACCAACGAAGTAAAATCTCATCGGGAACCCTTCATCTCATGCAATGGCACTCGGACTGATCGCAGCAATAGCTCGCCATGTGTGGTGCAATTTGAGTTCATGCCAAACGAGTCGAAGATAGACATTGATCTTTCTAGGGGTTAAAGCACATGCCCAAAACTTTCCCTAGTTTTGTGTCGATCTCCAATTTGGCGACTTTATCCTATTGGCTACAGTTAGGATCACTATAGAGTCCACCACCTCTTTGGAGCTCGATTTGAGCCCTCACAAGTTGAATTCTGAGGGATGCTGAGGAGGCATGAATGAGAACCATGGATTTCGTGGCTTGGTTTGTGTCATCCACGCTGTTGAAACTAATGATAGAAAAGTCAACACCGTGGTAACTGGTACTTTTCGGCTATTATATTGAAATTTCTCCGACCTTTCTAATTTGGCTACTTTGGAGAAAGAATTCTCCACCGAATCATAATGCTTTGCTGGACCTCTCCATCTTTTGCTCATCCAGCAGTGTTATTTCGTTAGATGGTGATACATTAAACTGACTTCTAGAAATGTCGCTAGATTTTGCACCTTTGTCGCTAGTGGTATTAGGGTGTGCCAATGTGGCTTCTGGGTCGGCTAAATGTAGATGACCCCATCTGTGTACACTAAGCTGCAGTATGTTTGGGAAATTTGACTTTCACTGGCACCAACGAAGTAAAATCTCATCGGGAACTATTCATCTCATGCAATGGCACTCAGACTGAGCAATAGCTTGCCATGTATGGTGCAATTTGAGTTCATGCCAAACGGGTCGAAGATAGACATTGATATGCTGTTGACCCCCGGGAATTTAAACTTTAATACGAAGACATCTTTCTAGGGGTTAAAGCACATGGCCAAAACTTTAACTAGTTTTGTGTCGTTCTCCAAGTTTGCGACTTTATCCTATTGGCTACAGTTAGGATCACTATGGAGTCCAGCACTTCTTTGGAGCACGATTTGAGCACTCACAAGGTGAATTCTGAGGGATGCTGAGGACGCATGAATGAGAACCACGGATTTCGTGGCTTGGTTTGTGTCATCCACGCTGTTGAAACTAATGATAGAAACGTCAACACCGTGGTAACTGGTACTCTTCGGCTATTATATCGAAGTTTCTCCGACCTTGCTAATTTGGCTACTTTGGAGAAAAAATTCTCCACCGAATCATAATGCTTTGCTGCGCCCTCTCCATCTTTTGCTTATCCAGCAGTGTAGGATTCGTTAGATGATGATACAGAAATGTCGCTAGATTTTTCACCTATGTCGCTAGTGGTATTAGGTGCGCGAATATGGCTTCTGGGGCGGCTAATTGTACATGACCCCATCTGTGTACACTAAGCTGCAGCATGTTTGGGAAATTTGACTTTCACTGGCACCAACGAAGTAAAATCTCATCGGGAACCCTTCATCTCATGCAATGGCACTCGGACTGATCGCAGCAATAGCTCGCCATGTATGGTGCAATTTGAGTTCATGCCAAACGAGTCGAAGATAGACATTGATCTTTCTAGGGGTTAAAGCACATGCCCAAAACTTTATTTTATTGGCTACAGTTAGGATCACTATAGCGTCCACCACTTCTTTGGAGCTCGATTTGAGCCCTCACAAGTTGAATTCTGAGGGATGCTGAGGAGGCATGAATGAGAACCACGGATTTCGTGGCTTGGTTTGTGTCATCCACGCTGTTGAAACTAATGATAGAAACGTCAACACCGTGGTAACTGGTACTCTTCGGCTATTGTATTGAAGTTTCTCCGACCCTCCTAATTTGGCTACTTTGAAGAAAGAATTCTCCACCGAATCATAATGCTTTGCTGCGCCCTCTCTATCTTTTGCTCATCCAGCAGTGTTATTGCGTTAGATGGTGATACATTCCACTGACTTCTAGAAATGTCGCTAGATTTTGCACCTTTGTCGCTAGTGGTATTAGATGTGCCAATGTGGCTTCTGGGTCGGCTAAATGTAGATGACCTTGCTCAGTTGGCTTCTGACTAAGCATTCGGACAGTTCTCGAGTACTGCTGTATTGCTTATATCTCCGTGGTTCCAACATCTGTAAACACTAAGCTGCAGCAAGTTTGGGAAATTTGACTTTCACTGGCGCCAACGAACGAAAATCTCACCGGGAACCCTCTCATGCAATGGCACTCAGACTGATCGCAGCAATAGCTTGCCATGTATGGTGCAATTTGAGTTCATGCCAAACGGGTCGAAGATAGACATTGATATGCTGTTGACCCTCGGGAATTTAAGCATTAATACGAAGACAACTTCCTAGGAGTTAAAGCACATGCCCAATACTTTCCCTCGTTTTGTGTCGATCTCCAAGTTGGCGACTTTATCCTATTGGCTACAGTTAGAGTCCAGCACTTCTTTGGAGCTCGATTTGAGCCCTCACAAGTTGAATTCTGAGGGATGCTGAGGAGGCATGAATGAGAACCACGGATTTCGTGACTTAGTTTGTATCATCCACGCTGTTGAAACTAATGATAGAAACGTCACACCGTGGTAACTGGTACTCTTCGGCTATTATATCGAAGTTTCTCCGACCTTTCTAATTTGGCTACTTTGGAGACAAAATTCTGCACCGAATCATAATGCTTTGCTGCGCCCTCTCCATCTTTTGCTCATCCAGCAGTGTTATTTCGTTAGATGGTGATACATTCCACTGACTTCTAGAAATGTCGCTAGATTTTGCACCTTTGTCGCTAGTGGTACTAGGTGTGCCAATGTGGCTTCTGGGTCGGCTAAATGTAGATGACCTTGCTCAATTGGCTTCTGACTAAGCATTCGGACAGTTCTCGAGGACCGCTGAATTGCTTATATCTCCGTGGTTCCAACATCTGTGTACACTAAGCTGCAGCAAGTTTGGGAAATTTGACTTTCACTGGCGCCAACGAAGGAAAATCTCATTGGGAACCCTTTATCTCATGCAATGGCACTGAGACTGATCGCAGCAATAGCTTGCCATGTATGGTGCAATTTGAGTTCATGCCAAACGGGTCGAAGATAGACATTGACATGCTGTTGACCCTCGGGAATTTAAACTTTAATACGAAGACATCTTTCTATAGGTTAAAGCACATGCCCAATACTTTCCCTCGTTTTGTGTCGATCTCCAAGTTGGCGACTTTATCCTATTGGCTACAGTTAGAGTCCAGCACTTCTTTGGAGCTCGATTTGAGCCCTCACAAGTTGAATTCTGAGGGATGCTGAGGAGGCATGAATGAGAACCACGGATTTCGTGACTTGGTTTGTATCATCCACGCTGTTGAAACTAATGATAGAAACGTCACACCGTGGTAACTGGTACTCTTCGGCTATTATATCGAAGTTTCTCCGACCTTGCTAATTTGGCTACTTTGGAGAAAGAATTCTCTTCATCTTTTGCTCATCCAGCAGTGTTATTGCGTTAGATGGTGATATATTCCACTGACTTCTAGAAATGTCGCTAGATTTTGCACCTTTGTCGCTAGTGGTATTAGGTGTGCCAATGTGGCTTCTGGGTCGGCTAAATGTAGATGACCTTGCTCAATTGGCTTCTGACTCAGCATTCGGACAGTTCTCGAGGACTGCTGAATTGCTTATATCTCCGTGGTTCCAACATCTGGGTACACTAAGCTGCAGCAAGTTTGGGAAATTTGACTTTTACTGGCGCCAACGAACGAAAATCTCACCGGGAACCCTTTATCTCATGCAATGGCAATCAGACTGATCGCAGCAATAGCTTGCCATGTATGGTGCAATTTGAGTTCATGCCAAACGGGTCGAAGATAGACATTGATATGCTGTTGACCTCCGGGAATTTAAACTTTAATACGAAGACATCTTTCTATAGGTTAAAGCACATGCCCAAAACTTTCCAAGTTTTGTGTCGATCTCCAAGTTGGCGACTTAATCCTATTGGCTACAGTTAGGATCACTATGGAGTCCAGCACATTTTTGGAGCTCGATTTGAGCCCTCACAAGTTGAATTCTGAGGGATGCTGAGGAGGCATGAATGAGAACCACGGATTTCGTGACTTGGTTTGTGTCATCCACGCTGTTGAAACTAATGATAGAAACTTCAACACCGTGGTAACTGGTACTCTGCGGCTATTATATCGAAGTTTCTCCGAACTTGCTAATTTGGCTACTTTGGAGAAAGAATTCTCTCCATCTTTTGCTCATCCAGCAGTGTTATTTCGTTAGATGGTGATACCTTCCACTGACTTCTAGAAATGTCGCTAGATTTTGCACCTTTGTCGCTAGTGGTATTAGGTGTACCAATGTGGCTTCTTGGTCGGCTAAATGAAGATGACCTTGCTCAATTGGCTTCTGACTAAGCATTCGGACAGTTCTCGAGGACTGCTGAATTGCTTATATCTCCGTGGTTCCAACATCTGGGTACACTAAGCTGCAGCAAGTTTGGGAAATTTGACTTTCACTGGCGCCAACGAACGAAAATCTAACCGGGAACCCTTCATCTCATGCAATGGCACTCGGACTGATCGCAGCAATAGCTTGCCATGTATGGTGCAATTTGAGTTCATGCCAAACGGGTCGAAGATAGACATTGATATGCTGTTGACCCTCGGGAATTTAAACTTTAATACGAAGACAACTTAAAGAGCATGCCCAATACTTTCCCTCGTTTTGTGTCGATCTCCAAGTTGGCGACCTTATCCTATTGGCTACAGTTAGAGTCCAGCACATCTTTAGAGCTCGATTTGAGCCCTCACAAGTTGAATTCTGAGGGATGCTGAGGAGGCATGAATGAGAACCACGGATTTCGTGACTTGGTTTGTATCATCCACGCTGTTGAAACTAATGATAGAAACTTCAACACCGTGGTAACTGGTACTCTGCGGCTATTATATCGAAGTTTCTCCGACCTTGCTAATTTGGCTACTTTGGAGAAAGAATTCTCTCCATCTTTTGCTCATCCAGCAGTGTTATTGCGTTAGATGGTGATACATTCCACTGACTTCTAGAAATGTCGCTAGATTTTGCACCTTTGTCGCTAGTGGTATTAGGTGTGCCAATGTGGCTTCTGGGTCGGCTAAATGTAGATGACCTTGCTCAATTGGCTTCTGACTAAGCATTCGGACAGTTCTCGAGGACTGCTGAATTGTTTATATCTCCGTGGTTCCAACATCTGTGTACACTAAGCTGCAGCAAGTTTGGGAAATTTGACTTTCACTGGAGCCAACGAACGAAAATCTCACCGGGAACCCTTCATCTCATGCAATGGCACTCAGACTGATCGCAGCAATAGCTTGCCATGTATGGTGCAATTTGAGTTCATGCCAAACGGGTCGAAGATAGACATTGATATGCTGTTGACCCTCGGGAATTTAAACTTTAATACGAAGACATCTTTCTAGGGGTTAAAGCACATGCCCAAAACTTTCCCAAGTTTTGTGTCGATCTCCAAGTTGGCGACTTAATCCTATTGGCTACAGTTAGGATCTCTATGGAGTCCAGCACCTCTTTGGAGCTCGATTTGAGCCCTCACAAGTTGAATTCTGAGGGATGTTGAGGAGGCATGAATGAGAACCACGGATTTCGTGACTTGGTTTGTATCATCCACGCTGTTGAAACTAATGATAGAGACGTCAACACCGTGGTAACTTAAATTATGTGCACCAATGTTGCTTCTGGGTCGGCTAAATTTACATGACCCCATCTGTGTACACTAAGCTGCAGCAAGTTTGGGAAATTTGACTTTCACTGGCGCCAAGGAAGGAAAATCTCATCGGGAACCCTTTATCTCATGCAATGGCACTCAGACTGATCGCAGCAATAGCTTGCCATGTATGGTGCAATTTGAGTTCATGCCAAACGGGTCGAAGATAGACATTGATATGCTGTTGACCCTCGGGAATTTAAACTTTAATACGAAGACATCTTTCTAGGGGTTAAAGCACATGCCCAAAACTTTCCCAAGTTTTGTGTCGATCTCCAAGTTGGCGACTTAATCCTATTGGCTACAGTTAGGATCACTATGGAGTCCAGCACATTTTTGGAGCTCGATTTGAGCCCTCACAAGTTGAATTCTGAGGGATGTTGAGGAGGCATGAATGAGAACCACGGATTTCGTGACTTGGTTTGTGTCATCCAAGCTGTTGAAACTAATGATAGAAACTTCAACACCGTGGTAACTGGTACTCTGCGGCTATTATATCGAAGTTTCTCCGACCTTGCTAATTTGGCTACTTTGGAGAAAGAATTCTCTCCATCTTTTGCTCATCCAGCAGTGTTATTGCGTTAGATGGTGATACATTCCACTGACTTCTAGAAATGTCGCTAGATTTTGCACCTTTGTCGCTAGTGATATTAAGTGCGTCAGTATGGCTGCTGGGGCGGCTAAATGTACATGACCCCATCTGTGTACACTAAGCTGCAGCAAGTTTGGGAAATTTGACTTTCACTGGCGCCAACGAAGGAAAATCTCATTGGGAACCCTTTATCTCATGCAATGGCACTGAGACTGATCGCAGCAATAGCTTGCCATGTATGGTGCAATTTGAGTTCATGCCAAACGGGTCGAAGATAGACATTGACATGCTGTTGACCCTCGGGAATTTAAACTTTAATACGAAGACATCTTTCTATAGGTTAAAGCACATGCCCAATACTTTCCCTCGTTTTGTGTCGATCTCCAAGTTGGCGACTTTATCCTATTGGCTACAGTTAGGATCACTATGGAGTCCAGCACTTCTTTGGAGCACGATTTGAGCACTCACAAGGTGAATTCTGAGGGATGCTGAGGACGCATGAATGAGAACCACGGATTTCGTGACTTGGTTTGTATCATCCACGCTGTTGAAACTAATGATATAAACGTCACACCGTGGTAACTGGTACTCTGCGGCTATTATATCGAAGTTTCTCCGACCTTGCTAATTTGGCTACTTTGGAGAAAAAATTCTCCACCGAATCATAATGCTTTGCTGCGCCCTCTCCATCTTTTGCTCATCCAGCAGTGTTATTGCGTTAGATGGTGATACATTCCACTGACTTCTAGAAATGTCGCTAGATTTTGCACCTTTGTCGCTAGTGGTATTAGGTGTGCCAATGTGGCTTCTGGGTCGGCTAAATGTAGATGACCTTGCTCAATTGGCTTCTGACTAAGCATTCGGACAGTTCTCGAGGACTGCTGAATTGCTTATATCTCCGTGGTTCCAACATCTGTGTACACTAAGCTGCAGCAAGTTTGGGAAATTTGACTTTCACTGGCGCCAACGAAGGAAAATCTCATCGGGAACCCTTCATCTCATGTAATGGCACTCAGACTGATCGCAGCAATAGCTTGCCATGTATTGTGCAATTTGAGGTCATACCAAACGGGTCGAAGATAGACATTGATATGCTGTTGACCCTCGGGAATTTAAACTTTAATACCAAGACAACTTTCTAGGGGTTAAAGCACATGCCCAAAACTTTCCCTAGTTTTGTGTCGATCTCCAATTTGGCGACTTTATCCTATTGGCTACAGGTAGAATCCAGCACATCTTTGGAGCTCGATTTGAGCACTCACAAGTTGAATTCTCTAGCTTGCCATGTATGGTGCAATTTGAGTTCATGCCAAACGGGTCGAAGATAGATATTGATATGCTGTTGACCCTCAAGAATTTAATCTTTAATACGAAGACATCTTTCTAGGGGCTAAAGCACATGCCCAAAACTTTCCCTAGTTTTGTGTCGATCTCCAAGTTGGCGACTTTATCCTATTGGTTACAGTTAGGATCACTATGGAGTCCAGCACTTCTTTGGAGCTCGATTTGAGCCCTCACAAGTTGAATTCTGAGGGATGCTGAGGAGGCATGAGAACCACGGCTTTCGTGACTGGGTTATATATTATCATATTATCACCCGCATGACGTAATCTTCAGAGGAACCGCTGTATGTCCTGATCTTCGGGACGAATGAGGACTTGGTGGCATATCTTTTGTGTGTCACCGCTAAGTTCCTCATCCGGAAGTCGAACACCAGGACAGTTAGCGGCTGGCGGTCATCCGGACCATTCATCAGAGTCCAGATGGATTTTGTTGGGCTTGTTCTAAGTTTATATTTCGCAAAAGGTGGCAGACACCAGACCTTACGAGTTGTATTGGCTTCAGCGTCAGCCTTCAACAACTTCCTGGCGTATCCTTTTCGAGTGCAGCTTGCTACCACGTGGCGATAAGAGGTAGCGCACTCCGGCTCCCTCACGAACCTTCTTTCGAGACCGCGTGGACGTAGTTTGGCCATTGTGAACCTCGAAGTCATTTTCTTTCAGCAGTAATCCTGTCTGGTAAGTTCGTTGATTCTCACGATTGTAGACGTCACAATCCGCAAGACCCTTTCTTCTGTTGCAGACATAGGCCTCTTAGTCGGCTTCTTCACTCGAAAATGTTCCACAGACAGGTACTCTTCGGCTACTATATCGAACTTTCTCCGACCTTGCTAATTTGGCTACTTTGGAGAAAAAATTCTCCACCGAATCATAATGCTTTGCTGCGCCGTCTCCATCTTTTGCTTATCCAGCAGTGTAGGATTCGTTAGATGGTAATACATTCCACTGACTTCAAGAAATGTCGCTAGATTTTGCACCTTTGTCGCTAGTGGTATTAGGTGCGCCAATGTGGCTTCTGGGTCGGATAAATGTACATGCTCAATTGGCTTTGGTCATTTGGTCGATTGAACTAACCGCGTTCGACATGTCTCTTCTAATGTTCGCTAGTTTGTCAGGGGTTGCTATTGCTTATTGAACGTTAGATACAGTGTTTTCGTACCTAATAATGAGAAGGATTGGCAGTGTTGTTAGCGATTATAATTGTGCGATGGGTGGAAGGTCGGATGTACGGTTCACTAGGTCTTTTATATTGTTTTCTATGTTTTCTATTTTGGAATTTATCGCTGATTTTCTAATAAATAAATTTGTTAAATATATTAGCGGTCATCTCTTGTATAATCGTTTGATTTTTCAGTAGTGTAAGCAAGTGCTTTTCGTTAAATCTATGTTTCTCTATTTGTCTGTTGTAATATTTTGCATCGTCGTCGTTTAGTGTCCCGAAAAGTGATTTTCTTAAAACTCCTATTGCGTTGATGAGTGCTCTCCTTTTCCTTTTAACCCTGATGTAAGAGGTTGTATTTAAGTTTAATGTCCTCCATTAAATGCTTAATTTCTGCAAAGGAACTATGACAGAGTAATTTGAAGTTAGTTCCGCTTTGACTTTTTCTTCGAAGTAGATTCCAGGGTGTTGTTGTAGTGGAGTAACCTTGATTGTTGCACCGATTAAAGTAAGGAGCACTAGTAGGAATGTTTCCATGGTAGACATTTTGATTGAGTGTATTTTTTTTTGTGTTATTGTTGTAGTAGCTGTTTCTGTTGATTTCTTTCCAATCAGTATGACCGTATTATCTTCCGAAGGGATTTTTAGAACTTTGGACCCCACGAAGTGAGGAAAGTTTGTTTTTTCTCATATGATTTTTCAGTAGTACTTTGTCCCCTACGTTGAATGTCTTTACTTTACTGTTACTTCATTCTTTTATGATTGTTCTTTTCTTTCGTATAGTGCTTCTCTGGCAATTTTATAGCCATGCTGTAGTCGTGCTCGTAATTCATTTGCGTAATTGTTGTAATTGTATGAAATTTGAGGTTCTCTGTTGAGAAAACATGGGAGTCGTGGGGAAATAGGAGAAGGAGTGCAACCATATGTACCATGTAAGTGAGTCTCTGTTCACGTAGTGTCTAAAGTATTCTGCCAATGTTCAGTGGCTACGTTCTGGAGCACCATTTGTTTGTGGATGGTACGGAATCGTCTGATTTTTTTTAGTTTTGAGGATTTTACAAACTTCTTCGAATAGGTTGCTAAGAAAATTTGTTTGCTGGTCTGTAAGTTTTGAGTGCGGAATCCCGAATTTACATAATAAGCGTTCGACCAGTATGCCTCAGCATTGGGTACTAGTATTGCTTCCGAGAATTTGGTCCAATCGTCTTGGAAAGTAAGTACATATTTGTTGCCATCATGACTGATGGGTAATGGCCCTACTATGTTTAGGGCTATTCGTTCAAATGTTGTTCTTCTTGCCGTTGTTATCTTCATTGGTATTTTATTTTTTCTTGTGTCTTTGGTTATTGTCGGCCAGTAGTAAGTGCTTAATTCGTTTTGCCGTTCGTTTTATTCCTTGATGTCCTCCTAATGTTGAGTCGTGATATTCGTAGAGTACGTTTTCTATGTCTTCTTTGTCGGTCAAGTACGTTCTGTCGTCAGTATACAGGTGTATTTTTATATTCAACGTTCCAAAAGATTGTTTAAGTGTATTCTTAGATTCATTATCTACTATTGCTAATGCGAAACCGAGAGATTTATATTTTATTAATTTGGTTCTTATATCATTAAGACTGCCTCGTAAAATATTTATATCTTTTTCTTATATAATTATATCTTTTTAAAAGGTATTGGAAGCTAATGATGTGGCTTAGGACATCGGCATTCGTATTGAATTTTCCCTTTTTGTGAATTATTTTGTTGTCATATTCTTCCAATAAAATTATCCATCGTATTAATGTTGATGTGGGATCTTTCCGACCTATCAACCATTGTAGTGAACTGTGATCGGTGATAATGGTGAACTTTTTCCCATAGATGTATGGTCGAAACTGAGTTAATTACAATGGCTAGTAATTCATTTTCGGAAGTTGTATAACGCGTTTCTGCCTCGTTCAGAGTACGACTAGCAAAGAAAATTGGTTTATCTTGACCGATGGGCCCTTGGGATAATAAAGCCCTAATGCGATGTCGCTTGCATCAGTTGTGACTAGGAATTCTTGATCGAAGTCGGGATATACTAGAATGGGTTTGCTGATAATTTTCTCCTTTAGAGCTCCAAATGCTTCATCACAAAAGGCATCCCAATAGAAAGGTGCATTCTTTTTTAGCAGTTTTGTCAGTGGTTTGGCCAGTTCAGCAAAATTCGGGATAAACTTCCTGTAATATCCTACGAATCCGAGAAAGGATTTTATATCTTTTGGCTTCTTAGGTATTGGAAACGTTTTCACTACTTTTGTTTTTTCTGGATCTGGTTGTATTCCGTTCTTTGAGATAACATGCCCTAAATACGTGAGTTCCTTCTAATTATATATTTTTCAGGCTGGGTTTTTAAATTATGTTCTCTTAAACGATTGAAAACTCTTATCAGTCGATTATAATGATCGTTTAGATCGTATGCATAGATGACTATGTCATAAACAAAACATTCTTTCCCTCGCAGTCCCATTAGTACATTGTTCATTAGCCGCTGAAATGTAGCAGGCGCATTTTTTAAACCAAATGGCATACGGTTAGTGTCAAAAGGGGTACTGAAAGCTGCCGGTCTGCCATCCATAAGGATTTGATTAAAACCTTTAGCTAGGTCGAAAGTACTAAAATATTCTGCTCTTCCCAATTGATCCAAGATGTATGTAATAGTTTGTAATGGGTAGGCATCTCCTGCTGTTCGTTCGTTCAATTTTCTGAAGTCGCCCACAGCCCTCCATTTTTTCTGTACCATCTGGACCTGCTTTCTTGGGAACGAGTAGCAATGGTAAATTCCACGGGCTATAACTAACAAGGTTGTACCACGCCATCCCTTAGCATTTTATTGACCTGTTTATGAATTTCTTATTTCGAGCTGTCAGGGACCGGATATGGTCTTGTAAACAGAGGTGGCTTTCCCTCTTCAGTAACTATTTTGTACTGTATAGCATTTGTATGTGAAAAATGGTCACCATTTAAATAAAATAGATCGTTGTATTCGCGGCAGACGGGTTGCAATGTTTCAAATTTAAATGTGATTCTAACTTTTTAGTCAATGTTTCACCGGATATTTCAGTCCACCTGCTTTAATTACATGAAATTTATGCAAGTTCTCCCATTCGAGATCAGTATCTTTAAGGTGTACCTCTTGGTCTGAATCTAATATATTTAATAGTAGTATTTTGACTCTGAAATTTGTTGGTTTGGAGATAGTGTTTCCTATATAAATACCTGGTATTAACTGTTTTTTGATTATGATATCACTGGATTCCTTATTGAATGGGATATCTATTGATTTTCCTATATTTTCTATTAGGGGTTTCTACTTTTAAATTTGTACGTATATATTAATTTGCTACGGCTTGCTGGGATATTTGCCTCCGTCTTGTTTGATGCCGTTATCTCTTAATTTGTATTTAATTTTTTTGTTTGAGGATTTGGAAACCGTGGAGGACTAGAAGTGAGTTTTTTGGTTTCCTGCTCAGCTTCTGTTAAAGCTGTTGAAGTTCCGGCCCGTAGACAATCGGTAACGGAATTTGATTCCCATGTCTGATTTGCCTTTTGTATACTCGTTTTCCGGTGTATAGCAAAAAAGAGATGCTGTGAAGGTGTTAGCAGTAGTTCTCTTCTTATTCGTTGAAAAAGAGAGATTAGTGCAAGAGATTGAAATATCCTCCAATCTGGATTTCCTCCGTTGAGTGACACAACTACATTTAAAACATAAAGCTTTTCTCCAAACATCTCAATTTCTCTTCTCTCCAAGTTTGCATACTTAGCATGTAGGAATTCTTTACATATACCACACTGTATTTTTAGATCATGTCTATCAATTTTCAAATTACACAACCCACACAATAGCAACTTAGCTATAGTTTTTTTTTCGTACTTCGAAAAATTTTTTCAGAGCCACAACCATTGAAGGTCTCTCGGCTGAGAAAGGCGTTGCGGGGCGATGCGTTTCAGTTAGTTAGCTACCGTCTTAGATATTTTTCTTCTGCGGATGCGATAATGGATTCCATACGCACGATTTTTTGCTTTTTAAACTGTATAGTTTTGCTTTCGTAATTTCTTCACTATTGTTGAACATCATGTTTGAAATTTTTTTTCTTGTGTTCCAATGTCCTACAGTGAATACTTTAATTAAATTTGTCTCTCCTATGTGTTTTTCAATTTCATTTTTTATTATGGTCCTTCGTATTTTTTCAAAGGCGCTTTTTTTCTGAGTTCTGACATCACTTTTCCCTTGTTATTTAATTTCTTTATTCGACAGCATCCACAAATGGCATTTGACTTGCCTTACCTGGTTGTTTACTATCTACCATTTTCTGGACCTCATTACGTACGTTAATGTTGTTTTTTAATTCGGTACGTCTTTTTTCCTGATCTTCCTTGAAATTTTCCGTAGTGTTGTTTAATTGTTTTATTTTATATTATCATTTCACGTCGTCTCTCAGCTTGTCTCCTTTCAATTGCTTCTAAGAGGTTCTTGATATCATCTTCATTCAGACTTAATATAATTACTTTTTTCGCAATATTCTCTATGGTATTATGCACGTCCGCTCTCACTAAGAATATTATTATTATTATTATATATTACCAGGTAATTAAAATTACAGGCTAATATACAGTTTAACGAGCCTAGCTGCGAAGACTATTGGCTCTATTATGTTCTTATAAAATAAAATTAGCTTTTGATAAAAAATTATTGATTTTAACAATATTATTGAATTGATGGCGTTTGAGGTTTTTTATGTGTTTGATCAAATGGTGAAAATGGTGAAAATGTTGAAACTGTGTACTATGTACTTCTGCTGTGAATACTGAGGCGAAATCTGTGAAATTACCAAACTTGGCGATGGATCCATTTTCGAATGCGGTATTGACTGTGCTCTTCGAGCCGTCGGTGAATATGGGAAACCAACCCTCTGATTTTCTAGGGTGCTGGAAAAGAGTTGATGGTAGGGCCTGTTGCTGGTGTTGCCGTTTTTGTAGTCGGCTAGATTTAGTATCAATGATTTATGATTGATAAACCAAGGGGGACGACGTGGTGTGTTGCAACGTACTCTTTCGGTTGGTAGGTTTACCTTATCAGTTTTTTGAAGAATGGTGGTGATGGCAGAATTTATCCTCTCAACAGATTGAGAGTAATAACGTCTCTCCGTTCCTCAATTGTAGGTAATCCTGCTTCTGCTAAAATATTTCTTATTGGGCTGGTTGGAAAAGCGTTAATGCTTCTTCTGGCGCGTCGTGGTACAAAGGCTTAATTGTTTTAAATATCGATTTGGAGCAGTAGCCGTATATGTATAGCCCATAGTCAATTTTGCTTAATACTAACGTCTTAGTTACTTTTGTTAAGGTATTTATATGAGCATATTTTCTTGTCGCTAGGTATTTTACAATACACCAATACCCCGGTTTGCGTCGCTAATTGGGACCGGAAATTTGCGACACAAATCGAAACGACGCAAACCGAAACACGATTTTGTATAACTACATACATTTGTATGAACATACTTACATACTAATTTATTTTATTCCTTTGGTTCCATGGCCCACTATAATAACTAAAAAAAAAATGATTTTTCAAAAAAAAATTTTAATAGTTTTCAAAACAGGTTTTTATTAAAAAAAAATATAATAATTCATGAAAAAAACACAACAAAAATAATAAGATAACAATTAAAAGTAAGAGTTTAAGAGATAAAGGCTGATGCGATTTGTTACATTTTCTATTCTGAGCTTGATTCATCTGAATCCATTTCCACTGACTTGGCAATCTTAGAGTTTTTTGTATGAGATTATCTAAAGTTTTTTGGATTGTGAGTTGTTTTTTTTTTCTGAATAAATTTTTTTATAACACGTTTTGTGTTTTGTTTCACTGTCAAACATCTTCAGTTTGGTCTATGATTTAACCATGAATCGTCTTACAAACGAACAACGCTTGCAAATTATTGAATTTTATTATCAAAATGTGTGCTCTTGTAAGAAATGCAAGAGCTTGACTTGCATGACATGTGGTTTCAACAAGACGGTGCCACATGCCACACAGCACGCGCAACAATGGACTTATTGAGAGGCGAGTTCGGTGAACATTTTACTTCACGTTCGGGACCGGTCAATTGGCGGCCTAGATCGTGCGATTTAACGCCTTTAGACTATTTTTTGTGGGGCTATGTTAAAGCTCATGTCTATACAGACAAGCCCCCTTCAATTGACGCATTGGAAGACAACATTGAAGCATTTATTAGTGAGATACCGGCCGAAATGTTGGAAAGAGTATGCCAAAATTGGACTAAGCTTATGGACCATTTGAGGCGCAGTCAAGGTCAACATTTGCATGAAATAATCTTCAAACATTAAATTATATGGACCGTACTATCGATTCAAATAAAGACTTCATGCATTTTTCTGAATTTTATGTTTCTTTTCTGAAAAACTTTCCTATAGCTTTTAAAAAATCACCCTTTATGTTCAATAGCCATCATGATATTTAAAGTTTTTCCAAAATTCTTTCATGGTGGACAAATCTTCTCCATCAGTTGCTTTTAGAAGTTGATTAAATGTTCGCCGCAAATAATAGGACTTAAAGTTGGATATAACACCTTATTCCATGGGCTGTATCACTGATGTGGTATTTGGGGGCATAAATATCACATTTATATTTTCAGAATAATTATCAGAAAAAACAGGGTGACCTGGTGCATTGTCTAGTAATAATAGCACTTTAAAGTCAATTTTTTGTGAAGAACAATAAGCTTTCAATTCAGGAACAGTACAGTATTTTCAATCCAATCTTGAAATAAGAATGCAGTCATCCATGCTTTTTTAATTGCACGCCAATGGACAGGAAGATCGCTCCTTTTAACATTTTTGAAAGCTCTTGGATTTTCAGAGTGGTAAATTAAAAATGGCTTAAATTTAAAATCTCCCTCTGCATTTCCTCCCAAAAGAAGTGTAAGTCTATCTTTACTTACTTTATAACCAGTGGCAGATTTTTCGCATTACGAAATGTACGTCCTTCCTGGCAAACGTTTCCAAAAAAAGTCCCGTTTCATCAGCGTTTAAAACTTGTTTTGCAGAATATCCACCTCCTTGAATGATTGCTTTCAGTTCATGTTTGAACTTGTCTGCAGCTGAAGTATCTGCACTAGCAGATTCTCCTTTTAATGCAATGTTATGCAAATTTGCACGAGTTTTAAAACGCTGAAACCAACATCTGCTTGCTTCAAATACTTCTCTACTTTCGGCACTTGATAATGGATAATTTTCCTTAAGTTCGTCAAATAAAGTTAAAGCTTTCTTCTGAATCATCAATTGACCCAGTGGCATTTCTTCGCTGATTTAGAATCTCAATCCAAATGCATAACAGTGATTCCATTTTTTCCATTAAAGGACTTCTCATTTTTATAAATTGTGTATGTTGTAACGAAGTGGCTGTTTCAGCAAATTTTTCAATTTTATCAGCGTCTCTGGAACAAATAGATTTTACTGTAGAAGGGGCTATTCCAAGGTATCTTCCAATATCAACAGCCTTTTCACCTGATCTAAACCGCTTCAAAATCTCCAACTTTCGTTCTAAACTTATTTGGTGTCCTTTTTGACTCATTATTGAAAAATATTTTCTTTTGACTTGACTAGCAACCTGACCTGAGCAAAGGTATCAATGAAGTGGATTTTTTAAGATCTAGACATTGTTGTTTCCAAGAATACTTATTATTAAATATTAGTCCCAGTCTACTTAAATAATAGGTTGTTTAGGATGACATGGATGCCGATTCTGTCGAATGCTTTTTCGAAGAGAGGATTGATATATGGTTTCTGGCTGAGAGGGCTCTCGAGGAAAGGAAGTCGATGTGGAGAAGAGCGTCGACGCATACCCTATTGGCTTTAAATGCAACTCGATTCGGGCTGATCAAATTATTAGTTTCGACACACCAGAGCAAACGCTTCGCGATTATCTTTTCCATTATTTTGGATATGCATGGGACAAGTGAGATTGGGCGATAACCTTCAATGTTGTGTTTGTTTTTATTTGGTTTTGGGATGGGAATCATCGTAGCCGGTTTCCAGGGTTGAGGGATAAAAGAATTGTTGCGGATGTTGTTATAAAGGGTGATGATTCTATGCTTCGTTTGGTTGGGGAAATTTTTCAGCATTGGTTACGAAATTTTGTCTCTGATAGGGGTTTTGCTTTTCACCTTGTTGAGTGCGGTTTCAAATTCGGTGAAGGCTGTTCGATACGACGCCTCTCGGGTTGACGTATTGGGTTGTTGATCTATTCAGGCTATTACCCTTTTCTTCGATAAAAGTATCTGAGAATCTGTTATTTTCTGAGGCCTTTGACAAATTTTGCGCTATTAAGTTGGAGGTTTTTGAGGGGTCAATGATGGTGTTGCTATTGGATTTTATGCAGCTAATTGTTAAAGAAGTGGAGTCGCCAGTTAGACGTCGAATAGTGAGCCATATTTTGGTAGGAGAGGTGCTGGGGTTTATGTTTGTCGTGATGTCAGAGAAGCTCTTTGCTATGCTCTGCTTGAGCAGTCGTCTAAATTTAGCGTTTATTGTTTTGTAAGCGATCAGGTTTTGCGTGGTGAGATGCTTCTGGAAATTGTTTAGTGTAACCATTTTGTGTTTTCTCAAGGATGAGAGTTCACTGTTCCACCAAAGAACTGACCGTTTCCGGTTGATGTGGCTGGACTGGGGAATGTCGAGGTTAGCCGCGGTTCTCATTACTTTCAGCAACAAATCTGCCTCTTTTTGTTGTCTAAAGATGGGATTGGGCTGGGAAAGAGTTCAGTGATTTTTTGTCCTAAGTGCGACCAGTTGGAGAGTGATCGGTTTTGAATTTTGGGTTGCGTGTTGTGGGTTTGTAGATATGTCCTGTTCTTAATGTCGTCAAAGTTGGGTAGTGATCGCTGTTGTGTAGCTCATCTAGTGTTTTCTAGTCTATTTTATTGAGAAGCTCCGGTGAGCAGAAAGTCACATCAACATGGGTGAGTGTGCCGTGTGTTGTTGAGAGGTGTGTGGGAGAACCGCCATTTAAGATGACAAGATTTGATTCTGTATAGAATTTTTCTAATAATTTTGTTGGATGTTGATGAACCCCATAGTGGATTCCAGGCGTTAACATCGCCCCGAATATGATTAGGTAATTACGAGGTTGACGATGTGTACAAGGTCGCTTTTGTTAATATGTTCGTTTGGGGGAACGTATAGATTGATGTTTGGGAACTTGACTTTGTGTTGTATTTCGACGGCGAGGACTTGGAAATTCGAATTTATGGGTACGATTTTGTGGAGAATGTTTTTCTTTATTAAAAGAGCTATGCCTTGTTTGCCACTGTTGTTACTTGGTGAGTTATGAAAGTAACCGACATAGGCTTTGGGGATTAGCTGCGTGGGGCCATGGTGCTTAATTATGATATTCAGCTTATCGAGATTATTGGTAAATCCTTTGATATTCTATTGCAGAATGTTGAGAGTAGTCGTAATTATATTAGGGTTCCATGAGCTTGTTTTGCGAGAGGGAATGTTTGAGTTGCGAAATGTGGTAGAAGAGTGGGTGATGGTAATTGCTGGTATATTATTGCGACACCTCATGAGATTGGGAATGTACTCTGTTATTTTGGCAGAGTAAACTCCAATATCGACTGTTTTGGGAATTTGATAGAGGTCGAAAGTGATGAGCATTAATCCTGAAGGCTTTCGTTTTCCACCTTCAACTGTCTTTAAAAATGTGTAGATGTTTGTGACACCATGATGTTTCATTTCGGTGATGATTTCAGTTTCTGAAACCTTTATTAGACAAGGAGCGTAACAAATACCTTTGGATTGATTGAGTTGGTCGTGCAGTTTTACCGTGATTGGGCAAATACCAGATCTTTTGCTCGGAGGAAGAATTCCGTGATTCTCTGGGATTTTACGAATATTAGGAAGCTGCCGTCGCGAAGTGGGATTATGTTCGCGTATTCTTTGCTAATGCTATCAATGGACTTTTTAAGTAGGAATGGGCTAAGTGTGTTGATTGGTTTTTCGGTTTTAGCTGGAGATATTAAGACAAAACGAGGATTTTTCGCGTTGGAGTGTGTTGGCAGATCTGGGAATGTGTTTATTGGTAGATTGGAGTGTTTTTTTTTTTTTTTTTTGGTGATCGTGGTTATGGTCAGGGTCGAGAATATAGAACCGACCTAGTGCGAAACCGGTTTATGCACTAATCGAGAACCAAAGTAAATTTAACTTGCGGAAGAGCGATGTTATCGGTTCGGGAGCTAGTCGGTGACTGTCACTAAGGATAATGCTGTTGTCGTCGTGGTGAAAAGGCTTGGAGAAATCGAGTTGTATTGCAGCGAAGCAATAGCACTGATAAATAACTTTCGATATGATTTTAGACCTCGCGGATTATACAACGGAGTCCGTCTCATTACGAGTATAATAGTGCAAGAGACGTTAGCAATAAAACTCGGAGAACACGTCATTATTTCGGGGGCCCCAAGTAAGGCAAACGATTAATGATTGAGAGTTGTAGCCTCCATACAGATGTACTGGGCATGAATATGGTCCGACGTTGCGAATAAAAAGACGGATACGAAGAGAATCAAGTCTGTGTACACATTATGTACACTGCATATTAGCAGTGCCACTTGTACCAATCGACAGCCTAGCTTTAGAAGCAAGGCAACTTTATGGCAATCGCGTGCAGATCGGCCCAACCGTAAATCGAGCCAAAAAAGTCAAAAGAATCCGCAGTCGTGGCAACAACTATGGAACGAGTCCCACAAAGGGAGATGGATATACGACTAATCCCAAGGATTGAAAGTTGAGTAAATGGAAAACACTGCGAACAGAACTATGGTCTACACAGTTCTTGATAGGTCACGATTGTTTCCGGGAATATCAATTCAAGCTAAACCGTGATACGAGTCCGTCATTTTATCGCCGCATAAACGCGGTAGTGAACGTGCAACCATTCTTCGAGTGTGATCAGTATGAAGAAGAAAGAGCGTGAAGCATTTGATGAACGGCCAATACCAGAAAATATAGTTCAGTGCATGTTGAAATCCTAAGAGACTTTGGGAATAATGGGCGATCTAAGAAATTTAGAACAATAGCGGACCGCGAGTAGAAGAAGAAGCCCGAATCAGTCCCTCGTAAATTAATACTTACCGGAAGGTGCCTATGCAAGGTTTTCACCCTCCCAGGTAAAAAAAAACCCCTGATCATCTAAGATCTGCCGGGGACTGATGGCCAATTCATATATTTGTGTTTGCATGATGATGGCCTCAAACATAATCTACAAAATTCCGGAATACCAAATTTCAATGTCCCCAGAGCACGCTAATGTCATTTTTGGTTTGTGGGTTTGTGGAAGCTATATGTGTTAATTTTTTTTATAGAATTTCCTTTTTTCAATATGAATTACTTACTCTAGATTAAACTTTTAAATGTTTTCAAAGGCTAAACTTAATTTGCTGAATTCTTTTATTTATTAACACTGCTCTCAATCTATACTTTTGTCTTATTGATAATAGTAATACGGCATTTAGAAGGTTAAATTTACTATTAAAAGATGATGGGCTATTGCTGTTGAAATATCTTCTTCGATTATTGTCTCGTTGATCTGAAAAAGACAGCATTTTGTATAATTGATGTTTTTGGTATTCCCGAATTTGTTTTGTACTTCTTCTCCTTTTTTTATGACACTTCAATGTACTTAGCGATATTTTTATGTCGTTTCGTTTCCGACATCCAATTCTTACCATACTTAAGAGCTTTTCCTGATAGGACCGCCAATTAGAAACACATTGAGCTATTTTCTGGGTTGGATTTGAGTAAGTACTCTCTTCCTCTCAGTCTTCAAATGAGACACTACGACTAATGTTGGATACCCACTTCCCAGGGTCCTTACTAGACTGCCTCCCCATAAGCGAGACCACACCGGAGCCTACCCCCGACAATCCGACAGGAATAGTCAGCGAAAGTACAATCAGATAGGCTAATTAATTGTTCCTATGTTAGTAAAAATCTCTTCAATCAGTCTAGCATACGGGCACATACCGCATGCATGGAAGTAAGTCTAAGTTGTCTTCATCCCCAAAGCAGGCAAAACTACTCACTGTGCAGCAAAAGATTGTAGACCGATAAGCTTAAAGCCCTTAATGATTGAGAAGATTATTAATGCCCATATACGAAGCAAGCTTAAGCGTAATGTGTAGATAAACTGGAACGTACGGGCAATCGTAATCGCATATGCTGACGACATTGTCATAAACGCATGCGGTAAATTACTCACAACTATCAGTAGCTCCCTGATAGTTTGATTGAACGCGCAATAAGTTACCTACTAAGATGGGCAAAATCATGCGGTCTAAGAATCAACCCCCCAAGAAACGGAGTTGGTACTCTTTACCAACAAAAGGGTTATCCGGCCGTTACGTAAGAGTGAAAAAGCGGCCTGTGCCATTTACCTCAGTAACATAATCTTTGGTAGAAAATAGGGCCCAAACCCCAAAACAATCCTGTGAATGTATACAGCGATTGGAAGGTCGATTCTAACGTACGGCAAGCTTGCTTGAAACCGAACAACCTGAAGCTACTAACAAGTATACAAAGACGTGCATGCTTCGGTTTGACAGAAGCAATTTCCACTACTCCCACAGCAGGCATGGAGGTCATGTTCTTCCACTAGACCTCTATCTACAATCGACTGATATTACCTTTCTAATCAAAGCTATTATGGTGTTCAAAATCAAGTCCAAACTGTTCGCAAGCTGTCGCGAAGAGCTCAAGGTTCTTGGTCCAAAGCATACGATCACTCTCTGCTGGGTTCCAGGTCACAGGGACATTACCTTAAATGAGACAGCTGTGTAATTTGCCATGAAAGGGGCCCAGCCTGGGACGGCCCAGGCAATCCCATGTATATATCCACCCCTGGCTGAAGTCAGGAAGAAGGTGGACGACAAAATCATGGAGCTAGCTGATGATACATGAACCTCCTTATCCACCTGTAACACCTTAAACACAATAAAAACTGCTGAGAATAGTAGTGGGTGCGCTAACCGTACACAACCAGTTGAGATTTCATGGTAACAGGATGGGAATCGCCCAGGACACCATATGCAGAGGCTGTGGGGACGAAGAAAAAATAGAGGGCACTACTCACATTCTTTGTCCCAATCTCTCTGCATTAAGAGGTAGAACACTGGGGAGTATTTCTTCCAACGGCTTCATGAGCTCGCAAAATTCGCCTTGCTCTTTTTTCCTACCATCTTTACGCTTTGTTATTTTCGACTTTTGATGAAGAAATTATTTGTCCCTTTTTATGCACAGCTTTCACTGTCGGAAGTGATTTTGTATGTTTGTTTGTTACTCTTTACCGATATCAGCAGAAGCGCTATAAAAGTTCAAAATGACTATCAAAGGCATCTTAAACCTACAAATTATGCAAATACAGGAAAATCCGCTTAAGCAGACAGGCCAAAAATTAAAAAAAAAAAATTTTCACTCGAGAGTATTTTTCAGTTAAGCGAGGTAGTTTGCATGTAATTAGATATATACGGGGATTTGTGAATCTTTTCGTTTAAGCGGATTTTCGCTTAAGCGAGTTTCACTTAAGCGGGTTTCACTGTACATTAAAAAAGCAATAACAGTAATGCAAAGGTTGTAGCATGCGAAGTTTTACGGGACTATACTCTCGTTTAACTTAAACTACATGTTGAACTCAGTTCAAAGTTTTAAAAACTGAGTATATGACTTCATAACCAATTGTGTGTAAATATTTCATCATACCGATTATTTATTATATTTTAAGTACATATTTTATATTGTCTTTTTTCATTGCAGTGCTACGTGTAAGCAAATGACAGTTTCGAAAGTGTTACAACAATTCGAACTCAATTCCGAATCAAAAAATGTTCCACAAAATGAGTTTTTGAATAACTTTTCAAATCCCTTAGTCATTACTCGACAATTGACAGCCCCAACACGAGAAGCGAGAACTGAAAGCAGCAGTAATTTAAGTGTGATTCAACCTGTGAACTATATTTATCCAAAACAACACAATACTGATGCAAATGTTCTAAATAAACCTACCAAATCTACATCTACTCAAAAAACAGAATTGGTTTCTCTAACAGAGCAAGAAATCTTAAACTTTTTAAATTAAATATATATTACAATAATTGGAATTGTTTAAATTAAATAAAGAAATATAAATAATGAAAAATTCAACGTCTTTTGCAAATTCCTGTTCTCACAGTTCCTGGTGGCTGTCTAGTGTTGACGCAAATACCACATGGAAAATATTGTGTCATCTGTTTTTATTTCTGGAACGTCAACGAATTACTTTCGTCGTTTAACTAATTCTAAGCAGCTGTTTCCATTTCAGTTCCAATTTCAATAACCCAGGTCGACGCAGTTGCTGAATTCAGAAACATCAAACAACTGCTTTTTTGTGATGCTGATGCAATGCCTTTTGAACTGTTCGATGACGTTTCAGAACGCATTGTCTGCTTACATTTTGTCAATCATCCTTATCATGAACAATCGAAAATGTGCTGAAAAATCTATCTACATAATCTGGTACCATTATGTGTGAAACGGATGGTTTGTGATGTTCGTGTCATGAGTGGGACTGAACTGTCGACTGATCATCACTAGGTCTTGTGTGCGCTGCAGGAATGCCAGACAAGATTGCGCCTTTATTTTTCCATTTTTTGTTTGTGACGTAGGCCGGGACTGCGTGACATGCAATTGCGGAAAGGAAGATTAAAGTTAAAGTTCAGTTCTTTGTAAATAAATTAAGATTATGAAATAGTTAAAACACGCACGCTGTAACCTCGCTACTTGTTCTGGAAGGAACGAATATCCCTACCCAACAAGTGGAACCATTTTTTATTTTTTTTTTAAATTCATTTTTATTAATTAATTCATGATATGCTTAAATACTAGACAAAAATGCTTAAAACTAGATGAACGAACAATGCTAGGTGTAACTTACTGGCCCTCGGCGGGCGCTCTAAGCTAAACATAAACTTAAGCTATGTCTTTCGACCTAATCTAACAAGGCAAATATTTGAACAAAACATGGATATTAAATGGACAAAATTAAATGAAGAAAAATGGACAAAAAACTTAATAACCGAACTGTTTTCTTAAAACTTATATACTAACTTACATACTACCTTAAAATAACTTAAAATAACTTAGGGTATACACAGAGGTACAAACAGGTGTACACATGTATACCAAATTCCTTTTTTATATTTTTTTTTCTATTACATCTTACAACTACCTTAACACTAACACTACCCTAATGTGTGTAAGTCGGCCATAGGATGCTGCGGATAGACATACATCTCCACTGCAAGAGACCGACTACGCTCCATTCGGAGATATGCACTTCCCTTTCTACCCCCTTTCAACAGAACTTACGATGTTGCAAAGCAACATCCCGTACATCCCGTCTCGAAACCTTGTATCAGCCCGTTTTTGTCTAGGTGCAGAAAAGATTCTGGAGGGACGAAGCCGTTGTGGCGTACATTTTCGTGGTATTGTGAATTGGGGTAGTAAGCCCCCGAGATCAGATTATTGACCGAGTTCATTGCTCTGGCAGTATGACCTTGAATCAACTTCACTAGAAAATTGTCCACCTTTGCCCTTTTGTATAAGACCTCATTGGAATAGAATTTTTTGTACTGGGACTCTGGAGTTCGATAAAGTCGAAGGAAAGCCCTAAGACAAGCCCTCTCAAACAACCGAATCGTTTCCATCAAGCTTGCACTCACGTTGAACCACACGGGATGGCCATAGGTGAGCATTGGCCGGATGAGGGCCATGTAGCAGATAACCTTCACCCTCGCATCGAGTTGGCTGCTGTAAAACAGTCTCTTTGTAAGGGCAAAAGCGCCTCGGGCCCTGGCCAGAGCATCAGAGATCTACATGTTTGTTAAAATACAGATACTGGTCTAGCCAGATCCACAGGTATCCGACTACAGTCCTTTGCGCCAGTGGTTGCCCGTGTCGTCCAACAATAAAGAACTTTCGCCAATTTTTGGCCTTTTTTGTATACGCCAAGGCCTTATACAACGGCGTCCTGAACAGTATGGTTTCCGACTTCTGAAAGTTGATTTTCAACTTCCAGTCATCGCAATTTCCCCTGAATGAATCGAAGTCACCCTGCACGAGAGTAGTGATGTCCTCGATATTTTTGCCTGATCTGTACACGATCAAGTCGTCGGCGTACGCAATTACATGCGGAAGAGAACTTATCAGATCGCTCAAGTAAATGTTGAACAGGATTGGCGAATTAACGGCACCCTGTTGGAGACCATTTTTTACATCAAAAATACCTGTGGAGGTCACGTTGCCATTCTTGACTACGAACCGTCTACCGGTAAGCATGTAACACAGTAGGTACAGCAGCGGTTTGCTAATGCTGAGCCGATTGAGCTTGTAAAATAGACCTTCTAACCATACGGTGTCAAAGGCCTTCTCCAGGTCAATCAAGCAGGCACCCGTACATTGTTTCTGGCTCTTGATCCATTAGATATCCGACACCAGTTTCGACGCTTCATAAATAGGGTCATGGCCCGCTTTGAAACCGAACTGGTTATCCGGAATTATATTTGTCTTTGGTCCAGTTGATCAGAGCTCTATTTATCACCTTCTCGAATACTTTGCTGATGTTCGGAAGGAGACTAATTGACCAGAGGTTGCACGGATTCGAAGAATCTTTTCCTCGTTTGGATATGGGTTGTACAATCGCAGTTTTCCAATGCTCCGGATAAGGTGCATTATTCAAAGCATTGTTAAACAGGATTGTGTACATATATGTATATATATATGTTCGAGATCCCATCGACTCCCACTGACTTCTTCGTTTTTATTGATTTGAAGACTGCTTTAAGATCTGTCTTCGAAATGAACGGGGGATGAACCCCTTCGTCGACGATGACATTACCTGCCATATTATGATCATTGAACACGACAAAGCCAGTGTTCTCAGATCGCCATTGTTGCAGATCTTCGCGAAGAAGCGTGTTGTTAACCTTGTACACTTCCTGAAAGACCGCGCCAAGTACTTCCACTTTTTCTTGCGGATCTTCAACCATAAAGAAGTTATCGTCGAGTACGGCGTTATCTGAATCAATACCTGCTGTAGTCAGTATTTGTTCGTTGTCCGTCGTTCTAGGGAGCTTAAGACACGGAAGATCGTTTTGCTTGTTACTTCGAAAGAATTTATTTATCTGTGGGAACATGGTCGGATTGTTGGATCGAACAGCTCGAATCCTATTGTTCCAATACAGGTTAGCAGAAAGTCGGTAATTCTGTGCAATCAAAGTTTGGATGTTTTTGATGAGCGATTTCAGTGTCCTAACTTCCTCGTCTCGTCTGTCCGTAAACCGCCTGTACAAGGTTTTTAATCTTTACAGGAGCCTACTTTTTTGTTGGTGGAGTGCATCGATTGTCGCATTGCGGTACATGTTTTGGTTGTTTGTACGTATATACCAAGTTATCGTACTGTCCATCGTTCGTTTAATTATCTCGTCCAATTGTATTAGATACATGTCAATCTCTTCGTTTGACAAGTTTCTATTGGACGGTATGTAGAGCTCATTCGAAGAGAGTGCTCTGGTCTTTTGTCTGGAGAAACGTGTCTATCGTGCCCTACTGTAATTCTAGGGATACCTTTGATCAAACTCTCCTAGTTCCGCAATGTCGTTAGGAATCTTGATTTCGGCACTGAGTCCGCAATGGTCACTGAGATACACGAATGTGTTCAAACAGTTTACCGTTTGTGAAGTTGTGTCTGTCAGCTGCAGTCTTGCGTCAAACAGCAGTAGATCCAGATAAGAGCCGCTTCTCGGAAACGACGAGATCTCTGTTGCTTTCAAATCGAGCCTATAGTATAGTTATGAAGCTGGTCCCCTCTGTAGTTTTAAACTATGTTTCCTCAATATCCATGTCGGGCATTTAAATCCCTGGCCAAAATGAAATAGTTATCTTCCGAGTCCAGCCTTAGACATCGAAGAGTGAATCGAGCTCTGCATACAACCTCCTTCCACTGCGGAGCGAAATGCACACGGTGCAGGCCTCCAACTCCTGAAACCTTCGTACTTCACTACTATAAACTTCTTTGTGTTTTATGTTATTTTTAATGAAGATCGCAACACAGCCTCCACCATTGGAATTGGGCCGGTCTTGGAGGTAGCTTGGAGTTAGCTTGGTTTCGCTAATCAGCATCAGCTCTGGGCATTGATCATCAAAAGTTTATGTATAGAGCTCGTTTTTTCGTGGATCCCTATCAATGAATTCGCATTCACGGCAAGGTTCTTGTAAGTGAAATCCGTCTGCGTAGCCATTAAAACTTGTGACGTGGTTGGCTCTGCAGGAGCGCCAGAATTTGGTCTACCCGTTCCTCTAACCGATCCATACGCCTTTCTATGGACGATTTCTAATCTGGCGTTGGATCGTATGCTCGTGGCACTGAAGGCTGCGGCACTACTTGTTGCTGCTTTTCCGTGCTCATCTGACCAGACGGCATTTGTAGGTCATATGAGGGGTGACGGGTGTGGCTGCCCCGAGTGGAGTTTTCACTGGGGGCTGCTTCTGCAGATCCGTTTTTGCTTTGCGCTCCTGGAATTTAGGGGAACCCCGATAATTAGCGGTGTGCCCCGCGTTCCCGCAGAGTACGCACTTGAGCTGACTCTTGTCAGCTGCTCCCTCTTTCCCCAGAGCACACTTCTCCGCACTGTGGTTCGAGGTTGCATTTGACAGTTCGACGCGGCGTGCCCGAACCTTTGGCAACGGAAGCTCTGTGACATGCCATCGCGCCGTCTTATGCTGTCCCATTTGCATTTCCAGCCATCTAAGAAGATTGTTTTTCTTAGATTGTCCAGTTTGCTTTTGGGTGAAAACTGTACTATATATAGGGTTAGTTTCCGCCCCTCTCTCCTTGCCTTAACTGTGGAGAAAGGCTTAACCCCGACGATCTCGATTCCCTCAACTTGCTCCTTGAGCATTTGGAAGACCTTCTCCGGATCGTGCAGAAGGGTGGTCCTCAACATGCGGGACTGGCGTTTTTCTTCTTTTGGGGTGGAAGAAAAGAACTCCAACTTCGAGATCTTCAGATATTCTTTTAATTCATCATAGCTATCTACCGTCTTGCAGTATATTGCATATTTATATGTACCCTTGCTTTGACTTATATAATAATTACCTGCTCCTATAACCATCTTACACACATTCGCTGTTCGTTCGATGTGCTCCGTGTACACGTTGATTGGTGGCACCCTTTCTTTCTTTTGCTGCTGTTGGTTCACTGTCTCCTCTCGCTGTTGTGTTGCTGGCCGCTGTTGAGTTGCTGGCCGCTGTTGTGTTGCTGGCGGCTTTTGTTGCTGGGTTGCTGGCCTCTGTTTTGGCTGTGCTGCTTGCATTTGCTGGTTCACTGGCTGCTGTTGCTGTTGCACGGCTGGCTGTGGCTGAACAGCTGCTGGTCGCTGTTGTTGATGCTTCTTTTGTTGGTGCTGCTTCTTTGGCATTTGTTGTTGCTGTTGGGCCTTCGTTTTTTGCGCCAACCTTCTACTCTCGAGAGTACAAGCTTTCAGCTCTCTGATTTCATGCAGGAGTCGCTGAATTTTCTCCTGGATGTCATCTATTTGAGTTTCTTTTAAGCGAAGAACACGCTCAACTTCGTCTTCTGTGTCGGTGTCAAGCGAATCGAAGCTGTGGCTGCTGACAACGAATAAGCCTTCCCCTCCGTCGGACACGTATTGCATAGTTTCCTCCTCCTCGGACTCGGCTGCTGTTGTGCATGGCGAAGCCGCTTCAGTGAGGTCTCCCCCTTTCATCCCTTTGGGTGATTCATTTATATTGTGGCGCTTTCCGCTTTCGGGAGACGTCTTTTTTCTCCTCCTCTTCCCTGTGCCTTCTTTGTGCACTGTTATGTGGCTGCATCTAAGAGAGCGGACGGCTCTTTGTTTTCCCTTTTCCTGCACTCACTTATGTAACTTGTTTATAGCGCACATACAGGAAAAAAAAGTTTTTATTTTTGGTTCGGATTCGAACCGGGCACCTGTCGGGCCAAGAGCTTGTACTTTAAAATTCATTTTTATTTAAAAAAATCCGTGACCCTTCAAAAATAGACAAAAATGATTAAATCTATCTTACTATCTAAACAATTCATGTTCTTAAAACTATCCTACTGACCCTTCACAGGTACTCTAAAATAATCTACACTTACTTATCTATTTGCCTTTCGGCGCCTACACTACTATTTGTTTTTTTTTTCAATCCATGTGGATAATCTTTATTGTTTGTTCTTACTGGCCAAGAAAACTTGGAAAAAACTTGGCGCTCTAAACATTTTTTTAAAAATTTTCTTAAAACTAAACTTAAAATAAAATTACACCCTAACCCTAATAAAAACCTAAACTACCTTCCTCTATGTCCGTGACATTGCGGACGTGTGTGCAAGGGCGTGTGCGGTGTTTATATGTTAGACATATATAAGCTACACGCCTTTGCTCATCTTTTTTTTTTATTATTTTAATTTTTTTTTTTTTTTTTGTTTATATATATATAGTTTTTTTTCTTTATTTTTTTTTTTTTTTTTGTCTTACTTAACCTAACTTAAACCTACGTAAGTGGGCTGTTGTCCAACAGACCGACTATCACATTAATGGTGTGCTGTCAAAGGCGGAGACTGGTTCTGGTGTAACCACCAAAAGAAGTGCCGCTTCTTTGCACTCTCTCTCCTATCTCGAGCGGAGATCGCTCTACTGAACCGGAGTTGATCTTCGTGTTCACGAGCGATATCCGATTCATAGAGGAGTCGCCTGTCAACTGTTCGGCGTACAGCGTGGAAGATTATAGGACATCCACTCATGTCCTGAATCAGATTTAACGAATCTAAATAGAGAAAAGCCTCAGGTGGAATAAAGCCGGTGTGGCGTACCCTCTCATGATACATAAAGTTCGGGTAATAGGCCCCGAAGATCAGACTGTTGGTAGACATCATACACCTTGCAATGTGTCGTCGTGTTAAAGAAATTATAAAATTGTCTATTCTTTTCACGTTAGCCCTGTTGTACAGGACTTCGTTGGGATAGTACTTCTTGTACTCGGACTCAGGTGTCCGATACAACCGGAGACAGGTCCTAAGACATCGTCTCTCGAACACCCTCATCTTTTCCATCTGGGAAGGGCTCACACCGAACCATAGGGGACAACCATACACCATGATCGGCCGTATAAGGGCCATGTAGCAGATCACTTTCACCCTGGTATCAAGTTGGCTGCTGTAAAACAACCCCCTTGCCACAGCGAAGGCTTTTCTAGCATTGGCTAGAGTCCTTTCTATATGTTTGTGAAAATACAGAAAATGATCCAACCAAATGCCGAGATATCTGACTACACTTTTCACGATTAATGGCTGGCCCCGATGGCCAACAATGCAAAACTCTTTCCAGTTCTTACGCGTATCACTTGAAGCCCTGTGCACCGGGGCCCGGAAAAGAATAGTTTCACATTTCAGGAAGTTGATAAGCAACTTCCAGTCATAACAAAATTCAGTTATTTTATTTGCATCCCGTTGCAACAGGGTGTTTATGACTACTACCTTCGGTGCTGATCTGTAAGCCACTAGGTCATCGGCATACGCGATTAGGTGCGACATAGACCTTAGAAGATCTGCAGTAAATATGGCAAACAATAATGGGGATCCTACAGCCCCTTTTGTAGACCGTTTTCTACACTAAATACTCTAC
Source organism: Eristalis tenax (assembly GCA_905231855.2). Taxonomy (NCBI): domain Eukaryota; kingdom Metazoa; phylum Arthropoda; class Insecta; order Diptera; family Syrphidae; genus Eristalis; species Eristalis tenax. Next base: position 93,478,426 of record HG993124.1, on the reverse strand, counting down.
TTGAAGTTACGCCGCCACATTTCACGACGAACTTCCTACCTGTTATCATATCATAAATCATGTATAGCAATGGTTTGTTTAGCCTAAGTCTGACCAACTTAAGGAAAAGGCCTTCTAACCAAACGGTATCAAATGCCTTTTCCAAGTCGAACAGACAGGCACCCGTACACTGATTTTTATCCATATTCCATTGTATGTCGGAAACCAACTTTGCGGCAGCATGCACTGTCGAATGCCCTGCCCTAAATCCAAACTGGTTGTCCGGCAGAATATTGTTGTCCTCGACCCATGCCTGCAGAGCTCTAATGACAATCTTTTCAAATGCCTTGCTGATGCAAGGAAGAAGACTTATCGACCGAAGATTAGACGGAATGCTTTTGTCTTTATCCCGTTTAGGGATTGGTTGCACTACAGCTGTCTTCCAATGTGCCGGGTAATGTGCATTACTTAGCGCATTGTTGAACAGTGTAGTGTAATTTTCCACTGCCGCCGGAGGGAGATGCTTGAGCACGATGTTCGGGATACCATCTGTCCCAGCCGATTTCTTGTTCTTAATGGCTTTAAAGACCCCTTGGAGATCTTCCTGAGTGATCACGATGTGATTTACATCGTTGGCTACGGGATTATTTGCCATATTTACGTCATCGAATCTGGTGAAACCAGGATTCTCAGATCGCCATCGACTGATCTCCTCACGGAGATAGAAGTGATTTACCAAGCCTGTTCTCTAGATCGTGATTTGTCCGTCTGACTTCGTTGACCTTATACACTTTCTCGAAAACAGCGCCTATGGTATTAACCTTCTCTTGGGGATCTTCGACCACGAAGAATTCGTTATCTAGCACGGACTCACCTGGATCTATATCAACTGATGTCAGTAGTTCTGCGTTGTCGTTTGTTCTCGGAAGTCGTACGATTGGAATGTCATTTTTATCTTTCCTCCTGAATAATTTATTTACTTGCGGGAACATACCCGGGTTATTGGATCGTACAGCCCGGATTTTATTGCCCCAATGCAAGCTTATGGCAAGATTATAATTTATTTTTATTAGTTGTTGGAGGTTTTTGATCTCTGACTTCAGCGATCTGACTTCCGGACTTCTCGGATCTGCAAATCGTCTGTGCAAGAGTTTGAGTCTAGACAGCAGTCTACTTTTGTGCACGTGAAGTGCGTCGATGGTGGCATTCCGGTAGACATCGCAGTCCTCGGTCGGCACAATCTTCGGTATTGTTCTGTCCATTGTACGCACTATGGCGTCGTCCATTTGTTTGAGGTACCCATCAACCTCCTCGTTCGATAGGTTTCTGTTCTTTGGCGGATTGATCGCACTCGACCGGAGTTCCATGGTTAAAGCCCTGGAGAAACGTGGCCAGCGAGCCTTATTGTAATTATAAGGATTTCGCTGGACATATTCCGCCAGATCAACCACCTCGTTCGGGAGTTGAATAACCGCTGAGAAAGCAAGATGATCACTATCGTACTCAATCGCGGTTAAACAATTCCGTGTGCTTGTGTCTACACCCTGTATTGTCAGTCGGCTGTCAATCAATAGTAGATCTAGATAATTCCCGCTTCTGGGAAATGAAGGTATTTCGGTTGCAAGCAAATCAGCCCTCAACTCATCATGCCCAATCAACCAGTTGTTCAAGGCGATCCCCCGTGCGCAATTCCTATTGCATCCCCAATCTTGATGTCTGGAGTTGAAATCTCCTGCAATGATATAATAAGTATCTTCCGAGCTCAGTCGGAGGCAAGTGAAGAGAGTTTCGAGCTCTGGAATGAAATTATGTTCGAGATTGTTATTATCCGGTGCATAGAGAGTGATCACGTACAATCGCTTACCACCAGAGAGTGGAATGCGTGCGATACACGTCTCTAGCAAACGAAACCTACGCGCTTCATTGCTATACATGATATTATGATCAATAGTTTTCTTAACTAAAAGAGCGACTCCGCCTCCATTATGGGTGCGGTCTCTCCGAATAATATTGTAATTATTATACCTGAGGGTGTGCTTTTGGTTAAGCTTAGTTTCGCTAACCATTATCACATCAGGATTGTGGTCTCTCAACAATTGGCCGAAGGAAAGTTTCCTGTTGGTCCCTATTAGTGAATTGACATTTATCACAAGGATCTTAAGGTCGTCAGCTGCGCGTGCAGCCATTATATTGGGGCCGTTGTGACTTGTTCGCCAGACAGTCTGGAGTAGATGACATCTATTCTGGCTGCCTGTTGAAGGAACTGCTGTTCTAAGCGAGCAGGCCGCTCTGCTTTTTCAGCAATACTTTCTTGCATCTGAGCCATCAGTTCCTGGATAGCCAGCAGGATGAAGCTCAGATCATTACTTGCCTCCGGCTGCCGGGTCACTGGGACCGTGGCCGCCCTTGGCACTGTCTGTTGTGCTGGTCTTCTACCTGACGCCATTTGGGCATAGGAGATGACAGGCGTAACAGCGGTGGCTGGAACGCGAGGCACTGGTTTTGCTGCCACCGTTTTTGGTGTCCTTCTTCCGAACTTGTTTTTAAGTGCTTGCACTTTTGGGCAGCCCCTATAACTAGCGGGGTGCCCATTAGTCCTACATAAAGCATATTTGAGGGTGCTTCTGTCCTCGACTTGGTCCTTTCTTAGAGGACATTCTCCACTACTGTGGTTCTTGGCGCATTTCACGCAGCGGTAGTCCATTTTGCAGTTCGCCACGGCATGCCCAAACCTCTGGCATCTAGCACACTGCATCGTGTGCTTACCTTTTTTTAATGTCTCCCACTTAATGGCAGCAGTCCCCAAGTGTTTAATTCGCTTGAGGAGCTCTTTGTTGCTAGTGGGCTTTATCTGGACCAAGAACATAGGCAAACGCCTATTCTCCCTTCATGCCACCGCAGTGACAAACGGCTCAACTCCCACTATGCGAAGATCGCCGCTCTGCGCCTGGCGCAGCACAGCGAGGATTTCCTCCGGATCCATAGAAGGATCTACGCTCTTAAGGAGCAGAGTCTGGAGTTTTTCTCCTTTCGGGGTGTACGTGTTGTACTCAATCCCCGCCTTCTCCATCGCCTGCCTAATTAATTCGTACACTGCCATATAGTGGCACTTAAAATGATTATAGGTGGGCATCTCACTCTTGTATTTTGTGTCTGCTGCTGCTGCTTTTTCGCCTGCTGCTGTTGCTGTTGTTGTTGATGTTTCTACTGCTGCTGCTTCTGTTGACTCTGCTGCTGTTGACCCTGCGTTTTTTTGGCGGCTTTTAGCAGCGCCTGTGGTGTGTCTGGTGATTGTTGTTGTTGCTTTTGCTGGCATTGGCTGCCCAGCTGTTTTTGCGACTGTACGGGTTGTTGTCGCAGCCGTGCAGCCGCCTGAGCCGCTATGCGCGCTGCCAACTTCTCCTTCATTATTTGGACAGCGGCGGCCAGTTCCGCCTCATGCTGCTCTATTATGCGTTTCTTCTCGCTGAGTTGGAGCTGGCGGCTCTCAATTCGTGAGAGACTGTGCTCAGCCGATGCAAGATGCAATGCCTTTTGAACTGTTCGATGACGTTTCAGAACGCATTGTCTGCTTACATTTTGTCAATCATCCCTATCATGAATAATCGAAAATGTGCTGAAAAATCTATTAATTTATTCGTAGCGCAATAGCAGTGAAAATTTGATTGTTGTTGGTATGACTGAATATGAAGCAGATCTCTCTGTGGCACCATTGTGTGTGAAACGGATGATGAGAGGGGCTGAACTGTCGACTGATCATCACTTGGTCTTGTGTGCGCTGCAGGAATGCCAGACAACGAGATTGCGCCTTAATTTTTCCAGTTTTTGTATGTGGCGCAGGCCGGGACTGCGTGATTTGACAGTTGCCTGGATTTGATATTTATTTACATACAATTTGCTGAAAGGAAGATTAAAGTTTTCAGTTCTTTGTGAATAAATTAAGTTTTTTAAATAATGTTTCATTATTCAGTATAATAATAGTTTAGATTGACAAACTAATCCAAACAAAAAGACCAATACATGGTAGCAACAAGAAAAATGAGTTTTTATAGAACTTCAAGTTTAGTGTATATGAGACTCGTCTTATATCTTAGAATATTACTGTCGACAATCGAGACGTGTAAACATTGTGATATTGGTGGCTCTTGGAAGGCGAAAGCGAACCGAACGAATTTCATTGACATTTAAGACGATCTGTCAAACAGACAGCGCGCTCATTCTGAATTTGCTTTGAGCTTTAATTCTCCTTTGTTCTTTGTCATCGCCAGCCGCTGTCGCCTGCCAAGAGTCACCAATAAGTAAGTATATGAATATTATAAATATAGTTTCTTGAATAAGTTTCCTTTAAGAAAATAAACCCCCTGAAACCCTGAAGTAAACGGATGAAAAGACGTTTTATTTTGAACGGTGAAGAGCGGAGCGACGACAAGCTTTACTTTTTATTGTGCCAATAATTTCTGCAGTCAGCGGACGAATTTTAAATCACAACCGACTCTAGAGAATTCCCACAGCCAGCGGACAAACACTTAGAGAGAATTTCCGCAGCCAGCGGACGAACACTTCGCCGGAATTCCCGCAGCCAGCAAACGAACACATCGCCGGAATACCCGCAGCCAGTGGACGGAATTTGCCGTAATTTCCGCTTTCATCAGAACAAACAACCGTTAAAGCCCGTAACAATCGGAACAAGTTACCGCTGCCTCAAATAATTTAATTGATATAAGCCAATGCCAAGGGAAAAGGAGAATCACGAGACAAACATCAAAGAAGAGCCAAGAGTCTGACGATCAAACGGACTCCTTCGACGAGTGCACTTCCCAAGACGAAGAAAACAGGACATTACGGAAACGTGAAGCCCAAAATTCTACAATGGAGGAAGAATTGTTGCATCTCCGAAAAGAGCTAGAAACAGCGAAAGCAAGGGAAAACAGGAACGTGCTCCCGAAACCACTGCAGTTACGTCAGCTGTTTTTACGCCTGTGTTCGCTATTTCGACTGCAACAACCGTACCGTATGCCGTTGGTCAAGACAACTATATTCAACAACATCGCTACGTCGGGGCACACGACATGTTTTTCTCACACCTCGTATTCTTGGCCACCAGTGTCTTCGTCGCCGCCTTCTCAGATCACATCAGCAAGTTCAGTCCACCGTCAAAAGAGCAGTACGCCGACCTTCTTGCCACCTCTGTCTGGTCTCCAGACAATACAACACCAAATTGCCACGTCAGCCGCCGAGCAGCCAGATCACCCCCAAGGACCATCTTTGTCACCAGCCGCTTATGGATCATAACGAAAGCTTAATGATTTGCCGGAATTTCGCGGGAGGCCGGAAGAGTGGCCTATGTTCTGCACAGCATTCGTTGAGTCCACAGTGGAGAACATGTCCCGCCTACACAAAACCTTAAGAGGGGAGGCCAGAGACGTAGTCGAGTCTCTGCTTATCCACCCAAATAACGTGGATGAAGTGATGGCCAGCCTGGAGTTTCGTTTTGGACGTCCAGAGTGCTTTGTTCAGAGCCAGCTCAAGAAGGTGAGGGGTTTCACACCGATACCGGATAACAAGCTAAAGTTAATAGCGCCATTTGCTAAAAAGGTACAAAACCTAACCGTGTTCCTGGAATCCAGTGGAATGCACCAGCACTTGGCAAACCCAACCTTAGTGGAAGAACTGGTCGGCTACCAATGAACAAAAGGTTAGAGTGGGCACAGTGCAGCGTTTGCATACGACCATACCCCATAGTTAAGCACTTCAGCGAGTGCATGAACCGGGTGGCTAGACTGGTTTGTATCGTAACCTCGAGTCAGCTGCCGTCATCATGTCATAGCGATTCGTCGAGGAGGACGACGAAAAGCAACGTTCTTCACGCCGTCGAAGTGAAGGAGAAGGTTGGAAACAGCAAGTGCCGTTACTGCGAGGGAACGTCGCATGCAGTGACAGAGTGCAGCAGCTTTACCAAACTATATACGCCAGCTAAATGGGATTTCGTGAAACGACACAACCTATGCTTCGGATGCCAGAAGCTGACGGATCCTCTTCAGAGTCTTGCCCATCAGGCTAAACAATAAAGAAGCGCTGGTTCGAACCTTTGCTCTACTCGATGGGGGTTCATCCGTCACAATTATGAGCTCGGAACTAGCCAAACGTCTTCACCTTAGCGGAAAGCCCAAAGATCTGCATCTACGATGGATTGGAGAGAAACCAGAAACCAAAAGATCCTTCGTCTTTGATGTGGAGGTAAGTGCCGACGAGGAAGATGCTAAAAGGTTCAAACTGAACGAAGTTCAAACCGTCGAGGAACTTTGCTTGTCCACTCAAACGTTTGCCACCTCGGACGTGTTCCTGCATAGCCGTCCCGATATTTCTCTGCCCAACTACAAGGACGCCCGAACAAAGATTTTAATAGGACTGGACAACAGCCACCTCAGAGCGCCAATGGAAATAGTCTACTCCGAGAAAAATGGACCGATAACTGTGCTAACTGAACTAGGGTGGGTCGCATACGGTGCTCTGCCTTCGGGACACGCAGATTAGCCGAGAGGAAATGTCGTGCTTTGCAGTAGCCATGCGCGTGAACGGGATGTACGACTGGATAAGCTCGTGGAAGAATATTTCTGCATCGAAAGCTTTGGCGTAAGAAAACCAATGGGAAACCAGTATCCCAGAGTGACAAAATAGCTTCGCACTTATTAAGCAGCACCACGAAAAGGTTGGATAAGCGGTATCAGACTGGCCTACTGTGGAAAGAAGATAGAGTTCAATTACCAAACAGCTATGCACTAGCCAAGAAAAGACTTTTCAATCTAGAAGCAAAAATGAGAAGGGATCCCGATTTTGGTGCCACATATAAAGAGAGCATCGCAAGTTATGTGGAAAAGGGGTATGCAGTGAAGTTGACATCGTCCGAAGCAGGTACATTAACTTCCAGAACTTGGTATCTCCCACGTTTCTGCGAAAAAAATCCGAACAAGCCGGGGAAGGTTCGGCTGGTTTTCGACGCTGCTGCTGAGGTTGAAGGCGTATCTCTAAACTCTGCCTTGCTGAATGGATCAGACAACAAGGTGCCGTTAGTAAAGGTGTTATTCAACTTCCGGATCCAACCCTTCGCAGTCACAGGAGACAGAGAAATGTATCATCGAGTGCTGATACGCCCACAAGACGAACGCTCGCAGCGTTTCCTCTGGCGAGAGGAAGCAGGGATGCCGATAGACACTTACGTCATGAAGGTTATGACTTTCGGAGCTGCTTGCTCCCCTTGCTCAGCGAACTATATAAAGAACCTTAACACCGAAAGGTTCCGAAATGAGCATCCGAGAGCCACCGAAGCCATCGTGAAGCACCACTACGTGGACGACTAAGTTGATAGTTTTGAAAGGCCATCACTGTCACTAAGGCAGTCATCGATATTCACCGTGATGCAGGGTTTGAATTGCAGGGTTTGAAATGATGCAGGGTTTGAAGTTCACATCCAATTCCAAAGAAGTTCTGCATAGCTTGTCGCACGCCACTGCAACAAGCAGTTCAATTAAGACGATCAGCTTGGACATGGAAACCGCCATAGCCGATAAGTTCTTGGGTCTATGTTGGAACAGTGAGAAGGACGTGTTCATATTTCGTCTGAACTTCGCTCAAGTTAGCCAAGACGTCATCACAGGAAATAGATGCCCAACCAAGAGGGAATTCCTTAGCCTCACCATGGCCGTTTTCGACCCCAACTACACACTACCGTTGAAGCTTATACTGAAGTCAATCTGGCGCCTTGGGATTTGATAAGATGAACCTATACCCGCAGAATCGCTCGCTCGTTGGAAGGAATGGAAGACACAGATGGCAACATTAACTGCACTCAAGATCCCAAGATGTCACAGTCGCTTTACGACCAGAGCCGCCCGGAAGCTTTCAGTGCCGTCACATACCTTCGCATCGAACATCTTGGGGAGGTCCAAGTATCATTCGTTTGTGGTAAAACAAGGGTAAGTCCTAACAAACTTCTAACCATACCTCGCTTAGAACTGTCTGCTGCGATTCTTCGGATGAGACTTTGTAACTCCGTCGTCGAATGCCACACTCTGCCTATAGCTGTCTATTTGAATCTATTTGAGTGATTCCAAGACCGTCTTATACTGGCTACGATCAGACCCCAGCCGTTATAAAGAGTTCGTAGCCTACCACATAGCAGAGATTCTTCAAGGCAGCAAAGCCAATCAATGGCGGTGGGTGCCATCGAAGTCCAACCCAGCCGACGACGCTACCTGTGACGGTCATTCACTGCAGTTCCACAGCAACAGCAAGTGGATAAGGGGTCCTGCCTTCCTGAGGCTGCCGGAAACAGAGTGGCCCCAACAGCCCGACGATATCTGCGACCACCTTTCAACTTAGGAAATCCGTCCGAAGTATCTGTTAAGCACATCCCGCGCAAGCAAGCCAATCTTCGATGCTACTAGGTTCTCAAGTTTCCTGAAGCTGCGCCGCACCATGGCATGGGCGCTACGCTTTATAAGCTACGATAACAGCAGCTGAACCCAAGGAGGCTGAGGACCTAGTATGTCGACAAGCGCAGGGCGAGGCTTATGGTGAGGACATCGAATGCCTACGACATGACTTACCTATACGAAAGGGTAGCCAGCTTCACCAGATGACGCCGTACTTGGACGAATTCGGACTTGTTCGCTCGCTCGGTCGAATCGACGCTGATACAACCGTGCCTTTCGAAACCAGACGCCCTACCATCATGTCAAGAGACCACGCAGTAACAAAGCTCCACCATCATCGCCGCCTCCGTCACCAGAATGACGATATTATCGTGAATGAGATATGACAACGATTTTGGGTGCCTGGACTTAGATCTGCTGTGAAGGCTGCGAAAGGTCAATGCCAGTTGTGTCGGATTCAGAGAGTCAAGCCGCAAACCCCGTTGATGGGTCAGCTTCCGGCGGATCGAGTGACTCCCTTCGTCCGACCATTCACGTTTACCGGCCTTGACTACTTTTGTACCCCTGAACGTCGCAATAGGCCGTCGGACTGTAAGGGCCGTTCTTTTGGAGATAGCGGCCGATCTTTCCACAGATGCGTGTATCCTATGCATCCGCAACTTCGTCAACCGTCGAGGGACTCCGCTGCGAATCAGGACCGATAACGGGACAAACTTTTTTAGGAGCCAGTAAAAAGCTACTAACCGGCGACATCTTCGACAACGAGGCCATCAAAGCGGAGCTCTCTTTCGTTGGTATAGAGTGGGTGTTCAATTGTCCACTGAACCCACACGCCGGAGCATGCTGGGAGCGACTTGTCCAGTCCGCGAAGAGAGCTTTAGCGTACACGCTCAAGGAGGTTATGCCGAAAATTGAAATCTTGTATAGTGCACTGATGGAAGCCGAGAACATCATCAAATGACTCACTTGCCGATCACAACCGAGGATGAGGAGCCCCTTACGCTGACCCACTTCTTTTGGGCCGAATTCACTTCTATTGGGCCGAATTCAACACAAACACCAGGACGAACGAGCGTTATGTCTTCGAAAACGGTGGAAGGTCAGCCAGCAGTTGAAGAACCGTTTTTGGAATCGATGGGTGCGTGAGTACCTGCCGGTGTTAACAAAACGCCGCAAATGGTTCCAAAGGGCGCCGCCGCTAGAAGTTGGGGACCTGGTATTGGATTGCGACGTCACCAAAGCGAGGAGACGGACAAGTCCGTTCGGCCGACGTGAGGACTGCTTCGGGAGTGCTGCGAAGACCAGCGGTAAGGCTCGCAGTATTAGATGTGAGTGAGGCTGGAGTCTCGACTCGTGCTCCACACGGGGGCTGGGATGTCGATAATCGAGACGTGTAAACATTGTGATATTGGTGGCTCTGGGAAGGCGAAAGCGAACAGAATGAATTTCATTGACATTTAAGACGATCTGTCAAACAGACAGCGCGCGCTCTCTGAATTTGCTTTGAGCTTTAATTCTCCTTTGTTCTTTGTCATCGCCAGCCGCTGCCGCCTGCGAAGAGTCACCAATAAGTAAGTATAAGAATATTATAAATATAGTTTCTTGAATAAGTTTCCTTTAAGAAAATAAACCCCCTGAAACCCTGAAGTAAACGGATGAAAAGGTGTTTGATTTTGAACGGTGAAGAGCGGAGCGACGACAATTACTATTTATGCCTTTACAATGTCTATACCTTATAACATCGTATTAATTAAAAATTGTACCAGTTATCTGTACCTATTGAAGTGAATACAATAATGTCGAACGATATATGTCTTTGCTTTTAGCGAATTGTTTTATTAAATTTTCTTTTTCTTTTGTGCTCAACTATTTAACAAGTTTAGTGTTTCAACATTATAAGCAAAATTTCTTAATAAATATTACAGTTTTAAATAATTTGGAGCATCTTCCCAATTGTGATCACATAGGTGGCCTAAAGTTACAGCCCTTGTGAGAGCCTGTGCAACAGTGTGGGAGAACAATTTTGTTGCCATCTTAACATTTTGCCTTTCGCCTCCAACAACATTAAAATAGCCTGGAGTAATTTTATATGTTATGATTATTGAGGAGTGATCAAATTATTTCCTTCCTTACTTCTTTGCCATTTATTAAGACCCATGCTCAACAATGTGGTTTCTCATGAGTTTGTTGTGAATGAACCTGGAATGTTAAGCAATTATTAAATGATTTGTAATTCAGATTTTCATTAGTGCTTACCAAGGTTTCTCCATGTTTACTTCTAGTTTCTTGTATAGTCCTATACTCAGATTCGCTGACTTTGTCAAGAATATGGTGTAAAATGTTCGGTATCATTTGACAATCAAAGTCAAAGAAAACAGGCTGCTTACATTCGGCAATAAGTCCTACGTGATTTAATAAAAAAATAGTGTTTACTGTGATTGTTTCTTTTTTTTTCAATGTAATTTTGTTTTTATTGTATTAAATTTAACTTACATGCTAGACAAAAGAACTTAAAACTAGCTTAACTAACTTAACAATTCATAATTGTTCTTAATACTAACCTACTGACTTTATGTGGGTACTCTATGCTAATCTAATCTACATTATTAATGTGCCTTTCGGCTTAATCTGCGTATGTTTTTTTTTAGTCTTTAATGACAAACTTGTATTCATTTTTATCTGTACCAAGAAAACTGATAAAAAACTTGGCTAAACTTAACTCAACTACTTAACCTACCTACCCAACTTACCCTAACATAAAACTTAATTCTATCTTAATTATGTCCGTAACAGTACGTGCACCAGAGCGTATATGTTATGTATATGCTCAACATATATAATTTATGCGCCGTGGTGCACCTTTTTTTGGGTTTTTGTTTTACATAGTTTTTGTTTTATATTTTTTTGGATTTTTTGTTTTATATTTTTTTTTTGGATTTTTTTGTTTTATAATCTTTTTTGTTTTTTTTTTTTTTCTTAATAACTACCTTAAAACCTATGTAAGCTGGCCACCATGGGCAACTACCGGGTCGTTTAAGAAGGCCAGCGGTGGCGGAGTCTGGTTTTGGTGTAACCACCAGTAAAATTGCCGATCTTTGGCAGACTGCTTCCTATCTCGAGCGGGGATTGCTCGACTGAACCGAAGAAGATCCTCGTGGGTGCGAGCGACATCCGGTTCGTATTGGAGTCGTCTGTCCACTATGCGGAGTACGACATGAGATTACAGGACATCCGTCTGTATCCTGTATTAGGCCAATCGTGTCTAAATAGAGGAATGCTTCGGGAGGAATAAAGCCGTTAAGGCGCACCCTTTCATGGTACATAATATTGGGGTAGTAAGCCCCGAAGATCAGACTGTTGGAGGAAGTCATAGCTCGTGCAATGTGCCTTCTGATCAGCTCAATAATAAAATTATCTATCCTGTTCACGTTTGCCTCGTTGTACAGGACTTCGTTAGGATAGTACTTCTTGTACTCAGACTCGAGTGTACGATACAACCGGAGACAGGACCGAAGACACTGTCTCTCGAACAACCTCATCTTTTCCATCTGGGAAGGACTCACGTTGAACCACAACGGACAACTGTATGCCATAATTGGCCTGATGAGGGCCATGTAGCAGATTACCTTCACCCTGGTATCAAGTTGGCTGCTGTAAAACAACCTCCTTGCCGCAGCAAAGGCATTTCTGGCTTTCGTCAGAGCAATATCTATATGTTTGTCAAAATACAGATATTGATCCAGCCAAATGCCATGATATCTGACCACACTTTTCACAGCTAACGGCCGTCCCTGCGGGTCAACTATGCCGAACTTGCGCCAGTTTAAGCGAATATCCCGCGACGCCATGTACAACGGGGTCCTGAAAAGGGTAGTTTCGCACTTCAAGAAGTTGATAACCAACTTCCAGACGTCGCAAAATCGATATTCGCAGTTTAAGCGAATATCCCGCGACGCCATGTACAACGGGGTCCTGAAAAGGGTAGTTTCACACTTAAGGAAGTTGATAACCAACTTCCAGTCGTCGCAAAATCGCTGAATTTTCTCGAAGTCACGCTGCAACAAGATATTTATTACCTCGACCTTCGGACCTGATCTGTACGCTACTAAATCGTCGGCGTACGCAATTAAGTGCGGCATGGAACCTATAAGTTCTGCAATGAATATTGAACACAAGATGGGCGAACCAATCGCCCCCTTTTGTAGACCATTTTTAATGTCGGAGACCGTAGTGGAAGTTATGTCGTCAATTTTCACGACAAACTTTCTACCTGTTATGATGTCATAGATCATGTATATCAGTGGTTTACTCATGCCAGGCCTGACCAACTTGAAGAAGAGGCCCTCCAGCCAAACGGTGTCGAACGCCTTCTCCAGATCAATCAGACAGGCATCCGTGCACTGATTTTTGTTTTTGTTCCACTGAATGTCGGAAAACAGCTTTAACGCAGCATGTATGGTATCATGGCCCGCCCTGAATCCGAACTGGTTATCCGGTATGATTTCATTTTAATCAACCCATTGCTTCAGAACACGAGTGACTATCTTTTCGAAAACCTTGCTTATGTAAGGGAGAAGACTGATCGACCGGAGATTTGTCGGAATGGACTTGTCTTTGTCCCGTTTAGGGATCGGTTGCACTACAACTGTTTTTCAGCGCGAATTGTAATATGCATTACTCAGCGCAATGTTGAACAACGTTGTGTAAATTTGGACTGCTGCGGGGAGAAGATGGCGAAGCACAATATTCGGTATTCCATCGATTCCCGCTGCCTTTTTCTTCTTCATCGAGTTAAAGATACTCTGGAGATCTTCTTGCGAAATCAAGATGTGATTTCCATCATTGGCGACGGCATTATGTGCCAGATTATCGTGACTGAACCTGGTGAATCCTGGATTCTCGGATCGCCATTGACTTATCTCGTTGCGGAGATAGAAGTGGTTCAGCAAGGCTCTGTTTTCCAGGTCGTGATTCGGCCTACTAACATTGTGTACCGTATATACTCGCTGAAAAACAGCACCAATAGCTTTTACCATCTCCTGGGGATCCTCAACCACGAAGATGTCATTGTCTAGCAATGCTCTACCTGGATCGATGCCAACTGAAGTCAGTAATTGTTCATTAGTTGTCGTTCTGGGAAGTCGGTTTGTTTTGATCTTTTCTCCTGAATATTTTATTTACTTGCGGGAACATAGCCGGGTTGTTGGATCGTACAGCCCGGATTTTGTTGCCCCAGTGCAAGCTTATAGCCAAGCTATAATTTATTCTTATTAACTGTTGGAGGTTCTTGATCTCCGACTTCAGTGCCCTGACTTCCGCGTTTTGCGGATCTGTAAGCCGCCTGTGCAAGAGCTTGAGTCTTGACAGCAGTCTACTTTTGTGCACGTGAAGTGCATCGATGGAAGCATTTCGATAGACGTCACTGACATCGATCTGCACTACCTTCGGAAAATCTTGTCCATCGTACGTTTAATTACGTCGTCCATTTTATGAGGTACCTGTCAACCTCCGCGTTAGTAAAGTTTCTGTTTGTCGGAGTATTGATCGCACTCGAACGTAGTTCTATGGCTAAAGTCCTGGAGAAGCGTGGCCAGCGAGCCATATTGTAATTATAAGGGTACCTCTGGACATACTCCTCCAGTTCTTCCACCTCGTTCGGGAGCTGAATAGCAGCGAAGAGCCCGCAGTGATCACTCTCGTACTCAACCGCAGTTAAACAGTTCCGTGTGCGTCGTTCCACGTCTAGTATGGTTAGTCGTCTGTCTATCAGCAACAGATCCAGATAGGACCCGCTTCTGGGATACGATGGCCTATCGGTTGCAAGCAAATCTAGTTTGAACTCAATATTGTGCTCTACCAATATTGTGCTATAGAAGGAGGTACCTCTGTTGTTATGCACTAAGTTGCCCCATTCAATATGTATCGAGTTCAAGTCTCCGGTTATGATATAATAGTTCTCCTCCGAGCATAGTCGAAGGCTAGTGAAAAGAGTACCGAGCACTGAAATGAAGTACTGATTGATACGTGCCTTTTCAGACGCATAGATAGCGATCACATATAACTGCTTACCACCCCGAAGGGGGATGCTTGCGATACACGTTTCTATCGCCTGAAATCTTCGCACTTCAACGCTATACACGACCTTATGACAAAGGCTTTCTTTGATTAAAAGAGCGACCTCGTGGGTTCCTGGGCATTTGACGCAGCGAGTCTGCATGTTGCAGTTCGCCGCGTGCCCAAACCTTTGAGAACGAGCACACTGGAGTGTGTGCGGTGTCTTTTTTAATATTTCCCATTTGACACCAATGGAGCCCAAACGATTAATAAGCTTTAGGCTGTCTATTTTGGTGTCTGGGGTGACCTGTATTAGGAAGAACGGAAGTTTTCTGTTCTCCCTTTTCGCTGCCGCAGTGCTGAAGGGCTTAACCCCAATGAACTGGACATCGTCGCTTTGCGTTTTGCGCAGATCTGCGAGGATCTCCTTGGGATCAGTGTCAGGATCCACGCCCTTAAGGAGCATGGTCTGCACCTTCTCCCCTTTTGGGGTATATGAGAAAAACTCGGCCTCCGCCACCGCTAGACTTTCTTTGATAGCTTGACAGCCTGCCACTGATGAGCAGTGGACAGACAATCTTAATGGACCTTTATATTTCATAAAATAAGCAGTTTTGGCGACCAACTTACATAGGATGTCGACGTCCTTTGTCTCCAGTCCGAAGACCTTGATTGGTGGGCAACTCTCCTTGTTGACTGCGGCCGGTTGATATTGCTGTTGTTTCTGCTTTTGTTGTTGTTGCTGCTTCTGCTGCTGTTTTTGCTGCTGTTGCTTTGGCTGCTGCTGCTGTTGTTGTTGTTTGGCAGCTGTTGTACGCTGTCCCTTTGGCAGCTGTTGGGACACCTCTTGTTGTTGCTGCTGCTTTGGCCGCTGTTGTTGTTGCTGCTGCAGCAGTTTCTCCTTGGCCAACCTTCTGGCCTCTAATTTTTTTTTTGGATAGCTTTTATGTGAGCATCCAATTCCGCCTTCTCCCTCCTCCTCTTCGTCATCCGAGTCGGATGACATAAACGCACTATAGAAGTTTTCTCTACCACGTTAGGAGAATCTCCCCTCGCCCTCTTCTGATTCGTATTCGACATCGTCGAATGGGTGTTGTTGCTGGTCTGTGGCTGTTTCTACAGCTGCTGCTGAAGTACTTGCTGTTGCTGTAGTTACTGCAACTGCTGTTGTTGTTGCTGCGGATATTTCCGCACAGCGCTTCATCAGATTGGCTGTGGCTGGAGTTTCTTCCTCCTCTTCGACCTCGTCTCTGGTCTATCTGGCTGGTCGCCTGATGATCTCGCTTGGTGGTCTGATGTGCCAGCCACCGGTTCATCAAGTTTACCCGTTTTTGTGAGCGCGGGTCGCTCCTCTGCGTCCATCACGCCACTCACTACTTTACTCACACTATGTGTCTTTGTGTTTTTAATTATTAATTTAAAAAAAAGGATCTTCAACTTTCCGCGGGACTCGAACCCGGCACCACGATATCACCGGCGATTGCACTTTTTTTTTTAACTTTAAAATTCATTTTTTATTTAAAAAAAATCCATGATCCTTAAAAAATAGACAAAAATGATTAAATCTGTCTTACTATCTAAACAATTCATGTTCTTAAAACTATCCTACTGCCCCTTCACAGGTACTCTAAAATAATCTACACTTACTTATCTATTTGCCTTTCGGCGCCTACACTACTATTTGTTTTTTTCCAATCCATGTGGATAATCTTTATTGTTTGTTCTTACTGGCCAAGAAAACTTGTAAAAAACTTGCCGCTCTAAACATTTTTTTTAAAATTTTCTTAAAACTAAACTTAAAATAAAATTACAAACTAACCCTAATAAAAACCTAAACTACCTTACTCTATGTCCGTGACATTGCGGACGTGTGTGCAAGGGCGTGTGCGGTGTTTATATGCTAGACATATATAAGCTACACGCCTTTGCTCACCTTTTTTTTTTTTTTTTTATTATTTAATTTTTTTTTATATATATATATATATATATATATATATATATTTTTTTTTTTTTTTTTTTTGTCTTACTTAACCTAACTTAAACCTACGTAAGTGGGCTGTCGTCCAACAGACCGACTATCACATTAATGGTGCTGTCAAAGGCGGAGACTGGTTCTGGTGTAACCACCAAAAGAAGTGCCGCTCCTTTGCACTCTCTCTCCTATCTCGAGCGGGGATCGCTCTACTGAACCGGAGTTGATCTTCGTGTTCACGACCGATATCCGATTCATAGAGGAGTCGCCTGTCAACTGTTCGGCGTACAGCGTGGAAGATTATAGGACATCCACTCATGTCCTGAATCAGATTTAGCGAATCTAAATAGAGAAAAGCCTCAGGTGGAATAAAGCCGGTGTGGCGTACCCTCTCATGATACATAAAGTTCGGGTAATAAGCCCCGAAGATCAGACTGTTGGTAGACATCATACACCTTGCAATGTGTCGTCGTGTTAAAGAAATTATAAAATTGTCTATTCTTTTCACGTTAGCCCTGTTGTACAGGACTTCGTTGGGATAGTACTTCTTGTACTCGGACTCAGGTGTCCGATACAACCGGAGACAGGTCCTAAGACATCGTCTCTCGAACACCCTCATCTTTTCCATCTGGGAAGGGCTCACACCGAACCATAGGGGACAACCATACACCATGATCGGCCGTATAAGGGCCATGTAGCAGATCACTTTCACCCTGGTATCAAGTTGGCTGCTGTAAAACAACCCCCTTGCCACAGCGAAGGCTTTTCTAGCATTGGCTAGAGTCCTTTCTATATGCTTGTGAAAATACAGAAAATGATCCAACCAAATGCCGAGATATCTGACTACACTTTTCACGATTAATGGCTGGCCCCGATGGCCAACAATGCAAAACTCTTTCCAGTTCTTACGCGTATCACTTGAAGCCCTGTGCACCGGGGCCCGGAAAAGAATAGTTTCACATTTCAGGAAGTTGATAAGCAACTTCCAGTCATAACAAAATTCAGTTATTTTATTTGCATCCCGTTGCAACAGGGTGTTTATGACTACTACCTTCGGTGCTGATCTGTAAGCCACTAGGTCATCGGCATACGCGATTAGGTGCGGCATAGACCTTAGAAGATCTGCAGTAAATATGGCAAACAATAATGGGGATCCTACAGCCCCCTGTTGTAGACCGTTTTCTACACTAAATACTCTACTTGAAGTTACGCCGCCACATTTCACGACGAACTTCCTACCTGTTATCATATCATAAATCATGTATAGCAATGGTTTGTTTAGCCTAAGTCTGACCAACTTAAGGAAAAGGCCTTCTAACCAAACGGTATCAAATGCCTTTTCCAAGTCGAACAGACAGGCACCCGTACACTGATTTTTATCCATATTCCATTGTATGTCGGAAATCAACTTTGCAGCAGCATGCACTGTCGAATGCCCTGCCCTAAATCCAAACTGGTTGTCCGGCAGAATATTGTTGTCCTCGACCCATGTCTGCAGAGCTCTAATGACAATCTTTTCAAATGCCTTGCTGATGCAAGGAAGAAGACTTATCGACCGAAGATTAGACGGAATGCTTTTGTCTTTATCCCGTTTAGGGATTGGTTGCACTACAGCTGTCTTCCAATGTGCCGGGTAATGTGCATTACTTAGCGCATTGTTGAACAGTGTAGTGTAATTTTCCACTGCCGCCGGAGGGAGATGCTTGAGCACGATGTTCGGGATACCATCTGTCCCAGCCGATTTCTTGTTCTTAATGGCTTTAAAGACCCCTTGGAGATCTTCCTGAGTGATCACGATGTGATTTACATCGTTGGCTACGGGATTATTTGCCATATTTACGTCATCGAATCTGGTGAAACCAGGATTCTCAGATCGCCATCGACTGATCTCCTCACGGAGATAGAAGTGATTTACCAAGGCTCTGTTCTCTAGATCGTGATTTGTCCGTCTGACTTCGTTGACCTTATACACTTTCTCGAAAACAGCGCCTATGGTATTAACCTTCTCTTGGGGATCTTCGACCACGAAGAATTCGTTATCTAGCACGGACTCACCTGGATCTATATCAACTGATGTCAGTAGTTGTGCGTTGTCGCTTGTTCTCGGAAGTCGGACGATTGGAATGTCATTTTTATCTTTCCTCCTGAATAATTTATTTACTTGCGGGAACATACCCGGGTTGTTGGATCGTACAGCCCGGATTTTATTGCCCCAATGCAAGCTTATGCCAAGATTATAATTTATTTTTATTAGTTGTTGGAGGTTTTTGATCTCTGACTTCAGAGATCTGACTTCCGGACTTCTCGGATCTGCAAATCGTCTGTGCAAGAGTTTGAGTCTAGACAGCAGTCTACTTTTGTGCACGTGAAGTGCGTCGATGGTGGCATTCCGATAGACATCGCAGTCCTCGGTCGGCACAATCTTCGGTATTGTTCTGTCCATTGTACGCACTATGGCGTCGTCCATTTGTTTGAGGTACCCATCAACCTCCTCGTTCGATAGGTTTCTGTTCTTTGGCGGATTGATCGCACTCGACCGGAGTTCCATGGTTAAAGCCCTGGAGAAACGTGGCCAGCGAGCCTTATTGTAATTATAAGGACTTCGCTGGACATATTCCGCCAGATCAACCACCTCGTTCGGGAGTTGAATAACCGCTGAGAAAGCAAGATGATCACTATCGTACTCAATCGCGGTTAAACAATTCCGTGTGCTTGTGTCTACACCCTGTATTGTCAGTCGTCTGTCAATCAATAGTAGATCCAGATAATTCCCGCTTCTGGGAAATGAAGGTATTTCGGTTGCAAGCAAATCAGCCCTCAACTCATCATGCCCAATCAACCAGTTGTTCAAGGCGATCCCCCGTGCGCAATTCCTATTGCATCCCCAATCTTGATGTCTGGAGTTGAAATCTCCTGCAATGATATAATAAGTATCTTCCGAGCTCAGTCGGAGGCAAGTGAAGAGAGTTTCGAGCTCTGGAATGAAATTATGTTCGAGATTGTTATTATCCGGTGCATAGAGAGTGATCACGTACAATCGCTTACCACCAGAGAGTGGAATGCGTGCGATACACGTCTCTAGCAAACGAAACCTACGCGCTTCATTGCTATACATGATATTATGATCAATAGTTTTCTTAACTAAAAGAGCGACTCCGCCTCCATTATGGGTGCGGTCTCTCCGAATAATATTGTAATTATTATACCTGAGGGTGTGCTTTTGGTTAAGCTTAGTTTCGCTAACCATTATCACATCAGGATTGTGGTCTCTCAACAGTTGGCCGAAGGAAAGTTTCCTGTTGGTCCCTATTAGTGAATTGACATTTATCACAAGGATCTTAAGGTCGTCAGCTGCGCGTGCAGCCATTATATTGGGGCCGTTGTGGCTTGTTCGCCAGACAGTCTGGAGTAGATGACATCTATTCTGGCTGCCTGTTGAAGGAACTGCTGTTCTAAGCGAGCAGTCCGCTCTGCTTGTTCAGCAATGCATTTTTGCATCTGAGCCATCTGTGCCTGTATAGCCAGCAGGATGGAGCTCAGATCAGTATTTGCCTCCGGCTGCCGGATCACTGGGACCGTGACCGCCTTTGGCACTGTCTGTTGTGCCGGTCTTCTACCTGACGCCATTTGGGCATAGGAGATGGCAGGCGTAACAACGGTGGCTGGAACGCGAGGCACTGGCTTTGCTGCCACCGTTTTTGGTGTCCCTCTTTCGAACTTGTTTTTAAGTGCTTGCACTTTTGGGCAGCCCCTATAACTAGCGGGGTGCCCGTTAGTCCTACATAAAGCACATTTGAGGGTGCTCCTGTCCTCGACTTGGTCCTTTCCTAGAGGACATTCTCCACTACTGTGGTTCTTGGCGCATTTCACGCAGCGGAACTCCATCTTGCAGTTCGCCGCGGCATGTCCGAACCTCTGGCATCTAGCACACTGCATCGTGTGCTTACTTTTTTTTAATGTCTCCCACTTAATGACAACAGTCCCCAAGTGTTTAATTCGCTTGAGGAGCTCTTTGTTGCTATCGGGCGTTATCTGGACCAGGAACATAGGCAAACGCCTATTCTCCCTTCGTGCCACCGCAGTGACAAACGGCTTAACTCCTACTATGCGGAGATCGTCGCTCTGCGCCTGGCGCAGCACAGCGAGGATTTCCTCCGGATCCGTAGAAGGATCTACGCTCTTGAGGAGCAGAGTCTGGAGTTTTTCTCCTTTCGGGGTGTACGTGTAGTACTCATTCCCCGCCTTCTCCAACGCCTGCCTAATTAATTCGTGCACTGCCATATAGTGGCAGTACACGGTGTGCCTGAGGGGCATTCTATACTTTATCTCGTATGGGAGATCTAATTTGTCTAAGTGTATTACAGCCCACTTACATAGATTTTGAAGATCCTTGGTCTCCGCACCGAAGATGTTTATAGGTGGGCATCTGGTTTTCGTAGGTTGTGTTTGTTGCTGCTGCTTTTTCGCTTGCTGCTGCTGTTGTTGTTTCTGATGTTTCTGCTGCTGCTGTTGTTGTTGCTGATGTTTCTGCTGCTGCTGCTGTTGACCCTGCGTTTTTTTTGGCGACTGCTGGGTGCCTTTTAGCAGCGCCTGTGGTATTTCTGGTGATTGTTGTTGTTGCTTTTGCTGGCATTGGCTGTCCAGCTGTTTTTGCGACTGTACGGCTTGTTGTCGCAGCCGTGCAGCCGCCTGAGCAGCTTTGCGCGCTGCTAACTTCTCCTTCATTACTTGGACGACGGCTGCCAGTTCCGCTTCCTGCTGCTCTATTTTGCGTTTCTTCACGCTGAGTTGGAGCTGGCGGCTCTCGATTCGTGAGAGACTTTGCTCAGCCTCCAGCTCTTCATCCTCTTCGTTGGCGGAGAAGGCCTGGTACCTGTTCCCCAGGCCCAGGTATCTCCCTTCTCCTTCTGCCGACTCGTATATAATCGAGTCGGCTAGTGTAGCCGCCGTTGCTGAAGGCGGCGCTGCTGGTGCTGATGTTGTTGGTAAGCTAGCCGCCGTCTTCTCTGCTGTTGTTATTGTTGCAGCTGCCGTTGTGGCCGATGCTAGTGCTGCTAGCGCAGCTTTGGACGTTGTTGCCACTACTGTGCTTGGTGCAGCTGTTGTCGCTGTTGTTGTTGCTGCCGTGTATATTGCAGCTATTTCGTCACCCGTTGATTTAGCTGGTGACGTCACGGTCGATGGCGTGGTCTTCTTCGCCTTCGATCTCTGGACCAGGTTAGGTGCGGGGTGAAGGGGCCTCCTCCTCTTCCCCCTCTCGCTTTCGCCATCTCTAGAGTGGCGTGATGAGCTGGCATCGGTCGAGAAGCCAGCATCATCTTCTGGTTGGCCAGCGCTGTGGCCTGATGTGCCACGCGTCGATCCACCTCTGCCCCCAGGCCACCCTCTCGGCCTCATTCTCCCTTCTCACTTCACTTTTTGCTTTTATATTTATATTAACTATATTAATTTTAAAAAAAGGATCACGTGTCTCTATCACTATCCCACCCTCGGTATTTGAACCGGGGCCTCCCACACTTGGGGTATGCACACTATGTACTAGGCCACAGGCTTCTTGCTGAACCTTGCTTCGGAATTGCACTTCACTCACTGATGTGATTTTTATTGCTGAGAATGATTTTGTTTTGTTTCACTTACACGTCCACTCGCTTTGAATGCCGGAGAGCGACTGACCGGCGATTGCACTATCGCGAGGCTACTGGTTCTTATTGATTTTAAGCTACACTTTATGCACTTCAAATTTAATTACACTCGCCCTAAGTCGAAAAACGTCTGATCTGCTTGGAGGTCTGTGAAGGACTGTGACTGTGGTTGTATCGTTGGAACCATTCCCACCTTCAACTTGAATTCATTACTTTTGCAAAGTCATGCAATCAATTGCGATTAACTATTATTTGTAAATGGAACAACGAATATATTAATCTCCCCATTTCAAACTGTAAGTTCATTTCCCACTAATCTGGAGTAAAATGTGCAGAGCAAATCCGAGACGTATTTGGATTTAAATTGTCCTTCCTTCTGCAAAAGTGAATCTATTGCTTCCGCGAGATGTCTTTTGAAAAGATATAAAACCGTAGAGTCGGTTTTCCTTTGCTACAGACGCTACACACGCTCGGACTTGCCCGCGGGAATATGAACGCACGCTCGAACTTGCTCATGGGAACCAAGTCCAACCGAGCTTAGTTAAATAAGTATTAAATTTTTTGAAGTCATTCTGATTGTGACTGCCGGTGAAATACATTCATTTTTTATAACGTTTAGAATTCGGCGTTTCATTTAAAGTGGTTGCGCGTGGAGTAATCCACACAAAACAATTTTTTTGAATTAAAAATAATAAAGAACTTTAATTGGCGCGCGAGCAGGGACAGCATGTGAACAAATTAATTAATTTTAATATATTGTGGTGAACATCCTCGTACCTTAGTAGGTCGCTGTGAATATACATATATCCCAAAATCACATTAACGACTGAAACGGAAAAATACATTCCTTTCAAGCAACAGTTGCCTAGCGGGCATCTAGTTAACAAAATTGAAACCTGGGCTGTGTCAATTAAAAAATGTATACATTGAACTAAAAAGTTGAAAGAAAAATCCATTATAAAAGATTAGCTGTAGACCACTGAACTGAAAAATATTACAAAAATTCTACTCCTGGCGTCTCGCTTACCTATTGACAGTCGGTATTTTAGAGCACTTTCTCGGTTAATCTTTGTTAATTCAGAAGAAGAAAAGAATTAGAAATCAAGTATGGATGAACTCAAAGGGTCAGGATAGAGCAGAATAATTCTCAGGTGGTTATGCAATTGGTAAACGATCAGTTAGGAGCTATCACTAATCGCCTACTTGTTCTGGAGCGAACGAATATCCCTACCCACCAAGTAGAACCGTCTGTGCAACTACATTGTGAAGAAGATTTGAAGGAAATCTCTAAGCTACCCGATTCTGTTAAAGAATTACAGGTCTTTGACGGAAACCCAGTGCACTACGTCTCTTGGGTTCATAGTGTTGAAACGGTGCTGATTGTTCGAAACAAGCATATCTATCGCGAAGTCCTTCAACCTATTCGGCATAAGATTAGGGGGAAGGCAGATTCACTCCTAATAATTAAAAAACTACGAACCCTTTCCCGAAGCATATTGTGCATGTCTTGAGATGCAGAATTTGAGTTTCAGAAGCAATTCGGTCCATGTAAACGCTGCTTACACCAACCCATTTACTGGCCATTTCCAGTGTACCATACTTAGAGTATGTTACGAGGGACGGGGTCACTCTTAACTTCCTAGTAAACACTGGAGCAAATAAGAACTTTATTAGACCGCACCTGGCTCCATGTCACGAACCCGTCCAAAAACCATTATTTGTGAAAAGTCCGGCGTAAAAAATTCACATAGAAAATAAAATCTGCGGCAAATTCTTTCAAAGCTTAGGTTCCCAATTAAATGTAATTTTCTTTATTTTGCCAAATCTAAAAGCAGTCGAAGGCATAATCGGAGATTACATGCTAAAACAACTTAAGGCGGTCATCGACAGAGAGAAAAACCAGCTCAGCATCGAATACGATAAGGTGATTCATTTAAAAAATCGACCATCAGCAACCCTCTTTAGGAGGACACGTTTCAGAATCCGTACAGTCTGGATTGGAGGCTATTTGTGGATGTTTTAGGAACCTTTTTGGACCAGTGGGTAAAGAGAAAATGAAAACCAACGTAAGGCCAAGAATCCTCACAAGTACGGACGAACCAATCTACACAAAAAGTTATCCTTACCCAGCCTGTATGAGGGAAGAAGTCGAAAAGCAGGTTAAGGAACTTCTTTCGGAAAACATTATTCGTTCAATGGAAGATCAATGGAGTATCAATGGAGTATCAAATGGAAGAATTGCAAAAAAAAAAACACTGAAAATAATCTCATGATACGAGTATCGTCACAGGAAGGCAGAACGGAAAAAGACATTGTAAAAGATATTTGTTCAACATTGATTCAACCAGCACCATGCATCGATGAGCATCAAATTAGAGAAATCAAATCTTTTAACAACAAATCTAAAAATTTCATCGTGAAACTGGAATCCAAGCACAAGTGATTGCAGCACTGAAGTCGTCAACGAAACTGCGAAACACGGGAATTAACATCTCAAAAGATCTGCCAACAACAGTCCGGCACAAACGCAATGCACTGCTGAGGATTCGCAAAAATCTGATTGCTGTCAATCCTAACATAAAAGTTTTCGTTCGAGATGATAAAATGTTTATAGAAAACAATGTTTTTCTTTGGAGCTCATCCTTGGGTATCATACACAACAATTCTTATGGAATTCAAAAACTAGGTTCTATTTACAATGTTAATCTAAGCAAACAGCTGTGTTTTGACGTAAAGACACTCGTGCCCGAAGCCGGAGCTGTCAATCAAGGAGCGACATCTTCAATTCACTTCAGAAAGCATTTAGCAGTAACATCACCCAAATCATGTAATTCAGAATAGGGTAAAGCTGCCGTCTGCCGTAATAAATTAAAATTAGTTAATTTAAGTAAATCAAATCCTACAATAAAAATATTGAGTTATAATATGTTAGGTCTTAAAAACAAGTTCATTTTTGTAAATTTCTATGAGTTCTTAAATAGTTATGATACAGTGTTTCTATATGAAACTTTTTTAGTAGAGGATGACTTGAAGTTATATGTTCACCAATTTAAGAATTTTGAATTTGTTTGGATACCAGCCGTAAAACAAAGCACAAGAGGCAGAGCAAGTGGAGGATGTTTTCTTGAGTTCAAAAGAGTTTAAAAAACATTAAATGCGAGTTCGAAACCGTAGTTGAAGTAAAAATCTTAAAAATCATTTTAAATTCAATCAAATTTATAATATTGCCAACATATATTAATTATAACAATTGGGAAAGAGATTTTAGAAAATTATATGATATTTTAGAACACAGCAGCTACGACAACATAATGATTATTGGAGATCTAAATGCTCGAATAGGAAAAGAAGAAAGAAGAGAAAATCGACTTGCAGGAAAAGTAAGGAACTCGAAGGATTCTACTACAAATTCTAGAGGGTCAAAACTGTTGGAATTATGCGATTCTTTTGGATTTCACATTATGAATGGCGTAAGTGGCGGGGATAAATTTGGTGAACTTACATACGTAGGTCAGCAAGGGTGCTCAGTCATCGACTACTGCTTAATAAGAGGTGAATGGATCTCCATAGTTTACTTACCTAACTTAGCAGAGTTCGCAATTTCGCCACTCGCCGATGAGGAAACAATCAGTATCCTGCCTCCACCAAAATTGAATTTGCAATTTGAACAATGAACAGCTTAACATGAGTGAGATTGAAAATGTAGTAAAAAAATCCTATCCTACAAACAGGGAAAGTTTTAAAAAGATATTGATGTATAAAGAGAAATGGTTCGATAAAGAGTGTGAAATAGCTAGACAAAAATCATTTGGATGGCTTAAGATGTTTCGTATATATGGTAATAGTATTTTTAATGATCTTTATAATAAAACCAACATGGCATTTAAAAGGTTGTGTAAAGTAAAAAAGAAACAATTCTATGAAAAAGAGGCTCTTTCACTTACATGTTGTAGGAATACAAAAGAATTTTGGGCGGCGATTAACAAATTCAATAGTAAAGTGCCACGAATAAGTGTTGAGTTAAATGCTCTTTCAGGAACCAGGCGGAATTGAGTTTGCTGGGGTGACAATAAAAACGCTTCTGTTTGCTGATGATGTGATTTTACTAGCGAATTCAGCCGAAATGCTGCAACTGATGATAAACCGTCTCTATATGTATTGTCTAAGGTGTAACTTAACGGTTAACCTATTAAAATCAAAAGTGATGATTTTCAAACAGGGAGGTGGTAGACTGTGTCAAATGAAAGTTGGCACTACAACGGGGAACCAATTGAAGTGGTGAAAAAGTACAAATACCTTGGAGTGACAATCAATAATAACCTTAACATGGATTTTCACTTGAAGGACAAACTTATTAAGGCGAAAAGTGCTATATGTGCTACCTGGAAAAGGTGTTTCTCAAATAATCTGGTTGATCATAGTGTTAAATATAAAGTCTTCGTTGGTGTTGCAGAATCGGTATTGATGTACGCAGCTCAATCTTGGGGACATACGCAATATGAGACTGTAGAACAACTTCTAAGATATTACATCAAACGAACCTTTGGTTTACCAAGAACGACGCCTAACTATATGGTAATAATAGAAACAGGAATATCGCCATTATTCGTCAAGACACTGAAGCTGCATATTGATTATATATTCAAAGTTCTTGAGATGCCTGATGAAAGACTGCCAAAAATTGTCGCTATGAAAGCCATACAAAAAAGAAATCTTTGGTTTAGGAAACTGGAAGAGCTTGCAGGTTACTGTGGGTTATTAAAAACCAGGTTATTAAAAGTTATGCTCTACGAACTTATCTCCAAAGTAGACGAACAATATAGAAAAGATTGTATTAATATGGCTACATCCTCCGTACATCGATCAACATACAGTTGCCTCAACCATAATTTATGTGAACGAAATTATTTCAATAACAGTAACAGTCAAGAACTCATATCTACCATTTTCAAGATGAGAGGAGAATTCGTTAATTTAAATTATATCCCACATCGTCCCCGCCTTGCCGATATACTGCAGTCTTTGCAACCTATCAGACAGAGAAGATATTGTGCATTTTATTGGTAGATGTCCAATCCTTAAGGAATTGCGCAGATTTTATCTAGGCAGTGATATTAGATCGGTATCTGAGGTCAGAGACCTTTTAAATTGCGATTGTGATATAAAACTACTTTTAAACTATTATAAAAAGTCAATCAAATATAGAAAAAATATTATAAACGAAGAGTTTTGAAATTCATAAGCGAAAGCTACATATGTGTATACATGCATATTAACTTGTTATATGTACCTTATAATTATTCGATAACAAACTTATTTCTTTTTTGATTATTATATTAATGTCAATCAGGCAGACGGCAAAAGCCATGCTCGTACGATTGATGTAAGAAAAACAAAACCACAACTTGTAATGATGAATAGGTACAATAAATCTATATCTATCTATCATCTATCTATCTATCTTATTCGTTCATCAAATAGCCCATATAATTCGCCCATATGTGTAGTCCCCAAGAAACCAAAACCTGATGGTGAAAAACAGTATAGGATGGTAATTGATTACAAGCGCCTCAATGCTGTAACAATTCCAGATAACTACCATATTCCGGATATAAACAGTACTCTGGCTAGTCATGGAGATGCAAAATTCTTTACTGCACTAGATCTTACCTCGGGATATCACCAAATTATGATGCACGAAAAAGACATCCCCAAGACCCCATTCTACCTTAGACTTCCTTTTGGCCTCAAGAATGCCCCCGCTATCTTCCAAAGGATGATAGACGATGTACTCAAGGAACTCATCGGTAAGATCTGCTACGTTTATATCGATGACATCATCGTCTTTAGCAATTCCGAAGATGATCAGTTGAGAGATATTGAGACCGTCTTTTTGAAGCTCAATGAAGCCGATTTAAGAATTTAAAAAATATCGAATTTCTGGGTTACTTAGTTACTTCTCGATGACATTCTCTCAGATAACTCCACCTACAAACCTAAAGGAGCTAAAAAGCTTTCTCGGATTGACGTCCCATTACAGGAAGTTTATTCGAGATTATGCCAAGATCGCTAAGCCCTTAACCAATATTACTCGTGGTGCCTTTGAGCACGTTAAAGCAAATCAATCAAAAGGTATCCCAGTCTCTCTCGATAATGAGGGCATGAAAGCATTCGAAACTCTTACCGCCGCTGTGTAATCACTGGGTGAGCATGGGAATGAGAGGCCAATTGCGTAAATCTCTCGTTCTCTGAATCGAACAGAGGAAAGCTATGCGACGAATGAGAAGGAGATGTTGGCCTTGACAATTTAAGAAATTACCTGTACTGAGCTAAAAAGATAAGAATATACACCGACCATCATTCTCTGAAGTTCCCAATGAGCAATAGAAACCATAACGCTAAACTCAAACGTTGGAAGGCACGTATCGAAGAGTACAACTACGAGTTGATTTACATTCCAAGCTTTGTGGCTGATGCTCTCTTGCGTCTTAAGACTCAAATGAACCAACTGTCCGACGAAGGCACAGAAACAGCCACTGAAGGATTCTTGTTCTATTCACAGTGCTAACTAAGACAATTCTGATTTGATACCCCACGTGGAGGCACCCATCAACGTATTCAGAAAACAACAGTTTGAGAAGTTCAAAATTCGATTCACACAAAGAGTTGTCGAAGACGTTGCTAACGAAAAGCAATATATTATAATAGAAATCTATTATATTATTATACATTATATAACAACATAGGATAGAGATACTGGAGAGATATTATTTCCTCCAGATGATGTCTCAGATAAGGAAGTTTGCTGCCTCATGTGAGGTGTGCAAAGCGAACAAATAAGACCGACATCCTACAAACACTGAATTGCAACCAACACCTTGCTACAAATACCATTATGGAAATTCCAATTGAGAAATTTCTGATCACTATCGAGAAGTTTTCAAAATTTTTAAAATTTTTTCACATTAAAGAGAAATCAGCCATTTATATTAGACCCAAGTTAATTAAAGTTTTGCACTACACAGTCCCAGGAGTATTGGTCACTGACAACGAGAGAGGTTTCTTGAGCCCCATAGTTATTAATTTTATTAAGAGTTTAGGAATCAAACTTTATTTGACCCCTTCCTATAGGAGTGAGGTGAATGGGCAAATTGAAAGGGTCCACTCTACCGTACTCGAAATCTACCGATGTCTTAAAGCTGAGAATCCAGATCTCAAAGTTAAGGAGTAAGTTTATATTGCCGTAGATCGCTACAATAACACTTTCCATTCGGTCACCGAGCGAAAACCCTCCGCTGTTTTCTTCAATAGATCCCAGAGAGTAAACTACCAAAATCTCCAAAATATTCGATCAAAAATTAATAAAGACCTGAGGGGCATTATTAGAAGAAATATGGATGCTAGAAAACCGAAAAAGAAGTGTGCCAAGGAAATACCGTGAGGCAATAATACCATAAGGCCCATGTAAAAAAAAAGTAAAACATAAAAAAAAGACAAAAAGGGGCAATGACATGTAAAGCAGCCCTATATATTAAACCAAAAATTAAAAATGTATTAAACTTACGACAATCTTAGTAACTTAAGATTAAGATTGTAAAACAGAAATACAAGTTGTATAACATTTTAAGGAAAATAATTCGCTTTTTAACTAAACTTTTTAAATATTTTAAATTTCTTAAAACTGTCATGTCATTATATGTTACAGTTTAAGTACCATGGTTTCAATTAGAGAAGGCAATGCTTGGCTGACAAATGGTTACTACTCTTCACGTCATCGATCTCCAGAAATATCGGACTATCCTCGAAAAAACTAAAAGGCTAGTTATAGAGCACATAGCAGATGATGAAGCACGGCTGGTTCTTAATTTCCACCTGAACCAGATAAAGGAACGAATAAAAGAGTGACCCCAAAACGAGGCAGACTAGATCTATTAACTGGATAGGATCAGCCTGGAAATGGCTGGCTGGTTCCCCTGACGCCACTGATTGGGATACACTATTACATACACAGTCAGACGTAATTGAGAACAATAATCACCAGTATAAGATCAACGAGAAAATATTCGAGATAACACACGTCATGAAGAAAATGGACGAGGTACGAGGTTGACTGTCAAAACGCAGCCATACGCAATGACGAGACTGAAAGGTTAAGGCAAACCCTACTTTATAAGATACTTATACTTAAAGAAGGGGTAAGCGATGTAATCAGAACCTGCCAAATGGCAAAGACCGGTATAGTCAACAGCAATATACTGCACACTAAAGAAATCAACGCGATCATCAATGAACTCCAGATCCTGCCTTATCAGAATGTTGTCGAAGCCGTGCATTACTCGCGGCCCTCTGTGTGTACTAACGGGACCTTACTGTTGTATGTCTGTCAATCCCAAAGGTCGGCAGAAAAGTTTTCCATTTAGTGACCGCCCGTGCTGCAATTATAAGCGGAAAACAAATCCTTCTGGACTTTGCGAAGCTACTCATTAACCATGATGGAATCTATGGAATTAAAGGCAGCTGTTACAGTATATCTAATTCCTCGGTATATGAAGGGAGCGTTTTGGAGAAATTATAGGAGGACAACTGTCTGTCCAGAGTCCTTAGTGGTGGCTCCGCGGTGTGTGACTTTAGAAATACGAACGAAGAGGTAGTTGAATTAATTGGGGAAAACACGATTTTTATAACTAATGGTTCACTTTTAAATGACAATACCTCTATTCATGTAGAAGGTACCTATCTCATTCAGCTAGACGACGACACCGGTCAGCATCCGAAAGCATACTTACTCTGGTGGAAAATCCAAATACCTTCAGGCACTTGCATCAGTATTGACTAATGTAACCAGGAAGATGATCAGGCCAAACTTGGAACACATGCAAGACATCAGCATCAAGAATATCGAACACATTAAATCCTTAAAAGACACTTTTAATTCCTCCGTCATTACAGAGTTTTCAATTTTTTTTTAATTCATTTTTATTTATCAATTCATTAAATACTTACATACTAGACAAAAATGCTTAATAGTAGTTGGATGAACAATGATTATATTTTAACTTAATGGCCCTTGGCCGGCTCTCTAAGCTTAATTTAATCTTAATCTATGTTTTTCGACTCGAATAAATTTATATGTACAACTAATATTAAGAAAAATTGAAAAAATTTAATAACAGAACTATATTTTTTTTATTGAAACCTATATACTAACTTACATGCTACCTTAAAAATAACTTAAACTAACTTAAGCTAAACTACTTATATATACATATGTGTATATAATGATATACATTATGTACAATATATACACATAGGTACACACATGTGTACGAGTGTGTATACTACCCTTCTTTTCCTTTTTTTTGGCTATTATATATTTTACATCTTAAAAACTACTAAAAACTACTTAACACACTACCCTAGACTATGTAAGACGGCCATAGGTTGCGGCTGCTCAGCTGCAAGACATTGACCGAATACTGCTCCCATGCGGGAGTCCGCATTACCCTTTCTACCCAGGATCTAACGGGTTCGACGAGGGAATTCCTTCGCTCTCCAACCACCAGAATTTCCGATGCTTGGTGCCGCCATACAGAACCGGAGGAGGCCTTCCTCAGCTCGTTGTGCAACGGAGCGGTCGTGGTTAAGTCGCCCATCCACAGTTGAACGGCCGGTGTGAAAGAGGAGCGGAACCGCATGTACGTCTTGTATCAGACCGTTCGAATCCAAATGGAGGAATGCTACGGGGGGACATATCCCTTGTGACGTTCCCTTTCGTGGTATAATGAATTGGGGTAGTAAGCCCCCGAGATCAAGTTATTGACCGAGTTCATCGCTCTGGTTATTGGTCTAGCCAGATCCCCAGGTATCTGACTAGAATCCTTTGCGCCAGTGGTTGCCCGTGTCGTCCAACAATAGAGAACTTTCGCCAATTCTTTTTCGTATCCGCCGAGGCCCTATACAACGGCGTCCTGAACAATATGGTTTCCGACTTCTGAAAGTTGATTTTCAACTTCCAGTCATCGCAATCTCTCATGAATGAATCGAAGTCACCCTGCACGAGAATAGTGATGATGATGTTTTTGCCTGATCTGTACATGATCAAGTCGTCGGCGTACGCAATTACGTGAGGAAGAGAACTTATCTGTTGGATAAGGAGACAATTTTTTACATCAAAAATACCTGTGGAGGTCGCGTTGCAATTTTTGACGACGAACCGTGTACCGGTAAGCATGTTACACAGTAGGTACAGCAGTGGTTTGCTAATGCTCAGCCGATTGAGCTTGTAAAAGAGATGTTCTAACCATACGGTGTCAAAGACCTTCTTCAGATCAATCAGGCAGGCACCCGTACATTGTTTCTGGCTCTTGTTCCATTGGATATCCGATACCAGTTTCGACGCGGCGTGAATGGTGTCATGAACAAGCTCTGGAACAAAGCTCTATTGATCACCTTCTCGAATATCGTGGTGATGTTAGGAAGAAGTCTAATTGACCGGAGGTTGCACGGATTCGAAGGATATTTTCCTCGTTTGGATATGGGTTGTACAATCGCAGTTTTCAAATGCTCCGGATAATGTGCATTATTCAAAGCATTGTTAAACAGGATTGTGTACATATTAACCACTTCCAGGGGAAGATTGGTTAGCACAATGTTCGAGATCCCATCGACTCCCACGAACTTCTTCTTTTTTATTGACTCGAAGACCGCTATAAGATCCGTTTTCGATATGAACGGGGGATGAACCCCTTCGTCGGCGATAACATTATCTGCCATGTTAACATCATTGAACAGGACAAAGCCAGTGGTCAGATCGCCATTATTGCAGATCTTCACGAAGAAGCGTGTTGTTAACCAGTACGCGGTTCTCCAGGTCGTGGTTCGGGTGAACACTCTCGTTCACCTTGTACACTTCCTGAAGGACCGCGCCAACTACTTCCACTTTTTCTTGCGGATCTTCGACCATAAAGAAGTTATCGTCGAGTACTGCCGTATCTGGATCAATACCTGCTGTAAATACTCTCTGTCTGCGCATCCATTAGGACTTTTGACGTGCTGGGTTCTGCAGGGGCGTCAGACCTGCTGACCTGCTCCTCTAATCGAGCCATACGCCTTTCAATGGAAGCTTTCCATTCTAGCGCTAGTTCGTGTGCTATAGTCACTGAGGCTTGCGGCACTACGCCCTGTAGTTCCTGCTTTTCCGTGCTTTTCTGTGCTCCAACGCCATTTGGGCGTAGGTCAATTGAGGTGTGACGGGTATGGCTGCCCCGAGTGGATTTTTTACTGGGGGCTGCTTCTGCAGAACTCTTTTTTTTGCCCAAACATTTGGCAGCTAACCCATTGGAGAGTACCATCGCTCCTTCGTATGCTCTCCCATATGCAATCACAGTCCTCTAATGTCTCGATGTCTCTAATGTCTCGATCAGCTGGATGCTGTTGTTACTGCGGTGCTGTCTTTTGCTGCTCGGATGTTGCTTGTTGATGTTGCTGAACTGCTTTCTGTTGTTTCTGCTTTTGCTGTTGTACTGCTGCCTGCTTTTATAGCTGAGCTGATTTTTGTTGTTGCTGCTTTTTCTGCTTTTTTGCAGTTTGCTGTTGTTGGCTTTGCTCCAGATTGAGTGGCAACTGTTGTTGCCCGGCCCGTAGTGCCATTTGTTCCTCCTCTCTCTTTCTTCTTGCGAGAGTACTTGCACGAAGTTTTCTGATCTCGTAGAGGAGTTTTTGCGTCTCCTCCCTCAGATCAGTAACATTATCTTCTTTGGAGCGAATTAACGCCTCCACTTCTTCTTCAGTGTCGGAGGACAACGATTCAAAGCTAATACTGCTTACTGCGAATCGTCCCTCCCTCCCGTCAGACACATACTAACATACGTCTTCTGTGTGATGTCTCGTTCGATGACGTAGACGCTGCACTGTCTTCCTCGTTTTTGTCGTTTTTTTTTGACGTCGTTTCGAATTGGAGGTGGTCTGTCTGTTCCTCCTCCTCTTCGTGGTGCCATCTCTAGGCACCGCGTGATGGCGTGATTCTTCACACCGTCCGCTTCTAGGCGAGCGGCCTGCCCTTTCTCCTCCATACTGCACTTACTCCCTCCGTCAGTGAACTTCGGAACGCGAAGAGAAAAAAAAATTTACGCCCCGATGGGGTCTCGAACTCAGCCCCTCTGGGTCACGGCTGTGAGTTTTTTTTTTTTTTTGGTTTTGTTTTTATTTTATTAAATTTAACTTACATGCTAGACAAAAGAACTTAAAACTAGCTTAGCTAGCTAAACAATTCATAATTGTTCTTAATACTAACCTGCTGACCCTATGTGGGTACTCTAAGCTAATCTAATCTACGTTATTAATGTGCCTTTCGGCTTAATCTACGTGTTTTTTTTTTAGTCTTTAATGACAAACCTGTATTCAGTTTTATCTGTACCAAGAAAACTGTTAAAAAACTTGTCTAAACTTAACTCAACTACTTAACTTACCTACCTAACTTACCCTAACATAAAACTTAAGGCTATCTTAATTATGTCCGTAACAGTACGGACGCGTGCACCATGGCGTATATGTTATGTATATGCTTAACATATATAGTTTATACGCAGTGGTGCACATTTTTTTTGGTTTTTGTTTTACACATTTTTTGTTTTACAATTTTTTTTTGTTTTTTCCCTTAATAACTACCTTAGGAACCTATGTAAGCTGGCCACCATGGTCAACTTCCGGATCGTTTAAAAAGGCCAGCGGTGGTGGAGACTTGTTTTGACAGACTGCTTCCTATCTCGAGCGGGGATCGCTCGACTGAACACTGAAGAACACTGAAGAAGATCTTCGTGGAGTCGCCTGTCCACTGTTCGGCGTACGACATGGAAGATTACAGGGCATCCGTCTGTATCCTGTATTAGGCCAATCGTGTCTAAATAAGGGAATGCTTCGGGAGGAATAAAGCCGTTCAGGCGCACCCTTTCATGGTACATAAAATTGGGGTAGTAAGTCCCGAAGATCAGACTGTTGGAAGAAGTCATAGATCGTGCAACGTGCCTTCTGATCAGCTTAATAATAAAATTATCTATCCTGTTCACGTTTGCCTCGTTGTACAGGACCTCGTTAGGATAGTACTTCTTGTACTCAGACTCGGGTGTACGATACAACCGGAGACAGGACCGAAGACACTGTCTCTCGAACAACCTCATCTTTTCCATCTGGGAAGGACTCACGTTGAACCACAACGGACAACTGTATGCCATAATTGGCCTGATGAGGGCCATGTAGCAGATTACCTTCACCCTGGTATCAAGTTGGCTGCTGTAAAACAACCTCCTTGCCGCAGCAAAGGCATTTCATGTACAACGGGGTCCTGAAAAGGGTAGTTTCACACTTCAGGAAGTTGATAACCAACTTCCAGTCGTCGCAAAATCGCTGAATTTTCTCGAAGTCACGCTGCAACAAGATATTTATTACCTCGACCTTCGGACCTGATCTGTACGCTACTAGGTCGTCGGCGTACGCAATTAAGTGCGGCATGGAACCTATAAGCTCTGCAGTAAATATTAAAAATAAGATCTGAAAACACAGGACCAATAGCTTTTACCATCTCCTGGGGATCCTCAATCACGAAGACGTCATTGTCTAGCAATGCTCTACCTGGATCGATGCCAACTGAAGTCAGTAATTGTTCGTTAGTTGTCGTTCTGAGAAGTCGAACGGCCTGAATGTCGTTTTGATCTTTCCTCCGGAATATTGTATTTACTTGCGGGAACATACCCGGGTTGTTGGATCGTACAGCCCGGATTTTGTTGCCCCAGTGCAAGCTTATAGCCAAGCTATAATTTATTCTTATTAAATGTTGGAGGTTCTTAATCTCCGACTTCAGTGCCCTGACTTCCGCGTTTTGCGGATCTGTAAACCGCCTGTGCAAGAGTTTGAGTCTTGACAGCAGTCTACTTTTGTGCACGTGAAGTGCATCGATGGTAGCATTTCGATAGACGTCACTGTCATCGATTGGTACGTGGTACGTTTAATTACGTCGTCCGTTTGTATGAGGTACCTGTTAACCTCCGCGTTAGTTAGGTTTCTGTTTGTCGGCGGATTGATCGCACTTGAACGTAGTTCTATGGCTAAAGTCCTGGAGAAGCGTGGCCAGCGGTCCCTATTGTAATTATAAGGGTGCCTCTGGACATACTCCTCCAGTTCTTCCACCTCGTTCGGGAGCTGAATAGCCGCGAAGAGCCCGCAGTGATCACTCTCGTACTCAACCGCAGTTAAACAGTTCCGTGTGCGTCTTTCCATGTCCAGTATAGTTAGTCGTCTGTCTATCAGCAACAGATCCAGATAGGACCCGCTTCTGGGATACGATGGCCTATCGGTTGCAAGCAAATCTAGTTTGAACTCAATATTGTGCTCTACCAATATTGTGCTATAGAAGGAGGTACCTCTGTTGTTATGCACTAAGTTGCCCCATTCAATATGTATCGAGTTCAAGTCTCCGGTTATGATATAATAGTTCTCCTCCGAGCATAGTCGAAGGCTAGTGAAAAGAGTATCGAGCTCTGAAATGAAGTACTGATTGATACGTGCCTTTTCAGACGCATAGATAGCGATCACATATAACTGCTTACTACCCCGAAGGGGGATGCGTGCGATACACGTTTCTATCGCCTAAAATCTTCGCACTTCACCGCTATACACGACCTTATGACAATGGCTTTTTTTGATTAAAGGAGCGACCCCGCCAGCTACAGGCTGCCTGTGCAGCCATCAGACCGATGTGGAGTTTGGCTCGGCGAACAGCGTGGAGTAGATGAGGTCTACTCGCGCTGCTTGCTCAAGGAACTGTTGCCTGCTCACTGGGACTGGGGCCACCTTCGGCACTGTCTGTTGGACCGGTCGCCTTCCCGATGCCATTAGGGCATAGGAGACTGCCGGTGTAACAGTGGTAGCTGGAGCACGGGGCACTGGCCTCGCTTCTACCATTTTTCCTTTCCTTTTTGCTTCTATTATCTTCCTCATTTCTTGGACCTTAGGGCAACCCCGATAGTTTGCTGAGCACTGACTCTACTCTGTCGGCTAACTCCTGTTCTGAAGAAACCGCGACACTTGCGCAACTTCACTACTGCTTTAGTTTGTCTTTTCTTTTAGGAAGCCGAATCACTCGCGAACTTTTATTGCACTATTCTGTTCAGTGGTCTGTGAACGACTGCGTGCAAGGGCGTTTACGGTGTTTATATGCTAGACATATATAAGTTACGCGCCTTTGCTCACCCTTTTTTTTATTTTATATTGTTTTTTTTTTAGTTTTTTTTTTTTCTTTGTCTGACTTAACCTAACTTAAACCTACGTAAGTGGGCTGTTGTCCAACAGACCGACTATCACTGACATTAATGTCGTGCTGTCAAAGGCGGAGACTGGGTCTGGTGTAACCACCAAAAGAAGTGCCGCTCCTTTGCACTCTCTCTCCTATCTCGAGCGGGGATCGCTCTATTGAACCGGAGTTGATCTTCGTGTTCACGAGCGATATCCGATTCATAGAGGAGTCGCATGTCAACTGTTCGGCGTACAGCGTGGAATAAAGCCGGTGTGGCGTACCCTCTCATGATACATAAGGTTCGGGTAACAAGCCCCAAAAATCAGACTGTTGTAGACATCATACACCTTGCAACCTGTCGTCATGTTAAAGAAATTATATTCTTTTCATTTTCCTTGAATTGAACTATTCGTTCCAATTCGTCTTCAGTATCGGAGGGCAGAGAACCAGAACTGTTGCTGCTGACAGCGAACAGCCCTTCCCCTCCACCAGAGACGTATTGTACCGTCTCTTCCCCTTCTTCACCAGACTCGGCTGCTGACGTACTCGATGCGGCCTCACTCTGATCTTCCCCTTGCATCTCTTCGGGTGATGCATTGATGTAGCGGCGTTTGGTTTGGTTGGAAGAAGTTTTCTTCCTCCTTCTCTTTACTGCGCCTTCTGTGGGCACCGTTGACTGGTGGCCTGACGCTGCCACCGATTTTTGCTGGTCATTGCCTGCTTCTGAGAGCGCGGACCGCTCGTGGTTATCCATTTCCCGCACTCACTTACTTAACTAAGTGTCCATGGGCCACGGAGAGGACGAGGAAATGAGAAACAAAAAAAAAAACGATTTCGGGTTTGTCCCCAGCGGGGATTGAACCGGGGTCCATAGCGTCAAGAGCACTGACTCTTTTTTTTTTTTTTTTGTGTAATTTTGTTTTTATTTTTTAAATGTAACATACATGCTAGACAAAAGAACTTAAAACTAGCTTAACTTACTAAACAATTCATAAATTGTTCTTAATTCTAAAATACTGACCCTATGCGGGTACTCTAAGCTAATCTAATCTACTTTATTAATGTGCCTTTCGGCTTAATCTACTTGTTTTTTTAGTCTTTAGTGACAAACTTAGTTTATTAATTATTTGCCAAGAAGCCTTTAAAAAAAAAAACTTGGCTAAACTTAACTTAACTACTTAACCTACCTTATACTAACTTACCCTAACATAAAACTTAGGACTGTCTTAACTATGCCCGTAACAGTACGGACACGTGCACCAGGGCGTATATGTTATGTATATGCTTAACATATATAATTTATACGCCGTGGTGAACTTTTTTTTGGGTTTTTGTTTCATTTTTTTTTTTTGTTTTATACTTTTTTTTTTTTTTTGAATTTTTTTTTTGTTTTATAATTTTTTGTTTTTCCCTTAGTAACTACCATAAAACCTATGTAAGTTGGCCACCATGGTTAACTACCGGATCGTTTAAAAAGGCCAGCTGTGGCGGAGACTGGTTTTGGTGTAACCACCAGTAAAATTGCCGATCTTTGGCAGCCTGCTTCCTATCTCGAGCGGGGATAGCTCGACTGAACCGAAGAAGATCCTCGTGGGTGCGAGCGACATCCGGTTCGTATTGGAGTCGCCTGTCCACTGTTCGGCGTACGACATGGAAGATTACAGGGCATCCGTCTGTATCCTGTATTAGGCCAATCATATCTAAATAGAGAAATGCTTCGGGAGGAATAAAGCCGTTCAGGCGCACCCTTTCATGGTACATAAAATTGGGGTAGTAAGTCCCGAAGATCAGACTGTTGGAAGAAGTCATAGATCGTGCAACGTGCCTTCTGATCAGGTTAATAATAAAATTATCTATCCTGTTCACGTTTGCCTCGTTGTACAGGACCTCGTTAGGATAGTACTTCTTGTACTCAGACTCGGGTGTACGATACAACCGGAGACAGGACCGAAGACACTGTCTCTCGAACAACCTCATCTTTTCCATCTGGGAAGGACTCACGTTGAACCACAACGGACAACTGTATGCCATAATTGGCCTGATGAGGGCCATGTAGCAGATTACCTTCACCCTGGTATCAAGTTGGCTGCTGTAAAACAACCTCCTTGCCGCAGCAAAGGCATTTCATGTACAACGGGGTCCTGAAAAGGGTAGTTTCACACTTCAGGAAGTTGATAACCAACTTCCAGTCGTCGCAAAATCGCTGAATTTTCTCGAAGTCACGCTGCAACAAGATATTTATTACCTCGACCTTCGGACCTGATCTGTACGCTACTAGGTCGTCGGCGTACGCAATTAAGTGCGGCATGGAACCTATAAGCTCTGCAGTAAATATTAAAAATAAGATCTGAAAACACAGGACCAATAGCTTTTACCATCTCCTGGGGATCCTCAATCACGAAGACGTCATTGTCTAGCAATGCTCTACCTGGATCGATGCCAACTGAAGTCAGTAATTGTTCGTTAGTTGTCGTTCTGAGAAGTCGAACGGCCTGAATGTCGTTTTGATCTTTCCTCCGGAATATTGTATTTACTTGCGGGAACATACCCGGGTTGTTGGATCGTACAGCCCGGATTTTGTTGCCCCAGTGCAAGCTTATAGCCAAGCTATAATTTATTCTTATTAAATGTTGGAGGTTCTTAATCTCCGACTTCAGTGCCCTGACTTCCGCGTTTTGCGGATCTGTAAACCGCCTGTGCAAGAGTTTGAGTCTTGACAGCAGTCTACTTTTGTGCACGTGAAGTGCATCGATGGTAGCATTTCGATAGACGTCACTGTCATCGATTTGCACTACCTTCAGAATCTTCTTGTCCATGGTACGTTTAATTACGTCGTCCGTTTGTATGAGGTACCTGTTAACCTCCGCGTTAGTTAGGTTTCTGTTTGTCGGCGGATTGATCGCACTTGAACGTAGTTCTATGGCTAAAGTCCTGGAGAAGCGTGGCCAGCGGTCCCTATTGTAATTATAAGGGTGCCTCTGGACATACTCCTCCAGTTCTTCCACCTCGTTCGGGAGCTGAATAGCCGCGAAGAGCCCGCAGTGATCACTCTCGTACTCAACCGCAGTTAAACAGTTCCGTGTGCGTCTTTCCATGTCCAGTATAGTTAGTCGTCTGTCTATCAGCAACAGATCCAGATAGGACCCGCTTCTGGGATACGATGGCCTATCGGTTGCAAGCAAATCTAGTTTGAACTCAATATTGTGCTCTACCAATATTGTGCTATAGAAGGAGGTACCTCTGTTGTTATGCACTAAGTTGCCCCATTCAATATGTATCGAGTTCAAGTCTCCGGTTATGATATAATAGTTCTCCTCCGAGCATAGTCGAAGGCTAGTGAAAAGAGTATCGAGCTCTGAAATGAAGTACTGATTGATACGTGCCTTTTCAGACGCATAGATAGCGATCACATATAACTGCTTACTACCCCGAAGGGGGATGCGTGCGATACACGTTTCTATCGCCTAAAATCTTCGCACTTCACCGCTATACACGACCTTATGACAATGGCTTTTTTTGATTAAAGGAGCGACCCCGCCAGCTACAGGCTGCCTGTGCAGCCATCAGACCGATGTGGAGTTTGGCTCGGCGAACAGCGTGGAGTAGATGAGGTCTACTCGCGCTGCTTGCTCAAGGAACTGTTGCCTGCTCACTGGGACTGGGGCCACCTTCGGCACTGTCTGTTGGACCGGTCGCCTTCCCGATGCCATTAGGGCATAGGAGACTGCCGGTGTAACAGTGGTAGCTGGAGCACGGGGCACTGGCCTCGCTTCTACCATTTTTCCTTTCCTTTTTGCTTCTATTATCTTCCTCATTTCTTGGACCTTAGGGCAACCCCGATAGTTTGCTGAGCACTGACTCTACTCTGTCGGCTAACTCCTGTTCTGAAGAAACCGCGACACTTGCGCAACTTCACTACTGCTTTAGTTTGTCTTTTCTTTTAGGAAGCCGAATCACTCGCGAACTTTTATTGCACTATTCTGTTCAGTGGTCTGTGAACGACTGCGTGCAAGGGCGTTTACGGTGTTTATATGCTAGACATATATAAGTTACGCGCCTTTGCTCACCCTTTTTTTTATTTTATATTGTTTTTTTTGTTCTTTGTCTGACTTAACCTAACTTAAACCTACGTAAGTGGGCTGTTGTCCAACAGACCGACTATCACTGACATTAATGTCGTGCTGTCAAAGGCGGAGACTGGTTCTGGTGTAACCACCAAAAGAAGTGCCGC
The DNA here is from genome assembly GCA_905231855.2 of Eristalis tenax. NCBI lineage: Eukaryota > Metazoa > Arthropoda > Insecta > Diptera > Syrphidae > Eristalis > Eristalis tenax. The sequence continues at coordinate 93,436,830 of HG993124.1, read as the reverse complement.
TCCTTTGCACTCTCTCTCCTATCTCGAGCGGGGATCGCTCTACTGAACCGGAGTTGATCTTCGTGTTCACGAGCGATATCCGATTCATAGAGGAGTCGTCTATCAACTGTTCGGCGTACAGCGTGGAATAAAGCCGGTGTGGCGTACCCTTTCATGGTACATAATATTGGGGTAGTAAGCCCCGAAGATCAGACTGTTGGAAGAAGTCATAGCTCGTGCAATGTGCCTTCTGATCAGCTTAAAAATAAAATTATCTATCCTGTTCAAGTTTGCCTCGTTGTACAGGACCTCGTTAGGATAGTACTTCTTGTACTCAGACTCGGGTGTACGATACAACCGGAGACAGGACCGAAGACACTGTCTCTCGAACAACCTCATCTTTTCCATCTGGGAAGGACTCACGTTGAACCACAACGGACAACCGTACGCCATAATTGCCCTGATGAGGGCCATGTAGCAGATTACCTTCACCCTGGTATCAAGTTGGTTGCTGTAAAACAACCTCCTTGCCACAGCAAAGGCATTTCTGGCTTTCGTCAGAGCAATATCTATATGTTTGTCAAAATACAGATATTGATCCAGCCAAATGCCAAGATATCTGACTACACTTTTCACAGCTAACGGCCGTCCCTGCGGGTCAACTATGCCGAACTTGCGCCAGTTTAAGCGAATATCCCGCGACGCCATGTACAACGGGGTCCTGAAAAGGGTAGTTTCGCACTTCAAGAAGTTGATAACCAACTTCCAGTCGTCGCAAAATCGCTGAATTTTCTCGAAGTCACGCTGCAAAAAGATATTTATTACCTCGACCTTCGGATCTGATCTGTACGCTACTAGGTCGTCGGCGTACGCAATTAAGTGCGGCATGGAACCTATAAGTTCTGCAGTGAATATTGAAAACAAGATCGGCGAACCAATCGCCCCCTGTTGTCAATTGTCAATTGCCAATTGTCAACCAATTGCCCCCTGACCATTTTTAATGTCAAAGACCATAGTGGAAGTTACGTCGCCACTTTTCACGACGAACTTTCCACCTGTTATCATGTCATAGATCATGTATAGCAGTGGTTTACTTATTCCGAGCCTGAATAACTTGAAGAAGAGGCCCTCCAACCAAACGGATCAGACAGGCACCCGTGCACTGATTTTTGTTTTTGTTCCACTGAATATCGGAAACCAGCTTTGACGCGGCATGTATGGTATCATGGCCCGCCCTGAATCCGAACTGGTTATCCGGTATGATTTTATTTTCATCAACCCATTGCTTCAGAACTCGAATGACGATCTTTTCAAAAACCTTTCTTATGCAAGGAAGAAGACTGATCGACCGGAGATTTGTCGGAATGGACTTGTCTTTGTCCCGTTTAGGGATCGGTTGCACTACAGCTGTTTTCCAGTGCGAAGGGTAATATGCATTACTCAGCGCATTGTTGAACAACGTTGTGTAAATTTGAAGTGCTGCGTGGGGAAGGTGGCGAAGCACAATATTTGATATTCCATCGATTCCCGCTGACTTTTTCACTGCCCTACCTATATCGATGCCAACTGAAGTCAGTAATTGTTCGTTAGTTGTCGTTCTGGGAAGTCGAACAGCCTGAATGTCGTTTTCATCTTTCCTCCGGAATATTTTATTTACTTGCGGGAACATACCCGGGTTGCTGGATCGTACAGCCCGGATTTTGTTGCCCCAGTGCAAGCTTATAGCCAAGCTTTAATTTATTCTTATTAACTGTTCGAGGTTCTTGATCTCCGACTTCAGTGCCCTGACTTCCGCGTTTTGCGGATCTGTAAACCGCCTGTGCAAGAGTTTGAGTCTTGACAGCAGTCTACTTTTGTGCACGTGAAGTGCATCGATGGTAGCATTCATCATTCGTCACTGTCATCGATTTGCACTACCTTCGGAATCGTCTTGTCCATGGTACGTTTAATTACGTGGTCCATTTGTATGAGGTACCTGTCAACCTCCGCGTTAGTTAGGTTTCTGTTTGTCGGCGGATTGATCGCACTTGAACGTAGTTCTATGGCTAAAGTCCTGGAGAAGCGCGGCCAGCGGTCCCTATTGTAATTATAAGGGTGCCTCTGGACATACTCCTCCAGTTCTTCCACCTCGTTCGGGAGCTGAATAGCAGCGAAGAGCCCGCAGTGATCACTCTCGTACTCAACCGCAGTTAAACAGTTCCGTGTGCGTCGTTCCACGTCTAGTATAGTTAGTCGTCTGTCTATCAGTAACAGATCCAGATAGGACCCGCTTCTGGGAACTTGAACTCAATATTATGCTCTACCAACCAGCTATACAAGGAGGTACCCCTGGCGTTATGCACTATGTTGCCCCATACCATATACCTCGAGTTCAAGTCTCCGGTTATGACATAATAGTTCTCCTCCGAGCATAGTCGAAGGCTAGTGAAAAGAGTATCGAGCTCTGAAATGAAGTACTGATTGATACGTGCCTTTTCAGACGCATAGATAGCGATCACATATAAATGATGACATATAATGATCCACCCTTCGGGTGGATGCGTCCGATACATGTTTCTATCGCCTGAAATCTTCGCACTTCACCGCTATATAGGACTTTATGACAAAGGCCTTTTTTGATTAAGAGAGCGACCCCGCCAGCTAGGTAGGTTCGATCTCTTCCAATGATGTGATAATTATTGTACGTGAGTGTGTGCATCTGATTTAGCTTAGTCTCGCAAACCATCAACACGTCAGGATTATGCGTTTGCAGTAAGTTGCCGAAATTTAATTGTCGTTCGGGTTTGATCATTGAGTTCACATTCACTGCTAGAATTTTTTGGTTACAGGCTGCCTGTGCAGCCATCAGACCGATGTGGCGTTTGGCTCGGCGAACAGCGTGGAGTAGATGAGGTCTACTCGCCGGTGTAACAGTGGTAGCTGGAGCACGGGGCACTGGCCTCGCTTCTACCATTTTTCCTTTCCTTTTTGCTTCTATTATCTTCCTCATTTCTTGGACCTTAGGGCAACCCCGATAGTTTGCTGAGCACTGACTCTACTCTGTCGGCTAACTCCTGTTCTGAAGAAACCGCGACACTTGCGCAACTTCACTACTGCTTTAGTTTGTCTTTTCTTTTAGGAAGCCGAATCACTCGCGAACTTTTATTGCACTATTCTGTTCAGTGGTCTGTGAACGACTGCGTGCAAGGGCGTTTACGGTGTTTATATGCTAGACATATATAAGTTACGCGCCTTTGCTCACCCTTTTTTTTATTTTATATTGTTTTTTTTTTTCTTTGTCTGACTTAACCTAACTTAAACCTACGTAAGTGGGCTGTTGTCCAACAGACCGACTATCACTGACATTAATGTCGTGCTGTCAAAGGCGGAGACTGGGTCTGGTGTAACCACCAAAAGAAGTGCCGTTCCTTTGCACTCTCTCTCCTATCTCGAGCGGGGATCGCTCTATTGAACCGGAGTTGATCTTCGTGTTCACGAGCGATATCCGATTCATAGAGGAGTCGCCTGTCAACTGTTCGGCGTACAGCGTGGAATAAAGCCGGTGTGGCGTACCCTCTCATGATACATATGGTTCGGGTAACAAGCCCCAAAGATCAGACTGTTGTAGACATCATACACCTTGCAACCTGTCGTCGTGTTAAAGAAATTATATTCTTTTCATTTTCCTTGAATTGAACTATTCGTTCCAATTCGTCTTCAGTATCGGAGGGCAGAGAACCAGAACTGTTGCTCCTGACAGCGAACAGCCCTTCCCCTCCACCAGAGACGTATTGTACCGTCTCTTCCCCTTCTTCACCAGACTCGGCTGCTGACGTACTCGATGCGGCCTCACTCTGATCTTCCCCTTGCATCTCTTCGGGTGATGCATTGATGTAGCGGCGTTTGGTTTGGTTGGAAGAAGTTTTCTTCCTCCTTCTCTTTACTGCGCCTTCTGTGGGCACCGTTGACTGGTGGCCTGTCGCTGCCACCGATTTTTGCTGGTCATTGCCCGCTTCTGAGAGCGCGGACCGCTAGTGGTTATCCATTTCCCGCACTCACTCACTTAACTAAGTGTCCATGGGCCACGGAGAGGACGAGGAAAAGAAAAAAAAAAACGATTTCGGGTTTGTCCCCAGCGGGGATTGAACCGGGGTCTCTAGTGTCAAGAGCACTGACTCTTTTTTTTTTTTTTGTGTAATTTTGTTTTTATTTTTTAAATGTAACATAAATGCTAGACAAAAGAACTTAAAACTAGCTTAACTAACTTAACAATTCATAAATTGTTCTTAATTCTAACCTACGGGTACTCTAAGCTAATCTAATCTATATTATTAATGTGCCTTTCGGCTTAATCTACTTGTTTTTTGTAGTCTTTAGTGACAAACTTAGTTTATTTATTATTTGCCAAGAAAACTTTTAAAAAAAAAACTTGGCTAAACTTAACTTAACTACTTAACCTACCTTATACTAACTTACCCTAACATAGAACTATCTTAACTATGTCCGTAACAGTACAGGCGTATATGTTATGTATATGCTTAACATATATAATTTATACGCCGTGGTGAACCGTTTTTTGGGTTTTTGTTTTATATTTTTTTTGTTTTATAATTTTTTTTTTCCCTTAATAACTACCTTAAAACCTATGTAAGTTGGCCACCATGGTCAACTACCGGATCGTTTAAAAAGGCCAGCTGTGGCGGAGACTGGTAAGCCCCGAAGATCAGACTGTTGGAAGAAGTCATAGCTCGTGCAATGTGCCTTCTGATCAGCTTAATAATAAAATTATCTATCCTGTTCAAGTTTGCCTCGTTGTACAGGACCTCGTTAGGATAGTACTTCTTGTACTCAGACTCGGGTGTACGATACAACCGGAGACAGGACCGAAGACACTGTCTCTCGAACAACCTCATCTTTTCCATCTGGGAAGGACTCACGTTGATCCACAACGGACAACCGTACGCCATAATTGCCCTGATGAGGGCCATGTAGCAGATTACCTTCACCCTGGTATCAAGTTGGCTGCTGTAAAACAACCACCTTGGCGCAGCAAAGGCATTTCTGGCTTTCGTCAGAGCAATATCTATATGTTTGTCAAATACAGATATTGATCCTGCCAAATGCCAAGATATCTGACCACACTTTTCACAGCTAACGGCCGTCCCTGCGGGTCAACTATGCCGAACTTGCGCCAGTTTAAGCGAATATCCCGCGACGCCATGTACAACGGGGTCCTGAAAAGGGTAGTTTCGCACTTCAAGAAGTTGATAACCAACTTCCAGACGTCGCAAAATCGATATTCGCAGTTTAAGCGAATATCCCGCGACGCCATTTACAACAGGGTCCTGAAAAGGGTAGTTTCGCACTTCAAAAAGTTGATAACCAACTTTTAGTCGTCGCAAAATCGCTGAATTTTCTCGAAGTCACGCTGCAACAAGATATTTATTACCTCGACCTTCGGACCTGATCTGTACGCTACTAGGTCGTCGGCGTACGCAATTAAGTGCGGCATGGAACCTATAAGTTCAGCACTGAATATTGAAAACAAGATCGGCGAACCAATCGCCCCCTGTTGTAGACCATTTTTAATGTCAAAGACCGTAGTGGAAGTTACGTCGCCACTTTTTACGACGAACTTTCCACCTGTTATCATGTCATAGATCATGGTATCATGTATGGTATGGTATCATGGCCCGCCCTGAATCCGAACTGGTTATCCGGTATGATTTTATTTTCATCAACCCATTGCTTCAGAACTCGAATGACGATACTCTGGAGATCTTCTTGCGAAATCAAGATGTGATTTCTATCATTGGCGACGGCATTATGTGCCGAATTATCGTCACTGAACCTGGTGAATCCTGGATTCTCAGATCGCCATTGACTTATCTCGTTGCGGAGATAGAAGTGGTTTAGCAGTGCCCTGTTTCCCAGGTCGTGATTCAGCCTACTAACCAAGTTGATCGTATACACTCGCTGAAACACAGCACCAATAGCTTTTACCTTCTCCTGGGGATCCTCAACCACGAAGACGTCATTGTCTAGCACTGCCCTACTTATATCGATGCCAACTGAAGTCAGTAATTGTTCGTTAGTTGTCGTTCTGGGAAGTCGAACAGCCTGAATGTCGTTTTCATCTTTCCTCCGGAATATTTTATTTACTTGCGGGAACATACCCGGGTTGTTGGATCGTACAGCCCGGATTTTGTTGCCCCAGTGCAAGCTTATAGCCAAGCTATAATTTATTCTTATTAACTGTTGGAGGTTCTTGATCTCCGACTTCAGTGCCCTGACTTCCGCGTTTTGCGGATCTGTAAACCGCCTGTGCAAGAGTTTGAGTCTTGACAGCAGTCTATTTTTGTGCACGTGAAGTGCATCGATGGTAGCATTTCGATAGACGTCACTGTCATCGATTTGCACTACCTTCAGAATCTTCTTGTCCATGGTACGTTTAATTACGTCGTCCATTTGTATGAGGTACCTGTTAACCTCAGCGTTAGTTAGGTTTCTGTTTGTCGGCGGATTGATCCCACTCAAACGTAGTTCTGTGGATAAAGTCCTGGAGAAGCGTGGCCAGTGGGCCTTATTATAATTATAATGGTGCCTCTGGACATACTCCTCCAGTTCTTCCACCTCGTTCGGGAGCTGAATAGCCGCGAAGAGCCCGCAGTGATCACTCTCATACTCAACCGCAGTTAAACAGTTCCGTGTGCGTCGTTCCACGTCTAGTATGGTTAGTCGTCTGTCTATCAGCAACAGATCCAGATAGGACCCGCTTCTGGGATACGATGGCCTATCGGTTGCAAGCAAATCTTGCTTGAACTCAATATTGTGCTCTACCGACCAGCTATACAAGAAGGTACCCCTGGTGTTATGCACTATGTTGCCCCATTCAATATGCCTTGAGTTCAAGTCTCCGGCTATGATATAATAGTTCTCCTCAAAGAGTATAGAGCAAAGAGTATCGAGCTCTGAAATGAAGTACTGATTGATACGTGCCTTTTCAGACGCATAGATAGCGAACACATATAAATGCTTACCACCCGAAGGGGGGATGCGTCCGATACATGTTTCTATCGCCTGAAATCTTCGCACTTCACCGCTATATAGGACTTTATGACAAAGGCCTTTTTTGATTAAGAGAGCGACCCCGCCAGCTAGGTAGGTTCGATCTCATCGAATGATGTGATAATTATTGTACGTGAGTGTGTGCATCTGATTTAGCTTAGTCTCGCAAACCATCAACACGTCAGGATTATGCGTTTGCAGTAAGTTGCCGAAATTTAATTGTCGTTCGGGTTTGATCAGTGAGTTCACATTCACTGCTAGAATTTTTAGGTTACAGGCTGCCTGTGCAGCCATCAGACCGATGTGGCGTTTGGCTCGGCGAACAGCGTGGAGTAGATGAGGTCTACTCGCCGGTGTAACAGTGGTAGCTGGAGCACGGGGCACTGGCCTCGCTTCTACCATTTTTCCTTTCCTTTTTGCTTCTATTATCTTCCTCATTTCTTGGACCTTAGGGCAACCCCGATAGTTTGCTGAGCACTGACTCTACTCTGTCGGCTAACTCCTGTTCTGAAGAAACCGCGACACTTGCGCAACTTCACTACTGCTTTAGTTTGTCTTTTCTTTTAGGAAGCCGAATCACTCGCGAACTTTTATTGCACTATTCTGTTCAGTGGTCTGTGAACGACTGCGTGCAAGGGCGTTTACGGTGTTTATATGCTAGACATATATAAGTTACGCGCCTTTGCTCACCCTTTTTTTTATTTTATATTGTTTTTTTTTTTCTTTGTCTGACTTAACCTAACTTAAACCTACGTAAGTGGGCTGTTGTCCAACAGACCGACTATCACTGACATTAATGTCGTGCTGTCAAAGGCGGAGACTGGGTCTGGTGTAACCACCAAAAGAAGTGCCGCTCCTTTGCACTCTCTCTCCTATCTCGAGCGGGGATCGCTCTATTGAACCGGAGTTGATCTTCGTGTTCACGAGCGATATCCGATTCATAGAGGAGTCGCCTGTCAACTGTTCGGCGTACAGCGTGGAATAAAGCCGGTGTGGCGTACCCTCTCATGATACATATGGTTCGGGTAACAAGCCCCAAAGATCAGACTGTTGTAGACATCATACACCTTGCAACCTGTCGTCGTGTTAAAGAAATTATATTCTTTTCATTTTCCTTGAATTGAACTATTCGTTCCAATTCGTCTTCAGTATCGGAGGGCAGAGAACCAGAACTGTTGCTGCTGACAGCGAACAGCCCTTCCCCTCCACCAGAGACGTATTGTACCGTCTCTTCCCCTTCTTCACCAGACTCGGCTGCTGACGTACTCGATGCGGCCTCACTCTGATCTTCCCCTTGCATCTCTTCGGGTGATGCATTGATGTAGCGGCGTTTGGTTTGGTTGGAAGAAGTTTTCTTCCTCCTTCTCTTTACTGCGCCTTCTGTGGGCACCGTTGACTGGTGGCCTGTCGCTGCCACCGATTTTTGCTGGTCATTGCCCGCTTCTGAGAGCGCGGACCGCTAGTGGTTATCCATTTCCCGCACTCACTCACTTAACTAAGTGTCCATGGGCCACGGAGAGGACGAGGAAAAGAAAAAAAAAAAAAACGATTTCGGGTTTGTCCCCAGCGGGGATTGAACCGGGGTCTCTAGCGTCAAGAGCACTGACTCTTTTTCTTTTTTTTTTGTGTAATTTTGTTTTTATTTTTTAAATGTAACATAAATGCTAGACAAAAGAACTTAAAACTAGCTTAACTAACTTAACAATTCATAAATTGTTCTTAATTCTAACCTACGGGTACTCTAAGCTAATCTAATCTATATTATTAATGTGCCTTTCGGCTTAATCTACTTGTTTTTTGTAGTCTTTAGTGACAAACTTAGTTTATTTATTATTTGCCAAGAAAACTTTTTAAAAAAAAACTTGGCTAAACTTAACTTAACTACTTAACCTACCTTATACTAACTTACCCTAACATAGAACTTAGGACTATCTTAACTATGTCCGTAACAGTACAGGCGTATATGTTATGTATATGCTTAACATATATAATTTATACGCCGTGGTGAACCGTTTTTTGGGTTTTTGTTTTATATTTTTTTTGTTTTTTTTTGTTTTATATATTTTTTTTTTGAATTTTTTTTGTTTTATAATTTTTTTTTTCCCTTAATAACTACCTTAAAACCTATGTAAGTTGGCCACCATGGTCAACTACCGGATCGTTTAAAAAGGCCAGCTGTGGCGGAGACTGGTAAGCCCCGAAGATCAGACTGTTGGAAGAAGTCATAGCTCGTGCAATGTGCCTTCTGATCAGCTTAATAATAAAATTATCTTTCCTGTTCAAGTTTGCCACGTTGTACAGGACCTCGTTAGGATAGTACTTCTTGTACTCAGACTCGGGTGTACGATACAACCGGAGACAGGACCGAAGACACTGTCTCTCGAACAACCTCATCTTTTCCATCTGGGAAGGACTCACGTTGATCCACAACGGACAACCGTACGCCATAATTGCCCTGATGAGGGCCATGTAGCAGATTACCTTCACCCTGGTATCAAGTTGGCTGCTGTAAAACAACCACCTTGGCGCAGCAAAGGCATTTCTGGCTTTCGTCAGAGCAATATCTATATGTTTGTCAAATACAGATATTGATCCTGCCAAATGCCAAGATATCTGACCACACTTTTCACAGCTAAAGGCCGTCCCTGCGGGTCAACTATGCCGAACTTGCGCCAGTTTAAGCGAATATCCCGCGACGCGATGTACAACGGGGTCCTGAAAAGGGTAGTTTCGCACTTCAAGAAGTTGATAACCAACTTCCAGACGTCGCAAAATCGATATTCGCAGTTTAAGCGAATATCCCGCGACGCCATTTACAACGGGGTCCTGAAAAGGGTAGTTTCGCACTTCAAGAAGTTGATAACCAACTTCCAGTCGTCGCAAAATCGCTGAATTTTCTCGAAGTCACGCTGCAACAAGATATTTATTACCTCGACCTTCGGACCTGATCTGTACGCTACTAGGTCGTCGGCGTACGCAATTAAGTGCGGCATGGAACCTATAAGTTCAGCACTGAATATTGAAAACAAGATCGGCGAACCAATCGCCCCCTGTTGTAGACCATTTTTAATGTCAAAGACCGTAGTGGAAGTTACGTCGCCACTTTTCACGACGAACTTTCCACCTGTTATCATGTCATAGATCATGGTATCATGTATGGTATGGTATCATGGCCCGCCCTGAATCCGAACTGGTTATCCGGTATGATTTTATTTTCATCAACCCATTGCTTCAGAACTCGAATGACGATACTCTGGAGATCTTCTTGCGAAATCAAGATGTGATTTCTATCATTGGCGACGGCATTATGTGCCGAATTATCGTCACTGAACCTGGTGAATCCTGGATTCTCAGATCGCCATTGACTTATCTCGTTGCGGAGATAGAAGTGGTTTAGCAGTGCCCTGTTTCCCAGGTCGTGATTCAGCCTACTAACCAAGTTGATCGTATACACTCGCTGAAACACAGCACCAATAGCTTTTACCTTCTCCTGGGGATCCTCAACCACGAAGGCGTCATTGTCTAGCACTGCCCTACCTATATCGATGCCAACTGAAGTCAGTAATTGTTCGTTAGTTGTCGTTCTGGGAAGTCGAACAGCCTGAATGTCGTTTTCATCTTTCCTCCGGAATATTTTATTTACTTGCGGGAACATACCCGGGTTGTTGGATCGTACAGCCCGGATTTTGTTGCCCCAGTGCAAGCTTATAGCCAAGCTATAATTTATTCTTATTAACTGTTGGAGGTTCTTGATCTCCGACTTCAGTGCCATGACTTCCGCGTTTTGCGGATCTGTAAACCGCCTGTGCAAGAGTTTGAGTCTTGACAGCAGTCTACTTTTGTGCACGTGAAGTGCATCGATGGTAGCATTTCGATAGACGTCACTGTCATCGATTTGCACTACCTTCAGAATCTTCTTGTCCATGGTACGTTTAATTACGTCGTCCATTTGTATGAGGTACCTGTTAACCTCAGCGTTAGTTAGGTTTCTGTTTGTCGGCGGATTGATCCCACTCAAACGTAGTTCTGTGGATAAAGTCCTGGAGAAGCGTGGCCAGTGGGCCTTATTATAATTATAATGGTGCCTCTGGACATACTCCTCCAGTTCTTCCACCTCGTTCGGGAGCTGAATAGCCGCGAAGAGCCCGCAGTGATCACTCTCATACTCAACCGCAGTTAAACAGTTCCGTGTGCGTCGCTCCACGTCTAGTATGGTTAGTCGTCTGTCTATCAGCAACAGATCCAGATAGGACCCGCTTCTGGGATACGGCCTATCGGTTGCAAGCAAATCTTGCTTGAACTCAATATTGTGCTCTACCGACCAGCTATACAAGAAGGTTCCCCTGGTGTTATGCACTATGTTGCCCCATTCAATATGCCTTGAGTTCAAGTCTCCGGCTATGATATAATAGTTCTCCTCAAAGAGTATAGAGCAAAGAGTATCGAGCTCTGAAATGAAGTACTGATTGATACGTGCCTTTTCAGACGCATAGATAGCGAACACATATAAATGCTTACCACCCGAAGGGGGGATGCGTCCGATACATGTTTCTATCGCCTGAAATCTTCGCACTTCACCGCTATATAGGACTTTATGACAAAGGCCTTTTTTGATTAAGAGAGCGACCCCGCCAGCTAGGTAGGTTCGATCTCATCGAATGATGTGATAATTATTGTACGTGAGTGTGTGCATCTGATTTAGCTTAGTCTCGCAAACCATCAACACGTCAGGATTATGCGTTTGCAGTAAGTTGCCGAAATTTAATTGTCGTTCGGGTTTGATCAGTGAGTTCACATTCACTGCTAGAATTTTTAGGTTACAGGCTGCCTGTGCAGCCATCAGACCGATGTGTCGTTCCGGTGGGCGAACAGCGTAGAGCTCAAGGAACTGTTTTTGGAGCTGAGCGATCTGCCCCTGGATAGAGAGCCGGACCGTCTTCAGATCCAAATCGGCTTCAGGATGTCTGGCCACTGGGACTGGGGCCACCTTCGGCACTGTCTGTTGTACCAGCCGGCCTGATGCCATTTGGGCATAGGAGACCGGTGCAACAGTGGTAGCTGGAGCACGGGGCACTGGCCTCGATTCAACCATTTTTCCTTTCCTTTTTGCCTCTATTATCTCCCTGATTTCTTTTACCTTAGGGCATCCCCGATAGTTTGCAGGGTGTCCGCTGGTCTTGCAGAGAACACATTTCAGAATGCTCCTGTCATCAACTTTTTCAGTCCCCAAAGGACATTCTCCTCGAGTGTGGGTTCCTGCGCATTTGACGCAGCGAGACTGCATGTTACAGTTCGCCGCGGCATGCCCGAACCTTTGACAACAAGCACACTGGAGTATGTGCCATGTCTTTTTTAGTGTTTGCGCTTTGCGCAGTTCTACGAGGATGTCCTTGGGATCAGTGTCCGGATCCACGCCCTTAAGGAGCATGGTCTGCACCTTCTCCCCTTTTGGGGTATATGAGAAAAACTCGGCCTACGCCACCGCTAGCCTTTCTTTAATAGCTTGATAGTCTCCCACTGATGAGCAGTGGACAGACAATCTTAATGGACCTTTATATTTCATAAAATAAGCAGTTTTGGCGACCAACTTACATATTATGTCGACGTCCTTTGTCTCCAGTCCGAAGACCTTGATTGGTGGGCAACTCTCCTTGTTGACTGCGGCCGGTTGATATTGCTGTTGTTTCTGCTTTTGTTGTTGTTGCTGCTTCTGCTGTGCCTGCTTCTGCTGCTGTTTTTGCTGCTGTTGCTTTGGCTGCTGCTGCTGTTGTTGTTGTTTGGCAGCTGTTGTACGCTGTCCCTTTGGCAGTTATTGGGACACCTTTTGTTGTTGCTGTTGCTTTGGCCGCTGTTGTTGTTGCTGCTGCAGCAGTTTCTACTTGGCCAACCTTTTGGCCTCTAATTTTTTTTTAATGGCTTTTATGTGCGCATCCACTTCCGCCTTCTCCCTCTGGGCTTTGGCGAGTACCTCGCGTTCCTCCTCCTCTTCGTCATGACGACTCGGATGACATTAACGCACTATAGGAGTTCCCTCTACCTCCATAGGAGAATCTCCTCTCGCCCTCTTCTGATTCATATTCGACATTGTCGAATGGATGTTTTTGTTGTGGCTCATCATCGGCTGTTTCTACAGCTGCTGTTGTTGTTGCTGCTGCTGAAGTGCTTGCTGTTGCTGTAGTTACTGCAACTGCTGTTGTTGTTGCTGCGGATATTTCCATACGGCGCTTCATAAGATCTGGCTGCGGCTGCAGCTTCTTCCTCCTCTTTGACCTCGTCTCTGGCCTATCTGGTAGGTGGTCTGACGCACTCGCTTGGTGGTCTGGACCGGTGCAAGCCACCGGTTCATCATGTTTTCCCGTTTTTCGAGCGCGGGTTGCTCTACTGCGTCCATCACGCCACTCACGAATATATTCACCTTATGAGTATTTGTTTTAATTGTTTATCTCAAAAAAAGGACCTTTACTTTCCACGGGACTCGAACCCGGCACCACGATATCACCGGCGATTACTCTACCGCGAGGCTACTAGTTCTTATTGATTTTAAGCCACACTTTACGCACTTCACTAAAATTTAATTATCGCACTAAGTCGCAACACGTCTCATCTGTTTGGAGGTCTGTGAACGACTCAAGCGATGACGCTACCGACTGAGCTATCGACACTATATAGTTTGCCGTGTTATTTTGCGCACTTGAAAATTACTACTCCGAACTGAAGCCGAACACGTCTGCACTGTGTGGAGGTCTATGAACGACTGACCCCTTGTAATGCTTTCCCAGATGCAATGTAGGTAATCTAAGAACTGGATTTTCTTTAGATTACCCGGTTTGCTCGTGGGCGACAGCTGAACAATATAGTCGGGCTTGACCCCGACGATCTCGACACCGTCACACACGTGCTCTTTGAGCATTTGGAAGGCCTTTTCCGCCTCAATTGGCGTGGGGATCTTTAGCAACATCGCTGGACATTTTTCAATTTTTGGGGTATAGAAAAAAAACTGCAGCCTCGACATCATTAAGTACTCTTTAAGTGTATTATATTGATCCACCGTCTTGCAGTGGATTGAATATTTTTCAAAACCTTTGTTCTGTTTAATTATAAAGTTACCACTACCTATGGCTTCTTTACATACCTTAGCCGTCTGTTCTACATGTGACCTGTAGATATTTATCGGTGGCACCTGTTCCTTCTTTGATGGCCGCTGCTGTTGTTGCTGAGCTGATGACTGTTGCTGGGCTGTTGAAATTGGCTGCTGCTTCTGCGTCTTCTGTTTTGATGGTTGTCGATGTTGCTGTGCTGCTGGCTGCTGCTGCGTTGCTGCATGGGGCTGCGATTTTGACTGCTGCTTAGCTTTTTGTTGCTGAGCTGCTGGCAGCTGCTGTTGGTGGGCTGCTGGCGGCTGCTGTTGCTGAGCTGCTGGCCGCTGTTGTTGGTGGTCTGCTGGCGGTTGTTGTTGCTGGGCTGCTGGCCTCTTTTGTCGCTGAACTGCTGGCAGCTGTTGCTGCTGGACTGCGGGCGGTTGTTGTTTATGCCTTGCATTTTTCTTTTTCATTTGTGCTGGCTGTTTTTCTCGCCTTTGTTGTTGTTGGGCCTTCCTCTGCTGGTCCAACGCTTGCCTGGCGAGAGTCATCTCTCTCAGCACTCTTATTTCTTTGAGGAGACGACTGACTCTCTCCTCCATATCCTGCAATTCATTTTCTTTGGAGCGAAGTACTCTCTCCACTTCATCCTCAGTATCGGAGGCCAACGATTCGAAGCTGTTGCTGCTAATTGCAAACGCTCGTGGGGTTCCATACTCCCACACTCACTCACTTCTTACTTAATTCTTTAATGTTTTTGTTTTTTGAAAAAAAAAACTACTAAAAACTTTTTGAAAAAAAAAAACATTAAAGAATTAAGTAAGAAGTGAGTGAATGTGGGAGTATGGAACCCCACGAGCGGTCCACGCTTTTGGAAGCAAAAAACAACAAGAACCGGTGGCAGAATCAGGACACCAGCCAACGGTGTCAAAAGAAGGCACTGCGAAGAGGAGGAGGAAGAAAACTTCTCCAAAATGTGCGAACGCCGCAACACCAAGGCGTCTCCCGAGGGTCTGTAGGGGGAAGAGCAAGCAACGACGGTGTCCGAAGCAGCAGCAGCCGAGTCAGAGGAAGAGGAGGAGGTACGCTATGTGTCCGACGGAGGAGAAGGGTTGTTTGCAATTAGCAGCAACAGCTTCGAATCGTTGGCCTCCGACACTGAGGATGAGGTGGAGAGAGTACTTCGCTCCAAAGAAAATTATGTGCAGGATACGGAGGAGAGAGTCAGTCGTCTCCTTAAAGAAATAAGAGTGCTGAGAGAGATGACTCTCACCAGACAAGCATTGGACCAGCAGAAGGAGGCCCAACAACGACATAGGCGAAAACAACAGGCAGCACAAATGAAAAGGAACAATGCAGGGCAGAAACAAAAATCGCCCGCAGTCCAGCAACAACAGCGGAGAGAAGCTCAGCAACAGCAGCCGCCAGCAGCCCACCAACAACAGCTGCCAGCAGCTCAGCAGCAAAAAGCTAAGCAGCAGCCAAAATCGCAGCCCCAGGCAGCAACGCAGCAGCAGCCAGCAGAACAGCAACATCGACAACTATCAAAACAGAGGACGCAGAAGCAGCAATCAATTTCAGCAGCCCAGCAACAGCCAGCAGCTCAGCAACAACAGCAGCGGCCATCAATGAAGGATCAGGTGCCACCGATAAATATCTACAGGCAAATGTAAAACAGACGGCTAAGGTATGTAAAGAAGCCATAGGTAGTGGTAACTTTATAATTAAAAAAACACAGGTTTTGACAAATATTCAATCCACTGCAAGACGGTGGATCAATATAATACACTTAAAGAGTACTTAATGATGTCGAGGCTGCAGTTTTTTTTCTATACCCCAAAAATTGAAAAATGTCCAGCGATGTTGCTAAAGATCCCCACGCCAATTGAGGCGGAAAAGGCCTTCCAAATGCTCAAAGAGCACGTGTGTGACGGTGTCGAGATCGTCGGGGTCAAGCCCGACTATATTGTTCAGCTGTCGCCCACGAGCAAACCGGGTAAAAACAGCGAAGGCTTTTCTAGCATTGGTCAGAGTCCCTTCTATATGTTTGTGAAAATACAGGAAATGATCTAACCAAATGCCGAGATATCTGACTACACTTTTCACGATTAATGGCTGGCTCTAAGGGTTAACAATGCAAAACTCTTTCCAGTTCTTACGCGTATCACTTGAAGCCCTGTGCACCGGGGCACGGAAAAGAATAGTTTCACATTTCAGGAAGTTGATAAGCAACTTCCAGTCATAACAAAATTTAGTTATTTTATTTGCATCCCGTTGCAACAGGGTGGGTATGACTACTACCTTCGGCGCTGATCTGTAAGAAAAAGAAGCAAATATAGCAAACAATAATGGGGATCCTACCGCCCCCTGTTGTAGACCGTTTTCTACACTAAATACTCTATTTGAAGTTACGCCGTCAAATTTCACGACGAACTTCCTACTTGTTATCATATCATAAATCATGTATAGCAATGGTTTATTTAGCCTAAGTCTGACCAACTTAAGGAACAGGCCTTCTAACCAAACGGTATCAAATGCCTTTTCCAAGTCGAACAGACAGGCACCCGTACACTGATTTTTATCCATATTCCATTGTATGTTGGAAACCAACTTTGCAGCAGCATGCACTGTCGAATGCCCTGCCTTAAATCCAAACTGGTTGTCCGGCAGAATATTGTTGTCCTCCCATGTCTGCAGAGCTCTAATGACAATCTTTTCAAATGCCTTGCTGATGCAAGGAAGAAGACTTATCGACCGAAGATTAGTTTTGATTGTTTAAGGATTGATTGTACTACAACTGTCTTCCAATGTGCCGGGTAATGTGCATTACTTAGCGCATTATTAAACAGTGTCGTATAAATTTCCACTGCCGCCGGAGGGAGATGATTGAGCACGATGTTCGGGATACCATCTGTCCCAGCCGATTTCTTGTTCTTAATGGCCTGAGTGATCGCGATGTGATTTGCATCGTTGGCGACGGGATTATTTGCCATATTTACGTCATCGGATCTGGTAAAAGCAGGATTCTCAGATCGCCATCGACTGATCTCCTCACGGAGATAGAAGTGATTTACCAAGGCTCTGTTCTCTAGATCGTGATTTGACCGTCTGACCTCGTTGACCTTATACACTTTCTCGAAAACAACGCCTATGGTATTACCCTTCTCTTGGGGATCTTCGATCACGAAGAATTCGGTATCTAGCACGGACTCATCTGAATCTATATCAACTGATGTCAGTAGTTGTGCGTTGTCGTTTGTTCTCGGAAGTCGTACGATTGGAATGTCATTTTTATCTTTCCTCCTGAATAATTTATTTACTTGCGGGAACATACCCGGGTTGTTGGATCGTACAGCCCCTATTTTATTGCCCCAATGCAAGCTTATGGCAAGATTATAATTTATTTTTATTAGTTGTTGGAGATTTTTGATCTCTGACTTCAGAGATCTGACCTCCGGACTTCTCGCATCTGTAAACCGTCTGTGCAAGAGTTTGAGTCTAGACAGCAGTCTACTTTTGTGCACGTGAAGTGCGTCGAAGCACTGTCTCTATGTACTCGGCCAGGTATTCCTTTTCCATAGCTTGGGAGCTTACGCATTTTATCACTGCACTACTACCACTTATGGATTTTTTGTCGACACTCTCGAATCGCACTGCACAGAGGTCTGTGTACGACTGAGTACAATAATGTCGAATGAAAGATTTGTCTTTGCTTTTAGTGAATTGTTTTATTCAATTTTCTTTTTCTTTTGTGCTCAACTACTTCCTTATTCTAAAATACGTTCCTGCTCTTTCCTATGACCCTCATTTTCAGCATGAGCTCAGTCATGTCATTTAAGATTGGATCTTGGACATCCAAAGCTAAACCGTATCCATGAGTTCGCTTTCTGGAATCAGGATATGGTGATCTAATGTTCATAACATCGAATCAGTCATTGGTCTGAAAAGTAGTAACAAGTTTATTGTTCCAACATTATAAGCAAATATTCGTAATAAATATTACAGTTTTAAATAATTTGGAGCATTCTTCCCAATTGTGATCACATAGGTGGCCTACAGTTGCAGCCCTTGTGAGAGCTTGTGCAACAGTGTGGGAGAACAATTTTGTTGCCATCTTAACCTTTTGCCTTTCGCCTCCAACAACATTAAAATAGCCTGGAGTAATTTTATGTGTTATTGAGAGATCTCCCCAAGTTAAGGAAAGGAGTGATAAAATTATTTCCTTCCTTACTTCTTTGCCATTTATTAAAACCCATGTTCAACAAAGTGGTTTCTCATGAGTTTGTTGTGAATGATCCTGGAATGTGAAGCAATTGTTAAAGGATTTGTAATTCAGATTTTCATAAGTGCTTATCAAGGTTTCTCCATGGTTACTTCTAGTTTCTTGTATAGTCCTCTCATTCTTCCTCCCAGATCACTGACAATAGCAAAAACATTATACTCAGATTCGCTGACTTTGTCAAGAATATGGTGTAAAATGTTCGGTATCATTTGACAATCAAAGTCATAGAAAACAGGCTGCTTCCAAGAAGTCCTGTGTGATTTAATAAAAAAAATAATGTTGACTGTGGTTGTATCATTGGAACCATTCCCATCTTCAACTTGAATTCATTACTTTTGCAAAGTCATGCAATCAATTGCGATTAACTATTATTTGTAAATGGAACAACGAATATATTAATTTACCCATTTAAAACTGTAAGTTCATTTCCTAGTAATCTGGAGTAAAATGTGCAGAGCAAATCCGAGACGAATGAATCTATTGCTTCCGCAAGATGTCTTTTGAAAAGACAAAAAACCGTAGATTCGGGCTTACTTTGCTATTGCGTCCATTGCAATTAAATACTGCACACCTCATTTCGGAATATTTAGATCTTCACAAACTTTTATATAATAAATCTCTCCTGGCAAGGCGGAAACCAAGAGTGGTTACATGCATATGGTGGGAAAAATTACAGAACAGTGAGTTGCGGCTAAATTTTGCGCGGCAGATATCTGAAAGGTTTGAGCGACTTTCAACTGTTCCATCGCGTGTAGAGAAGAATAGCGACTGTTTTCAGCAGCTGTCATTGCCTCTGCACTGTATATTTGATTGAAGCGTGGTGGTAAGAAAAGAACAGCATGGTTTAAAAAACCCGGAGTTCAAAAAGCGATCAGAGAGAAGAAGAAGGCCTACAGAGACTGACCGGTACACTGAATAATCCAAAGCCCCACGAACAACCTGAAGCTACTAACAATAATACGAAGAAGTGAATGCCTCGGTGTAACAGAAGCAATTTCCACTACTCCCATAGCAGGCATTGAGGTCATGTTGGGCTATCTACTATCTACAATTGACTATAAGGATTAGTCAATCAGACTGTTGACGCTGTAGCCGCTCAAGGCATGCATGTATACTTGAAAGATTACGTATTGGAACGAACGAAAGTGACTACCTGCTTCCTCGACTTTGAGGCATCCGTTGGGTTACGTCTACCAACAAAGGAAGAATAGGACCGAAAAGAACCCATCAACGACCCTACATCCATATACGTTTATGCAGATGGATCGTCAGTCGTTCACAGACCGTGCTTACAGTACACACGTGTTCCGATTTAATAAAGCCAAGCAGTAATCCAACAAAGTGAAGTAGTGCAAGTAACAAGTGGATCCGCAACAAGAGCGTGGTCAAGTGCGTAGAACTCACAGCCGTAGTCGCTCTCCGGCATTCAAAGCGAGTGGACGTGTACGTACACGAAGTACCGTGAGGGTGATGTTGTCTTCACCACTATTAAGCGAATCAAAGGTAAAAATAAATCTTTGTAGAAAAAGGAGATAGTTGCGAAAGAGAGAGTTATAGAGCACATAGCAGATGATGAAGCACGGCTGGTTCTTAATTTCCACCTGAACCAGATAAAGGATCGAATAAAAGAGTTAAGTGACCCCAAAACGAGGCAGACTAGATCCATTAACTGGATAGGATCAGCCTAGAAATGGCTGGCTGGTTCCCCTGACGCCACTGATTGGGATACACTATTACATACACAGTCAGACGTAATTGAGAACAATAATCACCAGTATAAGATCAACGAGAAAATATTCGAGATAACACACGTCATGAAGAAAATGGACGAGGTACGAGGTTGACTGTCAAAACGCAGCCATACGCAATGACGAGACTGAAAGGTTAAGGCAAACCCTACTTTATAAGATACTTATACTTAAAGAAGGGGTAAGCGATGTAATCAGAGCCTGCCAAATGGCAAAGACCGGTATAGTCAACAGCAATATACTGCACACTGAAGAAATCAACGCGATCATCAATAAACTCGAGATCCTGCCTTATCAGAATGTTGTCGAAGCCGTGCATTACTCGCGGCCCTCTGTGTATACTAACGGGACCTTACCGTTGTATGTCCTGTCAATCCCAAAGCTCGACACAAAGGTTTTCCATTTAGTGACCGCCCGTGCTGAAATTAGAAGCGGAAAACAAATCGTTCTGGACTTTACGAAGCTACTCATTAACCATGATGAAATATATGGAATTAAAGGCAGCTGTTACAGTATATCTAATTTCTCGGTATATGAAGGGGGCGTTTTGGAGAAATTATAGGAGGACAACAGTCTGTCCAGAGTCCTTAAGGGTGGCTCAGCGGTGTGTGACTTTAGAAATACGAACGAGGAGGTGGTTGAATTAATGGGGGAAAACACGATTTTTGTAACTAATGGTTCACTTTTAAATAAGAATTCCTCTATTCATTTTGAAGGTACCTATCTCATTCAGCTAGACGACGATACGGTCAGCATCCAGAAGCACACTTACTCTGGTGGAAAATCCAAATACCTTCAGGCACTTGCATCAGTATTGTCTAATGTAACCAGGAAGATGATCAGGCCAAACTTGGAACACATGCAAGACATCAACATCAATAATATCGAACACATTAAATCCTTAAAAGACACTTTTAATTCCTCCATTATTACAGAGTTTTCCATCATCATAGCTTTATTCGTCACAATTTTTATGCTGTGGAAAAAAGTCGATGGAAGGGTCGACATCCCCGAGCTCCGTCTGTCCTTCCGCCGGAAGCAGGTTCCGCAGCCAGCCCAACGTTTAAGGGAAATTCAACAATCAAGCAAAATCCGAAACCAGCAAGGTCAGCAATCCATCGATGACCAGAGTCATTCCACGTGCCTAGCTACTGATGTGCGGGACGCAGATATTTAAAAAGGGGGCTGTTAACACACGCACGCTGCAACCTCGCACACCTGTCGACGAAAGTATTGCACCAGACGCTGCGGTTACATTTTATCAAAGCACGCTCTTACTTGCCCGTGGAAATATGAATGCACGCTTGGACTTGCTCGTGGGAACCAAGGCCAACCGAGCTAAGTTGAATAACTATTAAATTTTTGTGAAGTCATTCTGATTGTGACTGCGGGTAAAATACATTAATTTTTTATAACGTTTAAAATCCGGCGTTTCACTGAAAGTGGTTGCGCGTGGAGTTATCCACGCAAAATATTTTTTTTTAAATTAAAATTAATAAAGGACTTTAACTGAAATAATATTTCTATTATTCAGTATAATAATAGTTTAGATTGGCAAACCAATCCAAACAAGAAGACCAATACACGATACCAACAAGAAAAATGTGTTTTTATATAACTTCTGCCATCCTCAGTGCACTTTTCGGGATTGAGAAGCTCCGAAAAGTGCTCGTTCCATCTGCGTAAGATGTCCAACTCATTGGAAAGCAACACACCATTTTTGGATTTGACTCCTTCGATGATGTTGATCCGTTTTAAATGAGATTCAATTTTAAAAGACAAAATATATGTTCACAAAAAATATAAAATATAATATACGTATAATATACGTATTAATATACTGTACATTAAAAAAAAACAATAACAGTAATTCAAAGGTTGTAGCGTGTGAGGTTTTAACGGGACTACACTATCGTTTAAGTTAAACTACAAATCGAACTCTGTTCAAGGTTTTAAAAACTGAGCATATGACTTCATATCCAATTGTGTGTAAATATTTCATCATACCGATTATTTATTATATTTTAAGTACATATTTTATATTGTCTTTTTTCATTGCAGTGCTGACGGTTTCGAAAGTGTTACAACAATTTGAACTCAATTCCGAATCAAAAAATGTTCCACAAAATGAGTTTTTGAATAACTTTTCAAATCCCTTAGTCATTACTCGACAATTGACAGCCCCAACACGAGAAGCGAGAACTGAAAGCAGCAGTAATTTAAGTGTGATTCAACCTGTGAACTATATTTATCCAAAACAACACAATACTGATGCAAATGTTCTAAATAAATCTACCAAATCTACATCTACTCAAAAAACAGAATTGGTTTCGCTAACAGAGCAAGAAATCTTAAACCAGATGGAAATATTGTGTCATCTGTTTTTATTTCTGGAACGTAAAGGAATTACTTTCGTCGTTTAACTAATTTTAAGCAGTTGTTTCTATTTCAGTTCCAATTTCAATAACCCAGGTCGACGCAGTTGCTGAATTCAGAAACATCAAACAACTGCTTTTTTGCGATGCTGATGCAATGCCTTTTGAACTGTTCGATGACGTTTCAGAACGCATTGTCTGCTTACATTTTGTCCATCATCTTTATCATGAACAATCGAAAATGTGCTGAACAATTTATTAATTCATTCGTAGCGCAGTGAAAATTTGGTTGTTGTTGGTATGACTGAATACGAAGCAGATCTCCCTGTGGTACCATTCTGTGTGAAACGGATGGTTTGCGATGTTCGTGTCATGAGTGGGGCTGAACTGTCGACTGATCATCACATGGTCTTGTGTGCGCTGCAGGAATGCCAGACAACAAGATTGCGCTTTATTTTTCCATTTTTTGTATGTGACGTAGGCCGGGACTGCGTGATTTGACAGCTGACTGCATTTGATATTTATTTACATACAATTTGCGGAAAGGAAGATTAAAGTTTTCAGTTCTTTGTAAATAAATTAAGATCATGAAAAAGGGACCATTAAGCTGCAAAATGGATTAATTTTAATAAATTGTGGTGAAGATCCTCGTACCTTAGTAGGTCGCTGTGAATATGCATATATCCCAAAATCACATTAACGACTAAAGCGGAAAAATACGTTCCTTCAAGCAACAGTTTCTACCCCGAAACTTTAACGGAGAGCACCTAGTGGGCATCTAGGGAACCAAATTGAAACCTCGGGCTGTGCCAATGAAAAAATTAATACATTGAACTAAAGAGTTGTTTTATTTTAGCGCACTTTCTCGGTTAATCTTTGTTAATTCAGAAGAAGAAAAGAGTATGGATGAACTCATAGGGTCAGGTGCGATTAACACCGTGTTGGAGCAGCTTAGGGGCTTAGAGAATCGCATGACCAGGATAGAGCAGAATAATTCTCAGGTGGTTATGCAATTGGTAAACGATCAGTTAGGAGCTATCACTAATTGCCTACTTGTTCTGGAAGAAACGAATATCCCTACCCAACAAGTGGAACCATTTTTTTTTTTTTAAATTCATTTTTATTAATTAATTCATGATATGCTTAAATACTAGACAAAAATGCTTAAAACTAGATGAACGAACAATGCTAGGTGTAACTTACTTGCCCTCGGCGGGCGCTCTAAGCTAAACTTAAACTTATGCTATGTCTTTCGACTTAAACTATAAAGTCATATGCTTAAAGACTAATTATCTTAACTATACATATAAATATAAAGAAATTATTTACAATTGTTACAAAAAACTTAATAACTGAACTTTTTTATTTAAAACTTATATACTAACTTACTAATAACCTACACACTACCGTAAAAAAAACTTACTACTAACTTAAGCTAAACTTACATACATATACACATGTATATATGATGATATATCCCCTCTCCCCCAACCAACAGAATTTTCGGTGTTGCATTGCAACATCCCGAACATCTCTCCTTGATACCGCCGTACTGAACCGGAGGAGACTCTCCTCAGCTCGTTGTGCGACGGAACGGTCGTAGTTGAGGCGCCCATCCACAGTTGATCTGGAGATGTGGTAGATGAGCGGTACCGCATTTATGTCTGAAATCGTTTTCGGGGGACGAAGCCGTTGTGGCGTACCCTTTCGTGGTATAATGAATTGGGGTAGCAAGCCGCCGAGATCAGGTTATTGACCGAGTTCATTGCTCTGGCAGTATGACCTTGAATCAACTTCACTAGGAAATTGTCCAACTTCGCCCTGTTGTATAAGATCTCATTGGAATAGAATTTTTTGTACTGCGACTCTGGAGTTCGATAAAGGCGAAGGCAAACCCTAAGACAAGCCCTCTCAAACAACCGAATCGTTTCCATTAAGCTTGCACTCACGTTGAACCACACGGGATAGCCATAGGTGAGCATTGGCCGGATGAGGGCCATGTAGCAGGTAACCTTCACCCTCGCATCGAGTTGGCTTACAACAGCCCACAGTCTCTTTGTAAGAGCAAAAGCGCCTCGGCCCTGGCCAGAGCAGCATCTACATGTTTGTTAAAATATAGATACTGATCTAGCCAGATCCCCAGGTATCTGACTACATTCCTTTGCGCCAGTGGTTGCCCGTGTTGTCCAACAATTGAGAACTTTCGCCAATTCTTTTTCGTATCCGCCGAGGCCCTATAAAACGGCGCCCTGAACAATATGGTTTCTGACTTCTGAAAGTTGATTTTCAACTTCCAGTCATCGCAATTTCTCATGAATGATTCGAAGTCACCCTGCACGAGAGTAGTGATGTCCTCGATCATTTTGCCTGATCTGTACACGATCAAGTCGTCGGCGTACGCAATTACGTGAGGAAGAGAACTTATCAGATCGCTCAAGTAAATGTTCAACAGGATCGGCGAATCAATGGCACCCTGTTGGAGACCATTTTTTACATTTTTACCTGTGGAGGTCACGTTGCCATTCTTGACGACGAACCGTCTACCGGTAAGCATGTTACACAGTAGGTACAGCAGTGGTTTGCTAATGCTCAGCTGATTGAGGTTGTTAAAAAGACCTTCTAACCATACCGTGTCAAAGGCCTTCTCCAGATCAATCAAGCAGGCACCTGTACATTGTTCTATATTTTAACAAACATGTAGATGCTGCTCTGGCCAGGGCCGAGGCGCTTTTGCTCTTACAAAGAGACTGTTGGCTGTTGTAAGCCAACTCGATGCGAGGGTGAAGGTTACCTGCTACATGGCCCTCATCCGGCCAATGCTCACCTATGGCTATCCCGTGTGGTTCAACGTGAGTGCAAGCTTAATGGAAACGATTCGGTTGTTTGAGAGGGCTTGTCTTAGGGTTTGCCTTCGCCTTTATCGAACTCCAGAGTCGCAGTACAAAAAATTCTATTCCAATGAGATCTTATACAACAGGGCGAAGTTGGACAATTTCCTAGTGAAGTTGATTCAAGGTCATACTGCCAGAGCAATGAACTCGGTCAATAACCTGATCTCGGCGGCTTGCTACCCCAATTCATTATACCACGAAAGGGTACGCCACAACGGCTTCGTCCCCCGAAAACGATTTCAGACATAAATGCGGTACCGCTCATCTACCACATCTCCAGATCAACTGTGGATGGGCGCCTCAACTACGACCGTTCCGTCGCACAACGAGCTGAGGAGAGTCTCCTCCGGTTCAGTACGGCGGTATCAAGGAGAGATGTTCGGGATGTTGCAATGCAACACCGAAAATTCTGTTGGTTGGGGGAGAGGGGATATATCATCATATATACATGTGTATATGTATGTAAGTTTAGCTTAAGTTAGTAGTAAGTGTTTTTTACGGTAGTGTGTAGGTTATTAGTAAGTTAGTATATAAGTTTTAAATAAAAAAGTTCAGTTATTAAGTTTTTTGTAACAATTTTTCTTTATATTTATATGTATAGTTAAGATAATTAGTCTTTAAGCATATGACTTTATAGTTTAAGTCGAAAGACATAGCATAAGTTTAAGTTTAGCTTAGAGCGCCCGCCGAGGGCAAGTAAGTTACACCTAGCATTGTTCGTTCATCTAGTTTTAAGCATTTTTGTCTAGTATTTAAGCATATCATGAATTAATTAATAAAAATGAATTTAAAAAAAAAAAAATGGTTCCACTTGTTGGGTAGTGATATTCGTTTCTTCCAGAACAAGTAGGCAATTAGTGATAGCTCCTAACTGATCGTTTACCAATTGCATAACCACCTGAGAATTATTCTGCTCTATCCTGGTCATGCGATTCTCTAAGCCCCTAAGCTGCTCCAACACGGTGTTAATCGCACCTGACCCTATGAGTTCATCCATACTCTTTTCTTCTTCTGAATTAACAAAGATTAACCGAGAAAGTGCGCTAAAATAAAACAACTCTTTAGTTCAATGTATTAATTTTTTCATTGGCACAGCCCAAGGTTTCAATTTGGTTCCCTAGATGCCCGCTAGGTGCTCTCCGTTAAAGTTTCGGGGTAGAAACTGTTGCTTGAAGGAACGTATTTTTCCGCTTTAGTCGTTAATGTGATTTTGGGATATATGCATATTCACAGCGACCTACTAAGGTACGAGGATCTTCACCACAATTTATTAAAATTAATTCATTTTGCAGCTTAATGGTCCCTTTTTCATAATCTTAATTTATTTACAAAGAACTGAAAACTTTAATCTTCCTTTCCGCAAATTGTATGTAAATAAATATCAAATGCAGTCAGCTGTCAAATCACGCAGTCCCGGCCTACGTCACATACAAAAAATGGAAAAATAAAGGCGCAATCTTGTTGTCTGGCATTCCTGCAGCGCACACAAGACCATGTGATGAAGGGGAAGAAGACTTATCGACCGAAGATAAGTCTTCGACCGATCTTCGGTCGATAAGTCTTCTTCCTTGCATCAGCAAGGCATTTGACAAGATTGTCAATAGAGCTCTGCAGACATGGGTCGAGGACAACAATATTCTGCCGGACAACCAGTTTGGATTTAGGGCAGGGCATTCGACAGTGCATGCTGCTGCAAAGTTGGTTTCCGACATACAATGGAATATGGATAAAAATCAGTGTACGGGTGCCTGTCTGTTCGACTTGGAAAAGGCATTTGATACCGTTTGGTTAGAAGGCCTGTTCCTTAAGTTGGTCAGACTTAGGCTAAATAAACCATTGCTATACATGATTTATGATATGATATCAGGTAGGAAGTTCGTCTTGAAATGTGGCGGCGTAACTTCAAGTGGAGTATTTAGTCTAGAAAACGGTCTACAACAGGGGGCTGTAGGATCCCCATTATTATTTGCTATATTTACTGCCGATCTTCTATGGTCTAAACCGGACCCAATCGCGTATGTCGATGACCTAGTGGCTTACAGATCTGCACCGAAGGTAGTAGTCATAAACACCCTGTTGCAACGGGATGCAAATAAAATAACTGAATTTTGTTATGACTGGAAGTTGCTTATCAACTTCCTGAAATGTGAAACTATTCTTTTCCGTGCCCCGGTGCACAGGGCTTCAAGTGATACGCGTAAGAACTGGAAAGAGTTTTGCATTGTTTACCCTTAGGGCCAGCCATTAATCGTGAAAAGTGTAGTCAGATATCTCGGCATTTGGTTAGATCATTTTCTGTATTTTCACAAGCATATAGAAAGGACTCTGACCAATGCTAGAAAAGCCTTAGCTGTGGCAAGTGGGTTGTTTTACAGCAGCCAACTTGATGCCAGGGTGAAAGTGATCTGCTACATGGTCCTTATACGGCCGATCATGGTGTATGGTTATCCCCTATGGTTCGGTGTGAGCCCTTCTCAGATGGAAAATATGAGGGTGTTCGAGAGACGATGGCTTAGGACCTGTCTCCGGTTGAATCGGACACCTGAGTCCGAGTACAAGAAGTACAATCCCAACGAGGTCCTGTACAACAGGGCTAACGTGAAAAGAGATAACAATTTTATAATTTCATTAACACGACGACACATTGCAAGGTGTATGATGTCTACCAACGGTCTGATCTTCGGGGCTTATTACCCGAACCTTATGTATAATGAGAGGGTACGCCACATCGGCTTATATATTAAGGTGCAAAGGAGCGGCACTTCTTTTGGTGGTTACACCAGAACCAGTCTCCGCCTTTGACAGTGCGACATTAATGACAGTGATAGTCGGTCTGTTGGACAACAGCCCACTTACGTAGATTTAAGTTAGGTCAAGTCAGACGAAAAAAAAAGAATATAAAAAATAACAAAAATATATAAAAATACAAAAAAAAAACAATATAAAATAAAAACAAGGTGAGCAAATTCGCGTAACTTATATATGTCTAGCATATAAACACCGTACACGACCTTGCACACACGTCCGCAATGTCACGGACATAGAGTAAGGTAGTTTAGGTTTTATTAGGGTTAATGTTTAATATTAGCTTAGGTTTAAGTTTAGTTTTAAGAAAATTAAAAAAAAATGTTTAGAGCGCCAGGTTTTTTCCAAGTTTTCTTGGCCAGTAAGGACAAATAATAAAGATTGTCCACTTGAATAAAAACAAATAGTAGTGTAGGCGCCGAAAGGCAAATAGATAAGCAAGATTAGGTTATTTTAGGTGAAGGGTCAGTAGGATAGTTTTTGTAAGAACATGAATTGTTTAGATAGTAAGATAGATTTAATCATTTTTGTCTAGTTTTAAGGATCATAGATTTTTTAAATAAAAATGAATTTTAAAGTTAAAAAAGTTAGAACCCACAGACGTGAACCAGAGGAGGCTGAGTTCGCGACCCAGTGGGGGCGTACATTTTTTTTTTCACTTCGCGTTCCAGATTGCACTGACGGAGAGAGTAAGTGCAGAGTATGGAACAGAAACGGCAGTCCGCTCGCCTGGAAGCAGACGGCATGAATCAACCGGTGGTAGAGGAATCACGCCACCAACCAACGGTGCCTAGAGATGGCACCACTAAGAGGAGGAGGAAAAGACAGACCACCTTCAGTTCGAAACGACGCAACACAGCGTCAAATGACAAAAACTAGGAAGACAGTGCAGCGTCTACGTCATCCAACGAGACATCACACGATGCCGATGCAGAAGACGGATATTCGTATGTGTCCGACAGGAGGGAGGGACGATTCGCAGTAAGCAGTATTAGCTTTGAATCGGTGCCCTGAAGAAGAAGTGGAGGCGTTATTTCGCTCCAAAGAAGAAAAGGTGACTGTTATGAGGGAGGAGACGAGTGCGAAAGGGCACTACGAGCCGGGCAACAACAGTTGCCACTCAATCAGGAGCAAAGTCAACAACAACAATTTGCAAAAAAGCAGAAAAGGCAGCAACAACAAAAATCAGCTCAGCTATAAAAGCAGGCAGCAGTACAACAGCGAAATCAGAAACAACAGAAAGCAGTTCAGCAACATCAACCAGAAACAGCAGCAAAAGACAGCACCGCAGCAACAACGGCATCCAGCAGTACACCAACAGCAGCAGCAGAGAACGAAAAAGGAAAAGGTACCACCTATCAAAGTTTTCGAGGAAGACATACTACAAACTGCATAGGTATGTAGGACAGCCGCGGGTATTGGTAATTTTAGCATAAGAAAAAATAAAGGTAATAACAAATATGCAATTCGCTGCATATCAGCATAATATGGTGAAAGGGGCTCTAACGATTTCGGAAACGGACATCTTTTCTTTCACACCGAAAATAGAAAAACTTAAGACAATGTTGCTGAAGTTATCCGTGCCGCTTGGAACGGAAAAGGTCTTCCAACTGCTCAAAGAGCAAGTGTATGATGGTGTCGAGATCGCCGGGGTCAAGCCCTTCATCACAGCCAAGGCTAAGGGGGAGGGGCGATAACTTCCCTTTTATATTGTACAAATGATACCCAACAGCAAACCCGGTTATCTATATGACATCCAGACATTAGAGGACTGGGATTGCATGTGGGAGAGCATACGAAGGAGCGACAGCATTCTCCAATGCTTTCGCTGCCAAAGGTTTGGGCACGCCGCGTCGAACTGCAAAATGCAGCCTCGATGAGTTAAGTGCAGTGAAAACCAGAAGGCGGAGGACTGTTCTCTGGGGAAAGTGCGAACAACTGACAAAAGTCAGATTAAGTACGTACTCTGCGGAAACGCGGGGCACACCGCCAACTATCGGGGTTGCCCTAAGTTCCAAGAGCGGAAAACAAAAAGGGTTCTGCAGAAGCAGCCCCCAGTGAAAAATCCACTTGGGGCAGCCATACCCGTCACACCTCAAGTGACCTACGCCCAAATGGCGTCCGGCTAGAGGAACACGGAAAAGCAGGAACTACCGAGCGTAGTGCCGCAAGCCTCAGTGACTAGAGCACACGAACCAGCGCCCGAATGGAAAGCTTCCATTGAAAGGCGTATGGCTCGGTTAGAGGAGCAGGTCAGCCAAATTCTGGCGCTCCTGCAGAACCCAGCACGTCAAAAGCCCTAATGGATGCGCAGACGGAGATAACTTTTAAGATCCTTGCAGTGAATGTAAATTCATAGATTGGGGTCCACGAAAAAACGAGCTCTACAGATTCTTGGACGATCAAAGCCCAGAGCTGATGCTGATTAGCGAAACCAAGCTAACTGGAGCACAGTTACTACATTATTATTAGAAGAGACCGGCCCAATTCCAGTGGTGGAGGCGGTGTTGCGATCTTCATTAAAAATAACATAAAACACAAAGTAGTGTATAGTAGTGAAGTACGAAGGTTTCAGGAGCTGGAGACCTGCATCGTGTGCATTTCGCTCCGCAGTGGAAGGAGGTTGTATGCTTTGTCGGTCTACACCTCCGGCAACCCTAGTTCCAGAACAACTATATCAGAGCTCGATTCACTCTTTCCATGTCTAAGGCTAGACTCGGAGGAGAACTATTTCATTTTGGCCGGGGATTTAAATGCCCGACATGGATATTGGGGAAACACATTTTCCAATTACAGAGGGGCCCAGCTTTATAACTAGTTTTGCTTGCACAGTGTCGAGTATAGACTTGATTTGAAAGCAACATTTATTTATTTATTTATTTATTATAATATTAATGTACAATTAAAATTGTAATCAATATGAACTATAGGGGCCAAATAGTGGCGATGACTTACGACCCTCGAAATACTTATGTCTGTCTATATTGTAAGTTTACCTACGATGCTTTTTAAAATATTAATATTGGATTGGTTTGGCTTCTTGAGGAGATGTAGTAGGTCTACGTTGTGGTTGAGGTTGTTTTGCAGTGCTGGTTGCGATGATAAAAAGCATTGACTTAAGAGATGGGTGATGGTTACTGGTCTGCGGCAGGTGAGGCAGTTTGGAGGGGACCCCCTTTTGAGCAGGTGCTGGTGAGTGAATTCTGTGTGTCCAAGACGGAGCCGGATATACATCCTAATATCCGATTTAGGTATATCGGTTGGGAATTTTGGCTGAGTTTTATTAGGGTTAATTATTTGATAGTGGTGTTTATAATTCTCGCACTCGCGTAATATTTGTTGTTGGCACTTTTGATTTATGTATCTCTTTAGATCGCGTTGAGAGAAGGTGTTGTAGGAGAGGATGGGTGCCTTGAGAGCGGCATTTGCAGCAGCATCTGCATATTCATTGCCTGCAATTCCAACATGGCCTGGTGTCCATAGCAGCTTTAACTTCGTTTGTGATTTGATGAGGATATCACGAATTTTGGATGGAGTTATAGAGTCGTTTTGTGGATTTGCGACGGCTTTTATAACAGACAGGCTCTCAGAGCAAATAACCCACTTACCTCTTGTTTGGGAATATTTTTTAGCGGCGTGGAGTATAGCTACTGCTTCTGCGGTGTATATGGAGGCGATGTTCGGTAGGATGCCTTGCAAAATGATCGAGCCTTCTTGATTTACAACTGCATAGGCTGTGTTGTCGTCTGTTTTGGAGCCGTCTGTGTATATAAAGTTCCAACCCGTACGTTTAAAAGTTTCATGGATCTCATTGAATCGAGCTGTGTATACAGTATTGCTAGTTGTGTCTTTACGTAGTACGTGCAGATATAGAAGTATGGAGTCCTCATGGAGTGACCATGGTGGATATGTAGGCGTAAACTTGGTTGCTCTCTTGCGAGGTAGATCGGTTTGTTGTCCCCAACGTAGGATGCAGTGGATTGCGGAGGGGAACCTTCGATTATGACTGTGGGTAATGGCCTTAGCTGTATCTTGGTCAATTATCGATCCCGTTTGGAAGTGGAGTTTCGCATTGAGTCGTGCAATGGATACAAAATATCTTTCTTCCAAAGAAGGAAGTCCAGCTTCAGCGAGGATGTTTTTGACTGGAGTAGTTGGAAATGCTCCAATGCTGGCTCTGGCTGCTTGGTGGTAAGTAGGTGCAACTATGTTCCTTGTAGACTTCGGACAGGAGCCGTATATAGCCAAACCGTAATCCAATGAATGCAAAGTGAATTTACATGAATATTACTTTTATTTGAGGCTAGATATTTAATTATATTGAGTCTAACAGCTAAAGATTGCTTAAGATTAATACAGTGGGGTTTCCAATTATACCTATTATTAATTAACAAACCTAGGACGTTAAGGTTAGACACTGTTTCAATTTTAATGTTGTTGAACACTAATTCTACACTAATACATTTTACTTTCCTACATATGTGAATTAATTTACATTTTTCCAAAGATAATTTAGATCCAGAATTGTGTGACCATTCACAAATTTCTTTCAGTAATTCAGAAAGTATATTTTTGGTTTTATTTAAATCATTGTATTTACATATTATGAAGGCGTCATCGGCATAGATACAATGATCTAAATCTTTGTAATTAGTTATGATTTCACTGAGTTGATTAAAGGCTATTGAAAAACAGATTACCGATAAAGGAGACCCTTGCGGGATTCCATTACTCAGCGGCATTAATTTAGAAAACATACTGCGGATTTTAACGAAGCATTTTCTGGTAGTTAGAAAGGACTTGAAGTACCCGAACATTTTTGGGCCGATTCCCCAATTCCTTAGCTTGTTGAGTATAAGGTGGATGCCTACCCGATCGAAGGCTTTCTCAAAGTCTAAAGCTAGTATTGTGATGTGGTTGCGGGCGGAGAGTGCTTTGGTAATAGCAAAGTCCAAATGAAGGAGCGCATCTATGCATCCTCTCTTAGGTTTGAAACCGACTTGGTTAGGTGTTAGTAACTTTTTGTGTTCTGCGAACCACATGAAAATATTGGCGATTATTTTTTCTAGTACTTTTGATAAACAGGGAAGTAGTGAAATTGGGCGATAGCTGTTTACGCTAGAGGGGTCTTTCTTAGGTTTGGGTATAGGTATTATGGTAGTTATCTTCCAGCTTTGTGGGATAGTGCCTTTGCTGAAGATGTTGTTGTAAAGCGACAGGAGTCTTACTTTGGATGATTGAGGAAGGTTTTTAATCATAGGGTAAGAAATTCTATCCCTTCCAGGTGTTTTCCCTACTAATTTAGACAGACACCTCTCTAATTCAAGCGGTTTAAAGTCTGATTCTATGCGAAGTATGGCCGAGTTCCTGGCTTCTTGGGGCATTATGTTAAGGCTTTCCAGTTTCAGCCTGTTAAAAGGTGGGGAGAAGTTGCAGTTATCGGAATTGGTAGACAAAGTTTCGGGAAAGAAGTTACAGACATCATTGAGGTTGGATACAGGACCTTTTGGTGTGCTGATTGAAGCAATGGGTTTACGTGTTGGATTGCCTGTCAGAGTCTTGATTTTTTGCCAAACTAAGCTTGGTGTTGATCTTGAATTAATGTTGCCTGTGAATTCTTGGAAGCTCTTCAATTTGCTGATTTTTAGCAATCTTCTAAAAACAGCATTAGCTTTTTTGTAGGCTAGTAAATTGACTTGAGTAGGATATTGCCTGAATACCCTCCAAGTTTTTAATTTTTCAGTTCTGAGTCTAGCCAAATCAGGATTCCAGGGACCAGGGAACAGATCGTTTGAGAGGTGTAGGCGATGTTTGCGGGATGGCCACATTAGCTGCACTACGAATGGCTTTAAGTATAATTGCAGCTTCTCTATTTACACATTGGATGGGAAATGGTGTCTTAGAAAGGCAAGCCTCCAGTATGTTTTGGAATAGCTTCCAGTTAGCTAGCTCAGTTTTAAATCTAGGCATATGTTTACAAACATCGCATATGTTAGATAAAAACAGTGAGATGGAAATAGGAAAGTGGTCGCTGTTGTGCAAGTCCTCAGCAATAATCCAAGTTATTTTTGGGAGAAGAATTGGTGAGCAGCAAGAAACGTCTACGTGAGTAAGCGTGCTATGAGTGGAGAAGTGGGTAGGGGAACCATCGTTTAGTATGGCTAAGTCAGACTTGATGATAAAGTTCTCGATAATCAAACCCCTTGCGTTGTTCTTAGGTGACCCCCAAAGCACACTCCAGGCGTTTAAATCGCCCGTGAGAATATATGGAGGTTGCACTTGCCGGATAATGTTTTCCAAATCTAGGGAAGCGAACTTAAGCCCAGGTGGGATGTATACACAGACAATCGTAACTTTAATACCCATATTAACCTGTACTGCAGTGGATAAGATATTTGACACAATTGGCTTGTGAGTGTGAGGAATATGATCTTTTACCAGTATACCGATACCGTGCACTGAGTTTAAGTTGCCAGGCGAGTTAGAAAAATAGCTAATGTATGATTTTGGTGATGTGGGGACTTTATTATATGCTATATGAGTTTCTTGTAAAGAGATGATATCGTAATTGCGCTCTTTCATTATTAAATTCAGTTCGTCATAATTGTTGATGTAGCCGTTAAGGTTCCATTGCAAAATGTTAAGAGATTGAAATGTATTCTGTTGCCGGGTATGTTGGTGTATATATGTTTGTCGATGATTGCCCCCGCGGGAGGGAGGGGGTTGCCGACCACATGCAGTGGATGGCGACCCGTCCCCTGCCGCGGTTTCAACCATCGACGGTGGGGTTGCAGAGGTAATGTTTTTATATGTGTTCATTTGTATTAAGAGAGTTGATTAAGCTGTTGCTTGAGTTGTTAGTGGGATTGTTAAGAGAGTGTGTTTTTGAGAGAGAAGAATTAATGTGTGTTGTAGATTGGTTCAGAGTTGGTAAGGAGAGATCGTTATTAAGAGTGATTGTTTTGGTTAATTGTGAGAGAAGTTTCTGTTTATAGGAGGAGAGTGTTGGTTGATCGGTTGAAATGCTTGTGTTGTGTGATGCAACTGCATCGAGTGGCAGAGGAGAAGAGGACATGGGAGATCGGTTGGTCATATGAGTAAGCGGTGGGGTTTGTGATGCTGTGGTGTTAGACTGAGGGGTGGGATAGGTGGAAGAGGAATTTTGAGTTTGGTGAGTATTATTAGCTAGTGTTTTTTTGATGCGCACAGAGAGAGATAAAGTGTTGGAAGAATGTGGTTTGTTAAGATCGCTGTATGTGCGTCTAGCTACACTCATACTACATTTGTCTCTGATTTTTATTGCTAATATCTCTTTATTTTGTAAGAATTTAGGACAGTCTTTTGAAGCAGAAGAGTGAGCATCTAAACAGTTAGCACACATCAACCTTGTGCAGGGCTCGGGGTCATGAGGAGGTAGATTGCAATTGACGCAGACTTTGCTTCTGGTGCACCTCTTCAATGTATGGCCCAGGAGTTGGCAGTTACTGCATCTCATAGGAGGGGGGATATATCCTCTTACCTTTGCTTTATACCAACCAATTTCAACGGTTTGAGGCAGGTGATAGAGATCAAAAGTGAATACCATAAGGCCCGTAGGCTCGGCTGTATCATTGATTTTTTTTGAGAATTTGTATACTTCGGAAACGCCCTGCGATCTCATCTCTGAAATTATTTCCGATTCTTGCACATTTTTTAGCCAAGGTGCGTACACTACACCCTTGGAGGAGTTCAGTTGCTTATGAAGGCTAGCAGTGACTGGTATCTTGCCAGCTAAGACACTTGTTCTTAAGAACTTATCAGCGATTGTTTGGCTCTTCGCTAAGAGAAGAATACTGCCGTCTTTCAATATGGAAATGTTGTCGTATTCCGTGCTGATGGCGTCAATAGATTTTCTTAAGACGAAAATACTTACGGACGAAATAGGTTTGTCCTCGGATTTGGCTGATATTACAACAAATTTGGGGTTTTTAGTGTTACGGATGGTAGGTAACTCCGGGAACTCAAAAGTAGATGTATTGCGTTTATTTTTTTTAGCTTTAGGTTGTTCAGTAGACATATCTGATAATATGTCAAACTGATTACCGGATTTAATACGCGGCCCCGGTAGGCCCATAATGAGTCTTATCAGCAAACAAATTAGAGAATATAAACCACTATATGAAGGAGAGAATGAGAAAGGAATATAATTTCACAAAAACCGACAGGAGTTTAGGCGGGAAGATGTCCCAAAAGAGAAAAGGCGTCGAACGGCAGTAGAAGTGAACGAGATGTTTACGCTACGAGAGCCAGACGATGACTGTGTTGAAAGCAACAGAGATCATGTCGTTTTCGAGAAGCGGCTCTTATCTGGATCTATTGCTGTTTGACGCAAAACTGCAGCTGACGCCCACAACTTCACAAACGGTAAACTGTTTGAACACATTCATGTATCTCAGTGACCATTGCGGACTCAGTGCCGAAATCAAGATCCCTAACGATATTGCGGAATTAGGAGAGTTTGTTCAAACGTATCCCTACAATTATTGTAGGGCACGATGGACGCTTCTCCAGACAAATGACCAGAGCACTCTCTTCGAATGAGCTCTACATACCGTCCAATAGAAACTTGTCAAACGAAGAGATTGACATGTATCTAATACAATTGGACGAAATAATTAAACGAACGATGGACAGTACGATACCTCGGTATATACGTACAAGCACCCATAACATGTATCGCAATGCGACAATTGACGCACTCCACCAACAAAAAGGTAGACTCCTGTCGAGATTAAGAACCTTGTACAGGCTGTTTACGGACAGACGAGACGAGAAAGTTAGGACACTGAAATCGCTCTTCAAAAACATCCAAACTTTGATTCCACAGAATTACCGACTTTCGGAACAATAAGATTAGGGCTGTTCGATCCAACAATCCGAGCACGTTCCCACAGATGAATAAATTCTTTCGAAGTAACAAGCAAAGCGATCTTCCGTGTCTTAAGCTCCCTAGAACGATGGACAACGAACAAAGACTGACTACAGCAGGTATTGATCCAGATAACGCTGTACTTGACGATAACTTCTTTATGGCCGAAGATCCGCAAGAAAAAGTGGAAGTACTTGGCGCGGTCTTTCAGAAAGTGTACAAGGTGAACGAGAGTGTTCACCCGAACCACGGCCTGGAGAACCGCGTACGGTTAACAACACGCTTCTTCGTAAGGATTTGCAACAATGGCGATCTGAGAACAATGGCTTTGTCGAGTTCAATACTAAGAACATGGAAGATAATGTCATCGCAGACGAAGGGGTTCATCCCCCGTTCATTTCCAAGACAGATCTTAAAGCGGTCTTCGAATCAATAAAAAAGAAGAAGTCAGTGGGAGTCGATGGGATCTCGAACATTGTGCTAAGACATCTCCCCCTGGAAGTGGTTAATATGTACACAACCCTGTTTAACAATGCTTTGAATAATGCACATTATCCGAAGCATTGGAAAACTGCGATTGTACAACCCATATCCAAACGAGGAAAAGATTCTTCGAATCCGTGCAACCTCCGGTCAATTAGTCTTCTTCCGAACATCAGCAAGATATTCGAGAAGGTGATCAATAGAGCCTTGATCAACTGAACTAAGGACAAAAATATAATTCCGGATAACCAATTCGGTTTCAAAGCATCGGATATCCAATGGAACAAGAGCCAGAAATAAGGTACGGGTGCCTGCCTGATTGGCCTGGAGAAGGCCCTTGACACCGTATGGTTAGAAGGTCTATTTTACAAGCACAATCGGCTGAGCATTAGCAAAAAACTGCTGTACCTACTGTGTAACATGCTAACCGGTAGACGGCTTTTTTTTTTAATTAATTTTTATTTATCAATTCATTAAATACTTACATACTAGACAAAAATGCTTAATACTAGTTGGACGAACAATGATTCTATTTTAACCTACTGGCCCTTGGCGGGCTCTCTAAGCTAAACTTAATCTTAATCTATGTCTTTCGACTTAACCTAACAATGCTTTTTTAAACAAAGGAAAATAAATTTATATGTGCAACTAATATTAAGAAAAATTGAAAAAACTTAATAACAGAACTATTTTTTTATTAAAACCTATATACTAACTTACATGCTACCTTAAAAATAACTTAAACTAACTTAAGCTAAACTACTTATATATGCCTATGTGTAAATATTGATATACATTATGTACAATATATACACATAGGTACACACATGTGTACGAGGGTGTATACTACATTCTTTTTTTTTTTTTTTTTTCGCTACTTACATCTTAAAAACTACCTTAACACTCTACCCTGAACTATGTAAGGCGGCCATAGGTTGCGGCTGCTCAGCTGCAAGACAGTGACCGACTACTGCTCCCATGCGGGAGTCCGCATTACCCTTTCTACCCAGGGTCTAACGGGTTCGACGAGGGAGTTCCTTTGCTCTCCAACCACCAGAATTTCCGATGCTGCATTGCAACATCTCGCACATCCCGCCTTGATACCGCCATACAGAACCGGAGGAGGCCTTCCTCAGCTCGTTGTGCAACGGAGTGGTCGTGGTTAAGTCGCCCATCCACAGTTGAACAGCCGGTGTGAAAGAGGAGCGGTACCGCATGTACGTCTTGTATCAGACCGTTCGAATCCAAATGGAGGAATGCTACGGGAGGACATATCCGTTGTGACGTATCCTTTCGTGGTATAATAAATTGGGGTAGTAAGAACCCGAGATCAAGTTATTGACAGAGTTCATCGCTCTGGCAGTATGACTCGTAACAGGTTGTTCGCCCTGTTGTTTAAGATCTCATTGGAATAGAATTTTTTGTACTGGGCAAGCCCTCTCAAACAACCGAATCTTTTCCATCAAGCCTGCACTCACGTTGAACCACACGGGACAGCCATAGGTGAGCATTGGCCGGATGAGGGGCATGTAGCAGATAACCTTCACTCTCGCATCGAGTTGGCTGTTGTAAAACAGTCTCTTTGTAAGGGCAAAAGCTCCTCGGGCCCTGGCCAGAGCAGCATCTACATGTTTGTTAAAATATAAATACTGGTCTAGAGAGATCCCCAGGTATCTGACTGCAGTCGTTTGCGCCAGTGGTTGCCCGTGTCGTCCAGCAATAGAGAACTTTCTCTAATTCTTTTTCGTATCCGCCGAGGCCTATGTATTTCGACTTCTGAAAGTTGATTTTCAACTTCCAGTCATCGCAATTTCTCATGAATGAATCGAAGTCACCCTGCACGAGAGTAGTGATGTCCTCGATCTTTTTGCCTGATCTGTACACGATCAAGTCGTCGGCGTACGCAATAACGTGAGGAAGAGAATTTATCAGATCGCTCAAGTAAATGTTGAACAGGATCGGCGAATTAACGGCACCCTGTTGGAGACCATTTTTTACATCAAAAATACCTGTGGAGGTCACGTTGCCATTCTCGACGACGAACCGTCTACCGGGAAGCATGTTACACAGTAGGTACAGCAGTGGTTTGCTAATGCCCAGCGTATTGAGCTTGTAAAAAAGACCATACGGAATTGGAAAATGTGTTCCCCAATATCCATGTCGGGCATTTAAGTCCCCGGCCAAAATAAAATAGTTATCTTCCGAGTCTAGCCTTAGACATCGAAAGAGTGAATCGATCTCATATATAGTTGTTCTGGAACTAGGGTTGCCAGAGAAGTAGACCGACACCGCATACACCTCCTTCCACTACAGAGCGAAATGCACACAATGCAGGCCTCCAACTCCTGAAACCTTCGTACTTCACTTCTATACACTACTTTGTGTTTTATGTTATTTTTAATGAGGATTGCAACACCGCCGCCACCACTGGAATTGGGCCGGTCACTTCTATTAACACTATAATTACTGTGCTCTAATTTGCCTCTCTGAGTTAGCTTGGTTTCGCTAATCAGCATCAGCTCAGGGCTTTGATCATCTAACAGTTTATAAAGCTCATTTTTTCGCGGGATCCCCACCAAAAGAAGTGCCGCTCCTTTGCACTCTCTCTCGAGCGGGGATCGCTCTACTGAACCGGAGTTGATCTTCGTGTTCAAGAGCGATATCCGATTCATAGAGGAGTCGCCTGTCAACTGTTCGGCATACAGCGTGGAATAAAGCCGGTGTGGCGTACCCTCTCATGATACATAATGTTCGGGTAATAAGCCCCGAAGATCAGACTGTTGGTAAACATCATACACCTTACAATGTGTCGTCGTGTTAAAGAAATTATAAAATTGTCTACTCTTTTCACGTTAGCCCTGTTGTACAGGACCTCGTTGGGATAGTACTTCTTGTACTCGGACTCAGGTGTCCGATACAACCGGAGACAAGTCCATCTGGGAAGGGCTCACACCGAACCATAGGGGACAACCATACACCATGATCGGCCGTATAAGGACCATGTAGCAGATCACTTTCACCCTGGTATCAGGTTGGGTGCTGTAAAACAACCCACTTGCCACAGCGAAGGCTTTTCTAGCATTGGTCAGAGTCCCTTCTATATGTTTGTGAAAATACAGGAAATGATTTAACCAAATGCCGAGATATCTGACTACACTTTTCACGATTAACGGCTGGTCCTGAAGGTTAACAATGCAAAACTCTTTCCAGTTCTTACGCGTATCACTTGAAGCCCTGTGCACCGGGGCACCGAAAAGAATAGTTTCACATTTCAGGAAGTTGATAAGCAACTTCCAGTCATAACAAAATTCAGTTATTAAGGCCTTCTAACCAAACGGTATCAAATGCCTTTTCCAAGTCGAACATACAGGCACCCGTACACTGATTTTTATCCATATTCCATTGTATGTCGGAAACCAACTTTGCAGCAGCATGCACTGTCGAATGCCCTGCCCTAAATCCAAACTGATTGTCCCCTCTAATGACGATCTTTTCAAATGGCTTGCTGATGCAAGGAAGAAGACTTATCGACCGAAGATTAGACGGAATGCTTTTGTCTTTATCCCGTTTAGGGATTGGTTGCACTACAGCTGTCTTCCAATGTGCCGGGTAATGTGCATTACTTAGCACATTGTTAAACAGTGTAGTGTAATTTTCCACTGCTGCCGGAGGGAGATGATTGAGCACGATGTTCGGGATACCATCTGTCCCAGCCGATTTCTTGTTCTTAATGGCCATATTTACGTCATCGAATCTGGTAAAACCAGGATTCTCAGATCGCCATCGACTGATCTCCTCACGGACATAGAAGTGATTTACCAAGGCTCTGTTCTCTAGATCGTTATTTGTCCGTGTGACCTCGTTGACTTTATACACTTTCTCGACAGCGCCTATGGTATTAACCTTCTCTTGGGGATCTTCGACCACGAAGAATTCGTCATCTAGCACGGACTCACCTGGATCTATATCAACTGATGTCAGTAGTTGTGCGTTGTCGTTTGTTCTCGGAAGTCGGACGATTGGAATGTCATTT
The DNA here is from genome assembly GCA_905231855.2 of Eristalis tenax. Taxonomy (NCBI): domain Eukaryota; kingdom Metazoa; phylum Arthropoda; class Insecta; order Diptera; family Syrphidae; genus Eristalis; species Eristalis tenax. Next base: position 93,395,200 of record HG993124.1, on the reverse strand, counting down.
TTATCTCTCCTCCTGAATAATTAATTTACTTGCGGGAACATACCCGGGTTGTTGGATCGTACAGCACGGATTTTATTGCCCCAATGCAAGCTTATGGCAAGATTATAATTTAGTTTTATTAGTTGTTGGAGGTTTTTGTTCTCTGACTTCAGCGATCTGACTTCCGGACTTCTCGGATCTGTAAACCGTCTGTGCAAGAGTTTGAGTCTAGACAGCAGTCTACTTTTTTGCACGTGAAGTGCGTCGACGGTGGCATGCCGATAGACATCGCAGTCCTCGGTCGGCACAACTTTCGGTATTGTTCTGTCCATTGTACGCACTATGGCGTCGTCCATTTGCTTGAGGTACCCATCAACCTCCTCTTTCGATAGGTTTCTGTTCGTTGGCGGATTGATCGCACTCGACCGGAGTTCCATGGCTAAAGCCCTGGAGAAACGTGGCCAGCGAGCCTTATTGTAATTATAAGGATTTCGCTGGGCATATTCCCCCAGTTCAACCACCTCGTTCGGGAGTTGAATAAACGCTGAGAAAGCAAGATGATCACTATCGTACTCAATCGCGGTTAAACAATTCCGTGTGCTTGTGTCTACACCCTGTATTGTCAGTCGTCTATCAATCAATAGTAAATCCAGATAATTTCCGCTTCTTTCAAATGAAGATATTTCGGTTGCAAGCAAATCAGCCCTCAACTCATCATGCCCAATCAACCAGTTGTTCAAGGCGATCCCGCGTGCGCAATTCCTATTGCATCCCCAATCTTGATGTCTGGAGTTGAAATCCCCTGCAATGATATATGGCACTGTCTGTTGTGCCGGTCTTCTACCTGACACCATTTGGGCATAGGAGATGACAGGCGTAACAGCGGTGGCTGGAACGCGAGGCACTGGCTTTGCTGCCACCGTTTTTGGTGTCCTTTTTTCGAGCTTGTTTTTAAGTTCTTGCCTTTTGGGAAGCCCCTATAACTAGCGGGGTGCCCATTAGTCCTACATAAAGCACATTTGAGGGTGCTCCTGTCCTCGACTTGGTCTTTCCTAGAGGACATTCTCCACTACTGTGGTTCTTGGCGCATTTCACGCAGCGGTACTCCATCTTGCAGTTTGCCGCGGCATGTCCGAACCTCTGGCATCTAGCAAACTGCATCGTGTGCTTACCTTTTTTTAATGTCTCCCACTTAATGACAACAGTCCCCAAGTGTTTAATTCGCTTGAGGAGCTCTTTGTTGCTAGTGGGCGTTATCTGGACCAGGAACATAGGCAAACGCCTATTTTCCCTTCGTGCCACCGCAGTGACAACCGCAACAACAGCGAGGATTTCCTCCGGATCAGTAGAAGGATCTACGCTCTAAGGAGCAGAGTCTGGAGTTTTTCTCCTTTCGGGGTGTACGTGTAGTACTCATTCAGGCCTTCTCCAACGCCTGCCTAATTAATTCGTGCACCTCCATATAGTGGCAGTGCACGGTGTGCCTGAGGGGCATTCTATAGGTATGGGAGATCTAATTTGTCTAAGTGTATAACAGCCCACTTACATAGATTTTGGAGATACTTGGACTCCGCACCGAAGATGCTTATAGGTGGGCATCTGACTCTCGTAGGTTGTGTTTGTTGCTGCTGTTGTTGTTGCTGATGTTTCTGCTGCTACTTTACTTTACTTTAAAATTCATTTATATTTTTAAAAAATCCATGATCCTTAAAACTAGACAAAAATGATTAAATCTATCTTACTATCTAAACAATTCATGTTCTTAAAAAACTATCCTACTGACCCTTCACAGGTACTCTAGAATAATCTACACTTGCTTATCTATTTGCCTTTCGGCGCCTACACTACTATTTGTTTTTTTCAATCCATGTCGACAATCTTTATTATTTGTTCTTACTGGCCAAGAAAACTTGGAAAAAAATTGGCGCTCTAAACATTTTTTGTTTAATTTTTCTTAAAACTAAACTAAAACCAAAGCTAACATTAAACCCTAACCCTAATAAAACCTAAACTACCTTACTCTATGTCCGTGACATTGCGGACGTGTGTGCAAGGGCGTATACGGTGTTTATATGCTAGACATATATAAGTTACGCGCCTCTGCTCACCTTTTTTTTATTTTATATTGATTTTTTTTGTATTTTTATATATATATATATATTATTTTTTTTTTCTTTGTCTGACTTAACCTAACTTAAACCTGCGTAAGTGGGCTGTTGTCCAACAGACCGACTATCACCGACATTAATGTCGTGATGTCAAAGACGGAGACTGGTTCTGGTGTAACCACCAAAAGAAGTGCCGCTCATTTGCACTCTCTCTCCTATCTCGAGCGGGGATCGCTCTACTGAACCGGAGCTGATCTTCGTGTTCACGAGTGATATCCGAACGAAAAAAAAACAACAAAATCATCATCAATAAAAATCCCATCAGTGCGTGAAGTGCGATTACTGAAGCTAGGTTCCGCAACAACCTTGTGGCCTAGCACATAGTGTGCACACCCTAAATACAAAAGCATTCCGTCTAATCTTCGGCCGATAAGTCTTCTCCCTTGCATCAGCAAGGCATTTGGAAAGATTGTCATTAGAGCTCTCCAGACATGGGTCGAGGAGAACAATATTCTGCCGGACAACCAGTTTGGACAACCAGTAAATAAACCATTGCTATACATGAACCTGTGGAGGTCACGTTGCCATTCTTGACGACGAACCGTCTACCGGTAAGCATGTTACACAGTAGGTACAGCAGTGGTTTGCTAATGCTCAGCTGATTGAGCTTTTAAAAAAGACCTTCTAACCATACGGTGTCAATGGCCTTCTCCAGATCAATCAAGCAGGCACCCGTACATTGTTTCTGGCTCTTGTTCCATTTGATATCCGACACCAGTTTCGACGCGGCATGAATAGTGTCATGCCCCGCTTTGAAACCGAATTGGTTATCCGGAATTATATGTTTGTCCTCAGTCCAGTTAATCAGAGCTCTATTTATCACCTTCTCGAATACGTTGCTGATGTTCGGAAGGAGACTAATTGACCGGAGGTTGCACGGATTCGAAGAATCTTTTCCTCGTTTGGATATGGGTTGTACAATCGCAGTTTTCCAATGCTCCGGATAATGTGCATTATTCAATGCATTGTTAAACAGGATAGTATACATATTAACCACTTCCAGGGGAAGATGTCTTAACACAATGTTCGAGATCCCATCGACTCCCACTGACTTCTTCTTTTTTATTGATTCGAAAACCGCTTTAAGATCTGTCTTGGAAATGAACGGGGGATGAACCCCTTCGTCGGCGATGACATTATCTGCCATGTTATCATCATTGAACACGACAAAGCCAGTGTTCTCAGATCGCCATTGTTGCTGATCTTCACGAAGAATCGTGTTGTTAACCAGTACGCGGTTCTCCAGATCGTGGTTCGGGTGAACACTCTCGTTTACCTTGTACTTCCTGAAAGACCGCGCCAAGTACTTCCACTTTTTCTTGCGGATCTTCTGCCATAAAGAAGTTATCGTCAAGTACAGCGTTATCTGGATCAATACCTGCTGTAGTCAGTATTTGTTCGTTGTCCATCGTTCTAGGGAGCTTAAGACACGGAAGATCGCTTTGCTTGTTACTTCGAAAGAATTTATTCATCTGTGGGAACGTGCTCGGATTGTTGGATCGAACAGCCCTAATCTTATTGTTCCAATACAGGTTAGCAGAAAGTCGGTAATTCTGTGCAATCAAAGTTTGGATGTTTTTGAAGAGCGATTTCAGTGTCCTAACTTTCTCGTCTCGTCTGTCCGTAAACCGCCTGTACAAGGTTCTTAATCTTGACAGGAGTCTACCTTTTTGTTGGTGGAGTGCGTCAATTGTCGCATTGCGATACATGTTATGGGTACTTGTACGTATATACCGAGGTATCGTACTGTCCATCGTTCGTTTAATTATTTCGTCCAATTGTATTAGATACATGTCAATCTCTTCGTTTGACAAGTTTCTATTGGACGGTATGTAGAGCTCATTCGAAGAGAGTGCTCTGGTGAAGCGTCCATCGTGCCCTACAATAATTGTAGGGATACGTTTGAACAAACTCTCCTAATTCCGCAATATCGTTAGGGATCTTGATTTCAGCACTGAGTCCGCAATGGTCACTGAGATACATGAATGTGTTCAAACAGTTTATCGTTTGTGAAGTTGTGGGCGTCAGCTGCAGTCTTGCGTCAAACAGCAATAGATCCAGATAAGAGCCGCTTCTCGAAAACGACAAGATCTCTGTTGCTTTCAAATCAAGTCTACACTCGACACTGTGCAAGCAAAACTAGTTATAAAGCTGGTCCCCTCTGTAATTGGAAAATGTGTTTCCCCAATATCCATGTCGGGCATTTAAATCCCCGCCCAAAATGAAATAGTTAACTTCCGAGTCCAGCCTTAGACATCGAAAGAATAAATCGAGTTCTGATATCATTGTTGCGGAGTGAGAAGAACCGGAGTAGTAGACCGACACCGCATAGCACTTCTTTCCACTGCGGAGTGAAATGCAGGCCTCCAACCCCTGAAACCTTCGTACCGCACTACTGTACACTATGTTTTTAATGTTATTCTTTATAAGGATCGCAACACCGCCTCCACCACTGGAGTTGGGCCGATCTCTTCTAATAAAATTATAATTACTGTGCTCCAATATGCCTCTCCGAGTTAGCTTGGTTTCGCTAATTAGCATCAGCTCTGGGCTTTGATCGTCCAACGATCTATAGAGTTCGTTTTTTCGATCGTTCCCTGTCAGTGAATTCAGATTCACTGCAAGGATCTTATAGCCATTAAGACTGTTGACGTGCTGGGCTCTGCAGTAGTGCCAGAATTTGGCCGACCTGCTCTTCTAACCGATCCATACGCAATTCGATGGATGATTTCCAGTCGAGCGCAGGATCATGTGCTCTTGGCTCTGAAACTGGCGGCGGTACAATCGGTAGCTCCTTTCCCGTGTTCCTCTGGCCAGACACCATTTGGGCGTAGGACACTTGAGGCGTGACGGTTATGGCTGCCCCGAGTGGATTTTTCACTGGGGGCTGCTTCTGCAGAACCATTTTTTTTCTTTCGCTCTTGGAACTTAGGACAACCCCGATAGTTAGCGGTGTGCCCCGCATTCCCGCAGAGTACGCACTTGAGCTGACTTTTGTCAGTTGCTCCTTCTTTCCCCAGCAGGCAATCCTCCGCCTTGTGGTTTTCACTGCACTTCACGCATCGAGGGAACATATTGCAGTTCGACGCGGTGTGCCCAAACCTTTGGCAGCGAGCGCATTGAAGAATGCCCTCGCCCCTTGTAATGCTTTCCCAGATGGAATGTAGGTAATCTAAAAACTTGATTTTCTTTAGATTACCCGGTTTGCTCGTGGGCTGCAGCTGAACAATGTAGAATGGTAGTTTCCACCCTTCTTTCTTTACCATAGTCGGGCTTGACCCCGACGATCTCGACACCGTCACACACGTGCTCTTTGGGCATTTGGAAGGCCTTTTCCGCCTCAATTGGCGTGGGGATCTTTAGCAACATCGCTGGACATTTTTCAATTTTTGGGGTATAGAAAAAAAACTGCAGCATCGATTATTAAGTACTCTTTAAGTGTATTATATTGATCCACCGTCTTGCAGTGGATTGAATATTTGTCAAAACCTGTGTTTTTTTAATTATAAAGTTACCACTACCTATGGCTTCTTTACATACCTTAGCCGTCTGTTTTACATTTGCCTGTAGATATTTATCGGTGGCACCTGATCCTTCATTGATGGCCGCTGCTGTTGTTGCTGAGCTGCTGGCTGTTGCTGGGCTGCTGAAATTGATTGCTGCTTCTGCGTCCTCTGTTTTGATAGTTGTCGATGTTGCTGTTCTGCTGGCTGCTGCTGCGTTGCTGCCTGGGGCTGCGATTTTGGCTGCTGCTTAGCTTTTTGCTGCTGAGCTGCTGGCAGCTGTTGTTGGTGGGCTGCTGGCGGCTGCTGTTGCTGAGCTTCTCTCCGCTGTTGTTGCTGGACTGCGGGCGATTTTTGTTTCTGCCCTGCATTGTTCCTTTTCATTTGTGCTGCCTGTTGTTTTCGCCTATGTCGTTGTTGGGCCTCCTTCTGCTGGTCCAATGCTTGTCTGGTGAGAGTCATCTCTCTCAGCACTCTTATTTCTTTAAGGAGACGACTGACTCTCTCCTCCGTATCCTGCACATAATTTTCTTTGGAGCGAAGTACTCTCTCCACCTCATCCTCAGTGTCGGAGGCCAACGATTCGAAGCTGTTGCTGCTAATTGCAAACAACCCTTCTCCTCCGTCGGACACATAGCGTACCTCCTCCTCTTCCTCTGACTCGGCTGCTGCTGCTTCGGACACCGTCGTTGCTTGCTCTTCCCCCTACAGACCCTCGGGAAATGCCTTGGTGTTGCGGCGTTTCGCACATTTTAGAGAAGTTTTCTTCCTCCTCCTCTTCGCAGTGCCTTCTTTTGACACCGTTGGCTGGTGGCCCGATTCTGCCACCGTTTCTTGTTGTTTTTTGCTCCTAAGAACGCGGACCGCTCGTGGGATTCCATACTCCCACACTCACTCACTTATTACTTTATTCTTACATGTTTTTTGAAAAAAAAAGAAGAACAAATTGCTTTAACTTTAAAATTCATTTTTATTTAAAAAAAAATCCATGATCCTTAAAACTAGACAAAAATGATTAAATCTATCTAACTATCTAAGCAATTCTTGTTCTTAAAAAACTATACTACTGACCCTTCACAGGTACTTTAAAATAATCTACACTTGCTTATCTATTTGCCTTTCGGCGCCTACACTACTATTTGTTTTTTTCAATCCATGTCGACAATCTTTATTATTTGTTCTTACTGGCCAAGAAAACTTGGAAAAAACTTGGCGCTCTAAACATTTTTTGTTTAATTTTCTTAAAACTAAACTAAAACCAAAGCTAACATTAAACCCTAACCCTAATAAAACCTAAACTACCTTACTCTATGTCCGTGACATTGCGGACGTGTGTGCAAGGGCGTGTACGGTGTTTATATGCTAGACATATATAAGTTACGCGCCTCTGCTCACCTTTTTTTTATTTTAAATTGTTTTTTTTTTTTTGTATTTTTATATATATGTATATATATATATATATTTTTTTTTCTTTGTCTGACTTAACCTAACTTAAAACTACGTAAGTGGGCTGTTGTCCAACAGACCGACTATCACTGACATTAGTGTCGTGCTGTCAAAGGCGGAGACTGGTTCTGGTGTAACCACCAAAAGAAGTGCCGCTCCTTTGCACTCTCTCTCCTATCTCGAGCGGGGATCGCTCTACTGAACCGGAGTTGATCTTCGTGTTCACGAGCGATATCCGATTCATAGAGGAGTCGTCTATCAACTGTTCGGCGTACAGCGTGGAATAAAGCCGGTGTGGCGTACCCTCTCATGATACATAAGGTTCGGGTAATAAGCCCCGAAGATCAGACTGTTGGTAGACATCATGCACCTTACAATGCGTCGTCGTGTTAAAGAAACTATAAAATTGTCTACTCTTTTCACGTTAGTCCTGTTGTACAGGACCTCGTTGGGATAGTACTTCTTGTACTCGGACTCAGGTGTCCGATACAACCGGAGACAGGTCCTAAGACATCGTCCATCCATCTGGGAAGGGCTCACACCGAACCATAGGGGTCATCCATACACCATGATCGGCCGTATAAGGGCCATGTAGCAGATCACTTTCACCCTGGTATCAAGTTGGCTGCTGTAAAACAATCCACTTGCCACAGCGAAGGCTTTTCTAGCATTGGTCAGAGTCCCTTCTATATGTTTGTGAAAATACAGGAAATGATCTAACCAAATGCCGAGATATCTGACTACACTTTTCACGATTAACGGCTGGTCCTGAGGGTTAACAATGCAAAACTCTTTCCAGTTCTTACGCGTATCACTTGAAGCCCTGTGCACCGGGGCACGGAAAAGAATAGTTTCACATTTCAGGAAGTTGATAAGCAACTTCCAGTCATAACAAAATTCAGTTATTTTATTTGCATCCCGTTGCAACAGAGTGTTTATGACTACTACCTTCTGTGGAGATCTGTAAACCACTAAGTCATCGGCATACGCGATTAGGTGCGGCATAGACCTTAGAAGATCTGCAGTAAATATAGCAAACAATAATGGGGATCCTACAGCTCCCTGTTGTAGACCGTTTTCTACACTAAATACTCTATTTGAAGTTACGCCGCCACATTTCACGACGAACTTCCAACGTGTTATCATATCATAAATTATGTATAGCAATGGTTTATTTAGCCTAAGTCTGACCAACTTAAGGAACAGGCCTTCTAACCAAACGGTATCAAATGCCTTTTCCAAGTCGAACAGACAGGCACCCGTACACTGATTTTTATCCATATTCCATTGTATGTCGGAAACCAACTTTGCAGCAGCATGCACTGTCGAATGCCCTGCCCTAAATCCAAACTGGTTGTCCGGCAGAATATTGTTGTCCTCGACCCATGTCTGCAGAGCTCTAATGACAATCTTTTCAAATGCCTTGCTGACGCAAGGAAGAAGACTTATCGACCGAAGATTAGACGGAATGCTTTTGTCTTTATCCCGTTTAGGGATTGGTTGCACTACAGCTGTCTTCCAATGTGCCGGGTAATGTGCATTACTTAGCACATTGTTAAACAGTGTAGTGTAATTTTCCACTGCTGCCGGAGGGAGATGATTGAGCACGATGTTCGGGATACCATCTGTCCCAGCCGATTTCTTGTTCTTAATGGCTTTAAAGACCCCTTGGAGATCTTCCTGAGTGATCACGATGTAATTTACATCGTTGGCGACGGGATTATTTGCCAGATTTACGTCATCGAATCTGGTAAAACCAGGATTCTCAGATCGCCATCGACTGATCTCCTCACGGAGATAGAAGTGATTTACCAAGGCTCTGTTCTCTAGATCGTGATTTGTTCGTCTGACCTCGTTGACCTTATACACTTTCTCGAAAACAGCGCCTATGGTATTAACCTTCTCTTGGGGAACTTCGACCACGAAGAATTCGTCATCTAGCACGGACTCACCTGGATCTATATCAACTGATGTCAGTAGTTGTGCGTTGTCGTTTGTTCTCGGAAGTCGGACGATTGGAATGTCATTTTTATCTCTCCTCCTGAATAATTAATTTACTTGCGGGAACATACCCGGGTTGTTGGATACCAATGCAAGCTTATGGCAAGATTATAATTTAGTTTTATTAGTTGTTGGAGGTATTTGTTCTCTGACTTCAGCGATCTGACTTCCGGACTTCTCGGATCTGTAAACCGTCTGTGCAAGAGTTTGAGTCTAGACAGCAGTCTACTTTTTTGCACGTGAAGTGCGTCGACGGTGGCATGCCGATAGACATCGCAGTCCTCGGTCGGCACAACTTTCGGTATTGTTCTGTCCATTGTACGCACTATGGCGTCGTCCATTTGCTTGAGGTACCCATCAACCTCCTCTTTCGATAGGTTTCTGTTCGTTGGCGGATTGATGGCACTCGACCGGAGTTCCATGGCTAAAGCCCTGGAGAAACGTGGCCAGCGAGCCTTATTGTAATTATAAGGATTTCGCTGGACATTTCGCTGTCTCCCACTTAATGACAACAGTCCCCAAGTGTTTAATTCGTTTGAGGAGCTCTTTGTTGCTAGCGGGCGTTATCTGGACCAGGAACATAGGCAAACGCCTATTTTCCCTTCGTGCCACCGCAGTGACAACCGCACCAACAGCGAGGATTTCCTCCGGATCAGTAGAAGGATCTACACTCTTAAGGAGCAGAGTCTGGAGTTTTTCTACTTTGGGGTGTACGTGTAGTACTCATTCCCCGCCTTCTCCAACGCCTGCCTAATTAATTCGTGCACTGCCATATAGTGGCCTCCTGCTGCTCTATTTTGCGTTTTTTTCACGCTGAGTTGGAGCTGGCGGCTCTCAATTCGTTAGAGACTTTGCTCAGCTTCCAGCTCTTCATCCTCTTCGTTGGCGGAGAAGGCCTGGTACCTGTTCCCCAGGCCCAGGTATCTCCCTTCTCCTTCTGCCGACTCGTATATAATCGAGTCGGCTAGTGCAGCCGCCGGTGCTGAAGGTGGCGCTGCTGTTGCTGATGTTGTTGGTAAGCTAGCCGCCGTCGTCTCTGCTGTTGTTATTATTGCAGCTGCCGTTGTGGCCGACGCTAGTGCTGTTAGCGCAGCTTTGCACGTTGCTGCCGTGAATATTGCAGCTATTTCGTCACCCGTTGATTTAGCTGGTGACGTCACGGTCGATGGCGTGGTCTTCTTCGCCTCCAACATCTAGACCAGGTTAGGTGCGGGGTGAAGGGGCCTCCTCTTCATCCCCCCCTCGCTTTCGACATCTCTAGAGTGGCGTGATGAGCTGGCATCGGTCGAGAAGCCATCATCATTTTCTGGTTGGCCAGCGCTGTGGTCTGATGTGCCACGGGTCGATCCACATCTGCCCCAGGCCACCCTCTCGGCCTCATTCTCACTTCTCACTTCACCCTTTGCTTTTATTGTTAATTTTTAAAAAAAGGATCACGTGTCTCTGTCGCTATTCCACCTTCGGTATTTGAACCGGGGCCTCCCACACCTGGGGTATGCACACTATGTACTAGGCCACAAGGTTGTTGCGGAACCTAGCTTCAGAATTGCACTTCACGCACTGATGTGATTTTTATTGATGAAAATGATTTTGTCTTGTTTCACGTACACTTCCACTCGCTTTGAATGCCGGAGAGCGACTGAGAGCACTGACTACGTACTCGGCCAGGCACTCCTTTGCAACACCTTCGGCGCTTACGCACTTTATCACTCCACTACTACCACTTATGGATTTTTTCTCGACACCCTCGAACCGCACTGCACAGAGTGCTGTGAACGACTGTTTATCAACTTCCTGAAATGTGAAACTATTCTTTTCCGTGCCCCGGTGCACAAGTGATACGCGTAAGAACCATTAATCGTGAAAAGTGTAGTCAGATATCTCGGCATTTGGTTAGATCATTTTCTGTATTTTTACAAACATATAGCAAAGACTCTGACCAATGCTAGAAAAGCCTTCGCTGTGGCAAGAGGGTGAAAGTGATCTGCTACATGGCCCTTATACGGCCGATCATGGTGTATGGTTGTCCCCTATGGTTTGGTGTGAGCCCTTCCCAGATGGAAAAGATGAGGGTGTTCGAGAGACGATGTCTTAGGACCTGTCTCCGGTTGTATCGGACACCTGAGTCCGAGTACAAGAAGTACTATCCCAACGAGGTCCTGTACAAAAGGGCTAACGTGAAAAGAGTAGACAATTTTATAATTTCTTTAACACGACGACAGGTTGCAAGGTGTATGATGTCTACAACAGTCTGATTTTTGGGGCTTGTTACCCGAACCTTATGTATCATGAGAGGGTACGCCACACCGGCTTTATTCCACGCTGTACGCCGAACAGTTGACAGGCGACTCCTCTATGAATCGGATATCGCTCGTGAACACGAAGATCAACTCCGGTTCAATAGAGCGATCCCCGCTCGAGATAGGAGAGAGAGTGCAAAGGAGCGGCACTTCTTTTGGTGGTTACACCAGACCCAGTCTCCGTTTAACTGCGGTTGAGTTTGAGAGTGATCACTGCGGGCTCTTCGCGGCTATTCAGCTCCCGAACGAGGTGGAAGAATTGGAGGAGTATGTCCAGAGGCACCATTATAATTATAATAAGGCCGACTGGCCACGCTTCTCCAGGACTTTATCCACAGAACTACGTTTGAGTGGGATCAATCCGCCGACAAACAGAAACCTAACTAACGCGGAGGTTGACAGGTACCTCATACAATTGGACCACGTAATTAAACGTACCATGGACAAGACGATTCCGAAGGTAGTGCAAATCGATGACAGTGACGTCTATCGAAATGCTGCCATCGATGCACTTCACGTGCACAAAAGTAGACTGCTGTCAAGACTCAAACTCTTGCACAGGCGGTTTACAGATCCGCAAAACGCGGAAGTCAGGGCACTGAAGTCGGAGATCAAGAACCTCCAACATTTAATAAGAATAAATTATAGCTTGGCTATAAGCTTGCACTGGGGCAACAAAATCCGGGCTGTATGATCCAACAACCCGGGTATGTTCCCGCAAGTAAATAAAATATTCCGGAGGAAAGATGATAACGACATTCAGGCCGTTCGACTTCCCAGAACGACAACTAACGAACAATTACTGACTTCAGTTGGCATCGATATAGGTAGGGCTTGGTTGAGGATCCCCAGGAGAAGGTAAAAGCTATTGGTGCTGTGTTTCAGCGAGTGTATACGGTCAACTTGGTTAGTAGGCTGAATCACGACCTGGGAAACAGGGCACTGCTAAACCACTTCTATCTCCGCAACGAGTACGTCAGTAGCCGAGTCTGGTGAAGAAGGGGAAGAGACGGTACAATACGTCTCTGATGGAGGGGAAGGGCTGTTCGCTGTCAGCAGCAACAGTTTTGGTTCTCTGCCCTCCGATACTGAAGACGAATTGGAACGACTAGTTCAATTCAAGGAATGTGAGATTGAAGGCATGAGAGAGAGAATGCAAGAACTCCTCCATGAAGTAAGAGAGCTGAGATCTCGGACGCTCGCAAGGCGAAAGAGAGATAAGGAGACAATGTCGCAGCAGCAGACAGCGATGAAAAGCCAAAACGAAAGGCAAAAGAAGCAACAATTAAAGCCCCCAGCGCAACAGCAACAGCGGCCAGCGGCTCAGAAGAAGCAGCAACACGCAACGCAACAGCAATATGCAGATCAGCAACAACTGCAGCCAGCAGGGTAGCAACTAATGCAAACAGCTGCTCAGCAACATAAAATGCCAGCAGCCAAAGCACCAAAAAGGGGTGCCGCACAACGTCAACAAAAGTCAGCAACACAAAATATGCTGAAGCAGAAGAAGACAACAGCGCATCAGCAACAGCAGCAGCAAAAAAAGGAAAAAGTGCCGCCAATAAAATTATACAAGCCAGACGTAGAGCAGACAGCTAAAGTATGCATGCGGGCCATAGGTGCAGGTAATTTTATCATTAGTAAGAATAAAGGTACCGACAGATATTCAATCCACTGCAATACAGTGGAACAATATAATAAGGTTAAGGGGGTTCTAGAGGTCTCGAACCTGGAGTTCTCCTTCACCCCAAAAGGCGAAAAACGCCAGTCCCATTTGTTGAAGCTTTCCTGGCCACTCGAAGCGGAGAAGGTCTTCCAACTGCTCAAGGAGCAAGTGTGCGATGGTGTCGAGTTCGTCGGGGTCAAGCCTTTCTCCACCGTAAAGGCAAGGAAAGAGGGGCGGAAATTGCTCTTTTATATAGTTCAGCTGCCACCCACAAGCAAAACGGACAATCTAAACAAAATTAAAAAGTTAGATTACTGTACTTGCAAATGGGAAAGCATAACTAGGCGCGATGGCATTGTACAATGCTATCGCTGCCAAAGGTTCGGGCACAACGCGTCGAGCTGCCAAATGGAGCCTCGATGCGTAAAGTGCGGTGAGGACGTGCGTAAAATGCGGAGAATTGTTCTCTGGGGCAAGAGGGAGCAGCTGACAGAAGTCAGCTCAAGTGCGTACTGCGGGAACGCAGGGCACACCGCTAACTATCGGGGTTGCCCTAAATACCAAGAGCGGAAATCAAAAATGGTTCTGCAGAAGCAGCCCCCAGTGAAACATCCACTCGGGGGAGCCATACCCGTCAACCCTCAAATAACCTACGCCCAAATGGCGTCTGGTCAGAGGATCACGGAAAAGCAGCTACTACCGAAAGTAGTGCCGCAAGCCTCAGTGCCAAGAGCACACGATCCAACGCCTGACTGGAAATCCCCCATTGAAAGGCGTATGGATCGCTTAGAAGAGCGGGTAAACCAAATTCTGCGCTCCTGCAGGACCAATCACGTCAACAGTCTTAATGGCTGCGCAGACGGAGATAGCTTTTAAGATCCTTGCAGTGAATGCTAATTCATTGGTGGGGATCACGCGAAAAAACGAGCTTTATAAACTGTTAGATGATCAAAGCCCAGAGCTAAACTGTTAGACTGTTAAACTGTAAAACTGTTAAACTGTTAGATGATCAAAGCCCTGAGCTGATGCTGATTAGCGAAACCAAGCTTACTCAGAGAGGCAAATGAGAGCACAGTAATTATAGTGTTATTAGAAGAGACCGGCTCAATTCCAGTGGTGGAGGCGGTGTTGCAATCCTCATTAAAAACAACATAATACACAAAGTAGTGTATAGTAGTGAAGTACGAAGGTTTCAGGAGTTGGAGGCCTGCATCGTTTGCATTTCGCTCCGCAGTGGAAGGAGGTTGTATGCGGTGTCGGTCTACTCCTCCGGTAACCCTAGTTCCAGAACAACTATATCAGAGCTCAATTCACTCTTTCGATGTCTAAGGCTAGACTCGGAGGACTTAAATGCCCGACACGGATATTGGGGAAACATGATTTCCAACAACAGAGGGGACCAGCTTTACAGCTGGTTTTGCTTGCACAGTGTCGAGTATAGACTCGATTTGAAAGCAAAAGAGATCTCCTCGTTCCCTAGGAGCGGCTCTTCTGGATCTCCTGCTGTTAGACGCAAGACTGCAGCTGACAGACATAAACCCACAAAAGGTAAACTGTTTGAACACATTCGTGTATCTCAGTGACCATTGCGGACTCAGTGCCGAAATCAAGATCCCCAACGACATTGCGGAATTAGGAGAGTTTGTGCAAACGTATCCCTTCAATTACAGTAGGGCACGATGGACACGCTTCTCCAGACAAATGACGAGAGCAATCCCTTCGAATGAGCTCCACATACCGTCCAATAGAAACTTGTCAAACGAAGAGATTGACATGTATCTACTCCAATTGGACGAGACAATAAAACGAACCATGGACAGTACGATACCTAGGTATATACGTACAAATAACCGTAACATGTGCCGCAATGCGACAATTGACGCACTCCACCAACAACAAAGTAGACACCTCTCAAGATTAAAAACCTTGTACAGGTAGTTTACGGACAGACGAGACGAGGAAGTTAGGACACTGAAATCGCTCATCAAAAACATCCAAACTTTGATTGCGCAGAATTACAGACTTTCTGCCAACCTGTATTGGAACAATAGGATTCGAGCTGTACGATCCAACAACCCGTGCATGTTCCGGCAGGTAAACAAATTCTGTGGAAGCAACAAGCAAAGCGATCTTCCGTGTCTTAAGCTCCCCAGAACGACGGACAATCAACAAATACTGACTACAGCAAGTATTGATCCAGATAACGCCGTACTTGACGACAACTTCTTTGTGGTCGAAGATCCGCAAGAAAAAGTGGAAGTACTAGGCGCGGTCTTTCAGGAAGTGTACAAGGTGAGCGAGAGTGTTCGCCCGAACCACGACCTGGAAAACCGCGTGCTGGTGAACAACACGCTTCTTCGTGAAGATCTGCAACAATGGCGATCTGAGAACAATGGCTTTGTCGTGTTCAGTGATGATAACATGGCAGATAATGTCATCGCCGACGAAGGGGTTCATCCCCCGTTCATTTCGAAGACAGATCTGAAAGAGGTCTTCGAATCAATAAAGAAGAAGAAGTCAGTGGGAGTCGACGGGATCTCGAACATTGTGTTAAGACATCTCCCCCTGGAAGTGGTTAATATGTACACAATCCTGTTTAACAATGCTTTGACTAATGCACATTATCCGGAGCATTGGAAAACTGCGATTGTGCAACCCATATCCAAGAGAGGCAAAGATTCTTCGAATCCGTGCAACCTCCGGTCAATTAGTCTCCTTCCGAACATCAGCAAGGTATTCGAGAAGGTGATAAATAGAGCTTTGATCAACTGGACTAAGGACAAACATATAATTCCGGATAACCAATTCGGTTTCAAAGCGGGGCATGACACTATTCATGCCGCGTCGAAACTGGTGTCGGAGCGAGGAACAAGAGCAACGGAACAAGAGCGAGAAACAATGTACGGGTGCCTGCTTGATTGATCTGGAGAAGGCCTTTGACACCGTATGGTTAGAAGGTCTTTTTTACGAGCTCAATCGGCTGGGCATTAGCAAACCACTGCTGTACCTACTGTGTAAAATGCTTACCGGTAGACGGTTCGTAGTCAAGAATGGCAACGTGACCTCCACAGGTATTTTTGATGTAAAAAATGGTCTCCAACAGGGTGCCGTTAATTCGCCGATCCTGTTCAACAAAAAAAAACGTAATTGCGTACGCCGACGACTTGATCGTGGACAGATCAGGTAAAAAGATCGGGGACATCACTACTCTCGTGCAGGGTGACTTCGATTCATTCATGAGAGATTGTGATGACTGGAAGTTGAAAATCAACTTTCAGAAATCGGAAACCATATTGTTCAGGACGCCGTTGTATAAGGCCTCGGCGGATGCGAAAAAGAATTGCCGAAAGTTCTCAATTGTTGGACGACACGGGCAACCACTGACGCAAAGGACTGTAATCAGATACCTGGGGATCTGGCTAGACGAGTATCTATATTTTAACAAACATGTAGATGCTGCTCTGGCCAGGGCCCGAGGCGCGTTTGCTCTTACAAAGAGACTGTTTTACAACAGCCAACTCCATGCGAGAGTGAAGGTTATCTGCTACATGGCCCTCATCCGGCCAATGCTCACCTATGGCTGTCCCGTATGGTTCAACGTGAGTGCAAGCTTGATGGAAAAGATTCGGTTGTTTGAGAGGGCTTGTCTTAGGGCTTGCCTTCGCCTTTATCGAACTCCAGAGTCCCAATACAGAAAATTCTATACCAATGAGGTCTGATACAATAGGGCGAACCTGATACGAGTTGTCAATTTCCTGGTGAAATTGATTCGAGGGCATACTGCCAGAGCGATGAACTCGGTCAATAACTTGATCTCAGGGGCTTACTACCCCAATTCATTATACCACGAAAGGGTACGTCACAACGGCTTCGTCCCCCCAGAAGCATTTCTCCATCTAGACAAGCACAGTGTGATACAAAATGTAAATGCGATTTCGCTTATCTACCACATCGCCAGATCAACGGTGGATGGGCGACTCAACCAGGGTCTCCTCCGGTTTAGTACGGCGGTATCCAGGCGGGACATCCGGGATGTTGCCATGCAGCACCACAAATTTTGGTGGCTAGGAAGAGAAGACACTCCCGCTTCGAATCCATTCGACCCCCGTTAGAAATTGTAGTTCAGACTCCCGTATTGTGAAAAGTCGGTCCCCTGTCTTGCAGTGAATGTGATATGCATGATATCAGCTGCAACCTATGGCCGACGTACTTAGCTTAGAGTAGAATAAGGTTTAAATACACAAAAAAAAAAATAAAAAAAAAACAAAAAAACATAAAATTAGAATGTATACATGTATACATAGTGATACATATATACATTATGTATATTAGGGATTAATACGTGTACACAAGTGTATAAATTTATATACATATGTATATGTATATATAAGTAGATTAGCTTAAGTTTGTAAGTTTTATTTTAAGGCAGAATGTAAGTAAGCGTTTAAGTTTTAAGAAAAAACAAAAGTACTGTCGTTAAATTTTTTAAATTTTTTACTTAATATTTTTTTATTCTGGTAAAATGTGTTACATGCACTCCAATCATGTTAGGTTAGGTTGTTGCCGCTACTGTGGTTGGTGCAGCTGTTGTCGTTGTTGTTTTTGCTGCCGTTTCGATGGCGTGGTCTTCTTCGCCTTCGACATCTAGACCAGGTTAGGTGCGGGGTGAAGGGGCCTCCTCCTCTTCCCCCTCTCGCTCTCGCCATCTCTAGAGTGGCGTGATGAGCTGGCATCGGTCGAGAAGCCAGTATCATCTTCTGGTTGGCCAGCGCTCTGGCCTGGTGTGCCACGCGTCGATTCACCTCTGCCCCCAGGCCACCCTCTCGGCCTCATTCTCACTTCTCACTTCACTATGCTATTAGTGTTAATTTAAAAAAAAACGCATCACGTGTCTCTGTCACTATTCCACCCTCGGTATTTGAACCGTGGCCTCCCACACCTGGGGTATGCACACTTTTTACCTTAACTTTACTTTTTTTATTAAAAAAAAATCCATGATACTTAAAACTAGACAAAAATGATTAAATCTATCTTACTATCTAAACAATTCATGTTTTTAAAAAACAGTCCTACTGACCCTTCACAGGTATTATCTACACTACTATTTGTGTTTTTTTTCAATCCATGTGGACAATCTTTATTATTTGTTCTTACTTGGAAAAAACTTGGCGCTTTAAACATTTTTTTTTTAATTTTCTTAAAACTATACTTAAACCTAAGCTAATATTTAACCCTAACCCTAATAAAACCTGAACTACCTTACTCTATGTCCGTAAAATTGCGGACGTGCGTGCAAGGGCGTTTTTTTTTTAATCCATTTTTATTTTTTAATTCATAACAGCTTACATACTAGACAAAAATGCTTAAATCTAGTTGAACGAACATTGTTAGTTCTAACTTACTGGCCCTCGTCGGGCACTCTAAGCTAAACTTAATCTTATTATATATCTGTCGACCTAACCTGACATGATTGGAGTACATGTAACACATTTTACCAGAATAAAATAATATTAATTAAAAAATTGAGAAAAAAATGTACTAACAGTATACATGTGTATACGTATATATCCCTAATATACATAATGTATATATGTATCACTATACATGTATACATTCTAACCTCTTTTTTTTTTATCGCCTTATTCTACCCTATGCTAAGTGCGTCGGCCATAGGTTGCAGCTGATATTATACATATCCAATCCACTGCAAGGCAGGGGACCGACCTTTCCCAATATGGGAGTCTGAACTACCCTTTCTAACCGGGGTCGAAAGGATTCGAAGAGGGAGTGTCTTCTCTTCCCAGCCAC
This sequence comes from Eristalis tenax, assembly GCA_905231855.2. Classification (NCBI taxonomy): domain Eukaryota; kingdom Metazoa; phylum Arthropoda; class Insecta; order Diptera; family Syrphidae; genus Eristalis; species Eristalis tenax. The sequence goes on along the minus strand of HG993124.1, from coordinate 93,376,329 downwards.
CAAAATTTGTGGTGCTGTATGGCAACATCCCGGATGTCCCGCCTGGATACCGCCGTACTAAACCGGAGGAGACCCTCCTCAGCTCGCTGTGCGACGGGACGGTCGTGGTTGAGTCGCCCATCCACAGTTGATCTGGCGATGTGGTAGATAAGCGAAACCGCATTTACATTTTGTATCAGACTGTGCTTGTCTAGATGGAGAAATGCTTCTGGGGGACGAAGCCGTTGTGACGTACCCTTTCGTGGTATAATGAATTGGGGTAGTAAGCCCCTGAGATCAAGTTATTGACCGAGTTCATCGCTCTGGCAGTATGCCCTCGAATCAATTTCACCAGGAAATTGACAACTCGTATCAGGTTCGCCCTATTGTATCAGACCTCATTGGTATAGAATTTTCTGTATTGGGACTCTGGAGTTCGATAAAGGCGAAGGCAAGCCCTAAGACAAACCCTCTCAAACAACCGAATCTTTTTGCACTCAAGTTGAACCACACGGAACAGCCATAGGTGAGCATTGGCCGGATGAGGGCCATGTAGCAGATAACCTTCACCCTCGCATCGAGTTGGCTTACAACAGCCAACAGTCTCTTTGTAAGGGCAAAAGCGCCTCGGGCCCTGGCCAGAGCAGCATCTACATGTTTGTTAAAATATAAATACTGGTCTAGAGAGATCCCCAGGTATCTGTCTACAGTCCTTTGCGCCAGTGGTTGCCCGTGTCGTCCAACAATAGAGAACTTTCGCCAATTATTTTTCGTATCCGCCGAGGCCATATACAACGGCGTCCTGAACAGTATGGTTTCCGACTTCTTAAAGTTTATTTTCAACTTCCAGTCATCGCAATCTCTCATGAATGACTCGAAGTCACCCTGCACGAGAGTAGTGATTTCCTCGATCTTTTTGCCTGATCTGTACACTATCAAGTCGTAGGCGTACGCAATTACGTGAGGAAGAGAACTTATCAGATCGCTCAAGTAAATGTTGAAAAGGATCGGCGAATTAACGACACCCTGTTGGAGACCATTTTTTACATCAAAAATACCTGTGGAGGTCACACTGTGTCAAAGGCCTTCTCTAGATCGATCAAGCAGGCACCGGTACATTGTTTTTGGCTTTTGTTCCATTGGATATCTGAATGGTGTCATGCCCCGCTTTGAAACCGAATTGGTTTTTCGGAATTATATGTTTGTCCTCATTCCAGTTAATCAGAGCTCTATTTATCACTTTCTCGAATACCTTGCTGATGTTCGGAAGAAAACTTATTGACCGGAGGTTTGCTAGGATTCGAAGAATCTTTTCCTCGTTTGGATATGGGTTGTACAATCGCAGTTTTCTAATGCTCCGGATAATGTGGATTATTCAAGGAATTGTTAAACAGGATTGTGTACATATTAACCACTTTCAGAGGGAGATGTCTTAACACAATGTTCGAAATCCCGTCGACTTGTGGTTCGGGCGAACACTCTCGCTCACCTTGTACACTTCCTGAAAGACCGCGCCTAGTACTTCCACTTTTTCTTGCGGATCTTCGACCAAAAAAAGTTGTCGTCAGGAAGAGGGTTGTCTGGATCAATACCTGCTGTAGTCAGTATTTGTTCGTTGTCCGTCGTTCTAGGGAGCTTAAGACATGGAAGATCGTTTTGCTTGTTGCTTCTAAAGAATCTGTTTATCTGCGGGAACATGCTCGTGTTGTTGGATCTTACAGCCCGGATCTTATCCTTTCAATACGAGTTAGTAGAAAGTCTGTAATTCTGAGCAATTAATGTTTGTATGTTCTTAATCAGCCATTTCAGTGTCCTAACTTCCTCGTCCCGTCTGTCAGTAAACAGCCTGTATAAGATTTTAAGACAGGTTTTTGTTGATGGAGTGCGTCGATTGTCGCTTTACTGTACATGTTTTGGTTGTTTGTACGTATGTACCTAGGTATCGTACTTTCCGACGTTATTTTTACTGTCTCGTCCAATTGGATTAGATACATGTCAATCTCTTCGTTTAACAAGTTTCTATTGGACGGTATGTTGAGCTCATTCGAACTGCGGAGCGAGATGCTCACGCTGCAGGCCTCCAACTCCTGAAACGTTCGTATTTCAATACTATACACTACTTTGTGTTTTATGCTATTTTTAATGAAGATCGGAACACCGCCCCCACCACTGGAATTGGGCCGGTGTCTTCTAATAACATTGTAATTACTGTGCTCCAATTTACCTCTCTGAGTAAGCTTGGTTTCGCTAATCAGCATCAGCTCTGGGCTTTGATCGTCCAACAATCTATAGAGCTAATTTTTTCGTGGGATCAATGAATTTACATTCACTGCAAGGATCTTAAAAATTCTCTCTGGCTGCGCATCCATTAGGACTTTTGACGTGCTGGCTTCTGCAGAAGCGCCAGAATTTGGCCGACCTGGTCCTCTAACCGAGCCATACGCCCTTCAACGGACCGCTCTTAAAACTTAGGGCAACCTCGATATTAGCGGTGTGCCCTGCGTTCCCGCAGATTACGCACTTGAGCTAACTTTTGTCAGCTGCTCCCTCTTGAGCAGTAGGAATACCTTCTCCGCTTCGAGCGGCCAGGAAAGCTTCAACAATCGGGACTGGCGTTTTTCGCCTTTTGGGGTCAGGGAGATGAACTCCAGGTTCGAGATCTCTAGAACCCCCTTAACATTGTTATATTGTTCCACTGTATCGCAGTGGATTGAATATTTTTCGGTACCTTTATTCTTATTTATAATAAAATTACGTGCACCTATGGTCCGCTTGCATACTACCGTTGTCTGCTCTACGTCTGGCTTGTATAATTTTATTAGCGGCACTTTTTCCTTTTTTTGCTGCTGCTGTTGCTGATGCGCTGTTGTCTTCTTCTGCTTCAGCATATTTTGTGTTGCTGACTTTTTTTGCGTGTTGCTGCTTCTTCAGAGCCGTTGGCCTCTGTTGCTGTTGCGCTGTGTGCTTCATTTGTTGTATTTTTGCATTGCTTTTTGGCTTTTCATCGCAGGCTGCTGTTGGGACATTGTCTCCGTCTCTCTCTTTCGCCTTGCGAGCGTCCGAGATATCAACTCTCTTACTTCATGAAGGAGTTGTTTCATTCTTTCTCTTATATCTTCAATCTCATTTTCCTTGAATTGAACTATTCGCTCCAATTCGTCTTCAGTATCGTAGGGCAGAGAACCAAAACAGTTGCTGCTGACAGCGAACAGCCCTTACCCTCCATCAGAGACGTAAGAGTACGTGCACCAGGGCGTATATGTTATGTATATGCCTAACACATATAGTTTATATGCCGTGGTGCACTTTTTTTGCGTTTTTTTCTTATATATTTTTTGTTTTATTTTTTTTTCCTTGAAACCTATGTAAGTTGACCACCATGTATTGGAGTCGCCTGTCCACTGTTCGGCGTACGATATGGAAGATCACAGGGCTTCCGTCTGTATCCTGTATTAGGCCAATCGTGTCTAAATAGAGCAATGCTTCGGGAGGAATAAAGCCGTTAAGGCGCACCCTTTCATGGTACATAATATTGGGGTAGTAAGTCCCGAAGATCAGACTGTTGGAAGAAGTCATAGATCGTGCAACGTGCCTTCTGATCAGCTTAAAAATAAAATTATCTATCCTGTTCAAGTTTGCCTCGTTGTACAGGACCTCGTTAGGATAGTACTTCTTGTACTCAGACTCGGGTGTACGATACAACCTCATCTTTTACATCTGGGAAGCACTCACGTTGAACCACAACGGACAACCGTACGCCATAATTGGCCTGATGAGGGCCATGTAGCAGATTACCTTCACCCTGCTATCAAGTTGGCTGCTGTAAAACAACCTCCTTGCCGCAGCAAAGGCATTTCTGGCTTTCGTCAGAGCAATATCTTTATGTTTGTCACAATACAGATATTGATCCAGCCAAATGCCAAGATATCTAACCACACTTTTCACAGCTAACGGTCGTCCCTGCGGATCAACTATGCCGAACTTGCGCCAGTACAGCGCGGTCCTGAAAAGGATAGTTTCACACTTCAGGAAGTTGATAGCCAACTTCCAGTCGTCGCAAAATCGGACCTGATCTGTACGCTACTAGGTCATCGGCGTACGCAATTAAGTGCGGCATGGAACCTATAAGTTCTGCAGTGAATATTGAAAACAAGATCGGCGAACCAATCGCCCCCTGTTGTAGACCATTTTTAATGTCGGAGACCGTAGTGGAAGTTACGTCGCCGACAAGCTTTCTACATGTTATCTTGTCATAGATCATGTATATCAGTAGTTTACTTATGCCGAGCCTGACTAACTTGAAGAAGAGGCCCTCCAGCCAAACGGTGTCGAACGCCTTCTCCAAGTCAATCAGACAGGCACCCGTGCACTGATTTTTGTTTTTGTTCCACTGAATATCGGAAACCAGCTTTGACGCAGCATGCATGGTATCATGGCCCGCCCTGAACCCGAACTGGTTATCCGGTATGATTTTATTTTCATCAACCCATTGCTTCAGAACTTGAGTGACTATCTTTTCACAAACCTTGCTTATGTAAGGAAGAAGAGAAAATCAAGATATGATTTCTATCATTGGCGAGGGCATTATGTGCCAAACTATCGTCACTGAACCTGGTGAATCCTGGATTCTCGGATCGATGCCAACTGAAGTCAGTAATTGTTCGTCATTTGTCGTTCTGGGAAGTCGAACGGCCTGAATGTCGTTTTGGTCTTTCCTCCGGAATATTTTATTTACTTGCGGGAACATACCCTGTTTGTTGGATCGTACAGCAGGCTTATAGCCAAGCTATAATTTATTCTTGGAGGTTCTTGATCTCCGACTACAGTGCCCTGACTTCCGGGTTTTGCGGATCTGTAAACCGTCTGTTCAAGATCTTGAGTCTTGACAGCAGTCTACTTTTGTCCACGTGAAGTGCATCGATGTTAGAAGTTCGATAGACGTCACTGACATCGATCTGCACTACCTTCGGAAAATCTTGTCCATCGTACGTTCAATTACGTCGTCCATTTGTATGAGGTACCTGTCAACTTCCGCGTTAGTTAGGTTTCTGTTTGTAGGAGGATTGGTCCCACTCGAACCTAGTTCTGTGGTTAAAGTCCTGGGGAAGCGTGACCAGCGGGCCTTATTATAATTATAATGGTGCCTCTGGATATACTCATCCAGTTCTTCCACCTCGTTCGGGAGCTGAATAGCCGCGAAGAGCCCGCAGTGATCACTCTCATACTCAACCGCAGTTAAACAGTTCCGTGTGCGTCGTTCCACGTCTAGTATAGTTAGTCGTCTGTCTATCAGCAACAGATCTAGATAGGACCCGCTTCTGGGATACGATGGCCTATGGGTGGCAAGCAAATCTATCTAAATCTAGGTAGGTTTGATCTCTTCGAATGATGTGATAATTACTGTACCTGAGTGTGTGCGTCTGATTAAGCTTTGTCTCGCAAACCATCAGCACATCAGGATCATGCGTTTGAAGTACGTTGCCGAAATTTAATTGTCGTTCAGATTTGATCAATGAATTTACGTTCACTGCTAGAATTTTAGGTTACAGGCTGCCTGCGCAGCCATCAGACCGATGTGGCGCTTGCTCAAGGAACTGTTTTTGGAGCTGGGCAATCGGCCCCTGCATAGAAAACAGGATCGTCTTCAGATCCAAATCGGCTTCAGGTTGCCTGGCCACTGGGACCCGCCACTGGACTACCCTTCGCCTTCCTGATGCCATTTGGGCAGAGTAGACTGCCGGTGTAACAGTGGTAGCTGGAGCACGGGGCACTGGCCTTGCTTCTACCATTTTTCCTTTCCTTTTTGCCTCTATAATTTTTCTGATTTCTTGGACCTTAGGGCATCCCCGATAGTTTGCAGGGTGCCCGCTGGTCTTACAGAGAACACATTTCAGAATGCTCCTGTCATCAACTTTTTCAGTCCCCAAAGGGCATTCTTCTCGAGTGTGGGTTCCTGCGCATTTGACGCAGCGAGACTGCATGTTACAGTTCGCCGCGGCATGCCCAAACCTTTGACAACGAGTACACTTAATATTTCCCATTTGTCACCAATGGAGCCCAAACGATTAATACGCTTTAGGCTGTCTATTTTGGTGTCTGAGGTGACCTGTATTAGGAAGAACGGAAGTTTTCTGTTCTCCCTTTTCGCTGCCGCAGTGATGAAGGGCTTAACCCCAACGAACTGGACATCGTCACTCTGCGCTTTGCGCAGTTCAGCGAGGATCTCCTTGGGATCAGTGTGAGGATCCACGCCCTGAAGGAGCATGGTCTGCACCTTCTCCCCTTTCGGGGTATACGAGAAAAACTCGGCCTCCGCCACAGCTAGCCTTTCCTTAATACCTTGAAAGTCTGTCACTGATGAGCAGTGGACACACAATCTTAATGGACCTTTATACTTAATAAAATAGCCATTTTGGCGACCAACTTACATAGGAGGTCGACGTCCTTTGTCTCCAGTCCGAAGACGTTGATCGGAGGGCATCTCTCCTTGTTGACTGCGGCCGGTTGATGTTGCTGTTTTTTCTACTTTTGTTGTTGTTGCTGCTTCTGCTGTGCCTGCTTCTGCTGCGGTTTTTGCTGCTACTGCTTTGGATGCTGCTGTTATTGTTGTTTGACAGCTGTTGGGACGCCTCTTGCTGTTGCTGCTGCTTTGGTCGCTGTTGTTATTGCTGTTGTTGTAATTGCTGCTGCAGCTGTTTCTCCTTGGCCAATCTTTTGGCCTCTAATTTTTTTGATGGCTTTTATGTGCGCATCCAATTTCGCCTTCTCCCTCTGGATTTTTGCGAGTACCTCGCGGTCCTCCTCCTCTTCGCCATCCTACTCGGATGACATTAACGCACTATAGGAGTTCCCTCTTCCTCCGTAGGAGAATCTCCCCTCGCCCTCTTCTGACTCATATTCGACATCGTCGAATGGATGTTGTTGCTCGTCTGCAGCTGTTTCTACAGCTGCTGTTGTTATTGCTACTGCTGAGGTGCTTGCAGTTGATTTTGTTGCTGCTGCGGATATTTCCGCAACCTTGGGGTCGCCTGAGGTGAAACTGGAACGGCGCTTCACCAGATTTGGCTGCGGCTGGAGCTTGTTCTTTAACTACTTAACCTACCTACCTAACTTACCCTAACATAAAACTTAAGACTATCTTAATTATGTCCGTAACAGTACGGACGCGTGCACCAGGGCGTGTATGTTATGTATATGCTTAACATATATAATTTATATGCCGTGGTGCACCTTTTATTGGGTTTTTGTTTCTCATATTATTATTTTTTTTTTTTTTTTTTTGATTTTGTGTTTTATAATTTAATTTTTTTTTTTTCTTCTTAATAACTACCTTAAAAACCTATGTAAGCTGGCCACTAGGCTCAACTACCGGGTCGTTTAAAAAGGCCAGCGGTGGCGTAGACTGGCTTTCGTCAGAGCAATATCTTTATGTTGTAGACCCCCTTGTTGTAGACCATTTTTAATGTCAAAGACCTGGTAGAAGTTACATCGCCATTTTTCACTACAAACTTCCTACCTGTTATCATGTCATAGATCATGTATAGCAGTGTTTACTTATGCCGAGCCTGACCAACTTGAAGAAGAGGCCTTCCAACCAAACGGTGTCGAACGCCTTCTCAAAGTCAATCAGAAAAGCACCCGTGCACTGGTTTTTGTATTTGTTCCACTGAGTGTGGGAAACCAGCTTTGACGCGGCATGTATGATATCATGGCTCGCCCTGGATCCGAACTGGTTATCCGGTATGATTTTATTTTCATCAACCCATTGCTTCAGAACTCGAGTGACTATCTTTTCAAAAACCTTGCTTATGTAAGGAAGAAGACTGATCGACCGGAGATTTGTCGGAATGGACTTGTCTTTGTCCCGTTTAGGGTTTAGGGATTATCATGGCTCGCCCTGGATCCGAACTGGTTATCCGGTATGATTTTATTTTCATCAACCCATTGCTTCAGAACTCGAGTGACTATCTTTTCAAAAACCTTGCTTATGTAAGGAAGAAGACTGATCGACCGGAGATTTGTCGGAATGGACTTGTCTTTGTCCCGTTTAGGGATTGGTTGCACTACAGATGTTTTCCAGTGCGAACATTGTGTAAGTTTGAATCGCTGCGGGGGGAAGATGCCGAAGCACAATATTCGGAAATCCATTGATTCCCGCTGACCTGTGATTTCCATCATTGGCTCGATGCCAACTGAAGTCAGTAATTGTACATTCTGGGAAGTCGAACGGCCTTAATGTCGTTTTGATCTTCCCTCCAGAATATCTAGTTTACTTGTGGGGACATACCTGGGTTGTTGAATCGTACAGGCCAAATTTTGTTGCCCCAGTGCAAGCTTATAGCCAAGCTTTAATTTCTTCGTATTAACTGCTGGAGGTTCTTGATCTCCGACTTCAGTGCCCTGACTTCCGCGTTTTGCGGATCTCTAAGCCGTCTGTTCAAGAGCTTGTGTCTTGACAGTAGTTTACTTCTGTGTACGTGAAGTGCATCGATGGCAGCTCACTGACCCTACTCTGTCGGCTGGCTGCTGTTCTGAAGGAACCGCTACACTTGCGCTTCACTACTGCTTTAATTTGTTTTTTTTTTTTTAAAAGCCGAATCACTCGCGAACTTTTACTGCACTTTTCTGTTCAGTGGTCTGTGAATGATTGAAAGAATACCTAAAGATCTCGAAGTTGGAGTTCTTCTTATTCACCCCTAAATGGCGTCTGGTCAGAGGAACACGGAAAAGCAGCAACTACCGAAAGTAGTGCCGCAGCCTTCAGTGCCACAAGCACACGATCCAACGCCAGATTCAAAATCGTCCATTGCAAGGCGTATGGATCGATAAGAGGAGCGGGTAGACCAAATTCTGGCGATCCTGCAGAGCCAACCACGTCAAACGTTTGAATGGCTACGCAGACGGAGTTCACTTACAAGATGCTTGCAGTGAATGCGAATTCATTGATAGGGATCCCGCGAAAAAACGAGCTCTATAAACTTTTGGATGATCAAAGTCCAGAGCTGATGCTGACTAGCGAAACCAAGCTTACTCAGAGAGTCAAATTGGAGTACAGTAATTATAGTAATATTAGAAGAGACCGGTCCAATTCCAGTGGTGGAGGCGGTGTTGCGATCTTCATTAAAAATAACATAAAACGCAAAATAGTGTATAGTAGTGAAGTACGAAGGTTTCTGGAGTTGGAGGCCTGCATCGTGTGCATTTCGCTCCGCAGTGGAAGGAGGTTGTATGCGGTGTCGGTCTACTCCTCTGTCAACCCTAGTTGCAGAACAACTATATCAGAGATCGATTCACTCTTTCGATGTCTAAGGCTGGACTCGGAAGATAACTATTTTATTTTGGCCGGGGACTTAAATGCCCGACATGGATATTGGGGGAACACATTTTCCCATTCCAGGGGGACCAGCTTTATAGCTAGTTTTGCTTACACAGTGTTGAGTATAGACTCGATTTGAAAGCAACAGAGATCTCGTCGGTTCCGAGAAGCAGATCTTATCTGGACCTCTTGCTGCTTGACGCAAGATTACAGGTAACCGATACAAACTCACAAACGGTAAACTGTTTGAACACATTTGTGTATCTCAATGACCATTGCGGACTCAGTGCCGAAATCAAGATACCTAACGATATTGCGGAATTAGGAGAGCTTGTTCAAACGTATCCCTACAATTACAGTAGGGCACGATGGACACGCTTCCCCAGACAAATGACGAGAGCACTCTCTTCGAATGAGCTCCACATACCGTCCAATAGAAACTTGTCAAACGAAGAGATTGACATGTATCTAATACAATTGGACGAGACAATAAAACTAACGATGGACAGTACGATACCTCGGTATATACGTACAAACAACCAAAACATGTACCGCAATGCGACAATCGATGCACCCCACCAACAATAAAGTAGGCTCCTGTCAAGATTAAAAACCTTGTACAGGCGGCTTACGGACAAACGAGACGAAAAAGTTAGGACACTGAAATCGCTCATCAAAAGCATCCAAACTTTGATTGCACAGAATTACCGACTTTCTGCTAACCTGTATTGGAACAATAAGATTAACGCTGTTCCCACAGATAAACAAATTCTTTCGAAGTAACAAGCAAAGCGATCTTCTGTGTCTTAAGCTACCTAGAGCGACGGACAACGAACAAATACTGACTATAGCAGGTATTGATCCAGATACGGCCGTACTCGACGGTAACTTCTTTATGGTCGAGGATCCGCAAGAAAAAGTGGAAGTACTTGGCGCGGTCTTTCAGGAAGTGTACAAGGTGAACGAGAGTGTTCGCCCGAACCACGACCTGGAGAACCGCGTACTAGTTAAGAACACGCTTCTTCGTGAAGATCTGCAACAATGGCGATCTGAGAACACTGGCTTTGTCGTGTTCAATGATGATAACATGGCAGATCTTAAAGCGGTCTTCGAATCAATAAAAAAGAAGAAGTCAGTGGGAGTCGACGGGATCTCGAACATTGTGCTAAGACATATCCCCCTGGAAGTGGTTAATATGTTCATAATCCTGTTTAACAATGCTTTGAATAATGCACATTATCCGAAGCATTGGAAAACTGCGATTGTACAACCCATATCCAAACGAGGAAAAGATTCTTCGAATCCGTGCAACCTCTGGTCAATTAGTCTTCTTCCGAGCATCAGCAAGATATTCGAGAAGCCTTGATCAATAGAGCCTTGATCAACTGGACTAAGGACAAAAACATAATTCCGGATAACCAATTCGGTTTCAAAGCGGTGCATGACACCATTCATGCCGCGTCGAAACTGGTATCGGTATCCAATGGAACAAGAGCCAGAAACAATGTACTGCCTGATTGATCTGCAGAAGGCTTTTGACACCGTATGGTTAGAAGGTCTTTTTTACAAGCTCAATCGGCTGACCATTAGCAAACCACTGCTGTACCTACTGTGTAACGGTAGACGGTTCGTAGTCAAGAATGGCAACGTAACCTCCACAGGTATTTTTGATGTAAAAAATGGTCTCCAACAGGGTGCCGTTAATTCGCCGATCCTGTTCAACATTTACTTGAGCGATCTGATAAGTTCTCTCCCTCACGTAATTGCGTACGCTGACGACTTGATCGTGTACAGATCAGGCAAGAAGATCGAGGACATCACTACTCCCGTGCAGGGTGACTTTGATTCATTCATGAGAGATTGCGATGACCGGAAGTTGAAAATCAACTTTCAGAAGTCGGAAACCATACTGTTCAGGACGCCGTCGACTTGATCGTGTACAGATCAGGCAAAAAGATCGAGGACATCACTACTCTCGTGCAGGGTGACTTTGATTCATTCATGAGAGATTGCGATGACTGGAAGTTGAAAATCAACATTCAGAAGTCGGAAACCATATTGTTCAGGACGCCGTTGTATAAGGCCTCGGCGGATACGAAAAATAATTGGCGAAAGTTCTCTATTGTTGGACGACACTGGCAACCACTGGCGCAAAGGACTGTAGTCAGATACCTGGGGATCTCTTTAGACCAGTATTTATATTTTAACAAACATGTAGATGCTACTCTGGCCAGGGCCCGAGGCGCTTTTGCCCTTACAAAGAGACTGTTGGCTGTTGTAAGCCAACTCGATGCGAGGGTGAAGGTTATCTGCTACATGGCCCTCATCCGGCCAATGCTCACCTATGGCTGCCCCGTGTGGTTCAACTTGAGTGCAAGCTTGATGGAAAAGATTCGGTTGTTCGAGAGGGCTTGTCTTAGGGCTTGCCTTCGCCTTTATAGAACTCCAGAGTCCCAGTACAGAAAATTTTACTCCAATGAGATCTTATACAACAGGGCGAACCTGATACGAGTAGACAATTTCCTAGTGAAGTTGATTCGAGGTCATACTGCCAGAGTGATGAACTCCGTCAATAACTTGATCTCAGGGGCTTACTACCCCAATTCACAATACCACGAAAGGGTACGCCACAACGGCTTCGTCCCCCCAGAAGCTTTTCTACACCTAGACAAAAACGGGCTGACATATCGCCAGATCAACTGTGGATGGGTGACTCAACCACGACCGTCCCGTCGCACAACGAGCTGAGGAGGGTCTCCTCCGGTTCAGCACGTCGGTTTCGAGACGGGATGTACGGGATGTTTCTATGCAACATCGAAAGTGTATACCCATGTATATATATTAAGTACATAGATATATATATGTGTGTATATAATCATACATACATGTATATATGTATGTAAGTTTAGCATAAGGTAGCCTAAGTTATTTTAAGGTAGTATGTAAGTTAGCATATAAGTTTTAAGAAAACAGTTCTGTAACTAAGTTTTTTTTTTCCCAATTTTCTTAATTTAAAATGTTTGATTCAATATTCATGTTTCGTTTAAATATATCCGTTGTTTTAGGTCGAAAGACATAGCATAAGTTTAAGTTTAGCTTAGAGCGCCCGCCGAGGGCCAGTAAGTTACATCTAGCATTGTTCGTTAAACTATTTTTAAGCATTTTTGTCTAGTATTTAAGTATTTTATGAAGTAAAAAAATAAAAATGAATTTAAAAAAAAAAAAAAAAAAAAGCTGTGGATGGGCGACTCAACCACGACCGCTCCGTTGCACAGCGAGCTGAGGAGGGCCTCCTCCGGTTAAGTATGGCGGTATCAAAGCGGGCTGTGCGAGATGTTGAAATGCAGCATCGGAAATTCTGGTGGTTGGAGAGCGAAGGAACTCCCTCGTCGAACCCGTTAGACCCTGGGTAGAAAGGGTAATGCGGACTCCCGCATGGGAGCAGTAGTCGATCACTGTTTTGCAGCTGAGCAGCCGCAGCCTATGGCCGTCTTAGGGTTTAGGGTTTAGTTTAGGGTAGTGTGCTAAAGTAGTTTTTAAGATGTAAATAGCAAAAAAAATAATAAAAAACAAAAAAAAAAAAAAGGTGTAGTATACACACTCGTACACATGTGTGTACCTATGTGCATATATTGTACATAATGTATTGACATATATAAACATATGAGTATATCATTATATACACATATGTATATGTATGTAGTTTAGCTTAAGTTAGTTTAAGTTATTTTTAAGAAAAAAAATATAGTTCTGTTATTAAGTTTTTTCAATTTTCCTTAATATTAGTTGTACATATAAATTTATTTTCCTTTGTTTAAAAACGCATTGTTAGGTTAAGACAAAAGACATAGATTAAGATTAAGTTTAGCTTAGAGAGCCCGCCAAGGGCCAGTAAGTTAAAATAGAATCAATGGTCGTCCAACAAGTATTAAGCATTTTTGTCTAGTATGTAAGTATTTAATGAATTGATAAATAAAAATGAATTTAAAAAAAAAAAAAAACAGAGAGTGGAAGAAGAGTACATAAGGCTCATACACAAGTAAGACATAAAAAAAAAGAAAGAAAAAAGGGGCAATGAAATGTAAAGCAGCCCTATATATTAAACCAAAAATTAAAAATGTATTAAATTTACGAGAAATCGTAGTAACTTAAGATTAAGATTGTAAGACCGAGTAAAATATGTATTAACTGAAATTTTTAATTAAAATTGTCATGTCATTATATGTTACAATTTAGGTACCCTGATTTCTACGCAATTTTTAAACATTTTTCCATGCAAATCAACCGTAGTGACAATTAGAGGAGGCAATGCTTGGCTGACAAACGGTTACTACAGTTCACGTCATCGATCTCCAGAAATATCGGACAATCCTAGAAAAAACTGACAAAGGTCGGCACAAAGGTTTTCTATTTTGTGACCGCCCGTGCTGCAATCAGAAGCGGAAAACAAATCGTTCTGGACTTTACGAAGCTACTCATTAGCCATGATGAAATCTATGGAATTAAAGGCAGCTGTTACAGTATATCTAATTCCTCGGTATATGAAGGGGGCGTTTTGGAGAAATTATAGAAGGACAACTGTCTGTCCAGAGTCCTTAAGGGTGGCTCCGCGGTGTGTGACTTTAGAAATACAAACGAGGAGGTGGTTGAATTAATTGGGGAAATTAAACGATTTTTGTAACTAATGGTTCACTTTTAAATAAGAATTTCTCTATTCATTTAGAAGGTACCTATCTCATTCAGCTAGACGACGACACGGTCAGCATCCAGAAGCACACTTACTCTGGTGGAAAATCCAAATACCTTCAGGCACTTGCATCGGTATTGACTAATGTAACCAGGAAGATGATCAGGCCAAACTTGGAACACATGCAAGACATAAGCATCAAGAATATCGAACACATTAATTCCTTAAAAGACATTTTTAGTTCCTCCATTATTACAGAGTTTTCCATCATCATAGCTATATTCGTCACAATTTTTATGCTGTGAAAAAAAATCGATGGAAAGGTCGACATCCCCGAGCTTCGTCTGTAGTTCGGCCGGAAGCAGGTTCCGCAGCCAGCCCAACGTTTAAGGGAAATTCAACAACCAAGCTAAATTCGAAACCAGCAAGGTCCATCAATCCATCGATGACCAGAGTCATTCCACGTGCCCAGCTACTGATGTGCGGAACGCAGATATTTAAAAAGGGGGCTGTTAACACACGCACGCTGCAACCTCGGACACCTGTCAACAATCGTGTTGCACGAGACGCTGCGGTTTCATTTTATCAACGCACGCTCTAACTTGCCCGTGGGTATATGAACGCTAGCTCGGACTTGCTCGTTAGAACCAAGGCCAACCGAGCTTAGTTGGATAAGTATTGAATTTTTGTGAAGTCATTCTGATTGTGACTGCGGGTGAAATACATTAATTTTTTCTAACGTGTAAAATCCGTCGTTTCATTTGAAGTGGTTGCGCGTGGAGTAATCCAGGCAAAATAATTTTTTTTAATTAAAATTAACAAAGGACTTTAACTAAAATAATAATTCTATTATTCAGTATAATAATAGTTTAGATTGACAAACTAATCCAAACAGGAAGACCAATACATGGTAGCAACAAGAAAATGTGTTTTTATAAAATGTTCGGTGTCACTTGACAATCAAAGTCATAGAAAACAGGCTGCTTCCATTTGGCAATAAGTCCTACGGGATTTGGGTTTTGAAGAATGTCAGATACTTGTTTGGTTGCAGTACTTGGCAGTTTTCTAAAAGATGTACTAGTCGGGTTTACACAGCTGGGGTATGTTGGAGGACTGACTCTGATTTCTGATATGAGATCGGTGTTGTTGTTGGTATTTTTATTACATTGATAACTGATGTGCTATCGGTGCATACATTGCTTTAATTGTGAGGGCTGTTTGCTTTTTTTTTGCCTTGAAGTATAGCAAATGCTTCTGCTGTAAATACTGAGGCGAAATCTGGGAGTTTATCAATCTTGACGATGGATCCATTTTCTAGTTTAACGGCGAATGCTGTATTGACTGTAAAAATATTATCCTTCCTTCTGCAAAAGTGAATCCATTGCTTCCGCAAGATGTCTTTTGAGAAGATACAAAACGTAGATTCGGGTTTCCTTTGCTATTGCTTCCATTGCAATTAAATACTGCATAAAAGAGAAGAAGAAGGCCTACAGAGACTGATCGGTACACTGCTGCGCGAAGAGCTTGCAAATTGGCACTGCGAGCACCTAAAGAGCAATCTTGGAAGGAGTTCGGCGAGAAATTACAAAGAGACCATAGATCTGCGAAAAAGGTGTTCTGGCAAATCATTCGCCGACTCAGAGGAAGGAAATTCAACATCATCGAAGGAGTCAAATTCAAAGATGGTGTATTGCTTTCCAATGAGGTGGACATCTTACGCAGATGGAGCGAGCACTTTTCGGAGCTGCTGTACAATCCCGAACAGGGCAGTGATTATGGCAGATCCGTAGTCTTGAGTTGGGCGGAGAATAGTCCAACGCCCCACGATCAACCTGCAGCTACTAACATGTATACAAATACGTTTTCTTTTTAATTAATTTTTATTTTGACATTTATAACCAACATACATACTAGACAAAAATGCTTAAAATTAGGCCCTTTCATTTGACAATTCTCAATTTCAGACTAACTCAATTTGAACCATGGAAAGATACACAATCGTGCAACGCGTTAAATTTATTCAGGGTTATTATGAAAATGGGCGTTCAAATCAAAATGCATATCGTGCACTTCCGGACTTTTTCGGTCAATTTAATCGTTCAAATGTGCGTACAATCGGAAAAATCGTGCAAATTTTTAGCAAACCGGGTCTGTAGGAGATGTGAAAACACCAGTGCATGCTCGTACAGCTCGCACTGCAGAACATATTGCTGCCGTTCGCGATAGTGTGGCTGAAGAGCCGTCCACCTCAACTCGTCGTCGTGCCCAACAATTACACCTCTTGCCTTGCATTTACCCGCTTACAAGGTGCAATTGACTCAAGAACTAAAGCCTCATGACCATTTCAAGCGTCGTCAATGGTCAGAATGGTGGCAAGAAATGGCAACAGTGGATAATCAATTTTCGAAGAAAATTATCTTCAGTGATGAGGCACATTTTCACCTCAGTGGAATCGTCAATAAGAAGAATTGCCGCATTTGGGCGAATGATAATCCAAGAGTTATTGTCGAAAAACCAATGCACCCACAAAGATTGACTGTTTGGTGCGGTTTATGGGCTGGCGGCATCATCGGGCCGTATTTTTCCAAAATGAGGCCGGTCAGGCAGTTACTGTGAATGGTGTTCGATATCGTGAAATGATAACAAACTTTTTATGGCCCGAATTGGAAGATATGCATGTGGACGATATGTGGTTTCAACAGGACGGTGCCGCTTGCCACACAGCCAACGAAACAATGGCTCTTTTGCGCGACAAATTCAATGGCCGTGTTATCTCATGTGGTGGCGATGTCAATTGGCCGCCAAGATCATGTAATTTGACACCGTTGAATTTTTTTCTTTGGGGTTATTTGAAGGAAAAGGTGTACGTCGATAAGCCAGGCACAGTAACGGCGTAGAACCTCAATTATGCTTCAGCGTCATCGAAAATTCGGACCATCGGATGGAGGTGTTCCGCCGAGGTCGCGGCGCCCATTAGGCCGATATTTTGTTCCATACATAATTGAACCATACCAATATTATCATAATAAAAAGAAATGACAATAATTTCCTAAATAATATGTGTTTTATTCAAAATCAACAACGGCCCTTAAAATTTACCCACCCTTTATTAAGAAAAATTGTTAAAAAAAACTTGAGACTGAACTTTTTTTATGTAAAATGTATATACTAACTTACACACTATTTTAAAATAACTTAAACTAACTCAAGCAAAACTACATATACATATGTATATAGGATGATATGCACATATGTATATATATATATACAAGGGTACGCATGTGAATAATCGTCCTGTTTTTTGTTTTACACTTATTTATTTACAATTTACAAACTACCCTAGGCTATGCAGATCGGCCATGGCTTACCGCTTATATATGCACATCTCATTTGCTGCAAGACTTTAACCGACTGCGCTCCCGTTCTATCATACCCTTTCGTGGTATTGTGTATTGGGTTAGTAAGCCCCCGCGATCAGGTTATTGACCGAGTTCATCGTTCTCTCAGTATGACCTCGAATCAACTTCAGTAGGAAATTGTCCACTCTTACCAGGTTTGCCCTGCGGTATAAGATCACATTGGAATACACTTTTCTGTACTGCGACTCTGGAGTTCGATAAAGGCGAAGGCAAGCCCTAAGACAAGCCCTCTCAAACAACCGAATCTTTTCCATCAAGCTTGCACTCAAGTTGAACCACACGGACAGTCATAGGTGAGCATTGGCCGGATGAGGGCTATGTAGCAGATTACCTTCATCCTCACATCGAGTAGGCTGTTGCAGTCTCCTTGTAAGAGCAAAAGCGCCTCGGGCCCTGGCCAGAGCAGTATCCACATGTTTGTTAAAATATAGATACTGGTCTAGCCAGATCCCCAGGTATCTGACCACAGTCCTTTGCGCCAGTGTGTGTCCAATAATTGAGAAGTTTCGCCAATTCTTTTTTGAATCCGCCGAGGCCTTATACAACGATGTTTAGGACGCCGTTGTATGGTTTCCGAGTTCTGAAATTTGATATTCAGCTTCCAGTCATCGCAATCTCTCATGAATGAATCGAAGTCACCCTGCACGAGAGAAGTGATGTCCTCGATCTTTTTGCCTGATCAGTAAACGATCAAATCGTCGGCGTACGCAATTACATGAGGAAGAGAACTCATCAGATCGCTTAAGTAAATGTTGAACAGTATCGGCAAATTAACGGCACCCTGTTGGGGACCATCAAAAATACCTGTGGAGGTCACGTTGCCATAATAAGTACAGCAGTGGCTTGCTAATGCTCAGCCGATTGAGCTTGTAAAAAAGACCTTTTAACCATACGGTGTCAAAGGCCTTCTCCAGATCAATCAAGCAGGCACCCGTACATTGTTTCTGGCTCTTATTCCATTGGATATCCGACACCAGTTTCGTCGTGGAAAGAATGGTGTCATGCCCCGCTTTGAAACCGAATTGGTTATCCGGAATTATATGTTTGTCCTTAGTCCAGTTGATCAGCTACAGAGCTGGTCCCCTCTGGGATTGGAAGCTATGATCCCCCAACATCCATGTCGGGCGTTGAAGTCCCCGGCCAAAATGAAATAGTCATCTTCCGAGTCCAGCCTTAGACATCGAAAGAGTGAATCGAGCTCTGATATAGTTGTTCTGGAACTAGGGTTGCCGGAGGAGTAGACCGACACCGCATACAACCTCCTTCCACTGCGGAGCGAAGTGCACACGATGCAGGCCTCCAACTCCTGAAAACTTCGTACTTCACTACTATACACGACTTTGTATTTTATGTTATTTTAAATGAAGATCGCAACACCGCCTCCACTATTAAAATTATGCCGGTTTCTTCTAACAACATTGTAATTACTGTGCTCCAATTTGCCTCTCTGAGTTAGCTTGGTTTCGCTAATCAGCATCAGGTCTTGGCTTTGATCATCCAACAATCTATAGAGCTCGTTTTTTCGTTGGACCCCTATCAATGAATTTACATTCACTGCAAGGATCTTAAAAATACTCTCTGTCTGCACATCCATTAGGACTTTTGACGTGTTGGGTTCTGCAGGAGCGCCAGAAATTGGCTGACCTGCTACTCTAACCGAGCCATACGCCCTTCAATGGAAGGTTCCCAATACGAGCGCATTGGAGAATGCCGTCGCGCCTTCTTATGCAATGATAGTCAAATAACTTAACAATATCGTTTCCCTTATTTATCTTGCTTTTGAGTAACAGTTGTACAATGAAGAAGCTGTGGTGAAGGGCTTGAGCCCGACGAACTCGAGACCGTCACACACATGCTCTTTGAGCAGTTGGAAAAGTTGGAAATGTCATCGTTTGATGACGCTGACGCTGCACTTCATTCCTCTTCGGATTTCTTATCTGACGCGTTTTTATTGCGCCTTTTCGAACTCTTGGAGAACTGTTTTTTCCTCCTCCTCTTTGTAGTGCCATACATGGGCACCGTTGGTTGGTGGCGTGACGATTCTGCCGCCGTTTGCTGGCTCTCGCTGTCCATTTCTCTGCGAGCGGTTTTCCAGTTCGCCTCCATTCTACTTATACACTTTATAAGTGCTATTTTTGGTTTTGGGAAAAAAAAGGAAGCTTCCCCCACTGGGTTTCGAGCCCAGCTCCTCTCGATTCACGGCCTTATGCTACTTTAAATCATTTTTATTTAAAAAATTCATGATCCTTAAGACTAGACAAACATGATTAAATCTTACTATCTAAACAATTCATGTTCTTAAAAACTATCCTACTGACCCTTCACAGGTACTCTAAAATAATCAAAAACTTATTTTTTTTTTTTCAATTTTCTTAAACCTAAACTTTAACCTAAGCTCTAATACTAAACCCTAACCTTAATAAAACCTAAACTACCTTACATTATGTCCGCGACATTGCGGACGTGTTTACAAGGACGAGTACCGTGTTTTATATGCTTGATATATATTATTTGCGCGCCTTTGCTCATATTTTTTTTTTCTTATTATTTTTTATTAATTTTTTTTCTTGATCTAACTTAACCTAATTTAAACTAACGTAAGTGGGCTGTTGTACACCAGACCGACTATCACTAATATTAATTTCGCGCTATAGATGGCAGAGACTGGTTCTAGTGTAACCACCAAAAGAAGTGCCGCTCCTTTGCACTCTCTCTCCCATCTCAAGCGGGGATCGCTCTACTGAACCAGAGTTGATTCTCGTGTTCACGAGCGATATCCGATTCGACTCCTCTATGAATCGGATATCGCTCCGATTAGTGTATAAGTTTTAATTAAAAATGTTCGGTAATTATGTTTTTTTTTAAATTTTCTTAATCTCAATTTTAAATTTTTGGTTTCTGAAAATATTATGTATAATTGATTATACACGTTTTTAAGTCGAAAGACAATGAGTAAGTGCCCGCCGAGGGCCAGTAAGTTAGAAATAGCAGTAATAATGTTAGTCCCACTAGTTTTAAGCATTTTTATCTAGTAATTAAGCTTATCATGAATTTTTAAAAATAAAAATTAATTAAAAAAAAACGAAGTTAGCAGCTTCCAGTCATAATAAAATCCAGTTATTTTATTTGCATCCTGTTGCAACAGGGTGTTTATGACTACTACCTTCGGTGCTGATCTGTAAGCCACTAGGTCATCGGCATACGCGATTGGGTGCGGTATAGACCTTAGAAGATCGGCAGTAAATATAGCAAATAATAATGGGGATCCTACAGCCCCCTGTTGTAGACCGTTTTCTAGACTTAATACTCTACTTGAAGTTTCGCCGTCACATTTCACGACGAACTTCCTACCTGTTATCATATCATAAATCATCAATCATGTCGGAAATCAACTTTGCAATAGCATGCACTGTCGAATGCCCTGCCCTGAATCCGAACTGGTTATACGGTATGATTTTATTTTCATCAATCCATTGCTTCAGAACTCGAATGACCATCTTTTCAAAAACCTTGCTTATGTAAGGAAGAAGACTTATCGACCGGAGATTTGTCGGAATAGACTTTTCCTTGTCCCGTTTAGGGTTTTCCAGTGCGAAGGGTAATGTGCATTACTCAGCGCATTGTTAAACAACGTTGCGTAAATTTGAATCGCTGCGGGAGGAAGATGGCGAAGCACAATATTCGGTATTCCATCGATTGCCGCAGACTTTTTCTTCTTCATGGAATTAAAGATACTCTGGAGATCTTCTTGCGAAATCAAGATGTGATTTCTATCATTGGCACTGAACCTGGTGAATCCTGGATTCTCGGATTGCCATTGACTTACCTCGTTGCGGAGATAGAAATGGTTTGGCAAGGCTCTGTTTTCCAGGTCGTGATTCGGCCTACTAACATCGTTGACCGTTAACACTCGCTGAAACACAGCACCGGTAGCTGCCGCCTTCTCCTGGGGATCCTCAACCACGAAGAAGTCATTGTCTAGCACTGCCCTATCTGGATCGATGCCAACTGAAGTCAGTAATTGTTCGTTATTTCTCCTTCGTGGAAGTCGAACAGCCTGAATGTCATTTTGATCTTTCCTCCGGAATATTTTATTTACTTGCGGGAAAATATCTGGGTTGTTGGATCGTACAGCCCGGATTTTGTTGCCCCAGTGCAAGTTTTTGGAGGTTGTGGATCTCCGACTTCAATGCCCTGACTTCCGGGTTTTGTGAATCTGTAAACCGCCTGTATAGGAACTTGAGTCTTGACAGCAGCCTACTCCGTGGTTCGTTTAATTGCGTCGTCCATTTGTATGAGATACCTGTCAACTTCTTCGTTCGTCAGGTTTCTGTTTATCGGAGGATTGGCCCCCTCGGCCCCCTGGCGAAGCGTGGCCAGCGGACCTTATTGTAATTATAATGGTGCATCTGGACATATTCCTCCAGTTCTTCCTCTCCATTCGGGAGCTGAATAGCCGCGAAGAGCCCGCAGTGATCACTCTTGTACTCAACCGCAGTTAAACAGTTCCGTGTGCGTCTTTCTACGTATAGTATACGAGTAGTTAGTCGTTTGTCTATCCGCAACAGATCCAGATACGACCCGCATCTGAGATAAAATAGCCTATCGGTTACAGGCAAATCTAGCTTGAAATCAATATTGTTCTCTACCAACCAGCCATACAAGGAGGTACCCCTGGTGTTATGCACTATGTTGCCCCATTCAATATGTCTCGAGTTCAAGTCTCCGGCTATGATACAGTAGTTCTCCTCCGAGCTTATTCGAAGGCTAGTGAAAAGAGTATCGAGGTCTGAAATGAAGTACTGATTGATACGTGCATTTTCAGACGCATAGATAGCTATCACGTATAACTGCTTACCACCCCGAAGGGGGGTGCGTGCAATACACGTTTCTATCGCCTGGAATCTTCGCCCTTCACCGCTATATACGACCTTATGACATAGGCCTTTTTGATTAAGAGAGCGACCCCGCCAGCTAGGTAGTTTCGATCTCTTCGAATGATGTGATAATTATTGCACCTGAGTGTGTGCGTCTGATTTAGCTTAGTCTCGCAAACCGTGTCCGTCTCAACGTGTTGATCGTCAGGATTATACGTTTGCAGTAAGTTACCGAAATTTAGCTGTCGTTCAGGTTTGATCAGTGAATTCACATTCACTGCTAGAATTTTTAGGTTACAGGCTGCCTGCGCAGCCATCAAACCGATGTGGCGTTTGGCTCGGCGAACAGCGTGAAGTAGATGATGTCTACTTGCGCTGCTTGCTGTTTTTGGAGCTGAGCGATCTGTCCCTGGATAGAGAGCAGAACTGTCTTCCGATCCAGATCTGCTTCGGGTTGCTTGACCACTGGGACCAGGGCCACCTTCGGCACTGTCTGTTGTACCGGTCGCCTTCCTGATGCCATTTGGACATAGGAGACTGCCGGTGTAACAGTGGTAGCTGGAGCACGGGGCACTGGCTTCCACCATTTTTCCTTTCCTTTTTGCCTCTATTATTTTCCTGATTTCTTGGACTAGGGCATCCCCCATAGTTTGCAGGGTCCCCACTGGTCTTGCAGAGAACACATTTTATAATGCTTCTATCACCAACTTTTTCAGTCCCCAAAGGACATTCCTCTCGAGTGTGGGTTCCTGCGCATTTGACGCAGCGAGACTGCATGTTGCAGTTCACCGCGGCATGCCCAAACCTTTGACAACGAGCACACTGGAGTGTGTGCCGTGTCTTTTTTAATATTTCCCATTTGTCAATAAGTGAGCCTAAACGATTAATACGCTTTAGGCTGTCTAGTTTGGTGTCTGGGGTGACCTGTATTAGGCAGAACGGAAGTTTTCTGTTCTCCCTTTTCGTTGCCGCAGTGATGAAGGGCTTAACCCCAACGAACTGGACATCGAACATGGTCTGCACCTTCTCCCCTTTTGGGGTATACGAGCAAAACTCGGCCTCCGCCAACGCTGCCACTGATGGGCAGTGGACAATATTAGTGGACCTTTATACTTATAAAAAAGCCTTTTTTGGCGACCAACTTACATAGGATGTCGATCTCCTTTGTCTCCAGCCCGAAGACGTTGATTGGTAGGCATCTCTCCTTTTTAACTGCGTCCGGTTGATGTTGCTGCTGTTTTTGCTTTTGTTGTTGTTGCTGCGTCCGCTTCTGCTGCTTTGGCTGCTGTTGTTGTTGTTTGGCAGCCTCCCTTTGGCGGCTGTTGAGACGCGTCTTGTTGTTGTTCCTGCTTGGCCGCTGTTGTTTTGGCTGCTGTTGTAATTGCCGCTGATGCTTCTTAGCCAATCTTCTGGCCTTTATCGTGGTCCTCCTCCTCTTCGTAATCCGACTCGGATGACATTAACGCACAATAGGAGTTCCCTCTACTTCCGTAGGAGAAACTCCCCTTCCCTTCTTCTGACTCTAATTCGACACGGTCAAATGGATGTGTTTGTTGTTGCTCGTGTGCGGCTAGTTTGTGTGGTGCTTGCTTGCTGTTGCTATAGTTCTTGCAACTGCCGTTGTTGTTACTGCGGATATTTCCGCAACTTTGGGGTCGCCTGAGGCGAAACTGGAACTGCGCTTCACCACAAGCGGTTGGAGCTTGTTCCTCCTCTTCGACCTCGTCTCCGGTCTATCTGGTTGGTGGCCTGATGCACTCGCTTGCTGTTCTGATGTGCCAGCCACCGGGTCATCATTATAACCCGTTTTTGCGCCCATCGCGCCACTCACGACTTTATTTACACTATGTGTCTTTGTTTTAATGTTTTATATTGAAAAAAGGATCTTCAGCTTTCCGCGGAACTCGAACCCGGCACCACGATGTCACTGGCGATAATACTACCGCAAGGCTACTGGTTCTTATTGATTTTATGCTACACTTTATGCCCTTCGAATTTAACTGCACTCGCACTAAGTCGAAACACGTCTGATCTGGTTGGAGGTCTGTGGGGTGTGCATTCAATGTGGTAGGCCACAAGCTAGTTGCGGAACCTAGCTTCAGAAATCGAACTTCACGCAATGATGGGATTTTTATTGATGATCATGATTTTTTTGTTTTTTTTGTTTCGTTCGTAAAGATACGTCCACTCGCTTTGGATGCCAGAGAGCGACTCCAGCACCGACTGCACCTATTCGGCTGCTTGTCTGTTAAAGAGGCCTGCAGCTACTTCTGTACTTGATGGCTATGAAGTAACGACTTTTTATTTGGAAGAAGTCGAAACACTCGCAAACTGCACTACTCAGAGGGCCTTATGCTCTACCTATTCAGCCACGCTTTCGTTGAGAACTTATAAGATAATTGCACTACTTGGACTTGGTTTATTAAAAATTGCTCTATTGAAGTCGAAACACTTGTGAACTGTTCAGCGGTCTGTGAACGACTGTATACAAAGACGTGCAGGCCTCGGTGTGACAGAAGCAATATCCACTACTCCCACAGCGGGCAGGGAGGTCAAGTTGGGCCTTCTTCCACTAGACCTCTTTCTACAATCGACTGATATTACAATACACGCAATACACATTTCTATCGCCTGGAATCTTCGCACTTCACCGCTATATACGACCTTATGACATAGGCCTTTTTGATTAAGAGAGCGACCCCGCCAGCAAGGTAGTTTCGATCTCTTCGAATGATGTGATAATTATTGCACCTGAGTGTGTGCGTCTGATTTAGCTTAGTCTCGCAAACCATCAACACGTCAGGATTATACGTTTGCAGTAAGTTACCGAAATTAGCTGTCGTTCAGGTTTGATCAGTGAATTCACATTCACTGCTAGAATTTTACAGGCTGCCTGCGCAGCCATCAAACCGATGTGGCGTTTGGCTCGGCGAACAGCGTTGAGTAGCCTTTTTTGGCGACCAACTTACATAGGATGTCGACCTCCTTTGTCTCCAGCCCGAAGACGTTGATTGGTGGGCATCTCTCCTTTTTAACTGCGGCCGGTTGATGTTGCTGCTGTTTTTGCTTTTGTTGCTGTTGCTGCGTCCGCTTCTGCTGCTTTGGCTGCTGTTGTTGTTGTTTTGCAGCCTCCCTTTGGCGGCTGTTGAGACGCGTCTTGTTGTTGTTCCTGCTTGGCCGCTGTTGTTTTGGCTGCTGTTGTAATTGCCGCTTATGCTTCTTAGCCAATCTTCTGGCCTTTATCGTGGTCCTCCTCCTCTTCGTAATCCGACTCGGATGACATTAACGCACAATAGGAGTTCCCTCTACTTCCGTAGGAGAAACACCCCTTCCCTTCTTCTGACTCTAATTCGACACGGTCAAATGGATGTTTTTGTTGTTGCTCGTGTGCGGCTAGTTTGTGTGGTGCTTGCTTGCTGTTGCTATAGTTCTTGCAACTGCCGTTGTTGTTACTGCGGATATTTCCGCAACTTTGGGGTCGCCTGAGGCGAAACTGGAACTGCGCTTCACCACAAGCGGTTGGAGCTTGTTTCTCCTCTTCGACCTCGTCTCCGGTCTATCTGGTTGGTGGCCTGATGCACTCGCTTGCTGTTCTGATGTGCCAGCCACCGGGTCATCATTATAACCCGTTTTTGCGCCCATCACGCCACTCACAACTTTATTTACACTATGTGTCTTTGTTTTAATGTTTTATATTGAAAAAAGGATATTCAGCTTTCCGCGGAACTCGAACCCGGCACCGGTCACTGGCGATGTCACTGGCGATAATACTACCGCAAGGCTACTGGTTCTTATTGATTTTATGCTACACTTTATGCCCTTCGAATTTAACTGCACTCGCACTAAGTCGAAACACGTCTGATCTGGTTGGAGGTCTGTGGGGTGTGCACTCAATGTGGTAGGCCACAAGCTAGTTGCGGAACCTAGCTTCAGAAATCGAACTTCACGCAATGATGGGATTTTTATTGATGATCATGATTTTTTTGTTTTTTTTTGTTTCGTTTGTAAAGATACGTCCAGTCGCTTTGGATGCCAGAGAGCGACTCCAGCACCGACTGCACCTATTCGGCTGCTTGTCTGTTAAAGAGGCATGCAGCTACTGCGGTACTTGATGGCTATGAAGTAACGACTTTTTATTTGGAAGAAATCGAAACACACGCAAACTGCACTACTCAGAGGGCCTTATGCTCTACCTATTCAGCCACGCTTTCGTTGAGAACTTATAAGATAATTGCACTACTTGGACTAGGTTTATTAAAAATTGCTCTATTGAAGTCGAAACACTTGTGAACTGTTCAGCGGTCTGTGAATATACAAAGACGTGCAGGCCTCGGTGTGACAGAAGCAATATCCACTACTCCCACAG
Organism: Eristalis tenax; assembly: GCA_905231855.2. Classification (NCBI taxonomy): domain Eukaryota; kingdom Metazoa; phylum Arthropoda; class Insecta; order Diptera; family Syrphidae; genus Eristalis; species Eristalis tenax. The sequence continues at coordinate 93,349,685 of HG993124.1, read as the reverse complement.
CGGGCAGGGAGGTCAAGTTGGGCCTTCTTCCACTAGACCTCTTTCTACAATCGACTGATATTACCTTTCTAATTGACAGCCAAGCGGCCATCAAAGCTATTACGGCGTTCAAAATCAAGTCCAACCCGGTCGCGAAGAGCTTCTTGGTACGCAGCACACCATCACTCTCTGCTGGGTTCCGGGTCACAGGGACATTACTGTCAATGAGACAGCTGTGTAACTTGGCATGAAAGGGGCAGAGCCTGGAACGGCCCAAGCAATCCCATGTTTATACCCACCCCTGGTTCAAGTCAGGAAGAAGGTGGACGACAAAATCATGGAGCTAGCTGATGATACATGGACCTCCTTCTCCACCTGTAATACCTCCCGAATGCGCAACAACCGACATACTCCTTCAATGCAATACAAAACTGCTGCGAATAATAGTGGGTGCACTGACCGGACACAACCATTTGAGATATCAATGTAACAAAATGGGAATCACAGCGAGAAGAAATAGAGGACTCACTTTCTTTGTCATTGTCCCAGTCTCTAGAACACTGGGAGAATATTTTTTCCATGAGCTTTATGAGCTTGCGAAATTCCTTTAATGTCTATTTGCAGGTTCATCAGGACTTTTGGATGGCTGGAATGACCAACAAACATATAAAGGACAACAAGTAGGAACAGGAACAGAAACACTTTCTACCCTAAACTGGGTATCACAATAGGTCTAACCGGACCTCAGTGAGGCGTGGTTTACTGCGCGTACCCACAAACCAGACCAAACCAAGTATTCTCTATCAAATCTATTTTTTATCTATTTTATTTTAGCCTAGGGATTAAGCGAAATGTCAAATACTTGCCATAGATAGTCTACTATATAAACAATGGGGATTTAGCAACTCAGCAACACTCTATTGAGACCGAGAGCATTTTGCCCTCAATAAAACTGATGTTCGATAAAGAAATCCACGCCTTCCTCCTTCTTCCTTCCATCTTTACTCTTTGCTATTTTCGAATTTTGATGAAGAAGTTATTTGTCCCTTTTTATGCACAGCTTTTCACTGCAGAAGCGCTACAAAAGTTCAAAATGACTGTACCACAGGCATTTTTAGCCTACAAAGTATGAAAATACAGGAAAACCCGCTTAAGCAGAGCGACAAAAAATTATAAAAAAAAAATGTGTTCACTCGAGAGTATTTTTCAGTTAAGCGAGGTAGTTTGCATGTAATTACATGTAGCATGACGAGATAATTAAACGAACGATTGACAGTACGATACCTTGGTATATACGTACAAATAACCAGAACATGTACCGCAAATCGACAATTGACGCACTCCACCAACAAAAAAGTAGGCTCCTGTCAAGATTAAAAACCTTGTACAAGCGGTTCACGGACAGACGAGACGAGGAAGTTAGGACATTGAAATCGCTCATTAAGAACATACAAACATTAATTGCTCAGAATTACAGACTTTCTGTTAATTCGTATTAGAACGACAAGGTCCGGGCTGTAAGATCCAACAAACCGAGCATGTTCCCGCAGATAAACAAATTCTTTAGAAGTAACAAGCAAAGCGATCTTCCGTGTCTTAAGCTCCCTAGAACGACGGATAACGAACAAATACTAACTACAGCAGGTATTGATCCAGGTAACGCTGTACTTGACGATAACTTCTTTGTGGTCGAAGATCCGCAAGAAAAAGTGGAAGTAATTGGAGCGGTCTTTCAGGAAGTGTACAAGGTGAACGAGAGTGTTCGCCCGAACCACGACTTGGAAAACCCCGTGCTGGTGAACAACACGCTTCTTCGTGAAGATCTGCAACAATGGCGATCTGAGAACAATGGCTTTGTCGTGTTCAATGATGATAACATGGCAGATAATGTCATCGCCGACGAAGGGGGTCATCCCCCGTTCATTTCGAAGACAGATCTTAAAGCGGTCTTCGAATCAATAAAAAAGAAGAAGTCAGTGGAAGTCGACGGGATCTCGAGCATTGTGCTAAGATAATGTACACAATCCTGTTTAACAATGCTTTGAATAATGCACATTATCCGGAGCATTGGAAAACTGCGATTGTGCAACCCATATCCAAGAGAGGCAAAGATTCTTCGAATCCGTGCAACCTCCGGTCAATTAGTCTCCTTCCGAACATCAGCAAGGTATTCGAAAAGGTGATAAATAGAGCTCTGATCAACTGGACTAAGGACAAAAACATAATTCCGGATAACCAATTCGGTTTCAAAGCGGGGCATGACACTATTCATGCCGCGTCGAAACTGGTGTCGGATATCCAATGGAACAAGAGCCAGAAACAATGTACGGGTGCCTGCTTGATTGACCTGGAGAAGGCCTTTGACACCGTATGGTTAGAAGGTCTTTTTTACAAGCTCAATCGTCTGGGCATCAGCAAACCACTGCTGTACCTACTATGTAACATGCTTACCGGTAGACGGTTCGTCGTCAAGAATAGCAACGTGACCTCCACAGGTATTTTTGATGTAAAAAATGGTCTCCAACAGGGTGCCGTTAATTCGCCGATCCTGTTCAACATTTACTTGAGCGATCTGATAAGTTCTCTTCCTCACGTTATTGCGTACGCCGACGACTTGATCGTGTACAGATCAGGCAAAAAGATCGAGGACATCACTACTCTCGTGCAGTGTGACTTCGATTCATTCATGAGAGATTGCGATGACTTTAAGTTGAAAATCAACTTTTAGAAGTCGGAAACCATATTGTTCAGGACGCCGTTGTATAAAGCCTCGGCGGATACGAAAAATAATTGGCGAAAGTTCTCTATTGTTGGACGACACGGGCAACCACTGGCGCAAAGAACGGTAGTCAGATGCATGGGGATCTGGCTAGACCAGTATCTATATTTTAACAAACATGTAGATGCTGCTCTGGCCAGGGCCCGAGGGGCTTTTGCCCTTACAAAGAGACTGTTTTACAACAGCCAACTTGATGCGAGGGTGAAGGTTATCTGCTACATGACCCTCATCCGGCCAATGCTCACCTATGGCTGTCCCGTGTGGTTCAACGTGAGTGCAAGCTTGATGGAAAAGATTCGGTTGTTTGAGAGGGCTTGTCTTAGGGCTTGCCTTCGCCTTTATCGAACTCCAGAGTCCCAGTACAAAAAATTCTATTCCAATGAGGTCTTATACAACAGGGCGAACCTGATAAGAGTGGACAATTTCCTAGTGAAGTTGATTCGAGGTCATACTGCAAGAGCGATGAACTCGGTCAATAACCTGATCTCGGGTGCTTACTACCCCAATACACAATACCACGAAAGGGTACGCCACAATGGCTTCGTCCCCCCAGAAGTCTTTCTCCATTTAGACAAGAACGGACTGTTACAAGACATAAATGCGGTACCGCTCATCTACCACATCGCCAGATCAACTGGGAACTCCCTCGTCGAACCCTTTAGACCCGGGATAGAAAGGGTAGTACGTATCCCCGAAAGTGGGAGCAGTCGGCTACTGTCTTGCAGCAATAGAGATGCAAATTTATGAGCGGTAAGCCATGGCCGACCTACATAGCCTAGGGTAGTTTTTAAGGTAGCTTGTAAGTTGTAAAAACAAAATAAAAAAAAAAATAATAATAAAAAAAAAAAAAAAAATATTAGTATTTACATGCGTACACATGCGTGTACCTTTGTGTATACACTGTATATATTAAGTACATATATATACACATGTATATATCATTATATATACATGTGTATATGTATGTAGTTTAGCTTAAGTTAGTTTCAGTTATTATAGGTAGTTATTTTTAAGGTAGTGTGTAAGTTATTAGTAAGTTAGTTTATAGGCTTTACTTAAAAAAAATTTCATTCATTAAGTTTTTTTTTGTAATTTTTCTTAATACTTAAATGTACAGTTAAGACAATTTAGTCTTAATCATATGAATTTTTAGTTTAAGTCGAAAGACATAGGATAAGTTTAAGTTTAGCTTAGAGTGCCCGCGGGTTTCGCTTAAGCGAAAACCCGCTTAAAAGAAAAAATTCACAAATTCCTGTGTACATGTAATTACATGTTTTTTTTTTTTAATTCATTTTTATTTCAATAATCCGATAAACTTACATACTAGACAAAAATGCTTAAAACTAGTTGAACGAACATTGTTAATTCTAACTTACTGGCCCTCGTCGGGCACTCTAAGCTAAACTTAATCTTATTCTCAGCCTTACATGATTGGAGTACATGGTACACATTTTACCAGAATAAAATAATATTAAGTAAAAAATTTAAAAAGCTTAATAACAGTACTTTTTTTTTTTTTTTCTTAAAAGTTACACGCTAATTTACATTCTACCTTAAAATAAAACTTAAGAACTTTAGCTAATCTACTTATATATACATATATACACATATGTATGTAAATTTATATTCATGTATACGCATGTGTATACGCATGTATCCCTAATATATATAACGTATATATGCATCACTGTGTATACATGTACACATTCTAATTTTAATTTTTTGTTTATTCTTTTCTTTTTTTTTGTATTTACACCTTATTCTACACTAAGTTAAGTACGTCGGCCAGAGGTTGCATCTGATATTATGCATATCCAATCTACTGCAAGACAGGGGACCGACTGTTCCCACTACGGGAGTCTGAACTACCCTTTCTAACCGGGGTCAAAAGGATTCGAAGAGGGAGTGTCCTCTCTTCCCATCCACCAACATTTATGGTGCGGCACAGCAACATACCGAATGTCCCGTCTGGATACCGCCGTACTAAGCCGGAGGAGACCCTCCTCAGCCCATTGTGCGACGAAGCGGTCGTGGTTGACTCGCCCATCCACCGTTGGTGATGTATGGTTTCCGATTTCTGAAAGTTGATTTTCAACTTCCAGTCATAGCAATCTCTCATGAATGAATCGAAGTCACCCTGCACGAGAGTAGTGATCGTCGTCGTCGGCGTACGCAATTACGTGAAGAAGTGAACTTATCAGATCGCTCATGTAAATGTTGAACAGGATTGGCGAATTAACGGCACCCTGTTGGAGACCATTTTTTACATCAAAAATACCTGTAGAGGTTACGTTGTCATTCTTGACGACGAACTGTCTACCGGTAAGCATGTTACACAGTAGTCACAGCAGTGGTTAGCTTAGCCTAGCCGATTGAGCGGCGCCCTTACATTGTTTCTGGCTCTTGTTCCATTGGATGTCCGACACCAGTTTCGACGCGGCATGAATAGTGTCATGCCCCGCTTTGAAACCGAATTGGTTATCCGGAATTATATTTATGTCCTTGTTGCAGTTGATCAGAGCTTTAATCACCTGCTCGAATACCTTTGGATAAGGGTTGCACATTCGCAGTTTTTTAATGCTTCGGATAATGTGCATTATTCAGAGCATTGTTAAAGAGGATAGTGTACATATTAACCACTTCCAGGGGGAGATGTCTTAACACAATGTTCGAGATCCCGACGACTCCCACTGAATTCTACTTCTTTATTGATTCGAAGACCGCTTCCAGATCTGTCTTCGAAAGGAACGGGGGATGAACCCCTGCGTCGGCGATGACATTATCTGCCATGTTATCATCATTGAACACGATAAAGCCAGTGTTCTCAAATCGCCACTGTTGCAGATCTCCACGAAGAAGCGTGTTGTTAACCAGTACGCGGTTCTTCAGGTTATGGTTCGGGCGAACACTCTCGTTCACCTTGTACACTTCCTGAAAGACCGCGACAAGTGCTTCCACTTCTTCTTCTTGCGGGTCTTCGACCATAAAGAAGTAACCGTCGAATACGGCGTTATCTGGATCAATACCTGCTGTAGTCACTATTTATTCATTGCCCGTCGTTCTGGGAAGCTTAAGACACGGAAGATCGCTTTGCTTGGTCACGGAGATACACGTAAGCTGTAGTCTTGCGTTTGTGAGTTTGTGTCCGTAAGCTGTAGTCTTGTGTCTAACAGTAGGAGATCCAGATAAGAGCCGCTTCTAGGGAACGGCGAGATCTCTGTTGCTTTCAAATCGAGTCTATACTCGACACTGTGCAAGTAAAACCAGCTACAGAGCTGGTCCCCTCTGGGATTGGAAGCTATGTTCCCCCAACATCCATGTCGGGCATTTAAGTCCCCGGCCAAAATGAAATAGTTATCTTCCGAGTCCAGCCTTAGACATCGTAAGAGTGAATCGAGCTCTGATATAGTTGTTCTGGAACTAGGGTTGCCGGAGGAGTGGACAGACACCGCATATAACCTCCTTCCACTGCGGAGCGAAATGCACACGATGCAGGCCTCCAACTCCTGAAAACTTCGTACTTCACTACTATACACGACTTTGTATTTTATGTTATTTTTAATGAAGATCGGAACACTGCCTCCACCATTAAAATTGGGCCGGTCACTTCTAACAGCATTGTAATTACTGTGCTCCAATTTGCCTCTCTGAGTTAGCTTGGTTTCGCTAATCAGCATCAGTTCTGGGCTTTGATCATCCAACAATCTATAGAGCTTGTTTTTTCGTTGGACCCCTTTCAATGAATTTACATTCACTGCAAGGATCTTAAAAATACTCTCTGTCAGCACATCCATTAGGACTTTTGACGTGTTGGGTTCTGCAGGAGCGCCAGAAATTGGCTGACCTGCTACTCTAACCGAGCCATACGCCCTTCAATGGAAGGTTCCCAATACGAGCGCATTGGAGAATGCCGTCGCGCCTTCTTATGTTTTCCCAGACGCAATGATAGTCAGATAATTTAACAATATCGTTTCCCTTATTTATCTTGCTTTTGAGTAACAGTTGTACAATGAAGAAGTTTTTTTTTTTTTTTTGATAATGAAGTTACCACTACCTATGGCCGTCCTACATACCATCCGGCTTGTACAAATTAATCGGTGGCACTTTCTTTGTCTTCTTTTGCTGTAGTTGTTGTAAAAATACTCTCTGTCAGCACATCCATTAGGACTTTTGACGTGTTGGGTTCTGCAGGAGCGCCAGAAATTGGCTGACCTGCTACTCTAACCGAGCCATACGCCCTTCAATGGAAGGTTCCCAATACGAGCGCATTGGAGAATGCCGTCGCGCCTTCTTATGTTTTCCCAGACGCAATGATAGTCAGATAATTTAACAATATCGTTTCCCTTATTTATCTTGCTTTTGAGTAACAGTTGTACAATGAAGAAGTTTTTTTTTTTTTTTTGATAATGAAGTTACCACTACCTATGGCCGTCCTACATACCATCCGGCTTGTACAAATTAATCGGTGGCACTTTCTTTGTCTTCTTTTGCTGTAGTTGTTGCTGCTGTACTGTATGTTGCTGCCGCTTCTGCTGCGATGTTGCTTGCTGTTGTTGCTGGGCTGCTCTTGGTTGCTGCTTGCTGTAGTTGTTGATGTTGAGCCGCTGCCTGCTGAAGCAGCTTCTTTTGTTTTGATGCTGCTTGCTGTTGTTGTTGCTGCGGCTTCTTTTGTAGCTGACTCGGTTCGGGCTACCGTTGTTGTTGTTGCCCGAGTTGTAGAGCTACTTGGTCTTCCTCCCTTTCTCTCCTTTCAAGAGTTCTTCTCCGTAACTCTCTAATCTCTTGACGAAATTTTGTCGGTTTTCTCCCTCAGATTAGAGACCTTCGTCTCTTTGGAGCGGATTATAGCTTCCACTTCTTCCTCTGTATCGGAGGACATCGATCCGAAACTGATACTGCTTATTGCGAATCGCCCCTCCCTACCGTCTGACACATATGAGAATGCATTGACTTCTGCATCGCCCTCAGCTGCAGTTTCGTTTGATGACGCTGACGCTGCACTTCCTTCCTCTTCGGATTTCTTATCTGACGCGTTTTTATTGCGCCTTTTCGAACTCTTGGAGAACTGTTTTTTTCTCCTCCTCTTTGTTGTGCCATACATGGGCACCGTTGGTTGGTGGCGTGACGATTCTCCCGCCGTTTGCTGGCTCTCGCTGTCCAATTCTCTGCGAGCGGTTTTCCAGTTCGCCTCCATTCTACTTATACACTTCATAAGTGCGATTTTTGGTTTTGGGGAAAAAAAGGAAGCTTCCCCCACTGGGTTTCGAGCCCAGCTCCTCTCGATTCACGGCCTTATGCTACTTTAAATCATTTTTGTTTAAAAAATGTATGATCCTTAAGACTAGACAAACATGATTAAATCTTACTATCTAAACAATTCATGTTCTACTGACCCTTCACAGGTACTCTAAAATAATCAAAAACTTATTTGTCTATTTACCTTTCGGCGCCTACACTACTATCTGTTTTTTTTTTCCAGTCCATATGGACAATCTTTATTGTTTGTTTTTACTGGCCAAGAAAACTTGGAAAAAACTCGGCGCTCTAAACATTTTTATTTCTTTTTTTCAATTTTCTTAAACCTAAACTTTAACCTAAGCTCTAATACTAAACCCTAACCTTAATAAAACCTAAACTACCTTACATTATGTCCGCGACATTGCGGACGTGTTTACAAGGACGTGTACCGTGTTTATATGCTTGATATATATTATTTGCGCGCCTTTGCTCATATTTTTTTTTTCTTATTATTTTTTATTAATTTTTTTTTTCTTGATCTAACTTAACCTAACTTAAACTTACGTAACTTACGTAACCTAACTTACGGTCCAACAGACCGACTATCGCTTACATTAATTTCGCGCTGGCTATGGCAGAGACTGGTTCTTCGCCGCTCCTTTGCACTCTCTCTCCCATCTCGACCGGGGATCGCACTACTGAACCGGAGTTGATCCTCGTGTTCACAAGCGATATCCGATTCATAGAGGAGTCGCCTGTCAACTGTTCGGCATACAGCGTTTAAGATTAAAGGACATCCACTCATGTCCTGAATCAGATTTAACGAATCTAAATAGAGAAAAGTCAGGTGGAATAAAGACGGTGTGGCGTACCCTCTCATGATACATAAAGTTCGGGTAATAAACTCCGAAGATCAGACTGTTGATAGACATCATACACCTTGCAATGTGTCGTCGTGTTAATAAAATTATAAAATTGTCTACTCTTTTCACGTTAGCCCTGTTGTACAGGACCTCGTTGGGATAGTACTTCTTGTACTCGGACTGAGATGTCCGATACAACCGGAGACAGGTCCTCAGACATTGTCTCTCGAACACCCTCATCTTTTCCATCTGGGAAGGGCTCACACCGAACCGAAGGGGACAACCATACACCATGATCGGCCGTATAAGGGCCATGTAGCATATCACTTTCACCCTGGTATCAAGTTGGCTGCTGTAAAACAACTCACTTGCCACAGCGAAGGCTTTTCTAACATTGGCTAGAGTCCTTTCTATATGTTTGTGAAAATACAGAAAATGATCCAACCAAATACCGAGATATCTGACTACACTTTTCACGATTAACGGCTGGCCCTGAGGGTTAACAATGCAAAACTCTTTCCAGTACGCGTATCACTTGAAGCCCTGTCCGGGGCACGTTCCACATTTCAGGAAGTTGATAAACAACTTCCAGTCATAATAAAATCAGGGTGTTTATGACTACTACCTTCGGTGCTGATCTGTAAGCCACTAGGTCATCGGCATACGCGATTAGGTGCGGCATAGACCATAGAAGATCTGCAGTAAATATAGCAAACAATAATGGGGATCCTACAGCCCCCTGTTGTAGACCGTTTTCTACACTAAATACTTTACTTTAAGTTACGCCACCACATTTCACGACGAACTTCCAACCTGTTATCATATCATAAATCATGTATAGCAATGGTTTATTGAGCCTAAGTGTGAGCAATTTAAGGAAAAGGCATTCTAACCAACCGGTATCAAATGCCTTTTCCAAGTCGAACAGACAGGCACCCGTGCACTGATCTTTATCCTTTTTTTTTGTGTGATTTTGATTTTATTGTATTAAATGTAACTTACATGCTAGACAAAAGAACTTAAAACTAGCTTAACTAACTTAACAATTCATGAATTGTTCTTAATACTAACCTACTGACCCTATGCGGGTACTCTCAGCTAATATAATCTAAAATCATAAATGTGCCTTTCGGCTTAATCTACTTTTTTTTTAGTCATTCCTGATAAACTTGATTCATTTATTATGTGCCAAGAAAACTTATAAAAAAAACTTGGCTAAACTTAACTTAACTACTTAACCTACTTTATGCTAACTTACCCTAACATAAAACTTAGGACTATCTTAATTATGTCCGTAACAGTACGCACTCGTGCACCAGGGCGTATATGGTATGTATATGCTTAACATATATAATTTGTACGCCGTGGTGCACCTTTTCTTTGGTTTTTGTTTTATATATATATTTTTTTCTTATTAACTACCTTAAAACCTATCTAAGCTGGCCACCATGGTCAACTACCGGGTCGTTTAAAAAGGCCAGCGGTGGCGGAGAAGACACTGCCTCTCGAACAGCCTTATCTTTTCCATCTAGGAAGGACTCACATTGAACCACAATGGACAACCGTACGCCAGGATTGGCCTGATAAGAGCCATGTAGCGGATTACCTTCACCATGGTATCAAGTTGGCTACTGAAAAATAACCTCTTTGCTGCAGCAAAGGCTTTTCTGGCTTTCGTCAGAGCAATATCTATATGTTTGTCAAAATACAGATATTGATCCAGCCAAATGCCAAGATATCTGACTACACTTTTCACACTTAACGGCTGTCCTTTTTTTTTTAATTCATTTTTATTTATCAGTTCATTAAATACTTGCATACTAGACAAAAATGCTTAATACTAGTTGGACGAACAATGATTCTATTTTAACTTACTGGCCCTTGGCGGGCTCTCTAAGCTAAACTAAATCTTAATCTATGTCTTTCGACTTAACCTAACAATGCTTTTTTAAACAAAGGAAAATAAATTTATATGCACAACTAATATTAAGAAAAATTGAAGAAAACTTAATAACAGAACTATATTTTTTTTCTTAAAACCTATATACTAACTTACATGCTACCTTAAAAATAACTTAAACTAACTTAAGCTAAACTACACACATACACATATGTGTATGTATATACTCATATGTATATATATGCCCTTAAATTATGTACAATTTATACACATAGGTACACACATGTGTACGAGTGTGTATACAACATTTTTTTTTTTTGTTTTTTGATTTTTTTTTTGTTATTTACATCTTAAAAACTACCTTAACACACTACCCTAAACTATGTAAGACGGAAATAGGTTGCGGCTGCTCCGCTGCAAAACAGTGACCGACTACTGCTCCCATGCGGGAGTCCGCATTACCCTTTCTAACGGGTTCCACGAGGGAGTTCATTCGCTCTCCAACCACCAGAATTTCCGGTGCTGCATTTCAACTTCTCGCACATCCCGCTTTGATACCGCCATACTGAACCGGAGGAGGCCTTCCTCAGCTCGTTGTGCAACGGAGCGGTCGTGGTTGAGTCGCACATCCACAGTTGAACGGCCGATATGAAAGAGGAGGGGTACCGCATTTATGGCTTGTATCAGACCGTTCTTGTCTAAATGGAGAAAGGCTTCTGGGGGGACGAAGCCATTGTGGCGTACCCTTTCGTGGTATTGTGTATTGGGGTAGTAAGCACCCGAGATCAGGTTATTGACCGAGTTCATCGCTCTGGCAGTATGACCTCGAATCAACTTCACTAGGAAATTGTCCACTCTTATCAGGTTCGCCCTGTTGTATAATATCTCATTGGAGTAGAATTTTCTGTACTGGGACTCTGGAGTTCGATAAAGGCGAAGGCAAGCCCTAAGACAAGCCCTCTCAAACAACCGAATCTTTTCCATCAAGCTTGCACTCACGTTGAACCACACGGGACAGCCATAGGTGAGCATTGGCCGGATGAGGGTCATGTAGCAGATAACCTTCACCCTCGCATCAAGTTGGCTGTTGTAAAACAGTCTCTTTGTAAGGGCAAAAGCGCCTCGGGCCCTGGCCAGAGCATCAGAGATCTACATGTTTGTTAAAATACAGATACTGGTCTAGCCAGATCCACAGGTATCCGACTACAGTCCTTTGCGCCAGTGGTTGCCCGTGTCGTCCAACAATAAAGAACTTTCGCCAATTTTTGGCCTTTTTTGTATACGCCAAGGCCTTATACAACGGCGTCCTGAACAGTATGGTTTCCGACTTCTGAAAGTTGATTTTCAACTTCCAGTCATCGCAATTTCCCCTGAATGAATCGAAGTCACCCTGCACGAGAGTAGTGATGTCCTCGATCTTTTTGCCTGATCTGTACACGATCAAGTCGTCGGCGTACGCAATAACGTGATGAAGAGAACTTATCAGATCGCTCAAGTAAATGTTGAACAGGATCGGCGAATTAACGGCACCCTGTTGGAGACCATTTTTTACATCAAAAATACCTGTGGAGGTCACGTTGCTATTCTTGACGACGAACCGTCTACCGGTAAGCATGTTACATAGTAGGTACAGCAGTGGTTTGCTGATGCCCAGACGATTGAGCTTGTAAAAAAGACCTTCTAACCATACGGTGTCAAAGGCCTTCTCCAGGTCAATCAAGCAGGCACCCGTACATTGTTTCTGGCTCTTGTTCCATTGGATATCCGACACCAGTTTCGACGCGGCATGAATAGTGTCATGCCCCGCTTTGAAACCGAATTGGTTATCCGGAATTATGTTTTTGTCCTTAGTCCAGTTGATCAGAGCTCTATTTATCACCTTTTCGAATACCTTGCTGATGTTCGGAAGGATACTAATTGACCGGAGGTTGCACGGATTCGAAGAATCTTTGCCTCTCTTGGATATGGGTTGCACAATCGCAGTTTTCCAATGCTCCGGATAATGTGCATTATTCAAAGCATTGTTAAACAGGATTGTGTACATTATCTTAGCACAATGCTCGAGATCCCGTCGACTCCCACTGACTTCTTCTTTTTTATTGATTCGAAGACCGCTTTAAGATCTGTCTTCGAAATGAACGGGGGATGACCCCCTTCGTCGGCGATGACATTATCTGCCATGTTATCATCATTGAACACGACAAAGCCATTGTTCTCAGATCGGCATTGTTGCAGATCTTCACGAAGAAGCGTGTTGTTCACCAGCACGCGGTTTTTCAAGTCGTGGTTCGGGCGAACACTCTCGTTCACCTTGTACACTTCCTGAAAGACCATGCGTATATATGTGTATATATGTATATATAAGTAGATTAGCTAAAGTTCTTAAGTTTTATTTTAAGGTAGAATGTAAATTAGCGTGTAACTTTTAAGAAAAAAAAAAAAAAAGTACAGTTATTAAGCTTTTTAAATTTTTTACTTAATATTATTTTATTCTGGTAAAATGTGTACCATATACTCCAATCATGTAAGGCTGAGAATAAGATTAAGTTTAGCTTAGAGTGCCCGACGAGGGCCAGTAAGTTAGAATTAACAATGTTCGTTCAACTAGTTTTAAGCATTTTTGTCTAGTATGTAAGTTTATCGGATTATTGAAATAAAAATGAATTAAAAAAAAAACATGTAATTACATGTACACGGGAATTTGTGAATTTTTTCTTTTAAGCGGGTTTTCGCTTAAGCGAAACCCGCGGGCACTCTAAGCTAAACTTAAACTTATCCTATGTCTTTCGACTTAAACTAAAAATTCATATGATTAAGACTAAATTGTCTTAACTGAACATTTAAGTATTAAGAAAAATTACAAAAAAAAACTTAATGAATGAAAATTATTTTAAGTAAAGCCTATAAACTAACTTACTAATAACTTACACACTACCTTAAAAATAACTACCTAAAATAACTGAAACTAACTTAAGCTAAACTACATACATATACACATGTATATATAATGATATATACATGTGTATATATATGTACTTAATATATACAGTGTATACACAAAGGTACACGCATGTGTACGCATGTGAATACTCGTAATATTTTTTTTTTTTTTTTTATTATTATTTTTTTTTTTTATTTTGTTTTTACAACTTACAAGCTACCTTAAAAACTACCCTAGGCTATGTAGGTCGGCCATGGCTTACCGCTCATAAATTTGCATCTCTATTGCTGCAAGACAGTAGCCGACTGCTCCCACTTTCGGGGATACGTACTACCCTTTCTATCCCGGGTCTAAAGGGTTCGACGAGGGAGTTCCCAGTTGATCTGGCGATGTGGTAGATGAGCGGTACCGCATTTATGTCTTGTAACAGTCCGTTCTTGTCTAAATGGAGAAAGACTTCTGGGGGGACGAAGCCATTGTGGCGTACCCTTTCGTGGTATTGTGTATTGGGGTAGTAAGCACCCGAGATCAGGTTATTGACCGAGTTCATCGCTCTGGCAGTATGACCTCGAATCAACTTCACTAGGAAATTGTCCACTCTTATCAGGTTCGCCCTGTTGTATAAGACCTCATTGGAATAGAATTTTTTGTACTGGGACTCTGGAGTTCGATAAAGGCGAAGGCAAGCCCTAAGACAAGCCCTCTCAAACAACCGAATCTTTTCCATCAAGCTTGCACTCACGTTGAACCACACGGGACAGCCATAGGTGAGCATTGGCCGGATGAGGGTCATGTAGCAGATAACCTTCACCCTCGCATCAAGTTGGCTGTTGTAAAACAGTCTCTTTGTAAGGGCAAAAGCCCCTCGGGCCCTGGCCAGAGCAGCATCTACATGTTTGTTAAAATATAGATACTGGTCTAGCCAGATCCCCATGCATCTGACTACCGTTCTTTGCGCCAGTGGTTGCCCGTGTCGTCCAACAATAGAGAACTTTCGCCAATTCTTTTTCGTATCCGCCGAGGCTTTATACAACGGCGTCCTGAACAATATGGTTTCCGACTTCTGAAAGTTGATTTTCAACTTAAAGTCATCGCAATCTCTCATGAATGAATCGAAGTCACACTGCACGAGAGTAGTGATGTCCTCGATCTTTTTGCCTGATCTGTACACGATCAAGTCGTCGGCGTACGCAATAACGTGAGGAAGAGAACTTATCAGATCGCTCAAGTAAATGTTGAACAGGATCGGCGAATTAACGGCACCCTGTTGGAGACCATTTTTTACATCAAAAATACCTGTGGAGGTCACGTTGCTATTCTTGACGACGAACCGTCTACCGGTAAGCATGTTACATAGTAGGTACAGCAGTGGTTTGCTGATGCCCAGACGATTGAGCTTGTAAAAAAGACCTTCTAACCATACGGTGTCAAAGGCCTTCTCCAGGTCAATCAAGCAGGCACCCGTACATTGTTTCTGGCTCTTGTTCCATTGGATATCCGACACCAGTTTCGACGCGGCATGAATAGTGTCATGCCCCGCTTTGAAACCGAATTGGTTATCCGGAATTATGTTTTTGTCCTTAGTCCAGTTGATCAGAGCTCTATTTATCACCTTTTCGAATACCTTGCTGATGTTCGGAAGGAGACTAATTGACCGGAGGTTGCACGGATTCGAAGAATCTTTGCCTCTCTTGGATATGGGTTGCACAATCGCAGTTTTCCAATGCTCCGGATAATGTGCATTATTCAAAGCATTGTTAAACAGGATTGTGTACATTATCTTAGCACAATGCTCGAGATCCCGTCGACTCCCACTGACTTCTTCTTTTTTATTGATTCGAAGACCGCTTTAAGATCTGTCTTCGAAATGAACGGGGGATGAACCCCTTCGTCGGCGATGACATTATCTGCCATGTTATCATCATTGAACACGACAAAGCCATTGTTCTCAGATCGCCATTGTTGCAGATCTTCACGAAGAAGCGTGTTGTTCACCAGCACGCGGTTTTCCAAGTCGTGGTTCGGGCGAACACTCTCGTTCACCTTGTACACTTCGTGAAAGACCATGCGTATACACATGTATATAAATTTACATACATATGTGTATATATGTATATATAAGTAGATTAGCTAAAGTTCTTAAGTTTTATTTTAAGGTAGAATGTAAATTAGCGTGTAACTTTTAAGAAAAAAAAAAAAAAAAGTACTGTTATTAAGCTTTTTAAATTTTTTACTTAATATTATTTTATTCTGGTAAAATGTGTACCATATACTCCAATCATGTAAGGCTGAGAATAAGATTAAGTTTAGCTTAGAGTGCCCGATGAGGGCCAGTAAGTTAGAATTAACAATGTTCGTTCAACTAGTTTTAAGCATTTTTGTCTAGTATGTAAGTTTATCGGATTATTGAAATAAAAATGAATTAAAAAAAAAACATGTAATTACATGTACACGGGAATTTGTGAATTTTTTCTTTTAAGCGGGTTTTCGCTTAAGCGAAACCCGCGGGCACTCTAAGCTAAACTTAAACTTATCCTATGTCTTTCGACTTAAACTAAAAATTCATATGATTAAGACTAAATTGTCTTAACTGTACATTTAAGTATTAAGAAAAATTACAAAAAAAAACTTAATGAATGAAAATTTTTTTAAGTAAAGCCTATAAACTAACTTACTAATAACTTACACACTACCTTAAAAATAACTACCTAAAATAACTGAAACTAACTTAAGCTAAACTACATACATATACACATGTATATTTAATGATATATACATGTGTATATATATGTACTTAATATATACAGTGTATACACAAAGGTACACGCATGTGTACGCATGTGAATACTCGTAATATTTTTATTTTTTTTTTTATTATTATTTTTTTTTTTATTTTGTTTTTACAACTTACAAGCTACCTTAAAAACTACCCTAGGCTATGTAGGTCGGCCATGGCTTACCGCTCATAAATTTGCATCTCTATTGCTGCAAGACAGTAGCCGACTGCTCCCACTTTCGGGGATACGTACTACCCTTTCTATCCCGGGTCTAAAGGGTTCGACGAGGGAGTTCCCAGTTGATCTGGCGATGTGGTAGATGAGCGGTACCGCATTTATGTCTTGTAACAGTCCGTTCTTGTCTAAATGGAGAAAGACTTCTGGGGGGACGAAGCCATTGTGGCGTACCCTTTCGTGGTATTGTGTATTGGGGTAGTAAGCACCCGAGATCAGGTTATTGACCGAGTTCATCGCTCTGGCAGTATGACCTCGAATCAACTTCACTAGGAAATTGTCCACTCTTATCAGGTTCGCCCTGTTGTATAAGACCTCATTGGAATAGAATTTTTTGTACTGGGACTCTGGAGTTCGATAAAGGCGAAGGCAAGCCCTAAGACAAGCCCTCTCAAACAACCGAATCTTTTCCATCAAGCTTGCACTCACGTTGAACCACACGGGACAGCCATAGGTGAGCATTGGCCGGATGAGGGTCATGTAGCAGATAACCTTCACCCTCGCATCAAGTTGGCTGTTGTAAAACAGTCTCTTTGTAAGGGCAAAAGCCCCTCGGGCCCTGGCCAGAGCAGCATCTACATGTTTGTTAAAATATAGATACTGGTCTAGCCAGATCCCCATGCATCTGACTACCGTTCTTTGCGCCAGTGGTTGCCCGTGTCGTCCAACAATAGAGAACTTTCGCCAATTCTTTTTCGTATCCGCCGAGGCTTTATACAACGGCGTCCTGAACAATATGGTTTCCGACTTCTGAAAGTTGATTTTCAACTTAAAGTCATCGCAATCTCTCATGAATGAATCGAAGTCACACTGCACGAGAGTAGTGATGTCCTCGATCTTTTTGCCTGATCTGTACACGATCAAGTCGTCGGCGTACGCAATAACGTGAGGAAGAGAACTTATCAGATCGCTCAAGTAAATGTTGAACAGGATCGGCGAATTAACGGCACCCTGTTGGAGACCATTTTTTACATCAAAAATACCTGTGGAGGTCACGTTGCTATTCTTGACGACGAACCGTCTACCGGTAAGCATGTTACATAGTAGGTACAGCAGTGGTTTGCTGATGCCCAGACGATTGAGCTTGTAAAAAAGACCTTCTAACCATACGGTGTCAAAGGCCTTCTCCAGGTCAATCAAGCAGGCACCCGTACATTGTTTCTGGCTCTTGTTCCATTGGATATCCGACACCAGTTTCGACGCGGCATGAATAGTGTCATGCCCCGCTTTGAAACCGAATTGGTTATCCGGAATTATGTTTTTGTCCTTAGTCCAGTTGATCAGAGCTCTATTTATCACCTTTTCGAATACCTTGCTGATGTTCGGAAGGAGACTAATTGACCGGAGGTTGCACGGATTCGAAGAATCTTTGCCTCTCTTGGATATGGGTTGCACAATCGCAGTTTTCCAATGCTCCGGATAATGTGCATTATTCAAAGCATTGTTAAACAGGATTGTGTACATTATCTTAGCACAATGCTCGAGATCCCGTCGACTCCCACTGACTTCTTCTTTTTTATTGATTCGAAGACCGCTTTAAGATCTGTCTTCGAAATGAACGGGGGATGACCCCCTTCGTCGGCGATGACATTATCTGCCATGTTATCATCATTGAACACGACAAAGCCATTGTTCTCAGATCGGCATTGTTGCAGATCTTCACGAAGAAGCGTGTTGTTCACCAGCACGCGGTTTTCCAAGTCGTGGTTCGGGCGAACACTCTCGTTCACCTTGTACACTTCCTGAAAGACCATGCGTATACACATGTATATAAATTTACATACATATGTGTATATATGTATATATAAGTAGATTAGCTAAAGTTCTTAAGTTTTATTTTAAGGTAGAATGTAAATTAGCGTGTAACTTTTAAGAAAAAAAAAAAAAAAAAAGTACAGTTATTAAGCTTTTTAAATTTTTTACTTAATATTATTTTATTCTGGTAAAATGTGTACCATATACTCCAATCATGTAAGGCTGAGAATAAGATTAAGTTTAGCTTAGAGTGCCCGACGAGGGCCAGTAAGTTAGAATTAACAATGTTCGTTCAACTAGTTTTAAGCATTTTTGTCTAGTATGTAAGTTTATTGGATTATTGAAATAAAAATGAATTAAAAAAAAAAACATGTAATTACATGTACACGGGAATTTGTGAATTTTTTCTTTTAAGCGGGTTTTCGCTTAAGCGAAACCCGCGGGCACTCTAAGCTAAACTTAAACTTATCCTATGTCTTTCGACTTAAACTAAAAATTCATATGATTAAGACTAAATTGTCTTAACTGAACATTTAAGTATTAAAAAAAATTACAAAAAAAAACTTAATGAATGAAAATTATTTTAAGTAAAGCCTATAAACTAACTTACTAATAACTTACACACTACCTTAAAAATAACTACCTAAAATAACTGAAACTAACTTAAGCTAAACTACATACATATACACATGTATATATAATGATATATACATGTGTATATATATGTACTTAATATATACAGTGTATACACAAAGGTACACGCATGTGTACGCATGTGAATACTAATTTTTTTTTTTTTTTTTTTTATTTTTTTTTTACAACTTACAAGCTACCTTAAAAACTACCCTAGGCTATGTAGGTCGGCCATGGCTTACCGCTCATAAATTTGCATCTCTATTGCTGCAAGACAGTAGCCGACTGCTCCCACTTTCGGGGATACGTACTACCCTTTCTATCCCGGGTCTAAAGGGTTCGACGAGGGAGTTCCCAGTTGATCTGGCGATGTGGTAGATGAGCGGTACCGCATTTATGTCTTGTAACAGTCCGTTCTTGTCTAAATGGAGAAAGACTTCTGGGGGGACGAAGCCATTGTGGCGTACCCTTTCGTGGTATTGTGTATTGGGGTAGTAAGCACCCGAGATCAGGTTATTGACCGAGTTCATCGCTCTGGCAGTATGACCTCGAATCAACTTCACTAGGAAATTGTCCACTCTTATCAGGTTCGCCCTGTTGTATAATATCTCATTGGAGTAGAATTTTCTGTACTGGGAATGAGCAGCCTGATCTGTACAAGATCAAGTCGTCGGCGTACGCAATTACGTGAGGGAGAGAACTTATCAAATCGCTCAAGTAAATGTTGAACAGGATCGGCGAATTAACGGCACCCTGTTGGAGACCATTTTTTACATCAAAAGTACCTGTGGAGGTCACGTTGCCATTCTTGACTACGAACCGTCTACCGCTAAGCATTTTACACAGTAGGTACAGCAGTGGTTTGCTAATGCCCAGCCGATTAAGCTCGTAAAAAAGACCTTCTAACCATACGGTGTCAAAGGCCTTCTCCAGATCAATCAAGCAGGCACCCGTACATTGTTTCTCGCTCTTGTTCCGTTGGATATCCGACACCAGTTTCGACGCGGCGTGAATAGTGTCATGCCGCGCTTTGAAACCGAATTTTTTATCCGGAATTATATGTTTGTTCTTAGTCCAGTTGATCAAAGCTCTATTTATCACCTTCTCGAATACCTTGCTGATGTTCGGAAGGAGACTAATTGACCGGAGGTTGCACGGATTCGAAGAATCTTTGCCTCTCTTGGATATGGGTTGCACAATCGCAGTTTTCCAATGCTCCGGATAATGTTCATTATTCAAAGCATTGTTAAACAGGATTGTGTACATATTAACCACTTCCAGGGGGATATGTCTTAGCACAATGTTCGAGATCCCGTCGACTCCCAATGACTTCTTCTTTTTTATTGATTCGAAGACCGCTTTAAGATCTTTCTTCGAAATTAACGGGGGATGAACCCCTTCGTCGGCGATGCCAGTATCTGCCATGTTAGCATCATTAAAGACGACAAAGCCAGTGTTCTCAGATCGCCATTGTTGCAGATCTTCACGAAGAAGCGTGTTGCTAACTAGTACGCGGTTCTCCAGGTCGTGGTTCGGGCGAACACTCTCGTTCACCTTGTTCACTTCCTGAAAGACCGCGCCAAGTACTTCCACATTTTCTTGCGGATCCTCGACCATAAAGAAGTTATCGTCGAGTACGGCCGTTTCTGGATCAATACCTGCTATAGTTAGTATTTGTTCGTTGTCCGTCGTTCTAGGTAGCTTAAGACACGAAAGATCGCTTTGCTTGTTACTTCGAAAGAATTTATTTATCTGTGGGAACATGCTCGGATTGTTGGATCTAACAGCCCTAATCTTATTGTTCCAATACAGGTTAGCAGAAAGTCGGTAATTCTGTGCAATCAAAGTTTGGATGTTTTTGATGAGCGATTTCAGTGTCCTAACTTCCTCGTCTCGTCTGTCCGTAAACCGCCTGTACAAGGTTTTTAATCTTGACAGGAACCTACTTTTTGGTTGGTGGAGTGCATCGATTGTCGCATTGCGGTACATGTTTTGGTTGTTTGTGCGTATATACCGAGGTATCGTACTGTCCATCGTTCGTTTAATTATCTCGTCCAATTGTATTAGATACATGTCAATCTCTTCGTTTGACAAGTTTCTATTGGACGGTATGTAAGGCTCATTCGAAGAGAGTGCTCTGGTCATTTGTCTCGAGAAGCGTGTCCATCGTGCTCTACTGTAATTGTAGGGATACATTTGAACAAACTCTCCTAATTCCGCAATGTCGTTAGGAATCTTGATTTCGGCACTGAGTCCGCAATGGTCACTGAGATACACGAATGTGTTCAAGCAGTTTACCGTTTGTGAAGTTGTGGGCGTCAGCTGCAGTCTTGCGTTTGTGAGTTTGTGTCCGTAAGCTGTAGTCTTGTGTCTAACAGTAGGAGATCCAGATAAGAGCCGCTTCTCGGAAACGACGAGATCTCTGTTGCTTTCAAATCGAGTCTATACTCGACACTGTGCAAGCAAAACCAGTTATAAGGCTGGTCCCCCCTGTGATTGGAAGCTGTGTTCCCCCAATAACCATGTCGGGCATTTAAGTCCCCGGCCAAAATGAAATAGTTCTCCTCCGAGTCTAGCCTTAGACATGGAAAGAGTGAATCGAGCTCTGATATAGTTGTTCTGGAACAAGGGTTGCCGAAGGAGTAGACAGACACCGCATACAACCTCCTTCCACTGCGGAGCGAAATGCACACGATGCAGGCCTCCAACTCCTGAAAACTTCGTACTTCACTACTATACACGACATTGCATTTTATGTTATTTTTAATGAAGATCGTAATACCGCCTCCACCACTGGAATTGGGCCGGTCTCTTCTAATAACATTCTAATTACTGTGCTCCAATTTGCCTCTCTGAGTTAGCTTGGTTTCGCTAATCAGCATCAGCTCTGGGCATCGATCGTCCAACAATCTATATAGCTCGTTTTTTCGTGGACCCCTATCAATGAATTTACATTCACTGCAAGGATCTTAAAAATACTCTCTGTCTGCGCATCCATTAGGACATTTGACGTGCTGGGTTCTGCAGGAGCGCCAGAATTTGGCTGACGAAGCTTTCCATTCGTGCGCTGGTTCGTGTGCTCTAGTCACTGAGGCTTGCTTCACTACGCTCGGTAGTTCCTGCTGTTCTGTGCTCCGCTGGCCCGACGCCATTTGGGCGTAGGTCAATTGAGGTGTGACGGGTATGGCTGCCCCGAGTAGATATTTCACTGGGGGCTGCTTCTGCAGAACCCTTTTTGTTTTCCGCTCTTGGAACTTAGGGCAACCCCGATAGTTGGCGGTGTGCCCCGCGCAGAGTACGCACTTAAGCTGACTTTTGTCAGTTGTTCCCACTTTCCCCAGCGGGCATTCCTCCGCTTTGTGGTTTTCACTGCACTTAACGCATCGAGGCTGCATTTGGCAGTTCGACGCGGCGTGCCCAAACCTTTGGCAGCGAACGCATTGGAGAATGCCATCGCTCCTTCGTATGCTCTCCCATATGCAATCCCAGTCCTCTAATGTCTAGATGTCATATAGATTACCGGGTTTGCTGTTGGGTGTCATTTGTACAATATAAAATGGAAGTTTCCGCCCCTCCCTCTTAGCCTTGGCTGTGGTGAAGGGCTTGACCCCGGCGATCTCGACACCATCACACACTTGCTCTTTGAGCAGTTGGAAGACCTTTTCCGTTTCAAGCGGCGCGGATAACTTCAGCAACATTGTCTTAACTTTTTCAATTTTCGGTGTGAAAGAAAAGAACTCCGTCTCCGAAATCGTTAGAGCCCCTTTCACCATATTATGCTGATTCACTGTCTTGCAGCGAATTGCATGTGGGTTGTTACCTTTATTTTTTCTCATGCTAAAATTACCAATACCGGCGGCTGTCCTACATACCTGTGCAGTTTGTAGTATGTCCTCCTCGAAAACGTTGGTAGGTGGTACCTTTTCCTTTTTCGTTCTCTGCTGCTGCTGTTGGTGTACTGCTGGACGCTGATGTTGCTGCGGTGCTGTCTTTTGCTGTTGCTTCGATTGTTCAAATGTTTGCTTGTTGATGTTGCTGAACTGCTTTCTGTTGTTTCTGCTTTTGCTGTTGTACTGCTGCCTGCTTTTGTAGCTGAGCTGATTTTTGTTGTTGCTGCTTTTTTGCAGATTCTGTTGCTGACTTTGCTCCAGATTGAGTGGCAACTGTTGCTGTTACCCGGCCTGTAGTGCCCTTTGTTCCTCCTCTCTCTTTCTTCTTGCGAGAGTACTTGCACGAAGTTTTCTGATCTCGTAGAGAAGTTTTTGCGTCTCATCCCTCAGATCAGTCACCTTATCTTCTTTGGAGCGAATTAACGCCTCCACTTCTTCTTCAGTGTCGGAGGGCACCGATTCAAAGCTAATACTGCTTACTGCGAATCGTCCCTCCCTCCCTCGGCCTCGTATGATGTCTCGTTCGGTGACGTAGACGCTGCACTTTCTTCCTGGTTTTTGTCATTTGACGCTGTGTTGCGTCGTTTTGAACTGGATGTGGTTTGTCTTTTCCTCCTCCTCTTCGTGCCATCTCTAGGCACCGTTGGTTGGTGGCGTGATTCCTCTGCCACCGGTTGTACGCCCCCACTGGGTCTCGAACTCAGGCCCCTCTGGTTCACGGCTGTGAGTTCTACGTTCTTGACCACGTTCTTGTTGCGGATCCTCTTGATTTTTGCACTAATTAACTTTACTAAATTACTGGTACTTGGCTCTGCGAAATCGAAACACGTTTGTATTATTCAACGGTCTGTGAACGACTGCCAATTAACGGCTGTCCTTGCGGGTCAACTATGCCGAACTTGCGCCAGTTTAGGAGAGTAACCCGCGAAGCCATGTACAGCGGGGTCCTGAAAAGGATAGTTTCGCACTTCAAGAAGTTGATAACCAACTTCCAGTCGTCGCAAAATCGCTGAATTTTTTCGAAGTCACGCTGCAACAAGATATTTATTACCTCGACCTTCGGAACTGATCTGTACGCTACTAGGTCGTCGGCGTACGCAATTAAGTGCGGCATGGAACCTATAAGTTCTGCAGTGAATATTGAAAACAAGATCGGCGAACCAATAGCCCCTGTTGCAGACCATTTTTAATGTCAAAGACCGTGGTAAAAGTTACGTCGCCACTTTTCACGACGAACTTTCTACCTGTTATCATGTCATAGATTATGTATAGCAATAGTTTGCTTATACAACCAAACGGTGTCGAACGCTTTCTCCAAGTTAATCAGGCAGGCACCCGTGCATTGTTTTTTGTCTTTATTGCATTGAATGTCGGACACCAGTTTGGACGCGGCATGTATGGTTTCATGCCCCGCAATGAATCTGAATTGGTTGTCCGGTATGATTTTATTTTCCTCTACCCATTGTTTCAGAACTCGAATGACTATCTTTTCGAAAACCTTGCTTATGCACGGAAGAAGACTGATCGAACGGAGATTTGTTGGAATAGATTTGTCTTTGTCCCGTTTAGGGAACGGTTGCACAACAGCTGTTTTCCAGTGCTTTGGGTAATATGCATTACTTAGCATATTGTTAAACAGTGTTGTGTAAATCTGTACTATATCAGGGGAAGTTGACGAAGCACAATATTCGGTATTCCATCGATTCCCATTGACTTTTTTTTCTTCAGTGAGTTAAAAATGCCCTGGTGACCTTCTTGAGAAATCAAGATGTGATTTCCATCATAGGCGACGGCACTATGTGCCAAATTATCGTCACTGAACCAGGTGAAACCTGGATTCTCAGATCGCCATTGAATTATTTCACTACGAAGATTAGTGTGGTTCAGCAAGGCTTCGTTCTCCAGGTCGTGGGTCGGCCTACTTACTTCGTTGACCGTGTACACTTGCTGGACAACAGCACCGATAGCTGCCACCTTCACCTGGGGATCTTCAACCACGAAGAAGTCATTGTCTAGCACTGCCCCATCTGGATCGATGCTAATTGATGTCAGTAAATGTTCGTTGTTTGTCGTCCTGGGAAGTCTAACAGCCTGGATGTCGTTTTGATCTTTCCTTCGAAAAATTTTATTTACTTGCGGGAACATACCCGGGTTGTTAGATCGTACAGCCTGGATTTTATTGCCCCAGTGCAAGCTCGGAATAGTTTTCTCCATGGTTTGTTTAATTACGTCGTCCATTTGAATGAGGTACCTGTCAACCTCTTCATTCGTCAGGTTTCTGTTTGTCGGAGGATTGATCCCATTCGAACATAGTTCTGTGGATAAAGTCCTGGCGAAGCGTGGCCAGCGGGCCTTATTATAATTATAAGGGTGCCTCTGGATATATTCCCCCAGTTCTTCCACCTCGTTCGGGAGCTGAATAGCCGCGAAGAGCCCGCAGTGATCACTCTCGTACTCAACCGCAGTTAAACAGTTCCGCGTGCGTCTTTCCACGTCTAGTACAGTCAGTTGTCTATCTCAGCAGCAAATCCATATAGAACCCGCTTCTGGGATACGATGGCCTATCGGTTGCAAGCAAATCTAGCTTGAACTCAATATTGTGCTCTGCCAACCAGTTATACAGTGGGGTTCCCCTGTCATTATGCACTCTATTGCCCCATTCCCCATGTTTAGCGTTCAAATCCCCGGCAATGATATAATAGTTTTCCGCCGCGCTAAGTCGAAGGCTCGTGAATAGAGTATCGAGCTCTGAAATAAAGTTCCTATTAAGGGTACTATTGTCAGCTGCATAGATCGCGATCACATATAACCGCTTTCCACCCTGTAGCGGAATGCGTGCAATACACGTTTCTAGCACTTGAAATCTTCGCACTTCACTGCTATACAGGACCTTATGACATAGGCCTTTTTTGATTAGGAGAGCAACCCCGCCCCCTTGCAAGGATTGGGGCCGGTCTCTTCGGATTATGTGGTAATTCTTGTACCAGAGTTTGCGCGTTTGGTTCAGCTTAGTTTCGCTGACCATCAACACGTCTGGATTGTGGATTTGCTGAAGGTTACCGAAGTTCATTTTACGTTCGGTCTTAATCAGTGAATTCACATTCACTGCTAGAATTTTAAGGTTACGGGCTGCCTGTGCAGCCATCATATCGATGTGGCGTTTGGCTCGGCGAACAGCGTAGAGTAGATGAGGTCTACTCGCGCTGCTTGCTCTAGGAACTGTGCTTGTAGCTGAGCGATCTGCCCCTGGATGGAGAGCAGGACCAGTTTAGCGAGGATCTCCTTAGGATCAATGTCAGGATCCACGCCCTTAAGGAGCATGGTCTGCACCTTTTCCCCTTTTGGAGTATACGAGAAAAACTCGGCCTCCGCCACCGCTAGCCTTTCTTTAATGCCATGATAGTCTGCCACTGATGAGCAGTGGACAGACAATCTTAAGGGCCTTTTATATTTTATATAATATGCATTTTTAGTGGCCAACTTACATAGTTTATCAACGTCATTCGTATCCAGTCCGAACACGTTAGTCGGCGGGCATCTCTCCTTCCGGGCTCGTTGCTGATGCTGTTGTTGCTGCTGCGTCTGCTTCTGCTGCGGCTGCTTCTGTTGCTGTTGTTTTTGTTGATGTTGCTGATGCTGCTGTGGCTGCTTTTGATTCTTGACAGCTGTCGAACGTTGTCCCTTTGACAACTGTAGGGACTGTACTTGTTGCTGCTGTTTAGGCTGCTGTTGTTGCTGTTTTTGTTGTTGCTGTTGTTGCTGCTGCTGTTGTTGTGCAGCCTCTTTGGCCGCTTTCCTGGCCCTTAATTTGATTTGGAGGGCTTGGATGTGGGCGTCCAGCTCCTCCCTCTCTCTCGGGCTCTTCAGCAGCTGCTTCCGGTCTTGTTCTTCTTCGTCATCCGATTCGGACGACGTCAGAGCATAGAAGGGGTTCTCTATTCCGCTGTAGGAGAATCTCCCCTCGCCTTCTGTAGATTCGTATTGTACGTCGTCGTACAATACAGCTGATGTGGCTGCTGGAGTTGTTATTGTTGCTGCTGTTTTTTTTTGTGGCTTTTACGGCCGCCTGATCCGACACTGGAGCGGCGCTTCGACAGGCTCGGTTGTGGCTGGAGCTTCTTCCTCCCCTCTTGTGTTGACTGGTGGTCTGATGTCCCAGGCACCGGCACAACATCACCCGATTTATGGAGCTCGGGTCGCTCAGCTGACTCCATACTATTTTTTTCACTTGAATGTCTTTTTTACTTTTATTTGAAAAAAAGAAAAGATCTCAATGTTTTTTCGGGATTTGAACCCGGCACCGCTGACTCGCCCGCGATCACGCTACCGCGAAGCTATTCGGTGTTATAGTTTTCGGCGACACTTTATGCACTTGAGTTCTACTACTATCTCACTAAGCCGAAACACGTCTGCACTGGGAGGAGGTCTGTGAACGACTGATGACTGATCTTTATCCATACTCCATTGTATGTCGGAAACCGCTGTCTTCCCATGTGCCGGGTAATGTGCATTACTAAGCGCATTGTTAAACAGTGAAGTGTAAATCTCCATTGCCGCCGGAGGGAGATGGTTGAGCACGATGTTCGGGATACCATCTGTGCCAGCCGATTTCTTGTTCTTAATGGCTTTAAAGACCCCTTGAAGATCTTCCTGAGTGAATACGATGTGATTTACATCGTTGGCGACGGGATTATTTGACATATTTATATCATCGAATCTGGTAAAACTAGGATTCTCAGATCGCCATCGATTGATCTCCTCACGGAGGGATTCGAATGTTATTGAGGTCATATATTCGGCTTTGCATTCTTGACTACCAATTCCGCTGATAGGTACACCAATTCGACGCTTCTGGATTCCCAAGGCTTGAGCCAGCGTTGTGGTGACAAAATGTAACTGCGACCCCGAATCTAAGAGCACGCGGCACGGAATTCGTATTCCAAATGATGATATGACATTCACGACAGCCGTAGCGAGATAGACTTGACGGTTTCTCATCCTGCAACCAATTGCTGCATTGGCAGAAGAACTCCATCGCTGATCTGCATATAACTTATTATATATATATAACATGATTGGGAGAAGTGACCCGGCTTCAAACAGTTTCTGCACAGCTCCAGTCGTCGCACAGCTTTCTCACGATCATCACCTATAGCAATTATCGATACAATCGGAACGTGTTGCAACAATGGCAGTCTTCCTCGCCTGATCTGCTGATGGCCTCCAAGGTTTGGAATCTGGACTCTACGAACCTTAGAAATTCTTCCAGAGATGGACTGCTCCTTGGATCATCTAGGAACTGTTCAAAAAGCGTTTTACTGTCTTTATCCATTTTCTGCAGCATCAAATGATGATGAATTGTCTCTTGTTGTCATAACGCTCCACGCACCCTGCTGCTTGGCTCCACCGATTGCCATTCCACCACTTGCCTGCCCTATTTCATGAATTTGCTCGGATTCTGATTGTTGCTTCGATTCTACTGTGAGTCGACGCTCGATGTCACTTCGCATACGCTCTACCACCTTGTGTACTGCCTCATAGTAATCCTTCTTGAAGTAGGGATGCTCCAATTCACAAGGAAAAACCTCTCGAATCTTACTGTCAGTGTCATCGAATTCTTTCCACAGCCTTTCTAATTTTTCCAGACGCTCAGCTAAGTATGATGGAGTTTTCCTGTCATCCGCGTCTTTCCCATAGCTCAGCACGATTCGGCATAATTCCTCACCAATTATTTCTTGCTGCTTCGCATGCTCTTCAATTTTGGTTTCCTCTGACGCTTTGATAGATAGATATATTTATTGGATAGTGTAACAATATTTTAACAAAGTTTGCTCTAGCTTGCACAGAGATACGGTTTTATAGAAACCTTACTGCTGAAAATACAATTGTTTTACAAGTAAGATATGCAGTTCGGTACGTTGAAACTATCTTGGAGGAAAAACTAGGGAAAAAACACCTCCATTTAAGATAAGAAAAAAGAGATATAATTAAATAATTATATAAAAATAATAAATAATAAATAATGAGTAACACATAATAAATAATAATTACAACAGTTGTAAATCTCTAATAAGTTCATTATCAACGTGAATACATCTAGACATGAATTTATCATTGAGAATTTCAATCCTCCTTCCAATCTGGATAACACCTGCTCTTGCGTATAGTATGAGTGTTGAGAAGTCCCGCGATAGATTGAGCATAATTTTTAGTACATTATTTTGTGCAACTTGAAGTCGCTTAATATGGGTTTTCGCACAATTGCCCCATACCGGAAAATTACCTTAAAAATGATTATTTTGTTCTTTGC
Organism: Eristalis tenax; assembly: GCA_905231855.2. Taxonomy (NCBI): domain Eukaryota; kingdom Metazoa; phylum Arthropoda; class Insecta; order Diptera; family Syrphidae; genus Eristalis; species Eristalis tenax. The sequence goes on along the minus strand of HG993124.1, from coordinate 93,320,386 downwards.
ATTAAGAGATGACTTGCGATTTAAAAGTGGATAAAGCATTTTTATAAGGACATCGATCTTAGCTAAAGTCTCCCGTATGTGAAAACCGAAGGTCAATTTCTGGTCTAGGTACACCCCTAGGTACCTTCAATATTGACCCACGGTATTATACTATTGTCTAGGTTGAAACTTCCAGTAGGCAAGAAGCGAGCAATTGTTCTTCGGGTGAAGAAGATAGCAATTCACTTATCAACATTAATTTTTATCTTCCAGTGTTTGTAGTATTCGATGAAGGCTTGGATTCCAAATTGTAGATTATTCTCAATCACTGGACCATACTCGTCTGAAGAGAATAATGCCAAATCGTCTGCTTAGAGCGCAATATTACAGTTGGGAACACTAGGTAAGACAGTAAGAAACACATTGAAAATAACAGGGGACAGAACCGAGCCCTTTGGGACTCCGGCTGGGGCAGGTTTTGTTGAGGAAAATGCCCCATTAACATATACTTTGAAGGCTCGATAAAACAGAAAGCTTTGTAGCGCATTGTGCACAACAGGAGTGGCAAAAGCGTTAGGATTGGTGGTAAGAAAAAAATCAAGTGTTTACGGAGAGTACCTACTGCAAGCAGGGATGTATGTAGCACTAGATGGGTACATTATTGTAAGGTTTTGAGATAAACATAAGTTATATATATATATTACTAATATGTACACCATTGGCAACACAGAATGAGCAATACTATTTTTGACGAGAATGGCAACACCACCGCCTCTACTAATACGATCGTGACGATAACAGGAATAGTTACTACATTCAAAACGAATATTACTTTGTAGACCTGTTTCACATATAAGACCATCCTCAATATCCAGATTGGAGAGAAAATTGAAAAACTCAAAGCTCTTGTGGCGAATGCCTCTTGCATTCCAACAAAAAAGTTTAAGATGGGACTGAGAATTACTTAAAATTATTACAGAGATATTTAGTTGCAAGCTGAGCAATTGCTTTAAACTGTTGAGCTTTAGTTGTACAATTTTCAAGTTCAGAGACCATATCAAACAATAAAGAATTGAGTTCTTCGTAAGAGAAAAGATCATAGTTCGCTGGTGGAAAGGAAATATATGATGATCGCTGTTGCTGTTGTTGTTGAGCAGTTATTTGTTGCTTTTCCTAGTGATGTTGTTGCTGCTGCGGCTGACGATAAGTTCCAGGAAGAGAGGGGAAGTCGTCCACACTGTTAACATTGAAGCTTTTCGCTGGCTGTTTGAGGTGCTTGAGATCGCAAAGGAATGGATGCGCGCGTACGTGACATTTTTTGTGAACTTTTCCCGATGATCTCTAAATAATCTGCACGACATTTGCAGTTTTCGTCGGTGGATTTGTGGTAACCTCCACAGTTTGCACATTTGGAGATTTCGGTGGATGTGCATAAATTAGTTATAATTGCAGTTCCTCTCCTCGTGTCCCCACATTTGACAGTTGTGGCACTGAGTAATGTTTTTCTTAGTACGGCGTTGGAATTCCCATCTTACTTGAGTCGGGAAAATCGATTTTATATTATTTCGTAGATCGGGGAGGCGAATTGAGCTACTTTCAAAATATACAATGTAAAGACACTCCACATATTTCTCGTATTGTTTCTTTATGATTTGAATGTCTTTGCACTTGAGACCGAGTGTTGTGAGTTCTTTTTTTAATGAGTCAGTGAACATTCGTCTAGACCAAAAAGTACCACTTTGAACGATTTTTCAGATTTCAAATCATGTGAGAAAAATTGGCATTTTTATTCCTTTAGAGTATTTATTGTAGTATTAAAAGAATCGATTTATTCACAAAAGACTTGGATACCTATCGATATTTTTTTAACACAGTAGTCCGTGATGCTTAAATTATTAAAGAATTTATGCACAAATTCACAGTTTTTTGAAGGATTTTAATTGGGGGAATGGGTATTTTTTTGGCATTTGTTGCTCTCGTTCACAGGTGCACAACTCCTCCCCAAGATCGGTATCCTTATGGGATTGAAGAGGGAGAAATGAAGTACCACGACGCAACATTTTGCTGTTTGAGGACATGGTATCCTCGAGGTTGAAGGCTGCGGATGAACTCAATGCCTGCCTTAAATGTTCTCCTTTGTCGAGATATAAACACTTACACTCACTTCAAATGTCAAAAATCGCTTAGGGACTTCCAGAATGTTAAGAATATTTAAAATTTCTTCCGTTTGTTGGTTAATAATTTCATATTTACTTCGTGCATCGGATATATCAGTGAGCATCTTTGTACTCTGGTGAGCCATTAGTTCGTACTCGGTAGGATTAGTGGTGTGCACGATATACATGAAATTTTCAAATATTGCTACTTCACCAAGTGTAATTGGTATAATGTGAGCTGTGCTGTAATCGATGATTCTGGTCATTAATGGCCGGAAAAGTGCAAAAATTATACTAAGGAGAAAAAGAACAGAAGAGAAAAAATGGGGTATTAACGCAGAGTACTTTTATGGATCTTTCTGCCTTCTATGAGAAAGACTTTTTTTTATAAATTTTTCTACAAAAATTTTCTGAAACTTGTTTCCTATACGCTTAGGTCTTCGTAAAAATACCTTTTCACCGGGCTTGTATGTTTTGGTAGAAGCATTTTCGTTGAGACGTTGAAGAGTTTTTTCTTGTGCAACGATGAGTTTTCCACTCATTTCATCCTGATCCTAAGGGGGACAGTTATGAATAACATCGATTGGTTTTTATTAATTACGGAGTGAATACTACTACTATATCTATACTTAAGTTGCTGTCAGATGTTGGCTCCACATCTCGCATTGGCTAAGTCTCGCAATTCACTATCGTCGCTACTTCTTTACAATGTCCCATGATTTGACCTTTCCTGACTCTAAGCCTTTCTTTTCCCAGGTTGAGGATTCTTAACGGTAACAACTTTTTACCTTTAGCTTCAATGAGTGTTCTTCCGATTCTTAATTGGTGTTTTGTCTCTGGCTTCAACTACCCACAACGTGGTGCCCCCACAATCGTCGTCCACTTTGCCCAAACAACGGCCTCTGAGTTCGGCGAATTCCTGACGTCCCTTTCCGCAACGACCTGGTTTATTTTCGAAGACTTGTCTTCCCCGACATTCATTGGTATCTCAGAATTTGTGTACCTTGGAATTCCCCGCTCAAGGTCAAAAGTAATGCCCGTCTTTATCATACAGTCCGCTCCCAAAATGAACTCGCCAACTACATCCGTCACTAAGAACTCGTGCTCAACTGTCGTTCCACCTATTGTGATGGTATTGGTCAATTTCCCAAGTATGGAAGCATCCTCCCCCGTAGCTGTGCGTAGCCGTATCCCGTACAACGGCTCCATCTCTTCCACCAGATCCTTCCATATGATTGAATGTGATGATCCCGTATTCAACGTCCCGTATCCAAAGTTCACTTAAGAAACTTTAATTGGCGCCCGAGAAGGGATCGGTAAGAAAAAGTGAATATCAGTTTTCGTGGAGTTTTGCCTGTAGCCTTAAGTAGCCGTCGTGCGTATTTAAATCTCACTTTTCACCTGCCAGTCTAACTAAATATATCGTTGGTGAAATTTAAGGGTCCCGGAGTAGCCCACAGTTAAAATATTGTATAAAATATTGTAAATATGTATAGTGAGCAAAACGGTAGTTCGTAGAAATTGCAGCACCACCCGATCAAACAAAAAAAATCCCCCCGAAAAAAAAAACTAACTTTAGCAACAAGAAAAAGTTACTTTATTGCAACAATAAGAAATTACAATAAAGTACTCAATAAAGTTCCCAAAAAGAAAATAAGAGAATGATCTAGTGTATTCTGGACCTCTTTCATCTTCAAGAAATGTTGCTGCTACTATTGTTAGTCTAAATTAAGAGTTATATTTTATGACAAACAAAAAAATTATTGAAATTGTTATTATAAGAAATAATTTTTAAAGAATATTTCCACATTGTGAAAAAAGAAAAATACATAGTGCATGCAGAAAAGTTATGTAATCAAGAAAAAGAAAAGTCTAAATCAGTTAATAATAAGAATATAAATTCAACTATTGTTCACCAAGAAAAATAGTATTTCCTAAAAAAAATACTGGTTCAGGGACTCAGCCCACTCCTACTAATCCTAACATCCAGCCTACTCATACTGAAAATCAACTTTCAGTTAGCGGTCGAAATAATAATCTACTGAATCCTTCTGTAACCTCTTCCGCCAGTACTTCACCTAATATGAGTCATCAAAACATTAATCATGGATCTCCATCTACTTCGTCGCGTTCTAATGATAATGCAAATGCGACCTCCTGTCGAATTAGATTCTTTTATAACTTCAATAGTCAATAAGGCAATTGATAGACAGAGTAGAATGATAATCCAAAGCATACTCTACCCCGACTCCGTATCCTTTGCTGGCGTAGACCAGTCAATAAATCCTGAATTCAGAGATAGGTTCGATGATTTAGATAGGATACCGGATGTGGTCCGCTGTTTGAGAACTTTCTCAGGCATCCCAGCCGAATTTTCATCATGGAAAAAGTGCGTTAGTCGCGTATTACAACTTTATGAGCCAATAAGGGGAACACCCAAATATTTCGGGATTTTGATTTAAAATTGTGGGAAAAGCGGACGTCGCTTTAGAATCCTACAATACCCCGCTCAACTGGGAAAACATTTGTGAATGCTTGACATTAGACTACGCCGACAAGAGGGATGTTGTTACCTTAGAATATTAAATGAAGTCTCTTGTCCAAGGCCAAAAGAACACCCAAGACTTTTCTCAAGAAGTCTTCGCGCATTTATCACTTATACTGAATAAGTTGTCATGCATGGAAATCAGCAATGAGTACTTGTGACTGCTAACTCAAACGTACATGAATACCGCCCTGGATACATTCATCAGAGGCCTTCCAGGAGATTTACCCAGACTCCTTGGCATTCGCGAGCCTTTGGACCTTCCACAAGCTCTCCATGTCTACATGAAATTACAAAATCAGGGGTGTAGAACAAACCAAACTAATTATCATCAGGCGGGAACAAGAAAACCCCTACCTGGTTATCCATTAAATATGCCGCGGAGGCACAATTTCCCACCAGTACAACAAATGAATTTTCAACAATATTCAGGATATCCCAATTTTCAGAGACCATTCGGTTACCAACATTCTCCCCAGGCACCTCATCTTCAGCTAAATCAGCAAGACAGCAATCGTTTCCAACCTCAGCGGCCTTCCTATTCAAACCCTCAACAAGGAAGATATTTCCAGTCAGGTCCACCGACTAAACAGGAGGCTAAAACCCAACAACCCAGTGCTCAAGCTAGAAGTCTTCACTTCACGGAGCAGCCTTCAAACGAACCAGCTGTCTCTGAAATCGAACATTGCGAAATAAATTTTTTAGGTTAAACGACTCTTCCTTGCCTTTTTTTGAACGCAAGACGAGGAGTTCGGGTTCATCAAAGAACTACATACAACCTCAACATGTCCAAAAACCCTTACCAAACAGAGAATGTTTTCCTGCCAAATCAATAACTAGAGACATCAAGATATCTCATCACACAATCTTAAATTTTTCCTGTTACAACTTTGAAAACATTTGATGGTATTCTTGGAAACTATAGCCTGAGAGAACTCTCAGCCGTATTAGATACTAATCACTGCATCATGAAAATTCTGGATTTCATTACAATTAGAATTAAGCAGCTAAGTTCACCTTCCGTAAATACTCTCAAAATTAAAACTGATGGTATGACTTCAACACAGTGTGATCTCTTAAATTAATCCGTTAATCGATTCCGTAATCTCTTTCCCGAACCGGATGAAAAATTAACATACACCACAAAGATTGTCGCTGAAATCCGCACTACAAATGATTCTCCTGTTTGGAGCAGACACTATCCTTTTCCTATGTCCCTCAAGTCTGAAGTTGAAAATCAAATTCAAAATTTATTGGAAGATGGAATCATCAGACCATCCGAAAAAACCAGACTCGATAGGACTTAAACAATTTAGAATGGTAATATATTATATGAAATTAAATAATGTTACAACATCTGACCGATACCCCATTCCCGATATTAGCGAAGTTCTCGCGCAGCTCGGCAAAAACAAATATCTCACAGTTCTTGATTTTAAAAGTGGTTTCCACCAGATTCCAATGAAAGAGTCTGATATCGAAAAAACAGCTTTTTCTGTCAATAATGGTAAATATGAATTTACCAGACTGCCATTTGGCCTCAAGAACGCGCCAGCAATCTTTCAAAGGGCACTCGATGACGTCCTCCGAGATCATATCGGACTAATTTGCTATGTTTATATCGATGATATAGTAATATTTAGCGAAAGCAAGAGTGAACATGCCCAGCATATAGAGTTAATTTTTCAGACACTTTATAATGCCTTTACAAGACCTACGGTCATTTCTCGGTCTGTCAGGATATTATAGCTGCTTTATCCAAGACTATGCTAATCTGCGAAGCCCTTGACAGCCGATTTAAGAGGGGTACGTACGTCCAAAACACAGTCCTCAAAGAAATAAATTTTTCTCGACCCAACCGCAATAGATTCATTTAACAAAGCTAAACATTCTTTGATTTCCAGAGACTTAATTCTCACATACCCAAACTTTAATAAGCCATTTGAACTTACTACAGATGCATCTAACTATGCCCTCGGAGCCGTTCTGTCACAAGAGGGGCGACCAATAACGTTTATCTCACGAACACTTAGTTCTACTGAAGAAAACTACGCTGCTAACGAGAAAGATATGTTAGCGACTAAATGGGCCTTAAGCTCACTGCGTAGTTACCTGTATGGGTATGCTTTTGTCAAAATTTATACAGAACACCAGCCTTTAACTTACGCGTTAAGTACCAAAAACAATAACAGTAAGATGAAGCGCTGGAAAAAGTAACATTGTAGCTGACGCACTTTCCCGACCTCCTCAATCTTCTCATGTAAATTCATTAACATCAACAGAACACAGTGATGAAAATTCCGGGCAAAATTGAATTCCCAGTGTCGAAGAATCGGTAAAGGTTTTTAGAAACCAAATACTTTTTCAATTTGGTACACCCTCAAATCATAAATTCTCCATCAGTTATCAACGTGATAAAAACTGATTTTATTGTATCATGTTATGGAAATGATACAATGAAATTAAAAACAGAGGCCAGCAACCCAGCAACAACAGCGGCCAGCAACACAACAGCGAGAGCAGACGGTGAACCAACAGCAGCAAAAAAAAGAAAAGGTGCCACCAATCAACGAGTACACGGAGCACATAGAACGAACAGCGAATGTGTGTAAGACCATCGTAGGAGCAGGTAATTATTTTATATGTCAAAGCAAGGGTACAAATAAATATGCAATCCACTGCAAGACAGTAGATGGTTATAACGAATTAAAAGAATATCTTAAGATCTCGAAGTTGGAGTTCTTCTCTTTCACGCCAAAAGGCGAAAAACGCCAGTCCCGCCTGTTGAAAACCACCCTTCTGCACGATCCGGAGAAGATCTTCCAACTGCTCAAAGAGCAAGTGTGTGAGGGAATCGACCGTCGGGGTTAAGCCTTTCCCCACAGTTAAGGCAAGGAGAGAGGGGCGGAAACTACCCCTATATATAGTACAGTTTTCAACCAAAAGCAAACTAGACAATCTAAGAAAAACAATCTTCTTAGATGGCTGGCAATGCAAATGGGACTGCCAAATGCAGCCTCGTTGCGTAAAGTGCGGAGAGAACCACAGTACGGAGAAGTGTGCTCTGGGGAAAGAGGGGGCAGCTGACAGAAATCAGCTCAAGTGCGTACTCTGCGGGAACGCAGGGCACACCGCTAACTATCGGGGTTGCCCGAAATACCAAGAGCGGAAATCAAAAATGGTTCTGCAGAAGCAGCCCCCAGTGACACATCCACTCGGGGCAGCTATACCCGTCAACCCTCAAATAACCTACGCCCAAATGGCGTCTGGTCAGAGAAGCACGAAAAAGCAGCTACTACCGAAGGTAGTGCCGCAAGCCTCAGTGCCAAGAGCACACGATCCAACGCCTGACTGGAAATCTTCCATTGAAAGGCGTATGGATCGCTTAGAAGAGCGGGTAGACCAAATTCTGCGCTCCTGCAGGACCAATCACGTCAGCAGTCTTAATGGCTGCACAGACGGAGATAACTTTTAAGATCCTTGCAGTGAATGCTAATTCATTGGTGGGGATCCCGCGAAAAATCGAGCTTTATAAACTGTTAGATGATCAAAGCCCAGAGCTAAACTGTTAGACTGTTAAACTGTTAAACTGTAAAACTGTTAAGCTGTTAGATGATCAAAGCCCAGAGCTGATGCTGATTAGTGAAACCAAGCTAACTCAGAGAGGCATATTGGAGCACAGTAATTATGTTATTAGAAGAGACCGGCCCAATTCCAGTGGTGGAGGCGGTGTTGCGATCTTCATTAAAAATAACATAAAACATAAAGTAGTGTATAGTAGTGAAGTACGAAGGTTTCAGGAGATGGAGGCCTGCACAGTGTGCATTTCGCTCCGCAGTGGTAGGAGGTTGTATGCGGTGTTGTTCTACTCCTCCGGCAACCCTAGCTCCAGAACAACTATATCAGAGCTCGATTCACTCTTTCGATGTCTAAGGCTAGACTCGGAGGAAACCTATTTCATTTTGGCCGGGGACTTAAATGCCCGACATGGATGTTGGGGGAACATAGCTTCCAATCCCAGAGGGGACCAGCTCTGTAGCTGGTTTTACTTGCACAGTGTCGAGTATAGACTCGATTTGAAAGCAACAGAGATCTTGTCGTTTCCGAGAAGCGGCTCTTATCTGGACCTCCTGCTGTTAGACACAAGACTACAGCTTACGGACACAAACTCACAAACGGCAACCTGCTTGAACACATTCGTGTATCTCAGTGACCAAGCAAAGAGATATTCCATGTCTAAGCTTCCCAGAACGGCGGGCAATGAACAAATACTGACTATAGCAGGTATTGATCCAGATAACGCCGTATTCGACGTTTACTTCTTTATGGTCGAAGACCCGCAAGAAGAAGAAGTGGAAGCACTTGGCGCGGTCTTTCAGGAAGTGTTCGCCCGAACCACGACCTGCAGAACCGCGTAATAGTTAACAACGCGCTTCTTCGTGGAGATCTGCAACAGTGTCAATCTGAGAACACTGGCCTTGTCGTGTTCAATGATTATAACAAGGCAGATAATGTTATCGGCGACGAAGGGGTTCATCCCCCGTTTATATCGAAGACAGATCTCCAGTCCTCGAATGAATAATAGAAAAAAAGTCAGTGGGAGTCGACGGGTTCTCGAACATTGTCTTAAGACATCTCCCCCTGGAAGGGTTAATATGTACACAATCCTGCTTAACAATTCTTTGAATAATCCACATTATCCGGAGCATTGGAAAACTGTGTTTGTACAGCCCATATCCAAGCGAGGAAAAGATTCTTCGAATCCGTGCAACTTCCGGTCAATTAGTCTCCTGCCGAACATCAGAAAGTTATTCGAGAAGGTGATGAATAGAGCTTTGATCAACTGGACTAAGTACAAACATATTATTCCGGATAACCAATTCGGTTTCAAAGCGGGGCATGATTCTTGCCACGACGAAACTTGTGTCGGATATCCAATGGAACAAGAGCCAGAAACAATGTACGGGTGACTGCCTGATTGATCTGGAGAAGGCCTTTGACACCGTATGGTTAGAAGGTCTCTTTTACAAGCTCAATCGGCTGAGCATTAGCAAACCACTGCTGTACTACTGTGCAACATGCTTACCGGTAGACGGTTCGTCGTCAAGAATGGCAACGTGACCTCCACAGGTATTTTTGATGTAAAAAATGGTCTCCAACAGGGTGCCGTTAATTCGCCGATCCTGTTCAACATTTACTTGAGCGATCTGATAAGTTCTCTTCCTCACGTAATTGCGTACGCCGACGACTTGATCGTGTACAGATCAGGCAAAAAGATCGAGAGCATCAGTACTCTCGTGCAGGGTGACTTTGATTCATTCATGAGAGATTGCGATGACTGGAAGTTGAAAATCAACTTTCAGAAGTCGGAAACCATATTGTCCAGGACGCCGTTGTATAAGGCCTCGGCGGATACGAAAAAGAATTGGCGAAAGTTCTCTATTGTTGGACCACACGGGCAACCACTGGCGCAAAGGACTCTAGTCAGATACCTGGGGATCTGGCTAGACCAGTATCTATATTTTAACAAACATGTAGATGCTGCTCTGACCAGAGCCCGAGGCGCTTTTGCCCTTACAAAGAGACTGTTTTACAACAGCCAACTCAATGCGAGGGTGAAGGTTATCTGCTACATGACCCTCATCCGGCCAATGCTCACCTATGGCTGTCCCGTGTGGTTCAACGTGAGTGCAAGCCTGATGGAAAAGATTCGGTTGTTCGAGAGGGCTTGCCTTCGCCTTTATAGAATTACAGAGTCCCAGTACAGAAAATTCTACTCCAATGAGATCAACAGGGCGAACCTGATACGAGTGGACAATTTCGAGGGAACTCCCTCGTCGAACCCTTTAGACCCGGGGTAAATAGGGTAGTCCGTATCCCCGAATGAGGGAGTAGTCGGACTCTGTCTTGCAGTGGATTTGATGTATGTCTATCCGCAGCTTCCTATGACCGACTTAGGGTAGTGCTAGTGTTAAGGTAGTTGTAAGTTGTAAATAGAAAAAAAAAAACAAATACAAAAAAAAAAAATATATAAAAAAAAAAAAAAATGAGATTGGTATACACATGTGTACACCTGGGTGTACCTCTGTGTACACAGTACATATATATATGTATGTGTGTATATAATCATACATACATGTATATATGTATGTAAGTTTAGCATAAGGTAGCCTAAGTTATTTTAAGGTAGTATGTAAGTTAGCATATAAGTTTTAAGAAAACAGTTCTGTAGTTAAGTTTTTTTTCCCAATTTTCTTAATTTAAAATTGTTGATTCAATATCCATGTTTCGTTTAAATATATCCGTTGTAAGTTTAGGTCGAAAGACATTGCATAAGTTTAAGTTTAGCTTAGAGCGTCCGCCGAGTGCCAGTAAGTTACATCTAGCATTGTCCGTTAAACTAGTTTTAAGTATTTTATGAAGTAAAGAATAAAAATGAAATCAAAAAAATGTGGCTGCGTGGTCCGATAATGGATAAAGTGCGTGCCCATAAGCAAAGCGGAGATTTAATGGCTTATGTCGGTATTCTTTAGTACGGTCCAAGTGGACGCAGTAAAATGCCGAATATTAATGTGGCAGAAAAAAAGAAATGGACTTTTTCAATGAGTTCTTTGTCATGAACTATTTTACTGTGTTCTTTATTAGTTTGGTCGGATATATCACTCCTCCCCACTTTAGATAAAGAAACGTCCTCGTTACTTTTTATAATTTTAATACTTGTATGATTCTTGATCTTAACAATGATGAGGTAGGTACTAATAATAGATAGACATATAATTATAATTAACCTCTGGTAGAGGTTTGTTTAAATAACTTCTTATGATTCAAATGCAATTTTTACAACGTAATGTTATCTAATACATTTATAACTATGGTTTTGTCAACCAGTCGTTCCACACAATGCAGACGTGATCGGCTTCAGTTCGGAGTATTACTTTTCACGTACACAAAATAACACGGGAAATCACATATATACGATAACTCAGTGGGTAGCGTCATCGCTCAGTCGTTCACTGACCTCCAACCAGATCAGACTTGTTTCGACTTAGTGCGAGTGTAGTTAAATTTGAAGTGCATAAAGTGTAACTTACAATCAATAAGAACCAGTAGCCTCGCGGTAGTGCAATCGCCGGTTATATAGTGGTGACGGTTTCGAATCCCGCGGAAAGCTGAAGATCTTTTTTTTTTAATAAAACATTTAAACAAATACATACAGTATAAATAAACTCGTGAGTGGCGTGATGGACGCAGGTGGCTGGTACATCAGACCACCAAGCGAGTGTATCAGACCACCAACCAGATAGACCGGAGACGAGGTCAAAGAGGAGGAAGAAGCTGCAGCCGCAGCCAAATCTTGTGAAGCGGAGTTCCAGTTTCACCTCAGGCGGTGCCAAAGTTGCGGAAATATCCGCAGCAACAACAACAGCAGTTGCAAGAGCTGCAGCAACAGCAAGCACCTCAGCAGCAGCAACAACAACAGCAGCTGTAGAAACAGCCACAGACCAGCAACAACATCCATTCAACGATGTCGAATACGAATCAGAAGAGGGCGAGTGGAGATTCTCCTAACGTGGTAGAGGGAACCCCTATAGTGCGTTAATGTCATCCGAGTCGGATGACGAAGAGAAGGAGGACCGCTAGGTACTCACAAAAATTCAGAGGGAGAAGCCGGAGTTGGATGCGCACAAAAAATCCATCTAGAAAAAATTAGAGGCCAAGGAGAAGCGGCAGCACCATTTAAGACAACAGCAACAACAACAGCTGCCAAAGCAGCAGCAATAACAAGAGGCGTCCCAACAGCGGCCAAAGGGACAACGTACAACGGCGGTCCAACAAAAACAACAGCAGCCAAAGCAGCAGCAACAAAAACCGCAGCAGAAGCAGACCCAGCAGAAAAAGCCGCAGCAGCAGAAGCAACAACTTCAATCAGCCGCAGTTAAAAAAGAGAGATGCCCACCAATCAACGTCTTCGGACTGGAGACAAAGAACGTCGACATCCTATGTAAGTTGGTCGCCAAAAATGCTTATTTTATGAAATATAAAGGTCCATTAAGATTATCTGTCAACTCATCAGTGGCAGACTATCAAGATTTCAGGTCATTTCAGAGCTCGATACTCTTTTCACTAGCCTTCGACTGAGCTCGGAGGAGAACTATTATATCATAGCCGGAGACTTGAACTCTAGACATATTGAATGGGGCAATTTAGTGCATAACACCAGGGGTACCTCTTTGAATAGCTGGTTGGTAGAGCACAATATTGAGTTCAAGCTCGATTTGCTCGCAACCGATAGGCCATCGTATCCCAGAAGCGAGTCCTATCTGGATCTGTTGCTGATAGACAGACGACTAACTATACTGGACATGGAAAGACGCACACGGAACTGTTTAACTGCGGTTGAGTACGAGAGTGATCACTGCGGGCTCTTCGCGGCTATTCAGCTCCCGAAAGAGGTGGAACAACTGGAGGAGTGGCACCATTATAATTATAATAAGGCCCGCTGGCCACGCTTCTCCAGGACTTTAGCCACAGAACTACGTTCAAGTGGGATCAATCCTCCGATAAACAGAAACCTTACTAACGCGGAGTTTGACAGGTACCTCATACAAATGGAACACATAATTAAACGTAAAATGGACAAGATTTTCCGAATGTAGTGCAGATCAATATCAGTGACGTCTATCACTGATAGTTGGTTGATTTTCAACTTCCAGTCATCGCAATCTCTCATGAATGAATCAAAGTCACCCTGCACGAGAGTACTGATGTTCTCGATCTTTTTGCCTGATCTGTACACGATCAAGTCGTCGGCGTACGCAATTACGTGAGGAAGAGAACTTATCAGATCGCTCACGTAAATGTTGAACAGGATCGGCGAATTAACGGCACCCTGTTGGAGACCATTTTTTACATCAAAAATACCTGTGGAGGTCACGTTGCCATTCTTGACGACGAACCGTCTACCGGTAAGCATGTTGCACAGTAGTACAGCAGTGGTTTGCTAATGCTCAGCCGATTGAGCTTGTAAAAGAGACCTTCTAACCATACGGTGTCAAAGGCCTTCTCCAGATCAATCAAGCAGGCACCCGTACATTGTTTCTGGCTCTTGTTCCATTGGATACCGATACCAGTTTCGACGCGGCGTGAATGGTGTCATGCCCCGCTTTGAAATGGAGTTGGTTATCCGGAATTATATTTTCGTCCTTAGTCCAGTTGATCAAAGCTCTATTGATCAGCTTCGAGAATATCTTGCTGATATTCAGAAGAAGACTAATTGCACGGATTCGAAGAATCTTTGCCTCTCTTGGATATGGGTTGCACAATCGCAGTTTTAGAATGCTCCGGATAATGTGCATTATTCAAAGCATTGTTAAAGAGGATCGTGTACATATTAACCAGAAATTCCAACAGTTAATAAGAATAAATTATAGCTTCGCTATAAGCTTCCACTGAGGCAACAAAATCCGGACTGTACGATCCAACAACCCGGGTATGTTCCCGCAAGTAAATTAAATATTCCGGAGGAAAGATCAAAACGACATTCAGGCCGTTCGACTTCCCAAAACGACAAATAACGAACAATTACTGACTTCAGTTGGCATCGATCCAGGCAGGGCAGTGCTAGACAATGACTTCTTCGTGGTTGACTATCCCCAAGAGAAGGTGAGAGCTATTGGAGCTGTGTTTCAGCGAGTGTATACGGTACACATGGTTAATAGGCCGAATCACGACCTGGAAAACAGAGCCTCCGCAACGAGATAAGTCAATGGCGATCCGAGAATCCCGGATTCAGCAGGATCAGTGACGATAACTTGGCAGATAATGTCGTCGCCTATTATGGAAATCGCATCTTGATTTCGCAAGAAGATCTCCAGAGTATCTTTAACTCGATGAAGAAGAAAAGTCCAAATTTACACTACGTTGTTCAACAATGCGCTGAGTAATGCATATTATTATAAGAGAAGTCCATAACGACAAATCTCCGGTCGATCAGTCTTCTTCCTTGCATAAGCAAGGTTTTTGAAAAGATAGTCATTCGAGTTCTGAAGCAATGGGTTGAGGAAAATAAAATCATCCCGGATAACCAGTTCGGATTCAGGGCGGGCCATGATACCATACATGCCGCGTCAAAGCAAGTTTCCGACATTCAGTGGAATAAAAACAAAAACCAGTGCACCGGTGCCTGTCTGATTGATTTGGAGAAGGCGTTTGACACCGTTTGGCTGGAGGGCCTCTTCTTCAAGTTGGTCAGACTCGGCATAAGTAAACCACTATAACAGGTAGAAAGTTCGTCGTGAAAAGTGGCGATGTCACTTCTTTCACGGTCTTTGACATGAAAAACGGTCTGCAACAGGGAGCGGTTGGTTCGCCGATCTTGTTTTCAATATTCACTGCAGATCTTATAGGTTCAATGCCGCACTTTATTGCGTACGCCGACGATTTAGTGGCGTACAGATCAGGTCCGAAGGTCGAAGTAATAAATTTCTTGTTGCAGCGTGACTTGGAGAAAATAGAAATTGCTCAGACGAAAGTGAGAAAGGCCTATGCTGCGGCAAGGAGGTTGTTTTACAGCAGCCAACTTGATACCAGGGTGAAGGTCATCTGCTACATGGCCCTCATCAGGCCAATTATGGCGTACAGTTGTCCGTTGTGGTTCAAAGTGAGTCCTTCCCAGATGGAAAAGATGAGGTTATTCGAGAGACAGTGTCTTCGAAAATGTCTCCGGTTGTATCGTACACCCGTGTCTGAGTACAAGAAGTACATCCCAACAAGGTCCTGTACAACGAGGCAAACTTGAACAGGATTGATAATTTTATTATTAAGCTGAATAGAAGGCATAATGCACGAGCTATGACATCTTCTAACAGTCTGATCTTTGGGGCTTACTACCCCAACGTAATGTATCATGACAGAGTGCGCCTTACCGGCTTTATTCCTCCCGCGGCGTTCCTCTACCTCGACACAATTGGCCTAATACAGGATCCACACGGATGTCCTATAATCTTCCATGTCGTACACCGAACAGTGGATAGGCGACTTCAATATGAAGGGGATGTCGCTCGCAGTCACGAGGATCTCCTCCGGTTCAGTAGAGCGATCTCTGCTCGAGATAGGAGAGTCTGCCAGAGAACGGCAATTTTACTGGTGCTCACACCAAAACCAGTCTCCGCCGCCGTTGGCGTTTCTAAATGAACCGGTAGTTGACCATGTAGGCCAGCTTACATAGGTTTTATGGTAGTTATTAAGAAAAAAAAAAGCCAAAACAAAAAAGGTGCACCACGCCGTATAAACTATATATGTCAAGCATATACATAACATATACGCCCTGGTGCACGCGTCCGTACTGTTACGGACATAGTTAAGATAGTCTTAAGTTTTATGTTAGGCTAAGTTAGGATAAGGTGGGTTAAGTAGTTAAGTTAAGTTTAGCCAAGTTTTTTATCAGTTTTCTTGGTACATAAAAAATGAATACAAGTTTTTCGTCAAGGAATTAAAAAAAAAAAACACGTAGATTAAGCCGAAAAGCTTAATTAGATTAGCTTAGATTACCCGCATAGGGTCAGTAGGTGTGTATTAAGAACAATTGTGAATTCTTAAGTTAGTAAAGCTAATTAAACAAAATTACATTGAAAAAAAATGGTTTTGTCAATTTATGGTACAATAATGTTTTCTTTTAGATTCCAGGTTACTTGGACACTTTTAGTATTGAATTCAATTTTACAATTTTCAATTTTTATTAAATTGTATCTCAATACTTGTTTTAACAAAGCCACAATTATTTATCAATTCTTGCTTTTTCATATTTTTAGT
Organism: Eristalis tenax; assembly: GCA_905231855.2. Taxonomy (NCBI): domain Eukaryota; kingdom Metazoa; phylum Arthropoda; class Insecta; order Diptera; family Syrphidae; genus Eristalis; species Eristalis tenax. The sequence goes on along the minus strand of HG993124.1, from coordinate 93,303,895 downwards.
TATGATAGTATTTTCATTAATTCTTACAATTTCCTCCAAAGTATTCACTCTAAAGGTACAATTTATATTATTCTTTTTCATTATATTTGAGATAATTGGAAGTAATTTGCCATTTTCAATTCTTATTAAACTATTGTTACTATCTTTTGTAAATCGATCATATATGTAATCGAAATTCAGCTCTTCGTATCGGTCATTAAGTATAGAAATGATTTTAAAGAGGGGTTTAGGATCGGAGTGAATAGGTAAGGATAAAATAGAGATTAGTAGGTCAACTTTTTGCCATAGTGATAGTTTCACAAATTCTAGTTGATTCGTAGTGATATGTTCTGATGATTCAATTTCAAATAGTTTTGGATATAGATACCAATTTTGGCTAGAGATATAGAAAGTTGTATTTCTTTTATATGGTCATGGAATTTAGAGACTAAATAAAAGATCAGATCAATAGCACTAGATTTTGTTATTTTGTCGCTGAAAGTATTCGATATTTTGTTAAGGTTGTTTGTTGTTTTTATTTCTCCATTAATATGTTTTGTTAGTAATTCTGCGTCTTCGTTTGTCAGAGCATTGTTTTCTATGTTTTCTAGTCGACTATTAATTCTTATTTGGTCTTCTTCGTCTAATGTGCTAAACAAATATTTAAATCCTTCCCCAATTATGTTAATTAAACCTCTTTTATTTCTTTGGTTGGTTCAAATATCTTAATTTCTGATTCTATTGCGATCATATGTTTCACTATTAAGGATGTTTTTAAGTACTCCTCCTATAATTGTTTCTTTAAGAAAATTAAATGTGGTTGTTATGTCAGTTTTGTTAATTGAATATGTTAATTCGTTATAATCCTGAATCAAAGGTTGGTCTCCTGTTTGCATTATTATATATCCCTGTTGTGTGGTTAATTTTTGGACTTGAACGATTTGATCTGTTGCAATGGTTGTGATTGCCAAAAATACGGCTATTTCATTTTGCATGAAATTACGTTGAAATGGCTCATCTTGGTTGATTTGTGTTTTTTCACTGTTCGAATCCCTGGGAGAAGTTGTGTTTTGACTGTTAGCTTTCTTAGCTCTTTGGAAGTCATATTTAAATTTCCTTTTTGTTCTACTCTGTTTGTCTACTCTATCTGTCAACTGCTCTCCTTCTGTCTTGGATGTTTCCTCCGTCTGATTGGATGTTTTATTCTAATAAATGGATTAAGTCTACTTCATGGTCTGTTCTTGTTTTATTAATGTTTCCTATTCTTTTATCTTTAATCTCTTGTGTATTACTGTTTGGTTTATTATTATCAAAAAATATTTCGTAAGGGCGACTGTTAGTTGAAGAATGAATAAGTGTATGATTATATGTGAATATGAATTGTTCAATAGCTACTAATTTTAATTCATTATGTGATCCTGTATTCATTAATTTTAATTTTTCATTTAAACTGGTATGCAACCTTTCAATGTCAGCAATTCCTGTCTTTCCAGTGCTAATTTCTAAATTTATATCTAATTCTTTTAACCAATTTTGCATTAACTCGTTTATTAAACATGGATCCTTGGATCCATTTTATTGTTTTTGGAACGCCCATAGTATTAAATACTTTTAATTAAACTCTTTTCGATTGCAGCCATGTACGTGAAGATATAAAGGATCCAGATGTCTACAACACATTTATCTCTTCTATAGGGAACAGGTGGAGTTATCCTAAAAGGGCTATTTGCAGCCTGATGCTCGAATTTGCAAGTGTTGCACATTTCGCACACATTAATAATTTTTTGAAGTCTGGCATAATTAGGGAAATATTTTTCTTCGAATATCTTAATAACTTTATTTATACCTGCATGGATTCCATCAAAGTGTATTTTATAAATAATATCTTTAAGGTCTTCATAAGAATTTCTATTTTCTTTGTTCTTAATATTTTTTAATTGCTAGATGGTAGAATAATTGACGCATTTACTCGCTGAAATGGGTTAAAGCCTGCATCGCTTTCAAAATAAATACCACAAACGTATTTCTCTAGAATGAATTTTTTTATCAATTCCTTCAAATAATTATCATTGAATTTTTGTGTTTTGAATTCGTATCTTGTTCTATTGTGTATTTTAGTAATACGTATGCCTACTTTAAAAACGATTAACGGTTTTTCTGAAATACCTATATGCGGTGTATTGTCTTCTAATGCTGAATGTATTGTTGCCACATCTGATCTTACATCCTCGTCATTACTTTCTTCATTATTATAATTTTCCTTCCTTAATGTTAATTCGTGATAATGCATCAGCGACAACATTTTCTTTTCCCGGTAAATATTTAATATCGAAATCAAATTCGTTGAGCTTAATTTTTCTATCTCTGTAATTTAGCATTAGGTTCTTTTAAGTTGTGTAACCATTGTAAGGGGCTGTGGTCACTTAGTATTTCGAATCGTTTGCCATTAAGTATGGTAGAAAGTATTTTGTCGCCCAAACTCTTGCCAATAACTCTTTTTCCGTAGTCGAATAGTTCAGTTCATGTGCATTGAGTGTCCTACTCGCATAACAAATGGGATGCTGGCTTTGACTAAGCACCGCTCCTATTGCATAGTTGCTGGAGTCCGTTGTTACAACAAATGGCTTTTCAAAATCCGGATGCTTTAGAATTTGGTCAGAACTGATTAACAGTTTTAATTGATCAAAGGCTTTTTTATATTCATCAGGCTGAGAATTTACGTTTTTAACATCACCTTACAATTGTGTCCTATATATAGAATCCCTCAATGCCTAGAAATTGCTTAATCTATTTTTGAGTTTTTGGTAGTGGATATATAGTATATATATAGTTTTGTATATATGGGGTCTTCATGAGTTGTTTTAATTTCATGCTTGATTTGGCTTGTGAACGTCAAATTATCACCTTCACGAAAGCATATATCACGAAACTCGGTAAGCGTCCTTTTTATTTAAATTTTCTCTTCCTTATTTAGGTGATCTAATCTAAATTCTTTGTTTTGTTTCTCTGTTGTTTCTATATTTTTATCGTCAATAACTAGATTGTAGTTCTCTTCTTTAGTTTAATTTATATGTGTTTAATGTTAGTTCCTTATTTTTATAATCTATGTTATAGTGACTACTAAATTTGTGAACAAATAACTTTAATTTTCCTTGCATCGATTAGTTGTATATTATTAACTTTAGTATATCCAGTCACAGTTCTAATGGTTCTGTTTTCAGTTATTAGTATAGGTGTCTTCAGAGTATTAGGGTTTATAAAGCTTAATGTAGATCCGGTATCTATTAATGCTTTATATATTTTATTTTTTATTGTTAATTCAATGTATGGTAATCTTCCGAGGCTAGTTGATGAACATTTTCTTCAACGACTTCCATCGGCTTTGGAGGACCATATCTCCTTATTCTTGACTGATTACTGTCATTTTCCCTAGGTCTTTTTGGATTATCTTTTTGGATAATTTGTGTTAATATTTTGTTGGAATGAGTTCTGGTTTTGGAAATTATTATTTTGTTGCCTATAACCTGGTTGCTGACTATGGTTTTGATTATAACTGTTCCTGAATGGATTTGGGTGCTGGTTAGTGTTACGGTGGGGATTGTGTGGGTATTGGGATCTAAAATGTTGATTATGATACCTAGTATCGAATTGAGGAGGTGGATTCCGAATTGATTGCTTTGTTGTTGACATATTATATGTAATATAATTATGTTGGACCAATAACGCAAAAGCTGGTTCTAATTTTAATATATAGCGAGAGAGAATGAACGCTTAGGAATGAGGTGGCAAATCATTTAGAAAATTTTCGAATGCTTGTCTTTCACATTCATTGTTATAAATTACTTTGAGAGGTGCAATTTCATTACTGAGATTAATTTTGTCTTTTACTCTTACGCTCATTAATTTGCTTGTAAAATTCTTTGATGTTGTTTTTTAAAAAGTTATTTTTTAATTTTAATAATAATGTTGAAATGCTGGTTTTCTCACTAATTTCCTGTATCAGTCCTCTTATTAGACCTTCCCAGATGTTGATCGTTAGTGATTCGTTTAGGTATCCAGACACCGATTCGATGCTTCTGATGTATTGAGCCAGCTCTTCTCGTCTACCGTTGAAAAGTCGTATTGACTTGAGTGTTTTTATGATTATTTCCTTTTTTAGTTCCATTATGTATTTTTGTATATATAGTTTGCTTTGTTTCTTTGTTGATATTAAGTGCTCGTATGTTTATATTTTCACTTTGTTTCTTATGTTTTATAGTTTCTTATCTATACACTTATAACACGTCACTTTTTACATAAATTATATTTTTCGAGAACATAAGTTATTTTTTACGAATACCAAAAAATGTGTTTGGTATCCTCCCGACTGCGCCAATGAGATTAAGAACTAAGTTTTCAAACAAAAAAAATATTCATTTGAAACAAAAAGGGACAACCTCCCGACTTTAAACTTCAAACTGAACTGTTTTCTGTTACAAAACTAATCTTAATTTATACCTACGCCGACAAAGAATCATATTATTAAAGGGATAGTTTAAAGTGCGTAGTTGCATAAAGTAAAGAATGCTTTATTGTTTACGCATGTGGCTGCGTTGTCCGATAATGGATAAAGTTCGTGTCCATAAGCAAAGCGGAGATTTACTTGCTTATGTCGATATTCTTTAGTACGGTCCAAGTGGACGCAGTTAAATGCCGAATATTAATGTGGGAGACAATTATAAGACATGCTTTCAATGAGTTCTTTGTCATGAACTATTTTACTGTGTTCTTTATTAGTTTGGTCGGATATTTCACTATACAAGAAAAATACCCGTCTCTCCAGGAATAACTACGAAAATTCTTAAATTTATTAAAATGTGCGAAATATGCAAAGAACAGAAATACGATATACATCCAAACAAACCGATAATACAGACAACCCCGATTCCCCTATAACCACGATACATTCTCCACATAGAATATATTTCACAGATGAACAAGCTATTTTAACAGGTATAGACAAATTCTCCAAGTACGAGCTAGTTAGGATACTTAAATCCAGATCAGCGGAACACATAAAAGAGCCCTAACGAGATCTAATACTTTCATTTGGTGCCCCGAAACTATAGTAGTAGACAATGAGAAATGCATTAATTCAACTTCAGTGTTGTTCATGATTGAACATTTTTTCAAATTACATCCCTATACCAGTACTGCAAATGGAAAATTTGAAGGCTTTCACTCAACGCTATCGGAAATTATGCGTTGTCTTAAGTCCCAGGATTCACATAGTAGCTATTCCGAACTTTTAAGTAAATCAGTTCTTGAATATACTAATTCAATTCATTCGATAGGTAGAAAAACAATTGATGCGTTTTTCGGAAGATCGAATATATATAATCCCGAAGAAAACGAGAAGGACAGACAAAACATTTCGAAAAAAATTCAAGAAAAACAACTGGGTAATGTAGAATACCACAAGAAAAAGAGAAAGCCTCTCAAAACTTATAACGTAGGAGAAATAATTTACTGTAAATTTAATGAACGTGTAGGTAACACGCTTACTCCAGGGTTCAGAAAGGAGATGGTAGCAGAGAATAGGGACAGTAAAAACAAAGTCAGGCAAAATCGTTCATAAAAGCTTAATTAAAAGTTAATTTATTTATTAGGTTACTTGTGCCACTGTGTGCAGCAAGAGTCCAGATTCTCGACTACACACATTCCCAATTAATTCGAATCAAGATTAGATATTTTTTTAAAAAACTTATCTCTTATATTGGAAGAAATTTAGATATTTTATTTTTATATGCTTCAATTTCATCTAATCTCTTATTAATAGATAAAATTGATTTATTAAATGAATTTCTGTTTTCCTCAATACCATTATGAATATTTATTTTTAAATTTTCAATTATTTCGGTTATATCTATTATTTTTTTAATTTTGTTATGAGTATCTGTATTTAAATTTTCCATATCTTTTTTAAAACCCATTTCTAAATTTTTAATAGATTTTGTTATATTTATTATATTATTTTGTAAATTTGTTTGTTCATTTTTTATAGTTTTTATTTTAGAAGTGCCTGGATTATTCGATTGATTATTTTTTCTACCAAATTTATCGAAACCCATTTATATAAAAAATTAAATTATATTTTCTTCTCGTAATTCTTCAATAATATTCATGATTTCATTCACCGGCTTCATTTTCACCGATAAGTAATAATAATCGTTCTTTTAATTCATCAATGTCATTCCAGTAAATTTGTTTTCTCTTCCTGATCCGGTTTTTTCTTTTATAATTTTATTTTTTATTATATAGGTCGAATATAATTCATATATTTACCACCAACACTAGATTTAATCCTCTTTGTATTTTTATTATTATTTTGCATATAGGCATAAGTACATAAAATAATGTATTCATAATTTTCTAAATCTTCATGTGTAACTATTGCTGATGGTTCTTTCAAAGTTAATAATTCCCATAAGCCTTTAGTTCCAATATATCTGTTACCTTTTACAATAATATCATTATTATTTATTGTTACTTCAGAATCCCCGATCCAAAGGTCTTCTCCATTTTCAGATCTCAAACCAAATATATTATCACATACTCTTGAGTCAGAAGAATTTAAGTTCAAATATTTCATTGCCATATTTCCAATTCTATTTTCAACAAAATTTACTGGAGTTGATAGAGTTTCATCATGATCAATACTTTGATCAATACGGTTGGTGAATGAACTTCTTTATTTTCAACCTTATTAGAACTAGATGGTTCTTCTTGTTTTGAAAGTGGTAACAATTTTGAAAAATCATTTTGTAATTTCTCTACATTATTTTTAAGTGGCGATATTTCATTTTTTAAATCATCCAATTTATTTATATATTCATCGCCCAATTCTTTTTGTTTTTCTTTAATTAATCTAAAATGATTACTTGTTGATGGTAGAACATTATTTAAGCCCACCTTTAAATTATTCAAACCTTCATTTAAATTATAACCGTTTATAACAGATTGATTCAAAGGATATATAATTGGTTGAAGATCCTCATTAATTTGGTCCTGCTTTATTACTCTATTTAAACGACATTCTTTCAGTTTATTTTTTAACTCTTTTTGAGATTTAATATAATATCTGAGAACTGCATCCGAAATATTATTTTTCGACATTTATTTATAAATAAATTTATTTAATTTATAATGGAAACGAAATTAGCAATAGCAAAAGAATTACATAATCCAGTAAGAACAAATTTCGAACGAAGAAAAATAATTACTAAAGGAATAAATGAATTATGTTCTGCTGATTTACTTATTATGACAACAGTTGATACAAAGATCAATAAAGGATATAAATATATGCTAAATGTTATTGATACGTTTTCACGGATTAAGCCAATAAAAAAGAAAGATGGGAGGAGCGTCGCAGACGCGATTGCTCAAATTATTCAAGAGGCTCCAAATCCACCAAAATTACTTCATACTGATTCTGGAAAAGAATTTGTAAATATCAAACTTTCAATGAGAAAGATCTTATAGAACAATTAATGAAAAACTGAAAGTTCAGTTCGAAATTCAACAAAATACCAAATGGAGTGATATAATTGATAACATTTTACATGAATACAATTATAAAAATATTCATAGAACAATTGGAATGAAACCATGTGAAGTCAACGAAGATAATGAAAAAAAAAATTCTCAATAATATGTTTTCAGTAACAGAAACAAAAAAAAAAAACAAATATTTAAAATTGGAGATAAAGTTAGAATTTCTTCTTTTAAAAAAATATTTGAAAATAAGTATAAAAATAATTGGACACATGAGATTTTTGTAATTAGTAAAATTTATTTTACCAAACCTATTACTTACTCAATTATAGATCGGAATAATGAACCAATTTCAGGTAAATTTTATAAATATGAATCACAAAAAACAATGTCAGAAATATAAAAAAAAAATAAAATATATGAATGTATTACGGCAACGTTTTTAGATTAATAAATCAAAATTATTATCCTTGGCATTTTCATTGAATTTTTCACAATATTTAATAAAAATTGGATCATTTAATAATTTTGTAAAATTTAACTCAAATAATTCATTAACATGCTTTTCATAATCTTCTTCTTCCTCATATTTTTCTATTAAGTAAGCAGATAAAGTACATAATAAATAATAACTATTAATATATGTATATTAATATATGTATAATTAAGTTTAATAACAGGTTCACCTTTTGTTTCACTCTTTTTAATTTTGTTTTCATTTATTTTCATTAATTTCATAAAGCAATTATTGTCTTCAGTAATATCTTTTAAATATAAGCAATCATATTGTACTTCTTTATTGTCATAGTAAGTAAATTTAAAGCTTTTGCTAATTTTATGAAAATATGTCATCACATGAAACCAATCATCTTTTTTGAATCTTTTAGTTAATAGCTTTCTATTTAGAGTGAATTCAGTTTCTTCATTAAAACAATCTCAGAAATATAAAAAAATATAAAACATATGAATGTATTACGGCAACGTTTTTAGATTAATAAATCAAAATTATTATCCTTGACATTTTCATTGAATTTTTCACAATATTTAATAAAAATTGGATCATTTAATAAATTTGTAAAATTTAACTCAAATAATTCATTAACATACTTTTCATAATCTTCTTCCTCCTCATATTTTTCTATTAAGTAAGCAGATAAAGTACATAATAAATAATAACTATTAATATATGTATAATTAAGTTTAATATCAGGTTCGCCTTTTGTTTCACTCCTTTTAATTTTGTTTTCATTTACTTTCATTAATTTAATAAAGCAATTATTGTCTTCAGTAATATCTTTTAAATATAAGCAATCATATTGTACTTCTTTATTGTCATAGTAAGTAGATTTAAAGCTTTTGCTAATTTTATGAAAATATGTCATCACATGAAACCAATCATCTTTTTTGAATCTTTTAGTTAATAGCTTTCTATTTAGAGTGAATTCCGTTTCTTCATTATCATTTTTTATATTAAATTCTTTTAATGCAGCAAGCCCATTCATATTAACTCTGAACGTTTTTTTTTTATATATTTATTATTTTAAATTTAAAAAAAAAAATTAAATAAATTGATAAACAAAATGTTGACTACTAACATTATCAAAGATTCTATAAATAAAATAACTTTTGGTACGATCGGTGATGAAACAATACAAGAAGAATTAAAAGAAATGATTGCTGATATTGATCCCAATCGATTAGTTCAAATAAATAACCTTAATGAAAAATTAAAATCTCTTACTAATGATAGTAGAGTTCTAGATATTTTTAATACTCTTACAGATTCTTTATACTTATTAAGTAGTTATTCTCGTGTGATACAAATATCATTTAACTTAGCAAATTATGTTAAAGACACAAAATTAAAACAATATATAGAAACAAGTGATGTAGATTCAGAATCTGATTGATTTGTATAATGCTTAATCTTAAAATTCAGATTTGATTAATTTAAATTACGACCATTTCAGATTTTTATTTTTCCTTAAAAAAAATTCTAATTAAATGAAAAAGAAAAATTAAACATTAATAAAAGTTATTTCTATCAAGAATAAGTAGAAATCGGATGCTACTTATTCTAATCTACTATTTCTAATATGTAATTGATTAATTAAATCTAATAACTATTTTAATTTAAGTATGTAGTGTTAAGGGCTCCACGACTATTTTTCTAATATTTTTATATTATAATGACCATGGGCTAATTTTGCAATATCATAATTTCCATCCCTATATAAGTAGAATTTATCATCATATGGTGACAAACCAATTTTTTCTTCCCGTGTTGTATACAATGTCATTTTAAACGAGCTAATACTATGAATAGTTTCCTTTTTAACTTGTAAATTTATCAAACAATTTTTGTAATCTTCAAATTTCAATGCTTTTGTATTTAGTTTCTTTATTCCTTTACATATTTTTTTATCATTATTATCAGTTTTAAATGAATACATTTTTTATCTTAAACCACAAAATTCTCTTATTGGTATTCCATTATATTCATCTTTGAATTTGCCTGGTGTTTTCTTATTTTTATCAGATTTTAATCCATTAATTGGAAAATTATTTATCAATTCACTTGTATCATATGAATCTATTTCTTCTTTCATATCCACATAAATATCGAAATCAGAGTCGTTTAATGATTTTGCTTCAAAATAAATAATGAATGAATCAGTATCTGTTCCTAGCAATTTCATTCTGTTATTATATTTTTTCTTTAATTGAACATAGAATTTAAATATTAATAATTTTGCTAGATCTAATATGGCCATTCCTCCAAATAGTGGTTTATTTGATTTTATTTCAGTTTTCTTTCCAAAAACAATTACTAAATTTTCATCTATAATTTTTCTACTTCATCTATAATTTTGTCTACTTATCAATTTTCTCATTATACTCGCCTGTTTGACAATTCTTAAATTTAATCTATTTCTTACATTTTCCATCTGCTTCCCGAAAACTGAGTTATTCATTAATTTAAAGAAATCTTTTTCAAAATCATTTCTTGCTTTTTTTCTCAACTGTGTATTTTTATCAATATATGGTTTTAACCAATCTTTTTGAAAAGATACAATGCCTCTATGAATTTTCAATAATTAAACCCCTTGCTTTAAGTATTCTTGTAAGAGTCTAACGTTTAAAACATATTTTTCCTTTTTTTCCAAACTACAAATTAGTTTTTGAATTTTTGGATTCTGCTTGGAACCAATATTTTTAGCAATCATTTCATGTTGTAAACTCGATAATGTTTTCGGAGTTTCATGGTTTGCTGCAGGAGCATAATCGTTAAAGAAATTATGTAAGTTTTTCGGTATCTCTAAGTCCACTTAAAGACCGTAAGAATATTTACAATTTATAAAATGATATCTTAAAATATTTTCTGGTGTAAATTATTTAATTTCATTATCATATAACCAGCGATGCCTTTCTGTTGATAGTTTTGACTCATTGCCCAATCATACAAATTATTTGCATCTAAATATAATATGAAACTAGTTAATTTTTTTGGATCATATATTCCTTTCTTCTCAGCTTCTGTTTTAGATAATTTATAAACTTGTTCTACATGATCATTATAGTAATAACAACTATTTGCCTTTGCATGATCATGAATAATCTGTGATATACCTCCTCTTATACCTTTTTCATAAAATTCATACATATCCAAATCAGTCAATAATTCTAATTCTTGTCTAGTAAATTTCAAAGCAGCATTAATGCTTAAATGTGGAGCACTTACGAAATGAACAGGATCCAAATGATAATTTTGATGACACATTTCTCTAAATTTTTCAAAAACATCTGCTAATAAAACTACCTCTAATTTTAGATTTTATTTTTAAAATAATTCCATAATTTCTTAGCGAATTTATAACTTTTCGCAGAGATATTGCCAGATAATTTTGAATTAAAATCTTCATATCATCTATACTCATATCATCTATTAATTCATATGGATAAACACCTTTTCTTAGTAAAAAACATATTTCTTCTTTCGAAGTATCTTCAAATATATGATTAAAATTCTTAAGATGATCGTACTTTACTTGCTTTTTCATTTCAAAAATATCATTAATTACATTAAAAGATGGTTCCTTTAATTCTCTTACCTTTTTGCAGTGGGAGCAATATGCGCTATTTATATCTAATAAATTCTTAATCGCCTTTTCTAAACTGCAATTTATAAATTCCATAGAATCATTGAATCTTAACTCAATTGTTTCTGGAACTTTATGTTTTGTTAAATTAGTAGATTAACACTTAAAACATTTAGACTCTGATGAGAAATTGTATTTATATCTACATGATCCACAAAGCTTTCTGTTCACTTCACGAAGTTTTATTTTTTTTCTGAATTGTCTAAATTTTTCAGTACTGGTTGAAATAGGAGTAATTTCATACATGTCAGCATCTTCTGTATCAATATCTATTTTATTTAATTCTTTTAAAATTATCTTACTATCATGTCCTTTCAAACTATGGATTAAAATTGGAAGACATTTTGGTAATTTACATGTAAGATTACATTCTGTACAAAGAGCCATTATATATTTCCCTGTTAAATGATCATGATCCCAATTTTTAATCACAATCTCAGCATCATAACTTATGTGACATATTTCACAATTCTTTGTATTTTTAATTTTTTTTTTGTGATTCTTCATCCTTAATTGCTTTTTTATTAATTGAACGTATGATATTATATGTTATACCTATTGTTCTAAGATATTCATGAAGATTATTCATCAGTTCCGAACATTCTGCAGTATGAAAGATATTAAGATAATTATCATAAATTCCAAAACTATTCGGTATATGTTCGTACTTACTAACGTAGTATTTTCTGTATCAATACATTTTTTTAAGAAGCATTCAAAATCAAGATAACAAGTTAATGGATGATAAATTTTCGATCCTTTTCTTACATATTTGAAAATATTATGTTATTTTTCTGGTAATTTATAAATTTGAATTATTATATCATCTTCATTACCAAAACATTTTTTAATTTGATTTCTGAATTAAATCGTTTAAAACATTTCTTACATAGAATTAAATGTTGATTTCTGCAATGAATTTTTCCACTAAGGAAACCTGATAAGTTTTTAATAGCCACAAAATGACATTTATTACCTTTTTCTAAATACAAAACATCAACATGTAATTTGCTAACGTCATTTGGGTCGAAGGATCTACTTGTATACAACATTTGGATTTGTTCAAAAATATCATAATCCTCATCTTCTTCATAATGATAAAAGTTTAATGTAATATTAAAATAATTTTCTAATTTTTCGATATTTTCTTTTTCTATTTCAAATGGATATTTTATTCTTAAGTTTTTATAATTTTCACCATTTTCAATTTCATCCAAATATTTCTTGTATTTTGATGGTCTTTGAGGATCTTTTGTTAGTTCCTGTTTATATTTAAAATAAAGAATAACATATAAAATACATTTATTATCCATATTTTTTATATTTATACAATTTTTATTACTGAATGGGATAAAATCACCAATAAGTGGTTGAGCTATGCCTCGTTGAACGCCTGATTTAATAATATATCTGAATTTAAAGTCAGTGCTCTCGGTAATTCTATCCTTAAAATGTTGATATATTTCTTCTACTAGTTCATTAAACACTCTTAAAAAGTTCTCCCTATTTACAATTTTAGTTTTAGAAGAAATCCAAAATTCTTGTTCTCTATTTTGCCGTTCGCTAAAAATTATTTTATTAAGACAAAGACTTACTTTGAAATACCTATCTATACCTTTTAAAATGTATTTTTTATAATCATTTTTAACTTCATATGTAAAAATATATCATATTTCCCCATTTTAAAAATATATATCTGTAACTAAGTTTCCGAAAGCATTCTGTGTAATAACTGTTCCTTGGGTCATATCCTCAACTTCATTTCTTCAACGTTCACTGTTTTCCCGAAAATCATATGAATCAAAATTATTGAAAAAAGATTGTATTATAGATTCATTATGTTGTTGAATATAGTTATTAATTAAAATTACTAACTCAGCTTTTCGATATTTATACCATCCTTTAGGAGGATTAATAAAATTGATATATTCTGTTATTATTTCTATTAATTTCAATAAAGTTTTATTGAAAGTTAAATTTGGATTTATAAAATTTGTTTCCATTTATTAGAAAAAAATTTGTATAAAAGGTATACCTTTTTTTTCTGATTGAATTATTTAATTAAATTTTCAAAAAAATTAACAAATAAGTTAATTATAGATGTGATGTATAAATTTTTAATTCATATTTTTATTAATTTTAATCAAGATGAATGCATTTTATGATATTTTGTTGCAAATGCTGTGTTTTATTCTTTTTAGAATACTTTCTTCCACAAATACAATACATTTTTTCTATACCAAATTTTGCACATTTACATTTTTTGCAACAACCTTTTGCATAAAATTCAGATAAATCTTTTTCATTTAAGCAAATTAAACATATTTTCCTACCATTTACTGAAGATAATAGAACCTTTTCTTCATTTAAGTGTTAAGATGATATAATCTTTTAGTATCTGAATTTTAAAATTTTAAAAATCATTTAAAAAAATTTATTTATGTATTTATTTATTTAATATATTTTAATATAACATTTTTTATATGTCTTAACAAAATAATACACAATTATTAAAATGCAGATGGTTAGAACGAACATAATTATTAGATAATTAGAAAATATTTCACTGGTCAATACTATATCAATATAATTAATGACATTTATTAAAATCATTATAACTTTTGATAGGAAATTAGACATTTATTAAAAAAAAATTTATATACCAATTTTTTATTTTTATTCTTATTTTTATTAGGAGAACTTACAGAAACTGCAATAGCTTCTATATCATTTAATTTCTTATGTTTTAAACTTTCTAATTTTTTTAAGTCAGAATGATCTAAAATTGGATCAACTAATTCGTGTTTTGCGTTCATGACCGCATTTATAAGATGAGATTTGCGGTTGTCACTTTTTTTTATTATCTTTAGTTTTTACAATTACATTAATCAAACTTTCGGTTTCTTTTCTTATTAATTCGGCCGAAGCAACACCTTCTTTGGTTTTATCTGTGATTTCTCTCAATTTTATATTTTCATTTTTATAAACATCAACTAATTTTTTACAATTAATAAATGAATTTCTATATTTATCGGACAAATGTTTATATACTTCTTTTTCAGAAATCATAGAATTTAAATAAATAAATGCTTAGCAAACTAATTTTTTATGTTCTTTTGGAAAATTAGATACATTAACCGAATTTATAATGTTTGTTATGTCTCCATTTGATTTTTCAATTGTTTCTTTTAATTCTGGAAAAGCTTCAATGAATCCATCTAATTCTTTCATGTCAGATGAATGACTTTCTGCATATTTAACAACTGCCTCCACTTATAGTAAAAAAATTTTGTTGAAATTAATTTTTTCTTTTACTGCAATTTCCACATTATATGGTATTTACCATACTTTACAGTAAATTAATACTATATAACATTGTATTAACGTTCCATACCATATACCGTATTCCATGTTCCATACCGTATTACCGTACCATATTCCATATATTTCTTTTACGGCAATTTCCAAATAATATGGTATTTACCATATTTTACAGTAAATTATTACTATATAACATAGTAATCTCCATAAAATGAGGAATTTACCATATATTACAGTATTGGTTTACCGTAAAATATGGTAAATACCATAAAAGAAAAAAATAAATCAAATTTTTTATAATAAATGGATGAAAAAAATAAATATACCTACGAAGAATTCATAAATCTATTAAAAAGTTATGATTTTTTAAATCATAGTGTTTTAGCTTTTTCAAGAATTTATGATGTTAACGAAAAAACAGTAAGAAAATACATAAAAGCATTAGAAATTCCTTATAAGAAGAAAAATTCTGTTTTTTATAAAAATAATAATACAGGCCAATTTACTTCAAAAGGTAATGAAAATAAACAAATTAAAGTTACAAGATCTTATGGACGAAAAAAATCTAATTTATCTATTTTACCTCCTGAAAAACGAATTATAATTAATTATCCTGAAGAAAAACCTAAACCAATCGAAATACCTAAACCTGTTATTAAACCTGTTGAAAAACCTAAATCAATTATGAAAACAATAGAACCAAAAAGAAAAAATGAATCTCAATCAGAATTTAGACAGAGATTATTGAATTCTATTAGATGAAATAAATAAATCAGAATTTAATTCTTTATGTTCATTATATTATTATTAAATTAATCAACTGCTTATGATTCTGATTAAATCTCAAACTTTTTTTACTTATTAAATGGTTAGACATTACGGAAGTGGTATTCTAAACAGTTTCATAAACAATCTTCCTTTTGAATTACATAGCCCAGGTTACAATTATTTAGGGCCTGGAACTAATCTTCATTTGAATGAAGAAAAAGACAAACAACCAATAAATAAGTTAGATGAGGCAGCTAAAGAACATGATATTGCTTATTCAAAACATAACGATTTAAATAAAAGACATGAAGCTGATAAGCTTTTAGAAGAAAAAGCTATGAAAAGAGTTTTTGCTAAAGACGCTTCTTTAAGTGAAAAAGTTAATGCTTATTTAACTGCTAATGCAATGAAAGTGAAAAGAAAATTGGGCATGTGTATAGATAATGAATCAGTGCAGCTCAAACAAAAACATGGAAAATATTTCAAACACCCTATCTCTCTGTCTGATGATCAACAGACAGAAATTTATAATGCCATCAAAAATAAAAAACCGATTGAATTAATATTTGAGCCAATTTAATTAATAAGAACTAAAGAAAATGTAATGAAGGAAACTTATTTACCATTATCTCAACGAAAAATTAATGCAGTAAATAATCATATTAAAAAAAATAAGACGAGTCTATTCATTTTAAAATTATCAAAAACACAATTACAAGGTATGAATAATAATGTGAAAATTGGCGGATTTCTACCTGCATTACTTACCTTAATTCCGGCAATTGGAGCTGCAGTTACAGCTGGTTCATCTTTATATAAAGCTTTCAATGAAAAAAAAAACAAATGAAAAATTATTGCAAGAAAAGATTCGTCATAATAAGACCTTGGAAGAAAATAATAAAAATGGAAATGGTTTATTACTTTAAAAATCAGGTGAAGTCATGTTATTAAAAAAAATTGAAATAGATTATATTCCAATAAAGCCTTTAAGTAATTATGAATTGAAAAAATATGCTAAGAAATTAAACATTTATACATTCAGAGGGGTTTTTATGAAAGATAAGTTGCCTAAGAAAATTAAAGAACAAGAATCTGGTATAATAAATTTAGATAATTTTTCGGGGAATGGAGCACATTGGATTGCTTATAAAAACAAATTTTCTACTATTGCTTACTATGATTCATTTGCATTAAATAAATTAACAATTAAAATTGAAAAATATTTTGAATCAGATAAAAATACTATTCTTTTTAATAATAATATTGACCAAAAAATTAAAGATGTTATATGTGGTCATCTCTGTTTGAAATTTTTAATAGATTAAGCATAAAATATCTTTAAAAACATTGTTGGAATTTCAGATGAGGTTTTCATTATTTCTACTATACCCATTAAATATGTTAATCATTAAATAAGATCTTTACTTTTCTATTCTTTATAAATCGATTGATCTTTCAGTACTAGTTTGTTTTTTTTTATTTTATAATAAATTAAAAGAAAATGGCTAACATTTCTTTAGATGGAAATTCTTCAAGAATTTTATGTGAATTTGATGATCCAATAAAATTAGATAAAAATTCAAATTATGAAATATGTTTATTAAATTTTAGTACTTATAATTCAATTCCAAATATATCCCAATTGCTAAAAAATAATGTCTTAACTTACGTTAAAAATAATAAATTGATTGATATTATTTTCCCAACAGGATCTTATGAAATGTATGCTATCAATGGTTTCATAGATAAAGATTTGAAAATTTTAATAAACCCTCATATGACTACCCTAAAAGTTGAAATTTGTAGTCAATACGAGCTAGATTTCACAAAACACAATTCAATAGGGTCCCTTTTAGGATTCAGTAAACAAATTATTCCATCAAATAAATTAGTAGAATCAAATCTACCAGTTAATATTATGAAAGTCAATTATATTCGAATTAAATGTAATATTGCAACTGGTAGTTATGAAAATAAGAAATTAACAAATGTTGTACATGAGTTTTTTATTAATGATAAACCGAGTGAAAAAATTAATGAAATTTCAAGAAATTTGATTTATTTTCCATTGACTAATAATTCGGTGAGAGAAATTGAAATACGAATTATTGATCAAGATGATGATTGAATTGATTTTAGAAATGAAAAAATCAGTATTAGATTGCATATTCGAAAAATATAATTTTTTGATCTTTGAATACAAATATAATAATATATAATAATTTTTCTTTAATTAAATGAAGTCATATGTAACTGAAAAAAAAGGCATTGAAAGCATTCAATTTTATGATCATACATCTCAATTAAATACTGCTGGTAGACCAATTTCGATTGATATTAATAACCAAGATATTAAAACTTTTCCACATAAAAGTCTTTTACTTATAAGAGGACAATTATTTGTTAAAGATGCAGCAAATACAACTTTAGATGAAATTGATGTGACAAAAATAAATTTCGTAAATAATGGATTATTAAACTTATTCCGTAAAATTTCGTATTCAATTAATTCAACTGAAATAGATTCAATTGATAATCCAGGTATAACAACTACTCTTAAGGGATTATCATCTATCTCTAAATAAATCAAATTTTTTATAATAAATGGATGAAAAAAATAAATATACCTACGAAGAATTCATAAATCTATTAAAAAGTTATGATTTTTTAAATCATAGTGTTTTAGCTTTTTCAAGAATTTATGATGTTAACGAAAAAACAGTAAGAAAATACATAAAAGCATTAGAAATTCCTTATAAGAAGAAAAATTCTGTTTTTTATAAAAATAATAATACAGGCCAATTTACTTCAAAAGGTAATGAAAATAAACAAATTAAAGTTACAAGATCTTATGGACGAAAAAAATCTAATTTATCTATTTTACCTCCTGAAAAACGAATTATAATTAATTATCCTGAAGAAAAACCTAAACCAATCGAAATACCTAAACCTGTTATTAAACCTGTTGAAAAACCTAAATCAATTATGAAAACAATAGAACCAAAAAGAAAAAATGAATCTCAATCAGAATTTAGACAGAGATTATTGAATTCTATTAGATGAAATAAATAAATCAGAATTTAATTCTTTATGTTCATTATATTATTATTAAATTAATCAACTGCTTATGATTCTGATTAAATCTCAAACTTTTTTTACTTATTAAATGGTTAGACATTACGGAAGTGGTATTCTAAACAGTTTCATAAACAATCTTCCTTTTGAATTACATAGCCCAGGTTACAATTATTTAGGGCCTGGAACTAATCTTCATTTGAATGAAGAAAAAGACAAACAACCAATAAATAAGTTAGATGAGGCAGCTAAAGAACATGATATTGCTTATTCAAAACATAACGATTTAAATAAAAGACATGAAGCTGATAAGCTTTTAGAAGAAAAAGCTATGAAAAGAGTTTTTGCTAAAGACGCTTCTTTAAGTGAAAAAGTTAATGCTTATTTAACTGCTAATGCAATGAAAGTGAAAAGAAAATTGGGCATGTGTATAGATAATGAATCAGTGCAGCTCAAACAAAAACATGGAAAATATTTCAAACACCCTATCTCTCTGTCTGATGATCAACAGACAGAAATTTATAATGCCATCAAAAATAAAAAACCGATTGAATTAATATTTGAGCCAATTTAATTAATAAGAACTAAAGAAAATGTAATGAAGGAAACTTATTTACCATTATCTCAACGAAAAATTAATGCAGTAAATAATCATATTAAAAAAAATAAGACGAGTCTATTCATTTTAAAATTATCAAAAACACAATTACAAGGTATGAATAATAATGTGAAAATTGGCGGATTTCTACCTGCATTACTTACCTTAATTCCGGCAATTGGAGCTGCAGTTACAGCTGGTTCATCTTTATATAAAGCTTTCAATGAAAAAAAAAACAAATGAAAAATTATTGCAAGAAAAGATTCGTCATAATAAGACCTTGGAAGAAAATAATAAAAATGGAAATGGTTTATTACTTTAAAAATCAGGTGAAGTCATGTTATTAAAAAAAATTGAAATAGATTATATTCCAATAAAGCCTTTAAGTAATTATGAATTGAAAAAATATGCTAAGAAATTAAACATTTATACATTCAGAGGGGTTTTTATGAAAGATAAGTTGCCTAAGAAAATTAAAGAACAAGAATCTGGTATAATAAATTTAGATAATTTTTCGGGGAATGGAGCACAGTGGATTGCTTATAAAAACAAATTTTCTACTATTGCTTACTATGATTCATTTGCATTAAATAAATTAACAATTAAAATTGAAAAATATTTTGAATCAGATAAAAATACTATTCTTTTTAATAATAATATTGACCAAAAAATTAAAGATGTTATATGTGGTCATCTCTGTTTGAAATTTTTAATAGATTAAGCATAAAATATCTTTAAAAACATTGTTGGAATTTCAGATGAGGTTTTCATTATTTCTACTATACCCATTAAATATGTTAATCATTAAATAAGATCTTTACTTTTCTATTCTTTATAAATCGATTGATCTTTCAGTACTAGTTTGTTTTTTTTTATTTTATAATAAATTAAAAGAAAATGGCTAACATTTCTTTAGATGGAAATTCTTCAAGAATTTTATGTGAATTTGATGATCCAATAAAATTAGATAAAAATTCAAATTATGAAATATGTTTATTAAATTTTAGTACTTATAATTCAATTCCAAATATATCCCAATTGCTAAAAAATAATGTCTTAACTTACGTTAAAAATAATAAATTGATTGATATTATTTTCCCAACAGGATCTTATGAAATGTATGCTATCAATGGTTTCATAGATAAAGATTTGAAAATTTTAATAAACCCTCATATGACTACCCTAAAAGTTGAAATTTGTAGTCAATACGAGCTAGATTTCACAAAACACAATTCAATAGGGTCCCTTTTAGGATTCAGTAAACAAATTATTCCATCAAATAAATTAGTAGAATCAAATCTACCAGTTAATATTATGAAAGTCAATTATATTCGAATTAAATGTAATATTGCAACTGGTAGTTATGAAAATAAGAAATTAACAAATGTTGTACATGAGTTTTTTATTAATGATAAACCGAGTGAAAAAATTAATGAAATTTCAAGAAATTTGATTTATTTTCCATTGACTAATAATTCGGTGAGAGAAATTGAAATACGAATTATTGATCAAGATGATGATTTAATTGATTTTAGAAATGAAAAAATCAGTATTAGATTGCATATTCGAAAAATATAATTTTTTGATCTTTGAATACAAATATAATAATATATAATAATTTTTCTTTAATTAAATGAAGTCATATGTAACTGAAAAAAAAGGCATTGAAAGCATTCAATTTTATGATCATACATCTCAATTAAATACTGCTGGTAGACCAATTTCGATTGATATTAATAACCAAGATATTAAAACTTTTCCACATAAAAGTCTTTTACTTATAAGAGGACAATTATTTGTTAAAGATGCAGCAAATACAACTTTAGATGAAATTGATGTGACAAAAATAAATTTCGTAAATAATGGATTATTAAACTTATTCCGTAAAATTTCGTATTCAATTAATTCAACTGAAATAGATTCAATTGATAATCCAGGTATAACAACTACTCTTAAGGGATTATCATCTATTTCAAATAATTTTGCATTAAATAATGCTGGATGGCAAATAATTAATAAAGGAGCTGTATTTAATAAAAAAGGCTATTTTTCTGTTAGTCTTCCCTTGAGTACTATAATAGGTTTCTTCGAAGATTATACAAATTTTATTTTTGAATTAATCAAAAATTAAAACTCATCAGATCAAATGATGATAAAAATTGTTTACTGAGTACACTTAATGATCATATATTCGAAATAAATATTTCCGAAATAATTTGGAGATTGCCGCAAGTTAAATTTTCTGTTGAAGTTGAACATGAAAAAAATAAGTAAATTTCCAATAACACTAATTTCAATATGTATTTTAAAAATTGGAAATATTTTTATACCAGTTCTATTTCAGCTGTAAAAGAATATACTTGGAGAATTACTACAACAAGTGCAAAACCTAGATATTTTTTAATTGGTTTTCAAACAAAAAGAAATTATAATATTCAAAAAGATAATAGTAAATTCGATTTATGTAATTTAGAAAATATTTAAGTAAACCTAAACACAACAAAGTATCCAAATTCTGAATTAAGATTGTCATATGAACAAAATAAATGCGATCTTTTATATAATATGTTTTCAGATTTTAAAAATTCATATTATGGACAAAATGATCATAATTTACCAATAGTTAATTACAATGAGTTCTTAAAGGATTATCCAGTTATAATTATTGATACTTCAAAACAGAACGAAGTAATTAAAGAAGCTGTTATTGACATAACAATTGATTTTAAATGGTGCACTGCTTTTCCAACTGATTCCATTGTTCATTGCTTAATAATTAGTGATGATAGTTTTTCATATAATCCATTAACAAATCAAGTAATACATACACAAGTTTAATTTTTATATTATTAAATGAGTACAATCAAAATCAAAAGTTTGAATAAAAACTCCAAATTAACTATTAAAAATGTTGATACCTTTAAACCAGCCAAAACGCTACAAAATTTGTTTCCAAATATAATGAGGGCTATTATTTGCGGTCCAAGTAATTGTGGAAAAACTAATGTTTTATTAAATATTTTAACAAAATTCACCATACCGACATAATAATTTGCTCAAAAACTTCTTTTCAAGATAAATATAGATTTATGGCAAATATTATTAAAGAATTTAATGAAATATGTGAAGAACATGACTTAGAGCCCAAAAAATTTCAAAACTTTACATTAGATTCACTACCTAATCCTGAAGAAATTCGTTCTCATTCGATTATTGTATTTGATGACATTTCTACTGAATCTCAAGATAATATTGCCAACTATTATGCATATGGTAGACATAATAATATTTCATGTTTTTATTTATGTCAAACATACTCAAAAATACCTAAGCAACTGATTAGAGACATCGCGAATTATTTAATTTTATTTAAACAAGATAAGACTAATGTCAAGCATGATGATCATTGTAATGATATGGATTATGAGTCATTTAAAAGTATTTGTAATGAATCGTGGAAAGAGCAATTTAGTTTCTTAGTCATAGATGAGGAACAATCAACCAACGAGGGGAGATATAAAAAAATATTTGATACTTTTTTTTTGTTCAAATGAATTTTCACTCACTTTTACAGAACTTTTAAAGAAGCTTTTAAAAGCTTGATTAATATTGTAATATTATTCACTCGCTTTGAAAGAAGCTTTTAAAAGCTTTATCATCATTTCACTCACTTTTAAAAAAGCTTTCAAAAGCTTGATCAGCATTGTATTATTTTTCACTTCTGGCGTTGTTTGCTCCAACAGAGTGGTCAACGTTAGCTATTGCTTTCATATGAAGATATTTAGCTCAGTTGGGAAAATGTTTGAACCTGTAAGAAACAGTGATTTTGTAGGTTCGAAACCCAACAGCGACTCTCCTTTTGTAGAGTCGCTTTTTTTTATAAAAGGAGCTTTCATTTTTTAAAGTGTTGAAACCAACGCGTATTACACGAATTAATAAAAAAATTACGTGTTCAAAAATTTATATAATATAACCGCTAACCTATCAAATAATATAAAACCTTTTTGGCATCTTAATTTATAGCTTAATACATTTTATCAACTTTATAAGCTATTTAACCAATTTTATTCTTAAAACATCTGTAATATAACATATTGCGCCGATAATTAATTGAAAGTTTTTGATCTTTAACCTATTTTTTCTTATCATTTTAACTAGGTTCTCCTTTTCTTAAAACTTTTTCTGCTCTTTTACCTACTTTTTTCATGGAAAATCTGATTACTTTCTCGATATAAAAAACTGCGCTGAATCTATACTACTGATACTCACAGAAAAAATTAATGATGTTCTAATAAAAAATAATAGACAACTTGTTATAAACCAAATGTTAATTAACAGGATAAACGAAATATCCAATATAACTAACCACATATTAAAATAAAATAAAACTGAAAATAATGTAATACTTAAAATTAAATATAAATTGGAACTAATTAAAGAAGAAATAATAAATATAGCATACGGAATTCATTGGGCAAAAGCCGGAATTGTAAGCTCGTATCTGTTATCTAGTAATGAAATAAATATAACTAGAATAATAATGGGAGAAGAAAATTTGCCTGATATGAATGTAGACGAAGCTTTAGAATTTGTTAAAATAAAAATAGCTTTAGACAATAAAAAATTACTTTACATTTTAGATTTGCCAACGACCGCTTAACAAAAATGTAACTACATGTCTATTTCTTGAACCAGTAAGAAAAAATAAAATAATAAATAAAATACATTTTGAAAACGTTTTGGATTGTAACCATGTAACCTATGGAATAAATAAAAAGTGTGCATCATATAACAGTCTGATAATTTGTAATAGAAATAATATAGTAGATTTAAGTTCATCCGCGTGTATCCCAAACCTGCTGAAAGGTCAAGAAGCCACCTGTACCACCATCAACAATCAACATGTATCGGCCGTCGAGGAAATAACAACAGGGATACTTCTTCTTAACCAATATAATGGAAAAGTGGAAATTGACAGTAATCCAATAGTCCTGAAAGGTACCTTCTTGATCCAACACTCCAATGCAACTATAGACGTAATGGGAAGAAGCACAAGAAACACTGAAGTAATTCAACATCAACTATTGCCAGCTATTCTTCAGCCTATGATCACAGCTTCCGGAAACGAAGAGATCCTCTCTCTGGAGATGTTAAAAGAATTCCACATCAACGAGACTTCAACAAAAAAAATATTAGAGATGAAGAACAATTTAAATAGTATGAGATTTTTTGCAATCGTAGTTGTCATGGCAGCAGTATTTCTTTACAAGATAAGAAGAACCAGAAAATCTAGATGCGCTGACAACACCCCACCCCATGGACCAATTGGAAGTAACAACATCATAATCTCAGTACCAACAGAGACAGTACCAGCAGAGACAGTCCCGACACTAATTGGAATAGAGGAAGCATCGAATTTCTTAATATCCAAAGCATCGAGCGAGGACGTCCGAATTTAAGCGGGAGGAGTTAACAACAACTACGCTGAGTCCGTATTATCAGCGACACATACGCTTAACTTCACAAATGTCAACATTCTGTAAGCATAAACAACTCAAATGATGAACTCCAAACAGATCCCAGCAGCAATTCCCAGAAGTCGAATAATAGCATCCGCTGCTCACATTCCAAGAACGCACCTAATCCACGGAAATTATATATTTTTTATAATGGTTGAAAATAAAACTAGAGATGAATTTTTAGATGTACTTTATTGGATGAGGGTAACTAACGAACTGATTCACAAATGAAAATCTATCTACTGTGTCGGTGCCTTAAACTGCTGACCAAGCAGTTTGATACGAGGAATTTTACGAAGAGGATGCTTCTGTTTGCACAAGTGGCTCTTCGTTTCATTTTGTTTATTTCTACGACACCGATGGTGTCATAGTTGGATTACTATGGGATGGGATTGATGGGATGTGCTTTGTTTATTTTAACGATGCCCAAGTTGGCATTGTTGTTATTATAGATTGTAGAGGAGATTTCTCTATAACTCCCCCCGACTTAGATTGGATACTCTCCTGAAGTTTTACATTTTTTATTTCATTTAGCGGTACATTAATATGGTCTAGTTGTATCTCTTGGGCACATATTTTGTTTGTGATTTTTATATCCTTACATCTCTGTTTAAGTAAAAATACATAATTATTATACAAATACAAATAACTAATACAGTGGAAATACCAATGGTATTCCAATTATTCTTATATTCAATCAATTTTATCTTGTTTTGATGTTCAATATTTCGTGTCATTTATTCTTTAATTTTAATATTGGAATCGATTATTGATATATTTAAACTTGGTTGAATTAGAAGTTTATGATTAAAAGTTTTTATTTTGTTGTTGTAAGCCTTATTGTTCAAGATTACTGTACAGTTATTGTAATTCAAAAAAAAAAGGTTTTTTTAAGAATGGTACATTTTTGCATTACAATTATGTTCTATATTTGATTTAGAGTTAATAGCTAACAGTAAGCCTTGATTTATTTCTTCTACATAATTAGCATCTGCATATTCTGAAGTTTCACAAGGGGTACATTCAATTGATTTTTTTTAAATTCTTTACGTATTTGCTTATAGTATAAATTTTATTTTCGTATTTAATAACTTTTTGCTCTTTGATGTTGGTTGTAGTAGTATTATTAGGAAAAGGTATGATTCTTAAATAATACGTCGAAAGCTCTTCGTCAAAGAATATATGAATGCTTATAATTATTACAAAAGTATTGGAGTTATCTTTTCCAAAAATATTTATTTTGATTTCTTGGAGTTCAATTAATCCTATAAAATTTTCATTTATTTCATCAATATCGAGAAAAGATCTTGACATTATTCCATTTTTTGCTCCGTTTACATTGTCAATTAGCTTTTCTATTTCCTGATCTATCTCGAAAATATAATTAAAAAGTTTTAGTAACAAAATTTAATTTTTCACATGATTAATTTCATCTTTGTTATTTCCTGTAAGTTTATAGAACTGGGTTTTTGTATATTCTATGTTATTTTCTATGTTTTCAAAATTTGTTTGAAATACATCGTTTAATTGAATTTGTTTATTATACGCTTCTGCAATTTCCCTGTTATTTTGAGTTATTATGCCTAATTGTTCTGTGATTTGTTCACTATCTTCATTATTCATAGTTCCAAAAAGTAATTTGAACACTGATCCTATTGGATTTATTAATCCTCTTTGAGCTTTATTATTATGTAATCTTATATTGTTTTTAACACTGTGTTCATTTGAACTTTAAAGCATTTCAATATTAGTTCTGATTTTTAAAATCTTCTGATTTAAGCCTGAATATTTTTTTTTATCATATTAGTAATCTCAGTATTTTCATCTTCGTATGAGGATAGATTATTTAAACCATCTAAATATTCTTGCAAATTAACTTTATGATAGATTCTATAGTAGTCATTTATTATAGGCATGTTATTGTCCTTAATTAGTATTATTCCCTGGTCTTCGATACTTTCTACTTGTGAAGAGACATATAATTATTGCAACAAACAGAAAGATTGCTGGTTTGTTAAAGTATGGTAAGATCTGAAAAAAACCAAAAAAAAAAAAATAGAATTTCGTTGGTTTTGACTTTGTTGTTTTGTATCTTTCTTAATTTATGCATTATTCTGTCCTTTAAAATATTTTGTCTGTCTTTAAATAGGCTTTTTCATGATGATAGGATTTGATAGTTTCCCTATTTCTATTATGATAACTTATCCACTGATGCTTTTTAGATTCTAATAACTTATATATTTCGTTTGTATCAACATTTCCGTGTCGAATTTCTATAGGTTTTAGTTTGTAGAATGTATTGTATTATTATAATACTCTGCAGCTTTAAGAATCTTTTCCGTAATATTTAAATTTGGTTCTGTAATTGTTAACATTTAAATATGTTCTAGAAGTGTAGAATGACACCTACTCATATCAGAATTTCCTGTATGACTATTGGGAGAATTGAAATGTATTTTTAAATGCATATACAAATTCTTTAACTTTTGCTTAACACAGCAATTCGTTGTCTGCAACTATAAGTTGAGGTTTATCAAATATATGAATATATTCTTGAAGTAAATTGACCAAGGTACCAGAACTTTTCTCTGTAGTTTCTTTAACGTATAGATATTTTGAAAATAAGTCAATCACTGTAAAGTAGTATAGAAAATATGTATGTGAACAACTTCATTCATTATGTTGTGTTATAGTGTGTTGAAATTTAGGTTTAGGGGGTTTTCTGTCATATTTAGCTAGATTACAAACTTCACAGTTATTAATATATTCTGTTATAATTTCTTTTAATTTTACAAAGTAATATTTTAGTTTTAATTCTGCATAATTTTCGTGAATGCCTCTGTGGTTAGTTTGATCATGAATTTCTTTTATTTTTGTGTAACATGAGTCTTTACTGGGTAGATCTTCTGCTGAATATATACATCTTGTGAATTTGTAATTTTTAACTGCGAAATGTTCAATAAGTTTGTCTTTAAAAATATCGAACGATTTCTTTTCTATTTCTGAATAGATACCTAAGATTCCTTTAATGGGTAGATATTCTTTTAAGATATTTATCATTTCGTTATTACTTATTTCAGTTTCTGTAATAAATATTTTCTTTTTGTTATGTACTTGTTTATGATCTTGTTCTATTTCTTTTAGTAGAATAATTTGTGTTTTATATTTATTCACAATTCCTCTATTTTCTATCATTTCAATGCCTGAGTTAATTTCATTTACATTGATCTCAGTATTCATTCTCAGTATTAATTCTGGATAGGAAATCTGCAACTTTGTTTTCTTTGCCCTTAATGTATTCTATATCATAGTTATATTCATTCAATTTGGTTTTAAACCTTATCATTTTAGAACCAGGCTTTTTAAGGTTATTTAGCCAAACTAATGGTCTATGATCTGTTCTAATTTTGAATTTAACTCCATAAAGGTAAGGCCGGAAATATTTTGTTGCCCAAACTATTGACAAGAATTCTTTTTCAATTGTTGCATAGTTTTTTTTTTTTTCATGTTCATTGAAAGTTCTTGATGCAAACGAGATGGGATGATTATCTTGTGATAACACAGCACCGATAGCTTTATCTGAAGCATCAGTAGTGAGAGTAAAGCTTTTCTTGAAGTCAGGATATCGTAATACCGGATGACTAATCAATCATAATCAAGTGTTTTAAATTCTCAAAGGCATTTATATAATATGGATAATTTGCATTAATCCTTTTACCTTTCTTCAGACACTCAGTCAATGGTAGGGCTATCTTGGAATAATTCTCTATGAATTTTCTGTAGTAGCCGGTTATTCCTAAGAAGGATTTTATTTGCTTCACCGGTTTAGGTGCACCCAACTTTTGTATAGTTTATATTTAACTTGGGTTTGATTTAATTTCTTTATCGGTCAATATATGTCCTAGATATTCAGTGTTTTTTGAAAAGAATTTACACTTGTCAATTTGTATCTTAAGGTTATGTTTTCTTAAATCTTGAAAAATTTGTTTTATATTTACTTCCATTTCTTGTAATGAGTTAGCGAAAACAAGTATGTCGTCAAGATTTACTACGCAAATCTTATTTATATGCTTTTTAAGGATTTCAGGGTGTGGCTTTGTGTTAATCTTCCTCGTTTACCATTATTTGGTGAAAACCTTTAGCCAGGTCTGGAGATGTAAAATATTGGGCTTTCCCGAGTTTATCAAAAAGAGAGCCAATGTTAGGTAGAGGAAATTTGTCTTCAAGGGATTTTTCGTTCAATTTGCGATAGTCAATTACTATATATAAATATATACTTCGCCATTTATTTGTTTTAGACTTATCCATTTTTTTTTGGTACGACCCAAATAGGTGCGTTATATGGAGAATTTGATTTTTTTATAATTCCTTGTTTAAGCATATCTTGTATTTGGTGTTCTACTTCATCTTCATGTATTTTTGGAAATCGATATATTTTCGAAAATATGGGTATGTTATCTATGGTTGTGATATTATGTTTTATGTTTGAAGTACAACTCAAATTTGAACCTTCCTTATAAAATAAATCAGTATTATTTTTGAAGACTTTTTTTAAAGAATGCATTTCTTCTTTGTTCAAATCGTCATAAAGATGATTCAATTTTCGCTTCTTTTAATTCTTCTGAATAATTAATTTCTTGAGGACAGGAATAATTGAATAAGAAGGTTTTATTAAAAATCTTCAGAAAACATTCCCCTAAATTGAGAATAACGTTCAAAGGATAGAGTATATTTTGACCTATTATGCCTTTGAAACTTTTTCCGGAAAAAATTACTATTTTCCACATAATTTTGTAATTATCTGGTGCATTAAATTCTTTTGGAAAAGGGGTTTTAATTTGCTCGGTTACTTTTATTGCTCCTGTTAAACTATTTATCTCTAAAGGCTGATCTAATTTAAATCTTTGAAATGTTTTTAAACAACTGCTGTCAATACTGGAGGTTGAAGCTCCAGAGTCAATTAGAATTGTTTCATTTTCTATAGTGAGGTATATTATTGGAAGAGGACCTCTGAGGCCTGTACCTGGAAATGTATGTCACTAGTCTGATTGTCATTTGAGTTTCTATTTAAGTTTCTTTCTTGGTTATTTTCGTTGTTATTTGAAACATTGGTAGTAAATTCTAATCAATATTTTTTGTACATTTTCATGCGCAAATTCTACAGTTTTTATCTTAAATAAAATTATATAATTTTTTTTATAAAAATAAATTATATTTTATATTTATTCTATCTATCACATTTTTAGAATAATAGATTTGTAAATTTGTGTTCTTAACACTTACATCTTGTTGATTTATTGCAATATAAGATTCCTTTGGTCCAAAATGCTTGAATAGGGTTGATTTTAAAGTTGTCCAATTAATAGTTGCTGTTAGCATTCTCACTGCTTGCTGGGCTTTTGTTGTTGATGTTGATTTTGAGTGAAACGCAAATTATTGTCATTTCTTTTTATTATGATAATATTGGTATGGTTCAATATCGGCGGCACACCTCCATCCGATGGTCCAAATTTTCGATGACGCTGAAGCATAATTCAGGTTCTATGCCGTTAATGTGCAGAATTATCTCATCCTTTACCTCTTGAATTGTTGATAACGCGGACATTGAATTTGTCGCGCAAAAGAGCCATTGTTTCGTTAGCTGTGTGGCAAGTGGCACCGTCGTGTTGAAACCACATATCGTCCACATTCATATCTTCCAATTCGGGCCATAAAAAGTTCGTTATCATTTCACGATAGTGAATACCATTCATAGTAACTGTATGACCGGCCTCTTTAGTTCTTGAGTCAACTGCACATTGTATGCGTGCAAATGCAAGGCAAGAGGTATAATTATTGGGCACGACGACGAGTTGAGGTGGACGGCTCTTCAGCGAACAACAGCAATATTTTCTGCAGTACGAGCTGTACGAGCATGCACTGGTGTTTTCACATCTCCCACAGACCCGGTTTGCTCAAATTTTTGCATGATTTTTCCGATTGTACGCACATTTGGACGATTAAATTGACCAAAAAAATCACGAAGTGCACGATATGCATTTTGATTTGAACGCCCGTCTTCATAATAAGCCTGAATAACTTTAACGCGTTGCTCGATTGTGTATCTTTATATGGTTCAAATTGAGTTAGTCTGAAATTGAGAAATGTCAAATGAAATGCAGACGTTTAGATGTGGTTCACATTCAACATCGGCCCTTCAAATTTAACCACCCTTTATGTTCTGCACAGCGAAAGCACATGATCCTGGGCTGAGATACTGGAGGTTGATATCCACATCTATATCGTATCTAAAAGAGGCCACATCCCGTTTATCTTCGCCGTTGAATGGTTTTAATATTTGCAGTATTTTGATGACTTCCATTTCACGAAGTATAAATGTGACAGTAGTCTTCTGGCTGTCTTCATGTTTATTCTGATCTCTTTAATCGTGTTGTTGGCTGAGCTCATCGTTGAACAATTGGTTGAGTTGTTGTTCCTCACTCATCTTGATTTAGTTTATTTTTAATTATTTTCAATCTTATTTATCGATTCGAATTTTTGTTTAACATTTCACTTCTTTAAGTAATTTCGAAATTACTAGAAATAACGAACGGATACTGGGAATCCTACCGACTGCGCCAATTATATATTTTTTATAATGGTTGAAAATAAAACTAGAGATGAATTTTTAGATGTACTCTATTGGATGAGGGTAACTAACGAACTGATTCACAAATGAAAATCTATCTACTGTGTCGGTGCCTTAAACTGCTGACCAAGCAGTTTGATACGAGGAATTTATCGAAGAGGATGCTTGTGTTTACACAGATCTCTCTTCGTTTCATTTTGTTTCTTTCTACGACACCGATGGTGTCATAGTTGGATCACTATGGGATGGGATTGATGAGATGTGTTTGGTTTATTGATGCTGAAGTTGGCATTGTTATTATTATAGATCGTGGAAGAGATTATATAATATATATATATATATATATATATATATATATATATATATATATATACAACTCGCACTCTAGCCAATCCGCAGATCAACTTCTATGAAGTATCCCACTCCAATAGCATCGGCAGCACCTGCAGAAATGCCGAGTCAACAATATGCCTATAAAATAATTGTAACCATAATTTTTAGTTCAGTTTTTTTTTCGTACAATAAAGTGGACGGTTGTCCAACCAGCAATTAAAATTGTTTTTTTTAAAGTTCAATTAACAACATTAATTTGTATGTAAGTGGATTCGGAAGACGTATCGAAAACATCGACTTAAAGGCTCCTATCTACCATACCAAACTTTCGCAATATCTGAAGACTATAAAAGAGGAAAATAGTTTTACCACTTCTCTTCTTTATCTTCTGTCTGTCTTTGGAAAAATACCAACCGTGGCCGTGGATGGTAACTCGAAGCTTATACATAAATTGTTCTCTTATTGTCGATTTAATTGTTTAATCCTATACTGAATTAGTATTACGCACTGAATTATTATTGAATCTATTGTAAATCTGTCTGAATTATTCCAAGCCTAATCGATTATAATGTGAATAGAACTAATTACTGAAATGTCCCATTATTGAATATGTTAACCTACTTACACATCTATTGAATCGACCTACAATAATCAACTTCGAATTTACAATAAATTTCAATTGAACGCAATATTAAAACATTGTACTGCATTTTTTCCGCACGTGGGCTCAACCGGAATGGAAGCAGCAATAATCACATTTGTCATCAAAATTCTTAGTCATAATTTTTACGTGGATGTGGCTGAATTGCAACAACGGCTGCGTGACGCTCTCCAGAAGGATGGAATAGATCCAGAAACACATTCGAATATGAAGCTGCGGAAACATCTGGAAGTACGGCCCGGTTGATGTGACACAGGTAATGACCATGATGCTAAATTTGTTCCAAGAACAAAAGGAAGAAATGCAACAATCGCGTGAACAAATGAATCAATCGTTGGGCAGTGTGCGTGCATCATTGGAGGAGCAGAAACAGTCCAAAAGCATCAAATGGATCAATCGCTTGGACAGATGCAACAATCACTGATAATTGTGCAGCAATCCTTAGAGGACCAGATCAAGAAGGCTCTAGAAGAAAACAAAACAAATCGGGCGCATGTAACGCGATTGTAGGGAGCGTCGGAAATGTCACCGGCACGAACCATCAAGTGACGAAAGCCGGACTCGACAGGAGAGAAGGACGGCAGTAAGCCGTCATTAAACTAAAATGAGTCAGTTTAGAGGGGCAGAAACTGGATCCCACAAATCACTGTGAATGGCATCGTTGGAGGTAGACGGTCAACTGTAACATTGGATACGGGAGCATCACATTCAATCATAAGGAGGGATCGGAAGTACTTTGGAAGTTAACAGACAATCACGATAGGCGCTACGTTCCTAGTGGCAGATATAGTTGACGTGTTCATTCTGGGATCTGACTTTATGATTAGGGCCGGCACTACTTTGGACCTTAAGCGGGGAATTCTAAGGTACACGAATTCTGAGATACCTTTGAATGTCGGGGAGGGCTAGTCTACGAGGATCAACCAAGTCGTGTCGGAAAGGGACTCCAGGATTTCACTGAACTCAGAGTACGACTTCTGGGAGAGACAGAGTACAATTGTGGGATCAGCACCTTGTGGGAAGTGGAAGCCGAAGCAAAAACACCCGCTACGAACATAGTCGCCCGAAGAACCTTCATAGAAGCCGATGAAGGAGACTCACTAATGGCGAAGAAGTGGTCGTTGGAACGGATCCGAAAGGAGTAGGAGAACGATCCGGATCTATCAACAACATTCGAGAGCATAGAACATGAAGCCAAACGAACACAAGAGGGAATGGCAAAGGAAAGTACTGTCGCCAAGGCATACTGGGCTGAGAAGCTGAGTCCATTTTATTGGCTGCATCGCTTCTGGGAAAGCGAAGAGACCGGCGTAACAGGAAACGTGATTGGGGTCCCAGGGAAGAGTGTATATGAAAGTACAGATGGAAATCACAAGTAATCAAGAGGAGGTCATCTTGACATCACAAAGAGAGCTGAGTTAGCGGAACATAGAGTTTCATGCCAGCAGTCAGTGAGAGAAGGGATCCGGGCAAGTGATATCTGCGTAAATTGACAACAATCAAGAGGCCATGGAAAAATGCAGCAGCTCAACGTTGGAGCGCCACAACTCGGAAGAGTATTCCCAAAATACTGCAAGAAGGATGCCGCCACCTGTAGAATCTAAAACCAATACTGGGAGTATAAATATCTGCACGGTGGTCGATGTGAGTTAGTTCAGTTGAAGAATTAGTAAAGTTCAGTGAAATATTTATTACACTGCAGATTGGGATTTTATAGTGTTCAAAATGTTAATCGGTTCAGCCTGAAAGGCAGCAAAGCGTTTTGTAATAAAGTAATAGTGATTTTTAAAGTGTAATAAAGTATAAAAAGTAAATCAGTGTTTGCTCAAAAATAAATTCTTGTAAATCGTGAATAGTGAACTTTTGTGTTTCATTCGTCACAATCCAGTGATCGAACCCTGTTTTGTGGGCAATTTAATTGATCATATGTAGAGCCATTTCTGCTAAACGTAACAATATGTTATTTATATATCTTCTCAAACTAATATTCATCAAAGACAGGGCATTTATGGTACTTCTAATAATAAAATGATATTATACGGTGCTCAAGATATTAAATAATTTAAAGACAACACTTCTCCTGTATAAGCAAATTAAGAATATTGAAGAAATGAAACACTCTATTCTTATATCTGTTTTAGGGTCGAAAATCGTAACTAAAGGTTCTTGTAAAGCCTCTGTTGAGGTTGGAGACGAAGTTAACGACGACGTAGAAATTCACGTAGTTGACAATAATTCTCTAAAATCCGATATGATAATCGGCATGAAATTATTGCAATGGGATGATTTCAAAATAGTAGTTGGAAAGATCACGATCAGTAGAAACGAAAATAACGCACTTATACAATAATTAGTATAGATGGATAAGGAACTATTATGCGTTTTGGAGGCCAATTGCTTACTGGTAACTGGGTACACTACAAATGACTTATATAAGTGAGTGCAGAAAAATGGAAGATAACAAGCTGTCTGTGCTCTTAAAAGCGAACAACGACCAACAACAACCGTTGGCAGCATCAGGCCATCAGCAAACAGTGCCCAAGGAAGGGGTAGGAGGAGGAAAAAGCGGAAAACGCCGCAACACAAACGCGCCACCCAAAGGGCTGCATGGAGGAGAGCCTACTGAAGCGGTATCGGCTTATACAACGGCAGCCGAGTCGGAGGAGGATGAAGCAGTGCAGTACGTGTCAGATGGAGGGGAAGGCTTGTTCGCTGTCAGCAGCAACAGCTTCGCTTCACTGGACACCGACACTGAAGACGAAGTGGAACCTGTACTTCGTCTCAAAGCAAAAATATGGTAGATGACATGCAGGAGAAAATTCAGCGACTCATGCAGAGAGCTGAAAGCTTATACTCTCAAGAGTAGAAGGTTGGCCCAACAAACGAAGGTCCATCCGCAACAACAACAAGTACCAAAGAAGCAGCACCAAAAAAAAAGGAGCTCCAATTAAATGAGCAGCAACATAAGCATCGTGAAGCTGAGCGTGCATAAGGCGCAGCAAATATAAGAGGGCGCGATGGTGCAATGCCATGTGCTTCCATGTGTATGTATAATTAAGTATATATATAAAAATATATATGTGTGTATATAATCATACATCCATATATATATATATATATGTTCGTTTAGCATAAGGTAGCCTAAGTTCTAAAAAAAAGGAGCTCCAATTAAATGAGCAGCAACATAAGCATCGTGTAGCTGAGCATGCCAGCAGCCAGGCATGGCATGCAACAGCAGTAAGCATAAGGCGCAGCAAATATAAGAGGGCGCGATGGTGCAATGCCATGTGCGTGTATGTATAATTAAGTATATATATACAAATATATATGTGTGTATATAATCATACATCCAGCCTAAGTTATTTTAAGGTATGGCAGTTAGATATAAATTTTAAGAAAAAAGTTCTGTTATTAAGCCTTTAGCGAATTTTCTTAATTTAATATCCGTGTTTTGTTTTAATATATGCGTTGTTAGTTTAAATCGAAAGACATAGCATAAGTTTAGCTTAGAGTGCCCGCCCAGGGCCAGTAAGTTACCTTTAGCATTGTTCGTCGAACTAGTTTTAAGCATTTTTGTCTTATTATTCTTATTTAAGTATGAATGTAAAAATGAATTTAAGAATAAAAATGAATTAAAAAAAGAAACAAAAACGAGCCGCAGATGGCAGCGCTAAAAGATTCATCATTGACCACTAAACCTGTACTTATGATTTTCAACTAGGGCGCTTTAACCGAATTACAGGCCGATGAGTCGGCAAATGTTTATGGAGCTGTGCTCCTTTAGCGGGATTCAGAAGATGACCAACTTCATTCAACATATTCTTATTCTTCTTTGTTTGGCGCCTGGGCCTCAACCAACAAGCCTCTCCAGCCAGCACGATCTTTCGCCAGCTGCCTCCAGTTGTGCACACCAAGTTGGTTGAGGTCCTTCTCCACTTGTGTGCGCCATCTTGTTCTAGGACGACCTCTTATGCGTTGTCCCAAAGGCTCGGAATCGAAGACTCTTCGGGCCGGAGCTGTGGTGTCAATCCGCATTACGTGACCTAGCCATCTTAAGCGTTGGATCCGAAGACGCTTAACTAGGTGCATGCCGCTGTACAGCCCGTACAGTTCGTGGTTGAATCTCCTTCTCCAGACGCCATCAATACAAACAGGACCAAAGATCGCACGCAGAACTTTTCTCTCAAAAAGACCAAGAGCTTCTTCATCCGCTTTCAATAGCGTCCATGTCTCTGCGCCATAGAGCAGGACGGGGATGATTAGGGTGTTATATAAAGTCAACTTGGTGTTTCGAGAGATGGCTCTGTTACTCAATTGCTTCTTGAGCCCAAAGAAACAGCGATTGGCAAGAGTAATTCTGCGTTTGATCTCGGTACTGGTGTTATTGTCCCTGTTTACTGCAGAGCCAAGGTAGACGAAGTCCTTGACTACCTCAAAGTTTCTGCTGCCCATTATGATGCTCTGTCCGAGGCGTCGATGTTGTGCGTCCTTTCGTGATGACATCATGTACTTTGTTTTGCCCTGATTAACTGCCAAACCCATTTTAGCCGCTTCCGCTTCAATGCTAGCAAAAGCCTCATTGTGTGTGTGTGTTCGTCCAATCACGTCAATGTCGTCCACGTAGGCAAGCAGTTGAACGGACTTTTGGAAGATCGTGCCTCTGGTGTTGACATTTGAGTTTCGCACGATCTTCTCAAGTATGATGTTGAAGAAATCACATGATAGCGTGTCGCCTTGTCTAAAACCTTTTTTGACATTGAAGGTCTCGGTGAGTTCGTTACCGACCTTGATGGAGCAGCGAGAGTTCTCCATCGTCATCCTGCACAATCTGACGAGTTTGGCTGGAATGTCAAAACTAGACATGGCATTGTATAGCTCGTCTCTATGCACGCTGTCATATGCGGCCTTGAAATCGACGAATAGGTGGTGGGTGTCGATCTGCATCTCGTGGGTTTTTTCCAGGATCTGCCGCAGTGTGAAAATTTGGTCTATGGTGGACTTTCCCGGCCTGAAACCGCACTGATAAGGACCTATCAGGTAATTGACGAATGGTTTCAGGCGTTCACACAAGACGGCAGAGAGGATCTTGTACGATATGTTAAGGAGACTGATCCCTCGATAGTTGGCGCAGTCAAAAGGGTCTCCTTTCTTGTGGACCGGACAAACGACGCTGAGATTCCACTCATCGGGCATGCTTTCCTCCGACCATATCTTACAGATGAGCTGGTGCATGCGCCCAACCAGATCATCTCCAGCTGCTTTAAACAGTTCCGCGGACAGTCCGTCCGCTCCAGCAGCTTTGTTCGACTTTAGTCTAGATGTCGCTATCTTGACCTCGCCTAAGTCGGGGGGACGGAATTCTTGGTCATCCTCGTCCAAATTAAGTGGAACATTCTGCCTGACAGCGGAATTTGTGTCGTCATCGCCGTTTAACAGTCTGCAGAAGTGATTTTTCCAAATTCTCAGCATCAACTGCGATTCTACTACTAGTTGTCCATTTTCATCCCTGCAGGCTTCTGTCCGAGGTCTATACCCTCCGGATAACTGTTTTACCTTTTGGTAAAACTTTCGGACCTCCTGACCTCCCCCGACCGCGCGCTTCTCGCGCTCTTTCTTTTTCCTTCTGAGAAGCCGGTTCTCTTCCCTTCTCTTCTGCTCGTAGAGCTCACGAACAGCTCTCGTTGTTCGATGCAGAGTTGCCTTGTAGGCCTCCTGTTTGGCTGCATGTGCCTGCCTGCACTCGTCGTCAAACCATGGGTTCTTCTTTGGTGGTGTCGTAAAACCCAGCACATCAGTGGCAGCTTCTTTGATGGCTTCTTGACAACGTTTCCATTCCTGGTCTATTGTGGTTGTAGGCAGGGTCGAACTTTCGGAGAGTTTCAGGGAGACTCGGTCGGCAAAGTTCCTAACGATCGATTGCGATTGTAGCTTTCCAACGTCAAAACGAGGTGTCCTGTCTCGACTCCGTATTTCTCTCGATATCCTCATTCTTATCTTGGCTACAACAAGGAAATGATCCGAGTCAATATTGGCTCCTCGGAAAGTTCGGACATCGAGAATATTGGAGGAGTGTCTGACGTCGATCGCAATGTGATCAATCTGGTTGACGGTTGATTGATCAGGTGACCGCCAGGTCCCTTTATGGATGTTGAGGTGTGGGAACCGTGTGCTCATTACAGAGAGGTTACGCCCCGAGGCGAAATCCACCAGCCTTAGTCCGTTTCCGGATGTGTTGTCGTGCAGGCTGTGTTTTCCGATAACTTTAGCAAAGATTTCTTCCTTGCCAGCTGTGCGTTGAGATCTCCTAGAACGATCTTGGTATCATAGCTGGGGCATTGAACGTATGTTCTTTCTAGGAGATCATAGAAATCGTCCTTGCTATTGTCATCCTTCTCCTCTGTCGGGGCGTGGGCGCAAATCAGGCTGATGTTCCCGAGCTTAGCCTTGATGCGGATTGTTATGAGGCGCTCGCTTACATACTTAAAGCTTAAGACTTTTTGCCTAAGTCTGCCTCGAACAACAAAACCACATCCAAATAAGCGCTGGCCTCCTTCTCTGTAGCAGTCGCCGTAGTAGAGGTCGCAGTTTCTCATCCTCTTTTTG
Source organism: Eristalis tenax (assembly GCA_905231855.2). Classification (NCBI taxonomy): domain Eukaryota; kingdom Metazoa; phylum Arthropoda; class Insecta; order Diptera; family Syrphidae; genus Eristalis; species Eristalis tenax. The sequence goes on along the minus strand of HG993124.1, from coordinate 93,264,714 downwards.
CCCGGCCCGTTCCACCGCACTTCCTGGATAGCGGTTATGTCTGCTTTATAGCAGTCTAGGGCCTCCGCTAGTTCATCGGCTGCACGAGGTCTGTTAAGGGACCTCACATTCCACGTGCAGAACCGAAAGTCATTGTCTTTTTTCCGTTTGCAAGGGTCGTCAACAGTAGATTCGTCCGTATCCGAGGCAGGTTGTTGTATCTGAACTCGTATTTTTTTTACGTGGTGAGGAAGTTAACTTCACGCACAACCTCCAAACTGGGACGACAGGCCCATTAATTTAACCCCCGGGCAAAGGGTTCGCTGCGTATATTAGTTCACCACACAACGGCTGTTATGATGGCTATCCAGGGGCGCCGCGAGGAGGCTGTACGTCAACTTGACTTATGAACAAGCAGGGATCGCGCTGGCATCGTACCAGGTTGGATGCAGTCAGCAACTTTACCCTGTGTACATAAGCCCATGCTAACCCCATTCAACATATTATATGAGCAAAAAAACAACACCCGCGGAACAAAAAAGCAGCTCATATGAGATTGAAATATTAGGCGTTATAAGTCGCTGAAAAATTTAGAGTCTATTTGTGGTCAGAAATTGAAGTTAGTCACAAATAGCATTCGAGTGTACGATGCGGAAAAGCTTTGACAACCAGAGTCGCAAGATGGACCCTTCCACATGAAAAATTTTATTATACAATGGAACATAGAACAGGAACGAAGATGAAACACGTGGACAGTTTAAGTCGTTACCCGATAGTGTGTTGTGTTACAAACTTCGGTTCCTCCGAAGATTAGCGGAACCTCAGCGTAAAGATGATCGGTTGAATTCTATAGTGGAAATTTTAAAAGAAAAAGCGTATAGTGATTACATTATGTACAATGAAATGCTTTGTAAAAATTTAATAATAATACCAGTTTTGTCAATTACCATTTCGCCTTCATATAAACTAAAGTCCGTAATAGGGGGTAGAATAACGAAATACATGTCAAAATGCGTGCCGTGTATTTTAGCAGAGAGAAATACTGGAAAATCAGAATGCTTCTAATGACCTATGACGAAAGGAGAACTACCGTCTATCTACTACTATCATTTGGGACCTATGCAATCTACGAAAAAAAGTTATAGGTATATAATATCAGTTATTGATGCATTCACCAAGTTCTGCAGGTTGTTCCCGATTTAGAGACTAACCAGAAACCATCTGAAAGCTACAGATAATTGCCGAAACTTTTGGCGATCATCAAGGAATTGTAGCAGGTAAAGTAAGAGTGCCAAGAGGAAACGGTCAAATTGAGCTGTATTACAGTAGTTTTACAGACTGAATTGTTATTGAATCTATTCTAAATGATACTAGAGCTATTCGATTATAATGTGAACGAACAAAATTAATGAAATGTACCATTATTAAATATGTTAATCTACTTACATATCTATTGAATCGACTTACATTAAACAACTACGAATTTAGAATAAATAACCATGAAGTGGAGTGTCTGACTTCCCTGCCAGGTATAGATTCAGTCATGGCGCTGTTTGTGCAGGTGCAGCCGCACTTGCTACTTCTACTGATGCCTTGGCATCTAAATTGAATAGAGAATGCCTACCACCTGCTGCCTATTCCTTTTCTTCGGATAAAGTACAGACCGACCTACCTAATTTAATAAAAAATTCAACGGTCAGCCTTAAAAGATCCTCTAATTTTCTAATGTTGTAGGTATTAATTTCGGGAGCCACGAAGTTCGATGAAAAGTCCTCCGAACAAACTATAATTAATGGTCTGGTGAAAGTGATGGGATGTGGAGATTGCGGGTAATTCCTCGTGGCTCTTGAGAACTGTTGTCCATTTCTATAGTCTTATGTCCTCGTCTCAATCTTTTGCGAATTCTGGTGGCATTTCCACCGGCAGTGAGGCATTTTGTTTCATTTCATTTAACAGATTGCTGAAGTTCATAGCCGGAATGAAACTAGTGTACATACTACTACTTGAGACCACGTTGTGCGATGAGATGGTCATCGTTCTTTGTTTCAATAAACAGTTTTGCTGTAGCTTCAACACTCAACACCGTCTCGAAGCCCTGTATGGAACGCTTTGTTGCTGCAAATTAGACTGAACGTGTAGGCTTTGCCTAAGACGTATATCCAAGAGCTGCCACTGGCAAGTTGGATCCATACAGGTGAAGGTGAAATTGTTCTCCGTTTGCAGACAGCCGAAAGTTAATTTTTGTGGGCAAGTAGGTCGAATTCACATCTACTTACATTCGATCGCCGATTAAATATTGAATTCTGCTGATTACAACAACAACATAGGATACTTAATGAGATTGTTTTAGAACTAATTAAAACAGTTGATCTGTATCGTGCGTTTTAATTTATAGCGCCGCAGACTCATTTTAATGCGCTGCTGGTACTGAAATCGTTTTAAGAACCTCATATTAGACCATCATATTAGAGGAATTCTAATGTCGAAAATTCGTTATCTCGCCTGTGGTTGTTAGGATAGAGAGATCATTCTTTTTTCCGGAACCGTTAATTGTGGGGTAAACGATTTCGAATGACCAAGAACTGTTCGCGAAGCTGATCCAACAGCTTAAGATTGTGTTGGATGTATGTCTACTTCTTCGTCTTTCCTTATGATGTTGGCAGCCTTAGTACCCAGAGTTGTGTTTTTGAGGAGCTTACGCTGGTGGTCGTCATTAGTTTTTAAGTTGTTGATGTCGTCTTCGTATTGCTCGGTAAACTCCTGGTCTCAATTTCCAAAGTCCTTGTTTACCACAAACAACGTCGAATTTAGGTGTTTTTCTTCGTGGCTTCTTTTCTTCTTTCTTTGATGGTTGAATTGGCTGCCTATGTAAAAACAATGATCGTTTCGCCTCAATCACATATCTGGACCTTTTTTTTGCATTATGTGTCAACCCGTCTACAAGATACTACCTTGCACTTCATGCCAATAGCTCTTTAGATCGTAATAAACTATTAGCTTACAGTATCTTATTATGAGTTTGGAGTCTTCTCTTTTCGCGAGGAATATTCATGGATGATTCGTAAACCGTGTAATTTCTATTTCTTACTTACTGCTGATGTACACAGAGACTGCCAGAACTAATGCATCATCACCCAGATGAAACTCTCAGTGATCCCTAACTACCAACGTGACGAAGGGAGGGTTTCATCCTTTAAGACGCAAGTTCTTATGTTGGGTATTTTCCGTGTCCACTTCTGAAGTTGTTGGAGTGTTGTTAAGTACATTTGACATTTGGATAAGCAAACCTTGCTTTTCATTAAGTCTGTGCTGCTCGGGTGGAGCTAATATTGATGTTTCGATCAAAAAGTGACCTGTGTAATTACATCTGGATCGTTCGGGTCATTTGAAAGATGATTGATTGGCCTCGAGTTGAGGCACTATTCAAAATAGCAATGTTGACAGTTTTTTATATGTTAGCTCGTGGACATATACTAATCAGTTCTTTTAAGTGATATTTGATGGACTTTACACCAGCCTCACAAGGTCCCCCAAAGGTGATATGGAGTGCCACTTTGTATTGCACGTTTGTATTGACAGCATATTACAGACCTCTCCGTTGTATTGTATGAAGTATTGTAGTATTTTGTTGGCAGAAGCGAAGTCTGTTCCATTGACCTTATATGTTGTGCAATATGACCTCGTCGTCCGCATAATCTCTTAAAGGCTGCTATGAAAGCGTTGGCAGTGAGATCACTTACGACTTCGAAATGAATAGCTTTCGTTGCTAGACTTATGGAAATGGCTATGCATCCTTTGTAAGACTTATTACCTCTTCCTTTAGACATCCTCATTTTTAACTCACCACCCCGCAAATACAGTGTGCACTTGATGTCAAAATCATTTATACAATGCAAACTCAATTAAAATGAATGCAAAATAAAAAACAATGAGTATTCTTCTCCTGTGTGAGAGAAGTCACCAGTCCTCTTCCTGACCTCGTTGTTTAGCTGAACCTCCTTCAGAGTATGTTAACTCTTCACGCGTTTTCTTTATAGTATGTTTTCTCACTGATATTTTTTGTTTTGTGCTTCTCATGTTTAGATTTGCTTTTTCTGTGGATTGCTAAATGGATTCGTTTTTTTTTTTCTCATTTATTTTTTTTTTTTTATTCAGAACAACAATTCAAATACCTTACTTAATTGGCTTCTATGAAGGTTCCTCCGGTGACTATGACTTCCACATTCCACAAAGTTCTGATCCCACAATCATCTGCCCAAAACGCTGAATTCGGCAGAAGCCGAGCGTCTCTTTCTGCCCGACATTCAAATGTATCTCATAATACTTGTTCCTTAGAATTGTTCGCTGAAGGTCAAAGTTATGCCGGCACTTAGCACAAAGTCTGCGCCCAGAGTTAACTCGTCAGCTTAATCCAACACTAGCAACTCATGCTCAAATGTCGTTCTGCCTATTGTGGTTCTGTCGATTAACATCCCAAGTATTTCCGTAGGATTACCCTTAACTTTTCGTAACCGTACCCTATACACCCTTTTCCACCAGATCATTCCTTAGAATCGAATGTGATGCTCCCGTGCCCAATGTTACCGTCAACCGATATCTCTCTCGAGGTCCCTTATTCCATCTACGAACGCATCCGCTTTGGCGTTTTCGATAAGCTTCGCTTACATGTGCCCTGGCGACATATGTTTCGAACTGTAGCGTGAAGATGTTAAAGACGTGGATCCGACGCTGCCGAAAACTTTCACTTAACCATTCCCCTCCAAAAGTTTCCATTAAAAGCGGTTCTGCGGTTCAACAGCATCGAATTAGGATAGGCACATGAACGTCTCACCACTTGCAAGAAAATATCTCGAGCTAGTTGAAGAAGCTGCCTTGATAAAGTAAAGGGAATATATAACTGTAGACCTTGTCAACTTCATCCACATCTGTGCACATGTTGTGCAATATACATCCACACATCACTAAACTCACTAGCGAATCTACGTTCCTTGAATTTCTGAAAAGTTGTCCTGGGGTGGAATTGTCTAAGGCAATAGTTGATCATCACACTTTTGATGGTCAACATTGACTGTCACATACATTTCCTATTGTGTATGATGTTCGGAAAAAGTTTCTAAACTTGGCATCACTGCTATTGGGTGTGTGTATTTCGTTAAAATATTATGCGAATAAATGTTTTTTATGTGTTTTTTAGCATGCGTAATGTTGGTTAACGTATGTACAAAAGCGATTTAATGTGATTTAAAAATTGATTTGAACGGAATTACTTTTAAAAATGAGTTTAAAACTACACTTACAAACTAAAGGTTAGGATGTTGGCTCACTAATAGGGGTCCAACTGATGTACTTTGTTTTACTTAATGTTTATTATTATTGTCGGCTTGTTGTTTATTTTGTATGTCCTACAATGGCTGGTGCTTGCATCGGGTTGTTCAATTCCGTATGTCCATCGTGGTCCTATTGGGATGGGGTGGTGATGTGGTAGCCGACTTAGCCTCTATGGTGATTGCTATCGCTGCTCTGGTAGAATCCATACAGCTCGTTGTTCGAGGTCGTTGGAAAGTTGTGCTCGGGTATATACATGATTCTTTGTAATATATCAGTGTATAGGTGGCGACATCCATTCTTTCAGTATGTACAACAATTTCGGGAAAACTCTTCCAAATTGATCGTTCTTCTAATTGCGTAAAGATGGCGTTTTTGCTTTTGTGATTGTTGTCCTGATTATCTCATCTTTTACACGTTATACTATTCACGTCACACTATCCATCACCTAAACTTGTTCGTCAAGAATAAGATTTAGAATTCCTTCCTGTACGGTTGGGGACGATTCAAATGCGTTTGTAACCCAATTCCTTTTGATGGCCCCTTCCTGGCTGTCTGTGCATCACTTGCGCCTCTTTCAACTGGTGCTCCAACGTTGAGCTGTAGCATCTTCCCCTAGCGCCCTGATTGCGGTCCCTTTCTGCAGATACCACTTGACTTTCTCTCATTGACTGCTGGCATCCAACTCCATTGTATCCCTGTTCCGATATCTCAACTCACTAGATGTCCTCCACTTGATCTCTTGTGTGTGTGACTGCGATGTAAATAACACTCAGTTCCGCAGCCCAGTATGCCTTGGCGACAGCACTTTCCCTTGCCATTCCTTTTTGCGTCGGTTTGGTTTCATGTTCTGCGCTCGTGAAAGTTGTCGATATCCGGATCCGGATCCGGATCGTTCCCTGCTCCTTTCCGATCCGTTCCAGCGAGCACTGCTTCTCCATTAGTGATTCTTCATCGGCTTCTATGAACGTTCCTCCGACGACTGTGTTCCTAGCTGGTTCTTGATCTTCGGCTTCCACTTCCCACAAGGGGCTGATCCCCGAATAGTACTCTGTCTTTTCCCAGAAGTCATACTCTGAATTCGGCGTAATCCTGGTGTCCCTTTCCCAGTTGGGCGGAAGCCATTTAGGAACCAATTTCTTCTCCTCTAAACTCACTCTTTTTAGTTTTACGACGAGCCACTGCCGTCATTATCTCGTGTCGGATCCGACTGTCGTCCTTGAAATTGTCTTGGAAAGGCAGGTGAGAACCTTTCTGCAGAACCTATCACTGCAGCGAATTCCTGAAGCGACTCCCCGTTGAGTTGTTTTTTGCTCTTCAACTCCATCTTGAAGATTTGCATGCGGTGTTCACTTCCATACTTGCGCTGTAACGCGCCCATGATTGCGTTGTAGTCCATCTGGAGATCAGATGTCCTTCTTTATTACGTCGACCGTTGTTCTAGATCGTCCATCGAAGTTTCTAGGCTCCAAACTCAAGAAGTTTCTGTTTTAAGCGGTTTTGTTGTTCTTCTGGAAGCTTCTTGATCTGTTTCTCCAAGGATTGCTGCACATTTATCAGTGATTGTTGCTTCTGTGGTAGCGATTGATGCATTTATTCGCGTGTCTGTTGCATTTCTTGCTTTTGTTCTTGGAAGAACATTACCTGTGACAAATCAACCGGTGCCGTACTTCGGGATGTTTCCCCAACTTCATATTTGAATTTGTAGGTTTCTGGATCGATTCCATCCTTAAGAGAGCGCCACGCGGCCGTTATTGTAATTCAGCCTTTCCTTCGACTGTAAAAAGACTCCGCAGCTCCTTCTTCAGCTGTTACACTTTTAAACTCACAAATTTCACCATTTACTCACAATCCCATTTCTGGCACCAAATGTTACGTTTAGCCGAAATGAGTATACTTAAGATTAATTAAATTATACACAAATTGGATTGTGACGAATGAAACACAAAAGTTCACTATTCACGATTTACAAGAATTTATTTACAAACACTGGTTTACTCTTATGCTACGAGTATATTACACATTAAAAATCACTATTACTTTACTACAAAACTCCCTTTCAGGCTGAACTGAATAACACTTTGAACTATATAATCCCAAATTATTTCACCAATTCTTCAACTGAAATGCACTGTAATAATTATTTAACAGCTCTGTAGTAAATGTCCAACTGAACTGAACTCGCATCGACCACCGTGCAGATATTTATACTCCCAGTAATGTTTCTAGATCCTACTCACGCCACGAGTCTATGGAATTTCCCCGCTGATATTTTTATACATGATTCTTTGTAATCTATCAGTGTACAGGCGGTGACATCCATTCTTGAAATATGTACAACAATTTCGGGAATACTCTTCGGAGTTGATCCTACTTCCAATTGCGGATAGATGGCGTTTTTGCGGTTGGTGTCCTGATTTTCTCATTTTATACACGTTATAGTATGTATAGTATACACGTCACAATATTAATAATTGTAGGCACAAGATAATTGTTAAAAAACCCTTAAAAAGGTTGAAGCCATGGATTACCAGCCGACTATTAAAAAAAGTGAATAAAAATAATAGGCTCAGAGTTAAATGTGCAGTTCACCCACAAGTTCGCAATTCAAAAAGGAGATTCCTTTATATCGTAATAGGAACTATAGCAACAAGCTTCGGAAATTTAAAGGAAACCTTAGGGTACTCGTAGAATGGCTGGTAGTTAATAATATACTTAATACCAAATAAGACCATCTCTCTCAGTATTGATGGAATTTTAGTCTTAGTGACTTATTTTAGCAGACCAATTTAATAAGTATTTTGATACTATAGCTTAATCCCTTAAGCCGCATTCCGCCTTACCAATTTGCAGGTTGTGTATCTCCCTGGATAATATTATATATTCGTTATTTTTTGAGCCTATATCTGCTTTTGAACGGCTGAAAATTATTGGTACTATGAATAACTCAAACTCTCAAGATGACATTTCTAATCGTTTCATCAAATATATTGCATACTCTATAATTTATGTCCTAGCACATATTTTAGCTAAAAGCGTTTACTTCGGTATATTTCCTGACGCACTGAAATGTGCGGATATTATTCTACTTTTCAGAAAGCCATTAAAGTTAGAGTTCCACGTTTTCTAATCAATAACAACTTTTTCAATCCTGGTCTCAAATAAAAGCCTAGATAATAAAAAGTATACTCCTGCTGTGTTTGTAGATATTACGAAGGCCATTGATATGGTAACAATAAAAAATATAACATTTTGCTGAATAAAATTAAAAACGTTGGTTTTCAAGGACTTATGTTTGATTGGTTCAGTTCGTACCATAGGTGATCGTAAAAGGTGACAAAGAATTAAATCTGATAATATTACGAGTGAGTTGTTAAACATTTAGCCAGGCGTTCCACAAGGATCTGCTTTGGCACCATAAATCTTCCTTATTAACATCAATTCTGTTTTTGGGCTTGGTATTTTCTTCTGACGGTATTTTAAGCCTTGTTTCTGATATGAATTTTGACTTAAGTTTACTAAAAAATTGGATTGTTGAGCATGATTTAGTGATAAGTTCCAAAACCAAATGTATACTTTTTAATTTTTCAGCACATAGTAGTTATGAGGTGGATCTTCTCTACCATGCACCAAGTTCCTATTTGTACTTTTGCTAAAAACACCAACTGTAATGAAAAATGCTTCAAGATAGAAAGTTGATGAGTTTATACAATTGGGCTCACCCCACCCATATTAAAAAGTTTAATGTTTGATTATTTTATTGTTATTTGACGTGGCATTTAAAACTATTTCTTATTATAAAATACAAAATTTCACCATTATTTCTCACTTAGTTAATATATGTATGTAATTGTGAGTTAAATAAATTAAAAAGTATAATAAAAATAAAAAAAATAACTAAATGGAAAGGGATTCAAAGGTTCTTGTGGAAACTTCCCTCTGCAGGCTAAGAATCCTGCCAGTAACGGGCAACAAGATATTAATTGAACCCGCTGGTCGCCATGAAGCTGGTTCAAATTGATCTCCACCACAGGAAAGTGCTAACCTGGACATTCTTCAAGACATTCAATGAGGACGCGTACTAGGGCTAAGTGGTAGAGCCTCAGAACTTACTTACTCAACCCGAAAGGTGACGTCCGTAGGAAAGGAATCTGTATTGTACCTAGAGAACATATTTTGTTTCGTCTGCCTACTTTCAGCGATGAAGACCAACCTGCGGTGAAATTCATGCGGAAGAACACCTACCCGCTAGTACTGGCATCAACCTGTAACCAACTTACCGCGAATCTCACATCTATATATATATATCACTGTATAGTATTATATAAATAAATATATATATTATATATAAATATAATATATATAATATAATATATATAAATAACATATATAATAATATATATATATATATATTATGTATATTATATACAAAAACGTATAAAAATGGTATAATAAGGCCATGTCAACTTTTTTTTTAATAAGACCCAAACCATTTGAGATGCTTCAAAAACTTTATTATCGGCTGGAAGTACAATCAAAACATTTATGAATGGCCTTCGACTTCGTTCTACCGCGGGAACGTTTCACTACTCGGCCACACAATTCGGCCGAAACGGCAGCTATTTCGCTTTCAAAATAGGCTCTGAGTTATTCCAACGTTGTCCGCTTGTTGGCCATAAACCAATGACTTAACGTAGCCTCACAGATGATAGTCAAGCGGTCTGAAGCAGCGGATTAATAACTAAACGTTGGCGTCTCCAACCGATTCATTACATATCATAAAAGTTCTCACACTACACTTAATTCTTGGTTCGGTTCTTTGTTCGATTCTTTTGTTTACAGTAATTTGATCTTTTTCATGTCCGATTGAATTTGAAGTCCAGATTATTTTGTGATGGAACACAAGCGATCTCTGATATAAAACCTCCGCCCAAAGATTCTCCTATGGGTCGGAATGCGACACTTGGACGATTTACATTTATTTTAGAATTGTTATAAAGGGTGATTTTTTAAAAGCTATAGAAAAGTTTTTCAAAAAGAAAAAACACATATATATATATTCATATAATTCAGAAAAATGCATGAAATCTTAATTTGAATCGGTAGTACGGTCCATATAATTTAATGTTTGAAGATTATTTCATGCAAATGTTGACCTTGACTGCGCCTCAAATGGTCCATCCGCTTAGTCCAATTTTGGCATACTCTTTCCAACATTTCGGCCGGTATCTCACGAATAAATGCTTCAATGTTGTCTTCCAATGCGTCAATTGAAGCGGGCTTGTCTGTATGGACATGAGCTTTAACATAGCCCCACACAAAATAGTCTGAAGGCGTTAAATCGCACGATCTAGGCGGCCAATTGACCGGTCCCGAACGTGAAATAAAAAGTTCACTGAACTCGCCTCTCAATAAGTCCATTGTTGCGCGTGCTGTGTGGCATGTGGCACCGTCTTGTTGAAACCACATGTCATGCAAATCAAGCTCTTGCATTTTGGGCAAAAAAAAAGTTGGATATTATCTCACGGTAGCGCTCACCATTCACAGTTACGTTACGATTCGCATCATCTTTGACGAAGTACGGTCCAATGATGCCACCAGCCCATAAACCGCACCAAACTGTGACTTTTTCTGGATACATTGGTAGCTTTTGCAATGCTTCTGCCTGATATTCACTCCATAATTGACAATTCTGCTTATCTACGTACAATTTTTCGGTAAAAAAGTGGAAGAAGCGCGCGATGAACTTTCTTAACAGAGCACGCATTTTGATAATAAAATTCAATAATCTGCAAGCGTTGTTCGTTTGTAAGAAGATTCATGGTTAAATTATAGACCAAACTGAAGATGTTGGACAGTGAAACAAAACATGAAACGTGCGTCAGCTGTTTAAACCAGTGTTGCCAAAAAGATAATAGCTAAAAAATCGCCCTTTAGTATATTATGGCTATTATGGCTATTTTCCTCTTGCTAAGTACATATTCGGATATATTTTTAATTGAAAGTTTTTATCAACATTTGGTATTGGCTGAACATATATCTGTTCATAGATTTCATCTGGAAAATTTCTATGGCAAAAAATGTATTTTGATTATAAAGAGCAAGATTAAGTTTTATGTTTTCAAGCGTTTCTAACTGGATGTTGTTTTCAATTATTTCTTTTTCTGAAAATATACATCTTTTTATTTGTCGATTATTGTTCGTTATTGAATTATGGGTGTTAGTTTCAATAATTTTGGTTTTTTTCTCAATTTCTAGACGGTCGTTATCGTCCATTGTTCCGTATAGGAATTTCATTCCAGAACCCATTATATTTAATAGTCCTCTTTTTTGCCTCTGATGGGGAATTGTACTTTCAAATTCCTTTCTACAGTGAATCATCATATTTATAATTCCAGAATTTTGTTTTGAGTTAATATCGTTTTCTAATATTGGAAGATCTCTATTTTCTAGTAATTTTATATTTTGTCCGTAGTTAGTAAGGTTGATTATGTGTAGAATTTAATGTAATTGTCTATAATCCTCTGTTCGCCTAGCTGTAATATTATGAAACCGCTTCCTTGATTCAAGTTTCTTATCTGCAATTTGTGTGTTCTTATTGTTGAGATGCAAGCTGTAAAAATGATAATCTTAATTACTGCTTTTATTTGTTATTCCCATAGTTGCTTGATTGGAGATATTTGTTTCGTTTGTTGACCTGAAATGACCTTCTTCTAGTGTATATTTCTTGTTACGTTAATTTACTATAGATTGAGAGTGCTTTTATAACTTGGTATATTAATGAAAAAGGATCATCTGCTTTTTCTACTCGACTTAAAATTCTCAGATGTTCATTTAAGCTACTATGAAATTTTTCTATGTCCGAATTACCTGTATGTCTATTGGCTGTACTGTAATGTACTTCTATGTTAGGAGGTTTTGTAATGTTTCTGCTACAAAAGCATGTTCGATATCTAAAGTTTTAATTTTTGGTTTAGTCATATACGAGAATATTTTAGTCATTGCATTCATCACATCAATGTAAATTTTGTTCCAGAATCGTTCAACCGCTAAGTATTTTTAAAATTTATCGATCGTTATACGATATACGTATTTTCTATTTTTATCTCGATACTCTATTTCTAGGTGGTAATGTTCATGTGGTCCTTTAAGCCTTTCTGTCTTTTCGTAAGGTAATTTGATTGGATGTCTTTCTATTTTTGTCATACAAAAATTGCGATGGTTAAGTATTTTATTAATTAATTCTTTGAAATTTGGAATATAATATTCTCTGCTCAGTTGGAAATAAAGTTTATCATTTCTTTTATAATTAAAAATTAAAAATAAAAATATCTTTGTGCTTCTAAATAATATATTCTTTTTTATGTTATTCTTTCGTATCCATACCGTCTGGAACTCGTTAAATGTTATGTCGTTTTCAATATAAATGGCAATTGTAACATTTGCAATAGCTAATAACTCCTTTTCTGTTACGGAATAATTTTGTTCATGTTGGTTTAATGTTCTTGATGCGAAACATAATGGTCCATGTGATTGACTAAGTATAGTCAAAGTGAAATCTTTTGAAAAGTCGGGATAAAAAAATAGACAATAATAATAGACATTATATTGACGGTCATCAGAGTTTTTAATTTTAAAAATTTATCCTGTTATCCGAGAAATGATTGAATTTCTTTCACTGTGGTGGGTATTGGAAAATTTTGAATTATTTGTATTTATTTGGGATTTGGTTTTATACCATCAGGAGTAATGATGTGACCAAGGAACTCAGTTTCATGTCTCATGAATGTTGATTTATTGAGAGATACTTTCAGAATTACTTTTCTTAAAACTTTAATGGTAATTTGATATGTTGAATATGTTCTTGTAGATTTGTGGAAATATCATTACGCCATCTAAGTATACATAAAAGATTTTTCCAATGTAATCTTTTAAAACTTCATTCATTAATCGTTGAAAGGTTGAGGGGGCGTTTTTAAGCCCGAATGGCATTCATAGAAAGTGAAAATGACAAAAAGTGTACTGAATGCTGTTTTTTCACGATCGTTTTCTTCTACTTTGATCTGATAGAATCCTTTAGTTAAGTCTAAAGTCGTTAAATAATTGCAATGTCCAAGTTTGTCCAGTACTGCTTCGATGTTGGGGATTGGAAATTTATCCTCTTTAGTTTTCAGATTTACTTTATGATAGTCGATAACAATTCTCCATTCTTTGTTTCCTGTATTATATTCCTTTTTACGGACAACCCAGATAAGAGCATTGTGAGGGGATGTTGAAGATTCACTAATTGTTTGTGCTAATATTTCGTTAATTTGGCGATTAACTTCTTGCTTATGAACTTCGGGGTATCTATAAATTCTGGTATAGATAGGTGAATTATCTTCAGTTTGAATTTTATGTTTGATGTAATTAGTGAACTTCAAATCGTTGCCTTTATTATAAAAAGCTTGGTTAATTTGCTTCAAAAAACAACAAACAAAAACTTTGTTTTCTTCGAGACCAAACTTCTTAGCACGTAACTGCAGACGTTCCTCAAGTGTCACTGCTGACAGCTTAATGACCTTTTTTGGATTAGCATCTAGCTTTAATTTGTTCACTTCGTTGTCCGGTGAACCGCTTCCAGCTAAATCCGTTGAGAGTATTGGTTATAATTTCATTGGTGATTTGGATTGAATGGTTTTTGGTATGTTATGTTACAGTTATACGGCTTTGGTTGCCAGTTATTCCTAAATGGATTATTATTATTTTTTCTAGAGTTAAAATTATTTCTATTATTATATATATATATATTTTGCATACTGTTATGATTAGTATGCTTATTTTCGTTTCTATCGTTTGGTTTTGAAGTATTTATTTCACGAGTGCGACTAACAAAAACTGCCTGTGATAATTCATGCAGAGCAGAGCAGGGTTTTAATGAGTACAATATAGTTCTCATATACTTTTGGTTAAGTAAAGATAGTGTTTCTGTATATAATTATAAAGTTTGATAACATCTCCTCCAAAAAGCGAGTTTCTAAGATCGTCATACCACAAAAATGTTCTATTAACACTGCTTTTATGTCACTCCATTTAGTTAAATGTTTATGGATTTCGATTGCCTGCCTAGCCTGCACTCATAAATATTGATTTTAGTAAATCTACGCACGTTTTTTGCCCTTGCTCACATTATTGATAAAGATTGGGAGATCTTCTGTTCTCCCATCAAATCGCTTCAATCTCTCTCAATATACTTTAAGGGATTCAATTCTAAGACTCTCGGTACAAAATGTATATATTTCTTGCTGTGGATTTAACGCCATGTCTTCCGAATCGTATTCTTCTGGTTTGGATGTGTTGTTCGGCTGATATTCTTGAAGTCTTCTTGTCTTATTGTCTTTATTTTGTTTTTAATTCTCTTCATTCAATTTATTTATTTTTGTTTTTCGACTTTTTCATAATTTTTCTTTTTGCACTTTTTATTCCACTTTGCTTCTAAGCTTTTTACTACTATTTCTGAAAATATTCTTCCTCTACGGAATTTTACAGCATAGGTCATTTGCGTTGACTTGAACTTGTTGAATATTTTCGCACTTTAATTGATCTTAGTTCACTTAAAGCACTTTTTTACTTCCACGGGTTACGAGTCGTTACTTAGTGTAAGTTTTCTTTGGATCGTTAATTTCGCACTTTAATTGTATGTTCATTCAAAGCACTTGTTTACACTTACTCACGATCTCGGGTTACGAGTCGTTACTTAGTGTAAGTTCTTTTTTTTTCGAATTGCCAATTTTATATTTTTTGTGATTTAATATTTGTTTCTCAATCCTACCGACTGCGCCATTTTTATTTGAGGATCAATCTCTTCTAAAAAAAAAACTCTTTTCCTGTTCTTGCAGAACAGGGCAAAATAAAACATACTAGAAAAAAACGTCTTTATTTAAAACTAAGACCCCTTACCACTGGTGGGGGCAAGTCATTCGTCTAAAGAAGCGTCTGAAGAAACTTTGGCGTCGCCAACCGATTCATTTGATATCATAAAAGTGCTCACACTGCACTTAGTTCTTGGTTCGGTTTTTCTTCGATTCTTTTGTTTACAGTAATTCGGTCTTCTTCATTTCCGATTGAATTTGAAGTCAAGATTATTTTGTGATGGTTCACAAGGGATCTCGGATATATCTCTGATATATGTTGTATCAGAGATCCCTTGTGCAGCATCACAAAAAATAAATAAATATGTATATCATATACCATCACACCATAATCTATATATAGATACACATCTATATATATATGTCGGAGGGATATTTTCTTCCTGAGATTCCATTTTATTCCTTACATCGTCACTAATTGCTGGGCCAGTCCGCAAGCGCAACAACATTCAAAACTTAACTGTCACTTCCCAATTTTCCAAAGCCTACTCAATCAACCTCCCCCGCAAAAACATTCACGTACATTTGTAGCTTTCCCACCGCTCTCTCACTCATTAGTCAGTCACGCTGCGGCCACACTAGACAATTAGCAATGCTTAGCAATGCCTAATCCTGCTTGCAACAGCAAAAAAGAGACTAAGTGATAACAAGTAAATGAAAAATAGCTGCAGACAGATCTTTATTTTATTTTGATACAATTAGGGTGATTTCATCAAACAATACAAAAATCCATCCCAGTAACAGATACCCAAAACTACTGACTACCAGCAGATAATGAATTCCCAGAGTAATCAACCTAACAATTCGAACACTCTCAATGACTCTTGCTAGACTACCCAATTATGACAGACATGCTTAACATGGCAAATTTTGTACTCAAGGTCTCACCACAATGTCAACTACCCATAAACAGAATGAGCACCCTGATTGGTGCTTGCATAGTGACCTTAGAGAAAAACCCCGAACCACAATGTCTGATATTATGCAATGATATCTCTTTCAACGACTTCTATGACATCTGCTTCAACACCTTCTGTGCCGTCTGTTTGAACGCCTTCCCTGACGTCTGTTTCAACGCCTTCACTAGCGTCTGCTATATCAAGCTCTCTGGGGATCTCCTCTGCTGGCATACGTCGTAAAAACTCATGCGGGTACTTATATGTTCTTTTGCTATTTAAAGACTTCAGAACATATCGATCTCCATCTAGGATCTCTGTTACCACAAATGGACCTCTGAATTTTGGATCCAACTTTGCCTGATGTCTTTCTTCATTTTTCAGCAGTACATAATCACCAACCCTATGTCTTTCGATCTTTTGCTCGATTTTCATCAAATCTATTTTTATCATAACAAGCATTTTTTTTAAATATTAATTTTAGCCAGTTTTCTGACAAGTTTGACATCAACCTTATTTTCGTTATTGAATTTATTGGTAATAAATTAAAAGGCCTTGCCTCCTTTCCTATTAGTAATTCTAATGGACTAAACTTTGTCACACGATTGGCCGTACAATTGAAATCCGGTTGAACTTCGCATAAAGCGTCTTGCCAAGAGCACTGACTAGTTTTTACCGCGGTTAACAAACATTTTAGAGTACTACAGGATACGATCGACTTGTCCGTTAGCGCGACTAGCACCTGTTGCTATCAAATGTAAGTCAATCTTTTGAGCAGAACAAAATTCACGAAAATCTACGCTAGAGAAATACCTGCCCTGATCACCAATAATACGCGTAGGTAACTCATACAATGATATATATGACCTGATTGCTCTAATGCTACTATCAGTATCAATGTTAAATGTATGGTACTAATATATAAATTTGGTAAATGCATATATCTGAACTATTACATATTCCTTAATATCGTTTTTGCCGCTCAGTTTTCCGGTGCTGTCAATATGTATAGTAAGCCAAGATCTATCCACTTTAGGTTTTAAGTTCTACTTGTTTTTTACCTGACGGTGGTTTAGACAATTTACAAGAAATGCAATTATCTACAAGCTGACAAACGTATTTGGACATATTTTCAAACCAATAAAATCCATATAGTTTATCCAATGTTTTTTTCACAACCAAGATGCATGATAGCCTCATGGACATGATTGACTACAGACCATCTGAAGCGAATTAGAATAACAGACAAACATAATGTCTTGCCGTTTCTTTGAATTTTCCGGTGAAGAATACCACATCGCATTTCGTATGTTTTTGCCACATCAACCTCCAGTCCACCATCACGCAACTTACAAACAATTGCAAATGTTTCAGGATCTCGCTGCTGTTCTGCATGAAGACAATTTTCAGTGATTTCGGTCATATGAACGATCTGTTTAGGAATTCTATTAATCGCGTGTGGCTCTGACGGTAAAGGATTACGAGAAAAGAAGTCCGCATGAGCCTTTCTAGTCCCCGGTCTGTATTGTACATCAAAATCAAAAGACTGCATATATACGCACCAACGATGGACTCTAGGAGTAAGGTCAATTTTATTACGAGACGATTTTAATAGAGACGGTAAAATAGACGGTAAAATAGTGTCGGAAATGTTTTATCGAATTGAACACAACCGTATGAATGTTAACGGGATTCTGCTAGAAATGTTTGCTTACTGTAATATTCAACGGCTTATTATCAAATTTTATGCAGTAGAACTGCTCCGTAGCCATCTGAGCTAGCATCCGTATGGAGCTCAATGGGGTGTTGCGGATCGAAAATATTTAACACAGGTTTGTCAGTCAATGTGTCAATTATTTTCTGACGTATCCGCTCATGCTCAGGTATCCAGGGGAGGAGGTAAATTAGTTAATGCTTTTATTTTACGTGTATTGGGATGAATTTCACAGCTTCAATCTTAAACCCAAGGAACTCGACACTTGTCTTAAGAAAAGAGCATTTTGTTATGTTAAATGAAAACCAAGCTTAGAATAAAGTTTCTAAAACAATTTTCGACCTTTCAAACGCCTCCTGCATTGTAGGAGCAATAATTAAAATGTCATCCACATAAACAATTACGTACGTTGGTAAGTTGGTAAGTTCACCCAGGGCCTTCATTATTGCTCGTTGGAACATGGCTGGAGCATTCTTCAGTCCGAAAGGCATGGTCAAAAACTCATATTGCCCTTCAGGGGTGACAAATGGAGTAGGCACAATTGAATCAGAATGTATAGGAATCTGATGAAAACCGCTTATACAACAATATCCAAACATGAAAAATATTTACTTCCATGCAGTCAAGAAATTTGGTCCGCTATGAGGGGGAGTGGATATCTATCGGAAAGTGTGTTGGCATTTAGCTCACGATAATGCACACATAGACGATCGGAGCCATCTTTCTTTTTTACCAAGAGTATAGGACTAGCAAATGGTGAACAGATTGGACGAATAATATGATTCCATTAACTCTTTAATCTTGTGTCTAACTATTTCTTTATCATCTGCACTAAGTCTATAGGGCCGTCTTTGAGCAGTTTTATTAAAATCAATTAGACGTCAACTAGACTACTGTCCAGTGGTTACACGTCTTTTTGGAATACCCGCTATGAATGTATTAGAATATTCTTTTAAAATATCTAACAAACGTTTTCTACTAAAATCATTCAGTTCTGTGTCAATATTTGCAAGTATTTGTATTCACACGCAGATATTACTTTAAAAAATTCAAATTTATCAGAAGAAATTGAAACTCCAAAACCCTGACTCAGAATTTCCCGCCCAATCATTGCATCGAATTTTAAGAAATTATCTAAGACAACATGAAACAATACTTCAAGAGAATATCCACTAATTATATAATTGGCAAAAATTTGTAATGTACAACACACAGTGCTATTTCCGATCCCCTTAAGAACAACGACATTATTAATTCTTTTCCGCCAAAATTTGTGTGAAATCGATTCACTTGAAGAATTTTCTAAAGAAAAATGCCCCTTTCTTTTCCCAAATGCAAATGCTTTTAATTCTTGCTGCAACTCATTTCGCGTTGTTATACTCGTAGTAAATACCAAACGTTGCATTCTGCTATCAATTTAAGCCATATGCGCCAAAGCAACCGATATGGCTATTTGTTCTGCTGTCTTTGATTTCCATCTGGATATGAGCGACGTAACTAGACGACTCCCATACAACGATAGACATTCCCCTTTCTTTTGGGTTACTCTTAAAGATATTTACCACTGTAGCTGCAGGAGTTTCGTTGCCTTCAAAGTGTTGAATGAACAATTCCTTGAATTGTTCCCAGGTCATACCGGCGAAACATATCTGTGCCATCCAATGCGAAGCAGTTCCTTCCGGGGATTTACTGAGAGCTATGAGAAGAGCGCTGCCTTCTAGTTCATTCTCAGACAGAATTAAGTCCACGGTCGAACACCGGGAGAGAGGATCAGCGGCAGCGCAATCGGGGTTGAATTTTGGCAGCGTACTACTTTTGCCACCCTAGATGTTGATTGATTGTTTTGTACAGTTTTAATTAATTCCACAAAGTTGCGATGTTGCACTTCCAAAAGTGCACACAAGCGTTTGTCAGAATTTGATTGGGGCGGAGTGGATCCCACTTCTGATGTTGGAGCGATATTTTCTTCCTGAGATTCCATTCTATTCCTTACTTCGTCACAAATTGCTGGGCGAGCCGCAAGCGCGACAACATTCCAAACTAAACTGTCACTTCCCAATTTTCCAAAGCCTACTCAAACATCAATCGACCTCCCCCGCAAACACATTCATGTACATTTGTAGCTTTTTTTACCGCTCTCTCACTCAGTTCTCAGTATATGTAATGCTGCGACATATATATGTATAATAATTAACTTTTTCCAAAATTTTAACGTTTATTTAAGAAAAGCATGTACAATAGTATTATTTAAAGTATTGCCCTAAGTCATAGATTCGACTTTTTCTCACCTTTCTGGCAATTTGTGGATCCCATCCCAAAAGAACTGCGCCGGCGTGGAAGCCAAGAATGAATCAAGCCAATTTTTGATATTCTGCTCTGATGAACCGTATTTCAGTGTTGATGAAAATTATTGCCTCGTGTCTGGTCTTCAAACGGATTAAATGTGCTTGGCAGCGTTGTCCATTGATGTATTCACCCAGTTTTAGCAGCTGATAATACAGCACACCCTTCTGATCCCACCAAATACAGAGCATTACTTTCGCGACATTCATATTCGGCTTTTCCGTTCATTTGGCTGATTGGCCAAGTTAAAATCACCACTTTTAAATTAAAAGTGTAAAAAAAAAAACCTTCGCTCAGCCAGCACATGTTCACCAAAACTTCCACCAAAATACGATGACATTCGGCAGCAGTTTCTTCATATTAAAGTAATGAAGAAGAACTCGTCGCAAAAACACTTTTTCAGGCACAAATTTCGACATATTTGAGTGAACAAAAATTATTGTTGTTTAGGCTTCAAATGCATGACATATACTGAAATGACGTGCAATGACAGTAGCTTTCCAACGGATGTTCCAATGAAATAATAACAATGGAATATTACAAGTTACGCCACCTTTTAGCCAACCGCGCGATTTAAGTTATATACCCAATATATATATGTATATATGTAAATATATATAAAGGGTGATTTTTTAGCTATTATCTTTTTGGCAACACTGGTTTAAACAGCTGACGCACGTTTCGTCAAACATCTTCAGTTTGGTCTATAATTTAACCATGAATCGTCTTACAAACGAACAACGCTTGCAAATTATTGAATTTTATTATCAAAATGCGTGCTCTGTTAAGAAAGCTCATCGACCGCTTCTTCCATTTTATGGTCATAATCGACCCACTGAAGCGGCTCTTCGGGCTATTGTGACTATTTTCGCACCAAATTTATATTGTTGGACATTAAACCACCAACACGCTTACGTAGAGTGCGAACTGAAGAAAATATCGCAGCTGTATCGGCCAGTGCTAATGATGACCATCAATTATCGGTTCGTCGCCGTTCGTAGCAATTGGGCCTCTGTTACTCAACAACGAGGAAATTTTTGAAATATAGATACTGCTTGTGCAAGAATTGAAGCCGAACGACCTACCGCAACGTAAAATTTTTGATGAATGGGCTCTTGGAAAGTTGGCCGAAGATCCACTTTTTTACCGAAAAATTGTGTTCAGCGACGAAGCTCATTTTTGGCTCAATGGGTACGTAGATAAGCAGAATTGTCAATTTTGGAGTGAATATCAGCCAGAATTATTGCAAGAGCTACCAATGCATCCAGAAAAAGTCACAGTTTTGTGCGGTTTATGGGCTGGTGGCATCATTGGACCGTACTTCTTCAAAGATGATCCGAATCGTAACGTAACTGTGAATGGTGAGCGCTACCGTGAGATGATATCCAACTTTTTTTTTGCCCAAAATGCAAAAGCTTGATTTGCATGACATGTGGTTTCAACAAGACAGTGCCACATGCCACACAGCACGCGCAACAATGGACTTATTGAGAGGCGAGTTCGGTGAACTTTTTATTTCACGTTCGGGACCGGTCAATTGGCCGCCTAGATCGTGCCATTTAACGCCTTCAGACTATTTTTTGTGGGGCTATGTTAAAGCTCATGTCCATACAGACAAGCCCGCTTCAATTGACGCATTGGAAGACAACATTGAAGCATTTATTCATGAGATACCGGCCGAAATGTTGGAAAGATTATGCCAAAATTGGACTAAGCGGATGGACCATTTGAGGCGCAGTCAAGGTCAACATTTGCAAGAAATAATCTTCAAACATTAAATTATATGGACCGTACTATCGATTCAAATAAAGATTTCATGCATTTTTCTGAATTTTATGTGTTTTTTTTTTGAAAAACTTTCCTATAGCTTGGTATACGCCACGGGCTCTAAGTAATGACTCCATATCTTTGTTGACAAACTCTAATCCGTTATCACTCCGAAGAAAATTTGCACTATAACATTTGTCAATCTCCACTAGCCTCAGGTAATAATCTATAAGCCTTGTTACTTATGTTATAAAGAAAACGTAACAAAAACTAGAAAAATCATCTTTAAATAACAATAAATACCTAGATCCTCTATACAATGTAACGTGCATTGGGCCGCAAATATCACAATGCACCAATCCTCCTGGTTTTGTGGCTCTGTTAACACTTCTCGTGAATGGTAGTCGATGACTTTTTCCTTCAGCTTTTCCCTTCAGCGAGCAACTTGCAGAAAACAAATTTAACGTTATGTCGGGATCTGCTTTTATGATCGGCTTCGTCACTTTGGCACTGACATTGATTTGAAATTTCCAGGCCATCCATTGTTCACTATTCTGCAATTTATCTATACTCTGCAGGTCACTATCCATGTTTTTTTATTTAATTCAAAATCCGCGATATATTAATCTAACCCGTGCTCCTAAAAACTAAATACTTTCAAAATTTCTAAGTATATCTATAACTTTTCCACGAAAAATAACGCTTTGAATTACCTTTTTCTTTAAAAAAAACCAACCGGCGTGTCTGTGCTCTAACCTATGAATTTATTGAGAAAAATAAAACGTCTTTATTCCATGAGAATTGAAAAAAGAGTAAAAATTGTTTCTTCACATAAATGTCATTAAAACAATAGTAGCAGGAATTGAACGTAGTGGCTTTGTAATATTGAGAAACAGAACTTTTCAAACATTCATAATAGACTATAATATGAAATATGTATACATCTGTTCCTGAAATTTAACTGTAAACTGTGATCATTTAGCCAACCCTCTCTTCTACTGTCTTCATTCGTTGTTTTAGGTTGAGTATTTTATCTGACATTCGTCTTGTTGAGTGGACGAATACACAATACACTGAAGTGAAATTCTGAATTCATTATGTTACTGCACTTATATCGAAATAAATATAATAATCTTACTACGGTTAGCTTGACCAATTATAAGTCAGACATTTTCCTAAATTACTTGTTGTAATAAGCTTATATTCTATATGTAATTGTAATAATATGAAATATGTATACATCTGTTCCTGAAATTTAACTGTAAACCTTGATCATTTAGCCAACCCTCTCTTCTACTGTCTTCATTCGTTGTTTTAGGTTGAGTATTTTATCTGACATTCGTCTTGTTGAGTGGACGAATACACAATACACTGAAGTGAAATTCTGAATTCATTTTGTTACTGCACTTATATCGAAATATAATAATCTTATTACGGTTAGCTTGACCAATTCTAAGCCAGCCACATTTTCCTAAATTACTTGTTGTAATAAGCTTTTATAATGTAATAATATGAAATCTCAGTAAACTTACTTACGTATTTTCTCTTATAATATTACCAGCCATAAAATCAAACTTTTATTCCCTATTTTTTTTTTTTTTTTTTAATTTCTACATCAAATTACTTTGTTTCGAAACACTTCTAGAAAAATGAAATTGAACTTATTAAATATTTCAACGATTTTAAATTTAATCTTACACCGGCCTGTAAATCTAATTTGTTTGGAAGAGCAGTTGGAGGTTTTATTTATGGAATAAAAAAATTGATTTGGTTAATTTTAATTCAGTTAATGCCAGAATACCAGCAACGGGTATTTTGTCGGTAACAGGTCGTCGAAGAGTGATGGTTTTAGAGAGTTTTCTTTCATTAATGGGCACGATCAATCGGTAACCGACTTAGCTGTATTGTTAGCTGTAAATGACTAGATTGTTTTGAAAATTTTGAAGTATTATCGATTAATTTCTGCCTATAATTGTTAAATCCCAATTTCGCAGCAAATTAATCTTATGTCGCATACAAAATGCAATTGGTCACCAAGTACTACTTCACTATAAAAACATATTTTAAACAGACAGATTGATTCCTTTTCCCTGCATTCATCTTGTACCGTCAATGAAATTTATGAGAATATAGACAGGGTCATTAAAAGTTCAACACCTTGTGCAGTTAAAGGTTCAGGTTAATTTATACCAAGGAATAAATACTTTGATAAAGATTGTAGAAAGTTCCGCAATCAATCTTTCTCCTATCTTAAGGTTTTCAGAACAACTCTCAATTTTCAAAAAAAAACTCTATCTCCGCTTCAACAATGATTATAAGCAATTGTGTTCTGTCAACAAAAAACAAGATTGTTTAAAAAAACATGGCTCAAATCTCATAGTTATTCTAGGGGGACGTAGTCAAACTGCTAAGTCTACTCTTGAAACTGAGTCATTAGTAGTTAATTTTAAAAAAACCAAATGTTTCAGAGTGTGATCTGGCGCTGAGCTTAATTGCACGCTTTTGAGGATGACATTTTTTGCATTTATTTGTATTAGTATTAAATACTTTTATAAACATTTCTGGAATTCATAATTTAGTTGTACAAAATATAATACAATTCATAGATTGTTTGATTTTATAAATTATCAAATCATTTGATAGTCTATTGGACAATTTTAGTCCCGTTATTATCAGTGTGTTTTGAGATTTTGTTGTTGTTATTTCCAGTCTGTAGTCATTGGCTTTTCGTAAATGATATGACTGAGCCTCTCTAACTCTCGTGACGCCGCACAGTGTGTTATTTTACGAATCTGGAGGAACTTAATTCAAAAATCACAGGCACTACCCCAGGAATTAAGGTTCCGCGCTCCTCATACATTAAGTTAAGTAATTTTTAAGTTAATATCGCCCAAGTAATTAACGATTATTTATGTATGTAACAACTCCGCTACTCGAAAGAAGGCTACACACTATCAGGTTTTTAATTAAATTCCTGGAATATCGGTTTAGCTATTCTAAATTAGACAATGTTATAATAAATACAATATAATATTATAATAAAAACCAGTGGAATATTTAATGTGTGGAAACATTCTAAGATTCGTTAATTCGAGTTTCGTTATTATAATGAAATTGATGGGAAATTTAAAAGGTTCAGGACCGAAATAGGCGGATTTCGGTTCACATAATGAAAAGTTTCGATTAAGAAATTCCTAGAGTGATACAGTAAGCTCTATGAGTTTCAATATACATGCAAGGTGGGAAGGAAGTAATCGGAAAATACTAATGTTTCAGAACGATAAATCGGAATTTTTGGATCAGTAAATTGTATTTACGGTAGAGTTTTATGATCAACCACGACATCGAATCCTGGGCGACCATCGAAAAATCTTAACGAATGTGAACCCATAGTGCCAAAACGAAAAAATAAAACAAGGAACCCACTACATCAAGAATGTATTGCCCTGTGACCACATATGGCTATAGGTTTTAAAAACTTATTTTTTTCCATCACCGAATAGGATAATCCATATATCAACTATAGCGCAACAGGAATAAAGTTCCGCTAGATGTGGAAAATAACACACTGTGCGCCGCTTTTTTATACGGTGTTGCGATGAGTGGCGGAGCCGAGAATTTTGTAAGAGTATGTGTGAAATGCAAAGGGAATTCCACTACACTCTTGTTCCTTACGGGTCAATACCGACATGGACAAGGAGCAAAAATGGCCGAAGTAGTATATCTCTATCCTCAATTATCTCTAGGTACGTCGGTGCATTGCCCATATTAATGTTGAAAATAGGTAGTAAAGTGTTCAGTAGTAGTCGCTGTTTTATGTTTAGCCATTTAAGCGCGTCGAGCATAAATGTTATTGGTGTTATTCTGTTATATTTTATTATTTTCCTCATCCCTTCGTTTTGTTGTTTCTGTAGTCTATTCATTTTTCCATAATTGCAGAATATGTATAAGATAGATGCGCAGTATCCGAAATGTGCCTTCAGTATGTATAGTATATATATATATAGTATAAACAGTATCGGAGCCAATATTGAGCACTGATGTACGCCCATACTTATGTCCGTAATGCCGTCTTCTATTTTTCATATACGTTTGGAACCATTTCAACTCGTTGTTATTAATACCATAAGCCTTTAGCTTCGTTAACATTATATCATGGTCAATTCTTTCAAATGCTCGTTTAAAATCGAGAAAGATGGCCATTATTTTATTCTTCTGTTTTATTTCTCTTCCATTCGTTTATTACGTGGTTAGAAAGAAATTTGTGCTTGGCTTTGTTGTTCAAGAGTTGCATTTTAACCACTGTTTCGATTAGTTTTTCCATTGTCTCCAGGGATTTAATAGACTTACTTGCATATGTTAAATAAATCGTCCATAGTCAACTTGGGAAACTTAAATCAGTTAATCAGTTAATCAGTTTACTTAAGTATCAGTTTGTCTGATTGATGTGATTTGATATATTCAACGTTTTTAATTGATTATTGTATTTCCTTGATGCTAGTTACAAAATATTCATTAAATTATTCACAAATATTAGATTTTTTATTATCTTTTTGGCAACACTGGTTTAAACAGCTGACGCACGTTTCGTCAAACATCTTCAGTTTGGTCTATAATTTAACCATGAATCGTCTTACAAGCGACCAACGCTTGCAAATTATTGAATTTTATTATCAAAATGCGTGCTCTGTAAAGAAAGTTCATCGCGACATCACATGTGTTCAGCGACGAAGCTCATTTTTGGCTCAATGGGTACGTAAATAAGCAGAATTGTCGATTTTGGAGTGAATATCAGCCAGAAGCATTCCAAGAGCTACCAATGCATCCAGAAAAAGTCACAGTTTGGTGCGGTTTATGGGCTGGTGGCATCATTGGACCGTACTTCTTCAAAGATGATGCGAATCGTAACGTAACTGTGAATGGTGAGCGCTACCGTGAGATGATATCCAACTTTTTTTTTGCCCAAAATGCAAGAGCTTGACTTGCATGACATGTGGTTTCAACAAGACGGTGCCACATGCCGCACAGCACGCGCAACAGTGAACTAATTGAGAGGCGAGTTCGGTTAACATTTTATTTCACGTTCAGGACCGGTCAATTGGCCGCCTAGATCGTGCGATTTAACGCCTTTAGACTATTTTTTGTGGGGCTATGTTAAAGTTCATGTCCATACAGACAAGCCCGCTTCAATTGATGCATTGGAAGACAACATTGAAGCATTTATTCGTGAGATACCGGCCGAAATGTTGGAAAGAGTATGCCAAATTGGACTAAGCGGATGGACCATTTGAGGCGCAGTCAAGGTCAACATTTACATGAAATAATCTTCAGACATTAAATTATGTGGACCGTACTATCGATTCAAATAAAGACTTCATGCATTTTTCTGAATTTTATGTGTTTTTTTTTTTGGAAAACTTTCCTATAGCAAACATTTTCGCGTTTCAATTATTGACCATAGTTTGAATGGAACACAAAAATCCGAATGGTTTAATGTCTTGGAGGTGTACAAGCGATTTTCAAGCGAATCTGATCTTGTCAGAAACGGATTACTCTCATTCCGCACTATACCTCCGAACGCTGTTCGAACAACAAAGAGGAACAGCGAATGCAAATAATAAATATCTTCCTTTTTTAGTTAGAAAGTCGATTAATAACTCGGCCACCCGATATTTCACTGTCCTCAGTGACCTCTGTTTACAATGCTAGTATTCCTGTCGAACTGCATAAAAAGCAAGTTATTTCCGTTACCAAACACATAAACACACACATCCAAATCAATCGACGAATGACATATGTTGTTATCCTTTATGGATTGAATAAGGCTATCATGAAGAACGAGAATGTAGTTCATCGCTTGAAGAACTATATAACCAAGGCAGCAACCCCTTGGGTAAATGCCAACCTAAGAGTTATAGATAAAGGGGACGGCCTAAGGATGGAAAGGAATTCAAAGTTTCTTGTGCGAATTTCTCTCTTCAGGCTAAGAATCCTGCCAGTAACAGGCGACAAGAAAACAATTGAACCCGCTAGTCGCCATGAAGCTGGTTCAGATTGATCTCTAACATAGCAAAGTGCTAACCTGGACGCGTACAAGGGCTAAATGGTAGAACCTGACAACTTATTCACTCAACCCGAAAGGTGACGTCAGTGGGAAAGGTTTGTTTCGTCTGCCTACTTTCAGCGATGAAGACCAAGCTACGGTGAAATTCGAGCGGAAGAACACCTACACGATAACACTGGCAACAACGTGTATTTTTTTCAAAAACTTTATTATCGGCTTGAAGTGCAATCAAAACATGTATGAACGGCAATCGACTTCGTTCATATGGCTACCGCGGGAACGTTCCAATTTTCAACGACTCGGCCACACATTTCGGCCGAAATGCCCGCTATTTCGCGTTCTGAGTTCTTCCAACATTGTCGGCTTATTGGTATGAAGCAATGACTTAACGTAGCCCCACAGAGGCTAGTCAAGCGGAGTTGAGGCACAGAACGAGGCGGCCAATCGACTGGCCCATTTCTTGAGATAGCACGCTCACGATACTTACTCTTCAATTAATCGATTGTAACGTGTGCTGTTCGCCTTGTGGCGAATTTCGTGTGTGCACGTGATTTGTTCCTCCAGTCGTTCGAATGAATACATACTTACCACTACCACATAGAACAAGACTGTTTTTTCTGCATACACTGCGAGCTCGTGGGAATTTCGTATGTGCACATAAAATTATTTGAAAGCATTGTAAAAGAAAAACTGTCTTTCATTGTAAAAGAATTTATTTCTAATAACCAGCATGTCAGGTCATGTGCAACTTATTTATCATTATTTTCGAAGTACATTTATGAGAATTTAGAATAAATATATAATACATATGTATATACATATATATATATAGCTCTTTTGGAACCACCAGTGTCGATTTTATTTATTTATTTTATTATTACTTGATTTTTATAACATGTTAATTGGAACTTACATGTTAACTTAAGAATAGAGGCACTAGGTTAGATTACAGTATTTGTATTTTTAAGTAGATAGTTGATTTGCCTGATGTTTGAGAGGCTAGTATTTCTTAGAAATTCATATATTGATTGTATATTTTTAGGGTGTAGGAAGGAAATAGGGCATAGAAATAAGTATGTAGGATGTCAATAACACAATCGCACTCAGTACAGGTCCACGGTGGCTCCATTCCGCAGCAGGTTTTAGTGGGTCATCGCTGTGCGGCTAAGGCGAAGGCGGGAGAAATTTATGAACGCTCGCTTACAGCTGGTGGCTGGGTAGTGGTGGTATTTGTGTAGTAGTGTTTTAGCCTTTGCCAGTTTAGGAGACGGTTTCTTTTTGTCAGCGTATTGATAAGACGTTGAAGGTCGACTTTAAAGCAGTTACTAAACATGATTACTGGAGCTTCTAATATGGCTAAGGTCTCAGCTGTGTAGTCCGACAGAAGTCCCAGCTTAATAATACCTCCATCTTCCTGGACGATAGTGAAAGAAATAGTGTCTTTTGTTTTTGAACCATCAGTAAAGATGAGTTTGCAGCCTTGTGCTTTAAAATTTTCAGCTACATCGTTGAATAGGATTCGAAATAGATATGCTGGCGTTTGTGTTTTCTTGGTTAGGGTCATGACGAAGGATGCGTTACGAATTTTCCAAGGGTGGTTGGAGGGGTAGGGATTACTTATTCTTTTTGTTACATGAATATTAATTTTAACAGCAGCTTACAGTGTATTTAGGATAGCAGAAGGGAGCCTTTTATCTCGTTTCGTTTTCGTATTGCGCTGTCAATGCAATTATCAAGAGATGGAATAGAATATGTATAGAAAAGCAGCTTGAGTAGCAGTTTCAATGATTGCTCAACAACTTTCCTCTGTGGTGGGAAGTCCGCCTTCAGCTAGCATGTTCAATACTGGTGTTGTGCGGAAAGCACCGATGACGTTTCTGACTGCATGATGGTAGTATGGTTTTGATCTGCTGATTGGAGAATTGCCGTAAGTCTTTAGGCCATATGCGATTTTACCTATCACTAGTGCTTTTACGAGTTTACATTGGGTGTTAATATCTACGCTTAGTTTCTTACTGGCTAGGTATGAAATTATGTTAGTAGTTCCAGCTAGTTTCTTAATTAGGGAAGTACAGTGGTGATTCCATTTGTATTTATTACTAGAATATAATCCTAGAATTTTAAGCTTATGCACATTTTCTATTATTATGCTGGTCCACGTGTTGATGCCTAGATATTATTTCGTTTAGTCCTACGAAGGCGATTATAAAACCATAGAGAGTGGTGACCCTTACCATTATATGGAAAGTATAAATTGTTGGCCGGTACACAGAACTTTCTATTTGTTAAAAATGATTTAACGAATCTAAAAATGTGACTTTAAGTTTATTTAATATAAGGTGAATCCATATTCTATCAAACGACATGCCGAAAGCGTATTCGTTATGTAATTATCGATGTACAACAGACTGTCAGTAGTGCCTTTATTTGGTTTAAAAGCCACTTGTTTTGGGCTTATTAGCTTCTGTGATTCAATGAACCAAAGTATAATTTTCGCTACAATTTTCTCCAGTACCTTGGATATGGATATACAAGAAATGGCTCGGAAATCATTAATCGTGTTTTTTACTGTCTGGGGTTTGCGGAGGGGTATTTTGTGGCTGTTTTCTAGTGTTGGGGAATGATACCAGTAGAGAGAATGTTGTTGTATACAGAAATTAGTCTGTGTTTAAAATCATCAGGGAGATTCTTTAGTATTGGATACGAAATAAGATCTCTACCGGACGTTTTGCCTTTCAGTGCGTACAAACAACAATCGAATTCTAATTTAGATACTGGTCCTTCGATTTCCAGTGTCGAACTCTCTTTATTGTCGCGCTGTGCTTTTTCGTCATCAGTTCTTCGAAGCTGTGCACGCCCTTTTACCTTTCTCTGAACATGGATCAAACCTTCTTCCTGAAACGATGGCCCCTTCCAGGCTGTCCGTGCATCCATTGCGCCCCTTTCAACTGTTGCTTCAACGTTGATCTGCTGCAATACTCCCAGGCCTCTTGATTGCGGTCTCTTTCCGCAGATATCACTTGCCTGGATCCTTCTCTCACTGCTGGCATCCTTCTCCATGGAACCCCTGTTCCGCTATCTCAGCTCTCCATGTGATGTTCAGATGTCCTTCACTTGATCCCTTGTGATTTCCCTCTGCACTCTCATATACACTCTTCCCTGGGACCCCAATCAAGTTTCCTGTTGCTTCGCTCTCTTCGCTTTCCCAGAAACGATGCAGCCTACGTAACAGACTCAGCTCCTCAGCCTAGTATGCCTTGGCGACAGCACTTTCCCTTGCCATTCCTTCTTGCGTCGGTTTGGTTCCATGTTCCGCGCTCTCGAAAGTTGTCGATAGATCCGAATCGTTCTCCTGCTCCTTTCGGATCCGTTCCAACGTGCACTGCTTCCCCATTAGTGACTCTCCTTCATCGGCTTCTAGAAGGCTCTTCCGACGACTATGTTAGTGGCTGGTGTTAGATCTTCGGCTTCCAGTACCCATAATGTGTTGTTCCCACAATCGCCGGCCATTTCTTTGACTTCAGATTTTTTTTCAGAAGTTTCGCTTCAAAGCGATTTTTCTGTTTTTCTGGATTCATCTTCATGTCGAGCTTCTGGGCCTTGCCCACTCTGTTGTACCATTTCTTCCAACGATTTGCAAAAACTATTCAGATATTGTTTTTGTTCTTGAACAAATTTTACATTAACGCCATACACTGTGCTAGTTCTACCGAAGCCGTACATCCAGATGATTCGGGAACTTTCCCTGTAAATTCGTGCGTGTCTGGATCCAATCCATCCTTCTTGAGAGCGTCACGCAGCCGCGCAAGCTCTTTCTCAAGATGTTCCACTTCTAAATGAACAAATTTCACCATTTCGTCACAATCCCACTTCTGACACCAAATGTTATGTTTTGCCGTAAATGAGTCTATGCGCAATTATTTAAATTGTCCACACAACACGGGTTCGATCACTGGATTGTGACGAATGAAACTCAAAAGTTCACTATTCACGATTTACAAGAATTTATTTTCTTACAAGCACTAGTTTACTTCTATGCTTTATTACACTTTATAAATCACTATTACTTTACTACAAAAATCTTTGCTGCCTTCAGGCTGAACTCCAAAACTAATTCTTCAACTGAAATGAACTGTAATAATTCTCCAACCGAACCAACTCGCACCGTTCCGCCACGAGTCTATGAAATTTCCCCGCTGACTCTTATATACATGATTCTTTGTAATCTATCAGTGCCTAGGTGGCATCCATTCTTGCAATATGAATTTCGGGAAAACTCTTCGGAGTCGATCGGTCTTCTAATTTTATACAGATGGCATTGGTTTCCTATGAATCTTATACGCGTTATACCATTCACGTCAGAATATATTGTCACGTTTAGCCGTAAATGAGTCTACGTACAATTAATAAAATTGTCCACAAATACGGGTTCAATCACTGAGTTGTGACGAATGAAACACAAAGGTTCACTTTTTACGTTATACACGAACTTATTTTGCAAACACTGATTTACTTCCTATATACCATTTAACGACTACTATAGTAGTAACTACAAATTCTTTTACTGAACTGTAATAATTCTCCTACTGAACTGCAATAATTCTCCCACTGAACTCACTGACGACGGCAATCCCTTGGGCAAATGCCAACCTATAAGTTTAGGATAAAGAGGGAGTCCTTAAGGATAGAAAGTAATTCAAAGGTTCTTGTCATCTGCAGGCTAATAATCCTGCCAGTAATGGGCAGCAAGAAAGCAATTGAACCCGCTAGTCACCATGAAGCTGGTTCAGATTGATCTCTAACACAGCAAAGTGCTAACCTGGATATTCTTCAGGACATTCATCGAGGACGCGAACAAGGGCTAAATGGTAGAACCCGACAACTTACTTACTCAACCCGAAAGGAGACGTCAGTAGAAAAGGTTTGTTTCGTCTGCCTACTTTCAGCGATGAAGACCAAGCTACGGTGAAATTCGAGCGGAAGAACACCTACCCGCTAGTACTGGCATCAACCTATATGCCATACGATGCAGAGAATATCCCTCACTGACCAACTTACGGCGAATCTCGTGGTAGAAGCTAAGAGACAGAAGAGGCTATTTATCTAATTCATGAATAATCACAGACCGGGGGATGTAATTCGATGTGCAGTAAAAATAATACATTTTTTAATATCCAGTTAAAAGAAAAAAAAGTAATAACCCTATGTGGGTAGCTTGTGGCACGCTCGATGTAACTTTTATTACAATAAATCGATTGTAACGCGTGCTGTGTGCCTTGTGGCGAATTTTGTGCGAGCTCGTGGGAATTTTGTATGTGCACATAAAATTATTTGAAAGCATTGTAAAAGAATTTATTTCTAATAACCAGCATGTCAGGTCAACTTATTTATCATTATATTCGAAGTACATTTACGAGAATTTAGAAAATCATTTATAGCATGAGTAGTAACTATATATAAATATATAATACATAAGTATATACACACATATATATAGCTCTTTTGGGACCACCAGTGTCGTTATTTATTTATTTATTTTATTATTACATGATTTTTTTAACATGTAAATTGAAATTTACGAGAAGAGAAGAGAAAAATTAGCTGGTCAAGAGCAGTGGAACCTATGGAAATTTCAGGTTAAGATAATTCTCAATGCTGCTGATCTGCTGAAATATATTGATGGGGCGGCTACTTATCCCGTAGTTGGAGGTAACATTAAGGTTGAAAACTTAGCTGCAGCTGAAGCAACATGGAGACGTGGAGATAGCAAAGCACAGAAGATCATTGTGACAAGCATGGCAAATCAGCCACTTCTGCACATAATAAACTGCACAACTGCTAGAGAAATGTGGCTTAAACTCGGGACAATTTATGAAGCAAGGTCAAAGGAAGGCATACATATGATTCAGCAACGTTTTTATATGTTCTCCATGGACCCTGTTGATGATGTGGCTACACATATATCTAAATTGCTGCACTCGTCCAACAATTGGCAGATGTTTGAGAAAAAATGTCTGACTCCATGATAATCACCAAGGTGTTAATGACTTTACCAGAGCATTACGGTCATTTTTATAGTGCATGGGAGTCTACTGCAAGAGATGCACAAAAAGTAGATAATTTGACATCGCGATTAGTTCTGGAAGAATCACGGCACATCAGGCGTGTGGCGGGGCAGAAGGCAGCAATGCATTGATAGCGAAGAAATTTGGGCATAGTTCTTAAAAACCGCAAGAGAAGGGAACAAGAAACCAGATAAAGCAAGGCAAATGCTTTGTATGCAAAAAGCTGGACACTGGAAGCGGGACTGTCCAGAGAGATTATCAAGGGGGAATACAAGTTCTAAGAGAGGAGAAGCTTTTATTTGTGAAGCAGCAGCAGCGGAACAAATTGGAAAGGAACAAGAATGGTTTGTAGACTCCGGGGCAAGCGATCATATGACGAAGAAAAAAGTGTGGTTGGTCAATTACGTGCAGTTTAAATCACCAGTTCTCGTTCGCGTAGGAAATGGCACAACGATCAATCCAATTCGAAAAGGTGATGTTAATGTGCTTTCTTTTGCCGAAGAAAGATGGAAACCAAATCATATGGTTGATATATTGTACGTTCCAGACATACTTGTAAATTTGTTCTCACTGAATAGTGCTTTGGAAAAAGGTTTCGTTTTTGGTCAGATAATTCCAAATGCAAATTAATTAAAAACGGAACTACTTTTGCAGTGGGAGTACGCGAATCGAAACTTTTTAAGCTTCTTGTCAAAGTGACGACGGAGACCGATCAAATGTTTGCGAATGTTGCCGTAAAGAAAACTGACACACTTCAGTTGTGGCATGAGAGATTTCCAAATTCCGGTCAAAGATAATTATAATTTCGCATGTGATGGTTGCATGTATGGGAAACAGTGTCGTTCTGTGTTCAGTTAATCTGAAAGAAAGTCTTCATCTGTTTTGCGGCTGGTACATACAGGCGTTTGTGGGCCAATGCAGCAGCAATCAATAGGAGGATCAAAATACTTTCTCTTATTTAAGGACGATTTTTCTCACTATCGAAAGTTATATTTTATGAAGGAAAAATCAGAAGTTTTTAGATTTCTTCAGTTCTTTCTAAACGAGGTACAAGCTGAGACAGGAGATCTGGTTCGAATGCTACGTAGTAACAATGGCTCTGAATATGTGAATGAAAACGTCAAACAGCTGCTAAATATGCAATGCCTTATACGCCGGAGCAGAACGATTCAGCGGAACGCGAGATGAGAACTATAATGGAATCAGCGAGATCGATGACACATGCCAAACTTTTAAGCTATAAGTTCTGGGCAGAGGCTGTAAGTACTGCTGTTCATGTTTTGAATAAAACAGGTAAGAGCACAGTGGAAAGAAAGACTCCATATGAGCTTTGATTTGGTTCAAAGCCTGATATCGGTTCCTTACGCATTTTTGGTTCAGACGTATATGTGCATGTTCCAGGACAGAAGAGAAGGTAGTTGGATGCAAAATCAAAAAAGGGAGTTTTTATTGGTTATGAAGATTGCGTAAAGGGCTATAGAGTATATATTCCGGAGCAGAACAAGGTTGAGACAACTCGAAACGTAGTGTTTACCAATTTTGAAAATTTGTCGAAGGCAGGAAGCTTACAGGAAAATGCAATTTTACTTGAAGAAGAAGACTGGAAAAACAATGCGGCTGATAATGAAGATGCTGGAATCAAAGATGCAGAAATCGAGGATGCTATTGGTGACCATAGTTTCGGAAACTCAACTGATGATAGCTTGCAGCTGGTTCGTGACGAGAGCGTTATTAGTTCTGGAACTTGTGGCGGTGTTTGCAGTCAGGCTGTTGCCGATTTGATCGAAGGTATTGAGCCTTCAAATCCAATTCAACCATTTGAAGATATAAGGAGTAGGCTGAGAAAAAGGAACACAACACAGAAAACAACAGGTAGTGTGAATTTCACTGTTTCACAAAGTTTTGCTTTTGTTCCAGAATCAGATTCCCCGGTCAGCTATGAAGATGCCATAAGTTCCAAGGAGTCTGAATATTGGAAAACAGCAATGGACGAAGAAATGTCGTCGTTAAGAAAGAATGACACCTGGGTTTTAGTGCAGTTACCTACCAATCGAAAGCTTATAGACATCAAGTGGGTTTATCAGAAGAAAAATGCTACTGATAATGAGGAAATAAGGTTCAAAGCGAGACTCGTTGCTCGTGGGTTTGATTAGCAGTACGGCATTGATTATTTGGAAACATTTAGTCCAGTAGCGAAATTTTCATCAGTAAGGGTCATATTGAGTATAGCTGCATCGGAAAATTTAAGTTAGTAATTTAATTTTAATTCGATGTGAAGACAGCGTTCTTAAATGGAAGAATAGAAGAGGAGATTTATGGAAAGCAGCCGATGGGTTATGATGATCATAGCGGACGAGTTTGTAAGCTAAAAAAGAGCTTGTACGGTCTCAAGCAATCTTCACGGTGTTGGAATCAAACATATACGAAGCTATTAAAGGACTTCAACCAAGCCGTGCAGATTCATGTGTTTTTGTGAGCCATTATAACAAAAAGAAATTTTTTTGGCAATATATATTGATGATGGTCTCATGGCTGCAACAGACGAGAATGTAAGCCTGTGCACTTATGTAAAAAGGAATTTTGAAATCAAAGTTTTTCCGGCTAAGCACTTTCTGGGACTAGAAATAAGACTACAAGATGGTTCTATACATCTCAGTCAGTCTCAGTATGCAGCAAGGGTGGTACAAAGATTTAATCTATCAGAAGCGGCTGTGGTATCAACTGCAGATCCAGCAATTAATGCTGCTGAGTTTGCAGATACAGCGATAAATAAGACCTTTCCTTTCCGGCAGGCTGTGGGTAGCCTTATGTACCTGGCAGTGGAAACACGTCCGTATCTTTCGTTTGCTGTTGGTTGCATTAGCCGCTATCTTGAGAATCCGTAAAAGGTCTATGTCAATATGGTAAAACGTGTTCTTAGATACGTGAAGGGGACGCTCGATCATGGTAAACTCTTTGAAAATAAATAAAATTTAACTTTAAATTGTTACAGTGATGCCGACTATGCTGGAGATATAAGCACTCGACGATCCACAAGTGGCTTAGTTTTCCTATTGGGTTCCAGTTGCATCACATGGGCATCGCAGCGACACAAATGCGTTTCCTTATCTACGACGGAATCGGAGTACGTAGCAGCGTCAGAGGCGGTCAAGGAGTTTGGTTTTATTCGTCGATAACCATAGTGCCAACCGATTAATTACAAACCCAGAATTTCACAAAAGGACTAAGCATATCGACGTTAGGTTTCATTTTATTCGTGAAAAATATACTGATGGTTTTTTCAGCTTAGAATATATTCATACGGACAATCAACTCAGTGATATATTTACAAAACCACTTGCTAAGGTCAGATTCCTGCGTCTTAAATAACTTTTGAATATTGTGTCAGAACATGAATTGAAGTAATTTTTTTTGATTCTGATTAATTTTTTTTAATTGAATTGTTAATTGTATTGCATACTTATAAAAGTGGGAGTGTTGAGAAATTTATAATATGTATAAATCCAGAACTTTCATTTTCTTTTCATACGATGTATAACACTTTTCTTATTGATCTTAATAAAGCTTTTCTTTAGTCTTTGTATAGCACTCAAAGCGATTGCATTCGCGTTTTCTTCCAACAGGCCATCGCTGTGCGGCCAAGCCGAAGGCGGGAGAAATTTATGCACACACGGTTACAGCTGGTAGCTGGGTAGTGGTGGAATTTGTGTAGTGGTGTTTTTGCCTTTGCCAGTTTAGGAGACGGTTTCTTTTTGTCAGCGTATTGATGAGAATTTGAAGGTCGACTTTAGAGCAGTTACTAAACATGATTGCTGGAGTGCGAGCACATTCTTTTGCTTTATTATCTGCGAATTCATTGCCAGAAATTCCCATATGGCTTGGAATCCACATGAGATTGATGTTATTCCCGTGTTTTGTTAACAGATCTCTAATGTGGTATAAATAAGAGGTGGTTATTGTTCGGATTGCCAGTTGCTTGTTTTGATGACCAGCTATCGGAACAGATAATGTGTTTACCACCATGATGGATTACACATTTAATAGCTTCTAATATGGCTAAAGTCTCAGCTGTGTAGTCCGACAGAAGTCCCAGCTTAATAATAGCTCCATCTTCCTGGACGATAGCGAAAGAAATAGTGTCTTTTGTTTTTGAACCATAAGTAAAGATGAGTTTGCAGCCTTGTGTTTTGAAAATTTCGGCTACTTCGTTGAATAGGGCTCGAAATAGATACGCTGGCGTTTGTGCTTTCTTGAGTTTAGTTAGTTGATAACAGAAGGGAGCCTTTATCTCGTTTCGATCGTATTGCGCTGTCAATGCAATTATCAAGAGCTTGGGTAGCAGTTTCAATGATTGCTCAACAACTATTTCTTCTATGGTGGGAAGTCCGCCTTCAGTTAGCATGTTTAATACTGGTGTTGTGCGGAAAACACCGATGACGTTTCTGACTACATGATGGTAGTATGGTTTCAAACTGCTGATTGTTGTTTTTGGAGAATTGCCGTAAATCTCTAAGTCATATGCGATTTTACTTATCACTAGTGCTTTTACGAGTTTACATAGGGTGTTAATATCTACCCTTAGTTTCTTACTGGCTAGGTATGTAATTATGTTAGTAGGTCCAGCTAGTTTCTTAATTAGGGAGTTACAGTGGTGATTCCATTTGTATTTATTACTAAAATTTAATCCTACAATTTTAAGCTTATGCACATTTTTTATTATTATGCTATTTACATTGATGTTGATTTGTGGGCCGAGTTTTTTTCTACATATGTGTAACAGTTTACATATGTTAACAGAAAGTTTTGCTCCGGAGGTATTTGACCAAGTTAAAATATCCGTAATGAGCTTAGCAAGGAGGCACAATGTATACGTCATCACCGGAGATGAAGTGGTCCACGTGTTGATGCCTAGATATTATTTCGCTTAGTTCTACGAAGGCGATTATTAAACCATAGAGAGTGCTGACCCTTGGGGGATACCATTATACAAAGAAAATGTTGGAAAGTATATATTGTTGGCCCGTACACAAAACTTTCTATTTGTTAAAAACGATTTAACGAATCTAAGAATGTTGGTTCCGATTCTCCAGACTTTCAGTTTATTTAATATAAGGTGAATCCGTATTCTATGAAACGCCTTGCCGAAAGCGTATTCGTTATGTAATTATCGATGTACAATGTAATGTAATTTTCGCAAAACAATGTAATTTTCGCTACAATTTTCTCCAGTACTTTGGATATGGATATGCAAGAAATGGCTGGGAAATCATTAACCGTGTTTTTTACTGTCTGGGGTTTACGACTTTTTGGCCGCAATGCAGGTGTTGTCGGCAACAGTTATTTCAAGGCTACGCTATTTAGCATCATTAAATTGTGCTGAAAATTTATCATTACTGGACTGCTTGGACCATGCTTGTGCGAAAATAAGCGCGATGTCTGGATGGGAGGAAATTGTGCAATCTAGTGTTTCCACGCAGGTGATATGGGTGAACTGCGGATCACTGGTAAGGCGGCGGACGTTATGCCAGATTTTATTGTAGCTGTAGAGGAATGTGGGTTTCTTGTGAAAGTAAAGGGATTTGAATTTTTTTTCCTTTGAATGCTCTTCGGAAAATGTTATTGTTTTTTAACCACTATAAGGTTGGGTTGAGTTGAAGGGCCAAAGTTAAAATGTTAGACCTGATATTTAGTTTAGCATGAGGTATGCTTCTTTTAATTAAGATTCCAATTCCTTGTTTGGAGTATGTTGCCTGTGGATGGTTGTGGAAAAATCCCATGTAGGCTTTGGGCGTGATTGCCTTTGAACAGGATGCAAAGTGTTTCTTGAATTGCAACTATATGTGGCGACTGATTTTGGATGAGTAGATGTAGCTCGTCGTAATTGTTTACACAACCCTTTATGTTCCATTGAAGGGTTAGAAACTGGTTACTTTGGGAGGAGCACTTTTTGGCAATATATGCTGAAGAATATTGATAAAAGCCGTTTTTGTTCGACCCTTCATCTGTGGATCTGATTAATAAGAACTTAGGGGTGTTAAATTTCTCGATAATGGTCGAAATTGGTGTTGAGTTATTTTTTTCTCACTGTTCTCAGAGGATCAGGGTCAAGGGAATCGTACAAATTGCCCTGAAGCATACTTGGCCACGTGGTCATAGCAAATTATGTAGTTAGATGATAACTGATAAGTTTATTATCAAAGGCGAGAGCACAATCTGTGGAAGCGTCTGTTCGGTTTGAAGGTTAGCCGATGATGTTATTTATTAAAAATAAAATTCGTCTCAGGAAAAAAGTTGTTTTTGGTCTAATTCATTTTTGGTTCAGTCAACATTGTGGCATATAACCAAACATTTTTTACATTTTACACACCAATACAAGACGATGACAAAAAAAATCAAGTGAGTTGACGTTATCAGTAATACAATTTTATTCAAATATCTTACGGCCATCAATGTATGTCAATAAGGTTACACATAATTCGATCACTTTGGTTGCAATGATCAATCAGCAACGTTTTTGTCTCTGGTATATCAGCTGTATCCATCTTAACATAATCTAATTTTGAGTGTTTTTCTTCATTATAGCCTGGCAACGATGCAAAGGAAGTTTTTATAACCTCTTTTAATTTTTCCAGATGTTTTTGGAATCTCGTACAAGTTTCAATTCGCTGCCTTTTTTGCATCTCCATCATGACTCTCAAAGTCTCGCGGTGTGGTCTGAATTCATTCAATAAATGATGCATGTGTACAAACAATAGGCTCAAGTCATCTATCTACAAAAGAGAATAAATGGGAATTATAAACCGATTTTGTAATTGTACACTCTATATATTGTTATATTCCTACACAAAATTTCGTCAATGCAAAAAACGAACAAACTAATAAATACTATTTAAATATGTAAATATACAATACACCTACATATATTCTTTAGCTAGAAATAGAACTGCAACTCTTGATGATGTTTTCGTATGCTGAGCTTATTCCATCTATTGCTTTCTTAACAAGGCAGACAATAAGTGAGGAAAGTGGTTTGCTTTCATCTGTGGACCTGATTAATAAGAACATAGGGGTTTAACATTTCTCGTTAATGATCGGTATTGGTGTTGAGTTATTTTTTCTTTTCTCATTGTTCTGGGGTTAAGGGAATCATACATCAGTCGTTCACATACCGTTGAACAGTGCACAAGTGTTTCGACTTAGCAAATCCAAGCAATAGCGAGTAATTAGTTCAGTCAACTAGTCAAAATAACGCGAGGATCCGCAACAGGAGCGTGGCCGAGTGTGTGAAGACCACACCCCAGTCGCTCTCCGGCATTCAAAGCGAGTGGACGTGTACGTGAAACAAACCAAAATCATTTTCAGCAATAAAAATCACATCAGTGCGTGAAGTGCAATTCTGAAGCAAGGTTCCGCAACAAGCTTGTGGCCTAGTACATAGTATGCACAC
This sequence comes from Eristalis tenax, assembly GCA_905231855.2. Taxonomy (NCBI): domain Eukaryota; kingdom Metazoa; phylum Arthropoda; class Insecta; order Diptera; family Syrphidae; genus Eristalis; species Eristalis tenax. The sequence continues at coordinate 93,223,203 of HG993124.1, read as the reverse complement.
CCCCAGTCGCTCTCCGGCATTCAAAGCGAGTGGACGTGTAAGTGAAACAAAACAAAATCATTTTCAGCAATAAAAATCACATCAGTGCGTGAAGTGCAATTCCGAAGCAAGGTTCCGCAACAAGCTTGTGGCCTAGTACATAGTGTGCATACCCCAGGTGTGGGAGGCCCCGGTTCAAATACCGAGGCCTTCAGCAACGGCGGCTGCACTAGCCGATTATATACGAGTCGGCAGAAGGAGAAAGGAGATACCTGGGCCTGGGGAACAGGTACCAGGCCTTCTCCGCCAACGAAGAGGATGAAGAGCTGGAGGCTGAGCAAAGTCTCTCACGAATCGAGAGCCGCCAGCTCCAACTCAGCGTGAACAAACGCAAAATAGAGCAGCAGGAGGCGGAACTGGCCGCCGTCGTCCAAGTAATGAAGGAGAAGTTGGCAGCGCGCAAAGCGGCTCAGGCGGCTGCACGGCTGCGACAACAAGCCATACAGTCGCAAAAACGGCTGGACAGCCAATGCCAGCAAAAGCAACAACAACAATCACCAGACATACCACAGGCGCTGCTAAAAGGTACCCAGCAGTCGCCAAAAAAAACCCAGGGTCAACAGCAGCAGCAGCAGAAACATCAGAAACAACAACAGCAGCAGCAAGCGAAAAAGCAGCAGCAACAAACACAACCTACGAAAACCAGATGCCCACCTATAAACATCTTCGGTGCGGAGACCAAGGATCTCCAAAATCTATGTAAGTGGGCTGTAATACACTTAGACAAATTAGATCTCCCATACGAGATAAAGTATAGAATGCCCCTCAGGCACACCGTGTACTGCCACTATATGGCAGTGCACGAATTAATTAGGCAGGCGTTGGAGAAGGCGGGGAATGAGTACTACACGTACACCCCGAAAGGAGAAAAACTCCAGACTCTGCTCCTCAAGAGCGTAGATCCTTCTACGGATCCGGAGGAAATCCTCGCTGTGCTGCGCCAGGCGCAGAGCGACGATCTCCGCATAGTAGGAGTTAAGCCGTTTGTCACTGCGGTGGCACGAAGGGAGAATAGGCGTTTGCCTATGTTCCTGGTCCAGATAACGCCCGATAGCAACAAAGAGCTCCTCAAGCGAATTAAACACTTGGGGACTGTTGTCATTAAGTGGGAGACATTAAAAAAAAGTAAGCACACGATGCAGTGTGCTAGATGCCAGAGGTTCGGGCATGCCGCGGCAAACTGCAAGATGGAGCTCCGCTGCGTGAAATGCACCCTCAAATGTGCTTTATGTAGGACTAACGGGCACCCCGCTAGTTATAGGGGCTGCCCAAAAGTGCAAGAACTCAAAAACAAGTTCGAAAGAGGGACACCAAAAACGGTGGCAGCAAAGCCAGTGCCTCGCGTTCCAGCCACCGCTGTTACGCCTGCCATCTCCTATGCCCAAATGGCGTCAGGTAGAAGACCGGCACAACAGACAGTGCCAAAGGCGGTCACGGTCCCAGTGATCCGGCAGCCGGAGGCAAATACTGATCTGAGCTCCATCCTGCTGGCTATACAGGCACAGATGCAAAAATGCATTGCTGAACAAGCAGAGTGGACTGCTCGCTTAGAACAGCAGTTCCTTCAACAGGCAGCCAGAATAGATGTCATCTACTCCAGACTGTCTGGCGAACAAGCCACAACGGCCCCAATATAATGGCTGCACGCGCAGCTGACGACCTTAAGATCCTTGCGATAAATGTCAATTCACTAATAGGGACCAACAGGAAACTTTCCTTCGGCCAACTGTTGAGAGACCACAATCCTGATGTGATAATGGTTAGCGAAATTAAGCTTAACCAAAAGCACACCCTCAGGTATAATAATTACAATATTATTCGGAGAGACCGCACCCATAATGGAGGCGGAGTCGCTCTTTTAGTTAAGAAAACTATTGATCATAATATCATGTATAGCAATGAAGCGCGTAGGTTTCGTTTGCTAGAGACGTGTATCGCACGCATTCCACTCTCTGGTGGTAAGCGATTGTACGTGATCACTCTCTATGCACCGGATAATAACAATCTCGAACATAATTTCATTCCAGAGCTCGAAACTCTCTTCACTTGTCTCCGACTGAGCTCGGAAGATACTTATTATATCATTGCAGGAGATTTCAACTCCAGACATCAAGATTGGGGATGCAATAGGAATTGCGCACGGGGGATCGCCTTGAACAACTGGTTGATTGGGCATGATGAGTTGAGGGCTGATTTGCTTGCAACCGAAATACCTTCATTTCCCAGAAGCGGGAATTATCTGGATCTACTATTGATTGACAGACGACTGACAATACAGGGTGTAGACACAAGCACACGGAATTGTTTAACCGCGATTGAGTACGATAGTGATCATCTTGCTTTCTCAACGGTTATTCAACTCCCGAACGAGGTGGTTGATCTGGCGGAATATGTCCAGCGAAATCCTTATAATTACAATAAGGCTCGCTGGCCACGTTTCTCCAGGGCTTTAACCATGGAACTCCGGTCGAGTGCGATCAATCCGCCAAAGAACAGAAACCTATCGAACGAGGAGGTTGATGGGTACCTCAAACAAATGGACGACGCCATAGTGCGTACAATGGACAGAACAATACCGAAGATTGTGCCGACCGAGGACTGCGATGTCTATCGGAATGCCACCATCGACGCACTTCACGTGCACAAAAGTAGACTGCTGTCTAGACTCAAACTCTTGCACAGACGATTTACAGATCCGAGAAGTCCGGAAGTCAGATCTCTGAAGTCAGAGATCAAAAACCTCCAACAACTAATAAAAATAAATTATAATCTTGCCATAAGCTTGCATTGGGGCAATAAAATCCGGGCTGTACGATCCAACAACCCGGGTATGTTCCCGCAAGTAAATAAATTATTCAGGAGGAAAGATAAAAATGACATTCCAATCGTCCGACTTCCGAGAACAAACGACAACGCACAGCTACTGACATCAGCTGATATAGATCCAGGTGAGTCCGTGCTAGATAACGAATTCTTCGTGGTCGAAGATCCCCAAGAGAAGGTTAATACCATAGGCGCTGTTTTCGAGAAAGTGTGTAAGGTCAACGAAGTCAGACGGACAAATCACGATCTAGAGAACAGAGCCTTGGCAAATCACTTCTATCTCCGTGAGGAGATCAGTCGATGGCGATCTGAGAATCCTGGTTTCACCAGATTCGATGACGTAAATATGGCAAATAATCCCGTCGCCAACGATGTAAATCACGTCGTGATCACTCAGGAAGATCTCCAAGGGGTCTTTAAAGCCATTAAGAACAAGAAATCGGCTGGGACAGATGGTATCCCGAACATCGTGCTCAAGCATCTCCCTCCGGCGGCAGTGGAAAATTACACTACACTGTTCAACAATGCGCTAAGTAATGCACATTACCCGGCACATTGGAAGACAGCTGTAGTGCAACCAATCCCTAAACGGGATAAAGACAAAAGCATTCCGTCTAATCTTCGGTCGATAAGTCTTCTTCCTTGCATCAGCAAGGCTTTTGAAAAGATTGTCATTAGAGCTCTGCAGACATGGGTCGAGAACAACAATATTCTGCCGGACAACCAGTGTGGATTTAGGGCAGGGCATTCGACAGTGCATGCTGCTGCAAAGTTGGTTTCCGACATACAATGGAATATGGATAAAAATCAGTGTACGGGTGCCTGTCTGTTCGACTTGGAAAAGGCATTTGATACCGTTTGGTTAGAAGGCCTTTTCCTTAAGTTGGTCAGACTTAGGCTAAATAAACCATTGCTATACATGATTTATGATATGATAACAGGTAGGAAGTTCGTCGTGAAATGTGGCGGCGTAACTTCAAGTAGAGTATTTAGTGTAGAAAACGGTCTACAACAGGGGGCTGTAGGATCCCCATTATTGTTTGCTATATTTACTGCAGATCTTCTAAGGTCTATGCCGCACCTAATCGCGTATGCCGATGACCTAGTGGCTTACAGATCAGCACCGAAGGTAGTAGTCATAAACACCCTGTTGCAACGGGATGCAAATAAAATAACTCAATTTTGTTATGACTGGAAGTTGCTTATCAACTTCCTGAAATGTGAAACTATTCTTTTTCGTGCCCCGGTGCATAGGGCTTCAAGTGATACGCGTAAGAACTGGAAAGAGTTTTGCATTGTTGGCCATCGGGGCCAGCCATTAATCGTGAAAAGTGTAGTCAGATATCTCGGCATTTGGTTGGATCATTTTCTGTATTTTCACAAACATATAGAAAGGACTCTAGCCAATGCTAGAAAAGCCTTCGCTGTGGCAAGTGGGTTGCTTTACAGCAGCCAACTTGATACCAGGGTGAAAGTGATCTGCTACATGGTCCTTATACGGCCGATCATGGTGTATGGTTGTCCCCTATGGTTCGGTGTGAGCCCTTCCCAGATGGAAAAGATGAGGGTGTTCGAGAGACGATGTCTTAGGACCTGTCTCCGGTTGTATCGGACACCTGAGTCCGAGTACAAGAAGTACTATCCCAACGAAGTCCTGTACAACAGGGCTAACGTGAAAAGAATAGATAATTTAATAATTTTTTTAACACGACGACACATTGCAAGGTGTATGATGTCTACCAACAGTCTGATCTTCGGGGCTTATTACCCGAACTTTATGTATCATGAGAGGGTACGCCACACCGGCTTTATTCCACCTGAGGCTTTTCTCTATTTAGATTCGTTAAATCTGATTCAGGACATGAGTGGATGTCCTATAATCTTCCACGCTGTACGCCGAACAGTTGACAGGCGACTCCTCTATGAATTGGATATCGCTCGTGAACACGAAGATCAACTCCGGTTCAGTAGAGCGATCCCCGCTCGAGATAGGAGAGAGAGTGCAAAGGAGCGGCGCTTCTTTTGGTGGTTACACCAGAACCAGTCTCCGCCTTTGACAGCACAACATTAATGTGATAGTCGGTCTGTTGGACAACAGCCCACTTACGTAGGTTTAAGTTAGGTTAAGTCAGACAAAAAAAAAAAATGTATATATATATATAAACAAAAAAAAAAAAAAGGTGAGCAAAGGCGTGTAACTTATATATGTCTAGCATATAAACACCGCACACGCCCTTGCACACACGTCCGCAATGTCACGGACATAGAGTAAGGTAGTTTAGGTTTTATTAGGGTTAGGGTGTAATTTTATTTTAAGTTTAGTTTTAAGAAAATTTAAAAAAAAATGTTTAGAGCGCCAAGTTTTTTCCAAGTTTTCTTGGCCAGTAAGAACAAACAATAAAGATTATCCACATGGATTGAAAAAAAACAAATAGTAGTGTAGGCGCCGAAAGGCAAATAGATACGTAAGTGTAGATTATTTTAGAGTACCTGTGAAGGGTCAGTAGGATAGTTTTAAGAACATGAATTGTTTAGATAGTAAGATAGATTTAATCATTTTTGTCTATTTTTAAGGATCATGGATTTTATTTTTTTTAAATAAAAATGAATTTTAAAGTCCCCGAAAAAAGAAAAAAAAAAGTGTGCACACCCCAGGTGTGGGAGGCCCCGGTTCAAATACCGAGAGTGGGATAGTGACAGAGACACGTGGTCCTTTTTTTTAAAAATAACAATAAAAGCAAACAGTGAAGTGAGAAGGGATAATGAGGCCGAGAGGGTGGCCTGGGGGCAGAGGTGGATCGACGCGTGGCACATCAGGCATGTGCCTGATATCAGGGACATCACGCCACTCTGGAGATGGCGAAAGCGAGAGGGGGAAGAGGAGGAGGCCCCTTCACCCCGCACCTAACCTGGTCCAGACGTCGAAGGCAAAGAAGACCACGCCATCGACCGTGACGACACCAGCTAAATCAACGGGTGACGAAATAGCTGCAATATACACGGCAGCAACAACAACAGCTGCACCAACCACAGTAGCGGCAACAACGTCCAAAGCTGCGCTAGCAGCACTAGCATCGGCCACAACGGCAGCTGCAACAATAACAACAGCAGAGACGACGGCGGCTAGCTTACCAACAACATCAGCACCAGCAGCGCCGCCTTCAGCAATGGCGGCTGCACTAGCCGACTCGATTACATACGAGTGCAGAAGAAGAAGGGAGATACCTGGGCATGGGGAACAGGTACCAGGCCTTCTCCGCCAACGAAGAGGATGAAGAGCTGGAGGCTGAGCAAAGTCTCTCACGAATCGAGAGCCGCCAGCTCCAACTCAACCTGAAGAAACGCAAAATAGAGCAGCAGGAGGCGGAACTGGCAGTCGTCGTCCAAATAATGAAGGAGAAGTTGGCAGCGCGCAAGCGGCCGTACAGTCGCAAAAACAGCTGGACAGCCAATGCCAGCAAAAGCAACAACAACAATCACCAGACATACCACAGGCGCTGCTAAAAGGCACCCAGCAGTCGCCAAATAAACGCAGGGTCAACAGCAGCAGCAGCAGAAACATCAGCAACAACAACAGCAGCAGCAGAAACATCAGAAACAACAACAGCAGCAGCAAGCGAAAAAGCAGCAGCAACAAACACAACCTACGAAAACCAGATGCCCACCTATAAACATCTTCGGTGCGGAGACCAAGGATCTCCAAAATCTATGTAAGTGGGCTGTAATACACTTAAACAAATTAGATCTCCCATACGAGATAAAGTATAGAATGCCCCTCAGGCACACCGTGTACTGCCACTATATGGCAGTGTACGAATTAATTAGGCAGGCGTTGGAGAAGGCGGGGAATGAGTACTACACGTACACCCCGAAAGGAGAAAAACTCCAGACTCTGCTCCTCAAGAGCGTAGATCCTTCTACGGATCCGGAGGAAATCCTCGCTGTGCTGCGCCAGCCGCAGAGCGACGATCTCCGCATAGCAGGAGTTAAGCCGTTTGTCACTGCGGTGGCACGAAGGGAGAATAGGCGTTTGCCTATGTTCCTGGTCCAGATAACGCCCGATAGCAACAAAGAGCTCCTCAAGCGAATTAAACACTTGGGGACTGTTGTCATTAAGTGGGAGACATTAAAAAAAAGTAAGCACACGATGCAGTGTACTAGATGCCAGAGGTTTGGGCATGCCGCGGCGAACTGCAAGATGGAGTTCCGCTGCGTAAAATGCGCAAGAACCACAGTAGTGGAGAATGTCCTCTAGGAAAGGAGCAAGTCGAGGACAGGAGCACCCTCAAATGTGCTTTATGTAGGACTAACGGGCACCCCGCTAGTTATAGGGGCTGCCCAAAAGTGCAAGAACTCAAAAACAAGTTCGGAAGAGGGACACCAAAAACGGTGGCAGCAAAGCCAGTGCCTCGCGTTCCAGCCACCGCTGTTACGCCTGCCATCTCCTATGCCCAAATGGCGTCAGGTAGAAGACCGGCACAACAGACAGTGCCAAAGGCGGTCACGGTCCCAGTGATCCGGCAGCCGGAGGCAAATACTGATCTGAGCTCCATCCTGCTGGCTATACAGGCACAGATGCAAAAATGCATTGCTGAACAAGCAGAGCGGACTGCTCGCTTAGAACAGCAGTTCCTTCAACAGGCAGCCAGAATAGATGTCATCTACTCCAGACTGTCTGGCGAACAAGCCACAACGGCCCCAATATAATGGCTGCACGCGCAGCTGACGACCTTAAGATCCTTGCGATAAATGTCAATTCACTAATAGGGACCAACAGGAAACTTTCCTTCGGCCAACTGTTGAGAGACCACAATCCTGATGTGATAATGGTTAGCGAAATTAAGCTTAACCAAAAGGTATAATAATTACAATATTATTCGGAGAGACCGCACCCGTAATGGAGGCGGAGTCGCTCTTTTAGTTAAGAAAACTATTGATCATAATATCATGTATAGCAATGAAGCGCGTAGGTTTCGTTTGCTAGAGACGTGTATCGCACGCATTCTGCTCTCTGGTGGTAAGCGATTGCACGTGATCACTCTCTATGCACCGGATAATAACAATCTCGAACATAATTTCATTCCAGAGCTCGAAACTCTCTTCACTTGTCTCCGACTGAGCTCGGAAGATACTTATTATATCATTGCAGGAGATTTCAACTCCAGACATCAAGATTGGGGATGCAATAGGAATTGCGCACGGGGGATCGCTTTGAACAACTGGTTGATTGGGCATGATGAGTTGAGGGCTGATTTGCTTGCAACCGAGATACCTTCATTTCCCAGAAGCGGGAATTATCTGGATCTACTATTGATTGACAGACGACTGACAATACAGGGTGTAGACACAAGCACACGGAATTGTTTAACCGCGATTGAGTACGATAGTGATCATCTTGCTTTCTCAACGGTTATTCAACTCCCGAACGAGGTGGTTGATCTGGCGGAATATGTCCAGCGAAATCCTTATAATTACAATAAGGCTCGCTGGCCACGTTTCTCCAGGGCTTTAACCATGGAACTCCGGTCGAGTGCGATCAATCCGCCAAAGAACAGAAACCTATCGAACGAGGAGGTTGATGGGTACCTCAAACAAATGGACGACGCCATAGTGCGTACAATGGACAGAACAATACCGAAGATTGTGCCGACCGAGGACTGCGATGTCTATCGGAATGCCACCATCGACGCACTTCACGTGCACAAAAGTAGACTGCTGTCTAGACTCAAACTCTTGCACAGACGATTTACAGATCCGAGAAGTCCGGAAGTCAGATCTCTGAAGTCAGAGATCAAAAACCTCCAACAACTAATAAAAATAAATTATAATCTTGCCATAAGCTTGCATTGGGGCAATAAAATCCGGGCTGTACGATCCAACAACCCGGGTATGTTCCCGCAAGTAAATAAATTATTCAGGAGGAAAGATAAAAATGACATTCCAATCGTCCGACTTCCGAGAACAAACGACAACGCACAACTACTGACATCAGCTGATATAGATCCAGGTGAGTCCGTGCTAGATAACGAATTCTTCGTGGTCGAAGATCCCCAAGAGAAGGTTAATACCATAGGCGCTGTTTTCGAGAAATTGTATAAGGTCAACGAGGTCAGACGAACAAATCACGATCTAGAGAACAGAGCCTTGGTAAATCACTTCTATCTCCGTGAGGAGATCAGTCGATGGTGATCTGAGAATCCTGGTTTCACCAGATTCGATGACGTAAATATGGCAAATAATCCCGTCGCCAACGATGTAAATCACATCGTGATCACTCAGGAAGATCTCCAAGGGGTCTTTAAAGCCATTAAGAACAAGAAATCGGCTGGGACAGATGGTATCCCGAACATCGTGCTCAAGCATCTCCCTCCGGCGGCAGTGGAAAATTACACTACACTGTTCAACAATGCGCTAAGTAATGCACATTACCCGGCACGTTGGAAGACAGCTGTAGTGCAACCATCGATAAGTCTTCTTCCTTGCATCAGCAAGGCAAGGCAAAGGAAAAGATAGTCATTAGAGCTCTGCAGACATGGGTCGAGGAAAACAATATTCTGCCGGACAACCAGTGTGGATTTAGGGCAGGGCATTCGACAGTGCTTGCTGCTGCAAAGTTGGTTTCCGACATACAATGGAATATGGATAAAAATCAGTGTACGGGTGCCTGTCTGTTCGACTTGGAAAAGGAATTTGATACCGTTTGGTTAGAAGGCCTTTTCCTTAAGTTGGTCAGACTTAGACTAAATAAACCATTGCTATACATGATTTATGATATGATCACAGGTACGAAGTTCGTCGTGAAATGTGGCGGCGTAACTTCAAGTAGAGTATTTAGTGTAGAAAACGGTCTACAACAGGGGGCTGTAGGATCCCCATTATTCTTTGCTATATTTACTGCAGATCTTCTAAGGTCTATGCCGCACCTAATCGCGTATGCCGATGACCTAGTGGCTTACAGATCAGCACCGAAGGTAGTAGTCATAAACACCCTGTTGCAACGGGATGCAAATAAAATAACTCAATTTTGTTATGACTGGAAGTTGCTTATCAACTTCCTGAAATGTGAAACTATTCTTTTCCGTGCCCCGGTGCACAGGGCTTCAAGTGATACGCGTAAGAACTGGAAAGAGTTTTGCATTGTTGGCCATCGGGGCCAGCCATTAATCGTGAAAAGTGTAGTCAGATATCTCGGCATTTGGTTGGATCATTTTCTGTATTTTCACAAACATATAGAAAGGACTCTAGCCAATGCTAGAAAAGCCTTCGCTGTGGCAAGTGGGTTGTTTTACAGCAGCCAACTTGATACCAGGATGAAAGTGATCTGCTACATGGTCCTTATACGGCCGATCATGGTGTATGGTTTTCCCCTATGGTTCGGTGTGAGCCCTTCCCAGATGGAAAAGATGAGGGTGTTCGAGAGACGATGTCTTAGGACCTGTCTCCGGTTGTATCGGACACCTGAGTCCGAGTACAAGAAGTACTATCCCAACGAGGTCCTGTACAGCAGGGCTAACGTGAAAAGAGTAGACAATTTTATAATTTCTTTAACACGACGACACATTGCAAGGTGTATGATATCTACCAACAGTCTGATCTTCGGGGCTTATTACCCGAACTTTATGTATCATGAGAGGGTACGCCACACCGGCTTTATTCCACCTGAGGCTTTTCTCTATTTAGATTCGTTAAATCTGATTCAGGACACGAGTGGATGTCCTATAATCTTCCACGCTGTACGCCGAACAGTTGACAGGCGACTCCTCTATGAATCGGATATCGCTCGTGAACACGAAGATCAACTCCGGTTCAGTAGAGCGATCCCCGCTCGAGATATGAGAGAGAGTGCAAAGGAGCGGCACTTCTTTTGGTGGTTACACCAGAACCAGTCTCCGCCTTTGACAGCACAACATTAATGTGATAGTCGGTCTGTTGGACAACAGCCCACTTACGTAGGTTTAAGTTAGGTTAAGTCAGACAAAAAAAAAATGTATATATATATATAAATAAAAAAAAAAAAAAGCAAAATAAAATAAAAAAAAAGGTGAGCAAAGGCGTGTAACTTATATATATCTAGCATATAAACACCGCACACGCCCTTGCACACACGTCCGCAATGTCACGGACATAGAGTAAGGTAGTTTAGGTTTTATTAGGGTTAGGGTGTAATTTTATTTTAAGTTTAGTTTTAAGAAAATTAAAAAAAAAATGTTTAGAGCGCCAAGTTTTTTCCAAGTTTTCTTGGCCAGTAAGAACAAACAATAAAGATTATCCACATGGATTGAAAAAAAAACAAATAGTAGTGTAGGCGCCGAAAGGCAAATAGATACGTAAGTGTAGATTATTTTAGAGTACCTGTGAAGGGTCAGTAGGATAGTTTTTTAAGAACATGAATTGTTTAGATAGTAAGATAGATTTAATCATTTTTGTCTAGTTATTAAGGATAATGGATTTTTTTAAAATAAAAATGAATTTTAAAGTAAAGTAAATGAAGACCACACCCGTGGACCAGGAGGGCCGAGTTCGAGTCCCGCTGGGGATACATAATTTTTATCGTTTTTCCCGTCGAGCCGATAATTGCACTCTGAAAGTGAGTCAGTGCAAGGTATGGAGCAGAACGGGCAGTACGCTCGCCTAGAAGCGGACGGCGATATTCAAAAACCGGTGGCAGAAGAACCACGCCACCAACCAACGGTGTCTAAAGAAGGCACAGCAAAGAGAAGGAGAAAGAAGCAGAACTCCATCAGTTCGAAGCGACGCAACAATAACGCGTCACCGGAGGATGAAGAGAGCGCATCGTCGACGTCATCGAACGAGACCATAGATGACGGGTATTCATATGTGTCTGATGATACAGAAGAAGAAGTGGAGGCAATAATCCGCTCGAAACAATCGAAAGTCTCAAATCTGAGGGAGGAGACTGACAAACTCCTCCAAGAAATAAGAGAGCTTAGAAGAAGAACTCTCGAAAAGGGGAAGGAGGAACAAGCTGTCCTACAACTCGGGCAACTTCAGAAAAAGTTGCCCGAACCAAGTCAGCTGGAAATGCAGCCGCAGCAACAACAACAGCAAGCAGCAAAAAAGCAAAAAAAGCAGCAACAGCCAACAGCTCAGCAACAACAGCAGAAGCAGCAACCACAGAAAGCAGCCCAGCAAGCAACATCGCAACAACAGAAGAAGCAGCAGCATGCAGTACACCAGCAACAACCACGGCAAAGGAAAAAAGAAAAAGTGCCACCGATTAACCTCTACAAGGCGGACATCATTTACACTGCACAGGTATGTAGGATAGTCGTAGGTAGTGGTAACTTTTTAATTAAAAAAAAATAAAGGCTTAGAAAAGCATTCGATCTGCAGCGAGACAGTAGAAAATCACAATAAAGTTAATAGGGTGCTAAAGCGTGCGAAGATGGAGTTCTTCTCCTTCACACCAAATGGAGAGAAACTCCAGTCGAAATTGTTAAAGATCTCCGCACCGCTTGAAGCGGAGGAGATCCTCCAACTGCTCAAAGAGCATGTGTGTGACGGTCTCGAGTTCGTCGGGGTCAAGCCCTTCACCACAGCTAAGGCAAGAAGGGAGTGGCGGAAATTACCGTTCTTTATTGTACAGTTGTCACCCAATAGCAAAATAGACAAGGTAAACGATATCTCTAGATTATCTGACTATCATTGCGTCTGGGAAAACATACGAAGGCGTCGAACTGCCGAATGCAGCCTCGATGCGTGAAGTGCAGTCAAAACCACAAGGCGGAGGAATGCCCGCTGGGGAAAGAGGGAGCAGCTGACAAAAGTCAGCTCAAGTGCGTACTCTGCGGGAACGCGGGGCACACCACTAACTATCGGGGTTGCCCTAAGTTTCAAGAGCGGAAAGAAAAAATGGTTCTGCAGAAGCAGCCCCCAGTGAAAATTCTACTCGGGGCAGCCATACCCGTCGCACCTCAATTGACTTTCGCCCAAATTGCGTCTGGTCAAAGGAGTACGGAAAAGCAGCAGCTACCGAAGGTAGTGCCGCAAGTCTCAGCGCCAAGGGCACACGAACCAGCGCCCGAATGGAAAGCTTCCATTGAAGGGCGTATGGCTCGGTTAGAGGAGCAGGTCGGCCAAATTCTGGCGCTCCTGCAGAACTCAGCACGTCAAAAGTCCTAATGGATGCGCAGACAGAGGGTATTTTTAAGATCCTTGCAGTGAATGTAAATTCATTGATAGGGGTCCCACGAAAAAACGAGCTATATAGATTGTTGGACGATCAAAGCCCAGAGCTGATGCTGATTAGCGAAACCAAGCTAACTCAGAGAGGCAATTTGGAGCACAGTAATTACAATGTTATTAGAAGAGACCGGCCCAATTCCAGTGGTGGAGGCGGTGTTGCGATCTTCATTAAAAATAACATAAAACACAATGTGGTGTATAGTAGTGAAGTACGAAGGTTTCAGGAGTTGGAGGCCTGCATCGTGTGCATTTCGCTCCGCAGTGGAAGGAGGTTGTATGCGGTGTCTGTCCACTCCTCCGGCAACCCTAGTTCCAGAACAATTATATCTGAGCTCGATTCACTCTTTCGATGTCGAAGGCTGGACTCGGAAGATAACTATTTCATTTTGGCCGGGGATTTAAATGCCCGACATGGTTATTGGGGGAACACAGCTTCCAATCACAGGGGGACCAGCCTTATAACTGGTTTTGCTTGCACAGTGTCGAGTATAGACTCGATTTGAAAGCAACAGAGATCTCGTCGTTTCCGAGAAGCGGCTCTTATCTGGATCTCCTACTGTTAGACACAAGACTACAGCTTACGGACACAAACTCACAAACGCAAGACTGCAGCTGACGCCCACAACTTCACAAACGGTAAACTGTTTGAACACATTCGTGTATCTCAGTGACCATTGCGGACTCAGTGCCGAAATCAAGATTCCTAACGACATTGCGGAATTAGGAGAGTTTGTTCAAATGTATCCCTACAATTACAGTAGAGCACGATGGACACGCTTCTCGAGACAAATGACCAGAGCACTCTCTTCGAATGAGCCTTACATACCGTCCAATAGAAACTTGTCAAACGAAGAGATTGACATGTATCTAATACAATTGGACGAGATAATTAAACGAACGATGGACAGTACGATACCTCGGTATATACGCACAAACAACCAAAACATGTACCGCAATGCGACAATCGATGCACTCCACCAACCAAAAAGTAGGTTCCTGTCAAGACTAAAAACCTTGTACAGGCGGTTTACGGACAGACGAGACGAGGAAGTTAGGACACTGAAATCGCTCATTAAGAACATACAAACATTAATTGCTCAGAATTACAGACTTTCTGTTAATTCGTATTGGAAGGACAAGGTCCGGGCTGTAAGATCCAATAACCCGAGCATGTTCCCACTGATAAATAAATTCTTTCGAAGTAACAAGCAAAGCGATCTTCCGTGTCTTAAGCTCCCTAGAACGACGGACAACGAACAAATACTGACTACAGCAGGTATTGATCCAGATAACGCTGTACTTGACGACAACTTCTTTGTGGTCGAAGATCCGCAAGAAAAAGTGGAAGTACTTGGAGTGTTCGCCCGAACCACGACCTGGAGAACCGCGTACTTGTTAACAACACGCTTCTTCGTGAAGATCTGCAACAATGGCGATCTGAGAACACTGGCTTTGTCGTGTTCAATAATGTTAACATGGCAGATAATGGCATCGCCGACGAAGGGGTTCATCCCCCGTTCATTTCCAAGACAGATCTTAAAGTCAGTGGGGGCCGATGGGATCTCGAACATTGTGCTAAGACATCTCCCCCTGGAAGTGGTTAATATGTACACAACCCTGTTTAACAATGCTTTGAATAATGCACATTATCCGGAGCATTGGAAAACTGCGATTGTGCAACCCATATCCAAGAGAGGCAAAGAATCTTCGAATCCGTGCAACCTCCGGTCAATTAGTCTCCTTCCGAACATCAGCAAGGTATTCGAGAAGGTGATAAATAGAGCTCTGATCAACTGGACTAAGGACAAAAACATAATTCCGGATAACCAATTCGGTTTCAAAGCGGGGCATGACACTATTCATGCCGCGTCGAAACTGGTGTCGGATATCCAATGGAACAAGAGCCAGAAACAATGTACGGGTGCCTGCTTGATTGACCTGGAGAAGGCCTTTGACACCGTATGGTTAGAAGGTCTTTTTTACAAGCTCAATCGACTGGGCATCAGCAAACCACTGCTGTACCTACTGTGTAACATGCTTACCGGTAGACGGTTCGTCGTCAAGAATGGCAACGTGACCTCCACAGGTATTTTTGATGTAAAAAATGGTCTCCAACAGGGTGCCATTGATTCGCCGATCCTGTTTAACATTTACTTGAGCGATCTGATAAGTTCTCTTCCTCACGTTATTGCGTACGCCGACGACTTGATCGTGTACAGATCAGGCAAAAAGATCGAGGACATCACTACTCTCGTGCAGTGTGACTTCGATGCAAAGGACTGTAGTCAGAAACCTGGGGATCTGGCTAGATCAGTATCTATATTTTAACAAACACGTAGATGCTGCTCTGGCCAGGGCCCGAGGGGCTTTTGCTCTTACGAAGAGACTGTTTTACAACAGCCAACTCGACGCGAGGGTGAAGGTTATCTGCTGTGCCGTGTGGTTCAACGTGAGTACAAGCTTGATGGAAAAGTTTCGGTTGTTTGAGAGGGCTTGTCTTAGGGCTTGCCTTCGCCTTTATCGAACTCCAAAGTCCCAGTACAAAAAATTCTATTTCAATGAGGTCTTATACAACAGGGCGAACCTGATAAGCGTGGACAATTTCCTAGTGAAGTTGATTCGAGGTCATACTGCCAAAGCGATAAACTCGGTCAATAACCTGATCTCGGGGGCTTACTACCCCAATACACAATACCACGAAAGGGTACGCCACAATGGCTTCGTCCCCCCAGAAGCCTTTCTCCATTTAGACAAGAACGGACTGTTACAAGATATAAATGCGGTACCGCTCATCTACCTCATAGCCAGATCAACTGTGGATGGGCGACTCAACTACGACCGTTCCGTCGCACAACGAGCTGAGGAGGGTCTCCTCCGGTTCAGTACGGCGGTATCAAGGAGAGATGTTCGGGATGTTGCAATGCAACACCGAAAATTCTGGTGGCTGGGGAGAGGGGGAACTCCCTCGTCGAACCCTTTAGACCCGGGATAGAAAGGGTAGTACGTATCTCCGAAAGGGGGAGCAATCGGCTACTGTCTTGCAGCAATTGAGATGCAAATCTATGAGCGGTAAGCCCTATCCTGGTAGTTTTTAATGTATCTTGTAAGTTGTAAATAAATACAAAAAAACAAATTGACGAGTATTCACATGCGTACACCTGCGTGTACCTTTGTGTATACACTGTATATATTAAGTACATATATATACACATGTATATATTATCATATATACATGTGTATATGTATGTAGTTTAGCTTAAGTTATTTTAAGTTATTTTAGGTTGTTATTTTTTAGGTAGTGTGTAAGTTATTAGTAAGTTAGTATATAGGTTTTACTTAACAAAAAAACAAGTTCTTTCATTAAGTTTTTTTGTAAACAATTTTTCTTAATACTTAGTTTAAGTTTAGCTTAGAGTGCCCGCGGAGGGCCAGTAAGTTAGAAATAGTAACAATGTTCGTCCAACTAGTCTTAAGCATTTTTGTCTAGTATGTAAGTTTATCGGATTATTATTATATAAGGGAATCATAGAAATTGCCCTGAGGCACACTCACGAACTAACTCACGCAGCGTTTTCTTAGAAAAAGGAGGAGTGAGAGAGACGGATAGATGATAGCTGGTAATTTTATTATCAAAGGCGAGATGACAATGTGTGGAAGCGTCTGTTCGGTTTGAAGGTTACCCGATGATGTTATTTATTAAAAATAAAATTCGTCTCAGAAAACATGTTGTTGTTGGTCTAATTAATTTTTGGTTCAGTCTACATTGTGGCATATGACCAAACATTTTTGTCATTTAACACACCAATACAAGACGATGACAAAATCAAGTGGATTGACCTTATCAGTAACACAATTTTATTCAAATATCTTACGGCCATCAATGTATGTCAATAAGATTACACATAATTCGATCACTTTGGTTGCAATGATAAATCAGTAACGTTTTTGTCTCTGGTATATCAGCTGTATCCATCTTAACATAATCTAATTTTGAGTGTTTTTCTTCAATATAGCCTGGCAACGATGCAAAAGAAGTTTTTATAACCTCTTTTACTTTTTCCAGATGTTTCTGGAATCATTTATGGATGGAATAACGCTATCACGAAGAACGACAAAGAAGTTCATCGCTTGGAGAACTATATAACCAAGACGGCAACCCCTTGGCAAATGCCAACCTATGAGTTTATGATAAAGGGGGAGTCCTTAAGGATGGAAAATAATTCAAAGGTTCTTGTGGGATTTTCCATCTGCAGGCTAAGAATCCTGCCAGTAATGGGCGACAAGAAAGCAATTGAACCCGCTGGTCGCCATGAAGCTGGTTCTGATTGATCGCCATCACAACAAAGTGCTTCAGTATGTCCTCCTTGCAGACTATGCCACAAGAGACGTTGCGCCATTCTGGTCACATTAGCCATTTCGGGTGGGCAGCGAATTGTCGTCCTGGTATCGGCGTACTGCGCTTAGGATTGGGCGGCAGTACCAGCATCCATGCTGCAACTGGTGGAGTACTGAAACAGGCTCCAACTATCCATACTTATTGGATGTGCGCATATTGGATGTTGCGCATAATACCATCTGGGGGAGCAACGGCACAAACGAAAGAGGTGAATACCTGCTACAAATTGTATATGTATTAGGAAGACAGGAGGTATTAGACCTCACCATAGGCTGCCACAGTCTTTGCAAACTTGTTAGAGACTGGAAAGTGTCCAACGAACCACCGATGTCTTAAAATGGAATCTTATCGACGGGCATATCAGGTAAAACTATAATAAATCCGAGGAAAAAACTGAGAGACAATAAGTCAGACTCCGGCTGCGACTTCACGAGGCGATAGTTGACACTTCCCCCGTGTAGAAACCTGATGGCAGCTACACAGGAACACAGGGCAAGCCTTCTACTTGAAACTCACTTTCTGGGCAATACACAAACAGATGTGAAACAAATTTGCCAAGACCAAGGGCTGAGGACTTGAAAGTCCCAATGGACTAAGTTCCATTAAAATCCCCAGGTGTGGAGGAAATCACGCCAGACCTACTCCAAAAAGGTAAATGCAAACTATTACGATATCTAAGAAGTAGTCTGACACTGGGTTATATACCAAACCAGTGGAGAACAGCAGAGGTAATGTTTATTCCGAAAATGGGTAAGAAAGACCCAAACCTACTAAAGCCCTACATATAGACCCAAGCCTACACAGAAGAGGTAACCAGGAAAACTACGCGTGCTCTACTGATTTGTCGTGTCCAATGAATGCAAAGTCCATAGACTGAGCCGCAATAGAATTTCTTTGAATCGATACTAGAAAGTAATCTGAAGCATATTGACTTAGGAGTCCTCCAGCCCACTTTTTAGAGCTAGAACATGTTGTCAAGAGCTCAATAAGTAGTTGCTCGATAAGAAAGAACTTTAAGGGGAAGAAAGAACCATGGTGGAGCAAGAAGTTATCCAATCTTTGGGCCAAAACATATAACCTGTTCATCGTTGCCAAACGTTCCTGAGACTGGGAGAGCTATAAAATGAGACTCAGCTTCTATAATAATGAAATAAAAAAAAAGCTACAAGAGAAAGGAAGTTCTGTAAGACAATCATTCAGAGTTCAGATGCGGCAAGACGCCACAAGGCGCTAACAAAAATGGGGGAAATACAAATGGCTCTAAAAAAAAATGATGGCAGCTACACGGATGTTGGGAACAGAGGGCAATACTTCTACTTGAAGCTCACTGTCCGGACAGCCACCAATGCACAAACAGATGTGAAACAAATTTGCTATGACCAAGGGCTGATACTGGCAGACCCAAGGAAGATATTCTAGAAAGGGCGTATGGAATGGGCAGTAAACTCATTTTGGGCCATTAAATCCCCAGGTGTGGATGAAATCACGCAAGACCTACTCCAAAAAGGTAAAGCCAAGCTATTACGATATCCATCAATTATTTTAAGTAGTCTAGCACTAGGTTATATACCAAACCAGTCAAGACGGGCAGAGGTAATGTTTATTCCGAAAATGGGTAAGAAAGAACCAAGTCTACAAACGTTCTACAGACCAATCAGCCTAACATCGTTTCTCTTTAAAACTCTCTTCAATACTGCGAGCATGCACCAGATCAATAGAAACTGCACACTATCAACTGACGGAAACTATAGAAGGCGCACTAGAAGCGAAAGAAATAGTTTTACGTGCTTTCTTGGATATTGAAGGAACATTTGACAATACATCGCATGATGCAGTTAGTCGAGCTCTTAACAAGAAAGAAGTAAACCCTACAGTATCGAAATGGAGGTACGCATCAATGACACCCTGTTTGAAGACATTGAATTTTACATTGTCGACAATAATTTCATCAAACCAGACGCTATCATCGGAATGAGTCTTCTTAAAAAGGTGGTTGTGACGATTGAACAAGGAATGCTGACGATTTCCATGCTAAGTGAAAAATCGCAAAAAACAAACGTGGTTGAAGTTTTCATTTGTCACAATGATACCGATGATCTAGCAGTTACCGTAGAAGAATACGAAGAGAAAAATTTTTACCTGGCTTCAATATCTGAGAGTACTTTCAAAGAAAATAATAATTTTCCTGATTTATCATCCTTACAGAGTGAATTTCGTAGCATTGTCCAAGACCTTGTAGCATGTTATTCTCCAAAAATCCACAGCCAATCACCCATTCAGATGAAAATTGTGCCAAGCAATGACGAACCTGTCTACAGATCACCGAGCAGATTTCCACCGCTAGAGAGAAGGATTATTCATCAGCAAGTGGATCAAAGAAGGCGTTGCTCGGGAAGTAGTGTCTGACTATGCCAGCCAAGTGGTTCTCGTCAAAAAGAAAGATGGCACCAATCGATCTACATTGATGATCTTGTGGTGGCATTATAAATTTAAGAAAGGTATTGGATGTGGCTGCTTATAATGGACTGAAAATCAAGTGGATAAGTGCCAGATACTTCAAGAGGAAATCGAATCCCTTGGGCATCGCATTTTTAAGGGCACTATCGCACCCTCTACCGCGAAGACGAAAGCTGTTGTCAACTTCCCGACTCCAACAACTGTTAAACAATTGCAGAGTTTTCTCGGAAATTCGATTCCAGAAAGAGACACTCCTCTTTCAGCATCGGGCCGATGCAAGATACAAAAGAGGGATATAGGTACATATTGGCGATCATTGATGGTTTTACGAAGTTTTGTTGGCTCTTTCCAACGAAGACTCTTGTTTCCGAGGAAGTTATTGGAAAATTTGAGATTATCGCCGAAATTTTTGGTTACCCACACAATATCGTCACGGATCGAGGAGGTGCTTTTCTTCCAATAACTTTCAAGATTTTTGTAAAGAGCATTGCATCAAGCTGCACTTTGTTACTGTTGGTGTGCCACGTGGAAACGGCCAAGTGGAGCATCGGCACTCGATCGTCATTGCTTGCTTGACAAAACTTTCTATGGACAATCCCGAGAAATGGTTCCAGCACATGAAGCCGGTTCAGCAAGTGTTAAGTTCGACGTATCATCGGTCTATTCAAACAACTCAGTTTTAGTTGCTGATCGGAACGAGAATGAAGACTAGCAAAGAGTACGTTTAATGCAGATAATCAATGAGGAATATCAGATACAATTTGAAGAGTCACGGATGGAGCAGCGAAATCAAGCCCCTCGCTATGGCTTCCTTGGCTTGATTTCGCTGCTCCATCCGTGACTCTTCAAATCTCTCTCTAGGAGGTAGGGGAAATTGTAGACAAAAACTACAATGAGTTCAAAATTGTGAAATTATGTGCTATATTGGTTTTTTGTGTTCAATTATTGTACAAACTAAAAGTTGTAATGACAGTTTTCTCGAACGACAATCCACCACAGTACCTGCAAGATTAAATTGAAGAGATCTTGTCAGAAACGCAATTCTCTCATCTCTCGCACTATACCTCCGACCGCTGTTCGAACAACAAAGAGGAACAGCGAATGCAAGTAATAAATATCTTCCTTTTTTAGTTAGAAAGTCGATTAACAACTCGGCCACTTGACATTTAACTGTCCTCAGTGATCTCTGGTTACAATGCTAGTATTCCTGTCGAACTGTATAAAAAGCAAGTTATTTCCGTTACAGGTTACCAAACACATAAACACACACATCCAAATCAATCTTATGTTGACTGACTTATGTTGTTATCCTTTATGGATATAACGCTATCATGACGAACGAGAAAGTAGTTCATCGCTTGAAGAACTATATAACCAAGACGGGAACCCCTTGGGTAAATGCCAACCTAAGAGTTATAGATAAAGGGGACGGCCTAAGGATTGAAAGGAATTCAAAGTTTCTTGTGGGAATTTCCCTCTTCAGGCTAAGAATCCTGCCAGTAACAGGCGACAAGAAAACAATTGAACCCGCTAGTCACCATGAAGCTGGTTCAGATTAATCTCTAACACAGCAAAGTGCTAACCCGGACATTCTTCAGGACATTCACCGAGGACGCGAACAAGGGCTAAATGGTAGAACCCGACAACTTACTTACTCAACCCGAAAGGAGACGTCAGTAGAAAAGGTTTGTTTCGTCTGCCTACTTTCAGCGATGAAGACCAAGCTACGGTGAAATTCATGAAATAATCATAGACCTGGGGATGTTACATGTGCAATAAAAATATTAAATTTTTTAATATCCATTAAAAGGAAAAAGCAAGTAATGACTCCATGTGGGTTGCTTGATGTAACTTTCATTACCCGAGATGTAGATCTTTACCAATTGCGTTCTGCATTTAAGTAGTATATATAATATATATATATATACTATAATATTTATAAATTATTATTAAAATATATATATATATATGTATAGGTATGTATATAAAAGGTTTTACAGATATTTCAAAAACTTTATTATCGGCTGGAAGTACAATCAAAACATGTATAAATGGCACTCGACTTCGTTCATATGGCTACCGCGGGAACGTTCCAATTTTCAACGACTCGGCCACACACGAAACGGCCGCTATTTCGCGTTTTTCCAAAGTTGTCGGCTTGTTGGTATAAAGCAATCAGTCCCGTGCCATCCTCCGACGCGTGCATTTGTCTTCGTCGGTGCATTACGCGAAAAAAAAACGTAAGCCCCGCGGCCCCGCCACCAAAAACAATGTCGCGAGTGCCCCACAAGGTAAAGAAACCAAAGCATCGTGCAGTGCAGTGCTCCCTCTCGTCCCCCTCCTTCATAAGCCACTGCTGCGCATTCTCGGTCGCAACTCCCGTTTGATTTTATCAGGCGGGTTGAGGCATGACTGAGAGTGCGTAGAATCTGACGTAGCGGATTTTAGAGGTGTAATTTGTTGGTGGACCAACTCCAATCGATGTACAGGCATAACACCTGCATCGATTGTGTGTACACTTCTCATCTCTGCTTTACCACTCGCAGTCGGAGTTGTATTTTTGTCTAATATCTCCGTTTGGTGCCGCTTTTCTTTTTACACTGCGGTCTCACCCTCTACGTGCGTAGTGATGTAGCTTACGAACTTTAACCTCAATACGGCCTCTGTCCTAATCCGGAATTAAATTTTCTGTGGTTAAGACTCCAGGTCCTTAAGCATTTAATCCACTACTGCTTTATTTATAGAAGTCCAAATATGGATAGCAATTCAACTTTTAACGAATTTGATGCGCTGTCCTACTCCATCTCAAGAATTGTATCCTTGTATCCTCGCACTGAAATTGCCATTGCGGGCGATTTCAATGTACACAATTCTAATTGTCTTCGACATTCGGGCCAGACAACATCCCAAGGAAGGTATGTTGAAATCTTGGCTGAGGTAAAAAATCTGACCCAGCTAGTAAATGAGCCCACACGAAAACCTGACATTGCAGATCATTCCGCCAACACCATGAACCTGTTTCTCACCTCTCATCCTGAAAAATATTCTATTGACATTCTGTCACCTCTAGGCTCGTCTGACCATTGTGTCGTATCAGCTAATTTCTTGTTATCGCCACAAACAGTTAGAGAACAAATTTCTAAAAGAACAGTATGGCTATATAGAAAGCCGACTGGAGCGGTCTAAACAACTTCTTTAGGAATTTTAACTGGGCACTATGCTTCCTCGATAGTGAGGTGGATGCCGCTGCTGATATGCTCACAAACATTCTTCTGCTGGGCATGAGATCCTTCATTCCTCATAAAGTGGAGTGTATCAAGCCCAAAGCAAACGCATGGTACGAATCGAGCTGTAAAGAGGCTACCAGGCAAGAGAATTGAATTTCTGGATATACAAAGCAAACCCTACTGAGGAAAACCGGAATAAGTTTAAACGAGCCAGAAATGACTGTAATGCAATTATAAGACGCGTGAAATTCTCTTATGAAGAAAATTTGAGGCAAAAAGTGGTACAATGTCCCAAGGGTAGCAAAAACAAAAACAATGACATCCCAGATGTCAGCTCTTTAGACAAAGCGAATCTGCTTGCGGCGCATTTTGCAGCTAGCTCAACACTGCCAGATTCCAATATGTCGCCACCTGTACTAGAGAGCGTTGATTTCACCATGGGGCAAATCCACTTCCGCACTCGTACAGTTGCACGAGTACTTAAAGATCTCGACGTGTACAAATCCGCTGTCCCGGATGGTATTCCCCCTATTCTTCTGATGTGTTCTTCTGCGTTGGTAAGCCACTGCGTAAGCTTTTTCATCTATCCTACTCTTTAGGTCTCTTTCCGAGCAGATGGAAAACAGCATTTGTCCAGCCCGTTCCTAAAAAGGGCGAATCTTCGTAACCCACCTAGTACCGACCCATAGCACTTCCGTCCCTTCTTTCTAAGGTCATGGAAACGCTGATAAATCGTCAGCTTATGAAATATCTCGAATCGCGGAAGCTTCTTAATGACCGGCAGTATGGTTTCCGCAGCAACAGGTCCACTGGTGATCTGATAGCTTATCTCACCGAAAGGTGGAACCAATCTTTACACAATGCAGGCGAAAGCAAGATCGTTGCGCTTGATGTTTTCAAGGCATTTGACAGAGTTTGGCAAGCGCTCCTGTCGAAAATGCGTGCTTATGGTGTCGATGAATATCTTCTTCAATGGATTAGAAATTACCTTTCGAACCGTTCAATTCATGTTGTTTTGGATAGGTTGAAGTCTGATATCCACCAAATAAATGCTGGTGTTAACCAAGGCTCTGTTCTGTCTCCGACACTCTTTCTCATTTTTATAAATGTTCTCTTGTCTGCTACTTCTAATACAATCCATTCATTCGCTGATGGCAGCACCGTCAGCTTTTCATATTCGTTCCAAGACTCACGACCTCGCCCTTCGGCCGTATTGATTAATATTTATTACGTATATAGGTATATATGCATATACATATATATATCAAAATGTGTTTGCTATGGTAAGAGGGGTCTCTCTCTAGGAGGTAGGTGAAATTGTAGGCAAAAACTACAATGCATTCAAAATTGTGATATTATGTGCTAAATTGGTTTTTTGTGTTCAATTATTGACCATATTTTGAATCGAACACAAAAATACGAATGGTTTAATGTCATGGAGGTACACAAACGAATAGTTGTAACGACAGTTCTCGAACGACAATCCACCACAGCACCTGCAAGATAAAGTTGAAAAGATCTTGTCAGAAACGCATTTCTCTCATCTCTCGCATTATACCTCCGCTGTTCGAACAACAAAGAGGAACAGCGAATGCAAGTAATAAATATCTTTCTTTTTTAGTTAGAAAGTTGATTAACAACTCGGCCACCCGACATTTCACTGTCCTCTGTGATCTCTGGTTACAATGCTAGTATTCCTGTCGAACTGTATAAAAAGCAAGTTATTTCCGTTACGGGTTACCAAACACATAAACACACACATCCAAGGCAATCCACGAATGACTTATGTTGTTATCCTTTATGGATTGAATAACGTCGAAGACAAACGACAAAGTAGTTCATCGCTTGGAGAACTATATAACCAAGACAGAAACCACATGGGCAAATGCCAACCTACGAGTTGTATATAAAGGAGACGTCCTTAAGGATGTAAAAGAATTCAAAGTTTCTTGTGGGAATTTCCCTCGACATTCACCGAGGACGCGTACTAGGGCTAAATGGTAGAACCCGACAACTTACTTACTCAACCCGAAAGGTGACGTCAGTAGGAAGGGTTTGTTTCGTCTGCCTACTATCAGCGATTAAGACCAAGCTACGGTGAAATTCGAGCGGAAGAACACATACCCGCTAGTACTGGCATCAACCTATATGCCATACGATGCAGAGAATGGCCCTCACAGACCAACTTACGGCGAATCTCGTGGTAGAAGCTAAGAGACAGAAGAGGCTATTTGTCTAATTCATGAATAATCACAGACCGGGGGATGTAATTCGATGTGCAGTAAAAATAATACATTTTTTAATATCCAGTAAAAAGAAAAAAAAGTAATAACCCTATGTGGGTAGCTTGTGGCACGCTCGATGTAACTTTTATTACAATAAATCGATTGTAACGTTCGTGCGAGCTCGTGGGAATTTTGTATGTGCACATAAAATTATTTGAAAGCATTGTAAAAGAATTTATTTCTAATAACCAGCATGTCAGGTCAACTTATTTATCATTATATTCGAAGTACATTTACGAGAATTTAGAAAATCATTTATAGCATGAGTAGTAACTATATATAAATATATAATACCTAAGTATATACACACATATATATAGCTCTTTTGGGACCACCAGTGTCGTTATTTATTTATTTATTTTATTATTACATGATTTTTTTAACATGTAAATTGAAATTTACGAGAAGAGAAGTGAAAAATTAGCTGGTCAAGAGCAGTGGAACCTATGGAAATTTCAGGTTAAGATAATTCTCAATGCTGCTGATCTGCTGAAATATATTGATGGGGCGGCTACTTATCCCGTAGTTGGAGGTAACATTAAGGTTGAAAACATAGCTGCAGCTGAAGCAACATGGAGACGTGGAGATAGCAAAGCACAAAAGATCATTGTGACAAGCATGGCAAATCAGTCACTTCTGCACATAATAAACTGCACAACTGCTAGAGAAATGTGGCTTAAACTCGGGACAATTTATGAAGCAAAGTCAAAGGAAGGCATACATATGATTCAGCAACGTTTTTATATGTTCTCCATGGACCCTGTTGATGATGTGGCTACACATATATCTAAATTGCTGGCACTCGTCCAACAATTGGCAGATGTTTGAGAAAAAATGTCTGACTCCATGATAATCACCAAGGTGTTGATGACTTTACCAGAGCATTACGGTCATTTTTATAGTGCATGGGAGTCTACTGCAAGAGATGCACAAACAGTAGATAATTTAACATCGCGATTAGTTCTGGAAGAATCACGGCACATCAGGCGTGTGGCGGGGCAGAAGGCAGCAATGCATTGATAGCGAAGAAATTTGGGCATAGTTCTTAAAAACCGCAAGAGAAGGGAACAAGAAACCAGATAAAGCAAGGCAAATGCTTTGTATGCAAAAAGCTGGACACTGGAAGCGGGACTGTCCAGAGAGATTATCAAGGGGGACTACAAGTTCTAAGAGAGGAGAAGCTTTTATTTGTGAAGCAGCAGCAGCGGAACAAATTGGAAAGGAACAAGAATGGTTTGTAGACTCCGGGGCAAGCGATCATATGACGAAGAAAAAAGTGTGGTTGGTCAATTACGTGCAGTTTAAATCACCAGTTCTCGTTCGCGTAGGAAATGGCACAACGATCAATCCAATTCGAAAAGGTGATGTTAATGTGCTTTCTTTTGCCGAAGAAAGATGGAAACCAAATCATATGGTTGATATATTGTACGTTCCAGACATACTTGTAAATTTGTTCTCACTGAATAGTGCTTTGGAAAAAGGTTTCGTTTTTGGTCAGATAATTCCAAATGCAAATTAATTAAAAACGGAACTATTCTTGCAGTGGGAGTACGCGAATCGAAACTTTTTAAGCTTCTTGTCAAAGTGACGACGGAGACCGATCAAATGTTTGCGAATGTTGCCGTAAAGAAAACTGACACACTTCAGTTGTGGCATGAGAGATTTCCAAATTCCGGTCAAAGATAATTATAATTTCGCATGTGATGGTTGCATGTATGGGAAACAGTGTCGTTCTGTGTTCAGTTAATCTGAAAGAAAGTCTTCATCTGTTTTGCGGCTGGTACATACAGGCGTTTGTGGGCCAATGCAGCAGCAATCAATAGGAGGATCAAAATACTTTCTCTTATTTAAGGACGATTTTTCTCACTATCGAAAGTTATATTTTATGAAGGAAAAATCAGAAGTTTTTAGATTTCTTCAGTTCTTTCTAAACGAGGTACAAGCTGAGACAGGAGATCTGGTTCGAATGCTACGTAGTAACAATGGCTCTGAATATGTGAATGAAAACGTCAAACAGCTGCTAAATATGCAATGCCTTATACGCCGGAGCAGAACGATTCAGCGGAACGCGAGATGAGAACTATAATGGAATCAGCGAGATCGATGACACATGCCAAACTTTTAAGCTATAAGTTCTGGGCAGAGGCTGTGAGTACTGCTGTTCATGTTTTGAATAAAACAGGTAAGAGCACAGTGGAAAGAAAGACTCCATATGAGCTTTGATTTGGTTCAAAGCCTGATATCGGTTCCTTACGCATTTTTGGTTCAGACGTATATGTGCATGTTCCAGGACAGAAGAGAAGGTAGTTGGATGCAAAATCAAAAAAGGGAGTTTTTATTGGTTATGAAGATTGCGTAAAGGGCTATAGAGTATATATTCCGGAGCAGAACAAGGTTGAGACAACTCGAAACGTAGTGTTTACCAAAACAATGCGGCTGATAATGAAGATGCTGGAATCAAAGATGCAGAAATCGAGGATGCT
This sequence comes from Eristalis tenax, assembly GCA_905231855.2. Lineage (NCBI taxonomy): Eukaryota > Metazoa > Arthropoda > Insecta > Diptera > Syrphidae > Eristalis > Eristalis tenax. The sequence continues at coordinate 93,195,287 of HG993124.1, read as the reverse complement.
ATTGGTGACCATAGTTTCGGAAACTCAACTGATGATAGCTTGCAGCTGGTTCGTGACGAGAGCGTTATTAGTTCTGGAACTTGTGGCGGTGTTTGCAGTCAGGCTGTTGCCGATTTGATCGAAGGTATTGAGCCTTCAAATCCAATTCAACCATTTGAAGATATAAGGAGTAGGCTGAGAAAAAGGAACACAACACAGAAAACAACAGGTAGTGTGAATTTCACTGTTTCAGAAAGTTTTGCTTTTGTTGCAGAATCAGATTCTCCGGTCAGCTATGAAGATGCCATAAGTTCCAAGGAGTCTGAATATTGGAAAACAGCAATGGACGAAGAAATGTCGTCGTTAAGAAAGAATGACACCTGGGTTTTAGTGCAGTTACCTACCAATCGAAAGCTTATAGACATCAAGTGGGTTTATCAGAAGAAAAATGCTACTGATAATGAGGAAATAAGGTTCAAAGCGAGATGCTCGTGGGTTTGATCAGCAGTACGGCATAGATTATTTGGAAACATTTAGTCCAGTAGCGAAATTTTCATCAGTAAGGGTCATATTGAGTATAGCTGCATCGGAAAATTTAAGTTCGTAATTTAATTTTAGTTCGATGTGAAGACAGCGTTCTTAAATGGAAGAATAGAAGAGGAGATTTATGGAAAGCAGCCGATGGGTTATGATGATCATAGCGGACGAGTTTGTAAGCTAAAAAAGAGCTTGTACGGTCTCAAGCAATCTTCACGGTGCTGGAATCAAACATATACGAAACTATTAAAGGACTTCAACCTAAGGCCAAGCCGTGCAGATTCATGTGTTTTTGTGAGCCATTATAACAAAAAGAATTTTTTTTGGCAATATATATTGATGATGGTCTCATGGCTGCAACAGACGAGAATGTAAGCCTGTGCACTTATGTAAAAAGGAATTTTGAAATCAAAGTTTTTCCATCTAAGCACTTTCTGGGACTAGAAATAAGACTACACGATGGTTCTATACATCTCAGTCAGTCTCAGTGCATACTGAGCAGGGTGGTACAAAGATTTAATCTAGCAGAAGCGGCTGTGGTATCAACTGCAGCTGTGGTATCAATCGCAGCGACACAAATGCGTTTCCTTATCTACGACGGAATCGGAGTACGTAGCAGCGTCAGAGGCGGTCAAGGAGTTTGGTTTTATTCGTCGATAACCATAGTGCCATCCGATTAATTACAAACCCAGAATTTCACAAAAGGACTAAGCATATCGACGTTAGGTTTCATTTTATTCGTGAAAAATATACTGATGGTTTTTTCAGCTTAGAATATATTCATACGGACAATCAACTCAGTGATATATTTACAAAACCACTTGCTAAGGTCAGATTACTGCGTCTTAAATAACTTTTGAATATTGTGTCAAAACATGAATTGAAGTAATTTTTTTTGATTCTGATTAATTTTTTTTTAATTGAATTGTTAATTGTATTGCATACTTATAAAAGTGGGAGTGTTGAGAAATTTATAATATGTATAAATCCAGAACTTTCATTTTCTTTTCATACGATGTATAACACTTTTCTTATTGATCTTAATAAAGCTTTTCTTTAGTCTTTGTATAGCACTCAAAGCGATTGCATTAGCGTTTTCTTCCAACAGGCCATCGCTGTGCGGCCAAGCCGAAGGCGGGAGAAATTTATGCACACACGGTTACAGCTGGTAGCTGGGTAGTGGTGGTATTTGTGTAGTGGTGTTTTTGCCTTTGCCAGTTTAGGAGACGGTTTCTTTTTGTCAGCGTATTGATGAGAATTTGAAGGTCGACTTTAGAGCAGTTACTAAACATGATTGCTGGAGTGCGAGCACATTCTTTTGCTTTATTATCTGCGAATTCATTGCCAGAAATTCCCATATGGCTTGGTATAAATAAGAGGTGGTTATTGTTCGGATTGCCAGTTGCTTGTTTTGATGACCAGCTATCGGAACAGATAATGTGTTTACCACCATGATGGATTACACATTTAATAGCTTCTAATATGGCTAAAGTCTCAGCTGTGTAGTCCGACAGAAGTCCCAGCTTAATAATAGCTCCATCTTCCTGGACGATAGCGAAAGAAATAGTGTCTTTTGTTTTTGAACCATAAGTAAAGATGAGTTTGCAGCCTTGTGTTTTGAAAATTTCGGCTACTTCGTTGAATAGGGCTCGAAATAGATATGCTGGCGTTTGTGCTTTCTTGAGTTTGGTTAGTTGATAACAGAAGGGAGCCTTTATCTCGTTTCGATCGTATTGCGCTGTCAATGCAATTATCAAGAGCTTGGGTAGCAGTTTCAATGATTGCTCAACAACTATTTCTTCTATGGTGGGAAGTCCGCCTTCAGTTAGCATGTTTAATACTGGTGTTGTGCGGAAAACACCGATGACGTTTCTGACTACATGATGGTAGTATGGTTTCAAACTGCTGATTGTTGTTTTTGGAGAATTGCCGTAAATCTCTAAGTCATATGCGATTTTACTTATCACTAGTGCTTTTACGAGTTTACATAGGGTGTTAATATCTACCCTTAGTTTCTTACTGGCTAGGTATGTAATTATGTTAGTAGGTCCAGCTAGTTTCTTAATTAGGGAGTTACAGTGGTGATTCCATTTGTATTTATTACTAAAATTTAATCCTACAATTTTAAGCTTATGCACATTTTTTATTATTATGCTATTTACATTGATGTTGATTTGTGGGCCGAGTTTTTTTCTACATATGTGTAACAGTTTACATATGTTAACAGAAAGTTTTGCTCCGGAGGTATTTGACCAAGTTAAAATATCCGTAATGAGCTTAGCAAGGAGGCAAAATGTATACGTCATCACCGGAGATGAAGTGGTCCACGTGTTGATGCCTAGATATTATTTCGCTTAGTTCTACGAAGGCGATTATTAAACCATAGAGAGTGCTGACCCTTGGGGGATACCATTATATAAAGAAAATGTTGGAAAGTATATATTGTTGGCCCGTACACAAAACTTTCTATTTGTTAAAAACGATTTAACGAATCTAAGAATGTTGGTTCCGATTCTCCAGACTTTCAGTTTATTTAATATAAGGTGAATCCGTATTCTATGAAACGCCTTGCCGAAAGCGTATTCGTTATGTAATTATCGATGTGTACATGTTACATTGTAATGTAATGTAATTTTCGCAAAACAATGTAATTTTCGCTACAATTTTCTCCAGTACTTTGGATATGGATATGCAAGAAATGGCTGGGAAATCATTAACCGCGTTTTTTACTGTCTGGGGTTTACGACTTTTTGGCCGCAATGCAGGTGTTGTCGGCAACAGTTATTTCAAGGCTACGCAATTTAGCATCATTAAATTGTGCTGAAAATTTATCATTACTGGACTGCTTGGACCATGCTTGTGCGAAAATAAGCGCGATGTCTGGATGGGAGGAAATTGTGCAATCTAGTGTTTCCACGCAGGTGATATGGGTGAACTGCGGATCACTGGTAAGGCGGCGGACGTTATGCCAGATTTTATTGTAGCTGTAGAGGAATGTGGGTTTCTTGTGAAAGTAAAGGGATTTGAATTTTTTTTCCTTTGAATGCTCTTCGGAAAATGTTATTGTTTTTTAACCACTATAAGGTTGGGTTGAGTTGAAGGGCCAAAGTTAATATGTTAGACCTGATATTTAGTTTAGCATGAGGTATGCTTCTTTTAATTAAGATTCCAATTCCTTGTTTGGAATATGTTGCCTGTGGATGGTTGTGGAAAAATCCCATGTAGGCTTTGGGCGTGATTGCCTTTGAACAGGATGCAAGGTGTTTCTTGAATTGCAACTATATGTGGCGACTGATTTTGGATGAGTAGATGTAGCTCGTCGTAATTGTTTACACAACCTTTTATGTTCCATTGAAGGGTTAGAAACTGGTTACTTTGGGAGGAGCACTTTTTGGCAATATATGCTGAAGAATATTGATAAAAGCCGTTTTTGTTCGACCCTTCATCTGTGGATCTGATTAATAAGAACTTAGGGGTGTTAAATTTCTCGATAATGGTCGAAATTGGTGTTGAGTTCTTTTTTTCTCACTGTTCTCAGAGTTATGATATCAAGGGGATCAGGGTCAAGGGAATCATACAAATTGCCCTGAAGCATACTTGGCCACGTGGTCATAGCAAATTATGTAGTTAGATGATAACTGATAAGTTTATTATCAAAGGCGAGAGCACAATCTGTGGAAGCGTCTGTTCGGTTTGAAGGTTAGCCGATGATGTTATTTATTAAAAATAAAATTCGTCTCAGGAAAAAAGTTGTTTTTGGTCTAATTCATTTTTGGTTCAGTCAACATTGTGGCATATAACCAAACATTTTTTACATTTTACACACCAATACAAGACGATGACAAAAAAAATCAAGTGAGTTGACGTTATCAGTAATACAATTTTATTCAAATATCTTACGGCCATCAATGTATGTCAATAAGGTTACACATAATTCGATCACTTTGGTTGCAATGATCAATCAGCAACGTTTTTGTCTCTGGTATATCAGCTGTATCCATCCATCCATGAGTGTTTTTCTTCAATATAGCCTGGCAACGATGCAAAGGAAGTTTTTATAACTTCTTTTACTTTTTCCAGATGTTTCTGGAATCTCGTACAAGTTTCAATTCGCTGCCTTTTTTGCATCTCCATCATGACTCTCAAAGTCTCGCGTGCCTGGTGTGGTCGGAATCCATTCAATAAATGATGCATGTGTACAAACAATAGGCTCAAGTCATCTATCTACAAAAGAGAATAAATGGGAATTATAAACCGATTTTGTAATAGTACACTCTATATATTGTTATATTCATACACAAAATTTCGTCAATGCGAAAAACGAACAAACTAATAAATACTATTTAAATATGTAAATATACAATACACCTATATATATATTCTTTAGCTAGAAATAGAACTGCAACTCTTGATGATGTTTTCGTATGCTGAGCTTATTCCATCTATTGCTTTCTTAACAAGGCAGACAATAAGTGAGGAAAGTGGTTTGCTTTCATCTGTGGACCTGATTAATAAGAACATAGGAGTTTTACATTTCTCGTTAATGATCGGTATTGGTGTTGAGTTTTTTTTTCTTTTCTCATTGTTCTGGGGTTAAGGGAATCATAGAAATTGCCCTGAGAAATTGTCCACGTGGTCATAACAAATTATGTAGTTGTCACACTCACGAACTAACTCACGCAGCGTTTTCTAAGAAAAAGGAGGAGTGAGAGAGACGGATAGATGATAGCTGGTAATTTTATTATCAAAGGCGAGATGACAATGTGTGGAAGCGTCTGTTCGGTTTGAAGGTTAGCCGATGACGTTATTTATTAAAAATAAAATTTGTCTCAGAAAACATGTTGTTGTTGGTCTAATTAATTTTTGGTTCAGTCTACATTGTGGCATATGACCAAACATTTTTGTCATTTAACACACCAATACAAGACGATGACAAAATCAAGTGAATTACGGCCATCAATGTATGTCAATAAGATTACACATAATTCGATCACTTTGGTTAAATCAGTAACGTTTTTGTCTCTGGTATATCAGCTGTATCCATCTTAACATAATCTAATTTTGAGTGTTTTTCTTCAATATAGCCTGGCAACGATGCAAAAGAAGTTTTTATAACCTCTTTTACTTTTTCCAGATGTTTCTGGAATCATTTATGGATGGAATAACGCTATCACGAAGAACGACAAAGAAGTTCATCGCTTGGAGAACTATATAACCAAGACGGCAACCCCTTGGCAAATGCCAACCTATGAGTTTATGATAAAGGGGGAGTCCTTAAGGATGGAAAATAATTCAAAGGTTCTTGTGGGATTTTCCATCTGCAGGCTAAGAATCCTGCCAGTAATGGGCGACAAGAAAGCAATTGAACCCGCTGGTCGCCATGAAGCTGGTTCTGATTGATCGCCATCACAACAAAGTGCTTCAGTATGTCCTCCTTGCAGACTATGCCACAAGAGACGTTGCGCCATTCTGGTCACATTAGCCATTTCGGGTGGGCAGCGAATTGTCGTCCTGGTATCGGCGTACTGCGCTTAGGATTGGGCGGCAGTACCAGCATCCATGCTGCAACTGGTGGAGCACTGAAACAGGCTCCAACTATCCATACTTATTGGATGTGCGCATATTGGATGTTGCGCATAATACCATCTGGGGGAGCAACGGCACAAACGAAAGAGGTGAATACCTGCTACAAATTGTATATGTATTAGGAAGACAGGAGGTATTAGACCTCACCATAGGCTGCCACAGTCTTTGCAAACTTGTTAGAGACTGGAAAGTGTCCAACGAACCACCGATGTCTTAAAATGGAATCTTATCGACGGGCATATCAGGTAAAACTATAATAAATCCGAGGAAAAAACTGAGAGACAATAAGTCAGACTCCGGCTGCGACTTCACGAGGCGATAGTTGACACTTCCCCCGTGTAGAAACCTGATGGCAGCTACACAGGAACACAGGGCAAGCCTTCTACTTGAAACTCACTTTCTGGGCAATACACAAACAGATGTGAAACAAATTTGCCAAGACCAAGGGCTGAGGACTTGAAAGTCCCAATGGACTAAGTTCCATTAAAATCCCCAGGTGTGGAGGAAATCACGCCAGACCTACTCCAAAAAGGTAAATGCAAACTATTACGATATCTAAGAAGTAGTCTGACACTGGGTTATATACCAAACCAGTGGAGAACAGCAGAGGTAATGTTTATTCCGAAAATGGGTAAGAAAGACCCAAACCTACTAAAGCCCTACATATAGACCCAAGCCTACACAGAAGAGGTAACCAGGAAAACTACGCGTGCTCTACTGATTTGTCGTGTCCAATGAATGGAAAGTCCATAGACTGAGCCGCAATAGAATTTCTTTGAATCGATACTAGAAAGTAATCTGAAGCATATTGACTTAGGAGTCCTCCAGCCCACTTTTTAGAGCTAGAACATGTTGTCAAGAGCTATTTTAAATGCTATGACAAAAGTGTTCGAAGCACGTTGCTCAATAAGAAAGAACTTTAAGGGGAAGAAAGAACCATGGTGGAGCAAGAAGTTATCCAATCTTTGGGCCAAAACATATAACCTGTTCATCGTTGCCAAACGTTCCTGAGACTGGGAGAGCTATAAAATGAGACTCAGCTTCTATAATAATGAAATAAAAAAAAAGCTACAAGAGAAAGGAAGTTCTGTAAGACAATCATTCAGAGTCCAGATGCGGCAAGACGCCACAAGGCGCTAACAAAAATGGGGGAAATACAAATGGCTCTAAAAAAAAAATTATGGCAGCTACGCGGATGTTGGGAACAGAGGGCAATACTTCTACTTGAAGCTCACTGTCCGGACAGCCGCCAATGCACAAGCAGATGTGAAACAAATTTGCTATGACCAAGGGCTGATACTGACAGACACAAGGAAGATATTCTAGAAAGGGCGTATGGAATGGGCAGTAAACTCATTTTGGGCCATTAAATCCCCAGGTGTGGATGAAATCACGCAAGACCTACTCCAAAAAGGTAAAGCCAAGCTATTACGATATCCATCAATTATTTTAAGTAGTCTAGCACTAGGTTATATACCAAACCAGTCAAGACGGGCAGAGGTAATGTTTATTCCGAAAATGGGTAAGAAAGAACCAAGTCTACAAACGTTCTACAGACCAATCAGCCTAACATCGTTTCTCTTTAAAACTCTCTTCAATACTGCGAGCATGCACCAGATCAATAGAAACTGCACACTATCAACTGACGGAAACTATAGAAGGCGCACTAGAAGCGAAAGAAATAGTTTTACGTGCTTTCTTGGATATTGAAGGAGCATTTGACAATACATCGCATGATGCAGTTAGTCGAGCTCTTAACAAGAAAGAAGTAAACCCTACAGTATCGAAATGGAGGTACGCATCATTGACACCCTGTTTGAAGACATTGAATTTTACATTGTGGATAATAATTTCATCAAACCAGACGCTATCATCGGAATGAGTCTTCTTAAAAAGGCGGTTGTGACAATTGAACAAGGAATGCTGACGATTTCCATGCTAAGTGAAAAATCGCAAAAAACAAACGTGGTTGAAGTTTTCATTTGTCACAATGATACCGATGATCTAGCAGTTACCGTAGAAGAATACGAAGAGAAAAATGTTTACCTGGCTTCAATATCTGAGAGTACTTTCAAAGAAAATAATAATTTTCCTGATTTATCATCCTTACAGAGTGAATTTCGTAGCATTGTCCAAGACCTTGTAGCATGTTATTCTCCAAAAATCCACAGCCAATCACCCATTCAGATGAAAATTGTGCCAAGCAATGACGAACCTGTCTACAGATCACCGAGCAGATTTCCACCGCTAGAGAGAAGGATTATTCATCAGCAAGTGGATCAAAGAAGGCGTTGCTCGGGAAGTAGTGTCTGACTATGCCAGCCAAGTGGTTCTCGTCAAAAAGAAAGATGGCACCAATCGATCTACATTGATGATCTTGTGGTGGCATTACAAATTTAAGAAAGGTATTGGATGTGGCTGCTTATAATGGACTGAAAATCAAGTGGATATGTGCCAGATACTTCAAGAGGAAATCGAATTCCTTGGGCATCGCATTTTTAAGGGCACTATCGCACCCTCTACCGCGTAGACGACAGCTGTTGTCAACTTCCCGACTCCAACAACTGTTAAACAATTGCAGAGTTTTCTCGGCCTCGCTGGGTATTTCCGCAAGTATATTACCAACTTTTCTATTAGAGCGAAACCACTTACGGAGTTGGTCAGAAAAGGTGGACGACTTATACTGTTCGAGTGCGAAGTTGCTGTCTTGGATGATCTTAAAAATGCGTTGTCAATGAAACCAGTACTCAAATTTTTTAAATATGGTTTAACAATTGAATTACATAGCAATGCCAGCAGGCAAAGTTATGGAGCAGTCTTCCTGCAACGTGACGATGTTGACAATGCTAAACATCTCTTTTTTTATATGAGCAAAAATACGACCGATGCTGAGAAAAGTTACTGTGGGGTAGAAGTTTTAGCGGTGATTGAAGCAATAAAAAAGTTTCGTATTTACCTAATTGGTCTAAGGTTTAAGGTTGTTTCCGATTGGCGTTTGAATGTACAATGAAGAACAAAGATTTAACAACGCGAGTTGCCAGATGGGCACTTCTACTAGAGGAGTACGATTATTGGGTGGAACATCGAGCAGGAAGTAGTATGCGACACGTCGACTTGCAAAGCGATAATAACTTATTGCAAAGGCTTTCTGAAGCACAGCAGAATTATGACGGTTTAAAAGCAATTTTAGATGCGCTCAGAGAGAATTCCTTTAAGGACTTTTTGGTTCATAATGGATTATTGTGTAAGAATATTAATAATTATGTTCTTTTTGTCGTTCCAGAATAACTGCGGTCTTCGATAATTCGAATGGTTCATGAAAAGGGGCATTTCCATGCCCAGAAGATGAAAGAGATTCTGGGAAAAGAACTGTTTATTCCTAATCTGGGAAAGCAGATGGCCTACTAAATCCGATTCCAAAAGGAGACACTCCTCTTAAAGCATCGGGCCGATGCAAGATACAAAAGAGGGATATAGGTACATATTGGCGATCATTGATGGTTTTACGAAGTTTTGTTGGCTCTTTCCAACGAAGACTCTTGTTTCCGAGGAAGTTATTGGAAAATTTGAGATTGTCGCCGAAATTTTTGGTTACCCACACAATATCGTCACGGATCGAAGAGGTGCTTTTCTTCCAATAACTTTCAAGATTTTTATAAAGAGCATGGCATCAAGCTGCACTTTGTTACTGTTGGTGTGCCACGTGGAAACGGCCAAGTGGAGCATCTGCACTCGATCGTCATTTCTTGCTTGACAAAACTTTCTATGGACAATCCCGAGAAATGGTTCCAGCACATGAAGCCGGTTCAGCAAGTGTTAAGTTCGACGTATCATCGGTCTATTCAAACAACTCAGTTTTAGTTGCTGATCGGAACGAGAATGAAGACTAGCAAAGAGTACGTTTAATGCAGATAATCAATGAGGAATATCAGATACAATTTGAAGAGTCACGGATGGAGCAGCGAAATCAAGCCCCTCGCTATGGCTTCCTTGGCTTGATTTCGCTGCTCCATCCGTGACTCTTCAAATTGTATCTGATATTCCTCATTGATTATCTGCATTAAACGTACTCTTTGCTAGTCATCATTCTCGTTCCGATCAGCAACTAAAACTGAAAACATCAAGTATTTCAATAAAACAACAAGCTGAAAACTCAAAGTATTTCAATAAAAGGCGGCGACAAGCAACTCAATGCTCTGTGGGTGATCTTGTGGCCATCGAGCGAGTTCAGTTTGGAACTAGTCTACCGTTCTATCTATACCTCCGACCGCTGTTCGAACAACAAAGAGGAACAGCGAATGCAAGTAATAAATATCTTCCTTTTTTAGTTAGAAAGTCGATTAACAACTCGGCCACTTGACAATTCACTGTCCTCAGTGATCTCTGGTTACAATGCTAGTATTCCTGTCGAACTGTATAAAAAGCAAGTTATTTCCGTTACAGGTTACCAAACACATAAACACACACATCCAAATCAATCTTATGTTGACTGACTTATGTTGTGTATGACTTATGTTGTTATCCTTTATGGATTGAATAACGCTATCATGACGAACGAGAAAGTAGTTCATCGCTTGAAGAACTATATAACCAAGACGGGAACCCCTTGGGTAAATGCCAACCTAAGAGTTATAGATAAAGGGGACGGCCTAAGGATTGAAAGGAATTCAAAGTTTCTTGTGGGAATTTCCCTCTTCAGGCTAAGAATCCTGCCAGTAACAGGCGACAAGAAAACAATTGAACCCGCTAGTCACCATGAAGCTGGTTCAGATTGATCTCTAACACAGCAAATTGCTAACCCGGACATTCTTCAGGACATTCACCGAGGACGCGAACAAGGGCTAAATGGTAGAACCCGACAACTTACTTACTCAACCCGAAAGGAGACGTCAGTAGAAAAGGTTTGTTTCGTCTGCCTACTTTCAGCGATGAAGACCAAGCTACGGTGAAATTCATGAAATAATCATAGACCTGGGGATGTAATTACATGTGCAATAAAAATATTAAATTTTTTAATATCCATTAAAAGGAAAAAGCAAGTAATGACCCCATGTGGGTTGCTTGATGTAACTTTCATTACCCGAGATGTAGATCTTTACCAATTGCGTTCTGCCTTTAAGTAGTATATATAATATATATATATATATACTATAATATTTATAAATTTTTATTTAAATATATATACATATGTATAGGTATGTATATAAAAGGTTTTACAGATATTTCAAAAACTTTATTATCGGCTGGAAGTACAATCAAAACATGTATAAATGGCACTCGACTTCGTTCATATGGCTACCGCGGGAACGTTCCAATTTTCAACGACTCGGCCACACACGAAACGGCCGCTATTTCGCGTTTTTCCAAAGTTGTCGGCTTGTTGGTATAAAGCAATCAGTCCCGTGCCATCCTCCGACGCGTGCATTTGTCTTCGTCGGTGCATTACGCGAAAAAAAAACGTAAGTCCCGCGGCCCCGCCACCAAAAACAATGTCGCGAGTGCCCCACAAGGTAAAGAAACCAAAGCATCGTGCAGTGCAGTGTTTCGGTGTCGTGTGCGATTGGTCCGCTCCCTCTCGTCCCCCTCCTTCATAAGCCACTGCTGCGCATTCTCGGTCGCAACTCCCGTTTGATTTTATCAGGCGGGTTGAGGCATGACTGAGAGTGCGTAGAATCTGACGTAGCGGATTTTAGAGGTGTAATTTGTTGGTGGACCAACTCCAATCGATGTACAGGCATAACACCTGCATCGATTGTGTGTACACTTCTTATCTCTGCTTTACCACTCGCAGTCGGAGTTGTATTTTTGTCTAATATCTCCGTTTGGTGCCGCTTTTCTTACACTGCGGTCTCACCCTCTACGTGCGTAGTGATGTAGCTTACCAACTTTAACCTCAATACGGCCTCTGTCCCAATCCGGAATTAAATTTTCTGTGGTTAAGACTCCAGGTCCTTAAGCATTTAATCCACTACTGCTTTATTTATAGAAGTCCAAATATGGATAGCAATTCAACTTTTAACGAATTTGATGTGCTGTCCTACTCCATCTCAAGAATTGTATCCTTGTATCCTCGCACTGAAATTGCCATTGCGGGCGATTTCAATGTACACAATTCTAATTGTCTTCGACATTCGGGCCAGACAACATCCCAAGGAAGGTATGTTGAAATCTTGGCTGAGGTAAAAAATCTGACCCAGCTAGTAAATGAGCCCACACGAAAACCTGACATTGCAGATCATTCCGCCAACACCATGAACCTGTTTCTCACCTCTCATCCTGAAAAATATTCTATTGACATTCTGTCACCTCTAGGCTCGTCTGACCATTGTGTCGTATCAGCTAATTTCTTGTTATCGCCACAAACAGTTAGAGAACAAATTTCTAAAAGAACAGTATGGCTATATAGAAAGCCGACTGGAGCGGTCTAAACAACTTCTTTAGGAATTTTAACTGGGCACTATGCTTCCTCGATAGTGAGGTGGATGCCGCTGCTGATATGCTCACAAACATTCTTCTGCTGGGCATGAGATCCTTCATTCCTCATAAAGTGGAGTGTATCAAGCCCAAAGCAAACGCATGGTACGACTCGAGCTGTAAAGAGGCTACCAGGCAAGAGAATTGAATTTCTGGATACACAAAGCAAACCCTACTGAGGAAAACCGGAATAAGTTTAAACGAACCAGAAATTACTGTAATGCAATTATAAGACGCGTGAAATTCTCTTATGAGCAAAATTTGAGGCAAAAAGTGGTACAATGTCCCAAGGGTAGCAAAAACAAAAACAATGACATCCCAGATGTCAGCTCTTTAGACAAAGCGAATCTGCTTGCGGCGCATTTTGCAGCTAGCTCAACACTGCCAGATTCCAATATGCCGCCACCTGTACTAGAGAGCGTTGATTTCACCATGGGGCAAATCCACTTCCGCACTCCGGATGGTATTCCCCCTATTCTTCTGAAGTGTTCTTCTGCATTGGTAAGCCACTGCGTAAGCTTTTTCATCTATCCTACTCTTTAGGTCTCTTTCCGAGCAGATGGAAAACAGCATTTGTCCAGCCCGTTCCTAAAAAGGGCGAATCTTCGTCACCCACCTAGTACCGACCCATAGCACTTCCGTCCCTTCTTTCTAAGGTCATGGAAACGCTGATAAATCGTCAGCTTATGAAATATCTCGAATCGCGGAAGCTTCTTAATGACCGGCAGTATGGTTTCCGCAGCAACAGGTCCACTGGTGATCTGATAGCTTATCTCACCGAAAGGTGGAACCAATCTTTACACAATGCAGGCGAAAGCAAGATCGTTGCGCTTGATGTTTTCAAGGCATTTGACAGAGTTTGGCAAGCGCTCCTGTCGAAAATGCGTGCTTATGGTGTCGATGAATATCTTCTTCAATGGATTAGAAATTACCTTTCGAACCGTTCAATTCATGTTGTTTTGGATAGGTTGAAGTCTGATATCCACTAAATAAATGCTGGTGTTAACCAAGGCTCTGTTCTGTCTCCGACACTCTTTCTCATTTTTATAAATGTTCTCTTGTCTGCTACTTCTAATACAATCCATTCATTCGCTGATAGCAGCACCGTCAGCTTTTCATATTCGTTCCAAGACTCACGACCTCGCCCTTCGGCCGTATTGATTAATATTTATTACGTATATAGGTATATATGCATATACATATATATATCAAAATGTGTTTGCTATGGTATGAGGGGTCTCTCTCTAGGAGGTAGGTGAAATTGTAGGCAAAAACTACAATGCATTCAAAATTGTGATATTATGTGCTAAATTGGTTTTTTGTGTTCAATTATTGACCATATTTTGAATCGAACACAAAAATACGAATGGTTTAATGTCATGGAGGTACACAAACGAATAGTTGTAACGACAGTTCTCGAACGACAATCCACCACAGCACCTGCAAGATAAAGTTGAAAAGATCTTGTCAGAAACGCATTTCTCTCATCTCTCGCACTATACCTCCGCTGTTCGAACAACAAAGAGGAACAGCGAATGCAAGTAATAAATATCTTCCTTTTTTAGTTAGAAAGTTGATTAACAACTCGGCCACCCGACATTTCACTGTCCTCTGTGATCTCTGGTTACAATGCTAGTATTCCTGTCGAACTGTATAAAAAGCAAGTTATTTCCGTTACGGGTTACCAAACACATAAACACACACATCCAAGGCAATCCACGAATGACTTATGTTGTTATCCTTTATGGATTGAATAACGTCGAAGACAAACGACAAAGTAGTTCATCGCTTGGAGAACTATATAACCAAGACAGAAACCACATGGGCAAATGCCAACCTACGAGTTGTATATAAAGGAGACGTCCTTAAGGATGTAAAAGAATTCAAAGTTTCTTGTGGGAATTTCCCTCGACATTCACCGAGGACGCGTACTAGGGCTAAATGGTAGAACCCGACAACTTACTTACTCAACCCGAAAGGTGACGTCAGTAGGAAGGGTTTGTTTCGTCTGCCTACTATCAGCGATTAAGACCAAGCTACGGTGAAATTCGAGCGGAAGAACACATACCCGCTAGTACTGGCATCAACCTATATGCCATACGATGCAGAGAATGGCCCTCACTGACCAACTTACGGCGAATCTCGTGGTAGAAGCTAAGAGACAGAAGAGGCTATTTGTCTAATTCATGAATAATCACAGACCGGGGGATGTAATTCGATGTGCAGTAAAAATAATACATTTTTTTATATCCAGTAAAAAGAAAAAAAAGTAATAACCCTATGTGGGTAGCTTGTGGCACGCTCGATGTAACTTTTATTACAATAAATCGATTGTAACGCGTGCTTTGTGCCTTGTGGCGAATTTCGTGCGAGCTCGTGGGAATTTTGTATGTGCACATAAAATTATTTGAAAGCATTGTAAAAGAATTTATTTCTAATAACCAGCATGTCAGGTCAACTTATTTATCATTATATTCGAAGTACATTTACGAGAATTTAGAAAATCATTTATAGCATGAGTAGTAACTATATATAAATATATAATACCTAAGTATATACACACATATATATAGCTCTTTTGGGACCACCAGTGTCGTTATTTATTTATTTATTTTATTATTACATGATTTTTTTAACATGTAAATTGAAATTTACGAGAAGAGAAGTGAAAAATTAGCTGGTCAAGAGCAGTGGAACCTATGGAAATTTCAGGTTAAGATAATTCTCAATGCTGCTGATCTGCTGAAATATATTGATGGGGCGGCTACTTATCCCGTAGTTGGAGGTAACATTAAGGTTGAAAACTTAGCTGCAGCTGAAGCAACATGGAGACGTGGAGATAGCAAAGCACAAAAGATCATTGTGACAAGCATGGCAAATCAGTCACTTCTGCACATAATAAACTGCACAACTGCTAGAGAAATGTGGCTTAAACTCGGGACAATTTATGAAGCAAAGTCAAAGGAAGGCATACATATGATTCAGCAACGTTTTTATATGTTCTCCATGGACCCTGTTGATGATGTGGCTACACATATATCTAAATTGCTGGCACTCGTCCAACAATTGGCAGATGTTTGAGAAAAAATGTCTGACTCCATGATAATCACCAAGGTGTTGATGACTTTACCAGAGCATTACGGTCATTTTTATAGTGCATGGGAGTCTACTGCAAGAGATGCACAAACAGTAGATAATTTAACATCGCGATTAGTTCTGGAAGAATCACGGCACATCAGGCGTGTGGCGGGGCAGAAGGCAGCAATGCATTGATAGCGAAGAAATTTGGGCATAGTTCTTAAAAACCGCAAGAGGAGGGAACAAGAAACCAGATAAAGCAAGGCAAATGCTTTGTATGCAAAAAGCTGGACACTGGAAGCGGGACTGTCCAGAGAGATTATCAAGGGGGAATACAAGTTCTAAGAGAGGAGAAGCTTTTATTTGTGAAGCAGCAGCAGCGGAACAAATTGGAAAGGAACAAGAATGGTTTGTAGACTCCGGGGCAAGCGATCATATGACGAAGAAAAAAGTGTGGTTGGTCAATTACGTGCAGTTTAAATCACCAGTTCTCGTTCGCATAGGAAATGGCACAACGATCAACCCAATTCGAAAAGGTGATGTTAATGTGCTTTCTTTTGCCGAAGAAAGATGGAAACCAAATCATATGGTTGATATATTGTACGTTCCAGACATACTTGTAAATTTGTTCTCACTGAATAGTGCTTTGGAAAAAGGTTTCGTTTTTGGTCAGATAATTCCAAATGCAAATTAATTAAAAACGGAACTATTCTTGCAGTGGGAGTACGCGAATCGAAACTTTTTAAGCTTCTTGTCAAAGTGACGACGGAGACCGATCAAATGTTTGCGAATGTTGCCGTAAAGAAAACTGACACACTTCAGTTGTGGCATGAGAGATTTCCAAATTCCGGTCAAAGATAATTATAATTTCGCATGTGATGGTTGCATGTATGGGAAACAGTGTCGTTCTGTGTTCAGTTAATCTGAAAGAAAGTCTTCATCTGTTTTGCGGCTGGTACATACAGGCGTTTGTGGGCCAATGCAGCAGCAATCAATAGGAGGATCAAAATACTTTCTCTTATTTAAGGACGATTTTTCTCACTATCGAAAGTTATATTTTATGAAGGAAAAATCAGAAGTTTTTAGATTTCTTCAGTTCTTTCTAAACGAGGTACAAGCTGAGACAGGAGATCTGGTTCGAATGCTACGTAGTAACAATGGCTCTGAATATGTGAATGAAAACGTCAAACAGCTGCTAAATATGCAATGCCTTATACGCCGGAGCAGAACGATTCAGCGGAACGCGAGATGAGAACTATAATGGAATCAGCGAGATCGATAACACATGCCAAACTTTTAAGCTATAAGTTCTGGGCAGAGGCTGTGAGTACTGCTGTTCATGTTTTGAATAAAACAGGTAAGAGCACAGTGGAAAGAAAGACTCCATATGAGCTTTGATTTGGTTCAAAGCCTGATATCGGTTCCTTACGCATTTTTGGTTCAGACGTATATGTGCATGTTCCAGGACAGAAGAGAAGGTAGTTGGATGCAAAATCAAAAAAGGGAGTTTTTATTGGTTATGAAGATTGCGTAAAGGGCTATAGAGTATATATTCCGGAGCAGAACAAGGTTGAGACAACTCGAAACGTAGTGTTTACCAAAACAATGCGGCTGATAATGAAGATGCTGGAATCAAAGATGCAGAAATCGAGGATGCTATTGGTGACCATAGTTTCGGAAACTCAACTGATGATAGCTTGCAGCTGGTTCGTGACGAGAGCGTTATTAGTTCTGGAACTTGTGGCGGTGTTTGCAGTCAGGCTGTTGCCGATTTGATCGAAGGTATTGAGCCTTCAAATCCAATTCAACCATTTGAAGATATAAGGAGTAGGCTGAGAAAAAGGAACACAACACAGAAAACAACAGGTAGTGTGAATTTCACTGTTTCAGAAAGTTTTGCTTTTGTTGCAGAATCAGATTCTCCGGTCAGCTATGAAGATGCCATAAGTTCCAAGGAGTCTGAATATTGGAAAACAGCAATGGACGAAGAAATGTCGTCGTTAAGAAAGAATGACACCTGGGTTTTAGTGCAGTTACCTACCAATCGAAAGCTTATAGACATCAAGTGGGTTTATCAGAAGAAAAATGTTACTGATAATGAGGAAATAAGGTTCAAAGCGAGACTCGTTGCTCGTGGGTTTGATCAGCAGTACGGCATAGATTATTTGGAAACATTTAGTCCAGTAGCGAAATTTTCATCAGTAAGGGTCATATTGAGTATAGCTGCATCGGAAAATTTAAGTTCGTAATTTAATTTTAGTTCGATGTGAAGACAGCGTTCTTAAATGGAAGAATAGAAGAGGAGATTTATGGAAAGCAGCCGATGGGTTATGATGATCATAGCGGACGAGTTTGTAAGCTAAAAAAGAGCTTGTACGGTCTCAAGCAATCTTCACGGTGTTGGAATCAAACATATACGAAGCTATTAAAGGACTTCAACCAAGCCGTGCAGATTCATGTGTTTTTGTGAGCCATTATAACAAAAAGAAATTTTTTTGGCAATATATATTGATGATGGTCTCATGGCTGCAACAGACGAGAATGTAAGCCTGTGCACTTATGTAAAAAGGAATTTTGAAATCAAAGTTTTTCCGGCTAAGCACTTTCTGGGACTAGAAATAAGACTACAAGATGGTTCTATACATCTCAGTCAGTCTCAGTATGCAGCAAGGGTGGTACAAAGATTTAATCTATCAGAAGCGGCTGTGGTATCAACTGCAGATCCAGCAATTAATGCTGCTGAGTTTGCAGATACAGCGATAAATAAGACCTTTCCTTTCCGGCAGGCTGTGGGTAGCCTTATGTACCTGGCAGTGGAAACACGTCCGTATCTTTCGTTTGCTGTTGGTTGCATTAGCCGCTATCTTGAGAATCCGTAAAAGGTCTATGTCAATATGGTAAAACGTGTTCTTAGATACGTGAAGGGGACGCTCGATCATGGTAAACTCTTTGAAAATAAATAAAATTTAACTTTAAATTGTTACAGTGATGCCGACTATGCTGGAGATATAAGCACTCGACGATCCACAAGTGGCTTAGTTTTCCTATTGGGTTCCAGTTGCATCACATGGGCATCGCAGCGACACAAATGCGTTTCCTTATCTACGACGGAATCGGAGTACGTAGCAGCGTCAGAGGCGGTCAAGGAGTTTGGTTTTATTCGTCGATAACCATAGTGCCAACCGATTAATTACAAACCCAGAATTTCACAAAAGGACTAAGCATATCGACGTTAGGTTTCATTTTATTCGTGAAAAATATACTGATGGTTTTTTCAGCTTAGAATATATTCATACGGACAATCAACTCAGTGATATATTTACAAAACCACTTGCTAAGGTCAGATTCCTGCGTCTTAAATAACTTTTGAATATTGTGTCAGAACATGAATTGAAGTAATTTTTTTTGATTCTGATTAATTTTTTTTAATTGAATTGTTAATTGTATTGCATACTTATAAAAGTGGGAGTGTTGAGAAATTTATAATATGTATAAATCCAGAACTTTCATTTTCTTTTCATACGATGTATAACACTTTTCTTATTGATCTTAATAAAGCTTTTCTTTAGTCTTTGTATAGCACTCAAAGCGATTGCATTCGCGTTTTCTTCCAACAGGCCATCGCTGTGCGGCCAAGCCGAAGGCGGGAGAAATTTATGCACACACGGTTACAGCTGGTAGCTGGGTAGTGGTGGAATTTGTGTAGTGGTGTTTTTGCCTTTGCCAGTTTAGGAGACGGTTTCTTTTTGTCAGCGTATTGATGAGAATTTGAAGGTCGACTTTAGAGCAGTTACTAAACATGATTGCTGGAGTGCGAGCACATTCTTTTGCTTTATTATCTGCGAATTCATTGCCAGAAATTCCCATATGGCTTGGAATCCACATGAGATTGATGTTATTCCCGTGTTTTGTTAACAGATCTCTAATGTGGTATAAATAAGAGGTGGTTATTGTTCGGATTGCCAGTTGCTTGTTTTGATGACCAGCTATCGGAACAGATAATGTGTTTACCACCATGATGGATTACACATTTAATAGCTTCTAATATGGCTAAAGTCTCAGCTGTGTAGTCCGACAGAAGTCCCAGCTTAATAATAGCTCCATCTTCCTGGACGATAGCGAAAGAAATAGTGTCTTTTGTTTTTGAACCATAAGTAAAGATGAGTTTGCAGCCTTGTGTTTTGAAAATTTCGGCTACTTCGTTGAATAGGGCTCGAAATAGATATGCTGGCGTTTGTGCTTTCTTGAGTTTGGTTAGTTGATAACAGAAGGGAGCCTTTATCTCGTTTCGATCGTATTGCGCTGTCAATGCAATTATCAAGAGCTTGGGTAGCAGTTTCAATGATTGCTCAACAACTATTTCTTCTATGGTGGGAAGTCCGCCTTCAGTTAGCATGTTTAATACTGGTGTTGTGCGGAAAACACCGATGACGTTTCTGACTACATGATGGTAGTATGGTTTCAAACTGCTGATTGTTGTTTTTGGAGAATTGCCGTAAATCTCTAAGTCATATGCGATTTTACTTATCACTAGTGCTTTTACGAGTTTACATAGGGTGTTAATATCTACCCTTAGTTTCTTACTGGCTAGGTATGTAATTATGTTAGTAGGTCCAGCTAGTTTCTTAATTAGGGAGTTACAGTGGTGATTCCATTTGTATTTATTACTAAAATTTAATCCTACAATTTTAAGCTTATGCACATTTTTTATTATTATGCTATTTACATTGATGTTGATTTGTGGGCCGAGTTTTTTTCTACATATGTGTAACAGTTTACATATGTTAACAGAAAGTTTTGCTCCGGAGGTATTTGACCAAGTTAAAATATCCGTAATGAGCTTAGCAAGGAGGCACAATGTATACGTCATCACCGGAGATGAAGTAGTCCACGTGTTGATGCCTAGATATTATTTCGCTTAGTTCTACGAAGGCGATTATTAAACCATAGAGAGTGCTGACCCTTGGGGGATACCATTATATAAAGAAAATGTTGGAAAGTATATATTGTTGGCCCGTACACAAAACTTTCTATTTGTTAAAAACGATTTAACGAATCTAAGAATGTTGGTTCCGATTCTCCAGACTTTCAGTTTATTTAATATAAGGTGAATCCGTATTCTATGAAACGCCTTGCCGAAAGCGTATTCGTTATGTAATTATCGATGTACAATGTAATGTAATTTTCGCAAAACAATGTAATTTTCGCTACAATTTTCTCCAGTACTTTGGATATGGATATGCAAGAAATGGCTGGGAAATCATTAACCGTGTTTTTTACTGTCTGGGGTTTACGACTTTTTGGCCGCAATGCAGGTGTTGTCGGCAACAGTTATTTCAAGGCTACGCAATTTAGCATCATTAAATTGTGCTGAAAATTTATCATTACTGGACTGCTTGGACCATGCTTGTGCGAAAATAAGCGCGATGTCTGGATGGGAGGAAATTGTGCAATCTAGTGTTTCCACGCAGGTGATATGGGTGAACTGCGGATCACTGGTAAGGCGGCGGACGTTATGCCAGATTTTATTGTAGCTGTAGAGGAATGTGGGTTTCTTGTGAAAGTAAAGGGATTTGAATTTTTTTTCCTTTGAATGCTCTTCGGAAAATGTTATTGTTTTTTAACCACTATAAGGTTGGGTTGAGTTGAAGGGCCAAAGTTAATATGTTAGACCTGATATTTAGTTTAGCATGAGGTATGCTTCTTTTAATTAAGATTCCAATTCCTTGTTTGGAGTATGTTGCCTGTGGATGGTTGTGGAAAAATCCCATGTAGGCTTTGGGCGTGATTGCCTTTGAACAGGATGCAAGGTGTTTCTTGAATTGCAACTATATGTGGCGACTGATTTTGGATGAGTAGATGTAGCTCGTCGTAATTGTTTACACAACCTTTTATGTTCCATTGAAGGGTTAGAAACTGGTTACTTTGGGAGGAGCACTTTTTGGCAATATATGCTGAAGAATATTGATAAAAGCCGTTTTTGTTCGACCCTTCATCTGTGGATCTGATTAATAAGAACTTAGGGGTGTTAAATTTCTCGATAATGGTCGAAATTGGTGTTGAGTTATTTTTTTCTCACTGTTCTCAGAGGATCAGGGTCAAGGGAATCGTACAAATTGCCCTGAAGCATACTTGGCCACGTGGTCATAGCAAATTATGTAGTTAGATGATAACTGATAAGTTTATTATCAAAGGCGAGAGCACAATCTGTGGAAGCGTCTGTTCGGTTTGAAGGTTAGCCGATGATGTTATTTATTAAAAATAAAATTCGTCTCAGGAAAAAAGTTGTTTTTGGTCTAATTCATTTTTGGTTCAGTCAACATTGTGGCATATAACCAAACATTTTTTACATTTTACACACCAATACAAGACGATGACAAAAAAAATCAAGTGAGTTGACGTTATCAGTAATACAATTTTATTCAAATATCTTACGGCCATCAATGTATGTCAATAAGATTACACATAATTCGATCACTTTGGTTGCAATGATCAATCAGCAACGTTTTTGTCTCTGGTATATCAGCTGTATCCATCTTAACATAATCTAATTTTGAGTGTTTTTCTTCAATATAGCCTGGCAACGATGCAAAGGAAGTTTTTATAACTTCTTTTACTTTTTCCAGATGTTTCTGGAATCTCGTACAAGTTTCAATTCGCTGCCTTTTTTGCATCTCCATCATGACTCTCAAAGTCTCGCGTGCCTGGTGTGGTCGGAATTCATTCAATAAATGATGCATGTGTACAAACAATAGGCTCAAGTCATCTATCTACAAAAGAGAATAAATGGGAATTATAAACCGATTTTGTAATAGTACACTCTATATATTGTTATATTCATACACAAAATTTCGTCAATGCAAAAAACGAACAAACTAATAAATACTATTTAAATATGTAAATATACAATACACCTATATATATATTCTTTAGCTAGAAATAGAACTGCAACTCTTGATGATGTTTTCGTATGCTGAGCTTATTCCATCTATTGCTTTCTTAACAAGGCAGACAATAAGTGAGGAAAGTGGTTTGCTTTCATCTGTGGACCTGATTAATAAGAACATAGGAGTTTTACATTTCTCGTTAATGATCGGTATTGGTGTTGAGTTTTTTTTTCTTTTCTCATTGTTCTGGGGTTAAGGGAATCATAGAAATTGCCCTGAGAAATTGTCCACGTGGTCATAACAAATTATGTAGTTGTCACACTCACGAACTAACTCACGCAGCGTTTTTTAAGAAAAAGGAGGAGTGAGAGAGACGGATAGATGATAGCTGGTAATTTTATTATCAAAGGCGAGATGACAATGTGTGGAAGCGTCTGTTCGGTTTGAAGGTTAGCCGATGACGTTATTTATAAAAAATTAAATTCGTCTCAGAAAACATGTTGTTGTTGGTATAATTAATTTTTGGTTCAGTCTACATTGTGGCATATGACCAAACATTTTTGTCATTTAACACACCAATACAAGACGATGACAAAATGAAGTGGATTGACCTTATCAGTAACACAATTTTATTCAAATATCTTACGCCCATCAATGTATGTCAATAAGATTACACATAATTCGATCACTTTGGTTGCAATGATAAATCAGTAACGTTTTTGTCTCTGGTATATCAGCTGTATCCATCTTAACATAATCTAATTTTGAGTGTTTTTCTTCAATATAGCCTGGCAACGATGCAAAAGAAGTTTTTATAACCTCTTTTACTTTTTCCAGATGTTTCTGGAATCATTTATGGATGGAATAACGCTATCACGAAGAACGACAAAGTAGTTCATCGCTTGGAGAACTATATAACCAAGACGGCAACCCCTTGGCAAATGCCAACCTATGAGTTTATGATAAAGGGGGAGTCCTTAAGGATGGAAAATAATTCAAAGGTTCTTGTGGGATTTTCCATCTGCAGGCTAAGAATCCTGCCAGTAATGGGCGACAAGCAAGCAATTGAACCCGCTGGTCGCCATGAAGCTGGTTCTGATTGATCGCCACCACAACAAAGTGCTTCAGTATGTCCTCCTTGCAGAGTATGCCACAAGAGACGTTGCGCCATTCTGGTCACATTAGCCATTTCGGGTGGGCAGCAAATTGTCGTCCTGGTATCGGCGTACTGCGCTTAGGATTGGGCGGCAGTACCAGCATACATGCTGCAACTGGTGGAGCACTGAAACAGGCTCCAACTATCCATACTTATTGGATGTGCGCATATTGGATGTCGCGCATAATACCATCTGGGGGAGCAACGGCACAAACGAAAGAGGTGAATACCTGCTACAAATTTTATTTGTATTAGGAGGACAGGAGGTATTAGACCTCAACATAGGCTGCCACAGTCTTTGCAAACTTGTTAGAGACTGGAAAGTGTCCAACGAACCACCGATGTCTTAAAATAGAATCATATCGACGGGCATATCAGGTAAAACTATAATAAATCCGAGGAAAAAACTGAGAGACAATAAGTCAGACTCCGGCTGCGACTTCACGAGGCGATAGTTGACACTTCCCCCGTGTAGAAACCTGATGGCAGCTACACAGGAACACAGGGCAAGCCTTCTACTTGAAACTCACTTTCTGGGCAATACACAAACAGATGTGAAACAAATTTGCCAAGACCAAGGGCTGAGGACTTGAAAGTCCCAATGGACTAAGTTCCATTAAAATCCCCAGGCGTGGAGGAAATCACGCCAGACCTACTCCAAAAAGGTAAATGCAAACTATTACGATATCTAAGAAGTAGTCTGACACTGGGTTATATACCAAACCAGTGGAGAACAGCAGAGGTAATGTTTATTCTGAAAATGGGTAAGAAAGACCCAAACCTACTAAAGCCCTACATATAGACCCAAGCCTACACAGAAGAGGTAACCAGGAAAACTACGCGTGCTCTACTGATTTGTCGTGTCCAATGAATGCAAAGTCCATAGACTGAGCCGCAATAGAATTTCTTTGAATCGATACTAGAAAGTAATATGAAGCATATTGACATCATTAGTCCTCCAGCCCACTTTTTAGAGCTAGAACATGTTGTCAAGAGCTATTTTAAAGGCTATGACAAAAGTGTTCGAAGCACGTTGCTCAATAAGAAAGAACTTTAAGGGGAAGAAAGAACCATAGTGGAGCAAGAAGTTATCCAATCTTTGGGCCAAAACATATAACCTGTTCATCGTTGCCAAACGTTCCTGAGACTGGGAGAGCTATAAAATGAGACTCAGCTTCTATAATAATGAAATAAAAAAAAAGCTACAAGAGAAAGGAAGTTCTGTAAGACAATCATTCAGAGTCCAGATGCGGCAAGACGCCACAAGGCGCTAACAAAAATGGGGGAAATACAAATGGCTCTAAAAAAAAAAATTATGGCAGCTACGCGGATGTTGGGAACAGAGGGCAATACTTCTACTTGAAGCTCACTGTCCGGACAGCCGCCAATGCACAAGCAGATGTGAAACAAATTTGCTATGACCAAGGGCTGATACTGACAGACACAAGGAAGATATTCTAGAAAGGGCGTATGGAATGGGCAGTAAACTCATTTTGGGCCATTAAATCCCCAGGTGTGGATGAAATCACGCAAGACCTACTCCAAAAAGGTAAAGCCAAGCTATTACGATATCCATCAATTATTTTAAGTAGTCTAGCACTAGGTTATATACCAAACCAGTCAAGACGGGCAGAGGTAATGTTTATTCCGAAAATGGGTAAGAAAGAACCAAGTCTACAAACGTTCTACAGACCAATCAGCCTAACATCGTTTCTCTTTAAAACTCTCTTCAATACTGCGAGCATGCACCAGATCAATAGAAACTGCACACTATCAACTGACGGAAACTATAGAAGGCGCACTAGAAGCGAAAGAAATAGTTTTACGTGCTTTCTTGGATATTGAAGGAGCATTTGACAATACATCGCATGATGCAGTTAGTCGAGCTCTTAACAAGAAAGAAGTAAACCCTACAGTATCGAAATGGAGGTACGCATCAATGACACCCTGTTTGAAGACATTGAATTTTACATTGTCGACAATAATTTCATCAAACCAGACGCTATCATCGGAATGAGTCTTCTTAAAAAGGCGGTTGTGATGATTGAACAAGGAATGCTGACGATTTCCATGCTAAGTGAAACATCGCAAAAAACAAACGTGGTTGAAGTTTTCATTTGTCACAATGATACCGATGATCTAGCAGTTACCGTAGAAGAATACCAAGAGAAAAATGTTTACCTGGCTTCAATATCTGAGAGTACTTTCAAAGAAAATAATAATTTTCCTGATTTATCATCCTTACAGAGTGAATTTCGTAGCATTGTCCAAGACCTTGTAGCATGTTATTCTCCAAAAATCCCCAGCCAGTCACCCATTCAGATGAAAATTGTGCCAATCAATGACGAGCCTGTCTACAGATCACCGAGCAGATTTCCACCGCTAGAGAGAAGGATTATTCATCAGCAAGTGGATCAAAGAAGGCGTTGCTCGGGAAGTAGTGTCTGACTATGCCAGCCAAGTGGTTCTCGTCAAAAAGAAAGATGGCACCAATCGATCTACATTGATGATCTTGTGGTGGCATTATAAATTTAAGAAAGGTATTGGATGTGGCTGCTTATAATGGACTGAAAATCAAGTGGATAAGTGCCAGATACTTCAAGAGGAAATCGAATCCCTTGGGCATCGCATTTTTAAGGGCACTATCGCACCCTCTACCGCGAAGACGAAAGCTGTTGTCAACTTCCCGACTCCAACAACTGTTAAACAATTGCAGAGTTTTCTCGGAAATTCGATTCCAGAAAGAGACACTCCTCTTTCAGCATCGGGCCGATGAAAGATACAAAAGAGGGATATAGGTACATATTGGCGATCATTGATGGTTTTACGAAGTTTTGTTGGCTCTTTCCAACGAAGACTCTTGTTTCCGAGGAAGTTATTGGAAAATTTGAGATTATCGCCGAAATTTTTGGTTACCCACACAATATCGTCACGGATCGAGGAGGTGCTTTTCTTCCAATAACTTTCAAGATTTTTGTAAAGAGCATTGCATGAAGCTGCACTTTGTTACTGTTGGTGTGCCACGTGGAAACGGCCAAGTGGAGCATCTGCACTCGATCGTCATTTCTTGCTTGACAAAACTTTCTATGGACAATCCCGAGAAATGGTTCCAGCACATGAAGCCGGTTCAGCAAGTGTTAAATTCGACGTATCATCGGTCTATTCAAACAACTCAGTTTTAGTTGCTGATCGGAACGAGAATGAAGACTAGCAAAGAGTACGTTTAATGCAGATAATCAATGAGGAATATCAGATACAATTTGAAGAGTCACGGATGGAGCAGCGAAATCAAGCCCCTCGCTATGGCTTCCTTGGCTTGATTTCGCTGCTCCATCCGTGACTCTTCAAATTGTATCTGATATTCCTCATTGATTATCTGCATTAAACGTACTCTTTGCTAGTCATCATTCTCGTTCCGATCAGCAACTAAAACTGAAAACATCAAGTATTTCAATAAAACAACAAGCTGAAAACTCAAAGTATTTCAATAAAAGGCGGCGACAAGCAACTCAATGCTCTGTGGGTGATCTTGTGGCCATCGAGCGAGTTCAGTTTGGAACTAGTCTACCGTTCTATCTATACCTCCGACCGCTGTTCGAACAACAAAGAGGAACAGCGAATGCAAGTAATAAATATCTTCCTTTTTTAGTTAGAAAGTCGATTAACAACTCGGCCACTTGACAATTCACTGTCCTCAGTGATCTCTGGTTACAATGCTAGTATTCCTGTCGAACTGTATAAAAAGCAAGTTATTTCCGTTACAGGTTACCAAACACATAAACACACACATCCAAATCAATCTTATGTTGACTGACTTATGTTGTGTATGACTTATGTTGTTATCCTTTATGGATTGAATAACGCTATCATGACGAACGAGAAAGTAGTTCATCGCTTGAAGAACTATATAACCAAGACGGGAACCCCTTGGGTAAATGCCAACCTAAGAGTTATAGATAAAGGGGACGGCCTAAGGATTGAAAGGAATTCAAAGTTTCTTGTGGGAATTTCCCTCTTCAGGCTAAGAATCCTGCCAGTAACAGGCGACAAGAAAACAATTGAACCCGCTAGTCACCATGAAGCTGGTTCAGATTGTTCTCTAACACAGCAAAGTGCTAACCCGGACATTCTTCAGGACATTCACCGAGGACGCGTACAAGGGCTAAATGGTAGAACCCGACAACTTACTTACTCAACCGGAAAGGAGACGTCAGTAGAAAAGGTTTGTTTCGTCTGCCTACTTTCAGCGATGAAGACCAAGCTACGGTGAAATTTATGAAATAATCATAAACCTGGGGATGTAATTCCATGTGCAGTAAAAATATTAAATTTTTTAATATCCATTAAATGGAAAAAGCAAGTAATGACTCCATGTGGGTTGCTTGATGTAACTTTCATTACCCGAGATGTAGATCTTTACCAATTGCGTTCTGCCTTTAAGTAGTATATATAATATATATATATATACTATAATATTTATAAATTTTTATTTAAATATATATATATGTATAGGTATGTATATAAAAGGTTTTACAGATATTTCAAAAACTTTATTATCGGCTGGAAGTACAATCAAAACATGTATAAATGGCACTCGACTTCGTTCATATGGCTACCGCGGGAACGTTCCAATTTTCAACGACTCGGCCACACTTTTCGGCCAAAACGGCCGCTATTTCGCGTTTTTCCAACGTTGTCGGCTTGTTGGTATAAAGCAATCAGTCCCGTGCCATCCTCCGACGCGTGCATTTGTCTTCGTCGGTGCATTACGCGAACAAAAACGTAAGCCCCGCGGCCCCGCCACCAAAAACAATGTCGCGAGTGCCCCACAAGGTAAAGAAACCAAAGCATCGTGCAGTGCAGTGTTTCGGTGTCGTGTGCGATTGGTCCGCTCCCTCTCGTCCCCCTCCTTCATAAGCCACTGCTGCGCATTCTCGGTCGCAACTCCCGTTTGATTTTATCAGGCGGGTTGAGGCATGACTGAGAGTGCGTAGAATCTGACGTAGCGGATTTTAGAGGTGTAATTTGTTGGTGGACCAACTCCAATCGATGTACAGGCATAACACCTGCATCGATTGTGTGTACACTTCTTATCTCTGCTTTACCACTCGCAGTCGGAGTTGTATTTTTGTCTAATATCTCCGTTTGGTGCCGCTTTTCTTACACTGCGGTCTCACCCTCTACGTGCGTAGTGATGTAGCTTACCAACTTTAACCTCAATACGGCCTCTGTCCCAATCCGGAATTAAATTTTCTGTGGTTAAGACTCCAGGTCCTTAAGCATTTAATCCACTACTGCTTTATTTATAGAAGTCCAAATATGGATAGCAATTCAACTTTTAACGAATTTGATGTGCTGTCCTACTCCATCTCAAGAATTGTATCCTTGTATCCTCGCACTGAAATTGCCATTGCGAGCGATTTCAATGTACACAATTCTAATTGTCTTCGACATTCGGGCCAGACAACATCCCAAGGAAGGTATGTTGAAATCTTGGCTGAGGTAAAAAATCTGACCCAGCTAGTAAATGAGCCCACACGAAAACCTGACATTGCAGATCATTCCGCCAACACCATGAACCTGTTTCTCACCTCTCATCCTGAAAAATATTCTATTGACATTCTGTCACCTCTAGGCTCGTCTGACCATTGTGTCGTATCAGCTAATTTCTTGTTATCGCCACAAACAGTTAGAGAACAAATTTCTAAAAGAACAGTATGGCTATATAGAAAGCCGACTGGAGCGGTCTAAACAACTTCTTTAGGAATTTTAACTGGGCACTATGCTTCCTCGATAGTGAGGTGGATGCCGCTGCTGATATGCTCACAAACATTCTTCTGCTGGGCATGAGATCCTTCATTCCTCATAAAGTGGAGTGTATCAAGCCCAAAGCAAACGCATGGTACGACTCGAGCTGTAAAGAGGCTACCAGGCAAGAGAATTGAATTTCTGGATACACAAAGCAAACCCTACTGAGGAAAACCGGAATAAGTTTAAACGAACCAGAAATGACTGTAATGCAATTATAAGACGCGTGAAATTCTCTTATGAGCAAAATTTGAGGCAAAAAGTGGTACAATGTCCCAAGGGTAGCAAAAACAAAAACAATGACATCCCAGATGTCAGCTCTTTAGACAAAGCGAATCTGCTTGCGGCGCATTTTGCAGCTAGCTCAACACTGCCAGATTCCAATATGCCGCCACC
Source organism: Eristalis tenax (assembly GCA_905231855.2). Lineage (NCBI taxonomy): Eukaryota > Metazoa > Arthropoda > Insecta > Diptera > Syrphidae > Eristalis > Eristalis tenax. Next base: position 93,165,386 of record HG993124.1, on the reverse strand, counting down.
TGTACTAGAGAGCGTTGATTTCACCATGGGGCAAATCCACTTCCGCACTCCGGATGGTATTCCCCCTATTCTTCTGAAGTGTTCTTCTGCATTGGTAAGCCACTGCGTAAGCTTTTTCATCTATCCTACTCTTTAGGTCTCTTTCCGAGCAGATGGAAAACAGCATTTGTCCAGCCCGTTCCTAAAAAGGGCGAATCTTCGTCACCCACCTAGTACCGACCCATAGCACTTCCGTCCCTTCTTTCTAAGGTCATGGAAACGCTGATAAATCGTCAGCTTATGAAATATCTCGAATCGCGGAAGCTTCTTAATGACCGGCAGTATGGTTTCCGCAGCAACAGGTCCACTGTTGATCTGATAGCTTATCTCACCGAAAGGTGGAACCAATCTTTACACAATGCAGGCGAAAGCAAGATCGTTGCGCTTGATGTTTTCAAGGCATTTGACAGAGTTTGGCAAGCGCTCCTGTCGAAAATGCGTGCTTATGGTGTCGATGAATATCTTCTTCAATGGATTAGAAATTACCTTTCGAACCGTTCAATTCATGTTGTTTTGGATAGGTTGAAGTCTGATATCCACTAAATAAATGCTGGTGTTAACCAAGGCTCTGTTCTGTCTCCGACACTCTTTCTCATTTTTATAAATGTTCTCTTGTCTGCTACTTCTAATACAATCCATTCATTCGCTGATGGCAGCACCGTCAGCTTTTCATATTCGTTCCAAGACTCACGACCTCGCCCTTCGGCCGTATTGATTAATATTTATTACGTATATAGGTATATATGCATATACATATATATATCAAAATGTGTTTGCTATGGTATGAGGGGTCTCTCTCTAGGAGGTAGGTGAAATTGTAGGCAAAAACTACAATGCATTCAAAATTGTGATATTATGTGCTAAATTGGTTTTTTGTGTTCAATTATTGACCATATTTTGAATCGAACACAAAAATACGAATGGTTTAATGTCATGGAGGTACACAAACGAATAGTTGTAACGACAGTTCTCGAACGACAATCCACCACAGCACCTGCAAGATAAAGTTGAAAAGATCTTGTCAGAAACGCATTTCTCTCATCTCTCGCACTATACCTCCGCTGTTCGAACAACAAAGAGGAACAGCGAATGCAAGTAATAAATATCTTCCTTTTTTAGTTAGAAAGTTGATTAACAACTCGGCCACCCGACATTTCACTGTCCTCTGTGATCTCTGGTTACAATGCTAGTATTCCTGTCGAACTGTATAAAAAGCAAGTTATTTCCGTTACGGGTTACCAAACACATAAACACACACATCCAAGGCAATCCACGAATGACTTATGTTGTTATCCTTTATGGATTGAATAACGTCGAAGACAAACGACAAAGTAGTTCATCGCTTGGAGAACTATATAACCAAGACAGAAACCACATGGGCAAATGCCAACCTACGAGTTGTATATAAAGGAGACGTCCTTAAGGATGTAAAAGAATTCAAAGTTTCTTGTGGGAATTTCCCTCGACATTCACCGAGGACGCGTACTAGGGCTAAATGGTAGAACCCGACAACTTACTTACTCAACCCGAAAGGTGACGTCAGTAGGAAGGGTTTGTTTCGTCTGCCTACTATCAGCGATTAAGACCAAGCTACGGTGAAATTCGAGCGGAAGAACACATACCCGCTAGTACTGGCATCAACCTATATGCCATACGATGCAGAGAATGGCCCTCACTGACCAACTTACGGCGAATCTCGTGGTAGAAGCTAAGAGACAGAAGAGGCTATTTGTCTAATTCATGAATAATCACAGACCGGGGGATGTAATTCGATGTGCAGTAAAAATAATACATTTTTTTATATCCAGTAAAAAGAAAAAAAAGTAATAACCCTATGTGGGTAGCTTGTGGCACGCTCGATGTAACTTTTATTACAATAAATCGATTGTAACGCGTGCTTTGTGCCTTGTGGCGAATTTCGTGCGAGCTCGTGGGAATTTTGTATGTGCACATAAAATTATTTGAAAGCATTGTAAAAGAATTTATTTCTAATAACCAGCATGTCAGGTCAACTTATTTATCATTATATTCGAAGTACATTTACGAGAATTTAGAAAATCATTTATAGCATGAGTAGTAACTATATATAAATATATAATACCTAAGTATATACACACATATATATAGCTCTTTTGGGACCACCAGTGTCGTTATTTATTTATTTATTTTATTATTACATGATTTTTTTAACATGTAAATTGAAATTTACGAGAAGAGAAGTGAAAAATTAGCTGGTCAAGAGCAGTGGAACCTATGGAAATTTCAGGTTAAGATAATTCTCAATGCTGCTGATCTGCTGAAATATATTGATGGGGCGGCTACTTATCCCGTAGTTGGAGGTAACATTAAGGTTGAAAACTTAGCTGCAGCTGAAGCAACATGGAGACGTGGAGATAGCAAAGCACAAAAGATCATTGTGACAAGCATGGCAAATCAGTCACTTCTGCACATAATAAACTGCACAACTGCTAGAGAAATGTGGCTTAAACTCGGGACAATTTATGAAGCAAAGTCAAAGGAAGGCATACATATGATTCAGCAACGTTTTTATATGTTCTCCATGGACCCTGTTGATGATGTGGCTACACATATATCTAAATTGCTGGCACTCGTCCAACAATTGGCAGATGTTTGAGAAAAAATGTCTGACTCCATGATAATCACCAAGGTGTTGATGACTTTACCAGAGCATTACGGTCATTTTTATAGTGCATGGGAGTCTACTGCAAGAGATGCACAAACAGTAGATAATTTAACATCGCGATTAGTTCTGGAAGAATCACGGCACATCAGGCGTGTGGCGGGGCAGAAGGCAGCAATGCATTGATAGCGAAGAAATTTGGGCATAGTTCTTAAAAACCGCAAGAGGAGGGAACAAGAAACCAGATAAAGCAAGGCAAATGCTTTGTATGCAAAAAGCTGGACACTGGAAGCGGGACTGTCCAGAGAGATTATCAAGGGGGAATACAAGTTCTAAGAGAGGAGAAGCTTTTATTTGTGAAGCAGCAGCAGCGGAACAAATTGGAAAGGAACAAGAATGGTTTGTAGACTCCGGGGCAAGCGATCATATGACGAAGAAAAAAGTGTGGTTGGTCAATTACGTGCAGTTTAAATCACCAGTTCTCGTTCGCATAGGAAATGGCACAACGATCAACCCAATTCGAAAAGGTGATGTTAATGTGCTTTCTTTTGCCGAAGAAAGATGGAAACCAAATCATATGGTTGATATATTGTACGTTCCAGACATACTTGTAAATTTGTTCTCACTGAATAGTGCTTTGGAAAAAGGTTTCGTTTTTGGTCAGATAATTCCAAATGCAAATTAATTAAAAACGGAACTATTCTTGCAGTGGGAGTACGCGAATCGAAACTTTTTAAGCTTCTTGTCAAAGTGACGACGGAGACCGATCAAATGTTTGCGAATGTTGCCGTAAAGAAAACTGACACACTTCAGTTGTGGCATGAGAGATTTCCAAATTCCGGTCAAAGATAATTATAATTTCGCATGTGATGGTTGCATGTATGGGAAACAGTGTCGTTCTGTGTTCAGTTAATCTGAAAGAAAGTCTTCATCTGTTTTGCGGCTGGTACATACAGGCGTTTGTGGGCCAATGCAGCAGCAATCAATAGGAGGATCAAAATACTTTCTCTTATTTAAGGACGATTTTTCTCACTATCGAAAGTTATATTTTATGAAGGAAAAATCAGAAGTTTTTAGATTTCTTCAGTTCTTTCTAAACGAGGTACAAGCTGAGACAGGAGATCTGGTTCGAATGCTACGTAGTAACAATGGCTCTGAATATGTGAATGAAAACGTCAAACAGCTGCTAAATATGCAATGCCTTATACGCCGGAGCAGAACGATTCAGCGGAACGCGAGATGAGAACTATAATGGAATCAGCGAGATCGATAACACATGCCAAACTTTTAAGCTATAAGTTCTGGGCAGAGGCTGTGAGTACTGCTGTTCATGTTTTGAATAAAACAGGTAAGAGCACAGTGGAAAGAAAGACTCCATATGAGCTTTGATTTGGTTCAAAGCCTGATATCGGTTCCTTACGCATTTTTGGTTCAGACGTATATGTGCATGTTCCAGGACAGAAGAGAAGGTAGTTGGATGCAAAATCAAAAAAGGGAGTTTTTATTGGTTATGAAGATTGCGTAAAGGGCTATAGAGTATATATTCCGGAGCAGAACAAGGTTGAGACAACTCGAAACGTAGTGTTTACCAAAACAATGCGGCTGATAATGAAGATGCTGGAATCAAAGATGCAGAAATCGAGGATGCTATTGGTGACCATAGTTTCGGAAACTCAACTGATGATAGCTTGCAGCTGGTTCGTGACGAGAGCGTTATTAGTTCTGGAACTTGTGGCGGTGTTTGCAGTCAGGCTGTTGCCGATTTGATCGAAGGTATTGAGCCTTCAAATCCAATTCAACCATTTGAAGATATAAGGAGTAGGCTGAGAAAAAGGAACACAACACAGAAAACAACAGGTAGTGTGAATTTCACTGTTTCAGAAAGTTTTGCTTTTGTTGCAGAATCAGATTCTCCGGTCAGCTATGAAGATGCCATAAGTTCCAAGGAGTCTGAATATTGGAAAACAGCAATGGACGAAGAAATGTCGTCGTTAAGAAAGAATGACACCTGGGTTTTAGTGCAGTTACCTACCAATCGAAAGCTTATAGACATCAAGTGGGTTTATCAGAAGAAAAATGTTACTGATAATGAGGAAATAAGGTTCAAAGCGAGACTCGTTGCTCGTGGGTTTGATCAGCAGTACGGCATAGATTATTTGGAAACATTTAGTCCAGTAGCGAAATTTTCATCAGTAAGGGTCATATTGAGTATAGCTGCATCGGAAAATTTAAGTTCGTAATTTAATTTTAGTTCGATGTGAAGACAGCGTTCTTAAATGGAAGAATAGAAGAGGAGATTTATGGAAAGCAGCCGATGGGTTATGATGATCATAGCGGACGAGTTTGTAAGCTAAAAAAGAGCTTGTACGGTCTCAAGCAATCTTCACGGTGTTGGAATCAAACATATACGAAGCTATTAAAGGACTTCAACCAAGCCGTGCAGATTCATGTGTTTTTGTGAGCCATTATAACAAAAAGAAATTTTTTTGGCAATATATATTGATGATGGTCTCATGGCTGCAACAGACGAGAATGTAAGCCTGTGCACTTATGTAAAAAGGAATTTTGAAATCAAAGTTTTTCCGGCTAAGCACTTTCTGGGACTAGAAATAAGACTACAAGATGGTTCTATACATCTCAGTCAGTCTCAGTATGCAGCAAGGGTGGTACAAAGATTTAATCTATCAGAAGCGGCTGTGGTATCAACTGCAGATCCAGCAATTAATGCTGCTGAGTTTGCAGATACAGCGATAAATAAGACCTTTCCTTTCCGGCAGGCTGTGGGTAGCCTTATGTACCTGGCAGTGGAAACACGTCCGTATCTTTCGTTTGCTGTTGGTTGCATTAGCCGCTATCTTGAGAATCCGTAAAAGGTCTATGTCAATATGGTAAAACGTGTTCTTAGATACGTGAAGGGGACGCTCGATCATGGTAAACTCTTTGAAAATAAATAAAATTTAACTTTAAATTGTTACAGTGATGCCGACTATGCTGGAGATATAAGCACTCGACGATCCACAAGTGGCTTAGTTTTCCTATTGGGTTCCAGTTGCATCACATGGGCATCGCAGCGACACAAATGCGTTTCCTTATCTACGACGGAATCGGAGTACGTAGCAGCGTCAGAGGCGGTCAAGGAGTTTGGTTTTATTCGTCGATAACCATAGTGCCAACCGATTAATTACAAACCCAGAATTTCACAAAAGGACTAAGCATATCGACGTTAGGTTTCATTTTATTCGTGAAAAATATACTGATGGTTTTTTCAGCTTAGAATATATTCATACGGACAATCAACTCAGTGATATATTTACAAAACCACTTGCTAAGGTCAGATTCCTGCGTCTTAAATAACTTTTGAATATTGTGTCAGAACATGAATTGAAGTAATTTTTTTTGATTCTGATTAATTTTTTTTAATTGAATTGTTAATTGTATTGCATACTTATAAAAGTGGGAGTGTTGAGAAATTTATAATATGTATAAATCCAGAACTTTCATTTTCTTTTCATACGATGTATAACACTTTTCTTATTGATCTTAATAAAGCTTTTCTTTAGTCTTTGTATAGCACTCAAAGCGATTGCATTCGCGTTTTCTTCCAACAGGCCATCGCTGTGCGGCCAAGCCGAAGGCGGGAGAAATTTATGCACACACGGTTACAGCTGGTAGCTGGGTAGTGGTGGAATTTGTGTAGTGGTGTTTTTGCCTTTGCCAGTTTAGGAGACGGTTTCTTTTTGTCAGCGTATTGATGAGAATTTGAAGGTCGACTTTAGAGCAGTTACTAAACATGATTGCTGGAGTGCGAGCACATTCTTTTGCTTTATTATCTGCGAATTCATTGCCAGAAATTCCCATATGGCTTGGAATCCACATGAGATTGATGTTATTCCCGTGTTTTGTTAACAGATCTCTAATGTGGTATAAATAAGAGGTGGTTATTGTTCGGATTGCCAGTTGCTTGTTTTGATGACCAGCTATCGGAACAGATAATGTGTTTACCACCATGATGGATTACACATTTAATAGCTTCTAATATGGCTAAAGTCTCAGCTGTGTAGTCCGACAGAAGTCCCAGCTTAATAATAGCTCCATCTTCCTGGACGATAGCGAAAGAAATAGTGTCTTTTGTTTTTGAACCATAAGTAAAGATGAGTTTGCAGCCTTGTGTTTTGAAAATTTCGGCTACTTCGTTGAATAGGGCTCGAAATAGATATGCTGGCGTTTGTGCTTTCTTGAGTTTGGTTAGTTGATAACAGAAGGGAGCCTTTATCTCGTTTCGATCGTATTGCGCTGTCAATGCAATTATCAAGAGCTTGGGTAGCAGTTTCAATGATTGCTCAACAACTATTTCTTCTATGGTGGGAAGTCCGCCTTCAGTTAGCATGTTTAATACTGGTGTTGTGCGGAAAACACCGATGACGTTTCTGACTACATGATGGTAGTATGGTTTCAAACTGCTGATTGTTGTTTTTGGAGAATTGCCGTAAATCTCTAAGTCATATGCGATTTTACTTATCACTAGTGCTTTTACGAGTTTACATAGGGTGTTAATATCTACCCTTAGTTTCTTACTGGCTAGGTATGTAATTATGTTAGTAGGTCCAGCTAGTTTCTTAATTAGGGAGTTACAGTGGTGATTCCATTTGTATTTATTACTAAAATTTAATCCTACAATTTTAAGCTTATGCACATTTTTTATTATTATGCTATTTACATTGATGTTGATTTGTGGGCCGAGTTTTTTTCTACATATGTGTAACAGTTTACATATGTTAACAGAAAGTTTTGCTCCGGAGGTATTTGACCAAGTTAAAATATCCGTAATGAGCTTAGCAAGGAGGCACAATGTATACGTCATCACCGGAGATGAAGTAGTCCACGTGTTGATGCCTAGATATTATTTCGCTTAGTTCTACGAAGGCGATTATTAAACCATAGAGAGTGCTGACCCTTGGGGGATACCATTATATAAAGAAAATGTTGGAAAGTATATATTGTTGGCCCGTACACAAAACTTTCTATTTGTTAAAAACGATTTAACGAATCTAAGAATGTTGGTTCCGATTCTCCAGACTTTCAGTTTATTTAATATAAGGTGAATCCGTATTCTATGAAACGCCTTGCCGAAAGCGTATTCGTTATGTAATTATCGATGTACAATGTAATGTAATTTTCGCAAAACAATGTAATTTTCGCTACAATTTTCTCCAGTACTTTGGATATGGATATGCAAGAAATGGCTGGGAAATCATTAACCGTGTTTTTTACTGTCTGGGGTTTACGACTTTTTGGCCGCAATGCAGGTGTTGTCGGCAACAGTTATTTCAAGGCTACGCAATTTAGCATCATTAAATTGTGCTGAAAATTTATCATTACTGGACTGCTTGGACCATGCTTGTGCGAAAATAAGCGCGATGTCTGGATGGGAGGAAATTGTGCAATCTAGTGTTTCCACGCAGGTGATATGGGTGAACTGCGGATCACTGGTAAGGCGGCGGACGTTATGCCAGATTTTATTGTAGCTGTAGAGGAATGTGGGTTTCTTGTGAAAGTAAAGGGATTTGAATTTTTTTTCCTTTGAATGCTCTTCGGAAAATGTTATTGTTTTTTAACCACTATAAGGTTGGGTTGAGTTGAAGGGCCAAAGTTAATATGTTAGACCTGATATTTAGTTTAGCATGAGGTATGCTTCTTTTAATTAAGATTCCAATTCCTTGTTTGGAGTATGTTGCCTGTGGATGGTTGTGGAAAAATCCCATGTAGGCTTTGGGCGTGATTGCCTTTGAACAGGATGCAAGGTGTTTCTTGAATTGCAACTATATGTGGCGACTGATTTTGGATGAGTAGATGTAGCTCGTCGTAATTGTTTACACAACCTTTTATGTTCCATTGAAGGGTTAGAAACTGGTTACTTTGGGAGGAGCACTTTTTGGCAATATATGCTGAAGAATATTGATAAAAGCCGTTTTTGTTCGACCCTTCATCTGTGGATCTGATTAATAAGAACTTAGGGGTGTTAAATTTCTCGATAATGGTCGAAATTGGTGTTGAGTTATTTTTTTCTCACTGTTCTCAGAGGATCAGGGTCAAGGGAATCGTACAAATTGCCCTGAAGCATACTTGGCCACGTGGTCATAGCAAATTATGTAGTTAGATGATAACTGATAAGTTTATTATCAAAGGCGAGAGCACAATCTGTGGAAGCGTCTGTTCGGTTTGAAGGTTAGCCGATGATGTTATTTATTAAAAATAAAATTCGTCTCAGGAAAAAAGTTGGTTTTGGTCTAATTCATTTTTGGTTCAGTCAACATTGTGGCATATAACCAAACATTTTTTACATTTTACACACCAATACAAGACGATGACAAAAAAAATCAAGTGAGTTGACGTTATCAGTAATACAATTTTATTCAAATATCTTACGGCCATCAATGTATGTCAATAAGATTACACATAATTCGATCACTTTGGTTGCAATGATCAATCAGCAACGTTTTTGTCTCTGGTATATCAGCTGTATCCATCTTAACATAATCTAATTTTGAGTGTTTTTCTTCAATATAGCCTGGCAACGATGCAAAGGAAGTTTTTATAACTTCTTTTACTTTTTCCAGATGTTTCTGGAATCTCGTACAAGTTTCAATTCGCTGCCTTTTTTGCATCTCCATCATGACTCTCAAAGTCTCGCGTGCCTGGTGTGGTCGGAATTCATTCAATAAATGATGCATGTGTACAAACAATAGGCTCAAGTCATCTATCTACAAAAGAGAATAAATGGGAATTATAAACCGATTTTGTAATAGTACACTCTATATATTGTTATATTCATACACAAAATTTCGTCAATGCAAAAAACGAACAAACTAATAAATACTATTTAAATATGTAAATATACAATACACCTATATATATATTCTTTAGCTAGAAATAGAACTGCAACTCTTGATGATGTTTTCGTATGCTGAGCTTATTCCATCTATTGCTTTCTTAACAAGGCAGACAATAAGTGAGGAAAGTGGTTTGCTTTCATCTGTGGACCTGATTAATAAGAACATAGGAGTTTTACATTTCTCGTTAATGATCGGTATTGGTGTTGAGTTTTTTTTTCTTTTCTCATTGTTCTGGGGTTAAGGGAATCATAGAAATTGCCCTGAGAAATTGTCCACGTGGTCATAACAAATTATGTAGTTGTCACACTCACGAACTAACTCACGCAGCGTTTTTTAAGAAAAAGGAGGAGTGAGAGAGACGGATAGATGATAGCTGGTAATTTTATTATCAAAGGCGAGATGACAATGTGTGGAAGCGTCTGTTCGGTTTGAAGGTTAGCCGATGACGTTATTTATAAAAAATAAAATTCGTCTCAGAAAACATGTTGTTGTTGGTATAATTAATTTTTGGTTCAGTCTACATTGTGGCATATGACCAAACATTTTTGTCATTTAACACACCAATACAAGACGATGACAAAATGAAGTGGATTGACCTTATCAGTAACACAATTTTATTCAAATATCTTACGCCCATCAATGTATGTCAATAAGATTACACATAATTCGATCACTTTGGTTGCAATGATAAATCAGTAACGTTTTTGTCTCTGGTATATCAGCTGTATCCATCTTAACATAATCTAATTTTGAGTGTTTTTCTTCAATATAGCCTGGCAACGATGCAAAAGAAGTTTTTATAACCTCTTTTACTTTTTCCAGATGTTTCTGGAATCATTTATGGATGGAATAACGCTATCACGAAGAACGACAAAGTAGTTCATCGCTTGGAGAACTATATAACCAAGACGGCAACCCCTTGGCAAATGCCAACCTATGAGTTTATGATAAAGGGGGAGTCCTTAAGGATGGAAAATAATTCAAAGGTTCTTGTGGGATTTTCCATCTGCAGGCTAAGAATCCTGCCAGTAATGGGCGACAAGCAAGCAATTGAACCCGCTGGTCGCCATGAAGCTGGTTCTGATTGATCGCCACCACAACAAAGTGCTTCAGTATGTCCTCCTTGCAGAGTATGCCACAAGAGACGTTGCGCCATTCTGGTCACATTAGCCATTTCGGGTGGGCAGCAAATTGTCGTCCTGGTATCGGCGTACTGCGCTTAGGATTGGGCGGCAGTACCAGCATACATGCTGCAACTGGTGGAGCACTGAAACAGGCTCCAACTATCCATACTTATTGGATGTGCGCATATTGGATGTCGCGCATAATACCATCTGGGGGAGCAACGGCACAAACGAAAGAGGTGAATACCTGCTACAAATTTTATTTGTATTAGGAGGACAGGAGGTATTAGACCTCAACATAGGCTGCCACAGTCTTTGCAAACTTGTTAGAGACTGGAAAGTGTCCAACGAACCACCGATGTCTTAAAATAGAATCATATCGACGGGCATATCAGGTAAAACTATAATAAATCCGAGGAAAAAACTGAGAGACAATAAGTCAGACTCCGGCTGCGACTTCACGAGGCGATAGTTGACACTTCCCCCGTGTAGAAACCTGATGGCAGCTACACAGGAACACAGGGCAAGCCTTCTACTTGAAACTCACTTTCTGGGCAATACACAAACAGATGTGAAACAAATTTGCCAAGACCAAGGGCTGAGGACTTGAAAGTCCCAATGGACTAAGTTCCATTAAAATCCCCAGGCGTGGAGGAAATCACGCCAGACCTACTCCAAAAAGGTAAATGCAAACTATTACGATATCTAAGAAGTAGTCTGACACTGGGTTATATACCAAACCAGTGGAGAACAGCAGAGGTAATGTTTATTCTGAAAATGGGTAAGAAAGACCCAAACCTACTAAAGCCCTACATATAGACCCAAGCCTACACAGAAGAGGTAACCAGGAAAACTACGCGTGCTCTACTGATTTGTCGTGTCCAATGAATGCAAAGTCCATAGACTGAGCCGCAATAGAATTTCTTTGAATCGATACTAGAAAGTAATATGAAGCATATTGACATCATTAGTCCTCCAGCCCACTTTTTAGAGCTAGAACATGTTGTCAAGAGCTATTTTAAAGGCTATGACAAAAGTGTTCGAAGCACGTTGCTCAATAAGAAAGAACTTTAAGGGGAAGAAAGAACCATAGTGGAGCAAGAAGTTATCCAATCTTTGGGCCAAAACATATAACCTGTTCATCGTTGCCAAACGTTCCTGAGACTGGGAGAGCTATAAAATGAGACTCAGCTTCTATAATAATGAAATAAAAAAAAAGCTACAAGAGAAAGGAAGTTCTGTAAGACAATCATTCAGAGTCCAGATGCGGCAAGACGCCACAAGGCGCTAACAAAAATGGGGGAAATACAAATGGCTCTAAAAAAAAAAATTATGGCAGCTACGCGGATGTTGGGAACAGAGGGCAATACTTCTACTTGAAGCTCACTGTCCGGACAGCCGCCAATGCACAAGCAGATGTGAAACAAATTTGCTATGACCAAGGGCTGATACTGACAGACACAAGGAAGATATTCTAGAAAGGGCGTATGGAATGGGCAGTAAACTCATTTTGGGCCATTAAATCCCCAGGTGTGGATGAAATCACGCAAGACCTACTCCAAAAAGGTAAAGCCAAGCTATTACGATATCCATCAATTATTTTAAGTAGTCTAGCACTAGGTTATATACCAAACCAGTCAAGACGGGCAGAGGTAATGTTTATTCCGAAAATGGGTAAGAAAGAACCAAGTCTACAAACGTTCTACAGACCAATCAGCCTAACATCGTTTCTCTTTAAAACTCTCTTCAATACTGCGAGCATGCACCAGATCAATAGAAACTGCACACTATCAACTGACGGAAACTATAGAAGGCGCACTAGAAGCGAAAGAAATAGTTTTACGTGCTTTCTTGGATATTGAAGGAGCATTTGACAATACATCGCATGATGCAGTTAGTCGAGCTCTTAACAAGAAAGAAGTAAACCCTACAGTATCGAAATGGAGGTACGCATCAATGACACCCTGTTTGAAGACATTGAATTTTACATTGTCGACAATAATTTCATCAAACCAGACGCTATCATCGGAATGAGTCTTCTTAAAAAGGCGGTTGTGACGATTGAACAAGGAATGCTGACGATTTCCATGCTAAGTGAAACATCGCAAAAAACAAACGTGGTTGAAGTTTTCATTTGTCACAATGATACCGATGATCTAGCAGTTACCGTAGAAGAATACCAAGAGAAAAATGTTTACCTGGCTTCAATATCTGAGAGTACTTTCAAAGAAAATAATAATTTTCCTGATTTATCATCCTTACAGAGTGAATTTCGTAGCATTGTCCAAGACCTTGTAGCATGTTATTCTCCAAAAATCCCCAGCCAGTCACCCATTCAGATGAAAATTGTGCCAATCAATGACGAGCCTGTCTACAGATCACCGAGCAGATTTCCACCGCTAGAGAGAAGGATTATTCATCAGCAAGTGGATCAAAGAAGGCGTTGCTCGGGAAGTAGTGTCTGACTATGCCAGCCAAGTGGTTCTCGTCAAAAAGAAAGATGGCACCAATCGATCTACATTGATGATCTTGTGGTGGCATTATAAATTTAAGAAAGGTATTGGATGTGGCTGCTTATAATGGACTGAAAATCAAGTGGATAAGTGCCAGATACTTCAAGAGGAAATCGAATCCCTTGGGCATCGCATTTTTAAGGGCACTATCGCACCCTCTACCGCGAAGACGAAAGCTGTTGTCAACTTCCCGACTCCAACAACTGTTAAACAATTGCAGAGTTTTCTCGGAAATTCGATTCCAGAAAGAGACACTCCTCTTTCAGCATCGGGCCGATGAAAGATACAAAAGAGGGATATAGGTACATATTGGCGATCATTGATGGTTTTACGAAGTTTTGTTGGCTCTTTCCAACGAAGACTCTTGTTTCCGAGGAAGTTATTGGAAAATTTGAGATTATCGCCGAAATTTTTGGTTACCCACACAATATCGTCACGGATCGAGGAGGTGCTTTTCTTCCAATAACTTTCAAGATTTTTGTAAAGAGCATTGCATGAAGCTGCACTTTGTTACTGTTGGTGTGCCACGTGGAAACGGCCAAGTGGAGCATCTGCACTCGATCGTCATTTCTTGCTTGACAAAACTTTCTATGGACAATCCCGAGAAATGGTTCCAGCACATGAAGCCGGTTCAGCAAGTGTTAAATTCGACGTATCATCGGTCTATTCAAACAACTCAGTTTTAGTTGCTGATCGGAACGAGAATGAAGACTAGCAAAGAGTACGTTTAATGCAGATAATCAATGAGGAATATCAGATACAATTTGAAGAGTCACGGATGGAGCAGCGAAATCAAGCCCCTCGCTATGGCTTCCTTGGCTTGATTTCGCTGCTCCATCCGTGACTCTTCAAATTGTATCTGATATTCCTCATTGATTATCTGCATTAAACGTACTCTTTGCTAGTCATCATTCTCGTTCCGATCAGCAACTAAAACTGAAAACATCAAGTATTTCAATAAAACAACAAGCTGAAAACTCAAAGTATTTCAATAAAAGGCGGCGACAAGCAACTCAATGCTCTGTGGGTGATCTTGTGGCCATCGAGCGAGTTCAGTTTGGAACTAGTCTACCGTTCTATCTATACCTCCGACCGCTGTTCGAACAACAAAGAGGAACAGCGAATGCAAGTAATAAATATCTTCCTTTTTTAGTTAGAAAGTCGATTAACAACTCGGCCACTTGACAATTCACTGTCCTCAGTGATCTCTGGTTACAATGCTAGTATTCCTGTCGAACTGTATAAAAAGCAAGTTATTTCCGTTACAGGTTACCAAACACATAAACACACACATCCAAATCAATCTTATGTTGACTGACTTATGTTGTGTATGACTTATGTTGTTATCCTTTATGGATTGAATAACGCTATCATGACGAACGAGAAAGTAGTTCATCGCTTGAAGAACTATATAACCAAGACGGGAACCCCTTGGGTAAATGCCAACCTAAGAGTTATAGATAAAGGGGACGGCCTAAGGATTGAAAGGAATTCAAAGTTTCTTGTGGGAATTTCCCTCTTCAGGCTAAGAATCCTGCCAGTAACAGGCGACAAGAAAACAATTGAACCCGCTAGTCACCATGAAGCTGGTTCAGATTGTTCTCTAACACAGCAAAGTGCTAACCCGGACATTCTTCAGGACATTCACCGAGGACGCGTACAAGGGCTAAATGGTAGAACCCGACAACTTACTTACTCAACCGGAAAGGAGACGTCAGTAGAAAAGGTTTGTTTCGTCTGCCTACTTTCAGCGATGAAGACCAAGCTACGGTGAAATTTATGAAATAATCATAAACCTGGGGATGTAATTCCATGTGCAGTAAAAATATTAAATTTTTTAATATCCATTAAATGGAAAAAGCAAGTAATGACTCCATGTGGGTTGCTTGATGTAACTTTCATTACCCGAGATGTAGATCTTTACCAATTGCGTTCTGCCTTTAAGTAGTATATATAATATATATATATATACTATAATATTTATAAATTTTTATTTAAATATATATATATGTATAGGTATGTATATAAAAGGTTTTACAGATATTTCAAAAACTTTATTATCGGCTGGAAGTACAATCAAAACATGTATAAATGGCACTCGACTTCGTTCATATGGCTACCGCGGGAACGTTCCAATTTTCAACGACTCGGCCACACTTTTCGGCCAAAACGGCCGCTATTTCGCGTTTTTCCAACGTTGTCGGCTTGTTGGTATAAAGCAATCAGTCCCGTGCCATCCTCCGACGCGTGCATTTGTCTTCGTCGGTGCATTACGCGAACAAAAACGTAAGCCCCGCGGCCCCGCCACCAAAAACAATGTCGCGAGTGCCCCACAAGGTAAAGAAACCAAAGCATCGTGCAGTGCAGTGTTTCGGTGTCGTGTGCGATTGGTCCGCTCCCTCTCGTCCCCCTCCTTCATAAGCCACTGCTGCGCATTCTCGGTCGCAACTCCCGTTTGATTTTATCAGGCGGGTTGAGGCATGACTGAGAGTGCGTAGAATCTGACGTAGCGGATTTTAGAGGTGTAATTTGTTGGTGGACCAACTCCAATCGATGTACAGGCATAACACCTGCATCGATTGTGTGTACACTTCTTATCTCTGCTTTACCACTCGCAGTCGGAGTTGTATTTTTGTCTAATATCTCCGTTTGGTGCCGCTTTTCTTACACTGCGGTCTCACCCTCTACGTGCGTAGTGATGTAGCTTACCAACTTTAACCTCAATACGGCCTCTGTCCCAATCCGGAATTAAATTTTCTGTGGTTAAGACTCCAGGTCCTTAAGCATTTAATCCACTACTGCTTTATTTATAGAAGTCCAAATATGGATAGCAATTCAACTTTTAACGAATTTGATGTGCTGTCCTACTCCATCTCAAGAATTGTATCCTTGTATCCTCGCACTGAAATTGCCATTGCGAGCGATTTCAATGTACACAATTCTAATTGTCTTCGACATTCGGGCCAGACAACATCCCAAGGAAGGTATGTTGAAATCTTGGCTGAGGTAAAAAATCTGACCCAGCTAGTAAATGAGCCCACACGAAAACCTGACATTGCAGATCATTCCGCCAACACCATGAACCTGTTTCTCACCTCTCATCCTGAAAAATATTCTATTGACATTCTGTCACCTCTAGGCTCGTCTGACCATTGTGTCGTATCAGCTAATTTCTTGTTATCGCCACAAACAGTTAGAGAACAAATTTCTAAAAGAACAGTATGGCTATATAGAAAGCCGACTGGAGCGGTCTAAACAACTTCTTTAGGAATTTTAACTGGGCACTATGCTTCCTCGATAGTGAGGTGGATGCCGCTGCTGATATGCTCACAAACATTCTTCTGCTGGGCATGAGATCCTTCATTCCTCATAAAGTGGAGTGTATCAAGCCCAAAGCAAACGCATGGTACGACTCGAGCTGTAAAGAGGCTACCAGGCAAGAGAATTGAATTTCTGGATACACAAAGCAAACCCTACTGAGGAAAACCGGAATAAGTTTAAACGAACCAGAAATTACTGTAATGCAATTATAAGACGCGTGAAATTCTCTTATGAGCAAAATTTGAGGCAAAAAGTGGTACAATGTCCCAAGGGTAGCAAAAACAAAAACAATGACATCCCAGATGTCAGCTCTTTAGACAAAGCGAATCTGCTTGCGGCGCATTTTGCAGCTAGCTCAACACTGCCAGATTCCAATATGCCGCCACCTGTACTAGAGAGCGTTGATTTCACCATGGGGCAAATCCACTTCCGCACTCCGGATGGTATTCCCCCTATTCTTCTGAAGTGTTCTTCTGCATTGGTAAGCCACTGCGTAAGCTTTTTCATCTATCCTACTCTTTAGGTCTCTTTCCGAGCAGATGGAAAACAGCATTTGTCCAGCCCGTTCCTAAAAAGGGCGAATCTTCGTCACCCACCTAGTACCGACCCATAGCACTTCCGTCCCTTCTTTCTAAGGTCATGGAAACGCTGATAAATCGTCAGCTTATGAAATATCTCGAATCGCGGAAGCTTCTTAATGACCGGCAGTATGGTTTCCGCAGCAACAGGTCCACTGGTGATCTGATAGCTTATCTCACCGAAAGGTGGAACCAATCTTTACACAATGCAGGCGAAAGCAAGATCGTTGCGCTTGATGTTTTCAAGGCATTTGACAGAGTTTGGCAAGCGCTCCTGTCGAAAATGCGTGCTTATGGTGTCGATGAATATCTTCTTCAATGGATTAGAAATTACCTTTCGAACCGTTCAATTCATGTTGTTTTGGATAGGTTGAAGTCTGATATCCACTAAATAAATGCTGGTGTTAACCAAGGCTCTGTTCTGTCTCCGACACTCTTTCTCATTTTTATAAATGTTCTCTTGTCTGCTACTTCTAATACAATCCATTCATTCGCTGATGGCAGCACCGTCAGCTTTTCATATTCGTTCCAAGACTCACGACCTCGCCCTTCGGCCGTATTGATTAATATTTATTACGTATATAGGTATATATGCATATACATATATATATCAAAATGTGTTTGCTATGGTATGAGGGGTCTCTCTCTAGGAGGTAGGTGAAATTGTAGGCAAAAACTACAATGCATTCAAAATTGTGATATTATGTGCTAAATTGGTTTTTTGTGTTCAATTATTGACCATATTTTGAATCGAACACAAAAATACGAATGGTTTAATGTCATGGAGGTACACAAACGAATAGTTGTAACGACAGTTCTCGAACGACAATCCACCACAGCACCTGCAAGATAAAGTTGAAAAGATCTTGTCAGAAACGCATTTCTCTCATCTCTCGCACTATACCTCCGCTGTTCGAACAACAAAGAGGAACAGCGAATGCAAGTAATAAATATCTTCCTTTTTTAGTTAGAAAGTTGATTAACAACTCGGCCACCCGACATTTCACTGTCCTCTGTGATCTCTGGTTACAATGCTAGTATTCCTGTCGAACTGTATAAAAAGCAAGTTATTTCCGTTACGGGTTACCAAACACATAAACACACACATCCAAGGCAATCCACGAATGACTTATGTTGTTATCCTTTATGGATTGAATAACGTCGAAGACAAACGACAAAGTAGTTCATCGCTTGGAGAACTATATAACCAAGACAGAAACCACATGGGCAAATGCCAACCTACGAGTTGTATATAAAGGAGACGTCCTTAAGGATGTAAAAGAATTCAAAGTTTCTTGTGGGAATTTCCCTCGACATTCACCGAGGACGCGTACTAGGGCTAAATGGTAGAACCCGACAACTTACTTACTCAACCCGAAAGGTGACGTCAGTAGGAAGGGTTTGTTTCGTCTGCCTACTATCAGCGATTAAGACCAAGCTACGGTGAAATTCGAGCGGAAGAACACATACCCGCTAGTACTGGCATCAACCTATATGCCATACGATGCAGAGAATGGCCCTCACTGACCAACTTACGGCGAATCTCGTGGTAGAAGCTAAGAGACAGAAGAGGCTATTTATCTAATTCATGAATAATCACAGACCGGGGGATGTAATTCGATGTGCAGTAAAAATAATACATTTTTTTATATCCAGTAAAAAGAAAAAAAAGTAATAACCCTATGTGGGTAGCTTGTGGCACGCTCGATGTAACTTTTATTACAATAAATCGATTGTAACGCGTGCTTTGTGCCTTGTGGCGAATTTCGTGCGAACTCGTGGGAATTTTGTATGTGCACATAAAATTATTTGAAAGCATTGTAAAAGAATTTATTTCTAATAACCAGCATGTCAGGTCAACTTATTTATCATTATATTCGAAGTACATTTACGAGAATTTAGAAAATCATTTATAGCATGAGTAGTAACTATATATAAATATATAATACCTAAGTATATACACACATATATATAGCTCTTTTGGGACCACCAGTGTCGTTATTTATTTATTTATTTTATTATTACATGATTTTTTTAACATGTAAATTGAAATTTACGAGAAGAGAAGTGAAAAATTAGCTGGTCAAGAGCAGTGGAACCTATGGAAATTTCAGGTTAAGATAATTCTCAATGCTGCTGATCTGCTGAAATATATTGATGGGGCGGCTACTTATCCCGTAGTTGGAGGTAACATTAAGGTTGAAAACTTAGCTGCAGCTGAAGCAACATGGAGACGTGGAGATAGCAAAGCACAAAAGATCATTGTGACAAGCATGGCAAATCAGTCACTTCTGCACATAATAAACTGCACAACTGCTAGAGAAATGTGGCTTAAACTCGGGACAATTTATGAAGCAAAGTCAAAGGAAGGCATACATATGATTCAGCAACGTTTTTATATGTTCTCCATGGACCCTGTTGATGATGTGGCTACACATATATCTAAATTGCTGGCACTCGTCCAACAATTGGCAGATGTTTGAGAAAAAATGTCTGGCTCCATGATAATCACCAAGGTGTTGATGACTTTACCAGAGCATTACGGTCATTTTTATAGTGCATGGGAGTCTACTGCAAGAGATGCACAAACAGTAGATAATTTGACATCGCGATTAGTTCTGGAAGAATCACGGCACATCAGGCGTGTGGCGGGGCAGAAGGCAGCAATGCATTGATAGCGAAGAAATTTGGGCATAGTTCTTAAAAACCGCAAGAGAAGGGAACAAGAAACCAGATAAAGCAAGGCAAATGCTTTGTATGCAAAAAGCTGGACACTGGAAGCGGGACTGTCCAGAGAGATTATCAAGGGGGAATACAAGTTCTAAGAGAGGAGAAGCTTTTATTTGTGAAGCAGCAGCAGCGGAACAAATTGGAAAGGAACAAGAATGGTTTGTAGACTCCGGGGCAAGCGATTATATGACGAAGAAAAAAGTGTGGTTGGTCAATTACGTGCAGTTTAAATCACCAGTTCTCGTTCGCATAGGAAATGGCACAACGATCAACCCAATTCGAAAAGGTGATGTTAATGTGCTTTCTTTTGCCGAAGAAAGATGGAAACCAAATCATATGGTTGATATATTGTACGTTCCAGACATACTTGTAAATTTGTTCTCACTGAATAGTGCTTTGGAAAAAGGTTTCGTTTTTGGTCAGATAATTCCAAATGCAAATTAATTAAAAACGGAACTATTCTTGCAGTGGGAGTACGCGAATCGAAACTTTTTAAGCTTCTTGTCAAAGTGACGACGGAGACCGATCAAATGTTTGCGAATGTTGCCGTAAAGAAAACTGACACACTTCAGTTGTGGCATGAGAGATTTCCAAATTCCGGTCAAAGATAATTATAATTTCGCATGTGATGGTTGCATGTATGGGAAACAGTGTCGTTCTGTGTTCAGTTAATCTGAAAGAAAGTCTTCATCTGTTTTGCGGCTGGTACATACAGGCGTTTGTGGGCCAATGCAGCAGCAATCAATAGGAGGATCAAAATACTTTCTCTTATTTAAGGACGATTTTTCTCACTATCGAAAGTTATATTTTATGAAGGAAAAATCAGAAGTTTTTAGATTTCTTCAGTTCTTTCTAAACGAGGTACAAGCTGAGACAGGAGATCTGGTTCGAATGCTACGTAGTAACAATGGCTCTGAATATGTGAATGAAAACGTCAAACAGCTGCTAAATATGCAATGCCTTATACGCCGGAGCAGAACGATTCAGCGGAACGCGAGATGAGAACTATAATGGAATCAGCGAGATCGATGACACATGCCAAACTTTTAAGCTATAAGTTCTGGGCAGAGGCTGTGAGTACTGCTGTTCATGTTTTGAATAAAACAGGTAAGAGCACAGTGGAAAGAAAGACTCCATATGAGCTTTGATTTGGTTCAAAGCCTGATATCGGTTCCTTACGCATTTTTGGTTCAGACGTATATGTGCATGTTCCAGGACAGAAGAGAAGGTAGTTGGATGCAAAATCAAAAAAGGGAGTTTTTATTGGTTATGAAGATTGCGTAAAGGGCTATAGAGTATATATTCCGGAGCAGAACAAGGTTGAGACAACTCGAAACGTAGTGTTTACCAAAACAATGCGGCTGATAATGAAGATGCTGGAATCAAAGATGCAGAAATCGAGGATGCTATTGGTGACCATAGTTTCGGAAACTCAACTGATGATAGCTTGCAGCTGGTTCGTGACGAGAGCGTTATTAGTTCTGGAACTTGTGGCGGTGTTTGCAGTCAGGCTGTTGCCGATTTGATCGAAGGTATTGAGCCTTCAAATCCAATTCAACCATTTGAAGATATAAGGAGTAGGCTGAGAAAAAGGAACACAACACAGAAAACAACAGGTAGTGTGAATTTCACTGTTTCAGAAAGTTTTGCTTTTGTTGCAGAATCAGATTCTCCGGTCAGCTATGAAGATGCCATAAGTTCCAAGGAGTCTGAATATTGGAAAACAGCAATGGACGAAGAAATGTCGTCGTTAAGAAAGAATGACACCTGGGTTTTAGTGCAGTTACCTACCAATCGAAAGCTTATAGACATCAAGTGGGTTTATCAGAAGAAAAATGCTACTGATAATGAGGAAATAAGGTTCAAAGCGAGACTCGTTGCTCGTAGGTTTGATCAGCAGTACGGCATAGATTATTTGGAAACATTTAGTCCAGTAGCGAAATTTTCATCAGTAAGGGTCATATTGAGTATAGCTGCATCGGAAAATTTAAGTTCGTAATTTAATTTTAGTTCGATGTGAAGACAGCGTTCTTAAATGGAAGAATAGAAGAGGAGATTTATGGAAAGCAGCCGATGGGTTATGATGATCATAGCGGACGAGTTTGTAAGCTAAAAAAGAGCTTGTACGGTCTCAAGCAATCTTCACGGTGCTGGAATCAAACATATACGAAGCTATTAAAGGACTTCAACCTAAGGCCAAGCCGTGCAGATTCATGTGTTTTTGTGAGCCATTATAACAAAAAGAAATTTTTTTGGCAATATATATTGATGATGGTCTCATGGCTGCAACAGACGAGAATGTAAGCCTGTGCACTTATGTAAAAAGGAATTTTGAAATCAAAGTTTTTCCGGCTAAGCACTTTCTGGGACTAGAAATAAGACTACACGATGGTTCTATACATCTCAGTCAGTCTCAGTGCATACTGAGCAGGGTGGTACAAAGATTTAATCTAGCAGAAGCGGCTGTGGTATCAACTGCAGCTGTGGTATCAATCGCAGCGACACAAATGCGTTTCCTTATCTACGACGGAATCGGAGTACGTAGCAGCGTCAGAGGCGGTCAAGGAGTTTGGTTTTATTCGTCGATAACCATAGTGCCATCCGATTAATTACAAACCCAGAATTTCACAAAAGGACTAAGCATATCGACGTTAGGTTTCATTTTATTCGTGAAAAATATACTGATGGTTTTTTCAGCTTAGAATATATTCATACGGACAATCAACTCAGTGATATATTTACAAAACCACTTGCTAAGGTCAGATTCCTGCGTCTTAAATAACTTTTGAATATTGTGTCAAAACATGAATTGAAGTAATTTTTTTTTGATTCTGATTAATTTTTTTTTTAATTGAATTGTTAATTGTATTGCATACTTATAAAAGTGGGAGTGTTGAGAAATTTATAATATGTATAAATCCAGAACTTTCATTTTCTTTTCATACGATGTATAACACTTTTCTTATTGATTTTAATAAAGCTTTTCTTTAGTCTTTGTATAGCACTCAAAGCGATTGCATTAGCGTTTTCTTCCAACAGGCCATCGCTGTGCGGCCAAGCCGAAGGCGGGAGAAATTTATGCACACACGGTTACAGCTGGTAGCTGGGTAGTGGTGGTATTTGTGTAGTGGTGTTTTTGCCTTTGCCAGTTTAGGAGACGGTTTCTTTTTGTCAGCGTATTGATGAGAATTTGAAGGTCGACTTTAGAGCAGTTACTAAACATGATTGCTGGAGTGCGAGCACATTCTTTTGCTTTATTATCTGCGAATTCATTGCCAGAAATTCCCATATGGCTTGGTATAAATAAGAGGTGGTTATTGTTCGGATTGCCAGTTGCTTGTTTTGATGACCAGCTATCGGAACAGATAATGTGTTTACCACCATGATGGATTACACATTTAATAGCTTCTAATATGGCTAAAGTCTCAGCTGTGTAGTCCGACAGAAGTCCCAGCTTAATAATAGCTCCATCTTCCTGGACGATAGCGAAAGAAATAGTGTCTTTTGTTTTTGAACCATAAGTAAAGATGAGTTTGCAGCCTTGTGTTTTGAAAATTTCGGCTACTTCGTTGAATAGGGCTCGAAATAGATATGCTGGCGTTTGTGCTTTCTTGAGTTTGGTTAGTTGATAACAGAAGGGAGCCTTTATCTCGTTTCGATCGTATTGCGCTGTCAATGCAATTATCAAGAGCTTGGGTAGCAGTTTCAATGATTGCTCAACAACTATTTCTTCTATGGTGGGAAGTCCGCCTTCAGTTAGCATGTTTAATACTGGTGTTGTGCGGAAAACACCGATGACGTTTCTGACTACATGATGGTAGTATGGTTTCAAACTGCTGATTGTTGTTTTTGGAGAATTGCCGTAAATCTCTAAGTCATATGCGATTTTACTTATCACTAGTGCTTTTACGAGTTTACATAGGGTGTTAATATCTACCCTTAGTTTCTTACTGGCTAGGTATGTAATTATGTTAGTAGGTCCAGCTAGTTTCTTAATTAGGGAGTTACAGTGGTGATTCCATTTGTATTTATTACTAAAATTTAATCCTACAATTTTAAGCTTATGCACATTTTTTATTATTATGCTATTTACATTGATGTTGATTTGTGGGCCGAGTTTTTTTCTACATATGTGTAACAGTTTACATATGTTAACAGAAAGTTTTGCTCCGGAGGTATTTGACCAAGTTAAAATATCCGTAATGAGCTTAGCAAGGAGGCACAATGTATACGTCATCACCGGAGATGAAGTGGTCCACGTGTTGATGCCTAGATATTATTTCGCTTAGTTCTACGAAGGCGATTATTAAACCATAGAGAGTGCTGACCCTTGGGGGATACCATTATATAAAGAAAATGTTGGAAAGTATATATTGTTGGCCCGTACACAAAACTTTCTATTTGTTAAAAACGATTTAACGAATCTAAGAATGTTGGTTCCGATTCTCCAGACTTTCAGTTTATTTAATATAAGGTGAATCCGTATTCTATGAAACGCCTTGCCGAAAGCGTATTCGTTATGTAATTATCGATGTACAATGTAATGTAATTTTCGCAAAACAATGTAATTTTCGCTACAATTTTCTCCAGTACTTTGGATATGGATATGCAAGAAATGGCTGGGAAATCATTAACCGTGTTTTTTACTGTCTGGGGTTTACGACTTTTTGGCCGCAATGCAGGTGTTGTCGGCAACAGTTATTTCAAGGCTACGCAATTTAGCATCATTAAATTGTGCTGAAAATTTATCATTACTGGACTGCTTGGACCATGCTTGTGCGAAAATAAGCGCGATGTCTGGATGGGAGGAAATTGTGCAATCTAGTGTTTCCACGCAGGTGATATGGGTGAACTGCGGATCACTGGTAAGGCGGCGGACGTTATGCCAGATTTTATTGTAGCTGTAGAGGAATGTGGGTTTCTTGTGAAAGTAAAGGGATTTGAATTTTTTTTCCTTTGAATGCTCTTCGGAAAATGTTATTGTTTTTTAACCACTATAAGGTTGGGTTGAGTTGAAGGGCCAAAGTTAATATGTTAGACCTGATATTTAGTTTAGCATGAGGTATGCTTCTTTTAATTAAGATTCCAATTCCTTGTTTGGAGTATGTTGCCTGTGGATGGTTGTGGAAAAATCCCATGTAGGCTTTGGGCGTGATTGCCTTTGAACAGGATGCAAGGTGTTTCTTGAATTGCAACTATATGTGGCGACTGATTTTGGATGAGTAGATGTAGCTCGTCGTAATTGTTTACACAACCTTTTATGTTCCATTGAAGGGTTAGAAACTGGTTACTTTGGGAGGAGCACTTTTTGGCAATATATGCTGAAGAATATTGATAAAAGCCGTTTTTGTTCGACCCTTCATCTGTGGATCTGATTAATAAGAACTTAGGGGTGTTAAATTTCTCGATAATGGTCGAAATTGGTGTTGAGTTATTTTTTTCTCACTGTTCTCAGAGGATCAGGGTCAAGGGAATCGTACAAATTGCCCTGAAGCATACTTGGCCACGTGGTCATAGCAAATTATGTAGTTAGATGATAACTGATAAGTTTATTATCAAAGGCGAGAGCACAATCTGTGGAAGCGTCTGTTCGGTTTGAAGGTTAGCCGATGATGTTATTTATTAAAAATAAAATTCGTCTCAGGAAAAAAGTTGTTTTTGGTCTAATTCATTTTTGGTTCAGTCAACATTGTGGCATATAACCAAACATTTTTTACATTTTACACACCAATACAAGACGATGACAAAAAAAATCAAGTGAGTTGACGTTATCAGTAATACAATTTTATTCAAATATCTTACGGCCATCAATGTATGTCAATAAGATTACACATAATTCGATCACTTTGGTTGCAATGATCAATCAGCAACGTTTTTGTCTCTGGTATATCAGCTGTATCCATCTTAACATAATCTAATTTTGAGTGTTTTTCTTCAATATAGCCTGGCAACGATGCAAAGGAAGTTTTTATAACTTCTTTTACTTTTTCCAGATGTTTCTGGAATCTCGTACAAGTTTCAATTCGCTGCCTTTTTTGCATCTCCATCATGACTCTCAAAGTCTCGCGTGCCTGGTGTGGTCGGAATTCATTCAATAAATGATGCATGTGTACAAACAATAGGCTCAAGTCATCTATCTACAAAAGAGAATAAATGGGAATTATAAACCGATTTTGTAATAGTACACTCTATATATTGTTATATTCATACACAAAATTTCGTCAATGCAAAAAACGAACAAACTAATAAATACTATTTAAATATGTAAATATACAATACACCTATATATATATTCTTTAGCTAGAAATAGAACTGCAACTCTTGATGATGTTTTCGTATGCTGAGCTTATTCCATCTATTGCTTTCTTAACAAGGCAGACAATAAGTGAGGAAAGTGGTTTGCTTTCATCTGTGGACCTGATTAATAAGAACATAGGAGTTTTACATTTCTCGTTAATGATCGGTATTGGTGTTGAGTTTTTTTTTCTTTTCTCATTGTTCTGGGGTTAAGGGAATCATAGAAATTGCCCTGAGAAATTGTCCACGTGGTCATAACAAATTATGTAGTTGTCACACTCACGAACTAACTCACGCAGCGTTTTTTAAGAAAAAGGAGGAGTGAGAGAGACGGATAGATGATAGCTGGTAATTTTATTATCAAAGGCGAGATGACAATGTGTGGAAGCGTCTGTTCGGTTTGAAGGTTAGCCGATGACGTTATTTATAAAAAATAAAATTCGTCTCAGAAAACATGTTGTTGTTGGTATAATTAATTTTTGGTTCAGTCTACATTGTGGCATATGACCAAACATTTTTGTCATTTAACACACCAATACAAGACGATGACAAAATGAAGTGGATTGACCTTATCAGTAACACAATTTTATTCAAATATCTTACGCCCATCAATGTATGTCAATAAGATTACACATAATTCGATCACTTTGGTTGCAATGATAAATCAGTAACGTTTTTGTCTCTGGTATATCAGCTGTATCCATCTTAACATAATCTAATTTTGAGTGTTTTTCTTCAATATAGCCTGGCAACGATGCAAAAGAAGTTTTTATAACCTCTTTTACTTTTTCCAGATGTTTCTGGAATCATTTATGGATGGAATAACGCTATCACGAAGAACGACAAAGTAGTTCATCGCTTGGAGAACTATATAACCAAGACGGCAACCCCTTGGCAAATGCCAACCTATGAGTTTATGATAAAGGGGGAGTCCTTAAGGATGGAAAATAATTCAAAGGTTCTTGTGGGATTTTCCATCTGCAGGCTAAGAATCCTGCCAGTAATGGGCGACAAGCAAGCAATTGAACCCGCTGGTCGCCATGAAGCTGGTTCTGATTGATCGCCACCACAACAAAGTGCTTCAGTATGTCCTCCTTGCAGAGTATGCCACAAGAGACGTTGCGCCATTCTGGTCACATTAGCCATTTCGGGTGGGCAGCAAATTGTCGTCCTGGTATCGGCGTACTGCGCTTAGGATTGGGCGGCAGTACCAGCATCCATGCTGCAACTGGTGGAGCACTGAAACAGGCTCCAACTATCCATACTTATTGGATGTGCGCATATTGGATGTCGCGCATAATACCATCTGGGGGAGCAACGGCACAAACGAAAGAGGTGAATACCTGCTACAAATTTTATTTGTATTAGGAGGACAGGAGGTATTAGACCTCAACATAGGCTGCCACAGTCTTTGCAAACTTGTTAGAGACTGGAAAGTGTCCAACGAACCACCGATGTCTTAAAATAGAATCATATCGACGGGCATATCAGGTAAAACTATAATAAATCCGAGGAAAAAACTGAGAGACAATAAGTCAGACTCCGGCTGCGACTTCACGAGGCGATAGTTGACACTTCCCCCGTGTAGAAACCTGATGGCAGCTACACAGGAACACAGGGCAAGCCTTCTACTTGAAACTCACTTTCTGGGCAATACACAAACAGATGTGAAACAAATTTGCCAAGACCAAGGGCTGAGGACTTGAAAGTCCCAATGGACTAAGTTCCATTAAAATCCCCAGGCGTGGAGGAAATCACGCCAGACCTACTCCAAAAAGGTAAATGCAAACTATTACGATATCTAAGAAGTAGTCTGACACTGGGTTATATACCAAACCAGTGGAGAACAGCAGAGGTAATGTTTATTCTGAAAATGGGTAAGAAAGACCCAAACCTACTAAAGCCCTACATATAGACCCAAGCCTACACAGAAGAGGTAACCAGGAAAACTACGCGTGCTCTACTGATTTGTCGTGTCCAATGAATGCAAAGTCCATAGACTGAGCCGCAATAGAATTTCTTTGAATCGATACTAGAAAGTAATATGAAGCATATTGACATCATTAGTCCTCCAGCCCACTTTTTAGAGCTAGAACATGTTGTCAAGAGCTATTTTAAAGGCTATGACAAAAGTGTTCGAAGCACGTTGCTCAATAAGAAAGAACTTTAAGGGGAAGAAAGAACCATAGTGGAGCAAGAAGTTATCCAATCTTTGGGCCAAAACATATAACCTGTTCATCGTTGCCAAACGTTCCTGAGACTGGGAGAGCTATAAAATGAGACTCAGCTTCTATAATAATGAAATAAAAAAAAAGCTACAAGAGAAAGGAAGTTCTGTAAGACAATCATTCAGAGTCCAGATGCGGCAAGACGCCACAAGGCGCTAACAAAAATGGGGGAAATACAAATGGCTCTAAAAAAAAAAATTATGGCAGCTACGCGGATGTTGGGAACAGAGGGCAATACTTCTACTTGAAGCTCACTGTCCGGACAGCCGCCAATGCACAAGCAGATGTGAAACAAATTTGCTATGACCAAGGGCTGATACTGACAGACACAAGGAAGATATTCTAGAAAGGGCGTATGGAATGGGCAGTAAACTCATTTTGGGCCATTAAATCCCCAGGTGTGGATGAAATCACGCAAGACCTACTCCAAAAAGGTAAAGCCAAGCTATTACGATATCCATCAATTATTTTAAGTAGTCTAGCACTAGGTTATATACCAAACCAGTCAAGACGGGCAGAGGTAATGTTTATTCCGAAAATGGGTAAGAAAGAACCAAGTCTACAAACGTTCTACAGACCAATCAGCCTAACATCGTTTCTCTTTAAAACTCTCTTCAATACTGCGAGCATGCACCAGATCAATAGAAACTGCACACTATCAACTGACGGAAACTATAGAAGGCGCACTAGAAGCGAAAGAAATAGTTTTACGTGCTTTCTTGGATATTGAAGGAGCATTTGACAATACATCGCATGATGCAGTTAGTCGAGCTCTTAACAAGAAAGAAGTAAACCCTACAGTATAGAAATGGAGGTACGCATCAATGACACCCTGTTTGAAGACATTGAATTTTACATTGTCGACAATAATTTCATCAAACCAGACGCTATCATCGGAATGAGTCTTCTTAAAAAGGCGGTTGTGACGATTGAACAAGGAATGCTGACGATTTCCATGCTAAGTGAAACATCGCAAAAAACAAACGTGGTTGAAGTTTTCATTTGTCACAATGATACCGATGATCTAGCAGTTACCGTAGAAGAATACGAAGAGAAAAATGTTTACCTGGCTTCAATATCTGAGAGTACTTTCAAAGAAAATAATAATTTTCCTGATTTATCATCCTTACAGAGTGAATTTCGTAGCATTGTCCAAGACCTTGTAGCATGTTATTCTCCAAAAATCCCCAGCCAGTCACCCATTCAGATGAAAATTGTGCCAATCAATGACGAGCCTGTCTACAGATCACCGAGCAGATTTCCACCGCTAGAGAGAAGGATTATTCATCAGCAAGTGGATCAAAGAAGGCGTTGCTCGTTAAGTAGTGTCTGACTATGCCAGCCAAGTGGTTCTCGTCAAAAAGAAAGATGGCACCAATCGATCTACATTGATGATCTTGTGGTGGCATTATAAATTTAAGAAAGGTATTGGATGTGGCTGCTTATAATGGACTGAAAATCAAGTGGATAAGTGCCAGATACTTCAAGAGGAAATCGAATCCCGAGAAATGGTTCCAGCACATGAAGCCGGTTCAGCAAGTGTTAAATTCGACGTATCATCGGTCTATTCAAACAACTCAGTTTTAGTTGCTGATCGGAACGAGAATGAAGACTAGCAAAGAGTACGTTTAATGCAGATAATCAATGAGGAATATCAGATACAATTTGAAGAGTCACGGATGGAGCAGCGAAATCAAGCCCCTCGCTATGGCTTCCTTGGCTTGATTTCGCTGCTCCATCCGTGACTCTTCAAATTGTATCTGATATTCCTCATTGATTATCTGCATTAAACGTACTCTTTGCTAGTCATCATTCTCGTTCCGATCAGCAACTAAAACTGAAAACATCAAGTATTTCAATAAAACAACAAGCTGAAAACTCAAAGTATTTCAATAAAAGGCGGCGACAAGCAACTCAATGCTCTGTGGGTGATCTTGTGGCCATCGAGCGAGTTCAGTTTGGAACTAGTCTACCGTTCTATCTATACCTCCGACCGCTGTTCGAACAACAAAGATGAACAGCGAATGCAAGTAATAAATATCTTCCTTTTTTAGTTAGAAAGTCGATTAACAACTCGGCCACTTGACAATTCACTGTCCTCAGTGATCTCTGGTTACAATGCTAGTATTCCTGTCGAACTGTATAAAAAGCAAGTTATTTCCGTTACAGGTTACCAAACACATAAACACACACATCCAAATCAATCTTATGTTGACTGACTTATGTTGTGTATGACTTATGTTGTTATCCTTTATGGATTGAATAACGCTATCATGACGAACGAGAAAGTAGTTCATCGCTTGAAGAACTATATAACCAAGACGGGAACCCCTTGGGTAAATGCCAACCTAAGAGTTATAGATAAAGGGGACGGCCTAAGGATTGAAAGGAATTCAAAGTTTCTTGTGGGAATTTCCCTCTTCAGGCTAAGAATCCTGCCAGTAACAGGCGACAAGAAAACAATTGAACCCGCTAGTCACCATGAAGCTGGTTCAGATTGTTCTCTAACACAGCAAAGTGCTAACCCGGACATTCTTCAGGACATTCACCGAGGACGCGTACAAGGGCTAAATGGTAGAACCCGACAACTTACTTACTCAACCGGAAAGGAGACGTCAGTAGAAAAGGTTTGTTTCGTCTGCCTACTTTCAGCGATGAAGACCAAGCTACGGTGAAATTTATGAAATAATCATAAACCTGGGGATGTAATTCCATGTGCAGTAAAAATATTAAATTTTTTAATATCCATTAAATGGAAAAAGCAAGTAATGACTCCATGTGGGTTGCTTGATGTAACTTTCATTACCCGAGATGTAGATCTTTACCAATTGCGTTCTGCCTTTAAGTAGTATATATAATATATATATATATACTATAATATTTATAAATTTTTATTTAAATATATATATATGTATAGGTATGTATATAAAAGGTTTTACAGATATTTCAAAAACTTTATTATCGGCTGGAAGTACAATCAAAACATGTATAAATGGCACTCGACTTCGTTCATATGGCTACCGCGGGAACGTTCCAATTTTCAACGACTCGGCCACACTTTTCGGCCAAAACGGCCGCTATTTCGCGTTTTTCCAACGTTGTCGGCTTGTTGGTATAAAGCAATCAGTCCCGTGCCATCCTCCGACGCGTGCATTTGTCTTCGTCGGAGCCCCGCGGCCCCGCCACCAAAAACAATGTCGTGAGTGCCCCACAAGGTAAAAAAACCAAAGCATCGTGCAGTGCAGTGTTTCGGTGTCGTGTGCGATTGGTCCGCTCCCTCTCGTCCCCCTCCTTCATAAGCCACTGCTGCGCATTCTCGGTCGCAACTCCCGTTTGATTTTATCAGGCGGGTTGAGGCATGACTGAGAGTGCGTAGAATCTGACGTAGCGGATTTTAGAGGTGTAATTTGTTGGTGGACCAACTCCAATCGATGTACAGGCATAACACCTGCATCGATTGTGTGTACACTTCTTATCTCTGCTTTACCACTCGCAGTCGGAGTTGTATTTTTGTCTAATATCTCCGTTTGGTGCGCTTTTCTTACACTGCGGTCTCACCCTCTACGTGCGTAGTGATGTAGCTTACCAACTTTAACCTCAATACGGCCTCTGTCCCAATCCGGAATTAAATTTTCTGTGGTTAAGACTCCAGGTCCTTAAGCATTTAATCCACTACTGCTTTATTTATAGAAGTCCAAATATGGATAGCAATTCAACTTTTAACGAATTTGATGTGCTGTCCTACTCCATCTCAAGAATTGTATCCTTGTATCCTCGCACTGAAATTGCCATTGCGGGCGATTTCAATGTACACAATTCTAATTGTCTTCGACATTCGGGCCAGACAACATCCCAAGGAAGGTATGTTGAAATCTTGGCTGAGGTAAAAAATCTGACCCAGCTAGTAAATGAGCCCACACGAAAACCTGACATTGCAGATCATTCCGCCAACACCATGAACCTGTTTCTCACCTCTCATCCTGAAAAATATTCTATTGACATTCTGTCACCTCTAGGCTCGTCTGACCATTGTGTCGTATCAGCTAATTTCTTGTTATCGCCACAAACAGTTAGAGAACAAATTTCTAAAAGAACAGTATGGCTATATAGAAAGCCGACTGGAGCGGTCTAAACAACTTCTTTAGGAATTTTAACTGGGCACTATGCTTCCTCGATAGTGAGGTGGATGCCGCTGCTGATATGCTCACAAACATTCTTCTGCTGGGCATGAGATCCTTCATTCCTCATAAAGTGGAGTGTATCAAGCCCAAAGCAAACGCATGGTACGACTCGAGCTGTAAAGAGGCTACCAGGCAAGAGAATTGAATTTCTGGATATACAAAGCAAACCCTACTGAGGAAAACCGGAATAAGTTTAAACGAACCAGAAATGACTGTAATGCAATTATAAGACGCGTGAAATTCTCTTATGAGCAAAATTTGAGGCAAAAAGTGGTACAATGTCCCAAGGGTAGCAAAAACAAAAACAATGACATCCCAGATGTCAGCTCTTTAGACAAAGCGAATCTGCTTGCGGCGCATTTTGCAGCTAGCTCAACACTGCCAGATTCCAATATGTCGCCACCTGTACTAGAGAGCGTTGATTTCACCATGGGGCAAATCCACTTCCGCACTCGTACAGTTGCACGAGTACTTAAAGATCTCGACGTGTACAAATCCGCTGTCCCGGATGGTATTCCCCCTATTCTTCTGATGTGTTCTTCTGCGTTGGTAAGCCACTGCGTAAGCTTTTTCATCTATCCTACTCTTTAGGTCTCTTTCCGAGCAGATGGAAAACAGCATTTGTCCAGCCCGTTCCTAAAAAGGGCGAATCTTCGTCACCCACCTAGTACCGACCCATAGCACTTCCGTCCCTTCTTTCTAAGGTCATGAAAACGCTGATAAATCGTCAGCTTATGAAATATCTCGAATCGCGGAAGCTTCTTAATGACCGGCAGTATGGTTTCCGCAGCAACAGGTCCACTGGTGATCTGATAGCTTATCTCACCGAAAGGTGGAACCAATCTTTACACAATGCAGGCGAAAGCAAGATCGTTGCGCTTGATGTTTTCAAGGCATTTGACAGAGTTTGGCAAGCGCTCCTGTCGAAAATGCGTGCTTATGGTGTCGATGAATATCTTCTTCAATGGATTAGAAATTACCTTTCGAACCGTTCAATTCATGTTGTTTTGGATAGGTTGAAGTCTGATATCTACCAAATAAATGCTGGTGTTAACCAAGGCTCGGTTCTGTCTCCGACACTCTTTCTCATTTTTATAAATTATATATAACTAAATGATCAATTCGTATCTTTGACAAGAGTTCCGTTATTCTTTTATCATTTTCAGAATTATTCATTGAAATCATACAACCTTGACGTGTTTCTAGAGTGTCATCTGCAAATTGATTTTTGCATTCGAATGTAGATAATCTTGGGTGATTTTCAATATTTATGTTCTGATTTCTTTCTTTATTTCGTAAATAATATTCCGTTTTTTCATCATCATTCTATTTTTCAAAAACAAGCTTTAATTCCATTTTATCACTAAACATAACTCTTTTTTCTAAATTGATACAAAATTCGTAGTAATTTATGTCATCGTTTACAACATTAAATCGTGCGTTTATAGATTGAATTTCATTGACTTTTAAATTAAATGCCTCTACTTTTATATCAGTATACTTATTAGTTCTTCCAATACCTATAAAATGTGTTACATTGTTAAAATTTACATCTTCCTCATATATAGCTCCTGACTTTATTAAACTTATACATGCTCCCGTCTTCACCAAAAACTTGAATGGCTTATTATCATATATTAATATTATGTGAGGACTACTATATTTTGAAGAGACAACATAACTTAATGCTCTTTGAACCCGAAATTTTGTACGTTTATCCATTTGAGGATATTTCTTTTGTTGCATGTTCGAATTACCATTATTTTTATTGAAACTCTGGGTTGATAATTATTACTCCTATCAAAACTCCTGTTCTCATTTAATTGTATTCTCTTTGGAGGTAAACAATTTTTACTTATATGGCCAACCTTATTACAATTATAACATTTTACAATATTGTGAACCGTATTTCTTGAAACATTTATATTTACATTATTATATCGGCTTTGTACCGCTCTTTTACCGTTTAATCTTGTTTGCTCTTGTATTGCTAGAGACGAAGCTTCCGATAGAGATGATGGTCTTTGACTATTTACGTATGTTCCTAGATCATCTCTTAAACCATTAACAAAAGCACTTAACATATCCTGCTCGATGATTTGGCATTCTCATTCAAATAGTAACTTATTCTCAGTATTAATTAATACATCTTGAATTCGTCTTCTTTGTAGAGTTTCTACTCTTTGTATGTATTGAGTAACGTTTTCATGACTATGTTGCTGTAGTTGTTGAATATCTGAATATCTTTCTTTGAATTTTTTATTTAATTCAATTTTTAAATCTTCCCATGACTCAATTACTTTATTCATAAGTATGGTTTCCGCGTTGCCTGTTATTTTACTTTTGATGAGATGTAATAAGCAATTCCTCTGTGTTGCTGATGCAAGTGACATGGCATTGTCAACATTATATGTGAAATAATGTAATTTATTTGCATCACTGTCGAAAGGAGGAATTAATTTAAATAAAAGATCCAAACTCATTTTTCTGAATTTAATTGATCTTTATTTATTGTTTCCTGATTTAATTTAAAAATTGTATTTTTATTTTCCGGGTACTTTAAATTTTTAATTTCAGTTCAGATTTGAGAAGGACCTGCTTTTGGTTATTCTATTTCTTTAACTGCTTTACGCACTGCCTCTTCCATCTCTACTGTTTTCTTATCATCTTCTAAAACTAACAAAAATATATTTCTTGGATATGTCCTACATTTATAATAAATAACATAATCCTCTACTACACCTGTATCGATTTTTGTGTTTTCTATTATTTTTACAAGACATAAATCCACTACGCAACCACTTATGCGACCTATACATTTGAAACTTTCCGTTAAAGCTTCTTGACTAAAATCAAAATCAGACGTTTTCGTTTCAGACTGTGCCATTTCAATTATTTTTCATATAAATGGCAATTACTTTTATATACTTTTCTTTTTGTTTGGAAGTAGCAAAATTATTCACAAACCCTTTTTTCCCTCTTTGTTTTTAATTCTTACAATTTTCTTTTGATTCTTTAACTTAATTTTTTTTTTTACTATTCAACTATTATTTTCTTTTACAATTAGTGTTCTAAATACTTACAAAATCAAAATGCCTGCTTTCATTATACTGCTTGTTGACTTGTTTGTTGACATTATACTGCTTTGGTAATTTTGCTACTCCTGTTTTCTTCTTCTTGTGTTACTGCAATTTCTAGCAAACTTAATCAATTCAGATCTTTTATGAACGTCTATAACTGTTCTATGTTTTATAACTGCTTTTTTTTTGTTTGAGTACAAAACTTATTTTGTATTTTTACACTTTTGTTTTCTGTGCACTTCTATTCAATTGCACAGAACGAACACTGCGCGATAGTAGCATTGATTTTTTCCTTCAACGTTTACGGATAAACGGGCAGAAAATGATTAATAAGCAAACAATAAAAACGTTTCGATAAATCTCGTGTTTGTTCGCAACTGTCTATAGACTTTACGAATTGATGAATTATTGCAGGGAAATTTAGCAATTATTCTCATTGTCTAATTGACAACCGTTTATAGACTTTACGAATTCGTGAATTACTGCAGAAAAATTTAGCAATAATTCTCGTTATCTATATCTTACCGCTCCCACCAAATTTGTTATGCAGGAATAAAACAACCGAAGGGTTTGAATACTTGTATAGAACTAACTTTATTTCTTCGATATATTTGAAGACGTGCTCTTCTGGTGTGACATTCAATCAGATATTCAAAACAACGATGCGGATGTTTACTTTATACACTTTTGTAAATGAACTGAAGTGCCCCAACGGAAACGACCGTCAGTGCTATATGTTATGTATATGCATAACATAGTGATAAACTAAATATGAATATGAAATATAAAACATCCTAAGGAAAGCATTTTCGAAATGATCTGCCAAATAAACGAAACATTTTAGTTACCTGTTGGTTTTCAAATATTTGATATAATGCTTGAAAAATATTCTATTTTACTCTTTCCCTATTATTTTGAACAGCTCTGTTATAAGAAATTATAACAGCTTCATTATTAGAAATTATTTATAACATGTTTATTATTTATAATGTATTGCTTTCAAGCAAAACCAATTTCTATACACTTCTAACTTGCAATATGCGAAGAAGTCGCCTTAGAATTGTTGCTATACTATTAGGACATATGTATGAATATGTGAATTTCAGCTGCGCTTCAGATGCATTTTTTAATATAATGAAAAACAGTAAAATAGCACTTTTAATTCATCATCATCATCTTCTGACCCACATACTCCACTAAAGGGTTCGCAGGAGTAAACCACGCACGAGAGCTCTCCAGACAACTCGATTCTGTGTGTTGACCCTAAAATACGTAATTTTGTCC
Source organism: Eristalis tenax (assembly GCA_905231855.2). NCBI lineage: Eukaryota > Metazoa > Arthropoda > Insecta > Diptera > Syrphidae > Eristalis > Eristalis tenax. Next base: position 93,128,477 of record HG993124.1, on the reverse strand, counting down.
GTTCTTTCCTCGCCAACGGGAAAATGTGTTAAATCCTATCAACGTTTTTCACCGTCATTCCCACTCCTCAATGGTATCCCACAAGGCTCACCATTATCAGTAGTGTTATTCATTATTGCATTTTACGACATTTGCAATATAGTATCCAGATAACCAACACTTGATCATTGCATTTACGCAGATGATATTTACATTTTAAGTAAACATAACGACCTCGCTAAAACTCAAATTGTTCTATCAAGCCTAATGGAAGATATTACACTTACTCTGGTTCTAAATTGTCTGTCGACAAATGCAACACATTACCCATTTGCCGCAAAACCTCATGTAACGATTTTAGCTTTAATTATAACAATGTAAATATAGAAAACGTTACTAACTTAAATGTCTTAGATATATTATTTAATAAGAGATATGATTGGAAATTACATTGTATAAAATTAAAAAAGAGCCTAACTGCGTGGACCAAAATTGTTAATTTCCTACCAAGTAAGAAATATAATGCACATATTAACACCATCTGTATTATCACTGAAGCTATAGTATTAAGCAAAATCGACTACGGTATTTTTCTCTATGGCAATAGCCCAAAATCCACAATCAATATCATAAAGGCACCATACTGCACGAAGGAGTATAAACGCATATCCAACAATTACACTGAAAAATATATTAGTGGAAGCTGGTCTACCATCTATTAAAGATCATATCCGAGCTGCAAAAGCAAAAATGGTTACAAAACTTTTATTCTCAAACGGATCAATCATCGACATTGACGTAATGGCTTTTTGAAGAGAAAATCGCCCATGCGCCCTTCATTTGACTATCTCGTCATCTATAACAGCCGCAAGGATGAAGATCCCTACCTACTGCCCTAGTAAATATACGCAGTTGTATCCACCTTGGTCCATTAAGCCAACATCTCTTGTCATGGAATTAGCGCAACTCTCAAAACAAATACGCCCCATCACTCTACCGTTCCAATTTCACCACTATTAACTCGGAACTAAGATATCTTGGTTGGGGCTTCATCTTTACAGACGAAGCATTAGCTATACTAAAAGCTGTAGAAGCCGCTACAAAATCAGAGATCGCCTAATTAGTATACCGCACAAGATAAAACTGACGTGGATTCCCAGTCTCGTGGGAAATACAGGCAACGAAAAAGCTGATTTTACCGCACAACTCGCACTTCGTGCTCCAGTGCTCATATCACCAACATATAGCAAACGTGACATTGTTAAATTGATCACAAAGAAGTTAAACTCAAGTTAACTCCAAGATTGGTTCAATTATAAACACCACTACTTAAAAATCAACACTAATAGACTCTAACCTACCTACCCAACAACTTGTACAAAATCGATGATAACAATCTTTGTGAGATTACTACTAGGTCATACAGCTTCCACCCACCAACATATCCTTAAGAAGGAAGACCAGCCTATGTTCCACTTCTGCAGATCACCTTTGGATATCCACCATATCCTAGTGATTGGTATATGTCCCCCACTTGACGATACTAGTCAGCTGGCATCCACTCCACAATCCATTTATAACATACTAAATTAACCTAATCATAATAACATTAATGTAAATACATTCTTGATCGTAATTCGTAAATTTATAATTTTCCATATATTCAATTCGAGAGCCGAAGGCCTCGCAGCTTGCGCTCTTTACTATATTATTAGCATAGTAATTTATAATTATGTTAATAAATTATAATAATAATGTTTTTCATTCCATGCAATGTTCGGATGTAGAGTTGCGGAAGTTCGGAAGTTTTCATTTATGATGCTGTGAAGTGAATACTGCATTAAAAAGGGTAAACAAATGAGCAGTTTAACTGTTGTTGTTGTTTTATCATTCTTCAAAACAATTTACACTGAATGGTGAGAAATAATAAGTATTAGTTTGTGACAGTTTGTATTAATACATACAAGCAAATTCAATGTAGTGCAATCTGCTGAAAATTCACACATTCATACATATGAATACATTATGCTGGTTGTGTTTAAAGCTTCAAATTATTAAAAGAAATTATTTATAACTTTATAACATATAATACAATGAAAAACAATAAAATAACACTTTTAATTCATTATTCACATAATGATACAATGCACAATGAATAGTAACTGGCGGGTAAGTGGTTTGTTTACAATTTCGATTCCAAGTAAACTAAAGGGTGATTTTTTAGCTATTATCTTTTTGGCAACACTGGTTTAAACAGGTGACGCATGTTTCGTGTTTTGTTTCACTGTCAAACATCTTCAGTTTGGTCTATAATTTAACCATGAATCGTCTTACAAACGAACAACGCTTGCAAATTATTGAATTTTATTATCAAAATCTGTTAAGAAAGTTCAACGCGCGAAAAACTGTGTTCAGCGACGAAGCTCATTTTTGCCTCAATGGGTACGTAAATAAGCAGAATTGTCGATTTTGGAGTGAATATCAGCCAGAAGCATTGCAAGAGCTATCAATGCATCCAGAAAAAGTCACAGTTTGGTGCGGTTTATGTGCTGGTGGCATCATTGGACCGTACTTCTTCAAAGATGTTGCGAATCGTAACGTAACTGTGAATGGTGAGCGCTGCCGTGAGATGATATCCAACTTTTTTTGCCCAAAATGCAAGAGCTCGACTTGCATGACATGTGGTTTCAACAAGACGGTGCCACATGCCACACAGCACGCGCAGCAATGGACTTATTGAGAGGCGAGTTCGGTGAACATTTTATTTCACGTTCGGGACCTTTAGACTATTTTTTGTGGGGCTATGTTAAAGCTCCCCAAAGAAAGAGTATGCCAAAATTGGACTAAGCGGATGGACCATTTGAGGCGCAGTCAAGGTCAACATTTACATGAAATAATCTTCAAACACTACATTATATGGACCGTACTATCGATTCAAATAAAGATTTCATGCATTTTTCTGAGTCTTTTTTTTTTAACTTTCCTATAGCTTTTAAAAAATCACCCTTTACCACTTCGGAGTATTTCAAAGGCACTTATTACAAGCGTGAAATTTTTTCCGATATTGCACTATTAATTCCAATTGAAATCAACAATTTGTTGAATAAATTCAAAAACTGTGTTTCCCGCCAAATTTTAATGTTCCAAACAAATTCTTTCTTTCCAGGAAACTGTTGATTCGTGTAGTAACAAAAATTGTCCGAAGCGGCACAAGTTTCATGTTGGCACAAGCTAATAGTACATTTCTGGTTGCAACCATTATAACTAACAGTATACATATATAAACATACCTTTTCTGTCCTTCTTGGGCTTTCTGGATATTGAATGAGTAAATCAATTAAATCCAGAAAATTCACGAATAATGAATGATTTAACTTTTTTAATTCTTTTCGTCTGTCGAAATGTTGCGGAATAAGTCTCTTTATGCCCTGGCTTTCTAGAGATCGTATCATATCTTCATTACTGTATTGAATCCCAAACATTGAATAAGATTCCTGTATACAAGGAGGAGGTCTTAGAATTCGACTACGACGCACATTTTCCTCAGTAAAGAGATTAATGTACTGAGTCGGTGGAAGCGGTAAGGACATAACTTGCACAACTTCCTGATTAGCCATTGTAATTATTATACTTTTGACAGTCTCTTACACTTTATTTATCAAAATAACACAAAACAATAAGCACTACTAAAGGAGATAATAAGAATCACAATCAGAGACAGTGATGATGGAGGAAGAGATATTCCTCCTTCCAGTGGAAAACCCCCAGTCCAACGCAGTTGTGCTCACAAGTCACGCATACTACTTTATTTTCACGCACTCTTGTTAGAAGTATAGAGCAACGCAATGATGTCAGCAGAAATGAAGTATGATAGAGATACCCAACTTCACAGCTGATTGAACCCTAGCCCATCGACAAATTTGACGGATAATCATGAATATTTTGACGGTTATTTGTGAATTTTTGGCAGTTATTCAAGAAGCAGTTGGCAAGAAACGTAGAAGTGGCCCATCTCTTCCTCCATCATCTCTGATTTCTGCTGGCGGAAGGAAAGTTGCTTATCGTTCTAGTACGTTTCCACATATGGCTTCGCCTTTCCAGTGGAAAAGCATCAGCCCTTCGCAGTTGTGCAGAAGAAACCAGCTTCGCTTAGCTCACGCGTATTCACAGACGCCTGTCTGTGAAAATGTTATAAAAAACGCTGTCAGATGAATTTGATGGCCAAGAAACGTAGAAGTTGCACATCTCTTCCTCCATTATCTCTGCTCTAAAGTCATTCATACTACTATATTTTCACCAGAGATAATGGAGGATATCTCTGATTTTCACGTACACTTAATGCTGGAAACAGAATTTCTCATGCAGCGAAATTAGAATACACACGATTATATGTAGCTGAACAAACGTAAATTCTGCATGGATAGCAGCGCTGCAGTCAGTCTTTATTTCTAATTTCGCTGCTCAGAAAACATACTACCACAACCCAAAAAAAAATATTTTTGAATTTTGCCATCTGACGTTAGGCATTTGTTTATCATTTCTCTTAAGCAACGAATGCAGGATATTACAATGGAAGAAACATTAATAGATTTTGTATGCACAAATAAGGTTTTGTATGACGAAAACAGTAGGCATAATTAGAACTAATGTGCCGAAATGACATTAAATCCTGCGCGTGTGTTTCGTATGCAGATACATATGTATGCATGGCCGCCAGCAGAAATTCTGCACATCTGTTCTGTTCATATGCCGTTTTCAATCTTCGTCCCTAGAATTCTACTCTTCTATATCGCAACTAAAACGCTTTTGGTTATGAAATTTTGATAGAATTGTTTTTATTGAAAACTAATTGCACTTATGAATTTAAACTTTTAAACTACAACAATAAATACAAATTGAATAGTACTTCAAAAATAGTTTCATGAACGTTATTTCTATAATGCTTTGATCAGAATAAATAATGAAGAATGCAATAAAAAGAAACGACCAAATTTGATCTGCGAACTGTCATTCGTTGTTGACTGCTTCAGCAACTGATATACTCAAATGGTTGGAGGTTGTGTTCAACGTTTTTATTTCCAACATTCTCCCCCTGCTGCCCTGCTGCAGTTTCACTCTTCTCATCATTTCTGACGTCAAGCACTGCCAGTTTTGTGGCTGGACGGGTAAGTATTTCGGTTGCTGTTCTTACGGTGGCGCTGCGAACTTGATCATCTGCTGCTCTGCTGATGGCGTTCACGACTCCTTTCGGCCACATACCTCGTGGTAAATTCTGGTCAACGACAATTACGATGTCCCCTTCCTTCAATGGATTTGACCGACTAAACCATTTTGTTCTTCTTGTCAATGTTGGCAAATATTCTTCTGCCCACTTCTTCCAAAACTTGTCTGCTAGCTGCTGATAGTTTCTCCAGTTCTTCCGCAGTACTAGGTCCTTTTCATTGTATGAGCCAGGTGGTTTTGTCCCGCTTGACGATCCCAGCAGGAAATGATTTGTTAACACATCATCGTCGTAGTCCTCCAACTTCACATACGTCAACGGTCGAGAGTTTAAAATTGCTTCAGCCTCCAAGAAGAATGAGTACAACGATTCGTCTTGAAGGCTTTGGCTTCGAATGATTTCTTTAAGAACTGTTTTCACTGATCCTATTAGTCATTCCCACAACCCTCCCATATGAGGTGCTGCTGGTGGGTTGAAGGTCCACTTCCACGTTGTCTCGGGTGAATTTACCTTCTCCACCAAAGCTCCTTCGTTCAACTATTGAAAGACTTCTTTTAACTCCTCTTAGTGCCCCTGAAATTTGTTCCATTGTACGATCAAGTTTCGTATGCAAATAATACACGAGTCAGTGGACAAAATGCCATTACCAGATGAATTGCGCGTATAGTCATGCAGGTAAATAAGACGCCAGAACGTTTTTCGGTTTTTCTTCCTACAGTAACCATCATCGGCCAGAAGTAATCAACTCCAACATATGTAAATGGATGGTCATATGCTGCAAGCCTTGCAGTTGGTAGAGCTTCCATCTCAGGAACATTCGGTCTTGTATTATTTATGCAACATACTTTGCAACGTCGCCTTACTTTTTAGTTTGCTTCGAAGTTTTGGTATCCAGTAGCGCTGACGGACTTCATCGAGTACTGTACCATGACAGCGTGGTAGCATCTTTCGTGCCAGTGCATGGTATGTTGAACAGATGAATAAAGCTCTCGTCCTGGAATGCTTGATGTTGTACAATTCGTGTCAGAGAACACTCTGTCAGCTGCAATTCTTTCCCTGAAAGCACACCAGCTAATCTCGACTCTCCCTTTTGACGTCTACAATTCCTGTCGAAGCGAAGCATCCATGTGGTTGTACGAAGCAGATTCCTCCACAATGAGAACCTTCAAAAATCTATCACTGGTTCTAACTTCACATGGGTCAGTACGTACTTTGGTCTTAGCTCTACTAGATGATCTTCTGAATCTCGGATTACCTGCTCAGGCCAGTGATCTTCTGGTTTATATAATAATGCTGGTCCGTTAAACCATCTTTCATCCATTGAAAGCGTTGATGTTTGGCTCCACTTCGTAGCATCATCTGCAACGTTGTTTGGACGAAACCCAGACAATTCTCACTGATTCGATACATGATAAATTGATTGTCCGTGAATCTGACCAAATCACTCTTCTGTTAATTTTGATGCTGTGACTTCTTGTTACAAACGCTGCCAATCTTGCGCCCAGTTTGATATGCAGTTTAAATATGCACTTAATTAAACATGCAATCTGCAGTCCAACATATACACCTTCTGGATCACGTGGTTGTCCATCTGTGCTTGATATCTTTGTCACTAGCTGTCCTAATTTTGTAACTGAACCTGTTGTTTTTAATGAACTGAATTCAGACTATAACCCAGTATTGCGCAAGTTTCTTTTGACTGGAGCTAAACAGTCTCAGTATATTTATGTTATGAAAAATGCCAATGCCAGCTTCATCCTGTTAATACTGACTTCGATCAAATAACATGTAAGCAAGATGTTGATTCCCTTGTTAACACTTTTACAAGATACATCTAGGATTCTTCTTTTAAACTCCCATTGCATATTTTAAATATTATAAAATAAGAAATATATGTAGGAGAAATTGGCAGAGCTATAGGCACCTTTTTTTAGAAACCAGATGAAATAACTGAACAACATTATCAACAAACATATATTTTAGATTCGAAATTAATCCTGGAGTAAGAAGATTCAGGATTTAGACAAGAATTCGAAGCCATGGTAAAAATAGTCAGAGATAAGAATATTCATATCCCATTGCTCAAAAAACATTCAAATATTTATTTTACGGACTGTGAGAAAGTCAATGCTCTAGCCGTAAGTTTTGAGCGTAATCATTGCATATCGCAACATTTGGGTGATTCGCATACAAACTCTGTGGCTGATAGTTCAGTTGAGAGACTAAGAACACTGAACATAAATACACCTATAGATGCTTACGTAAACGAAGAAGACATATTTTGTTTTATAAATAATCTGGAGGATTAGATCATGTAAGAAATGTCTATCTTAAGGAATTACCAAAAAAGGGGATCAAGATGATGGTGTATATTATTATTCACCTGCCTTAAAATGCAGTACTTTCCGATCAAATGGAAGCCAAAATCTCACCCATATTAAAAGCAGGTAAGTTAGCGATTAATCCGGGTAGTTATCGACCAATAAGCCTGTTAAGTAAAAAAAAAATTCTAAAGGAAAAGATTATGAAAATCATTGATGATAACCATATCTTTCCGAATGAACACATTTGGTTTTAGACGCAACCACAAGACTGCCTATCAAGTACACAGAATTTATAATCATGTTAATACTTTTAACATGACCGGTCGATAGGAAAATCGACCGGCATGATTTTATTTGATACTGAAAAGGCCTTTGATACATAAAATGATATATCTAAACTCTCCTCCTTATCTGTGCAGTATAATCCTAAATCTTCTGTCTGATCGTCGTTTTCAATTGCATGTCAATAGTAGTGTATCTAATGTAGTCTACTTGAAGTATGTAGTACTTCAGGGTTCCGTACTGGGGCCCATTCTCTATAATTTATATACCTCAGATCTTCCTGAATGTGGATTAGCTGTTTTTGCTGATGACACAGCTGTATATTCATCCCATGATTTTGGTATCCATCTTGATTCCAAATTAACATTCCAGGAACACATCTCACAGATTGTTAATAAGGTTAATATTGCAACGAGAGTCCTTTACTCATTTATAAATAGAAGATCATCACTTTCTCTGCCAAATGAAATTATTATATATGTAAAGTTATATTTCAAGCTATTCTTCTTTATGGTTGTTCAGTTTGGGGAAACTCAGCCCATTTCCACAGAAAACAATTACAAGTAGCTCAGAATAAAGTTCCAAAGTTAATATTAAACCTACCATGGGATTATCCTACTTTACACCTCATAAAAGAGCGGGAAATCACTGATGACAAGTGTATGAATTCTTGCGCTTTTGCTGACAATCCCCTAGTTCATGATCTGTCTGCAACAACTAGTCAAAATGTTTTTTTTTATTTATTAACTTGTTTGTCTGTTTATTTATTTATTTTTGTATTTTCATTTTAATTATTTGTTTACTTGTGTATTTACTTATTTGTTTATTTATTTATTTATTAATTTATGTGAATTCATTTATTTATTTATTTATTTATTTTTTATTTTTTTTATTTATTTTTTTAATTATTATTATTATTTTTTTTTTGTAACTTATATTGAAGGTTTTGTCGTGTTTCCTTAAAAACTCCAATTCTTGTCTAGTTTCTTTTTTAAAATTTTTGTGATAACTTCGCAGAAGAAAGATATATAATGCAAATATCAAATCTCTGTAATTAATAGTATTATTACGGATTGTTAACTATTTGGACGAGATGCAATTCAAACACACTTTTCACAGTAATTTTTTATTGACACTAGTTAATGTAAAACGAACATTGAAACAAATCCAAGATGTGTATGTATATGAAAATACATTAAAAAAATATGTTTTCTTTTGCGATGTTGACTCTTCGATCGACTGTGTGCGTCTGAGAACCATAGAACCTCATTTCGCCGCATCTCCGCGGCATTGCCAGAGTCGCTAACACTCCCCCCCAGTACGGCGGATGAATCATTCGGCTTACTATTCTTCTCCAAAGCGTCTCTGATGTCGAGTACGGCCAGCTTTACTACTGGCCTCTGATAAACTCCAGAAGCAGTTTGTACAGTCGTACTTCGCACCTGGCCGTCTCTGCTAATGATGGTCTCTAGCACTTTTCCTTTCGGCCAAAAGTTTCAAGGAAGATTGTGATCAACGATGATGACGATGTCTCCGACTTTCACTGGCGGGACCGCTTGAAACCATTTTGTGCGTCTTGTGGGAGTTGGTAGTTACTTTTGTACCCAGCGTTTCCAAAAGACATTGGCGATACTTTGGGTTGCAGTCCAGTTTCTTCGAAGTACGAGTCCTTCATCCGTGAAAGATCCAATTTGTGGTTGGGGGTCAACGCCTCATCCTCCTCGGAGTCAACCGGAACGTATGTTAGTGGTCGAGAGTTTACGGTGGCTTCGACTTCCAGTAGCAGACTATACAGCTCTTCCTTTGTTGGCGTTCTGTTTGGCAAAATTTGATGATGAGCATTTTTTACAGATCTTACCATACGTTCCCAGCTTCCTTCTATATGAGGCGACGCTGGTGGGATGATAATCCATTTCGTCGTTGAACTGATGAAACTTTTAGCTGCTGTCCGGTGGTCGATCTCATTACAGGCTTCCCGCAGTTCCCGGCTGGCTGCTCGGAAATTGGTGCCGTTGTCGCTATGTATTTCCAATGGGGTACCCCTTCGTGCGATGAACTTTCGTAGGCTGTGAATGCATGAATCTGTTGATAATGTTGACGCAATCTCTATATGTATCGCTCTATCGCTCGCACTGTGAGGCACGTAACCAAGACTCCCCAATGTTTTTCATTCCTCCGACCAATTTTAACCTTCATGGGGCCGAAGTAATCTATCCCTACATAGGAGAAGGGGCGCGTGAACGAGGCTAATCTAGCTGAGGGTAATGGCGACATCTCCGGTGGAATTGGTTTGGCTCCGCGGATTCTACAGTAATAGCACTCCTTTTTTATCTTCTTCGTTGCTGTTCGTAGGGATGGGACATGGAAGCGCTGCCGTATTTCGTTCACTACGGTCGGTTCATTGTTCAGGTGGTGAAATTTGTCGTGATATGATTTGATAATAAGATTCGCTATATGATGGTCTTTTGGGAGTATGATGGGTCGTCCCAAGTCTGGAAAATTCGAAGAGGATGTGAGAGTTCGTCCACAGATCCTTAAAGTCATATTTTCATCCAGTTAGGGGCTGAGCTTGTAGGGGGTACTGTCCTTCCCAATAGGCCGATTCTCTTGAATTGCCAGGATTTCTTTGTAAAGGGTGATTTTTTAAAAGCTATAGGAAAGTTTAAAAAAAAACACATAAAATTCAGAAAAATGCATGAAATCTTTATTTGAATTGATAGTACGGTCCATATAATTTAGTGTTTTGAAGATTATTTCATGCAAATGTTGACCTTGACTGCGCCTCAAATGGTCCATCCGCTTAGTCCGATTTTGGCATACTCTTTCCAACATTTCGGCCGGTATCTCACGAATAAATGCTTCAATGTTTTCTTCCAATCCGTCAATTGAAGCGGGCTTGTCTGTATAGACATGAGCTTTAACATAGCCCCACAAAAAATAGTCTAAAGGTCCCGAACGTGAAATAAAATCTTCACCATTGTTGCGCGTGCTGTGTGGCATGTGGCACCGTCTTGTTGAAACCACATGTCATGCAAGTCAAGCTCTTGCATTTTGGGCAAAAAAAAGTTGGATATCATCTCACGGTAGCGCTCACCATTCACAGTTACGTTACGATTCGCCTCATCTTTGAAGAAGTACGGTCCAATGATGCCAACAGTCCATAAGCCGCACCAAACTGCGACTTTTTCCTGGATGCATTGGTAGCTCTTGCAATGCTTCTGGCTGATATTCACTCCAAAATCGACAATTCTGCTTCTTTTACATACCCATTGAGCCAAAAATGAGCTTCGTCGCTGAACACAATTTTTCGGTAAAAAAGTGGATCTGAACTTTCTTAACAGAGCACGCATTTTGATAATAAAATTCAATAATTTGCAAGCGTTGTTCGTTTTTAAGACGATTCATGGTTAAATTATAGACCAAACTGAAACGTGCGTTTGAAACAAAACACGAAACGTGCGTCAGCTGTTTAAGCCACTGTTGCCAAAAAGATAATAGCTAAAAAATCACCCTTTATATTTTTTCATTATAAAATTGTTACTGCCTATGGCCGACTTAAATAATTCTAGTGTTGATTGGAGGACACGTTCTGCTGCTTGGTTTATTCTGCTGCAGTGGCTGCAGTTGTTGATTCTGCTTTCTTTTTATTTGTTGTACCTGATGTTCTGGTTGCTGTATACGGAGCTGTTGATTTGGTTGTTGTTGCTGCTTGTGCGATTTTAGTACCCGCTTTTGCTGTGAGTGTTTTTGTTTCTGACTTAGCTGTTTCGGTTGTGTTTGTGATTTTTGACGCTGCATTTATTTTTTAATCTTGTCTCTCTCTTTCATACCTAGCTGCTTGCTTTCCCTGTATGGCCTTTATTTGTTGCTGGAGCTGCCTGATGCTACTATTCAGTTCTTTATTTTTGTCATCCAGCTCCGTTGGCACAATGGTAGTAAAGCTATTGCTTTCCCCTGTGTACCTTCCTTCTCCTCCGTCGGAGACGTAAGGGAAGTCTTCGGTGTCGTCCGCTGCTGTGCTGGTTGTTGTTGGCGTCCCTTCTTCCCCCTCGGCTTTCAGCTTTTCAGAAGAGGCTGACAGGGTGGGATGTTTTACAAATTACAAGTCGGCTTAGCCTTTCTCTTCTAAATCGGCATTAGTGTTGCCAAGAACTTAAGCAGCCAGACGTATTAAAAACTGTTGCAGCAGAAGACAAAAATAACGTCATTGACATATGTACAGCTTGGAATACCGAAGACTGTAGGCCATTTTCGGCTGTCACTGGTTCGTTCCAGGTTTCATTTTTTATTGAGATAGGTGCAACCTAAGAAGCAAAGGTAGATTTGAACACTTTCGTGTAAAGTTCAGAAATCGTCAGATAAAAAATAAAACAATTCTGAAGCAAAATAAATAAAGATGTGAATAGCGGTGGTGCATCTGCTACAATTGTGTGAAACGAAACTTCTTAGGCGTCACATTGCACTATCAGAAAGATTTTAAATTATTTGATAATGTTTTGGGAATTGTATCAATGGATTTTGAAAGGTAAACCAGAGACAATATTTAAAGAAAGTTGAAGACCTTAATTAGTGAATTCGGTGTCCAAATTATCGAAGCATTAATATGTATAGCAGACAGAAGAACAGATGTCGTAAAAGCTTTGGAACACAATACGCGCTTGAATTGCAGTTGCCATTTATTAGCAAATGTCTTATATAAGTTTTATGTAACCAAACGACTTTAACGATATTAAGAACTTCTGGATTTCTCTCATTAACAATTTAAAATATACTCCAACCGCGTCTACTTCGCAGTCAATATTTTCAATCTCTTCACCAATAACAGTTGATACAGCAAGCAGGTAACATAATAACATAAAAGAGAAACAGACTGGGACCCAAGGCAGTCGATAGCATATTATTTTTGCATTCATATTACAAGAATTGCAACAAATAAGAATTATTACTGTTAAATTAACTATTTGATTTTTTATCGTTATTAAGCTTTAAGTAAAAAAAATATTAAGAGAAATTTCAAAAATTGTTTGCCGTTGACTCGTGAACAAATCAGCGTAGTTGCGGTGTTCCAGCTGGATCGCATTACCAAAATGCCGAAAGAAAACTGGACTGGCAATTAAAGGAATACTTTTCGCTGGGCGAGCAAAACCCTCAAGGAGGATGGCAACAAACGCGAAATCGGTGTACCGTCTGAAAAAGGGGGAGTAGCTACAGGAGGAAAGGGGATACATCATAAAGGACAACCTCGTTTATGAGATCTCAGACCTTAGTAACGACGAAGGCAAACTAAGCGACGAAAACGCCAAGACCTTCATGGCATTACAAAGGAAGGCAATCTTCGAGTACGTCATGAAAAACCTTCAACCTCAGCGATAGTTTCAACTTTCTGTGAGGGTAGTTTGTATTCGAAGGGGGCCAAGCTTCTGAAGTACCACAATCAGAGCTCAGTAGAGTTTCTGGCCCAATGTGAAATTAGTGGTAAGCCACTGCTCACAGATTCCGGTCAGACCCCGTTGTGGAGCTTGGATTACTCCGGGTATTGACGATCATATATATATTGTCAATTGTGTCATATTGTGGTTCTGTTAAGAGCACAAAACCTGATGGCCCGATGGACAACTGGAAAGTCCTAAAAGCGGACAAACAAGAAGAAACGGGTAGGCTGGTTTCATCAGGAATTATCAATAAGGAATCGATACCGATCCTGAAAAACGTAAAAGTTCAGGAGGCGGACGAGCTATCTGCTTTTCTCTTAATCAAGCAGTCACTCCACCTACCTACTTATGATCTGAGTAAAAATTATCAAACATCGCACTGTGCTTCGATAGGTATGACTATATGAACGCCATATGCGTTTGCGATCATTGCGATGGCGATGAATTTTTTATGAATTATCAATGAGTTAGAGTAGTAGATAAATCCAATGTACATGCGATGAACGAATAAGTGCAGTGTATCACTGGAAATCTCTGATGTGCATTATTTTGACGTTATATTTTTATCTGCTTTAGCTGTTCAACACAATTTTTCCAAATAGTACATGTTTTTTAATAAACATATCCTGAAATACAATAACTATAATTTAATAAAAAGCTTTAGTCGACATGAGGCACTCTGTCTAAGAGCCATGCAGAAAGACGAACCGATTCATTACTCATCCGAATCATCATCACATACTCAACACGCAGAAAATAGCGGCGCAGGTTGATATCGAGGACCGTGAGGTCACCCAAATTATCATCGATGATTTATAGGACAACATAAAAACTTCCGCACCATAGTTCCCGGCTGCTGCATCTTCTTTATATAATTTATTAACTTTCCGCAACACTCAGGCAAAGTGCAGTTACCTCGTCCACACTAGAAGACAATTTAAGAAGCTCCAAGTTCTCCAACTGCGGGCATCCAGCCCAGTGTCAGCCTTCAGTCTTCCGTCAACAGCTTACAGTCTTCAATCTTCCGTCATCAGTCTTAAGTATTTCGTCATCAGCCTTCAGTCTTCCGTCATCAGTCTTCAGATTTCAACCTGCATCTACCATCAGTCTTCAACCTTCAGTCCTCAAAGTTCAGTCTTCAGCTATTGTCAGTTTTAATGTGTCGTTATTCGATTGAAAGAACTAAGCTTCCGTGGTGTCTGCACTCTGTCGATCAGGGGCAATCAAAAGTTGGCCGAGTTGTAGTATGCAAATTAAAGTTGTAACATTCCTGTCTGCGCCGATTGTGCCACTTACAACCCTATGAGCGACAACAACGCCACTTGACTGTGGAGAACCGAAGTTAGCGATATGAAAGAAAGGAGTTGACTTTATTACTTATGATGAATTCTTAAAGGTTCCTGAACCAGGCCACATCTTCCACCTGTTGGCTGAGGTGGAGAATAAAAGCGGCCGAATGCATAGTGGAGTGGTGAAGGTTAATTTGGTTCACTCGAAGCATGGCTTTCGGGCTGCCTTCACTTCAAAGCGGATACGTCCTCGACTACCGTAGTGTTCTCCTCGCCTGTGAGCTTCAGCGAGGAGTCCTAGCTTTTGGTGGGCGTTAAACCGATATCGAGATAAAAAAATATTCCAATACTATCGGCATCTCGATTCTGCAGAATAAGTGAGAACCTCTTGTCACGTGTTCCCTCTGCCACAACCACCATCGGGGTAATAATGGTCGGTGGAACTTCCTCATTGGCTTGGATTCCTCCGAGGCAGTAAATTCCACCTATGGCATCTTTGTGAATTTTTTTTTTTGTACAAACTTTTTAAATCACGTTCTTACATTGGCAACCAACCGCCAAAAGTGTTTCACTTCTGACAGAGATAAGGGAGTAAAAAGACATGCAACTTCGATATGCCACGGTTTCATTTCAGTTTTTTATAACATTTTCACATGAATACCTATGAGATAAGCGAAGTTCATTACTCCCGGTTTTTTACTGGAAAGTTGAACATCCAGCTATATATGATTTCTGATACCGCTCGAAGCTTATAATCTCTGCCCATTTGTAATGCTCATTTTCAATGTTTTCAACATGCTGAAATATGTTGGTGCTTTTTGACATTTCCCTGTGTTACTCCACATTTTCATTGCGTTGGAAAGTTTAACTAAGTTTCCTAGGCAGGCGGATTACTCCCGTCCAGAAATGAAGAGTGATAGAGATGCCAAACTACTACTTCTCTTGCCCCTTAACTTTGCGTCCCCCAAACTATTTTCTCTAACACGTTCCTCTTACTGGGGTGTGATATACCCCGATTCATAATTATACAAAATTTATTAATTGTTTTATGTTTTAATTACATTGTACACATGTACAATATTTCACTCACCAAAAAAAAAATGCCTTTGAAAGAAAAAAAGTGATTTATAAATTAGAATAAGAAAAAAAATTATAAATAAATATAGTGATGTTATACCTCTCTTGTGTGCAACATTTATCATAAAAATTCGAAATAAAAGAGAGTAATAACATTAACTTTATTGGTCAACTCCAAACTTAAGACTAACTTAATACTAGACGCCAACAAGATTGACGTGTCTTGTCTCTTATCTTTGTCTTCTCGCTAAAGACAAGGATAGAGACCATTTCCATAGTAAATAATACATAGTACATGTAGTACATTTATTATATGACACCTCCCACCCGTAAGTTTTTGGTCCACCAAAAACAGAATACAATATAATTATACATAGGAGTTGAAGTTGAATATTTAATAATGATATATATGTGAAGTGTTCTTTAATTCATAATACGGCACCAAAATTTACATTTATTACAAATTAGTGAATGGTGCTTAAACTAAATATTAACAGGAACATACTTTTAAGTAGGTAACAAACGTGTTTATTATTTTATTATTAATTTGTAATTTAAGTAAAATATTAACATAAATAACTCAAATTGAAAAACAAAAACATTTTTTTAGTAACAATCATCTTCAAGATGTAATCTAGTATTTTGTTATTAATTTTGTTGGTGCTTAAACTTTCTTTTTCTTAGTCTCTTATAATATTTGGTAAGTCTTTGATTGCTTGTATCTGTGATATAATTTCCATCTAGCTTATATTTTGTCAATCTTTTATACTTAGGCGTACACTTTGAACTATCTCTGTTTACTACAATATCTTCACATAAATTATAAGTGTTATCTTTGTTTTTATTTAATTTTTCTATTCTTTAGTTTTTTGTATTTGAAATGTATGTGCTAGTTGTTCTATATCATCTTTGCTTAAGTTGTTATTTATGAAATCAATTGGTCGTAATCTGGTTGTTGAATGTATTGTCGCATTGTACATCAATATAACACTAAAAATTTGTTCGTCTATGTTATCTAAATCAGTTTTGTTTTTGCTTGCGTTAATTAGTCTCAAGTATTCGTTAAGAATTCCATGTAGCCTCTCAATATCAGAATTTCCTGTCTTATTAAATGCTGTTGTTTGATGAAAAGTTATGCAATTATCTTTCAAAAATTGTTCTACAACATTGTGGATAATACATGTTTAACCATCGGAAATCAATTTTTTCATTCTACCTAAATAGATTAATCGTTCTTTTATAGCCTTGAGGATAGATACCCAAGTTCTGTCACCAAGTTTATGTATTGTAGCATGTTTCGAAAACTTATCTATCATTGTTAAATACATAACATTTCTGCGAGGATGCCAAATGTCCATGTGCACAATATCATTAAATCCTGTTGGTGATTCCGTATGTTCAAAACGAAAATTTGGAGGGTGCTTATCATATTTACCTACGTTGCACAGATCGCAATTATTGATAAATTTATGTATCAATTTAAGCATGTTAGGGTAGTAGTAGAGTAGTTTTAATTCATTGAACACTTCAGAGATCCCTCCGTGATTGTTTTTTAAGTGTTCGTTTTTTATAATTTGTAACATTTCATCTTTGTCAGTTATATCGATCAACTTCTTACATGATCTAAGTAGTTTTAAATTATTGTTACTAGCAAAATATTTCACATAAGTATTTTGAAATTTAAGAAACAACTGCGTGTTCTCACAATAGATACACATCAAACCTCTATCAATAATGAATCTTTTCATTATCTCCAACAAATCGCTACCTTCTGTTACGTAGATAAAGTTTTTGCATTTCTTGTTGACAATCTTTGTAATAAGTTTTTCCTTTGGGCCAATTTCTAAAAATATCTGGTTTTTGTAAATGTTTATTGAATTTTCAGTGATATGTATATAGTGCGAATCGTCTTCCACTGCGCTATGAATTGTTGCATCGGTGGACATGATATCATTATCATTGCCACTTAGACGTTCGTTATTATATAATTCAAAACTTGTCAAGTCGCGTTGTTCGTTTTCTTTTTGGCTTGTAATGTTATCTGGTGTGTCATTGCGAAAAAGTCTACTTAGTCCATCGGCTACATAGTTATCATTGCCTTTTATATAATTTATATCAAAATCATACTCGTTGAGCTGCATTTTCCAGCGTTGTAGTTTCATGTTTGGAAATTTTAAACTATTGAGCCAAATAAGTGGTTTATGGTCTGTTTGAATGACAAATTTTCTACCGTACAGGTATGTATGAAAATACTTTACGGACCAAACAATTGCCAAAAGTTCTTTTTCTATTGTTGAATACCGAATTTCACGATTATTAAGTGTGCGTGACGCATAACAAACTGGTCGAGAATTTTGGCTTAAAACAGCGCCTAACGCAAAGTTTGAAGCATCGGCTGTTAAAGTGAACAATTTTGTGAAATCTGGATTTTGAAGAATTGGCTCTGAAACAAGTAATGATTTGAGTTTGATGAATGCTTCGGCATATTCGCTGTCGTTTTTCATCATAAAATTTTTATTTTTCTTTAAATATTTTACCATTGGGTAAGCAACTTTAGCGTAGTCCTTCACGAACTTACGATAATACCCAGGAATGACTTAATTTCTTTGATGTTACGCGGAAGTGGAATGTTTTGAATGGCCATCGTTTTGAGTGGGTCAGGTTTAATGCCTCCTTCTGTAATTAAGTGATCTAGAAACTTAGTCGACTTTTTAGCGAAATTACATTTACTTATTTGTAATTTCAAATTGGTCTCTCTTAAGCGTTCAAACACTTTTCTTATTGAACATAAATGCTCTTCTAATGAGGTGGAAAAAATTAAAATATCGTCCAAATATACGACGCATATTTTGTTAATGAAATCTTTAAGCACGAAGTTCATGAGGCGCTGGAAAGTGGAAGGAGAATTCTTTAGGCCGAATGGCATACGAGTGAACTCATAATGGCCATTTGCCGTGGAGAAAGCAGTCTTATATCTGTCATCAGGGTGGACTTCAATCTGATGAAATCCTTTCGCCAGATCAATTGTGGTGAAATACTGACACCTACCCAACTTGTTGAAAAGCTCATCGATGTTCGGAAGAGGAAACTTATCGTCAACCGTGTTATCATTCAGTTTACTATAGTCAATCACAATTTTCCATTTTTGCTCTCCGGAGTTGTCAGTTTTTTTCGGAACAACCCAAATTGGAGCGTTATATGGAGAACTGCTGTTGACAACAATGCCTTGTTCAAGCATTTCGTGAATCTGTCGATCAACCTCTTCTCGGTGTATTTCAGGGTAACGATAACTCCGTGTATAGATTGGAATCTCATTTTTTGTTATGATCCTATGTTTAATGTTGCTAGTAAAGGTAAGTTTGTCTTTGTTGTTATAAAAAATGTCTTTAAAAGAATTCAACAAATATTTCATTTTTAGAATGTCAGTTTTGTTAAGGTGAGAAGCGAAATTAAAGTCCAAAACATTCAATTTTGTAATTTCATTAGTAAATAAGTTGAAAGATTCATCAGAATGACTTTGGTTGTAATAAAATTCTTCGTATGCATTTAGAAAAAGAGGTATTTTTGCATTGGGTGTTATTAGTAATCGTTCTTTATAACTTATTATTGCATACAGTGGCACTAAATTGTTGTTACCGATTATGCCATCAAAATTATTATGAAACGGGTATTCCAAAAATTCAACTAAATAATTTTGTAAGTTAAATTCTTCAAACAGAGGAAACTTGCACTTCATGTTGCAGTTAATAAGTTTGTCAAATGCTTTTAGTGTTTTGTTTTTATTTGTGTTTTCCACTTTGGTTGACAAAGACTACTGTTAATTATGCTGAACTCAGCACCAGTGTCTACAATAAATTTAAGTTTTTTAACTTTTGTGTCTATTGTTATATAGGGTAACTGCTTAGTCCGTCCCTGTGAAAATTTTGGGTTGAATCTGTCCTATTATTAGTATGAATGTCCATTGGTGTTTCGTGATAAGCTTGGTAAGATTGTCGGGTTTGCCTGGTTTGTTGGCTTGGAGTAAAAACACCACGGTAAGCTCAGCGACGGTTGTTAGAAATGCTTCTATTGTTAAATGTATTTGTTTGGCGACTTTGGACGGTAAAGTCCATCGGTGCAATTTGTATTACTATTGTTGCCTAATCTTTGTTGTGAGCTATAGTTCTGTTGCGTATTATAATTTTGTCTGTTCAAGTAATAACTGTTTTGAAAATCGGTATTGTTATTTGGATTCGAAATATATTGCTGACTGTTAAAATTTTGAATTTGCGGACGTCTTTCGGTATCATTATTCTGGCGGTTAAAATGTCTACGTCTATAATCAGAGGTTCATCAGAGGTCATCGTTCGAAGTTGAGTATTGTCTATTTGTATTGGTATACGTAGAATAACCGTTAGTTAGAATGATGCTAAAGGCGTCCTCCATTGTAGAAGGATCTCTGACAACAATGATTCTTTTTACTGGTTCTGGCAAATTTGATTTAAAACAGTCTAGAACTATTCTTTTATTGCATGTGACTTGATCCTTTGTAAGCTGATCTTTCAGTGAATAAGCGTTGTTAAGTCTTATCAACAAGCCACTTAGTTGGTTGTAAAACTGTTCAATGGTTCCAATACAACGGCACAAGGCTATTTTGTCAAGAAGCGTCGTTATTGGAGTCGCTTCACCATGGAATCTTCTTAAAACATCTTTCAGTTCTGTCCAGGTCTCAACTTGTCCATGTTTTAACATAGTGTCTCTCGCTCCGTTAGTTAGTCTGTCTTGTACGTAACCCACTATTATTTTTTGTAAGGGTATGTCTAATGTGTTTATCATTGGAGTCAGTGCGTCTATTCTATTCATAAAATTGGGCAATTGTTTTTCCTCACCGTCAAACGGCTGAATACGTGCAATGCACTTAACAAGCAACTCAAAGACTTCCATTACAATATCATCTATTATATGAATGCGTGTATGATATATGTATATACGTACTTAAGTAACTGAACTAGTAGACTAATAATCTTAATAAGATATGTAAAGAAGTATGTAAATGATATATAAGGTATAAAGGGGTTATAGTTAATAATAAAGAAACAAGATATAGTAGGAATATATAATAATGCAAAAATTAAATGAATATCGCAAACCAGCTTCAAATAGTTCAGTAGATAGACATCTTCGGATAGTCTACAAAATTCCGTATGATGAATGTACTGTTGTTGTTTGGTATGATGAAACAGATTTATGTATGTGTGTATTGCTATGTTATGTCTCACTTCAGTAAAGCAATTGTAAGCGTGGGTAACTGTTCCAAGTTTTTTTCTTTGTATGACCAAGTTGGCGTCGCTTTTATAACTGTTTTCTTTTCGCTTGTTATATGAAGCACACTTTTTTAAAATGGATTTCGTTTTTTTTTTATTTTATTTGCTCTCACTGTTTTGTTTTTAAATCAATTATATTGATTAAATTTAAATTCAATTTCTGGTTCTGTTGAAATCTATTTTTCATTTTTAATTCATGTTTTGACAATTGTAAATATGTAGTATATTTTATACTGTACACTTTAAACTTTTACGTAATATGCCTTAATATATTGGTTTCCACAAATTGAAGTTGTTTCACTTTCACTATTTAACATTTATTTAAATTAATTGTACGCGGCCAAAATCTTCATAGATTTTGAAAAAAGCGGTTTTTTTTTTTGCGTTTACCGACTGCGCCAGTGATGTTGTACCTCTCTTGTGTGCAACATTTATCATAAAAATTCGAAATAAAAGAGAGTAATAACATTAATACACTTTATTGGTCAACTCCAAACTTAAGACTAACTTAATACTAGACGCCAACAAGATTGACGTGTCTTGTCTCATATCTTTGTCTTCTCGCTAAAGACAAGTATAGAGACCATTTCCATAGTAAATAATACATAGTACATGTAGTACATTTATTATATGACAATATGTATTAAATAGAAGTCCATTTTCTCAGAAGTTATTAAAAAAAAATTTTACATATTATGTTTTCTTTTTTAAATGCTACTCGAGCATATGCATACAATTTTAGCAACCTTTTGTTGCAAACCATTGTTAGCGGAGTGCTTAAATAAATGCAATACATGTAACGGAATGCAATTTTTATTTATCGCATTCCACACAATTCAGCGAGCGATGATCTTCGCACATGTCACACACACTTTTTTTGTTTTTCTGTCTTTTTTCCTGTCACAGAAGTTACAACGGACATATTTTTCCAAAATTGTTGGTTGTGGAACGCTTATATTGGTTGTCATTTCATTTTGAAATTCATTGCCCAAAATTCCTTCAATAAGTTGTTTCAAACCCCGTCTTAGGCTATGCACTTGCATTCTTCTTTTTAGCGGCTAAACAATAAGGCTATGCAATAGTTCGTATAGAAATTCTTTTCTTGCGGTTATTCGTTTTGATTGGGCAAGACCGTGTAGTACCATAGCATTTATGCCACAGTGATCCAACATTCCACAGAAAACCCGCATAGACCAACGACGCGTAGCTCTTTAAGTTGTATAAGAACGACACAACTTGTCGAAAGTGTCAGTTCCTCCTTTGGTACTGTTGTAATCCAGGATCATTTGCGGCTTAACTGACTCTTCATCAACATCATCTGAATAGTGGTTTGTAGACAGGAGCAAGACTACTTTACCCTTTTTGGGAGCAAACGACACCAAAGTTTTGTTTTCATCGAATGCGTATTTGGAGCAACCTACTCCTCCTGGAGCTAAAAACTGTGCTGGAATCTCTCGTTTATTTTTTCGAAGTGTGCCCAACATTGAAGAGAACCAATTATCCACTGTGATGTTCCTTCCAGTTCCATGGATACTCTCCGACAGTTTTCGAACATAAAAGGAAGGAACTGACTCGTTTGCACCAACTTCGACTTTGCCAACTTAAGGTCATTTTATCATCAAAACGCAAACATGCCGCTATAAGTTCGAACCGATGCTGCGACATCGTTGCTCTAAAAAGAGATTCGCCGAATCTTACCGACCACAATTCGCTGAGATGTAATTTGGCAGCTTTCTTTACACCACTGAGATAAAGCAAGCCAATAAAAGCTTTTATTTCAGTGATATCTGTCGATCCTCGGTACGGTATCGATGTTTCATGACATACTGAACAGCGTTCTATTTGCTCGTTCGTATGAACCACCACTTTATATAGAATTTCGTCCGTAAAAAGTAAACTCTGAGCCTCAAGGGGGGTTTCAATGTTTTTAGCTCCACCCTTTGGGCCCGGTAAATGGGTCATCAAATTTCCGCGTCTCAAATACCGCGTGTCTCGGGTGCAACCGAGCTCCATTTGTAGCCAGATTTCCCTTTCAGTACCACCAACCTCTGTTTTTTCGGTGTAGTAGGATGCGTTTCTTCATGTTCATCCTCTACCGCACTCTGGGCACTCTCGGAATCAGACTACTCTTCTATGTAGTCAGGATCTTTGTCCGAATCATCACCGGCAAATAAATCCGGGTCTTCATCTTCTAATAAAATATCAGCCTCTAATAATAGCTTTTCCACTTCTTCTTCCTTTAAAATGTAATTTTTCCGGAAAAAAAAATAACTTCCTAGAAAAACAAAACTTTTTTTATGAATAAACAAACCTCGCACTAGCTAAATCAATTTATTCGTATTATGCGTAACAATTTGTATTCAAATGCTGGGATCAATGACAAGAATACAAAATTATAACATTAAAAACGTTCGTTCACAAACTATAAAAAATACTAACACGAATTTCTCACTGGGGTATAATACCCAATACAAAATGTCATAGCAAAATTATGTATGTATACAAAATTCAAATTGCTTGAAACGGCATCCTACTACTGAAACTGAATTTACATAGACATTGCATATTGGAAAAAATGTAACGGTAATAGCACGGTGCATAATTTTTTGTGGGGTATCCGACACCCCAGTGGGAGGACGGAAGGTTAACGTTTTTGAGAACCATTTTTAATATTGTTCAGAGTTCGGTTCAGAGAACGGTTCTCTGATTGGTTAATTCGGCTTTAGAAAACAATATTAAAAATGGTTCTCAAAACGTTAACCTTCCGTCCATCAGCATTCACGTTATTTCGTGAATCACTGTCAAAAATTCATGAATAACTGTGAAAAAGCCTCTGAAATTTATCGATTGACTAGGGGCCAATCAGCTGTGTAGTTGGCATCTCTTCATCCTTCATTTCTGACTTCCGCCTATCACCACTGCGTTGCTCTATACTCCTAACAAGTGTGCATGAAAATAAAGTAGTATGCGTGCCTTGAGAGCACAAATTTCAAAATCTGAAGTACACTGTGATTTACTTGGGGTTTTCCACTGGAAAGACGAATATCTCTTGCTCCATTATCTCTGCTTTATATCGTGGACAAGATTTACGCAGTGTTGTTTTTTTGGGTTATGAAATTAGTTCTCTATTTATTAATGGTTGATTACAAATAAGAATGCAAATTTCTACGGTATATCTCTGTTCTTTGACGTTCACTTTGACTAGTGTTGTAATCGGAAATGCATTTTCCAAAAAGAAACAATTTTACCCATCAGTTGTCTACATTACAAAATCTAATACGTCCATGGCAGTGAGTACATTACATGTCAATTTCAATGTTTTTTTATTTTATTTAAATAATATAATTACATATGTACGTACGTGTGTATGTATTTAGATATTAGTAATAAACTTTATTGAAAGGGTTGGAAATATTTTGAAATTCATTATTAGTATGAAGCGTACAGTAATTTTTCGACATAGTAAAAAATTCAAAATTGCAGCGTTGGTCCTTGAAAACAATGCTCCTATACGACATAGATGTAACAATGCATTATCCTGTAATAAAAGTTGGAAAACAAATTTCAATAAAAGAAACTGCATAAACAGTAAAAATATAGATATATATAGATATCCAAGTATTCATTTTTAAAGACCAAAGCAATTCTTCGATTTTTTGCTATGTGAAAACAATTACTGTATGTGTGAGGGTGAATTCAGAAACGCATCACATTTGCATCACGTTCATAAACGCCAAGAAGTCTTTTTGGCAATTATCAAATGTACCAGATATCGGTCATATTGAAGTGAATACAATAATGTCGAATGAAAGATGTGTCTTTGCTTTTAGTGAATTGTTTTATTCAATTTTGTTTTTCTTTTGTGCTCATCTATTTCTAAAATACGTTCCTGCTCTAAACACACGTTGTTCTTTCTTATGAGCTCAGTCATGTCATTTAAAATTGGATCTTGGACATCTAAAGCTAAACCGTATCCATGAGTTCGCTTTCTGGAATCTGGATATAGTGATCTGATGTTCATAACATCGAACCAGTCATTGGTCTGAAAAGTAGTAAAATTTTTAGTGTTTCAATATTATAAGCAAATATTCTTAATAAATATTACAGTTTTAAACAATTTGGAACATTCTTCCCAATTGTGATTACATAGGTGGCCTAAAGTTGCAGCCCTTTTGAGACCCTGTGCATATAGTGTGGGAGAACAACTTTGTTGCCATTTTAACCTTTTGCCTTTCACTCAGATTCGCTGACTTTGTAAAGAATATGGTGTAAAATGTTCGGTGTCCCTTGACAATCAAAGTCATAGAAAACAGGCTGGTTCCATTTGGCAATAAGTCCTACGCGATTTAATATTATTATTATTATTTATTACGAGGTAATTAAAATTATAGGCTAATATATATATATAGTTTAACGAGCCTAGCTGCGAAGACTATTGGCTCTATTATGTTCATATAAAATAAGATTGGCTTTTGATAAAAAATTATTGATTTTAACATTATTATTGGGTTTTGAAGTATCTCAGTGTTTTGAAAAATATGATTGACTATAGGTTGCAGTACTTGGCAGTTTTCTAAAAAATGTTGTAGGTCTAGGCGGCTATTACAGGCGGGGCAAGTTGGAGGACTGGTTCTATTCAGCAAGTGTTGGTGCGTGACAGCAGTGTGTCCAAATCTTAGCCGAACTAAGTTGGAGATTTGTAATTTGGAGCAGTTTGTCGGGTACTTGGGCTCGGTTTTTGCAGGGTTGATTTTTTCTTGTAGTGGTGGTGGTATAGGCTCCAGTCGTGGTTTTTGATGGCGTTTGATGTTTTTTTTATGTGTTTGATCAGATCTAGTTTGTTGAAAATGTAGAAACTGTGTACAGGACTATTTTTTGCTGAGTTGGCTGCTTTATCGGCGTGTTCATTGCCTTGGATTCCCGCATGCCCAGGGATCCACATTATCTTCCTCGTATTTAGTAATTTGCTGAGCTGGTATCTGATTTCAGATATGAGATCGATGTAGTTGTTGGGGTTAGTGGGATAGCAAATGCTTCTGCTGTGAATACTGAGGCGAAATCTGGGAGATTACCAATCTTGACGATGGATCCATTTTTTAGTGTAACGGCGAATGCTGTATAGTATAATATAGTATATATATACAGTCCTGTTTCTGCTAAAATATTTTCTTATTGGGCTGGATGGGAAGGTTGGTTGGAAGCTTCTTCTAGTCGCGTCGTGGTATAAAGGCTTAATTATTTTTAATATCGGGGGCAGTAGCCGTATATGTATAGCCCATAGTCAATTTTGCTTAATACTAACGCCTAAGTTATTTTTGTTAAGGTATTTGTATGAGCATTGTTGTTTTTTTTTTTTTTTTTTTTCGCTAGGTATTTTACAATATTTGTTCTCGCAGGTAGGGATTTTTTAAGATCTAGACAGTGTTGTTTCCAAGAATACTTATTAAATATTAGTCCCAGTGTACTTAAATTATTGTCATTTGCAATTTGAACATTATTGATATTTACGTTTGGTTTAGGACAGTTTTTTACGCCATATATGAAGCGTTTTACATTTATTAATGGACCGATCCGTTGGACCATGCTAAGATTTATAAGGTTTAGGATAACATGGATGCCGATTCTGTCGAATGCTTTTTCGAAATCCAGATTTGATTCTATGCTTCGTTTGGTTGGGGAAATTTTTCAGCATTGGTTACGAAATTTTGTCTCTGCTATGGGTTTTGCTTTTCACCTTGTTGAGTGCGGTTTCAAATTCGGTGAAGGTAATGGGCTGTTCGATACGACGCCTGTCGGGTTGATGTATTGGGTTGTGGATCTATTCAGGCTATTACCCTTTTCTTCGATAAAAGTATCTGAGAAGCTGTTATTTTCTGAGGAGTTGGAGATTCTTGGGGGGTCAATGATAGTGTCGCTATTGGATTTTATGCAGCTAATTGTTAAAGAAGTGGGGTCGCCAGTTAGACGGCGAATAGTTTGCCATATTTTGGTAGGACAGGAGCTGGGGTTTATGTTTGTCGTGATGTCGGAAAAACTCTAGAGCTTTGCTCTGTTTGTAGTCTAAATTTAGCGTTTATTTTGTTGTAAGCGATCAGGTTTTCCGTCGTGGGATGCTTCTGGAAATTGTTTAGTGTAACCATTTTGTGTTCTCTCAAGGATGAGACTTCACTATTCCACCAAGGAACTGACCGTTTCCGGTTGATGTGGCTGGACTGGGGAATGGCGAGGTTAGCCGCGGTTCTCATTGCTTGCAGCAGCAAAGCTGCCTCTTTTTGTTGCCTGAAGATGGGATTGGCCTGGCCAAGAGTTCAGTGAATTTTTGTCTGAAGTGCGACCAGTAAGAGAGTGATCGGTTTTGAATTTTGGGTCGCGTGTTGTATGTTTGTTGATATGTCCTGTTCTGAATGTCGTCAAAGTTGGGTAGTGATCGCTGTTGTGTAGCTCATCTAGTGTCTTCCAGTCTATTTTATTGAGAAGCTCCGATGAGTAGAAAGTCACATCAACATGGGTGAGTGTGGTGTGTGTTGAGAGGTGTGTGGTAGAACCGTCATTTAAGATGACAAGATTTGATTCTGTATAGAATTTTTCTAATAATTCCCCTCTTCTGTGGGACTTTGATGAACCATATAGTGGATTCCAGGCGTTAACCTCGCCTCCGAATATGATTGGGGTATTTACGAGATTGACGATGTGTGCAAGGTCGCTTTTGGGAAGGTATATATTGAGTTATGTGAACTTGACTTTGTGTTGTATTCCGACGTCGAGGACTTGGTGATTCGAATTTATGGGTACGATTTTGTGATGAATGTTCTTCTTTATTAAAAGAGCTATGCCTTGTTTGTCACTGTTATTTTTAATATTGTAATATTTATTATTATTATTATTATAAATTTATTATTTAGTAAGTAAATTACATAAACAATATTATAAATAAGTAGCGCTAACTGCCAGGGCTTTAGGCTAGATTTTAAATATAATTTGCTAGATTAATAGATTGAAAGATATATACATTATTGATGTTTTCTGCTGAGATATGAGTTAGGAGTTCTAGGAGATTTTGGTTACATATCTTAAGGCATGTCGAGTTATAATGCGAGCATGACAGCGTCTGGTTTTCAGGACATAGGTTACATACAGGTGGATCGTCTCTGTTCATAAGGTGTTTATGTGTGATATAGGTATGACCCAATCTTAGTCGGATATATATGATTACTTTTTTGAGTGGGGTGCATTTGGGATAAATGGCTTTTTCCGCGTTTATATTAAATCTGGTGTAATGATGGCTATAGTTGAGCCAGTTGTCTTTCCTTCTGTACTTCGGTCGAGAGCAGGTAATTTTGTATATCCTTTTTGTTGTAGGCGTAGAAGGTTATTAGAGGCTCAGTTATTGCAGCGTTAGCCGCGGCGTCTGCTTTTTCGTTACTTTCAATGCCAACGTGGCCTGGTATCCAGACAATTGGTGCTGGGTGCTGGTTCTTGATATAAGCTTATCCCGGATAGATTGGATAATAGCACAGGAGTTGTTGGTATTCCTTATTGCATTGGTGGAGGAAAGGCAGTCAGTGAATATGACACTTTTTTTTGTTATGAGACGTTTCGATGGCTTTGAGGATGGTGAAAGCTTCAGCTGTGAAGATGGTTGTAAAAGCTGGTAAGAGACCCTTCGATATTATTGCGTGATTCTTGTCTACAACGGCAAATGATGTTCGGTTTTCGGTTTTTGAGGCATCTGTAAAAAAGAATTGCCAACCGAGTGACTTGTGTCTATCTGCAATATCTGAAAAAAGCGAACTGTATATTTTTGTGTAAGTTGCTGTTTTCTTTAGGTCAGTATTTGTTGAATC
The DNA here is from genome assembly GCA_905231855.2 of Eristalis tenax. Classification (NCBI taxonomy): domain Eukaryota; kingdom Metazoa; phylum Arthropoda; class Insecta; order Diptera; family Syrphidae; genus Eristalis; species Eristalis tenax. The sequence goes on along the minus strand of HG993124.1, from coordinate 93,099,726 downwards.
ATTAGATAAGTGCCAGGCGGGGAATCATATTTTTTTTTGCTTTTTTGTATCTTTATAGGAATGTTCAGTTCTCTTGCGAGGTTTAATGCTGAGGTTATTGTTGAGGGATATTTAGGCGTTTTCCTTCGTAACAGGATTTTGTTGGCATCTTTGTGGATTGGTGACATATTTGGAGAGTTGACTTTTCGTATAATGAGTGAGGTTTGGTAGTCGATCCTTTCTGATATTTGGGGTAAACCGGCGTCGGTGAGTATATTTTTAATGGGTGTTGTCCGAAAGGCCCGTAAGCTGTTGTTATTATTTAAATGGAGGATTTTGAGGCTTTCCCGTAGACTGCCAAACCATAGTCGATTTTAGATAGTACCGTTGATTTAGTAACATTTAACATAGAATTTATATTACAATTGATTTTTTTGGAGCAAAGATACTTAACTAAATTGACCCTGGCAGCAAGACCTAAGTTACATAGTGTGGTGTATTTTATTTTTGTGATTGTCAATTATCTTGTGGATTTCGTTGAAGCCAATTGTGAATAAGATGACTGATAGAGGCGATCCTTGTGGAATGCCATTTAACATTTTGTGTGGAGGATAGAGTACCGTTTAATTTAATTCTAAAATGTCTTGCTTAGGAAGGATTTTATGTATCTATATATGTTCGGCCCGGTTTTCCATTCGACAAGTTTATTTAAAATTATATGTTTGCCAACACAACAAAATCAATCAGCAAAAGAGATGCGTGGTTGTTTTCTGACAGAACTCGTGTGATGAAGTCACCAAGGTGTAAAAGGGCATCTATGGTGCCACGACCTTTCTTAAAAGCAACCTGACGGTAGTCGATTAAGTTGTTTTTTTCAACAAACCAGAATAGTCGCTTGGCTTTTCCAATAATTTTCCTGTGCAAGGAAGAAGGCATATTGGGCGGTACCTTGAAACATTATAGTAGTCTTTATTGGGCTTTGGTATTGGGGTGATATTAGCCACTTTCCATGCTTGTGGAATAATGCCGGTGTTAAGGATTTTGTTACTTTACTTACTTAAGGTGGCGCTACAGTCCGAGGTGGATCTGGGCCTCAACCAACAAGCGTCTCCAGCCAGTTCGATCTTTAGCTAGCTGTCTCCAATTTCGCACGCATAGTTGGTTGAGGTCCCTTTCCAATTGGGTGCGCCACCTGAGTCGCGGTCTTCCTCTATTGCGCCGTCCCTCGGGGTTGGATTCGAAGACTTTTCGGGCCGGAGCATTGGTTTCCATCCGCTCTACATGACCTAGCCACCTCAATCGTTGGATTTTCACTCTTCTGGCTAAGTCGATGTCGCTAAACAGCCCGTATAGTTCGTCATTATATCTCCTCCTCCACTCACCATCTATGCAGACGGGACCGAAAATCACACGAAGAATTTTCCTCTCGAAGCAACCAAGAGCAGCTTCATCCGTTTTTGATAAAGTCCATGCCTCCGCGCCATATAGCAGGACTGGGACGATTAAGGTCTTGTAAAGCGTTAGCTTGGTTGTTCGAGAGAGGGCTTTGTTTACCAATTGCTTTCTTAGCCCAAAGAAGCAGCGATTGGCAAGAGTTGTTCTCCGTTTGACTTCAGCGCTGGTGTCGTTGTCTGAATTGATAGCGGTGCCTAGGTAGACAAAGTTTTTGACTACCTCAAAGTTATATCTGTCTGCTGTGACGTTCTGACCGAGACGTCGGTGTTGGGTGTCCTTTCTCGTTGACAGCATATACTTGGTCTTACCCTCGTTTACCGCTAAACCCATCTTCGCGGCCTCCGTTGCAATACCCACAAAAGCGCCATTGACATCACGCTGTGTTCTTCCGATAATGTCAATATCGTGGGCATGTGCGTGTAGTTCGACGGACTTGTGAAAGATTGTTCCTCTGGTGTTTTCTTTCAAGAACGATGTTGAAAAAGTCGCATGACAGCGCGTCGCCTTGTCTGAATCCTTTTTTGACATCAAAGGTCTGGTTAGGTCTTTACCGACCTTGATGGAGCAGCGTGCATTCTCCATCGTCAGCCTACACAAACGGACGAGTTTGGTAGGGATGCCAAAACTAGACATTGCTCTGTATAGCTCGTCTCTATAAATGCTATCATACGCGGCCTTAAAATCGATAAAAAGGTGGCGGGTATCGATTTGTTGCTCCTGGGTTTTCTCCAAAGTCTGCCGCTGTGTGAATATTTGGTCGATGGTGGATTTTCCTGGCCTAAAGCCACACTGGTATGGACCGACCAGGTTGTTGAAGAATGGCTTTAGGCGTTCACACAGTACGGCAGATAAGATTTTATATGCGATACTTAGGAGACTGATGCCTCTGTAGTTGGCGCAGTTCAAAGGGTCCCCTTTTTTATGGATCGGGCAGACTATGCTGAGGTTCCATTCATCGGGCATGTTTTCCTCCGACCATATTTTACAGATGAGTTGGTGCATGCTCCTTACCAAATCATCGCCTGCGGCCTTAAAAAGCTCGGCGGGTAGGCCGTCACCTCCCGCAGCCTTGTTGAATTTTAGTTTGGATATGGCAATCCTCACTTCATCTGGGTCGGGTGGACGGAATTGTTGATCTTCATCGTCCCTCTCATTGGGGTTGAATGGTTCGTTCTGCCTGACAGCGGGATTTGGTTCTTCGTCGCCGTTATAAAGTCTGCAGAAATGGTTTCTCCATATCCTCAGCATCGACTGTGACTCTACTACGATGTTCCCTTGATCATCCTTACAGGCTTCGGTTCGGACTTTATAACCTTGACTGGTTAACTTTACCCTTTGGTAAAACTTCCTTACATCATTCCTGCAGTAATATCCCTCTAGTTTGCCGATCGCGAGCTTCTCATGCTCCTTCTTTTTTCTCCTGAGAAGCCGGTGTTCGTCTCTCCTCTTCTGCTCATAGAGCTCCCGAGCAGCTCTTGTCCTTTGCAGTGCCGCTTTGTATGCTTCTTGCTTGGCTGCATTCGCCTGCCGACACTCGTTGTCAAACCAGGGGTTTCGTTGTGGTGGCGGATTGAAACCCAGCACATCAGAGGCGGCATCTCTGATGGCTTTTTGGCAATGCTGCCACTGATCTTCAATACTTGATGTTGGCGGCGTAGGATTTCTTAAGAGGTTAAGGGAGACACGATCGGAAAAAGATTTGGCAATCTCTTGCGATTGTAGCCGGCTGACGTTAAACTTCCTCACAGTATTTCTTTGTCTTGGCGGTGTTCGGGATAACCGCAACCTTATCTTGGCTACAACAAGGTGGTGGTCCGAGTCAATGTTGGCGCCTCGGAACGTTCGAACATCTATAATACTGGAGGAGTGCCTTGCGTCGATCGCAATATGATCAATCTGATTGACGGTTGATTGATCAGGAGATCGCTATGTTCCTTTGTGGATATCGAGATGTGGGAATCTTGTACTGGCTACTACAACATTTCGCCCCGCAGCAAAGTCGATCAGCCTAAATCCGTTATCGGATGTGGTGTTGTGTAGGCTGTGCTTCTCGACCGTACTACCAAAGATGTTTTCTTTTCCAAGCTTTGCGTTAAAATCGTCAAGGACAATTTTAATGTCGTAGCTAGGGTATTGCTCATAAGTTTTGTCCAGGAGCTCATAGAACTTGTCTTTGGTGTCGTCATCTTTCTCCTCTGTGGGGGCATGTGCGCATATAAGGCTTATGTTGGCAAATTTAGCCTGGATGCGAATTGTCGTGAGGCGCTCGTTCACGGATCTGAACGATAAGACTTCTTGCCTAAGTCTGCCTCTAACGACACATCCAAATAGGCGCTGCTTTTGATGTTTGTAGCAGTCACCGTAATATATATCACAGTTTTTCAGCCTTCTTTTGCCCGGTCCATCCCATCGCACTTCTTGGATGGCGGTTATATCTGCTTTGCAGCAGTCTAGGGCTTCCGCTAATTGTTCGGCTGCACGTGGCCTATAATGGGACCTTACATTCCACGTACAGATCTGAAGATCGTTGTCCGTATATCGTTTGCAGGGTTTGTCATCAGTAAAATCCTCCGTTTCCGAGGCTTGTTGTTGCTTCGTAACTACATATTTTTTTATGTGGCCGGGCAGTTACCCCGACGGCAGAACCCCCAACCTGGAGGGCCACAACCAGTACCCGATGGCTACCACTTGGAGGTAAAATAAGCACAATTGGTGTGTAGAAAAAGTTACAACACTGGGCATCGCCAGGTTGACGCCAGTCAGTGCCTACCCAATTCCCACAACACCCAACCATCAAGGATTTTGTTGTAGAGGGTTAATAACCTTGTTTTTAGTAACAAAGGACTATTTTTTAACATCTGGTAAGATATCCGGTCGTGACCTGGGGTTATACCTTTAACTGAAACAGGGAGCTTCCTAGTTCAATCATGCTTGTTGGGTCTTCAATGAGGACGGAGGTGGGGTGGATAGGGGTTGTTGGTGTGATGTCGAACTGAATATTTTGTTTACCTTGAACGAATTTCCGGTGGAAGTTAGAGTCGTCACCGAAATGTTCCCAGGTTTTTGCAAAGTGCCCAGCGATTTCGGGTGGGGAGGTTATTGTTTTGGTTTGGTCCTTTATTGTATGTATGGAACGGGAGACATAATTACCAGTAAACGTTTTTTGGACGAGGAGCTTGGGCTGATGGTGCTGGTGAATTTCTCTAAGCAGATAGTTTTTTGTGCTTTTACAGCCTTGCGAAATTTGGCGTTAAGTTTGCGGTCAGCTATTATGTTAGTGTCGCATGGAGATTTTTTGACTTGTTGCAGAACTTTGACTTCTATCAGAAATTTGATTTAGAATCGTGGACTGAAAGAGGCTCCAATTTGCTTTATCAAGTAAAAACATTTGTTGGGGTTTAACATGGCTTACGTTGTGGCTAAGGGAGATAGTGGTGGTAAAAGGAAACTACCATGAAGATCGTCCAAAACCGACCAAATAGATGTTGGGATGAGGGATGGTGAAATGAGTGTGAGATCGACATGTGTTAGTGATCTATGGGTAGAAAAGTGGGTTGGCCTACCATCGTTTAAGAGTGCAAGGTTTGAATTATTTACAAACAGTTCCACTATTTTCCCGCGACTGTTTAAAGACTCCGAACCCCATGCGGGGCTCCAGGAATTGAAGTCGCCAGTTAATAGAACAGGAGTGGTAATGTCATTTAAAATTATATCAAGGTCGTTAACTAAAAACCGTTGATCTGGAGGGATGTAGATGGCAATTACAGTTTATGTTAAGGTCTATTTCAACCGCTATAGACGCTATGTTGGAATTTATGTTTACGAATTTGTGGGGAATGGATTTATGGACGAGGAGACAAATTCCTTGTTTTGCTGTGGTATTTGAGTCCAGGTTGTAAAAAAAGAAAGAGTAAACACTCCATATAACTAGTGACTGCTGATTGGGTTTTACTGTTTTGTATCGAGGAATTATGTTGGACAGTTATTGGTGTAGGTTTGGTTTGCTTAGAGAGCAAAGAGGTTGAGGTATGGTGTGGGGTCGGGTGTACAGATACTTCTGGCATTGTGATTGCACTTGAGATGTTAAAAATATTTGTCGCGCTATTGGCGACCACGGAGTAAGATGAGGATAGGGTTTGGGAGGGGTTTTGTTCTTTATAAATTCTTTTTGCTTCGGACATACTACATTTATGTATGTTGCGGCAGCGCATTGGGTTGGGGAAGAATTCTTGGATTTTAAGCTTATACCACCCTATGTCAACTGTACTAGGGGGGCGGAAACGGTCAAATGTAAGGAGAACGAGCCCAGTGGAAATTTGTTTTCCATCGACGTTTTTTTTAAATTTATACACTTCGGTTACTCCTTGGGATCTCATTTCATTGACGATTTCCGTTTCTGGGACGTTAATGAGGCAGGGTGCGTAGACTTTACCTTTCGAAGAGTTAAGTTGGGAGTGAAGTGTGACAGTTATCGGACATAGGTTGGATAGTGTTTTCTTTGTTAAGAAGACGTCAGCAATTTTTTTGGATTTGGTGAGGATTAGGAGGTTACCGTCGCTAAGTTGGGTAATGTTTTCGTATGCGGTGCTAATGCTATCTACAGCTTTTTTTTAATAAGAATACACTGAAAGGCGACTGGATGTGTTGAGATATGTATAGGATTTATTGGTTTTTTAATTTTTTTATTGCTGGGTTCGGCTGGCGGTTCTGCATCTAGAGCGCTATACCGATTACCCGAAAGAACACGCGGCCCTGAGGCCATAGTTTAATTGTTTTTGCACTCCACTTATTATTTATTCACAATCAAATGGGAGGAAAAGAGAAGAAAGTATTTTTGCTATGGAAATAGGATCAGCTACCGACGAGAAAAAAGCGATCGAGAACACAATCCGTTGAACGATGTTTACGCTTCGGGGGATAGTCGGAGACTGTAGGAATATTTAGATCTTCACAAAGTTTAAAATTTTTCGGGCCGAAATCACAACCAATTTTCACATCCGTATAGAAGTAAGTATCAGCTCGTCTCGGCCTACGTCCCAAAAAATTGGCAGATAGGTGGTAAACATGTCGGATTTTTGTAAGGCGTAATGTTGTATACAGCATTCTTGTGTACGCTGTACCTCACTGATAAAGTACCTCTCCAGCCAAGGCGGAAACCAAGAGTAGTTACACGCATACGGTGGGAGAAACTACAGAACAGTGAGTTTGCGGCTAAATTTTGGGCGGCACATATCTGGAAGATTTGAGCGACTTTCAACTGTTCTATCGCGTGTAGAGGAAGAATGGCGACTGTTTTCAGCAGCTGTCATTGCCCTGCATTTACCAACTAGTTAAAACAAGAAGACCAATACATGGTAGCAACAAGAAAAATGTGTTTTTATAGAACTTCAAGTGGAGTGTAATGTGAGACTCGTCTTATATCATAGAATATTACTATTTATGCATTTACAATTTATATAACTTATAACATCGTATTAATTACCAATTGTACCAGTTATCTGTACATATTGAAGCGAATACAATAATGTCGAATGAAAGATGTGTCTTTGCTTTTCGTGAATTGTTTTATTCAATTTCCTTTTTCTTCTGTGCGCAACTATTTCCTTATTCTAAAATACGTTCCTGCTCTAAAAAACATGTTCATTCCTATGACCCTCATTTTCAGACGTCATGAGGTCAGTCATATCATCCAAAGCTAATCATCATGGACATCCAAAGCTAAACCGTATCCATGAGTTCGTTCTCTGGAATCTGGATATGGTGATCTGATGTTCATAATATCGAACCAGTCAGTGGTCTACACTTTTTTCGTTGATAATGAACCTAGAATGTAAAGCAATTGTTCAATGATTTGCAATTCAGATTTTCATTATTGCTTCCCAATGTTTCTCCATGGTTACTTCTAGATTCTTGTATAGTCGTCTGATTCCTCCTCCCAGTCACTGACAATATCAACAACGTTATACTCAGATTCGTTGACTTTGTCGAGAATATTGTGTAACATGTTCGCTGTCATTTGACAATCAAAGTCATAGAAAACAGGCTGCTTCCATTTGGCAATAAGTCCTACGATATTTAATAAAAGAATAAAGTTGATTGTGTTTCTATCGTTGGAACCGTTCCTATCTTCAACTTGAATCCATTGCTTCCGCAAGATGTTGTCTTTTGAAAAGACATAAAACCTTTAATTCGGGTTTCCTTTGATATTGTTTGCATTGCAATTAAACGCTGCACATCTCATTTCAGAAAAATAATCCTTTTATATAGCTCTTCACAAATTTCTATGTGATAAATTTTGAATTTGAAATTTTTCGCGCCGAAATTACAAGCAATTTTCACATCCGTATATTATATAGAAGTGAGTATCGTCACCATCACATTGACAGATAGGTGGCAAACATGGCGGATTTTCAGAAGGCGTAATCTTGCATATAGGAAAAGCGCAAAATTAAACCAATTTTGCAGAAACTTTTTGATCCGATAAAATAACACTCTAAAATGATTTTTTAAGACATCAGCTGTGTATTTTTATGACCCTATATTCTTACTAGTGTTGTTTTCCATTCCACCACTGCAACTGCTATTGAAATTTCGTTGTACTGTGTTTTGTTGATGAGTTTGCATATCGGTGTGGAGGTTTCTTAAGACTATCACGAATATTTTTGTTTAAAATACGTTCAGCAGAGGAAGCACTGACCAAGGCCCTAGTAACGATATCGCTGTTCAAAGGCTCTTCAACTATCTCCTTTGTTATGGCCATTTTTTTTAAAGATTGATTTTTTTTTAGATTGCGCTCCTTTGCGTCGGTCTTGTCTCCTAAGTAAGCACTACTTTTTTTCCTCCTCATTAATGCACTTTTGCTTTTGCGTAAAAAGAAAGAATAGAAACAAAAAAATCTTTAAGACAAGATTGGCGATGTGTATTGCCGCATGTGTGAATAATGTTAGATCCCCATCCGATCAGGATCATATTACAAGGTTTGTCGCTTGCAACCGCAAAACGTCAATCTTAACCAGCTTTTTCGCACGCCAAGTTGGTTGAGGTCCATCTCCACTTGCGTGCGCCATCAGCGGTATTGTTGTCTTTGTCGCTTTTTAACAGTCGACAGAAGGGATCTTTCCAGATTCTCAGTATCGACTCCGACAGTAATAAGAGCTGTCGATCTTCGTCCCGACTGGATTCTGTCAGAAGTTTATACCCATTGGATGATTGTTTTACCCGTTGGTAGAGCTTTCCACTTCCTCCTTCCTATCCATTTATAATGCCCTGTCTTTTTCAGAAGCCGGTGCTTTTCCATTCTTCTAAAGTCGTAAAGCTTACGAACCGCTCTCCTGCACACGTCGTCACACCAGTTTTTGTTTCGCCTGGCAGGGTTGGACTCTCTGAGAGGTTTAAGAAGAGTCGTTTGGCAAATTAAGCTCTATGTTTTATTTCCTTCTATGTTCGCCGGGTACAATTAGAACACCTTCGCTTATAACTTTAATTTGTTCAAGATAATGGGCGGGCTGATGGTTTCACAGTTTGCTGTGTCATTACTTAAGAAATGTGTACTTAACACTTGTGTCTTTTAAATTGATAACAATACTTATAAAATAAGGAATTCTTACAATTTCTTAAAGCTCCATGCTCTCCTTTACAATCTGCAGTGAGGTAATTCTTAAAAATAATTATCTTATTGTTATATATCACTGGTGCGAGTTCAAAATATCTACACATTTGTTTCACTTTAGGAATTTTTATTAAGTACAGAAGAGAGTTTTTAGAATAGTACATTTAAACATCGGCTATACTAAGCAAATCATATATAGGAGTTTCAAAGTTCTTTGAAAGCGTAAGAGATTCTACTTTATTTATATTCAATAAAGGTGGATTGACAGTGTTACTTTTAGCTAACATTATTGCAGGGGTATTATTTATTAAATTCTGTATAACAATTTGATTTCTTTTCGACATAAGCATTGTTAAAAGTTGGTAATCCACATTTGCACTATTATTAAAATTATTTACTCGATCTGTTAGTTTTTCGCTTCAATATCGTTATTTATTTCCACTTGTCCGTTAATTGTTCTTACAACTGCACTTTCTGTGCTTTGTAGGATTTTAAAGCTTAACCTAATCTTTTCTATCTGATGGTGTTCTTTAAGATTTTAAACAGTCTTTTCATTTCTTTTATATCCTGATATAGTATTTGCTTATCTTTCTCATCTTTAATAATATTCAAAACATTGTAATTTTCGTTTCGAATGTCTTCCAATGTTGAGAGGTTTGTTTCGTGTCTCAAATACAAATAGATTACCGTTAGACAGGCGAGCTAGTCCTTAGAACGAGTACACTGTCGGAAGCCAAACAAATATATAGAACACAGAACCCAATCCCTACGCTTCCCAAAACTTTTGCAGCAGCTTTAAAAACATCCGTTAATCCTCTAACTGTAACGACTCCACCAACCTCTTCTATCTCTCTGCCTAAACCTGTGTCTGCTCCTGCCCTATCTACATAAAAGCAGTCAAATAGTGACAAAGAAAAACAAGATAATTCAACATCCTCTGATACACATATTTCTCAAAAGGAGGTATCTAAATCTAATAGTCATACCACATCAACAACCAAAACCCCTCAAGATAACCAAGATAAATCGACTCCACAGGAAGTCAATATTCCAAAATCACCCATCACAGATCTAACAAATAAACTTATTCAAGAAAACATTTACTACACACCTATTGCTCAACCGCAATCTTCTTCAAGACATCATTCAAACAACAACAATCAAAATCTTTCACAAGAAAACTACCTTCTCTCTGAACATAAACTCCCGGAAGGCTATGATGATTCGTCCTAATCCAATAACAATCCCCACCGCTAATGACCCCGCTATCCGCAGATCGTCCTGTTTGGGCTCAACTCTGGGCATCCAACAGCCTTATCAAGTATTGCGGGGTCACACCAATATCAACAACAAATCACCAACCAATAACAAATCACAGCTCCAACATTAAAAATAATCCAATGGAACATAAAGTGCTATTTACAATGAATTATTTTACTCATTAAATCAATATCTCCCAAAATTGCCCTTCAGGAAACTCATTTGACATCAATAATCAACATACCCATCCCAGTTAACTACCACTTCATCCCTCAAAACCTATTCCTTTGGCGGAATTGCTTTCCTGATTCATTCTTCAGTTCAATATAGCCTAATTAATCTCAACCATGACTTTGAAACCCTTGGCGTTACAATTATTTCCAAACTCAAATTGTCCATTATAAATGCCTACAATCCCCCTGCTCAATCCTTTAACTCCACAAATATAAAGAATGTTCTAGACCCTCAAAACAATATTCCAACTCTAATACTCTGAGACTTTAACAGCTTCCCGATAATTATATCTATGTTCCACTTTACACCTTCTGCCTCACTAAGAAAACCTACATTTAAAACAAACGAAGTCAATTGGATTCATTACCAACAACTTCTAGATAAAAATAACATGATTAATCCTTTCAGTGAGAACTTTAATAAAGAAGCTGCTACCTACACAAAATTATTCCTCACAGCGCTAATCAATCTATTCCCCAAACTTCAATTTTATCAGGTAAACCCAGAGTACCATGGTGCAACAAAGAGCCTGAGCAGCTTGAAAGAGAAAAAAACAGAGTTTGGAACTGCTTAAAGCGCAATATATATGCTGAAAACATTCTGACCTACAAACGAACTAACGCTTTGTACAAGAGAAAAATAAAAATTTCGAAAACAGATTCCATTCACAAACTCACTTCTGATATTAACCCCAAATACACACAATGCCAAAATGTGGTCCAACATTAGAAGGTTCTGTGGTATCAATACTTCCTCTCTTATTCATAGCATCTGCACTAACAATTCTCCCAACACCAACTAATCCCGTTTCCACAGCCCAGCACTTCACTGAATTTTGGTCTAAAGAATCTCATGATTCAAACTTTTCTACTTCATTTTGTCATAATAAACTTCTCTCCACGCCCTCTGTATCCTATTCTCTTTCAGAAAATGCCAAAATTATCGACAAAGATATCAGTCTCTTGGAGTTAGAAATAGCCTTAAATAAACTAAAAGGTAAGACACCAGCTAATGATAGAATATCATATCCAATGTTAAAAAATCGGTCTCCTTCTATGAAAGCTAGACTTGTTAGGTTCTACAATTCCATTTTCCACAATTCCAACTTTTGAAAAACAGTACTGTTATCCCCTTACTCAAACCGAAATCTGATAACACCCTTCTCGAATCCTATAGACCCATCTCCCTTAACCCCTGATGCGGCAAAGTCCTTGACAAGATAATTGCCAACAGACCCTGGTGGTTTGTTTCACATAACAAACTTCTCTGCAGTCATCAAATGGGATTCAAAGAAGGTAAATCCGTTATAGATTGCTTAATTTATATAGACCACCTCATCACTAATTCCTTTTCGAAGAGAAGCCATATTTCCCTTATCTCCCTTGATTTCATAAAATGATTTGACAAAATTGGAGTTCATTCAGTCATCGACCAACTTAAAGCCTGGAATATTGGCCCCAAATCATTAGGTATATCTTTAATTTTATGAAAAATAGAAAAATTTCGGTCCGAATTGGAAGCTCATCTTCTTCATTTTTACCCCTGTTCAATGGCATCTCTCAAGGCTCCCCTCTGTCTATTCCACTTTTCCTTATAGCATTTAACAAGTTCTCCTTCACCCTATCCCTCCACAAAGAAATAAAATTCTGTGCCTACGCGGACGATTTTACAATCATCAAAGAGTTAAATAAGAATACTTCTTCCCCCATTATTGACCTTAACGCCATCTTTCAAGATATACTTTCCTGGTGCGATTATTCGAGGAGAAGCCATATTTCCCTTATCTCCCTAGATTTCATAAAAGGATTAGGACTTAAAGCCTGGAATATTGGCCCCAAATCATTAGGTATATCTTTAATTTCAGGAAAAATAGAAAAATTTCGGTCCGAATTGGAAGCTCATCTTCTTCATTTTTACCCCTGTTCAATGGCATCCCTCAAGGCTTCCCTCTGTCTATTCCACTCTTCCTTATAGCATTTAACAAGTTCTCCTTCACCCTATCCCTCCACAAAGAAATAAAATTCTGTGCCTACGCGGACGATTTTACAATCATCAAAGAGTTAAATAAGAATACTTCTTCCCCCATTATTGACCTTAACCCCATCTTTCAAGATATACTTTCCTGGTGCGATTATTCTGGAGCTAAACTGTCCCCTGTCAAAAGCAAACACCTCCACATTTGTAGAAAACACAGATGCACATGCAAAATTGTTTCGAACATCTTTAATTTGGAAAAAATTGATAGATTAAAAATTTTAGGCCTAATTTTCTAAAGTTATTACAAATGGAGTAGACATATTGAGTGTATCCTTCCCGCCTTGTGTAGAACGCTCAACATAATAAAATCCCTTTCTTCTAACAAATTCAACTGCAATCCTACTTCCCTCACTTCCATCATTCAATCCACAATAGTTAGCAAAATTAATTACGGTCTTTTTCTTTATGGTTTCTCCTCCAAATCCGATTTTAACAAAATTAAAACAATTTATAACCCCTATATATAATTTACTGTTCGAAGCAAAAATGCCAAGGCTTGAAAGCCTTAGAGAGCAATCCACACTCTTCTGCAAAGATTCTCCGCTACACAGGATAACCAGCTAATGATAGAATATCATATGCAATGTTAAAATATCGGTCTCCTTCTATGAAAGCTAGACTTGTTAGGTTCTACAATTCCATTTTCCACAATTCCAACTTTTGAAAAACAGTACTGTTATCCCCTTACTCAAACCGAAATCTGATAACACCCTTCTCGAATCCTATAGACCCATCTCCCTTAACCCCTGATGCGGCAAAGTCCTTGACAAGATAATTGCCAACAGACCCTGGTGGTTTGTTTCACATAACAAACTTCTCTGCAGTCATCAAATGGGATTCAAAGAAGGTAAATCCGTTATAGATTGCTTAATTATATAGACCACCTCATCACTAATTCCCTTTCGAAGAGAAGCCATATTTCCCTTATCTCCCTTGATTTCATAAAAGGATTTGACAAAATTGGAGTTCATTCAGTCATCGACCAACTTAAAGCCTGGCATGTTGGCCCCAAATCATTAGGTATATCTTTAATTTCATGAAAAATAGAAAAATTTCGGTCCGAATTGGAAGCTCATCTTCTTCATTTTTACCCCTGTTCAATGGCATCCCTCAAGGCTCCCCTCTGTCTATTCCACTCTTCCTTATAGCATTTAACAAGTTCTGTGCCTACGCGGACGATTTTACAATCATCAAAGAGTTAAATAAGAATACTTCTTCCCCCATTATTGACCTTAACCCCATCTTTCAAGATATACTTTCCTGGTGCGATTATTCTGGAGCTAAACTGTCCCCTGTCAAAAGCAAACACCTCCACATTTGTAGAAAACACAGATGCACATGCAAAATTGTTTCGAACATCTTTAATTTGGAAAAAGTTGATAGATTAAAAATTGTAGGCCTAATTTTCTAAAGTTATTATAAATGAAATAGACATATTGAGTATATTCTTCCCGCCTTGGGTAGAACGCTCAACATAATAAAATCCCTTTCTTCTAACAAATTCAACTGCAATCCTACTTCCCTCACTTCCATCATGCAATCCACAATAGTTAGCAAAATTAATTACGGTCTTTTTCTTTATGGTTTCTCCTCCAAATCCGATTTTAACAAAATTAAAACAATTTATAACTCTGCTATAAGAAAGGCCCTCAATGCTTTTCGTACCACCCCTATATATAATTTACTGTTCGAAGCAAAAATGCCAACGCTTGAAAGCCTTAGAGAGCAATCCACACTATTCTGCAAAGATTCTCCGCTACACAGGATAACCAGCTAATGATAGAATATCATATCCAATGTTAAAAAATCGGTCTCCTTCTATGAAAGCTAGACTTGTTAGGTTCTACAATTCCATTTTCCACAATTCCAACTTTTTAAAAACAGTACTGTTATCCCCTTACTCAAACCGAAATCTGATAACACCCTTCTCGAATCCTATAGACCCATCTCCCTTAACCCCTGATGCGGCGAAGTCCTTGACAAGATAATTGCCAACAGACTCTGGTGGTTTGTTTCACATAACAAACTTCTCTGCAGTCATCAAATGGGATTCAAAGAAGGTAAATCCGTTATAGATTGCTTAATTTATATAGACCACCTCATCACTAATTCCTTTTCGAAGAGAAGCCATATTTCCCTTATCTCCCTTGATTTCATAAAATGATTTGACAAAATTGGAGTTCATTCAGTCATCGACCAACTTAAAGCCCGGAATATTGGCCCCAAATCATTAGGTATATCTTTAATTTTATGAAAAATAGAAAAATTTCGGTCCGAATTGGAAGCTCATCTTCTTCATTTTTACCCCTGTTCAATGGCATCTCTCAAGGCTCCCCTCTGTCTATTCCATTTTTCCTTATAGCATTTAACAAGTTCTCCTTCACCCTATCCCTCCACAAAGAAATAAAATTCTGTGCCTACGCGGACGATTTTACAATCATCAAAGAGTTAAATAAGAATACTTCTTCCCCCATTATTGACCTTAACGCCATCTTTCAAGATATACTTTCCTGGTGCGATTATTCGAGGAGAAGCCATATTTCCCTTATCTCCCTAGATTTCATAAAAGGATTAGGACTTAAAGCCTGGAATATTGGCCCCAAATCATTAGGTATATCTTTAATTTCAGGAAAAATAGAAAAATTTCGGTCCGAATTGGAAGCTCATCTTCTTCATTTTTACCCCTGTTCAATGGCATCCCTCAAGGCTTCCCTCTGTCTATTCCACTCTTCCTTATAGCATTTAACAAGTTCTCCTTCACCCTATCCCTCCACAAAGAAATAAAATTCTGTGCCTACGCGGACGATTTTACAATCATCAAAGAGTTAAATAAGAATACTTCTTCCCCCATTATTGACCTTAACCCCATCTTTCAAGATATACTTTCCTGGTGCGATTATTCTGGAGCTAAACTGTCCCCTGTCAAAAGCAAACACCTCCACATTTGTAGAAAACACAGATGCACATGCAAAATTGTTTCGAACATCTTTAATTTGGAAAAAATTGATAGATTAAAAATTTTAGGCCTAATTTTCTAAAGTTATTACAAATGGAGTAGACATATTGAGTGTATCCTTCCCGCCTTGTGTAGAACGCTCAACATAATAAAATCCCTTTCTTCTAACAAATTCAACTGCAATCCTACTTCCCTCACTTCCATCATTCAATCCACAATAGTTAGCAAAATTAATTACGGTCTTTTTCTTTATGGTTTCTCCTCCAAATCCGATTTTAACAAAATTAAAACAATTTATAACCCCTATATATAATTTACTGTTCGAAGCAAAAATGCCAAGGCTTGAAAGCCTTAGAGAGCAATCCACACTCTTCTGCAAAGATTCTCCGCTACACAGGATAACCAGCTAATGATAGAATATCATATGCAATGTTAAAATATCGGTCTCCTTCTATGAAAGCTAGACTTGTTAGGTTCTACAATTCCATTTTCCACAATTCCAACTTTTGAAAAACAGTACTGTTATCCCCTTACTCAAACTGAAATCTGATAACACCCTTCTCGAATCCTATAGACCCATCTCCCTTAACCCCTGATGCGGCAAAGTCCTTGACAAGATAATTGCCAACAGACCCTGGTGGTTTGTTTCACATAACAAACTTCTCTGCAGTCATCAAATGGGATTCAAAGAAGGTAAATCCGTTATAGATTGCTTAATTATATAGACCACCTCATCACTAATTCCCTTTCGAAGAGAAGCCATATTTCCCTTATCTCCCTTGATTTCATAAAAGGATTTGACAAAATTGGAGTTCATTCAGTCATCGACCAACTTAAAGCCTGGAATATTGGCCCCAAATCATTAGGTATATCTTTAATTTTATGAAAAATAGAAAAATTTCGGTCCGAATTGGAAGTTCATCTTCTTCATTTTTACCCCTGTTCAATGGCATCCCTCAAGGCTCCCCTCTGTCTATTCCACTCTTCCTTATAGCATTTAACAAGCTCTCCTTCACCCTATCCCTCCCCAAAGAAATAAAATTCTGTGCCTACGCGGACGATTTTACAATCATCAAAGAGTTAAATAAGAATACTTCTTCCCCCATTATTGACCTTAACCCCATCTTTCAAGATATACTTTCCTGGTGCGATTATTCTGGAGCTAAACTGTCTTGACTGACTTGCCCTCTTTGCGTCGGTCTCGTCTCCTAAGTAAGCACTACTTTTTTTCCTCCTCATTAATGCACTTTTGCTTTTGCGAAAAAAGAAAGAATAGAAACAAAAAAAATCTTTAAGAGAAGGTTGGCGATGTGTATTGCCGCATGTGTGAATAATGTTAGATCCCCATCCGATCAGGATCATATTACAAGGTTTGTCGCTTGCAACCGCAAAACGTCAATCTTAACCAGCTTTTTCGCACGCCAAGTTGGTTGAGGTCCATCTCCACTTGCGTGCGCCAACAGCGGTATTGTTGTCTTTGTCGCTTTTTAACAGTCGACAGAAGGGATCTTTCCAGATTCTCAGTATCGACTCCGACAGTAATAAGAGCTGTCGATCTTCGTCCCGACTGGATTCTGTCAGAAGTTTATACCCATTGGATGATTGTTTTACCCGTTGGTAGAGCTTTCCACTTCCTCCTTCCTATCCATTTATAATGCCCTTTCTTTTTCAGAAGCCGGTGCTTTTCCATTCTTTTAAAGTCGAAAAGCTTACGAACCGCTCTCCTGCACACGTCGTCACACCAGTTTTTGTTTCGCCTGGCAGGGTTGGACTCTCTGAGAGGTTTAAGAAGAGTCGTTTGGCAAATTAAGCTCTATGTTTTATTTCCTTCTATGTTCGCCGGGTACAATTAGAACACCTTCGCTTATAACTTGAATTTGTTCAAGATAATGGGCGGGCTGATGGTTTCACAGTTTGCTGTGTCATTACTTAAGAAATGTGTACTTAACACTTGTGTCTTTTAAATTGATAACAATACTTATAAAATAAGGAATTCTTACAATTTCTTAAAGCTCCAAGCTCTCCTTTACAATCTGCAGTGAGGTAATTCTTAAAAATAATTATCTTATTGTTATATATCACTGGTGCGAGTTCAAAATATTTACACATTTGTTTCACTTTAGGAATTTTTATTAAGTACAGAAGAGAGTTTTTAGAATAGTACATTTAAACATCGGCTATACTAAGCAAATCATATATAGGAGTTTCAAAGTTCTTTGAAAGCGTAAGAGATTCTACTTTATTTATATTCAATAAAGGTGGATTGACAGTGTTACTTTTAGCTAACATTATTGCAGGGGTATTATTTATTAAATTCTGTATAACAATTTGATTTCTTTTCGACATAAGCATTGTTAAAAGTTGGTAATCCACATTTGCACTATTATTAAAATTATTTACTCGATCTGTTAGTTTTTCGCTTCTATATCGTTATTTATTTCCACTTGTCCGTTAATTGTTCTTACAACTGCACTTTCTGTGCTTTGTAGGATTTTGAAGCTTAACCTAATCTTTTCTATCTGATGGTGTTCTTTAAGATTTTAAACAGTCTTTTCATTTCTTTTATATCCTGATATAGTATTTGCTTATCTTTCTCATCTTTAATAATATTCAAAACATTGTAATTTTCGTCTCGAATGTCTTCCAATGTTGAGAGGTTTGTTTCGTGTCTCAAATACAAATAGATTACCGTTAGACAGGCGAGCTGGTCCTTAGAACGAGTACACTGTCGGAAGCCAAACAAATATATAGAACACAGAACCCAATCCCTACGCTTCCCAAAAATTTTTGCAGCAGCTTTAAAAACATCCGTTAATCCTCTAACTGTAACGACTCCACCAACCTCTTCTATCTCTCTGCCTAAACCCGTGTCTCCTCCTGCCCTATCTACACAAAAGCAGTCAAATAGTGACAAAGAAAAACAAGATAATTCAACATCCTCTGATACACATATTTCTCAAAAGGAGGTATCTAAATCTAATAGTCATACCACATCAACAACCAAAACCCCTCAAGATAACCAAGATAAATCGACTCCACAGGAAGTCAATATTCCAAAATCACCCATCACAGATCTAACAAATAAACTTATTCAAGAAAATATTTACTACACACCTATTGCTCAACCGCAATCTTCTTCAAGACATCATTCAAACAACAACAATCAAAATCTTTCACAAGAAAACTACCTTCTCTCTGAACATAAACTCCCGGAAGGCTATGATGATTCGTCCTAATCCAATAACAATCCCCACCGCTAATGACCCCGCTATCCGCAGATCGTCCTGTTTGGGCTCAACTCTGGGCAACCAACAGCCTTATCAAGTATTGCGGGGTCACACCAATATCAACAACAAATCACCAACCAATAACAAATCACAGCTCCAACATTAAAAATAATCCAATGGAACATAAAATGCTATTTACAATGAATTATTTTACTCATTAAATCAATATCTCCCAAAATTATTGCCCTTTAGGAAACTCATTTGACATTAACAATCAACATACCCATCCCAGTTAACTACCACTTCATCCCTCAAAACCTATTCCTTTGGCGGAATTGCTTTCCTGATTCATTCTTCAGTTCAATATAGCCTAATTAATCTCAACCATGACTTTGAAACCCTTGGCGTTACAATTATTTCCAAACTTAAATTGTCCATTATAAATGCCTACATCCCCCTGCTCAATCCTTTAACTCCACAAATATAAAGAATGTTCTAGACCCTCAAAACAATATTCCAACTCTAATACTCTGAGACTTTAACAGCTTCCCGATAATTATATCTATGTTCCACTTTACACCTTCTGCCTCACTAAGAAAACCTACATTTAAAACAAACGAAGTCAATTGGATTCATTACCAACAACTTCTAGATAAAAATAACATGATTAATCCTTTCAGTGAGAACTTTAATAAAGAAGCTGCTACCTACACAAAATTATTCCTCACAGCGCTAATCAATCTATTCCCCAAACTTAAATTTTATCAGGTAAATCCAGAGTACCATGGTGCAACAAAGAGCCTGAGCAGCTTGAAAGAAAAAAAAACGGACTTTGGAACTGCTTAAAGCAAACGAACTAACGCTTTGTACAAGAGAAAAATAAAAATGTCGAAAACAGATTCCATTCACAAACTCACTTCTGATATTAACCCCAAATACACACAATGCCAAAATGTGGTCCAACATTAGAAGGTTCTGTGGTATCAATACTTCCTCTCTCATTCATAGCATCTGCACTAACAATTCTCCCAACACCAACTAATCCCGTTTCCACAGCCCAGCACTTCACTGAATTTTGGTCTAAAGAATCTCATGATTCAAACTTTTCTACTTCATTTTGTCATAATAAACTTCTCTCCACGCCCTCTGTATCCTATTCTCTTTCAGAAAATGCCAAAATTATCGACAAAGATATCAGTCTCTTGGAGTTAGAAATAGTCTTAAATAAACTAAAAGGTAAGACACCAGCTAATGATAGAATATCATATCCAATGTTAAAAAATCGGTCTCCTTCTATGAAAGCTAGACTTGTTAGGTTCTACAATTCCATTTTCCACAATTCCAACTTTTTAAAAACAGTACTGTTATCCCCTTACTCAAACCGAAATCTGATAACACCCTTCTCGAATCCTATAGACCCATCTCCCTTAACCCCTGATGCGGCAAAGTCCTTGACAAGATAATTGCCAACATACCCTGGTGGTTTGTTTCACATAACAAACTTCTCTGCAGTCATCAAATGGGATTCAAAGAAGGTAAATCCGTTATAGATTGCTTAATTTATATAGACCACCTGATCACTAATTCCCTTTCGAAGAGAAGCCATATTTCCCTTATCTCCCTTGATTTCATAAAAGGATTTGACAAAATTTAAGTTCATTCAGTCATCGACCAACTTAAAGCCTGGAATATTGGCCCCAAATCATTAGTATATCTTTAATTTCAGGAAAAATAGAAAAATTTCGGTCCGAATTGGAAGCTCATCTTCTTCATTTTTACCCCTGTTCAATGGCATCCCTCAAGGCTTCCCTCTGTCTATTCCACTCTTCCTTATAGCATTTAACAAGTTCTGTGCCTACGCGGACGATTTTACAATCATCAAAGAGTTAAATAAGAATACTTCTTCCCCCATTATTGACCTTAACCCTATCTTTCAAGATATACTTTCCTGGTGCGATTATTCTGGAGCTAAACTGTCCCCTGTCAAAAGCAAACACCTCCACATTTGTAGAAAACACAGATGCACATGCAAAATTGTTTCGAACATCTTTAATTTGGAAAAAATTGATAGATTAAAAATTGTAGGCCTAATTTTCTAAAGTTATTATAAATGGAATAGACATATTGAGTATATTCTTCCCGCCTTGGGTAGAACGCTCAACATAATAAAATCCCTTTCTTCTAACAAATTCAACTGCAATCCTACTTCCCTCACTTCCATCATGCAATCCACAATAGTTAGCAAAATTAATTACGGTCTTTTTCTTTATGGTTTCTCCTCCAAATCCGATTTTAACAAAATTAAAACAATTTATAACCCCTATATATAATTTACTGTTCGAAGCAATAATGCCAAGGCTTGAAAGCCTTAGAGAGCAATCCACACTATTCTGCAAAGATTCTCCGCTACACAGGATAACCAGCTAATGATAGAATATCATATGCAATGTTAAAATATCGGTCTCCTTCTATGAAAGCTAGACTTGTTAGGTTCTACAATTCCATTTTCCACAATTCCAACTTTGGAAAAACAGTACTGTTATCCCCTTACTCAAACCGAAATCTGATAACACCCTTCTCGAATCCTATAGACCCATCTCCCTTAACCCCTGATGCGGCAAAGTCCTTGACAAGATAATTGCCAACAGACCCTGGTGGTTTGTTTCACATAACAAACTTCTCTGCAGTCATCAAATGGGATTCAAAGAAGGTAAATCCGTTATAGATTGCTTAATTATATAGACCACCTCATCACTAATTCCCTTTCGAAGAGAAGCCATATTTCCCTTATCTCCCTTGATTTCATAAAAGGATTTGACAAAATTGGAGTTCATTCAGTCATCGACCAACTTAAAGCCTGGCATGTTGGCCCCAAATCATTAGGTATATCTTTAATTTCATGAAAAATAGAAAAATTTCGGTCCGAATTGGAAGCTCATCTTCTTCATTTTTACCCCTGTTCAATGGCATCCCTCAAGGCTCCCCTCTGTCTATTCCACTCTTCCTTATAGCATTTAACAAGTTCTGTGCCTACGCGGACGATTTTACAATCATCAAAGAGTTAAATAAGAATACTTCTTCCCCCATTATTGACCTTAACCCCATCTTTCAAGATATACTTTCCTGGTGCGATTATTCTGGAGCTAAACTGTCTTGACTGACTTGCCCTCTTTGCGTCGGTCTCGTCTCCTAAGTAAGCACTACTTTTTTTCCTCCTCATTAATGCACTTTTGCTTTTGCGAAAAAAGAAAGAATAGAAACAAAAAAAATCTTTAAGAGAAGGTTGGCGATGTGTATTGCCGCATGTGTGAATAATGTTAGATCCCCATCCGATCAGGATCATATTACAAGGTTTGTCGCTTGCAACCGCAAAACGTCAATCTTAACCAGCTTTTTCGCACGCCAAGTTGGTTGAGGTCCATCTCCACTTGCGTGCGCCAACAGCGGTATTGTTGTCTTTGTCGCTTTTTAACAGTCGACAGAAGGGATCTTTCCAGATTCTCAGTATCGACTCCGACAGTAATAAGAGCTGTCGATCTTCGTCCCGACTGGATTCTGTCAGAAGTTTATACCCATTGGATGATTGTTTTACCCGTTGGTAGAGCTTTCCACTTCCTCCTTCCTATCCATTTATAATGCCCTTTGTTTTTCAGAAGCCGGTGCTTTTCCATTCTTTTAAAGTCGAAAAGCTTACGAACCGCTCTCCTGCACACGTCGTCACACCAGTTTTTGTTTCGCCTGGCAGGGTTGGACTCTCTGAGAGGTTTAAGAAGAGTCGTTTGGCAAATTAAGCTCTATGTTTTATTTCCTTCTATGTTCGCCGGGTACAATTAGAACACCTTCGCTTATAACTTGAATTTGTTCAAGATAATGGGCGGGCTGATGGTTTCACAGTTTGCTGTGTCATTACTTAAGAAATGTGTACTTAACACTTGTGTCTTTTAAATTGATAACAATACTTATAAAATAAGGAATTCTTACAATTTCTTAAAGCTCCAAGCTGTCCTTTACAATCTGCAGTGAGGTAATTCTTAAAAATAATTATCTTATTGTTATATATCACTGGTGCGAGTTCAAAATATCTACACATTTGTTTCACTTTAGGAATTTTTATTAAGTACAGAAGAGAGTTTTTAGAATAGTACATTTAAACATCGGCTATACTAAGCAAATCATATATAGGAGTTTCAAAGTTCTTTGAAAGCGTAAGAGATTCTACTTTATTTATATTCAATAAAGGTGGATTGACAGTGTTACTTTTAGCTAACATTATTGCAGGGGTATTATTTATTAAATTCTGTATAACAATTTGATTTCTTTTCGACATAAGCATTGTTAAAAGTTGGTAATCCACATTTGCACTATTATTAAAATTATTTACTCGATCTGTTAGTTTTTCGCTTCAATATCGTTATTTATTTCCACTTGTCCGTTAATTGTTCTTACAACTGCACTTTCTGTGCTTTGTAGGATTTTAAAGCTTAACCTAATCTTTTCTATCTGATGGTGTTCTTTAAGATTTTAAACAGTCTTTTCATTTCTTTTATATCCTGATATAGTATTTGCTTATCTTTCTCATCTTTAATAATATTCAAAACATTGTAATTTTCGTCTCGAATGTCTTCCAATGTTGAGAGGTTTGTTTCGTGTCTCAAATACAAATAGATTACCGTTAGACAGGCGAGCTGGTCCTTAGAACGAGTACACTGTCGGAAGCCAAACAAATATATAGAACACAGAACCCAATCCCTACGCTTCCCAAAAATTTTTGCAGCAGCTTTAAAAACATCCGTTAATCCTCTAACTGTAACGACTCCACCAACCTCTTCTATCTCTCTGCCTAAACCCGTGTCTCCTCCTGCCCTATCTACACAAAAGCAGTCAAATAGTGACAAAGAAAAACAAGATAATTCAACATCCTCTGATACACATATTTCTCAAAAGGAGGTATCTAAATCTAATAGTCATACCACATCAACAACCAAAACCCCTCAAGATAACCAAGATAAATCGACTCCACAGGAAGTCAATATTCCAAAATCACCCATCACAGATCTAACAAATAAACTTATTCAAGAAAATATTTACTACACACCTATTGCTCAACCGCAATCTTCTTCAAGACATCATTCAAACAACAACAATCAAAATCTTTCACAAGAAAACTACCTTCTCTCTGAACATAAACTCCCGGAAGGCTATGATGATTCGTCCTAATCCAATAACAATCCCCACCGCTAATGACCCCGCTATCCGCAGATCGTCCTGTTTGGGCTCAACTCTGGGCAACCAACAGCCTTATCAAGTATTGCGGGGTCACACCAATATCAACAACAAATCACCAACCAATAACAAATCACAGCTCCAACATTAAAAATAATCCAATGGAACATAAAATGCTATTTACAATGAATTATTTTACTCATTAAATCAATATCTCCCAAAATTATTGCCCTTTAGGAAACTCATTTGACATTAACAATCAACATACCCATCCCAGTTAACTACCACTTCATCCCTCAAAACCTATTCCTTTGGCGGAATTGCTTTCCTGATTCATTCTTCAGTTCAATATAGCCTAATTAATCTCAACCATGACTTTGAAACCCTTGGCGTTACAAT
Source organism: Eristalis tenax (assembly GCA_905231855.2). Taxonomy (NCBI): domain Eukaryota; kingdom Metazoa; phylum Arthropoda; class Insecta; order Diptera; family Syrphidae; genus Eristalis; species Eristalis tenax. The sequence goes on along the minus strand of HG993124.1, from coordinate 93,075,347 downwards.
TATTTCCAAACTTAAATTGTCCATTATAAATGCCTACATCCCCCTGCTCAATCCTTTAACTCCACAAATATAAAGAATGTTCTAGACCCTCAAAACAATATTCCAACTCTAATACTCTGAGACTTTAACAGCTTCCCGATAATTATATCTATGTTCCACTTTACACCTTCTGCCTCACTAAGAAAACCTACATTTAAAACAAACGAAGTCAATTGGATTCATTACCAACAACTTCTAGATAAAAATAACATGATTAATCCTTTCAGTGAGAACTTTAATAAAGAAGCTGCTACCTACACAAAATTATTCCTCACAGCGCTAATCAATCTATTCCCCAAACTTAAATTTTATCAGGTAAATCCAGAGTACCATGGTGCAACAAAGAGCCTGAGCAGCTTGAAAGAAAAAAAAACGGACTTTGGAACTGCTTAAAGCAAACGAACTAACGCTTTGTACAAGAGAAAAATAAAAATGTCGAAAACAGATTCCATTCACAAACTCACTTCTGATATTAACCCCAAATACACACAATGCCAAAATGTGGTCCAACATTAGAAGGTTCTGTGGTATCAATACTTCCTCTCTCATTCATAGCATCTGCACTAACAATTCTCCCAACACCAACTAATCCCGTTTCCACAGCCCAGCACTTCACTGAATTTTGGTCTAAAGAATCTCATGATTCAAACTTTTCTACTTCATTTTGTCATAATAAACTTCTCTCCACGCCCTCTGTATCCTATTCTCTTTCAGAAAATGCCAAAATTATCGACAAAGATATCAGTCTCTTGGAGTTAGAAATAGTCTTAAATAAACTAAAAGGTAAGACACCAGCTAATGATAGAATATCATATCCAATGTTAAAAAATCGGTCTCCTTCTATGAAAGCTAGACTTGTTAGGTTCTACAATTCCATTTTCCACAATTCCAACTTTTTAAAAACAGTACTGTTATCCCCTTACTCAAACCGAAATCTGATAACACCCTTCTCGAATCCTATAGACCCATCTCCCTTAACCCCTGATGCGGCAAAGTCCTTGACAAGATAATTGCCAACATACCCTGGTGGTTTGTTTCACATAACAAACTTCTCTGCAGTCATCAAATGGGATTCAAAGAAGGTAAATCCGTTATAGATTGCTTAATTTATATAGACCACCTGATCACTAATTCCCTTTCGAAGAGAAGCCATATTTCCCTTATCTCCCTTGATTTCATAAAAGGATTTGACAAAATTTAAGTTCATTCAGTCATCGACCAACTTAAAGCCTGGAATATTGGCCCCAAATCATTAGTATATCTTTAATTTCAGGAAAAATAGAAAAATTTCGGTCCGAATTGGAAGCTCATCTTCTTCATTTTTACCCCTGTTCAATGGCATCCCTCAAGGCTTCCCTCTGTCTATTCCACTCTTCCTTATAGCATTTAACAAGTTCTGTGCCTACGCGGACGATTTTACAATCATCAAAGAGTTAAATAAGAATACTTCTTCCCCCATTATTGACCTTAACCCCATCTTTCAAGATATACTTTCCTGGTGCGATTATTCTGGAGCTAAACTGTCCCCTGTCAAAAGCAAACACCTCCACATTTGTAGAAAACACAGATGCACATGCAAAATTGTTTCGAACATCTTTAATTTGGAAAAAATTGATAGATTAAAAATTGTAGGCCTAATTTTCTAAAGTTATTATAAATGGAATAGACATATTGAGTATATTCTTCCCGCCTTGGGTAGAACGCTCAACATAATAAAATCCCTTTCTTCTAACAAATTCAACTGCAATCCTACTTCCCTCACTTCCATCATGCAATCCACAATAGTTAGCAAAATTAATTACGGTCTTTTTCTTTATGGTTTCTCCTCCAAATCCGATTTTAACAAAATTAAAACAATTTATAACCCCTATATATAATTTACTGTTCGAAGCAATAATGCCAAGGCTTGAAAGCCTTAGAGAGCAATCCACACTATTCTGCAAAGATTCTCCGCTACACAGGATAACCAGCTAATGATAGAATATCATATGCAATGTTAAAATATCGGTCTCCTTCTATGAAAGCTAGACTTGTTAGGTTCTACAATTCCATTTTCCACAATTCCAACTTTTGAAAAACAGTACTGTTATCCCCTTACTCAAACCGAAATCTGATAACACCCTTCTCGAATCCTATAGACCCATCTCCCTTAACCCCTGATGCGGCAAAGTCCTTGACAAGATAATTGCCAACAGACCCTGGTGGTTTGTTTCACATAACAAACTTCTCTGCAGTCATCAAATGGGATTCAAAGAAGGTAAATCCGTTATAGATTGCTTAATTATATAGACCACCTCATCACTAATTCCCTTTCGAAGAGAAGCCATATTTCCCTTATCTCCCTTGATTTCATAAAAGGATTTGACAAAATTGGAGTTCATTCAGTCATCGACCAACTTAAAGCCTGGCATGTTGGCCCCAAATCATTAGGTATATCTTTAATTTCATGAAAAATAGAAAAATTTCGGTCCGAATTGGAAGCTCATCTTCTTCATTTTTACCCCTGTTCAATGGCATCCCTCAAGGCTCCCCTCTGTCTATTCCACTCTTCCTTATAGCATTTAACAAGTTCTGTGCCTACGCGGACGATTTTACAATCATCAAAGAGTTAAATAAGAATACTTCTTCCCCCATTATTGACCTTAACCCCATCTTTCAAGATATACTTTCCTGGTGCGATTATTCTGGAGCTAAACTGTCCCCTGTCAAAAGCAAACACCTCCACATTTGTAGAAAACACAGATGCACATGCAAAATTGTTTCGAACATCTTTAATTTGGAAAAAGTTGATAGATTAAAAATTGTAGGCCTAATTTTCTAAAGTTATTATAAATGGAATAGACATATTGAGTATATTCTTCCCGCCTTGGGTAGAACGCTCAACATAATAAAATCCCTTTCTTCTAACAAATTCAACTGCAATCCTACTTCCCTCACTTCCATCATGCAATCCACAATAGTTAGCAAAATTAATTACGGTCTTTTTCTTTATGGTTTCTCCTCCAAATCCGATTTTAACAAAATTAAAACAATTTATAACTCTGCTATAAGAAAGGCCCTCAATGCTTTTCGTACCACCCCTATATATAATTTACTGTTCGAAGCAAAAATGCCAACGCTTGAAAGCCTTAGAGAGCAATCCACACTATTCTGCAAAGATTCTCCGCTACACAGGATAACCAGCTAATGATAGAATATCATATCCAATGTTAAAAAATCGGTCTCCTTCTATGAAAGCTAGACTTGTTAGGTTCTACAATTCCATTTTCCACAATTCCAACTTTTGAAAAACAGTACTGTTATCCCCTTACTCAAACCGAAATCTGATAACACCCTTCTCGAATCCTATAGACCCATCTCCCTTAACCCCTGATGCGGCAAAGTCCTTGACAAGATAATTGCCAACAGACCCTGGTGGTTTGTTTCACATAACAAACTTCTCTGCAGTCATCAAATGGGATTCAAAGAAGGTAAATCCGTTATAGATTGCTTAATTATATAGACCACCTCATCACTAATTCCCTTTCGAAGAGAAGCCATATTTCCCTTATCTCCCTTGATTTCACAAAAGGATTTGACAAAATTGGAGTTCATTCAGTCATCGACCAACTTAAAGCCTGGAATATTGGCCCCAAATCATTAGGTATATCTTTAATTTCATGAAAAATAGAAAAATTTCGGTCCGAATTGGAAGCTCATCTTCTTCATTTTTACCCCTGTTCAATGGCAGCCCTCAAGGCTCCCCTCTGTCTATTCCACTCTTCCTTATAGCATTTAACAAGTTCTCCTTCACCCTATCCCTCCACAAAGAAATAAAATTCTGTGACTACGCGGACGATTTTACAATCATCAAAGAGTTAAATAAGAATACTTCTTCCCCCATTATTGACCTTAACCCCATCTTTCAAGATATACTTTCCTGGTGCGATTATTCTGGAGCTAAACTGTCCCCTGTCAAAAGCAAACACCTCCACATTTGTAGAAAACACAGATGCACATGCAAAATTGTTTCGAACATCTTTAATTTGGAAAAAGTTGATAGATTAAAAATTGTAGGCCTAATTTTCTAAAGTTATTATAAATGGAATAGACATATTGAGTATATTCTTCCCGCCTTGGGTAGAACGCTCAACATAATAAAATCCCTTTCTTCCAACAAATTCAACTGCAATCCTACTTCCCTCACTTCCATCATTCAATCCACAATAGTTAGCAAAATTAATTACGATCTTTTTCTTTATGGTTTCTCCTCCAAATCCGATTTTAACAAAATTAAAACAATTTATAATTCTGCTATAAGAAAGGCCCTTTTCGTACCACCCCTATATATAATTTACTGTTCGAAGCAAAAATGCCAACGCTTGAAAGCCTTAAAGAGCAATCCACACTATTCTGCAAAGATTCTCCGCTAAACAGGATAATAAAAAAGGCAAATAAAAACAAAAAAAAATAATATCCTGTGTCGAACGTTTTTCTATCCTCTGCAAAGAAATAAACATCCCTTTCCAAACCATTGAACCTCCCCCCTCACACCCACCCTCTTGGCTATGTCAATCCATCATTTCATCACTAAGATCCCATCAAAAATCACACACCCCTCCTGAATCATATAGCCATCATATAGCCATCTTCTTAGAAGTGAAGAATAATCTTCAAAAACATTCCTTCATCTATGCAGACGGCTCTAAATATGCGACAGCATAGGTTTTAGTGTTACCACCGAAAATGAACTGATATCCTCCTTTCTATTACCCTCATACTCATCAATATTTACAGCGGAAATAATCGCTATTTTAAAAACGCCTTCATATATCTCCCCCAACTACAATAATCATGATATAAATAATTTGATCAGGGAATCTACTGAATCATTCCTACATACTTGGGAAAGATCGTCGGATTGGTACAGAACTACTAACAAAAATAAACTCTCTATCATGGAATACGCCCCAGCTTCAAAATTATCACGTATTGAAATAAGTAAAATCACTAGACTCAGACTTGGACACAGCAGACTTTCCCATGAACACTATATCAACAAAAATAAATCATCCACTTGTTCATTTTGCAATCGATTTCCTATTAGCATCCGCTATTTCCTATCCGAATGTTCTGTCTTCCAAAACCATAGACCTAATTCCCAAACAATTCTTAATGTACTCCTCTCCAAGCCCAATCCAGATAACTCCAAAATTATAATAGATTACTTAAAATCAACAAACTTGTTTAATCTAATTTAATACTTTTGTATATATATGATGTTTAGCCTAAGGCTTCATCGCTCTGGCTTAACAGCTAATTTCTAATTTTTATAATTATATTTTAGCTTTGTAAATAAATGAATAAATAAAATAGGTATAGCAATCATTCAGGACAATTTAGACACAAGAATTTCAACACAATCAAAACCATTCAGGCCAATTCCGTAATAATTTCAATCAAAACAGACCAAGGCAAAATGATCACAACAGGCAAGTTTTCAATCCCTCAGGGCAGATTCAAAATGAACATCACCAATTAGAACCAATGGAAATAGGGCAAATTAACCATAATAATCAGGATAATATTCGGCAAGACGAAATTCACAATATAGAGCCCACGTTTTTCTGAATTAGGCCTCGGAGAAAAAAAATATTCCTAGATGTAACCATTGACGAAACTAAATATAAAGCACTCATCGATACGGGTTCAACCATGAGCAATATAAATTCCAAATCAGTAGAGTGTTCAAAATTTAGAATCTTCGAAAAGAGTTGAAATGAAATTGCAAACCGTTAATAATATCAAAACAGAAACAGTAGGTATAATTATTACTAGGATCCCCAAAGAATTTAATTATGACCCAAAAGGGGCAGTCAAGAGGTATAAAAGTAATTTAGGTAAAAAAAACATCCTGATCGGGATGGACATTTTGAAGAAAATTGTCAAAACGCTCGATTTTGATAATAAAAGCATAACTCTTAATAACGGCACTATGTTATCACTATATTCCTATGTTGAAACAACGCCCGATTGTTTCAAACTGAATTCGAGTGAAAAAACAGTAGACTTGGACCATCTTAATGAAGAGGAAAGGAACGCAATTCAAAATCTCTTAAATCAATATAAAAGTTGAATATGCCATGAAGGCGATCAGCTAACTAATACGAACACTATAACACACGAAATTCGAACAACGACAGACCAACAGATCAATGCTAAGCTTTATCGGCTTCCCCCACAACATGAAGAGGAAGTACGACGTCAAATAGCAGAAATGGAGGAGCAAGGCATAATCAGGAAATCTAACAGCAGATATGCTTTGCCAATTGTGGTGGTGAAAAAGAAAATGGATAATTCTGGAAAACAAAAGTTTCGCAAAGGGATACCACCAAATCAATGTAAATCCAGACGACACCCCAAAAACTGCATTTGTCACACCTTGTGGTCTGTATGAATACGTACGAATGCCGTTCGGGCTCAAGAATGCACCCGCGACAATCCAACGCCTAATGAACGACATACACAGGGAGTATATTTTCAACAAGTTTAAAAGAGCACATTAACTCTCTAAAAATAATATTTAATATTATATTTGACAAATGTTCTTTCATGAAAAGAAATACTGAATTTTTAGGGCAGAACAGCAGAAGGAATGGAACCTAACCCAATGAAGATAAAATGCATTGAAGATTACCCTTTACCCAAGACTGAGAAAAAGCTGAAAGGTTTCTTAGGAGCCACGGGGTATTACCGGAAATTCGTGAAAGATTACGCCAAAATAGCTAATCCAATGATCAAATATTTAAAAAAAGATAAGAAAATAAATACCAATGACCCAGAATATATTCAGGCTTTTGAAGCATTAAAAGTAAATATAATTAAACACAAACAATTTTAAAATTTTCCGATTTCATTGAAAATTTCACAGTTTTTACCGACGCAAGCAATTACGCAATCGGGGCGGTACTAACACAAGAAGACAACCTGTATGTTACGCTTCGAGATCCCTCAACGATCACGAAAAGAACTACTCTGTTACTGACAAAGAGTTCTTGGCGATTGTATGGGCAGTAACGTACTTTATACCGTATCTGTGGGGAAAACGATTCCAAATTATTACTGATCATTTACCAATAAAATATCTAAATAAACAGTTTTCAGGAAAAGAATTTAGTTTTTAATTTAGAATTTAGTCTACATAGAATACCTGAAAGGCAAAGAGAACAAGGTAGCGAGCTTCTTAAGCAGGATTCCTGAGAATAGTAAAGAGAAAGGATCTAGCGACAACCAATCAGTTAACAATTTGTCAGACAACGCAACAGCACATTTACAAGAAGAGCAACAACTTGACCATATTCAAATAAAAAAAACCATCGTAAACAAGTACAAGACACAACTCATATTGACCAACGATGCTGACAAAGAATTAGAGATACTACACAACAGACGTATAATGTTCATCGACATTACTAGGGAAAAAGATTATTGGACGGACGTACGTAAAAGATACATTAAACCAGATCTCATCTGAATTTTTACTGAGCTCTTATACCACGAGTTTAACAAAATTCAGCAATTATTGATAGAACTTTTCGGACATGAAAGCAAATTAAATTTATAAAAAGAAGCACATAAACAAATCTCCCTATTTCGGAACTAACGAAACATACCACAGCTTGAAAAACAAAATCTACTACCCTCACCTAATTAAAGACATAACTAGGATCATGGATAATTGCAAGATATGCTTAGAGACAAAATATCAACGTAAGCCAATAAAACGCAAATACGAATAAAAATTATGACCCTATCATAAGGAAAGAACTAAGAACTTGATGCAAAAATAAGAACACTAGAACCAAATAAAGAAAGCAGACAAAAACAGGGACTCGTAAACGTAATGGGTAAAGCACAAAATTGGTTGTTTGGAACCATGGACGACGACGACAGAAAGGAAATATCGGACCAACTTCAAATAGCTGAGAGAACAGTAAAAATGCAATTAAAAGCTTAAATAATCAAATTGAAATAAATTCGCATCTGAATGAAAGTATTATCTTGTTGAAACAAATCAAAGAAGCAGACTGGGAAGAATTTAATAGGGTTTATTCAGAAATGAACATCAATGAGAAAAGAGTTATCATCCAACAAATAAAATTGAATCAATTAATGAAACTCCGTATGTTAGAAGAGAAAATAAATCAGATTCTAGACAACATAACATCAGCTAAACATGGAATAATTCATCCTAGCATGTTAACGGCAACAGAAATGAACGCGACAAAACTCGACTTTTACAAACTTACGCGGGGCGTTCAATATATTCTCGGTCTCGATATGAAGGAAAATGCGAATTCATTTTAAACTGTTTTTTTTTTTCAATATAATCTCCCCTGACATCAATGCATTTGTTACATCTTGAGATAAGCTTTTTTAAACCCTCAAAAAATAAATTTCCTCTTTCTCTGCAAAATACCCATTTATTGCCGACTTGAGTTCTTCATCATCCGAAAATCTTTTTCCACGAAGACATTTTTTCAAATCCGGAAACAGGAAATAATCACTAGGGGCAAGGTCTGGACTATAGGGTGGGTGTTGGATTTCTTCGAAACCACAATCTCGCGCAGCAGCCTTGGAAACTCGCGCCGTGTGAACAGGAGCGTTGTCATGAAGAAGCAACACACCCGCTGCGAGTTTACCCCGTCTTTTCTTTTTAATTTCCTCCCGCAAATTATGCAAAGTGGAAGCGTAGGATGTGGCGTTGATTTATTCACCTGTTTTTTTTGTACTCAATGAGCAAGATTCCCTTTGAGTCCCAAAAAACTGTGGCCATGAGCTTCCCGGCAGGCTATGAACTTCTTCGGGGTGTCTGTTCCTTTTTTATGCCACTGCATGGACTCTTGTTTGCTTTCAGGGTCATAGTGGTAGACCCATGTTTCGTCACCTGTAACAATTCGATCCATAACACCGTCCGCGTTCTCACTACATATCTCCAAAAGCTCTCTACAGCATGCGAATTTTACTTTTTCTGAGGCGCTGTGAGCATTCGTGGCACCCACCTTGCACTGACCTTTGAAAGTTTAAGATGGTCATGAATTACCATGGTACCAATTGAAATCTTGGTGATCTCTGTCATCATATTCGCCATTATTCGGGCATCCTCAAGAACAAGTTTTTGGACTTCTTTGATGCTTTCTCCCGTACAAGCAGTAGCCGGGGCGCCGGAGCGGGGGTCGTCTTCAATGCTCTCTCTGCCTCTCTAGAACTCACTTGACCTTTTGCACAGTTGATAATGAAGGTGCGGAACCCTGGTAAACAGCCACCATCTTTTCGTGAATAGTTTTTTGGCTTTTTCCTTGCTTAGTGAGAAATTTAATTACAGCGCTATGCTCACACCATCGTCTCAGTTGCCATTATGTTTCTGTTTAACTAGAGATAAAACGCGAATTAATAATCACATTTATATGAAATTTTACATGAATGCACTAAAATAATAGTATTACTTGATAAATATCAATTTATATGTACAACCATAGCTTCACCCCGATACCGATAATATATTAAACGCCCCTCGTATGTTGGTATTATTCCAGAATGTCCTACCTTATTCTTATGGAATAATGCAATTTGTTTCTTCAGAATTTCTTCTTCTAGGCCTAAGCTAGGTAACTACAGTTCACGAATTTGAAAAGTTTTCTATTAGGAAATATTTCAATAATTCTCTGTTGGAATTGATTATATTTGCTATCATCTAAATAAGAATAAATTCTTGATTTACCTTTATTCAAATGCCTTCTTAGAATATCACTGAGTTTATCTTTGGATAAATCGTTTTTGTCAATGTACAGACGGACATTCTTAAATACATTTTCAAACTCTTGTTTTTTTACATTCTAAGAGTATAATATGTGTCTTGAATCTATTAACGACCGTCCTTAAGATAGGGATGTGATCCTCTAAATTTTGTTCCTGTGAATGAATAGTCTGTACATCCATTGATTCGCTATCTTTTTGCTCTTGTTCTAGATTATCACTTTTTTTAAGTTTTTCGTTTAACACTTCGTTCAGTACTTCGTTATTCGTGTTCAACTTTGCTACACTAATTACTCATTATCATTTTGCTCGTTCTCAGTAATTACATTGATTTCCTTACTATCTACATTTATTCTGCTTAAAAAATCCGCAATCACGTTATCCTTCCCCTTAATATAATCTATCTTAATGTTGTATTCTCCTAATTGTAGGAGCCACCTCTGAAGACGGGGATTAGTATCTTTTCCTGTATATTTGGAATGCAGCCATTTAATTGGCTGATGATCCGTTTGCAATTCGAACTCTTTTCCGAACAGATACGGTCTAAAATATCTAACTCCCCAAACTATAGCCAGCAACTCTTTGTCAATCGTTGAGTAATTTTGCTCTTGATTGTTTAAAGTTATGGAGGCATAAGAAATGGGGTGATCGTCCTGGGTCAAAACTGCTCCAATTGCAACATTATTTTTCAGGTATTTTGTTAAGGGATGGGCAATAGTTGCGTAATTTGTTATAAATTTTCTGTAGTACCCCGTTATTCCTTGAAACGATTTAATCTGTTTCTGGGTTTCTGGAAGCTTTAAAGTGGATGTCTTCAACTTTTGCGGGATTCGATCGTACACCTTCGGGTGTCAAAATATGACCCAAATACTCCGTTTCTTTAGAAAGGAAATTGCATTTGTCAACTTGTATTTTTAACTTTGCCTCCCTTAACCTACTGAATATTTTTCGGATACTATTGATGTGTTCCTCTAAAGACGTACTAAAAACTGAGTACTGTCTAAGTAGACGACACAAATTTTATTGATAAGTTCTCTGAGGATAGAATTATTTTTGTCCAGAATTATCCGACTTCTCTGGAACAATCCAAAGAGGGGAATTGTAAGGAGAATTGCTTCCTTTAATTATTGCTTGGGAAAGCATTTCTGATATTTGTTTGTCTATTTCCTTTTCATGTGCCTGGGGATGACGATATATTTTGGAAAAGATGGGATTACTGACTGTGGTGATGATTTACATGTGAACATGTTAATTGGTCACCCTCTTTGAAAAAGAGCTCTTGGTAGTCGCATAGTAGATTTTTAATTAGTTTCCTTTCTTGAAAATGATTCAGACTTAGAGAACTATTTAATAGTACTTCTTTCATTTACTTCTAAATTGCTGATACTATTTATTTCGAATGGGTAATTGTCCTCAAAGATAATTTTATTTCGTTTAACTTCTAAATGCCTTTCTCCTATATCTATCTTCACTTCTAAAGATATTAATATGTTCTGACCAATGATTGCAACATATTTGTTACTGTGAAATGCAAGCACTTTCCATGCCATAGTTCCTTTACTTAGAAATTCTTTTGGGAGTGGTGTAACAACATATGGTCGAATACATTAGTGCCATTGATTGTGGTATAGAATAAGGGATCTTTCAGTTCTATTTCGGGATAGTTTTGAATGAAATTAGTTTTTATTATACTTGTTTCTGACCCGGTGTCAATCAATCATTTAATTTTTTGGTTACCTATAGTTAGTGTTGCTATTGGCAATTTTGTGTCTGAGGCTTTTTTGTAAAATTTCGATTTTCCCTGTTTCCTATTTCCTGTGCTGTTTCCCAAGATAGATCATCTCCAAGTCGTTGAACGCAGCGTTTAGCTTCTCCCTGGATTATTTCATTCAATACTATGCTGATAGCATACTGTTTGAGTTGTACCGAGTTGATGAATTCCATTAGCTTGAAATCGTCTTTGCCGTTAAAAGGCTTCATTTTGCGGAAATGGCTGAGGGCTTGTTCCGCTGACAATTGGAAGATGTTATTTCTTCCTTCATCATTTGGAAGTTGTGGTTTTTCTTCTGTCAAATTTGGTTGTCGCAAATGTTGATTCAGCTGGATTTGCAATTGAGCAATTTGATCCTGTTGTTCTTTCATTGTTTGCAACAAAAGTGCTAGATCGTGATCATTTGCCATTTCTTCACTGTTTGTTTTTTCACTATCACTATTAGAAACACTGTCCAAATTACGGTTCGAATTGAATATATTATTCAATTTGTCTTTCATCCGGGTTTTCGATAACTAATTTGATTTTATTTTTCGGGAGTTCGATCACTTATTTGATTATCTTTGGAAAATTAAACAACCGACTGCGCCAGTTACCTGTTTCGTTAATCTTTTGAAAAATGAAACCGAAAGAAAAACACATAAAGTAAATTCTTAAGAGCACATTATTGTTATTATCTTCTCTTACGAGAACCGTCCCGTCCGAAGCTTGAAGAAAAACTTCTTCATTCATTACTTATTCTCATTCAGACAAACTGCAGTTGGCGCAAATTGCTTACTCAGGTGTTTCACACACTGAGTTCATTTCCGCGGCGAGACTGAGTCGTGGTCGGTGTAAGTTTTCAACTAATTTGATGACTTCAGGTCTGGGACAGTTTGGCTGAAGTATTGTATGTACATTATTTCCTCCAAACTTGGGTTTCGTGAAGTGTGGGAACGTAACTCGCGCGATTTCAATTTACACAATTCTAATTGCCTTCGACATTCAGGTCGGACAACACCTGAAGGAAAGTATGTCGAAATCTTTGCTGAGGTAGACAATCTGACCCAGCTAGTAAATGAGCCCACACGAATGCCTGCCAATACAGATCATTCCTCCAACACACTGGACCTGTTTCGCACCTCTCATCCTGCCAAATATTCTGTGGACATTCTGCCACCTCTAGGCTCGTCTGACCATTGTGCCGTATCAGCTAATTTCTCGTTATCGCCACAAACAGTTAAAGAAAAAATTGCTAAAAGAACAGTATGGCTATACGAGAAAGCCGATTGGAGCGGTCTAAACAACTTCTTTAGAAATTTTAACTGGTCACTAAGCTTCCTGTTGATGTGATCACAAACATTCTTCTGCTGGGCATGAGATCCTTCATTCCTCATAAAGTGGAGTGTATCAAGCCCAAAGCAAACGCATGGTACGACTCGAGCTGAAAAGAGGCTGAGAGGTTGAGAGAGTTGAATTTCCGGATATGTAAAGCAAACCCTACTGAAGAAAACCGGAATAAACTGTTGGTCTTTTGTAAAAAACGTTAAGAATTCGGCCTCGTCTTCAATACCCACGCTCATTTACAATGACATCCCAGTTGTCAGCTCTTTAGACAAAGCGAATCTGCTTGCGGCGCATTTTGCAGCCAGCTCAACATTGCCAGATTCCAATAAGTCGCCACCAGTACTTGATTTCGTTTGTTTCTGACCATCTAGTCTCAAAATGTTTAACTGTCACCCTGAGCGAGGGGTCCTTCGCTAGTATTTCGGATTGCAGCAGTGGGAGAGAGAAATCGTACGAAATTCCCCTTAACACTGCGTTTCTTCTTTTGGCCTTTAAAAAAAGCCTTAATTTTCTTGTCTTTGAAGACCGGATAACCTCAAAGAACTCAATGTTTTAAGCAAAAATGTTCAGGGTATTATCTTTTTTTAAATTATATGCCATCTACAGTGTTGCGTAAAACATTTGCGACCAATGTAAGAATGGAATTCAATAACCAATAAAAAGATTTCACTGGGGTGACAATAATAAAAGTGACATCATTTTAAAAGTCTCAAATGCTAAAATTTATTAGCAAAAAAAAGTACACTTCATTAAACAAAAAAAAAAATAATAAAAATTCAAAAGAAATCAAAATAAAACATCTGGCTGTGCAAAACATTTGCAACTGATCAAAAATATTTCCAAAACATAAAAATGTCTCAATATATGATGGCAAAACCTTTATTTTTTATAACAGCCGGACACGTTTTGTGCATTGAAGCAATTAAATTGCCAATAAATTGCAATGTTTAACATAGGACAAAGAGGTAACATCAGTAGTTTGATCAAATTTTATGATTTAGGTGAAGCAAAGCCATCACGTCTACCTGCGCAAGCTGGAGTGAAACTCCAGAAGGAGCCGGACACAGAAGGAGAAATCTGCATGAAATCTTTATTTGAATCGATAGTACGGTCCATATAATTTAATGTTTGAAGATTATTTCATGCAAATGTTGACCTTGACTGCGCCTCAAATGGTCCATCCGCTTAGTCCAATTTTGACATACTCTTTCCAACATTTCGGCCGGTATCTCACGAATAAGTGCTTCAATGTTGTCTTCCAATGCGTCAATTGAAGCGGTCTTGTCTGTATAGACATGAGCTTTAACATAGCCCCACAAAAAATTGTCTAATGTTGTCTCTCTCGCACGATCTAGGCGGCCAATTGTGGTTTGTGGATTTTATATTTTAATGAAATTTGATTTTGAGTCATTCCTTGGCCATAGTCACTCAAATTAATTTGTCACAAATTCACAGTGTTTCTACTTAATGTTTTCACTCCAAAAACCACAATGAGCTACAAATCTCAGAAATAAACTACCAAATCACATTCAATGCATAAATAAACTTCACCGTTATTAAAACAAAAAATATTTCGAAATAAAAGGGATAAATGCCATCAGTTGCAAATGTTTTGCACAGTCAAATTTGCTACCATTTTACGTGTTTGGTCCATGACTTTAAGAAAAAGTATGGATATAAACATTTGATTTTTTGATAATTAACTATAGTATATACAAATTGTAAAAAACTACAAGTCATTTCAATATTTTTTATTTTACTATGAAAAAAATCATTATTAAGTTAACTTGGCAGATACGACTTTTGCGAAAATTTGAGGACACCAGTTCTTTTGTCGTTCAGCTGGCTGCTGTTGTTGCAGTCTGTCAATCGGAGATGACTTGTTCGTAGTTGGAGAAGCGTTCGCTGCGCCGTCATCATCTGGGTCGGGATCCAGTAAATTGTAGGGATTGTTCGATACACACTTCCACTCTCTTTATTTAAATGTACTTTGTGGCACTGTGTATTGCCGTCTTTTTTTATTATTTTTTATTTTTTTTTAAATCCGATTTTTTTTAATGCCTATAGCCGCAGAGTTATCAGTATTTAATTGTCCCGTTTTTATAGTTTTAGAGGAATTATTCGGTGCACTTCCGACGATCTCCACTCCACTCACAGCTTAGGATTTCGTCTAATGACCACCAGTCCAATTTTTCATAATTTTTTTTTGTCCTCTATCCTATTTTTTTTTAATTGTTTTATTTTTCGATATGTGGTTCGTCACCAACAATTCTATCAACTGTTTTGTTTACTTTCACTATATGAATGGAACACTTGAGCTTATTTAACTGTTTCTTTTTTTTTTTCTTCTTTGGAAACAAATATTCAAATCATCACTGAGCAAACTGATTATACTATGAAACACTTAACATTAGCAATATAAAAAAAACAAAACAACAAAGAAATCTTACACGAGAATGTAAATCTTTAAAATTATTTCTGTTCAGAATTTTAACAATTTTATCATGTCTGACTCCTGAAAATCCGTTGCACGCCTAACGAGAAAATTACGAATGGGAGCTCACATTATGGCACCAAGTGATTCTTGAAACCCGCGGTATTCGTTACGACTGCTGAATCTTCGTTTAGCCATTGATTAACAACACTTACCTTTGAAAGAAAATAAGAATAATTGTTACCCTGTTATTCCCGCTGGTCGCAATTGGGGACACCATTATAAAACTTTTCCTTCTACAAACGATCTTCAACTTTCCTCAAATAAACTGTATTCTTTCTTAATTTTTGTAAGAATATTTACTGACTTACAAAAACGAGTACAAAAACGTACAAATAAAAATTACTTATTTTATGTTTTCACTGATCTATATCACTGATGATTTTCACTGATGATATGACCGTGCTTATGATACTGAATTCTGGCCACTTGGAGTGCAAATAAAACCGTGGTGGAACCAGCGCTAAGTTAACTTCAATTGTTCACAACAAATCATTTAATATTTTTATCAAAACGTAGGTGATCTAAGAACCAAATTGGACTTACTCCGTAATGCTGTTTATAATGATATATATGATTTGATATTTTTAACCGAAGTGTCGTTATATGAAGACATTTTAAGTTCCGAATTTGCTAATTTGAGTAACTATACCATATTTAGAACAGACACATCTTTGCGGGAAAAAACACATGAATATCATTACATTTTTGTAATAATTAAAAAGCGATTCGCAGTTGCTTTTATTTTTAGTGTATCAAGGTATATACAAATATGTAAGTTCTTTTTTACACTGCTTGCTGATGCTTTGGAGGAACAACACATTATCGTACAGTGGAATCTCCCTAAGTCGAATTTTCACGGGATAACATTTCTTAACTTAAATTTTTTTCAATTGATCTTACTATCAACTTTCACAAAAAAAAACTGCATCGGCTCTATTGAACTGCCTAGCATTGATTTTCAACTCATTTTCGTATTCCAATTAGCATTTCGCTAAAACGAGTTATTTTCTCTAGATACATTTCATTGCCTTGAAAAAAAAACTGTTTTAAATCCAACGAACAACACAAGGAAAAGATAACATTGGTTTTGTTTGCCACTGAGAGCGGCCTTTCTTTTCAAAAACCTATCAAATTCCAAGCATGTGTTATACATAGGAGATTTTAACCCAAGAGATGATGATATGATGTCTTTTTTTCCGTGATGAGCAATGCCTTAAGCCCACCAATGTAAATTCGGACACTGAAATTCGTCTAACTGAATTTTTAAGTCAATTTAATGACATTCCTAATGAATTCAATAATATTCTTGATCTTGGGTTTGTGGAGAGCTTATGCCTCGTATCTATGAAAAATCTCAGTTTCCACTGTTTTGGAATTCTGTTTTTCATTGGAGATTAGATATTAAATTCGATTTTTA
Source organism: Eristalis tenax (assembly GCA_905231855.2). NCBI lineage: Eukaryota > Metazoa > Arthropoda > Insecta > Diptera > Syrphidae > Eristalis > Eristalis tenax. The sequence continues at coordinate 93,058,502 of HG993124.1, read as the reverse complement.
TAGCTATTCCAGATCCTATGGGTTCAGTTCAAACCCTGAATATATGTGGGCACTGTTTTAGAAGAGCGAATTATGAGAATTTGAATTCCTGTTTAAATGAAGTAATATGGAAGAATATACTTAGTCTTAGTAACTTAACTGACATGTACGAATCCTTTAATGATAATCTTAGTCCCTGTATTGAGAGATTTGTTCCTAAGAAATTGGTTGTGGAGAACGCAAATCCAGTTTAGTTCAATAAAAGACTTTCTTGTCTTAAGAATAAAAAAAAAAATAAGGCTTCCTGCGTAGAATGTAATTTTCAAGTTCAAAAAGAATTTGATACCCGAAATCGTTTTTATACAGTGATATGACTACGACATGCAAGATGTTTGCTAATTACTTCGAATCAGTTTATTTGTTCTGATTGTGTGTATGATATGTATAAAGCATTATCTTTCATTGATATTGGAACATCTGGTTGTGATGGATTTTCTGCCATTCATTTTAAAAAAAAGTGCTACTTCGTTAGCAGAGCTGTTAACATTTATATTTAGCACGTATCTACAGACTGGATATTTCTTGGATGAATGGAAGCTATAATGTACTACGCCGATCTTAATCCGGTTCTAAATGTGAAATCAAACATTACAGGTCCATCTGCGAGCTATTACATATTCCCAAGATATTCGAAAAATTGTCTATGAAAACCTATATTTCCAAGTTTCAAAGTTTCCACCGTTTCAACAGCGATTTATGTCAGGTAGATCTACCACCACTAACCTCTGTTTTTTTAAATATTTTATATTTGAACCTTGAAAAGAGCTTTCAAAATGATGTAATATTTACAGACTTTCCGAAATCTTTTACGTTTCCGAAAGTATCTTAGTGTCCTGGCAGCATTTGGTCCCACTTTTATTTGTTTTATTCATTTACGACATTCCCTCAATGTTTCTATCATCGAAGTGTTTAATGTAAGCGGATGATCACTTTTATATTGGACTGTCACCAATTGATCTTATTTATTTAGTACATATCTAAATGTTTTCAGTATTCTTGCTATAGAATAAGAAATTCTACTCAATTTGAGTGTTCTATAAATGGTTTGCTTTGACAAAGGTTACTCAGTCAAAGGATCTGGGAGTCCTATTAGACTTAGTTAGTTAACCTTTCCTGGTCACATTGATTTTATTACTAGTAATGTAGATCGAATGCTTAGATTCATGTGGAGAAACTCAAAGAATTTTAATGATCCTTTTTAACCCTGCGAAATTTTTACCTCGGATTAGTCAGATCATCCTTGGAATACTGCTGCATTATCTGAAATCCCTATTATAGTAACGCCAATCAAAGTATCGATCGAATTCATTGCAAATTTACAAGATACATGTTCCTCAAACAACATTGGAACGTAGAAATGCCATCCTACAGAAAACGATGACTTTTATTCAATTTAATCCCACTAGATGTACGTCGTATATAGTTCTCATTGATGTTCATACATGACAGCCTTAGTTCTCAAATTGAATTGAATCCCCGTCTACTCTTCCGTATTAGAAACCAACGAACGAATTATGCTCAAAATTAACGTATGTCTCGTTGCATGCGCGAATTAAAGTTAGTCTATAAGGATCTTGATTTTGTTGAAAATGTATGAGGGCAGCCTTGGAAACTCGCGCCGTGTGAACAGGAGCGTTGTCATGAAGAAGCAACACACCCAAATTATGCAAAGTGGAAGCGTAGGATGTGGCGTTGATGGTTTCACCTTTTTTTTTTTTGTACTCAATGAGCAAGATTCCCTTTGAGTCCCAAAAAACTGTGGCCATGAGCTTCCCGGCAGACGGAGTGACTTTGAACTTTTTCGGGGGGTCTGTTCCTTTTTTATGCCACTGCATGGACTCTTGTTTGCTTTCAGGGTCATAGTGGTAGACCCATGTTTCGTCACCTGTAACAATTCGATCCATAACGCCGTCCGCGTTCTCACTACACATCTCCAAAAGCTCTCTCCAGCATGCGATTCTCACTTTTTCTGAGGCGCTGTGAGCATTCGTGGCACCCACCTTGCACTGACCTTTGAATGTTTAAGATGGTCATGAAGAATGGTGTCAATGGTACCAATTGAAAGCTTGGTGATCTGCCATCATTTTCACCATTATTCGGGCATCCTCAAGAACAAGTTTTTGGACTTCTTTGATGCCTTCTCCCGTACAAGCAGTAGCCGGGGCGCCGGAGCGGGGGTCGTCTTCAATGCTCTCTCTGCCTCTCTTGAACTCACTTGACCTTTTGCACAGTTGTTAATGAAGGTGCGGAACCCTGGTAAACAGCCACCATCTCTTCATGAATAGTTTCTTGACTTTTTCCTTGCTTAGTGAGAAATTTAATTACAGCGCGATGCTCAATTTTCACCATCATCGTCTCAGTTGCCATTATGATTCTGTTTAACTAGAGATAAAACGCGAATTAATAATCACATTTATATGAAATTTTACATGAATGCACTAAAATAATAGTATTACTTGATAAATAAGTCAATTTATATATACAACCACAGCTTCACCCCGATACCGAGAATATATTGAACGCCCCTCGTAGCAAGAAATATCTTTAAAAGAAAATTTGTTCTGATTCTTGCTAGAATGGCTTAGCTGTTTTCGAATTTGTATGTTATTGTAAGTCTTAAAGAGAAATCTGCATGATGATAGTAAAGACAAAATAAGAAAGAGATGAAAAGACGAAGGATACAGTAATAGATACATACAAAAAAAACTGATAGTAATAACAATGCAGATTAATGATATGGCGGCCAAATGGCTCGAATGGTTTCATCCCGAAAGTCGCTACAGTGACCGTTTTCACAATGCGAGCTTAAGTGTGGATCCATGGATAAACCCAAAACACAGTGGGTGTATAACGGTAAATTGCATCATTCGTGTATTATATAAATATTAACCATCAGGCAAATATTTGGTCTGACAATGCTGCTGAAAAGAACAGAACAATATTATCCATACATCTGTCACTATTTTGTTTCTACCTTAATTGAATGTACATACATTCATCACTATTTTAAACAGATCATTGATTACTCTGAATTAGTATGATTATGCATTATTCATTGAATTAGTTGAATGGGTTGTGAATGAAACGAATGTGAAAACCATTAATGGAATGCATTTCCCTTTTTTCCAATGTCGTAAAATTTCCCTCTCATGAAAATGTAACCCCAAACGTAAAATAACTTCAGACGGTCCTTTTTGAATTTGGACCGCAGCCGAATAAACATCGTAAAAGAAGATTGTTGAGGAAATATTCGGTGTTTCATTTTTATTTGTTGAAGTCCCATAAGCTAGTGTGGACAAATATAATTTTGTTTATTTATTTATAATCTGCAAATATACATATGTAGATTTTGTGAAGTGTACTACCCATTATATAATTGTACAATATTTAGTAATACATTAATAATTAAATTTAGAACTTAATATATTCAAACAGTAAAAAGGTTTAGCTTACTTTTAAAGTACTGCCTAGTGCATATGAAACTCGAATTATTCTTGTTAGTGGTTCGTTTTCCCATAGTTTGTATTATGAAAGCTTTCAAATAAAATATCCCAAGTACGAAGTGACCTAGATGGGATATCAAAATGATTCATGGATAAGAAAAGAATATGACTGCAGAGTATATCCCTACAAATTTAACATCATGAATGGTGCATCTATGATAGCGAATTAATACCAAGCAGTTTGCATTTAGCTTTGTAGCTAGGGTGAAAATTCTAATGCATTTTTAATAAAATGTACTTGGTGAATCACATTTGAACTTTCTAAATACGAAAAATTCAAAAAAAATGTGCTGAAAGCCGGTTTCCTTACTATGATAACATATTTAAAGCAAGGTCGTGCGAGGGAAATATCAGTGAGTCCTTTAGTATTATTGATGAAACCGGCTGCTGAGTTGGCTTTTGCTAACTGGTTTTAAATATTAAGGGGCAGTGTTGAATGTGAACCACACCTAAACGTCAAGTTTTTTATTTAATTGTTAAAATGTACGTACATTCGGAAAAATCGTGCAAAAATTTGAGCAAACTGGGTATGTAGGAAATGTGAAAACACCAGTGCATGCTCGTGCAGCTCGTACTGCAGAAAATATTGCTGTTGTTCGCGATAGTATGGCTGAAGACCCGTCCACCTCAACTGGTCGTGCCCAACAATTGCACCTCTACGCTCGTCGTTGATGAACATTATGCATAAAGACTTGCATTTACACGCTTAGAAGTTGCAATTGACTCAAGAACTAAAGCCTCTTGACCATTTCAAGCGTCGTCAATGGTCAGAATTGTGGCAAGAAATGGCAACTGTGGATGATAAATTTTCGAAAAAAATCATCTTTAGTGATAAGGCACATTTTCACCTCAGTGGATTCGCAGAATTGCCGCATTTGGGCGAATGATAATCCAAGAGTGATTGTCGAAAAACCAATGCACCTACAAAGAGTGACTGTTTGGTGCGGTTTGTGGGCTGGCGGCATCATCGGGCCGTATTTTTTCCAAAATGAAGATATGAATGTGGACGATATGTGGTTTCAACAGGACGGTGCCACTTGCCACACAGCTAACGAAGCAATGGTTCTTTTGCGCTACAAATTCAATGGCCGTGTTATCTCACGTGGTGGCGATGTCAATTGGCAGCCAAGATCATGTGATTTGACACCGTTCGATTTTTTTCTTTGGGGTTATTTGAAAGAAAAGGTGTACGTCGATAAGCAAGCAACAATTCAAGAGCTAAAGGATGAGATAATTCGACACATTAACGGCATAGAACCTCAATTATGCATCAGCCTCATCGAAAATTTGGACCATCGGTTGGAGGTGTGCCGCCAAGGTCGCGGCGGCCATTTGGCCGATATTTTGTTCCATACATAATTGAACCGTACCAATATTATCATAATAAAAAGAAATGACAATAATTTCCTAAATAATTTGTGCTTTATTCAAAATCAACATCGGCCCTTAAAATTTGTATGGTTTATATGGCTGATATGAGTATAAAATGTAAACGATGAGTTAAACATAATACATAATCCCTTCCAGCTCTGCCTTGTAAGCCTCTTATTTGGGTGCCTGTGTTTGCCTGCATATCCATGGGTTCTTTTCATAGAAGTGTCGTTTAACCCAACACATCAGTGGCAGCCTTTTTGATGGCTTCTTGACAGCGTTTCAATTCCTGATCTATTGTGAGTATAGGTAGGGTCGAACATTCAGAGACTTTCTGGGAGACTCGGTCAGCAAAGTTCCTAGCGGTCGATTGCGATAGCAGCTTTCCAACGTTAAACCGTAGTGTCCTGTCTTGACTCCCTACCTCCCTCGATATCCTAATCCTTACCTTGGCGACAATAAGGAAATGGTCCGAGTCAATATTGGCTCTTCGGAGCGGCCAAAGGCGATCCTTTTACTTCCTGGTTGCATCAATCTGGTTGACGGTTGGTCATGCTATGTCTGGTTTGGATGTTTTATTTATTTATTGATTTATTTATTTATTTGTGTGAAGCATAATAAGTGCATACAGTTTTACAATTTCGCCATTTACAAGTTAGAGCTAGAACATTATTGTTCATTCAACTATAATATTATCATATAGACTGCCAGAAAAGAAAATAATAATAATAATAACAAATGAGGGAAAATAAAGTCTCATACTAAACCCAATGACATTTTCTTTTTTTTTTTGATTTTTTTATATATAAAACTTAGCTTACATTTAAATATATCGTTAATTAGGATTTGGCTTAAGTGGTCGAATAAGTGGATTATGGGAATATGAACAACGATTAAAGAAGTGGAGAGCAATATTGTTAATTCTGTCTTCTATTAATTGAACTTTTGATATATTGTGTAGTTCTGAGGTGGAGAAATACCAAGGCAGATTCAATATCATCTTCAACAATTTATTCTGAGCTATTTGTATCTTTTTTATATGACTGCGTGCACATAAATACCATATGGGAATACCATATGTCATAATGACTTGAAAAATAGCTTTGAATATAATAATTTTGTTGTCAATCCTTAGTAGAATTTCTATTTATAAATGGATACATAACTTTTATTAAAACATTGATTTTATTCAGCACAGCTGACACATGCTTGCTAAAGGTTAATTCTTTGTCGAGAGTGATTCCTAAGTATTTCACTTCATCTGACCAGGTAATGTCGCAATCACGTAATGTAAGGTGCCTATTAGGTAAAAACTTTGTACTTCTTTTGCGAGTGAAGAACATTGCCTGAGTTTTGTTGACATTAATTTTAATTCTCTATTTGTTTAGGTAGTTTTTGGTAGTGGCAAAACCATATTGCAGAGTTGAGCAAATAGGCGAAGGAAGTTCATCGGAACAATATAATGCGGAGTCGTCCGCAAAAATTGATAACTGGCAATTTGGAATACTAGGGAAATCTGCTAGGTAGATATTGGAGAGGACTGGAGCTAGGACCGATCCTTGTGGTACACCTGTTGATATGTGTTTGAGTGTAGATGTGGTAGCACCCATGAATAATTTAAAGCTACGTCCATATAAGAAGTCTTTGATGAGAGTTATCAGGTTATTAGGAAAGCCAAAGTGCTTCATTTTAAACAAAAGAGCGTTATGCCACACAGAATCAAAAGCTGATTCAATGTCTAGAAGTAGCAAACCGGTCGATTTTTTAATCGAAAGTTAGTGTTGCACGTGTCTAGTTAATCTCAATACGGGGTATTATGTCAAGATCTGAATTGGTGGGTTTTTTTCCAATATGGAGTTGTCTTCAATAAACTCTATATGTTTTTGTTTAATTACTTTTTCTAAGATCTTTGCCAAGTTACTTAGAAGGCTTATTAGGCGATAACTAGACGTGATGTCAGGTGGCTTCGGGGGTTTGGGCAAGGCAATCATTTTCGCAACTTTCCAGGTTTGGGCAAAGTAAAGTAGCTTAAGACAGCAGTTGATAATCAGCGTAACATAAATAAGTCCTATACGGGGAAGATGGGGGAGATTTTTTAAACAAACATTTTGTATACCGTCGAAGCCGGGCTCTTTTTTAGCGTTAGTATGTTTAAGAATATTCTTTATTACTTTCGGACGTATATACCAATTTGGAGGTGGAGTTTATAAAGAAGCGGTTTGATTTACTGTAGATTCCATTAAATTTATTGTCTGAGAGTCACTTAGATTTTCGGAAATCGTAAATTTCGAAGCGAAATGTTGAGATAAGACTTCACACTTCTCAGCATTAGAGATATACCTCGTATCATTTACCCTTAAGGGGGAATTGACATTCGCTTATTTTTAATTATTTTAGTGAGATTCCAAAATGGCTTTGAACATTTTTCCATATCAACAAGTAATGAGTCCCATTTCCGATTTTTGTACTCATTAACAAGGAGTTTTATACGATGGTTTAGATATTTTAGTTCTAATTTATAGCCTGGTAACCTGTATCGTAACCAATTTCTACGAGATATATTTCTTCCTGCAATTGTATCAATAATATAACTAGGGAAATTGGATTGCACTGCGGAACTGGGTATTCGTGGGACTGAGTCCTCAATACCATCTTTTATGACACTTGACAGAGACGAGATCATAGAATCAACATCACTTTTGTGCTGTATAGTTGAAAGTGATAAACCTGTCAAATTGCCTAATCGTCTCTTAACTGAGTTTTGGTAACGCGTTATGTTCATGGCTTTAAAATTATATTTATAAGGAACATTTATGTCAGCATTTAGAGATAGATCAACTGAAACTTGTAAGTGGTCAGATGATAAGTCATTGATTACTATTGGTTTAGAAAGTATTTCAGGAGAGTTGGTCAGAAAGAAGTCAATTACCGACGGATTGGTTATTTCATTGCGTGGAATGTAGGTATACTCAAACGGATACACTAACGATATTGCCCCAACAGTTTGATATTAGGCATCCCCAAGACTGGTGTCGAGAGTTGAAATCTCCGCCTATAACATAACGTCCTGATAGTTGTGTGAGCTTCAATAGATCAGATTTAAACTTTCTTTGACGATGAATATCTCTTCTGTCTCGGGGAAAATATGTACAAACTATTTTAACTGATTGGTTTAGATTTATTCATGCTACATCAACTCCCAATTCTTCAATTAATGTTGTTTTAATTAAGGGCAACACAGTCACTTTTAATTTTTTATTGCACGTAATGGCTATTCCGCCGCCTCTAGAACTCTCTCTATTCAACCTGTAGCAAATATAATTAGGGTTTGAGAAGGAAACATTACTTTTAAGTCCAGTTTCGGTAATAAGGGCTATGTCTAAACAGAACTCTATCTGTTTTGATCTCATTCCTCTCGCATTCCATGTAATTCATTTTATTTTATTGGGATTCAATTAATGTTGTTTTAATTAAGGGCAACACAGTCACTTTTAATTTTTTATTGCACGTAATGGCTATTCCGCCGCCTCTAGAACTCTCTCTATTCAACCTGTAGCAAATATAATTAGGGTTTGAGAAGGAAACATTACTTTTAAGTCCAGTTTCGGTAATAAGGGCTATGTCTAAACAGAACTCTATCTGTTTTGATCTTATTCCTCTCGCATTCCATGTAATTCATTTTATTTTATTGGGATTCATTATTTAAATATTTTATAGCTAGTTCAGTGATAACATTAAACTGTTCGAACTTATCTTTACAAACTTTTAATTTAGAAACTAATTCATTAGTTAACATTTGAATTTCCTGCATTGAAAACAAAGTACTATTGCTAGATATAGTATTACAATTATTCACAACATTATTAACTGAAGGTATTGACCAAGCATTCCTTGTGGTTGAATGGTGAACAGGGTGACTCTTCTTAAGAGGTGGAAAATCTTCTTTTTGAGTATTGAACCCGACGTTTAAGGATTCCTTCGTCGTCCTTAATGAACTTTTCTCGCGGTACTCAATGTAGCAGCGTTGGCTGGGACATTGTGGATTGGTGGATTTATGCAATCCATTACAATTCGCACATTTCAAATTAATACGATTATTGCATTCAGATGTTGGGTGCATACCTGAGCAAAATGAACAAAAGGCTTTAATATGACAGTGCTTGGCTCTATGGCCGTACATCTGGCAGTTAAAGCATTGGGTAATTCTTTTGGGCAGACTTCTTTGAAAGTTCCAGCGCACAACAGTTTTGTTGATTACACCAAATTTGTCACGCAATTCTTTGAGGGTAATAGTACCTTTCTCAATGTACACTAAAAACAGAGTAATTTCTCTTTGATCAATTTGCCTGTTTATCATTTTGACATCACTGCATTTGACACCAGATGAGGTTAGAAATGGTTTAAGATTATTGAAATCACTTTTATCCAAACCAGAGAGTGTAACTTTAAAAGGCAGATCGGATTTTAAACTGTGTGTGTAGTATTCACAATTAGCATTTTTGAGTGAAGCACATATTTTTCGATAAGTTTCGATTGATTTGGGGATTATTTTAATAATGATGGACATCCTCTTGATAACATACTCATCAATTTTGCTACCTGTCAAAATTTGATGTATGCTTTGACTATCGGATTTAATGACATTTATTGGTGGTGGTTTGGGCTCTGTCACTTTGTTAATGTTGTTATCTCTTTCACGAGGAGAGTCACCTCTGTCCATTAACTGGGAGAGGGGATAGAAGGAATTTGAACTCAGAGAGTTATAACTTTCCGCATTCTCACTATTCAGACGTGGCTTGCGCGAAGATTTTTTATTTACACTCATGGAAAATTAGAAGTGCTTAGGTCTCGCACTATCTCCAAATGTACGGCCTTCGTGCTAAAGCAGATGAATATTGCCAAAGCCTTAACTGGCGATGGTCATGTTCGTTTAAAATGCACTAAAAGGGGCCACAAAAGTCCGTTCCAAGAATTGTAAATGGCCGTGACGGGTTGGCACGTTGCTTTGGTATATCAGCCCTGATTGGGTATACAACCTTAGGGTTAGCATTGAAACAGTAAACACAATGACGTACTATTTGTCTTGCGAGCACCTTGCCACATGTCTGCCAATATTGCTAGCGCACTAAACACAATAATCCGTGGGTTCCTAAGAGTCGTATTTCTCATAAGTCTACTTCATAACGGCGATTGCGAGCGGATGATTGTAAGGTAAAAGAATTGGATGCTTAAAAACATTTGCCAAAGCCGCATTCTTAAAAAAATATCCTTGTTTTGACAGAAAATTTAGCATAAAATCTTAATTTAGGCCGTTTTATTTCTTCATCATATAAGAATGAAGGCTAGAAGCTAAGTGGCCTTTCCTAACAACTCAGAAGGACTGCATCCACGGGATAATATATCAGCAGGATTACATTTAGTGTTCACATAACGCCACTGCTTGACGTCTGGCAACATTTAAATGCTAGTTATACGCTACATACGTATGCCATTGATGGTTTTGTTCAGTGATCCAACACAAGACAATACTCGAGTCGGTCCAATAGTATTATTTTTTAAACCCTTGCTTGGTAGGAGCTTTGATCTTTTCCACTAATTGAACCATTGTGAATGCTAGAATAGGGCTATTGTTAATCAATTTTTATTAATAGGTGCAAGTCTGATGTAGCACAGAGAAGATTGATTGCTACATCAAAGTTTTCCTTGTAGGATTTTTCTCTCATTATTTTTCAGAATTGCTGCATATCCTGCGTTACTACTTCGTCCCTATGTAATTTGCTCTGCCACAGACTCTGCATGAATATTTTCGCCTTTACGACAACAGGATTGATCAACCCAATGGGATCATATAAATGGTTCAATTTTAAGGGCCGATGTTGATTTTAAATAAAGCACAAATTATTTAGGAAATTATTGTCATTTCTTTTTATTATGATAATATTGGTATGGTTCAATTATGTATGGAACAAAATATCGGCCAAATGGACGCCGCGACCTTGGCGGCACACCTCCATCCGCTGGTCCAAATTTTCGATGAGGCTGAAGCATAATTGCGGTTCTATGCCGTTAATGTGTCGAATTATCTCATCTTTTAGCTCTTGAATTGTTGCTGGCTTATCGACGTACACCTTTCACCACATGATCTTGGCTGCCAATTGACATCGCCACCACGTGAGATAACACGGCCATTGAATTTGTAGCGCAAAAGAGCCATTGCTTCGTTAGCTGTGTGGCAAGTGGCACCGTCCTGTTGAAACCACATATCGTCCACATTCATATCTTCCAATTCGGGCCATAAAAAGTTTGTTATCATTGCACGATAGCGAACACCATTCACAGGGGAACTGTCTGACCGGGCTCATTATGGAAAAAATACGGCCCGATGATGCCAGCCCATAAACCGCACCAAACAGTCACTCTTTGTCGGTGCATTGGTTTTTCGACAATTACTCTTGGATTATCATTCGCCCAAATGAGCAATTCTGCTTATTGACGAATCCACTGAGGTGAAAATGTGCCTCATCACTGAAGATGATTTTCTTCGAAAAGTGCACGATATGCACGGCCATTTTCATAATAAGCCTGAATAATATTAACGCGTTGCTCGATTGTGTATCTTTAAATGGATCAAGTTGAATTAGTCTGAAATTGAGAAATGTCAAATGACGTTTAGGTGTGGTTCGCATTCAACATCGGCCCTTAAATAAATAACCACCCTTTAGTTGGTCCACATTAGACAAGACAGTTCTTTTAGTTACTCTGTCCATCAAACACAGTGTTTTCCGACATCATCTTGTCGTAAGTGGAATAATTCCTCTCTATCCTTTGCCGGATTGTCGTTTATAATTACGTTGGCATTCGAGCACCATTTGTGTAGTTGAAATCCGCCTCGCAATAGAATGGACTGTAACTGTTGTTTTGCTCGTAAGGAAATCATCAAGAATATCAGTACTCGATAACACGTCATCCACATTGAAGTCGTTATTACTCGCAACCTAGTTGTCGAGCTGTATGGTTTGAAGACGCAATGGTGCGGCGTGAAACAATTATGTTCATCGTAGTCGATCTGGTCGACATGCTTCATGTGAGCGAGTTGTTCATATTGACGCATAAATTCTATGTATTCTCTCGCAATGACTTCATCCCGGTGTAATTTCTTCTCCAAGCAGAGGAACCTTCGCAATTCTATATGAACATTTTTTCTTTCGGGGACATCTTGTGTAATTCCTTTAACGACTAATGCTTCTAATGTATGACGAATTTCGTTAAACCGATGATACATAAAAAAATTTGTAACATTTTTGAATGAGGTGGCCTCAATTATTACAATTCGAACATTTCGGCTATTAGCTTCTGTATGATTAATAATATTTAATGCCTTGCCTCGACTATTCTTATGATTAAACAGTAGTTGTACTTGCTCGATGATTGTTGCTTGTTGATTAACATTTCATTATTTGACAGCGTTTATAGATGAATAAGACCACTGCTTGACCACAACAGACTTGCTGCGAGTGATAGGGTCAAATTTAGATATGAGATCGTCCCATTTGTCGACTAGGATAATGCTCGTAAGTGGCAGTTGTTTCCGTCGATGAGTTCTCGAAGAAGATTCGTGATTCCTGACCTGAATTAGAGGAACTACAATATTTTGCGGAGGCACAGATAAGATGCTTGTTTTTCACATCGATCGATTTTGATGGCGGCATCGTAGCTTGTGCTATTCATTTCTAATGATGATTGAAGAGCTGGATCCTGATGAAGTAAAAAAGGAAGATGATAACCGCAAGGTATGAAGAGTTGTATTACAATACTCAAACAAAACCAAAAAATCGCTAAAGGCCATTAAAAGGAAAGCGACACGCCAGCCCAAGTTAAAAAAAAAAAACTGAACATATGAAACTACCAAAAATGAATGTCTATCTTTACAGTTGAGATTACTGAATGGCTGGACTTCTTCGAATCCTTCAAATCCCTCATTCACTCCAACCCTTCCCTTGATAAAACAACAAAATTACATGATGTTGTATATATACATGACGTTTTATTGCAGTCGATTGCCTTGCCAGGATTGGATCCATATCGACTCAATAAATTGACTGCCAACGACATATCTGGACGAGTGATTTGTATGGCAAACAGTAAACTACCGATTGCTGCCTACATTGACAGTGTGTTTGACATTTGTTGAATTTCCTCATGATCGGTTGGACTCATTTGCCCTGAAATTTTTTGATTAGGAGAAATTGGCACCGAAATTGGATTGCAATTTTCCATCCCAAATCTTTCATCTCGAAATTATTGCGAAGTTCAATCTTCAGTTGATTTTATAATTCAATGTCGTTGCTGAATATCAACAAATCATCAATGTAAATGGCTACGATGAGTATTTAAGAAAAATTTGCAAGGGAATATTCATATTGGTCTAGTTTGCTTTTCTTCAAACCAAACTTCAGAAGTGCTTTGTTCAGACTTGGGTTCCAAACTCGGCTCGACTGTTTGAGTCCGTAAACCGATTTTTCAGCTAACCCACACGCTTAGTGCCATCCTCAAAGCCCTTCGGTTTACACATGTATATATCTTCAAGCAGTTCTCCATTCAAGAACGCTGTGATAGTGTCCATTTGTAGAATGTTCAAGTTCCATTTTTTATTTTTTTTTTTTGTTACCATCACAGAGCTCACAAAACACTACGTTCTCTAAGTGTTAACTCGCATTATCGCTTTACACAGCAGATTTTTGCTAGTAAGGATCATCTAGCGATTTTGCATCTCATAGATTACATCAAATAAACAGTATTAATTAAAGACTAGTGTATGAACAAATTTTTTAAACTCCAATCGAGACAAGCTAAATGTTCATTAAAAGTGTTTATACACCTTGTAATAGGTTCATTACAACCATAGTTTGTTCCATGCCTCTTATCGTATTATAAATTTCTCACCGATAGATCTTTGGTGAGCATATATATTCATGAGAAAAAGTAAATCTGATGAATTTACACGGCAATTAATAATATCGCGGATGAACATGGCTGTCGCTGCTTTACACCTGAAACTTAAGGTTTGCAAGCCTATTATTTTACATCTAACGTCATATTTAGGAATTTCTTCGAAGGAATATAATTTACGCACTCTTTCGAAACTGAGTTTTTGTGTAGCATACGGTTAGAATATTCTAAATACGGTCTGACTAACGAAATATAGATGGACTTAAGACTAGTTATATCCTGAAAATCATTACTATTTCTTTTCAAAAAACCTAACATAGTGTTAGACTGTGCAATTGTATATTCATTATGCAACGAAAAATTTAATTTAGTATCAAAAATTACACCAAGATCTTTAATCTCTCCTAGGCGACTAAGTCTATGATCATATATGAAATAATCATAGACAATCGGGGATGTAATTCGATATGCCGTAAAAATATTACATGTTTTAAAATTCAGCTCTAGTCCATTGTGCTTGCACCATTCCACTAGTGTATGTATATCCAATTGGAAATTATTGCATCTGTTAAACTGTTTATAGATAACTACAACTTAAAGTCATCTACAAATGTAAAATTTTTACTATATTTGAAAATTTCATGAAAATCATTTATGAACAATAGAAAGATTAATGGCCCATGGCTACCTTGTGGAACGCCCGATGTAACTTTTATTACTCGAAATCTAAAACTATTGATCGTTACCAATTGCTTCATGTCCTTTAAGTAATTGGAAAACCACTCTAACATTGACGAATGGAATCCCAAAGACTTTAGCTTGTTTAAAAGTAAAGTGTGATGTACATCGACTTCTAAATGATTTTCTAATTTTTTATAAATGAATTTTGAAAATAATAATAAATTAGTTGTACTTGACCTGCCCTGCATAAAGCCATGCTGATTACACTGAAAAATTGTTTGGTTTTACAATGAAATATTGTATAATTTTTCAAATAACCGTAATATTGACCCGTAAATTGCAATACACCTATATCCAGAACCTCGGGTATATTAGAGTAATGTTTCATCGTTGTCTGGACCGGAGACCCATTATATACCGCCTCAAAAAAGTTGGCAAAAATAGGACACAGGTTGAAAACCAAGGACATGTTTGTTGAAGATACGTTGCCAAATTCCATTATCTTGGACAAGACCAAGTAATTTCTTTATTTTTTCCAAAGGCTTCTTACTATATTTCAAAGTTGACTTCATTATTTAAAAATACTAGATCTAAAAAAAAAAAAAAATTAAATAATAAATTATTTCGAATTATTCGATTTTGTTTAATTCGATTGTTTATTTGAAATAAGTTCAAAGATTAAAGACCATCTATTAAAAAACGCTCTCATTCATGATTAAATTATCATCACCATCCACGTTCCTCCAAGTAGCATCACCAATATTAAAGTCCCCCAATATGAAAGGTAATTGAGGGGCTTCATGACGAGTAGCGACATTACTACAACATTTTTTGGTGGAACTTAGGAGACGAAAATAAACCTCTGATAACGGACGTCATCAACAAAATTAATAGACACACGCATCTGTCCTGCATCAATTTTTTTGTATGCACCAACACAATTTGCCGGCTGAGTTCACGAGATGAGACATCTATTAAAACTCCCCTACCTGTCTCCTCACTGGACCTGCAGCGATTATTTTGATAAACCACAAAGGACTGTTCAAAAATGTCTGCAGAACAGATGTGCGGATATAACCAAGTCTCTGATGGCCACAGAGAGCGCAATGAAAATTTCTTTTAATTTCGTTCTCATACCACAAATATTCTGATAATACAGAGAATAGGTTTTAACGGACGTGCCTTGCCCTCACAGGAGATCAGTGTTTACGTTTTGATCTTTGCGACGGGCAAAGCCACTCCGTTCTTTTCAATGAATTTTCTGAAATTAATTCCCTACGGTCAACGACGACGACAACGCGCGCGTATGCACTTTCGGGCAAAAAGTTAACTTGGAATTTATAAAATGAAATTTATAATTTATATTTTTAAAATGTATATATAATTATATATAATAATATAATTTATATTGGATCTATAACTTGTATTATTCCATTGTTATTATTCCATTGGAACATGCGTTAGAAAGCTACTGTCATTGTATATATTACAATATATGTCATTCATTTGAAGCGTAAACAACAATAATTTTTATTACTCAAATATGCCGAACTTTGTGGCTGAAAAAGTGTTTTTGCGGGGAGGTCTTATTCATTATTAATATGAAGAAAACTTCTGCCGAAAGTCATCTTATTTTGGTGGAAGTGTATGGTAGCTAAGCAAATGTGCCAAAACTGGTTTTGCACGATTTAAAAGTGGTGGTTTTAGCTTGGCCAACCAGCCAAATCAGCGGCAAAGCCGAATATGAATGGCGCGAAGGTAATGCTTTGTATTTGGTGGGATCAGAAGGGTGTGCTGTATTATCAGCTGCTAAAACCGGGTGAAAACATCAATGGACAACGTTGCCGAACACAATTAATCCGTTTGAAGAGAGCAGTAGTCAAAAAACGCCCGGAATATGCGACCAGACACGAGGCAGTAATTTTCCATCATGACAGCGCTCGTCCCCACGTTGCTATTCCAGTTAAGAACTGTTTGGAAAACAGTGGATGGGAAGTTTTACCCCACCCGCCTTTTAGCCCAGACCTTACCCCTTCTGGCTACCATTTGTTCCGGTCGATGTAGAACGCCCTCACGGAAATACGGTTCACATCAGAGCAGAATATCAAAACTTGGCTGCCAAGTTGGGATGAGATCCACAAATTACCAGAAAGATGGGAAAAAGTCATAGCTTCAGATGGGCAATACTTTGAATAATACTATTGTACATGTTTTCCTTAAATAAACGTTCAAATTCTGAAACGAACCGCACGAATTACGAGTATGTTATAGACTCAATAATTAAAATATAATTTTTTTAAGTCCGCAGTTGACTTAACCATTTTAATAATGTCACCGTACGGCGAGTTTGACTTGGATGAAATATAATTCTTCACAGCACTTTCCGTTGTGTTCGGCTGCTAATGCTTCTAATTGCATTAGCAGCCAAACGACGTATACCTGAGAACTGGGGCAAACGTTTCCTTATAGTCAATGCCCTCAACTTGCGAAAAGCCCTTTACTACCGGCCGTGCTTTGTGTTTATCCACGTTTCCTTTACTTTTCTTCTGAGCTTGACATGTCTTCATCGTATGTCAAGGGAGTGCTAATCGTGTGATCCGAAACTTTAAAGCTGTGTTTGTATGTATTTTTACGAATCGACTGGCGTAGTTCATTCAGTACTTTCATGTAATCAGAATGGGCATGCGTGTCTTCATAAACTTTCCCTGTTGATTGCAGCAGGAATATATTCATCGCTGTTAGTTTCATCTGGTACCTCAGTTAATGCGTTGATAGCTGGCTCCTCAACTGTTTCGGTGTATTCATATTATACAATGCTAAATTCAGTCAGTTGTGTCATCGTCTTGCCTGGAAGGCTCATCAAGCGGTGGTACTATTGACGATAAAGAAGAATTAGTTTTATTCAGAATATCATTTATCTTCTATGTGTTTGTGTTGAACTCCCCGATATTTGCATTTATTTCAAGCGTGTACTCATTTTTATAGCACAAAACTTGGTGCAACGCATTATCAATAGCCATTTAACAAAATTGGAACTGAAATTGTTATTACCAGCCTGCATATAAGTGATATTTTCCATTTCCATTTTAAATCGTGTACAACGAAAATCTACATATATAAATATTCGCAAAATGAATACAAGGTCGAAAGCCACTGCCCTCAACACCGTGGCAGCCAAACTCACCAGCTGTCGCCAACACCTGCAACTCGGTTTTCTCGCTTCAAATGCTCGAAGAGCGATTAGAAAAACATACCGAACATCTTGTGAAGACAATAAAAACGGAAATTGATAATTTTCGTAATGAGTTTCGCGCAAAACTCGAAGGAATTGCGAAATGCTGATCGTCAAAGCTGGAGAATGTCAGTGCCAAGTTGACCAACATTGTTGAACGCGTTGAGAAGCTGAGCTACAGATCAGAGATGTTTGTAGCAACAACACCAAGAGAAGAGCTACTTCTGCTACACAAACAAATTGATGCTTTGGAACGGAAGGAGGTTTCAGCTGATGCTGTTCTCTTCGGCATTCCTGAGAGCAGCGGTGAAAATCTCACCCACCTTTACAATCAGCTTTGCTTCTCCATTGGGTGCAGACCTCCACAGCTCAGAGGTATTTTTCGCACAAAGCGAAAAATACGTCAAAATGATCATCTGATCATCAATGATCATCTGCTGCAAACGTAGAAAACAGCTACATTCAGCTTTTACAAAGCGCAGGTCGATCTTTGTCAAAATGACATCAGATGGAAGAAGCACTTTAATAGAGAGCACTGAACAGCTAGATGCACTTGTCGCCGCTCAACCGTACGATGACACCGACTATGCTGAGCCAGTGTTACCATCCATCCTTTCAGCCAATTAGAAGTGTTTCGAGTTACCATCTTGAACAAATTAAAAATTATTTCGTAATGTTTAGTGATCTATGTTTTGTTACACTATTATATTTTTTCAACGTGTTTAATTTTAATAATTCTTAAATTCGCTTTATTTTGTGCGGTTATGGCCATGGTAAGTTTGACATTGTTTAGTTTAATCTGTGATCATATTTTTGTTCCCTCTATAGAACTTAGCGCTTCACCTAAAAATGATAAACCTGTGTAGTGTACCAGCTGGTGTAGAATCCACTGCGATAGTTGCTAATGGATGCCTGTATGAAATGATTAGGGTGTTTAGATCGCAGAGTGAGGCATATGACACATTTGTCATATAAAAGCCCAAAGTCTAGAGCCTAAACTTGATGAATTCCGGCACACCTTTGTAAATTCCAACATTGACCTTATTTGTATTTCTGAAACATGGTTTTCTCCAGATGTTAGCGACCAATATTATAATCTTACCGTGTATACCGTACTCGCGCCGGAGGCGGAGTAGCAATCTTCGTGCGCGAATCATTAAGATGTAAAATAGTATATCAACAAAAATAGTATACCAACGAGTGTCCAATCGAATTTATGTTTATTGAGATTGCATGATTTGCGGTGTTCCTCGAGCGCGGTGGGGTAAAAAAAAACAACCGTTTATTTAATTTATTTCTTTACTGAGGGAACTTGTCGTTACGGTGTCTAAATTACAACTGCTTCATTCGAATTTTTCCACAGGTATATATCTATTGTTTACAATTTGCTGATTCTGCAGTACACCAATGTTTCCCGTGGGAGAGGAATGCAGCTTGGTTGTGCAAGTGTCATATGACGCGTATGTTTTTGAAACTTTGTTAGTCTTGCGCCGCTCTTTGATTTTCCTGAAGAGCTTACGTTCACTACCTCGAACATTTTACTTTGCGGCGATCTGAACTGCAATTTGTTGGACAAATCCGAATCAGCAAATTTGATTGATACCATGAAATCTCTATGTCTGTCTGCAGTTAATTTCACTACCCCCACACATTTCTCCAAACATTCTTGTACACTGTTAGATGTCTTTTTTGTTGGTAACATTTCGAAAAAGATTTTCTATGATCAGCTTTCTGCACCTGGTTTTTTTTAAGCATGACTTAGTTTACCAAACATTTCGTTTCAACTATGTCCTTAAGTTTAGGGATTTCAAAAGTCTGAAACACGATCTGCTCTCTGATGTAAATCGAATTCCATGGGATCAAATCTATGGCATTCAGTCTGTTCATGAGCAAGTAACCTTTTTCCAACAACAAGTATCCCTCCTATACGACGAGCATGTCCCTTTAAAAACTAAGGCTTATAAATTTCTTCCCCCTCCATGGTTGAACTCGGAAATTGTTGAGTAAGCCATTCTATCTATTAAATCTAAAGCCACTGGTCTCGATAATCTGAACCCTAAATTTATTAAACTTTTACTGCCATTCATGCTTAAATATATTACGCATATCTTTATCTGTAATACTGCTCTTATATTAATGGTTGAAGAAATCCGACAGACTTTGGATGATAATAAGCCCACATTTCTAACACTCCTTGACTTCACTAAGGCATTTGACACAGCCACCATTCTATCCTATGCAGAAATTTGGGAGATAACTTTATGTTTTCCTCTTCATCCATTAAACTCATCTCATCGTATCTTAGTGCAAGGCAACAATGCGTAATCGCTGGTGATAGATCATCAAGTTTTATTAACGTGGCAAGTGTCTATTCTTGGTCCCACGTTATTTTCACTATATGTAAATGACTTGCCTGAAATTATTAAATACTGCAAAATGCACATGTGTGCCGACGACGTTCAACATTTTCTAAGTCGACCGCTTAATGAAATGGACAGTGCAAGTTATATGAACGATGATTTATCTCGAATTTATGATTCCGAAAAAGTCGAAGATAGTTGCTATATATAACAAGGCTTTCGACCTTACTTGTTTACCACGTGTTCTACTCAATGGTATCCCCTATGAGTGGGCCACTACTGCAAAAAATCTTGGAATAATCTTCAATCGTACACTATCTTGGGACAATCATATTAATATAAAAGCAATAGTTGCTTAAGTTTACGGTAGACTTCGTAGGCTCTGGGACACGCAGCATTTTCTGCCAATGAAGATTAAGTTGTTGTTAGCACAATTCCTACTTCTGCCGGTATTCTTATATGGCTGTGAGATGTTCTGCAAGCTTGATTATAAGAGTATAAAAAAACTAATTGTAGTTTACAATAATATTGCCAGATTCATCTTCAATTTAAGAAAAAGAGACCATGTTTCAAGATTTTCAATACAAATTACTGGATATTCCTTCGAAAACTTATTAAAAATCAGAACGCTTTGCTTTCTAAACAACCTAATACGAACTGGACAGCCTGAATATCTGTTCGAAAAGATAACATTCTTCCAATCACCAAGATCTTTATTGATAATCTGACTGAGATACTCAAGCCTTCAGTCAAAACGCCAGTTTTTTTATCAGACCGCTAGGCAACGCATTTGAGAGGGATCACTAGTGCGAGCAGATTCAAAACATCTGTCACTGCTTACTTGGCCATATAATTCAAACAAATAGTTATTTTTTCTTCATTTTGAATGTTATTATTGTTATTGTTATTATTATTAAATTTCTGAATTCACAAACGCTTCTAAAATGTGCGCTATGTTAAGACGCAGATATGTTTTTATTTGTATACACCACTTTTCTTAAAGCTTGCAATTATTTTATAAGATTTCTATAGTCTTCATATTGCAAGTAATACTGGTTAAATAAATATGATGCGGCTTCGGCAACTCCTCCTGTACGGCCTTTTTTGGATGTTTGATTCTTTTGGACAGTAAAAGTTTTCAAAGTTTATACCACAATACTCTTTGCTTTGATTTTTTTTTTTTTGCAAAGCTGATTTTCGACGAATGATTGAAATTTTATAAATTCATCAAGCACTTGCGATTTAGCTTTGATTGGAATCGCAAATACTATTCGGCTGAAATCGTCATATAATGCCAAATGTAACGCGAGTTACGTATCACTCAGCAACGGATTCAATTGACGAATTTATTAAACAAATCCAAACGAGTGCATCAGCACAAAAGTGACACGAGCACTTGACCAAAGTGGGTCAACAAAATATGCTGACATAAAGTCTGCAGTTGATTGTGCGATCGATTCTTCAAACCGATCGCTGAATAAGCATTCTGAGCAGAATATATACAGGTAGCCGAAGGTGAATGATACGTAGTTCGCTCCCCCGTCCAAGTAGTTTAAGTCGTTTGAAATAAATTTTAATATTTTTTTCCTTCAATACAAAGTGTATAACATTTCTGGCGCAGTCGGTAGGATAATTCTAAAAAGAATTGTCCAGTGATCTCGAACCGTGTATATTAGAAAAAAAATTCCTCGTAAGATTGGTGAATTGACAATAACATTAACACGTACTGTGTGCTAACAATTACAAATCGCATAAGATTAGTTAGTGCAGTGAACATAACACACATAAAATCGATAAAGATTAGTGTTAGTAATCAAAATCCACTTACGAAATTCATTCGGTGGATTCATATAAAAAGTGTTGAAGTAAGAAAAAAAGATATAAACAGTAACTATGACCGAAAGTGTGAATACAGAAGAGCTAATTCTTGAGCTCCAACGGAAAAATCAACAAATAGAGGCATTAAGAAACGCTTACTTAGAATTACAGAACAAGAATAATGATGAAAGAACAAATCAAATAATGAGCCATGTCAAACATATGCCTGTGTTCACTGGGCATGGTGACGTTACAGTTAATTCCTTCATCCGCAATGTTGAATACTACCTGGACGGCATCAACAACGAGGACTCCAAGAAGACGTTCACCCTTGCGATCTACCACGAAAGAATTCAAGGAGAGGCGAAAAATACAGTGATCAACATCCCTCAACCAGACAACTGGAATCTACTAAAAGCAACACTGAAGTTACGATACAAACCAGACATCGAACCTTTTCAACTGTATAGAAGAATCAGCAACCTGAGAGTAAACAATGTAAGTAAATTGGCAACAGAAATACAAGAAATTAAGTATAAAGCAGGTGAGTTAATTATATATCAGGAAAATAATTCTATTGATTTAAGCAATGTTAACGGGATTTTAGTGAACACCATTAAAGAGATGACTCAGGGTACACTTCTAGATAGAATTTATGAGGAACAGGTTTTAGAAAATATTCTATTAATAATGAGAAAACGTAGATATGAGGATTCATGTATTAGGCCGGAATTCTTGAAGGACAAAACTAAATATAAAAATACTAGGCAAATAGATTTTAATCCTAGGCAGAATAGGACAGACAATAACGAGCCTCGAAATAAAGTAGGAAATTATAATTATTTTAATAATTACCACAACAATTTCCGTAGTAATAACCACCCAAATGTACCAAAGGTTAGTCAATCAGGACAAAATAGAAGGCAATATCAACAATTCGATAATAATAGAAACTCTGGCCAGTATCGTCAACAAGATAATAGACAACTTGAGCCTATGGACGTTTCAAATATCGAAAAAGACGAGGTTAATAATAAACAACTTCCGAATAACCAAAACAACCATGTCTCTGTCAACGAAGCAAGTTTTTTTATGAACTAGCCTCGGATGACCTACCTGTTATCGAAATAACTTTATTGCAAAGAAAATATTTAGCATTAATAGATACGGGGATCTACACTTAGTATAATTGATAATAGAATTAATAATTTCGAAAGAGTAAATATTAAACCGGTACAATACTCCACTATCAATGGCAAAGGGTATTTCGATACAGAAATACATACTCCTGCATTCGACGAACTGAAAGCACCAGAAGGCGCTCGAATTCGTTGGAAAGCAATTAACTTAACAGGCAGAAAATACCAATTCATTATAGGCAATGATATTTTGAATAAAATGAATACAATCATTGACCTTGAAATTGGAATAATATAAAAATAATATAAAAAAATACACTAGAGTATGGAGATGATAACATCAACCGTCTAAAATTGGATCACCTCAACTCAGAAGAGTATAAGGAAATTGAAAAAATTATTACTAGATACAAATCCCTATTTTTTAAAGAAGGTGATAAACTCACCAGTACGTCTGAAATAATGCATGAAATACCGACAAATACGGATCAACAAATTAACTCAAAATTATATCGTTATCCCCCAAAACACGAAGAAGAAGTTAGGAGACAGATAAAGGAAATGACAGAGCAAGGCATTATACAAAAAAGCAATTCGAAGTACTCAAGCCCTCTGATAGTTGTTCCCAAGAAAATGGACAACTCAGGAAAAAGAAAATATCGGATTGTCGTTGATTATAGGAAATTAAATGAAGTCACAACAGACGACAAATTTCCACTACCAAATATTGACTCAATCCTCGATAAACTAGGAAAGGCTCAATATTTTACAACAATAGACTTAGCAAAGGGTTATCACCAAATATTAATAAAAAAAAAGACGACCGACATAAAACTGCGTTTGTTACCCCGCATGGTCTCTACGAATTCATTAGAATGCCGTTTGGACTTAAAAATGCCCCGGCAACATTTCAACGCCTAATGAATCAAATTTTGAGAGACTACATTAACAAAACGTGTGTCGTTTATTTAGATGACATACTAATTTTCAGTACTTCCTTAAAGGAACATATTAAGGCAATAAGAGATATTTTTGACATTCTAGATTCGATAAATTTAAAAATACAAATTGACAAATGTAGTTTCATGAAAAAGGAAACGGAATTCTTGGGTCACGTAATAACCGAAGAAGGGTTAAAACCCAATCCAAATAAAATTGATGCTATCAAAAATGTGACTATACCCAAAACTCAACATGAAATTAAAAGTTTCTTAGGTCTAAGTGGTTACTACAGAAAATTTGTCAAAGACTATGCAAAGGTAGCACAGCCTATGACTAAATATCTAAAGAAAAATTGTAAAGTTAACATCAATGACCCCAATTATATTGAAGCATTCGAGAAATTAAAGCATCTTATTATCAGTCACCCCATATTACGCTTTCCTAATTTCGAAAAAACATTTACACTTACCACGGATGCGTCGAATTATGCGATAGGCGCCGTTCTTTCACAAGAAGGCCATCCTGTCTGTTTCGCATCCAGAACATTAAACAACCACGAACGCAATTATTCCGCTACTGATAAGGAATTTTTAGCCATTATGTGGTCTGTCAACTATTTTCGACCATATTTATACGGAAATAAATTCAAAATTTTAACGGATCATCAACCTATAAAATATCTCCATGCTAAATATCGCGGAAAAGATATGTCGCCAAGACATCAACGTTGGTTGCTTAAACTGGGAGAATATCAATTTGAAATAGAATACATAAAAGGTAAAGATAACAAAGTGGCAGATTTTTTAAGTAGAACAAAATATAACGAGGACGTTAATTCAAAGGAGGGAGAGATGTCGGAGTCCCCTAACATAGAAAATTTTTCACCCATGTCAACCAAAAGTGACACAGAATCGGATATTATATTTAACGTAGAAGATAATGATACTCTGGCAACCATACATTCAGCAGATGAAGAGTTACTTGATCACATAAGTATAAAAGAAGAAATAGTCAATAAATACAAGACTCAGATCATCTTTACAAATAACAAAACTCAAGAAATTGAAATTATAAATGGGAAACGAATAATTTACATAGCTGACTGTGACATGACAAGACTAACAGATATATTTCGGAGATTTATAAAGAAAGGCACAACAGGAATATATTCTGAACTTCCAGATCATCAATATAACATAGTTCAGGAAAAGCTCATTGAATTATTTTCTAACGATCCACAAATAAAATTTGTTAAAAGTTCCTATAGAGCACAAGATTTAAAGACAGAAGTCGAAGCAGTAAAACAGATATCGTTATACCATGTCAGAGAAAGCTTACACTCTGGAATACAAGAAACATTTAATCAAATCAAATACAAAATATATTATCCAAAACTATTGGAATTAATACAAATAGTAATAAGTCAGTGTGACATTTGTAAAGCGGTAAAGTACGATCGTAATCCGATCAAACCAAAATTTGAATTCAGTGAAACACCAACGAATATTAATCAAATTATTCATATAGACACTTACGTATTTAAGAAGTGCAATTTTTTGACCGTTATTGACAAATTTTCAAAGTTTGGTGCTGCATATTATCTAACAGATAGGAATCACATAACTATAATTGAAGTATTAGAAGAGCATTTTACCAAAATGGGTAAGCCAAAGAAGATAGTTGCAGATAATGAATTTAAAGCGATACAAATAAAACAACTCTTAGAAAAGGAAGAAATAACCTTGCACTTAAGCAAACCAAATTCGCATACTGGCAATTCAGATGTCGAAAGATTTCATAATACCGTGGCAGAGAAGTTAAGAATAATATTACTTAATGATAGTTCTGTAACAACAAAACAAGCAATGCAACAAGCTGTTCGAAACTATAATGAACGTTTTCATTCAACAGTCAAAGCTACACCTCAACAGATACAATCAGGTAAGATTAGTTTAGCAAAAGTTTATGAAAATTTAAAATCAACCAAGGAGAAAAGATTGTACAAACTTAATACTAAAAGGGAAGATTATGAAGAAGTAAGAACAACAGGTTTTATCAAAAATTATAAGGCAGTCAGACATAAACATATACCGAAATATAAGAAAGCAAAGCTAGATAATATTCATACAGAAAACATTAAAAGACCACTTAAACTTTCAGCTGACGATTGGGATACTTATAATGAAGCAGATGTATTTCGATCAACTTTTCAAACTCAAATACATTAACGATAGGGTAGAACATATTCAGGAAAACATAGTATCAGCACAGAATAATATTTCAAATAACTTATGAAATAGATTTTTCTAAATTAAAACAAATTAAATTATGTGTTTCTAAGTATAAAGATAACACTATAATATTTGCAATTAAAATTCCGAAGAATTATGTAAAATTACCTTTAAAAGTTTTAACAGCAATACCAAACAAAGAATTTATGGAAGTGGATGCTGACATTGAATTTATTATAGAATATAACAACAAAACATACAAATTTGAAGCAAATAAAGCATTAAATGAACTAAAAGAGAGTAAACATTGTATAATTAAGCAAAATTGTAAAACTAGAATAAATAAAGAAAGTGAAATAATATCATTCGATGACGAAACCATTCTTGTAAAGAACCTTCAATCAGTTGTAAATCATACTTGTGATGACAGAATATTTAAGATTAGTGGTAATTACTTATTAACATTTACAAATTGTACAATATATCTAATGAATCAAAAATTCTCAAATGTTAAACACATAGAAAAACAAAGATTCTATTACCCGAACTATGTAGAAAACTACAAATCTAATGAAACATTAAAATTTAACAAAATAGTATTTGATCATATAGACAATATTCAAGAGTTAAAAGAAGTTGAATTTCAGAAAAATCTGTCGTATAAAATTAACATAGCATTTGTTATAATAATATTAATAATGTTCACCATATTGTCATTTTTATGTATTCAACAAAAGAGAATACAACTTAAGTTTAATAATAGAATTCAGGAGAATTCTACTCCAAAGGAGGGAGAAGTTACGTATCACTCAGCAACGGATTCAATTGACGAATTTATTAAACAAATCCAAACGAGTGCATCAGCACAAAAGTGACACGAGCACTTGACCAAAGTGGGTCAACAAAATATGCTGACATAAAGTCTGCAGTTGATTGTGCGATCGATTCTTCAAACCGATCGCTGAATAAGCATTCTGAGCAGAATATATACAGGTAGCCGAAGGTGAATGATACGTAGTTCGCTCCCCCGTCCAAGTAGTTTAAGTCGTTTGAAATAAAGTTTAATATTTTTTCCTTCAATACAAAGTGTATAACATTTCTCGCGCACCAGAGTGAGATGGAACTTCAAGCAGCCCCTAAACATCCGAGTGCACTAAATCTAACATATTTTTGAACACTTACCCACTTCCTTGAATTATGATCATGTTTGTTTGAACAAATTTCACATTTGATATCCTATTTGTTACAAAATTTTATTTCAGTCGATGAGTTTCTTACATTCATTAGGTTATAATTACAAATATGACCTAACCTTCTGTGCCAAATTTCACTGCTTTCGCCTGCAAACATGTTTTTTTTTTTTTTTTTTCATTTTCTATACTGTTAATGGTTTGAACTTGACCATTCAAGTGATAAAGTCCATCAACGAGCGACGCTGTTCCAATCAGTTCACGATTTTTATTATAGATTTTGGAATAGTCAATTTCAAACACAATTTTATTTCCGTTTGTAGTCATTTGAACGACTAAGAATAAGTTAGGACATACATTTGGAACATAGGACACATCTTTTTTTGAGGTGAACCTGCCGTTTTTTAATGTCAATTTTGATTCAATTGTCTGCAATTGTCTGCAACAATAATAACTTCTTTGCATGTTTTTTTTTTGTATTTGCTAAAAGAGAATTGTTTATTGTCAAGTGTAACGTAGTCCCCGAGTCGTTATACCAATGACAGGATTGTTTGCCGCTGTGTATCAAAAGCGAGGCGAACAACGTATTTTCAGTTGATTTTTTTCGGTTTCTCCTTATATTTGTTTGTGGCAAGGGAATTTCTTACTTTTAGCAAACATTATACTATCACTTGTTTTTGGGTCAAGTCTTGCTTCGTGTAACAAGGTTGTTTTTACGTAGTCTACTAAGAGTGTTTTTTGCGTGTTTTCCACTGTCATTACGAATGAATCATATTATATCATAATCATATAAATGATATCATTAGCGATGCAACGATAGTGTCTTGTATTTCTTAACCGGCATTATTTCTTAAATGCGAGGCCAGAGCAAGCAGTTTACTAAAATACTCTTCCATCGATTCGAAATCATTTAAGGTTTTGTGGGGTAACTGTTTTGATAATGCTACTTTCCTACTAAGACTTCTTTGAAGCGACTCCCAAGCACCCATAGCATTCTCAGTGCCATCAATATGTGAAAATGTGCCTGTTTCAATCCAGAGTATGATTTCTGATAACGCTTTTAAATCTGATTCTTTATCAGCACTAAACGAGTTGGTAGTTAACTCTTCTTGCGAGTATTTTCACAAGCCTTTTATCACTAAATAGCTTCATGTGACGTTTCCAAACCATGTAATTTTCAACGGCCGCGCAATTTTCCAAATCGAATTGTGCTCATCGACATTTCGGTTGATTTTTTTTATTCACACAAATGAAATGCCTTGGATGTCTCTAATAACAATGAACTTCATACGTTTTCACTTAGAGGTTAGGTGGTTGAGAAATAAAAAAAAAAAATTATTATTTCTTATTCAACCGGTAGAAGCTATTACTTCGTTTTAGTTTCCGCGCATTCACTTTCACCGAATTGACGATTATTTCAGAGCATAGGTATCTCATAACCTTATGTAAAAGGATTTTCGGATGCATGAAATAAAAACGTCTTCTTTGTCGAAACGGCGGAACAGAAGAAAGTTCATTCTATGAAGAGTTTGACTGTTGATATCTGTCATTGACATATATGCAATGTATTGTTCAATCACATAGTTCATTGAAAATTAAATGCTTTTTGCGATTTCTGCTTCCAATATCTTCTTGTTTGAAAAACACCATAAAAAATTTACCCGATTAAGTCTATAAACTGAACAGGGTATTCTCTCTTCCTACAAGTGGAATTATGCACGTTAATGACGATATTGACTCCTCCGATAAAATTGTTTTTAATATTATTTTATTCCATTCGAATAATAAATAAGCAAAAAGAATGAAAAACTCTACAATATCTTCTATTAGAATCCATGTTCTAAAGTTGAAATTCGAAATTAATGCTTCTAAAAGTTTCAAAGTTGCGGAAAGAAGGACTTTTACTTTTAATAAGCGTTCAAACATGTAAAACGGGCTCCTCCTTTGAGTCCAACAGCAAACATCTTGCTTTAGTTTTAGTTTTCCCAAGGCCATTTTTTGTGCCTATATTAAAAAAAAATCATTTCCAAATAGAACTTCTTACTCCTTTCATAGCCATTTGGAAGCTTTGAGAATGCCATTTAGATCTATGTTATTTAAATCTTCGATGTAGTTGAAGTAATATTTACCTTGCAGTTAACCTCTCTTTTTCTGCAAATGCAGGACATGCTCCGAGGTAATTTAGTATTGTGTCTTCTTCTTCATCGATGCAGCTTTTGCAGAATTCGTTAAACTGTACCCGAAGTCTTCTGACCTCTTTGTCCATGAGACAATTTAAAGTTACCACAGCTATTATTTTACCGATATCCTTCTTAACTTGAAGAAGATTTAGTCCTTCTATGGTTTAGTTCAGGCCACACAGCGAACCATGGATTAACTCAGAATCAATACAAATTTCGATTTAACAGTGGGCGTTTAACGATAAATTCCACTTCAGTAGTGGTTTAACTTAAACCACTGATTGCCATGACTTAAGTGTCAATCCGGAGAGTACATAATTACCATTCGTGTATTAAAATAATATTGACCCGAAAAAACATAGCTGAAGAGAACAGAATACTCACAAATTAATAGATGCACAATTATATTGTATTAATAACAATATCGTTAGATGCATGAACGGTCGCTTGTTGAGTTGGTGTGTTCTCTTTTCCTCTCTTCAGTGGATACTTTTCGTGTTCAATCAAAATCACTTTATGCTCATGGTTCACATGGTTGCTGGATTCAATCGTTCACAATGCCACTCACTCCATGGCTCCCCTAAACGACCCTTCAGTATTGACTGTGAAAACGAGTCTTCTTTTCTGTGGTTCGAAAAAGGACGGAGTTCCTAAAACTTTCCAGTGGTTAACATGGAGCGAGTTCGAATTACTGCTACGAGTTAAGTGGATGACTTCTTGCCTATTTTTTTTTTTTTCGATGTAGTTTTATTTTATTATATTGAATGTAACTTATATGCTAGAAAAAATAACTTAAAACTAGCTTAAATAACTTAAGAATTCACAATTGTTCTTAATACTAACCTACTGACCCTATTCGGGTACTCTAAGCTAATCTAATCTACATTATACATGTGCCTTTCGGCTTAATCTACGTGTTTTTTTTTTAGTCTTTAATGACAAACTTTATTTATCTATTATGTACCAAGAAAACTTTGCAAAACTTAACTACTTAACCTACCTTATCCTAACTTATCCTAACATAAAACTTAGGACTATCTTAATTATGTCCGTAACAGTACGGACTCGTGCACCAGGGCGTATATGTTATGTATATGCTTAACATATATAGTTTATACGCCAACTTCTTGCCTATTGCTGGTGACGAATGAGCGAACGTTACCAATGTTCTCAATACATAGATTATTCGGTAATTTTTTATCAAAGAGGTCATTATTTCTGCTGTTTGGATATGACCACACTAATATCGTAATTAGACGTATTTATGGATGCCTGCGGAAATTGTGGGTGACCAAGATACACTCCAATGGATACCAAAATAAAACTTGTTACCACTCTCATCCTACCATTGCTTACTTATGCTGAAGCTGTCTATAGTAAAGTTTATTCTTTGTCACAACGAAAGTTACTGGTAGCATTTAATGCTTCCTCGGAACTTTTCTAGACCACTACATAGATGTTAGAAATCGTATTTTCCAGTATAATATTATAGCAAACAAGTATCCCATGTCTTTGTTTAAGAAACTTAATTTTGCTCGATCAGTCAGAACACATGATCTATATAGTCAATTTCTGGTTCCTACAGCGGGATGGCTTCTTAAGTCTATAAACTTTTTCGGAGCTTACATACCTTCTTTGTACCATTACTGAATCCCTCTGGCTGGTGCATGTAGATCTCCTCTGTCATATTAAACTGGGCAAAACTAGTCATTCATTGTCTTCAATGGCTTTGGTTTTCTGTCTCTGCTTTTCTGTCTCATTTTCGCCGTTTCTGTTTAGGGATGTACATGAACGCTTCAATACCAAATATCTTGAATTGTTCTTCATTCTTAGTCCACCTCCACACCACATTTCATGTGGGATTCTAACTCCCAATCTACTGTTCGCCGAATGGTTTAAAGTATATACGGCCGTGTTGACGGCTTCTGCCCAGATTCGTTTGCGGAAATTCTTCGCACTCAACATAGTTCGAGCAGATTCGATGAGGAAAATAGGAAATTGCACCGAAGAATGTGGGGCATTGGTCTCATGACGAACATATCGTTTGTTGAGAACAATTTAACAACTTCATTTATAAATTCCTATCCATTGTCAGTACACAGCGTTCTACCGAATGGCAAGATCCAGGAATTTGTCATTGCAGGAATAGACCTCCGCCTTTATATAAATTTGCCACTCGAATAATGATCCTTAAAAATAACGAAGTCTTTGGCTCCTCCTAAAGATTCTTCCATGGGACCCATACATCAGCGTGGACTAGTTCACCGGGTGTACTCGCGATGCACTTTTCCGTAAACAAAGGCATCGCATATACATTCCGGAGCGTCTATAAAATCAATGTTGCTGTTTCTTGATCACGTACTATTTGACATTCTGATGAGCCAGTCGTTCGTGCCATACCTTCAATGGCATCGCCTTGGTAATTGCCGCTGGCGCTTTTGAAACTAGAACACCAAACACATTTTAAATAGCTGCTAATCACGTTCTCCTATTGCAACAGTAGTTCCATCTTCCCCAATAAACTCGCATTTCTATCAGAGACAAGTTCTTCGCTTTCCAAGGCGCAACTCTGAAAATAAATGAACGTTAATTTTTGGTACATAAAACACATTTGATAAATACTTGCCACACCAATTTTGTTTGTTAAATGACAATATTTATATGTTGTATATATCACAATATGGTGTAGTAATGGACCAGCACTCATTCTCACTCATATATATATATATATACATACATAAATATGTGTATATGTACACACTGGTCCCATGACGAATGCATATATACATTTTTGGCATTGGCGCGTTGCTTGGGATTCATTGGCACTGTGTCGTTATTTATATCACTTAGTACAGTCTTAACATTGTCCAGCGTCGAATACAATTCATAGGGTAATGGAGTGGTAAAACAGAGTGTATATCACAAAATAATAAATATGTATTTTCAATGTCTGGTTTCTGTGCTATAAAAAAAAACTCCAATTGGAACAAACAACATTAACATAAAAACAAAAAAAGTGGGAAAACTAAGTCCAAGTTAAAATAGGACACTTCTACAAAACTCAATATAAAAAAGGGTAATAAAAGATAAAAAAACTTATTAATATTTTGTTGGCAAGCCCTTTTATTTTTTTAACAGCTGCTAATCGTCTTGGCATGGATGCAACCAATTTTCTGCAGAAAGAAGGCTCTATAAGGTTCCATTCAGCTATTAATGTCTTTTTTTAAGTCGTTCCTAATTTTAATCGAATACTTCTTCAATTTTTCTTCGAGATGACCCAACAGGTGTTCAATCACGTTCAAATCGGGTGACTGGGGTGGTGTTTCCAAAACGTGCTTACAGTTGTAAAGAAGCCAGGACCTTACATTGTAAGCTTTGTGCTTGGGATCAAAATCTTTATAAAAGTAAAACCCATTGTCCAACCCCAATTTCCGTGCACTTGGTGCAAGATTATTTCGCAGAATGTTCAATTACATGTATTGGTCCATTATGCCTTCAATAAAATGAAGGTTTCCAACACCAGCAGCTGACATTGACCCCCACACCATTACTGAACCACCACCGTGCTTAACAGTGGGACGCAAATTTTTGTCTCGGAGCTCTTCATTGGGCTTTCTCCATACATAACTTCGACTATCGGAGAGAAACACATTAAACTTACTTTCTGTAAAAATTAACTTTTCTCAGAATGAAAAATCTTTTTTTAGCGTGCTTCCTTTTAGACTTGTTGACTTTGCTTTTGAATGGCTTCTTTCTAGCTACTCGTCCATTCAAATTATGTTTCCTTAGCACAATCCGGATTGTTTCTGGATGAGCCTTTTTCTTAGAGACTTCATACACTTCGGTGGCTAGTTTTGGTGCACTAATATGTGAGTTTTTATTCACTTCACTCCAACGTTCATCCGAGTCATTAAAAATTTTTCTTAACGATCTTCTGGGAATATTCTCATAACTCTTTGTGTTGCTGTAGCATTTAATGATGTTGTAGACCCTTGAGTGCGCTCTGTTTACATTTTGCCCAATACCACGAACAGATTTTCCCTTCTTGTATTGCGGAATCACAAGCTTCCGCACTTCGACCGACGTTTGCTTCTTTCGCGACATAATTAAATTCTATTGTTCCCGAAAACCGCGTCAATCAAAATTTTCCACATGTAACGAAGTTGTCAACACTTGGAATGAATCCCGAAGTTGTCGTGTATTATGGGATGTGTTCGGTAACTGTCCCATTTTCATTTTGGCGTTATTTTCGCACATCTCAATGATTTTGATCTAAAATTCAGTATAAAATTCATCAGTAATTTTTCTTTTAAGGTTTTTTGGTTTGTATCTTAAGAAGCCTAAGAATTTTCTATTTTCAAATTGTGCGTTTTTTTTTTTGTAATTAAAGTTCTATTTGCATTGTGTCCCATTTTGACTTTGATACACTGTAGCTGGGAATTGGGCAATGATATAATCCTCCTCTTCCTTTAAGGAAAGAGTGTTTGGACCTATTTTGACTCCCACGAGTAACGGTGAAGAGGATTTCTAACTGCACTCACTAACTAAATGTAGTGAAGTTGATTGTATTAAAACCAGATTACCCCAAGGTCTACGCAAACGGTCCCGCAGTACCTTCATATACACGGTAATGTTCACACATGGAATTGCGTGTTTTATCCAGTAGCAGTACGGGCAACTCGTGCAGAGTGTAACGAAAGAGTCACATATAACGGTATTGGATGAACCTCTCTGATTCACTCCGAATTTCGCTCAAGGAAATATAATTAGAAACTTTTTTTTCGTGGAATTAGTTTAGCTTTATTCCTTAGCAAATACAGTGAAGTCTCACTTGTGTTCAAATATTGGAACCATGCAGTATAAAATAAATTTTTTCATTCTCATCGGTATTTTCTATTATTATCATGGAGTCCTCTCTTTTCAGGATTGATCATTTTCATCAGGGGCGACTTCCCTTATCATAGCTAAGCTCATATGAGCAGCATCAGCTAGTTTGGACTGAATTGCTTAAAAGTATCATGACAGTGCACGCTATCATCTTCGACAATGAATACCTACTGACTTGTTCGTCCAAATACAATTAAAAATTAAAACGTAATCTGGGCAATAAAAAAAATGTTATAACTTCAGAAAAATTTTAACACAAATTCACTTATATGACAGTACAGTACATATTTTAGAATATCAGGTCATGTATTAGAATAATTCCCATAACTTAAAGATCATATAAGTGCGACTTCACTCTATATAGTATAAAAAAATATACTGAAAATGCACAACATTCCTCATGCGTTACTGCCCTTGTCTTGCGTTGCAGCCGCTTTGGTTATACCTAGATCGATTTCCCATCTTGACAAGGACGTTCGCTGCATACATCAAAATGAGTGATGCGCAGGAAATATCACTGCCAGTCGATCATAATGATTAAACGAGGACACTGTAAAAATGAGTGATACTTAATTAAGCATACTGATTAAAATATGATTAAAATTATAACGGTGTAAACATGGGTGTTACTTGATAAAGCATACTTATTCAAAAACCATTCAAATTGTGTTTTTCTTTTACGCTTATAACTCACAACGTTTGTTGTAAAGGTTATTTGTATAGGCTGTATGGCAATGACTTCCCTTCAGGTTTCGAGCAATCAACGAATTTATTATACCTTTTCTGCAAAATGTTCAACTAGATTGTGATAATGATAAATTTATTAATGATTATACTTTTTTTTAGGTCATATACATTCAATTCTTTGTCATGGTATTTATATTTGGAAAAATATTGCGAAAGGTAATCTTGTTCTCTTTTCTTTTAACATAATATTAATACAATACAATTTTATTTATTATTTTAGATATTTATGGGAACTTTAAGATCAACCGAATTCGAACACTTGCTGGAAAGATTTTGGTACGCTCTTACGGAAACATGTTTAGCCTTTACAGTTTTTCGAGATGATTTTAATCCTCGATTTGTTGCATTATTTACGGTTTTGCTTTTTTTAAAATCATTTCATTGGTTAGCAGAGGAAAGAGTTGATTTTGTAAGTATTTTAAAAAGATTTCAATTTTAAATTTGTTATTTTTATTTTATTTCGTTTTGATAATTTTATTTTATTTTATCGTCCAGCCAATGTTGATTTAATCTCATTATAAAATTGGTCTATCATCCAATTAACTTTACTCGTAGTCTCCCCTAAGGTACTAAAGACCCAGGTATTCATTTTATATTGTTGGTTATTGTTGGCCACAATGTTTTCTTTACTGGAAAGTACTCTATTCCAGTCAGCAGCATCAAGATTCCCCGCAATCCATTTCCAGGCCGATCCAATCCAGTTGATAGATCTTGTGATTCGATGTTTTTCACCTCTAAGTGAGGAAATCTGTCGTTCGTTTTGTTGAGAAAAAATTCAATTGTGGTCCTCTTTTCTTTCGGGAAGTTCCCGATTGTTGATTTGGTAATACCTTGCACTAAGTCTTCAAATTGAGTTAAATTGAGATCGTGTACTAATTTAAAATGTCCATCGACAATCCACCCCTGCGTTCTTTTATAGTCACAATTGGTGAATGGTAGTTGAATAACTGATAGCCTAGGGAGGAAAGCAGAGGGTGTTGAAAAGAGGGATGCAAGTAAAAGCTTGCTCTTGTGGATATTTACATGAAACTAGGGAAATTCTTATATGATAATACAAATGTTGAATTTTTATTTCTATATGAGTTCTACAAATACTCTTACAAAATGTATAAAGATATATAACTATATAATATAACTTTTTTTTTTTTTTTAATCGTGCTCTACCCAACTGTGTCATAATATATTCATTGTATATTGCATTCGTAATGTCATTACGATTCATTAAATAATGGTATGGATTGTGTGTCGGCGATTTCCTTAATTTACTGAGTTTTACTTTGTGTTTTATTTTAGTGGTGTTCTGGCTTATGCCGCACATTCTTAAGGTGAGCTTTATGAATTTTACGCCCAGAAGTTGTCAACACCGTAACTTTGCTATCTTTCGTAACAGCCTCTTTTCGGTATAAGGGTTTATTTATTGCACGAATTCCCTTACGTGCAGTGTACACTATGTCTCCTTTTTTGTTATTAAACCTAAGCAGGTTAATTTTTTGTTTCTTATCTATCTCGTCCCTCAATTCATTGTTCAATCTAATATAATATTGGTAGTTTATACGTTGGGTTCTATTGAAAAAAATGTCAGAAGGCTTCTTTTTGCTGACAGAATGTATGCTGTTGTTATATCTGTCAACTGCGATATTGTAACTGCGATAGTATGGTGGAGTAGAATCTTTCCACTTGACCACTCACTTCATGCGATAGACGGGGGTTTGGTAGTGCCTAATGCCCAATAGTTCTATGAAGTTGAGGATAATGGGGCTTAAGAAACTTCGCTTATTGTCCGTGACCAGTACTCTTGGGACAGTAATGAAGTGTCTTTGTGATCATATTCCTTAGATATAGTGCCGATCTAGTTTTTATATGGAATACTTTTCCGAACTTCGAGAATTTATCAATGCATGTAATAAACCTCTCGCCCTGTAGCTCCATGATATCCATGTGCAGAATCTCACATGCATATGATGGAACATGAGTTGGTTGGAATTCGGGCGTGTTCGGATGCCTGGCGTATTTACTTAATTTACAAGTTTCACAAGTACCCGTGTATTTCTTGATTAGAGTAGACATGCTGTGGAAATAATATATCTCCAGCAGTTGTTCCCGATTCTCTCGAGGGTTTCTATGAGCTCTCCTATGTTCCTTCATGAGGACCTTCCTGTCCTCATTTGTCACATCCTCTACTACCCTTTGAGTAATCCGCAGTTTGGAATTGGCGAAATGCTCCAGGCATATTTCCTGAAGCAGTTGAAGATACCGTTGAGGATAGTTGGTCTCAATTTGGCTTTGAGGAGATCAGTCAGTTTCCGGCTATCTTGGTTATCTAAAGCAAAGTAATGACGAGTAAAGCCCGGGTGAGGCTCCTCTAGAATTTCTAGGCCCCTACCAATCTTGATGACAATCTGATTTCGGAACACGTTTATCGGAGCCTCAACATGCGGAACCAAGTCAGAGCTGTCTTGCAATCATCAATGATGATTGTGCTTCACTAGCAGTCTCGGTATTAATACTGCTATTCTCACTGGCAGTTTCAGTTAGAGAACGCTCATCAGGGTTATCTTCATTGTGTGCTAATTCAGCCCGCAATGAATCGGTTAAATGGTTGACGTCAGTTTTGAGTCAGGAAAGTGCGTCTGCCACGATATTTGACCAACTCATAATTATACTCTTCAATACGAGATTTCCACCGCTTCAACTTCGCATTGAAATTTCGATTGCTGAATGCAAAGGTCAATGGTTGGTGATAAGTATGAATTCGAATCTTTTTCGCCCCATAGAAATAAGATCTAAGATTATCCAGGGCCCATACAATTGTCAACATCTCTTTCTCGTTCGTCGCATAATTCTCCTCAGTTTTGTTCAAGTAACGAGAGGTGTACGTCCCCTTGACACAGCACAGCCCCTATGGCGTAGTTCGAGGCATCCGTTGTCAAGTTGAACGGTTTTTCGAAGTCGGGAAAGGAAAAGATTTCCGATGACATTACCAAGGTCTTCAAATCATTGAAAGCCTTCAATGCCTCTTTGTTCAATATAATTTTCACGTTTCTTGATTGACTTGCCTTGATCTGAGCATTCTGACCTCGTGTTAGGTTCGTCAGGGGTTCTGCTACTCTAGCATAATCTCGTATGAATTTCCTGTAATAGGATGTGAGACGTAAGAAGCTCCTCAGCTCCTTGACATTTTCTGGAGGCCGTAGCTTCTCAATAGCTGCTAATTTCTTTGAATCTGCTTCTATAACGTCACGAGTTATGATATAACCGAGGAATTCGACTTCTGATTTCATGAAGTAAGTTTTTTCGAGGTTTACTTTTAGGTTAGCTTCCAGGAGTTTCGCGAATACCATTTCCACCTTCTTAAGATGATCACAATCGCCATGACCGAAGACAATTATATCATCGATGTAGACGTAACAAATCTTCACGATGTATTCCTTCAGCACATCGTCTATCATCCTGTGGAAGATAGCGGGTGCGTTTTTAAGCCCGAAAGGCATTCTGAGGAATACATACTTGCCGTTCATGGTCGAGAAGGCTGTCTTTGGCACTTCACTGGGCTTCATAGGAATCTGGTGAAACCCCGAGGTGAGGTATATTGTGATGAAATAGCTTACTCTGCCCAAATTGGCCAGCGTAGAATTGATATCTGGGATTAGATACGTGTCTGAAATCGAAACGGCGTTTAACCTTTTGTAGTCAATCACCATCCTGTACTGCTTCTCGCCCGATGATTTAGTTTTCTTTGGGACGACCCCAATAGGGGAGTTATAGGGACTTTTCGAGGGACGAATTATCCTCTCAGCTAAAAGTTTCTTTATTTCGTCCTCTACTACTTTCCTCATATTAGCGGGGTACGGATAGCATTTGCTATAAATCGGGTCGTCGGTGTTAGTTTTAAGTTCTGCCTCTACTGTGGTTTTTATGGTTTCACTTGCATCAATAGGTCCGAAAAGAGGTGCAGTAAAGAGTAGGTTTATTTCTCCGGAGATTTTCTCCTTCAATGGGATGGTTATATTTTTTTTCAATAACCGCCTCAAGTTCTTTAAGAGAATCGTCCCCAATGAGTCCATCGAAGGAATTTAGACCGGGCAATATGTAAAATGTTAGCAGTGTGTTATTGCCAATGGATTGAAAGAACCTACCACAGACTTTGTCTTCTATCTTAACTTTACCACCAGCTGAATGTACATAGAAAGGGTGAACAAGATGAGTTGGAGGGAATGATGTTTTCTTAACTACTGATGGGGAGAGGAATTTGAATCAGGTTCTTCCTGACGTGATTCTACATGGTACAGTCTCTGCTGTTTTTGCGGGTAGTTATCCGAGTATGACTTCCTCTTAAACGGATTCATACCACGAGGAAGATTCATTCCTCGTTAGAGTAGTTCACGTTACGAGACTGTGTGGACCCCAGCTCCATCTTTTCGTGAGGTTTTGGTGCAGTTGATCTTGGGGGAGGCGTATTCTCCATTGGAGGCGAATAACGTTGTTGTTGAGGAGCATGGAAGTATTTTT
The DNA here is from genome assembly GCA_905231855.2 of Eristalis tenax. Taxonomy (NCBI): domain Eukaryota; kingdom Metazoa; phylum Arthropoda; class Insecta; order Diptera; family Syrphidae; genus Eristalis; species Eristalis tenax. The sequence goes on along the minus strand of HG993124.1, from coordinate 93,018,724 downwards.
TTTTTGCGGTAGTACAAGCCTCGATTTTTTCCTGAACATCTGATTAATGCCGTTATTGTATTTGATGCTCCAGAGTTGTGAATCATATGATTCCTATAATTTAAATTTTGTATCTCCAATCAGGCTGAGTAAGCATCAGGTAAAGCCCTGGTAGAGAGAGATACTGTTTAATGGCTCGCCAATCGTTATCAAAAATATTATACGAAACTAAGGCCGCATCGGCAGCCCCCCTTATTTTCTGCCTAATATGCTGGAATATAGCCCTATGTATGGGCTTAGCCCTGACTATCTCAAAGTCCCTCAGGATCCCCTCAACAGTATGTACCCACGTTACATACTGGGTAGGGTTTCCATCAAACACTTGCAGCTCCTTTACACAGTCTGGCAAACGAGAGATATCCCTCAAATCAGACTCATTTCTAGGAGCACAGAGTTCGATTTCTGCGTTTTCAACAACAATTGCCGGCTCTTCCATAGGTCTCGTTTCTATGCTCCTTAACCGAGCATCCATTTCTTGTATCTGTCCTAAGATGGCATTAACTGCCCCCGTAAGATCGGTTATCGTCTTATATATGGCATCCATAATAGTTATTATAATCTTACGTCAGAAGTCGTTGCCAAATGCAAAATTGAGTATTCAATCTTCCTAAACTCACCAACACTACCCAATTTTTTATATTTTATATTCGTGTAGATTTCAGACTTGGGGTCTGCACAAACTATTTTTCACAATTTTTTCCTTTTTTATTTGTTAACAGAAAACCGGATTTTTTCTTCTTTCTTCGTTATAAATCATTTCGTTTCACTAGAGCGATACAATTTGTGTGGCTTCTTTTTTTTATAACTTTTACGTAGGTTGTACACCCTTTTCTTTCCTTTCCTTTATGTTGCTTATGCAAACAAAACCACTAACTTTAACTAACCCTAGCTATAATTTTTTTATTTAAAAAGGAGGCTTGATTGTTATAATTCTTATTATCGTTTTAAATTAGATTTAGATTTAGATATGGGACAGGGATCCTGTTTTTTTTCTCACTAATTTCTTTCTTCTTTTTATTCTTCTTATAATTTTCACAAATTTGCTTTCTTCCTTTGCTCATGGATTTCTTACATCAGGAAGTTAACAGCACCACACATCGTATTAGATTATAAAAAACACCACTGTATTTTTAACTCTGAGAGGGGGTCAAAAAAAAAAAAAAAAACGAAATGTTAAATGCTTAATTCGTCTCTTTTGGGTACCGCTCTTTCGGAAGGATCGTGTTATCCTTTTTGGACGCGAATAGTAAAATGTACGCGACCTACTAAGGCACGAATTGCTTCACACGAATCCCCTTAATCCCCTTTTGACTTCCATTCGTGTTCTCATGGGTACGATTGGAATGCTCGTGAATGGTCGATGTATAAGCGCAGTGTTCTCATGGGGACTGGGCCTTTCGTTCAATGGAACGTATCCACTTTATAACCTGGTTAGTGGATCTGAGCGTGTCACAGAGACATACGACAGAGATGTCGTATACAGAGCGGTCCCTGCTCGTTAACTGGCGACCACGAATCCCTGAAGGGGATCCATAAAAAAAAAAAACGCTGACGGTCCGATTTACTATCTCAGACATCTTTGTTATTATTTTAATATTCTTTTATTTTATCCGAGTTCCTACACGTCCAAACTTAGACTCATCATTTTCATGTCGGTGCGTGTATCTGGAGCGACGCAACATGATACCATTCAGTTATCGTGGGAGTTGTATTGTATTCCTTATTAAACATCGTGTGTGCTCATATTTGTTTTTCACTCATTTTTATTTGTTTATATTTAATTCTTACGTTATACACAAAAATGACTAAAACTAGCTTGCCTAACATACTGAAACTAACTTAATGGCCCTCTGCAGGCATTCTAAGCTGAACTTAAGGCTTGTATGAACAATTAAAACTAAGAAAAGTTTGGGGAAAACAAAACTTTGTACCTAAGCCTATATTAAAAATAAATCTTAACCTATTTACCGTTATGTGGGATGCATACATTTACGATTGGATCTTATATGTATTTCGTTCTATAAATAGTTTTTACATGTATGCATTCCAGTTGCATACTTATACCTAAAATATACATACTGCGTAAACATTTTTATTATTACTATTTTTTTTTAATGCCTTATCCTGCCTTAAAACCTATGAACGATGTAAGCCGGCCATGAAAAATAGTATCTCGGCCGACTTGATGAAAGTTTAGTCAGGGTCGAGAGGGATCGACGAGGGAGCACTTTCCCTTAACCACCAGTACTATAATGGGAAGTAAGCCCCTGAGACAAGGTTGTTCGCCGAGAGCAGAGACCTGCAAAGTGTCTACGAATCATCGTGATTAGGAAATTGTGCGAAGGCAGGCCCTGAGACGAGCCCTCTCAAAGACCCGAATCTTTTCCATCAGGCTTGCTCTCACGTTGAAGCGCACAGGACAGCCGTAGGTAAGTATCGACCGTATAAGGGCCATGTAACAGATTAGCTTCACTCTCGCATCGAGTGGGTTGTTGCGGAACAGTATTTTTGTAAGAGTAAAATCACCTCGGGATCTGGCCAGAGCAGCATCTACATGTTTGTTTAAATATAGATTCTGATCAAGCCGGATCCCCATGTATCTGACAACAGTGATTTGCGCCAGTGGTTGCCCGTGTCGTCCAACAATTGAGAACTTTCGCCAATTATTTTTGTGTCCGCCATAGTGTTATATAATTCTCAACAATATTGTTTCCGACTTCTCAAAGTTTATGTTCAACTTCGAAATCCTTGAATCGCCTCGTGTTCACGTTACAAGAGTGCTACTATGCCCTCGATCTTAGGACCTGACCTGTACGTAATCAGATCATCTGCGCACGCTGCTTACGCTAGAGACGTGCTCAAGAGATCCTATCAGATCCGTCGTGTAAATGTTGAAGAGTGTCGGTGAGTTAACCGCTCTTTGTTGCAGGACATTTTAAATTTTGAACGTACCAACAGAAGTCACGTTGCTATTCTTAACCACGAACATTCTGTTGGTGAACATATTAAGCGACATATACAATACAACTATTGATAACCTTTTCGAATATCTTGTTGATGTTCAGAAGGAGACTTATCGACCGAAGATTCATTGGTTTGGTGCTGTCTTGTCCCCTTTTACGAATCGACTGAAAAACCGCTGTTTTCCAATGATCTGGATAATGTGTATTAATCAGGGCATTGGTGAATAGTATGGCGTGAATTTTCATTGCTACTAGAGGCAAGTGCCGAAGAACATGATTTCCATCGATTCCTACTTATTTCTTCTTCCACCGAAATTTTGGATCTATTCCTGCTGCTGTGAACATCAGTTCGTCGTTCGTTGTTTGAAGGATTTTAAGACACGGAAGCTCATTGGCATCGTTCCACCGAAAATTTTTACTGATCTGACTTGCTTCTTAAAAAACCTACTTTCCCCAGTGCAAACTGGCTGACTGCCTATAGTTTGCCTTAATTAATATTCGGAGGTTTTTTTTTTTATCAGCGACTTCAGTTTTTTTTAGACTTGTTAATAGCCTACTTTTTTGTGTGTTTAATGCGTCTATAGTTGAATTATGGTAAATATTGTCAGTTGGTTGATACCTCGGTATCGTCCTGTTCATTGTACGTTTATTTGTCTAGTCAAATCGTTAATAGATCCAGATATGAACCGTTTCTGGGAATCGATGGGCTCTCGGTAGCCTTTATATCGAGCCGAAACTCAATTTGCTCTGTACCCACCAATTGAGTAGTGAGGTCCCTATATGGTTTGGCGAATGATTTCCCCAATCTCTGTGTCTGGCAATAAGATCCCCAGCCATAAAATAATAGATCTCCTCCGATTCCCGCCTAAGGTATCGAAACAGGATCTCGAGCTCAGATAGAAATAGAGTGGATTGAGCCTCATCGTTGGCGTAAAGCGCTATGATATACATTTTCATTCCACTACGGAGCCGGATGTATCCAATGCAGGCTCCTAGTCCATGGAATCTTCGCATTATACCATTGTACACGGCTTTATAATTGAATTGTTTAGTAAAAATGACAGCGATACCGCCTGCGCGAATACAGTTGGGTCGGTCTCTTCTTTCTACATTGCTTTTGAATCTTGAGCAGGAAAGCCAGAACTGCGCCTTGAACCTCAGGTGCGTTAGGCAGTGGGGCCTTTGCAGTTACATTCGGCTTTGCTGTCCCATCGTACACCTTCCTGACTCCACTTGGGAGTAGGATATTCTCTTTTGGAACGGCGCTGGTATGGCTTTCACTACACTTTTCTGCTTGCGAACCAGATTTGCTAGTTTCGTGCTTTGAAACTCAGGACAGCCCCCATAACTTGCGGTGTGACCCCGGGTTTTTCATAGTGCGCAGGTCAGCTGCATGTCGCAGTTCGACGCGGCGTGTCGGAATCTTTGACAGCATAGAGTTACTGAATCAATTCCGATAGGTGTGAGCGATATGCACATTGCTGTGAAACCAATCCATGTGACACCACCCTTGAGTGTTATGGACACTAACTGGGAAAAGAATATTTACTTGGCTATGATATTCAAATTCGAATTATGTGTCCTCTTCGCTGATGTCAATTTTAGACCACTGTCAGGCCTATTCGTCCGCTCTCTCGTTCCCTGCTATTGCGCTGTGGCCCGGCGCTGTGACCCTGCAGAGTTTGACCTTATTGTGACTAATGAACTTTAGTGAGTCGCGGCAGTACAAAACAGCCCTCGACCTCATCGTACAATAAAAATGGTGATGTCAGATGGTGGGATTTCTGTTGTTTGGCTGCTTTATTGAGTGAGTCTAAATGATTTCCGTTTGTGTAAGGTGTCTGAGTAGAATCCGGCCCCAGTACCTGTGTCCATTTTTGATCCGTTGGTGAACAGGGCAATGTCTCGTCGGGGAACAGAATTGCTACTTAGATATATATTCGGTTGTAGCTGTGAGCCTACTGGAACCATGTCTTATTGCCAGGTCATCTATTATTTTGATTAGAGCAAAAACAAAAATTAAGTTTCATTATTAATTGAGTCCAAATTCATTGGTAAAACGTCTGCCAACCTTTCGTTTGTTGGTATATAAGTAAGTAATTACCCAACGACTTGCTAATTTTTCTCGAACGAATTTGTCTTTTATATCTATGTGCTTTTTACGCTGAGAATATGTGTTGTTATTTCCAAAGTCAATAGCACTTATTTTATCACAATTAATAACTATGGATTTTAGAGCATTTGGTATACCAATTGGCAACCATTGACATTAACTCTGACTCAGTTCTTGATAATGTAATTGTTTGCTGACGTCTGGTAGCGCATGAAATTGCTCCGTCTTGGAACATGAAAATACAGCCAGTGGTTGAACGGTGATCTATGTTCAAGTGATCAACTAGACTTATGTAATTTGAAAAAATCAGCACTTCATCGACGTATATGGCCACAAACAATATTTTTGGTCCAGAAATTAGAAAATATATGCATTGGTAACAGGGTTCTCATCGCTGCGTGTCAGTCCGACACCGATGAGAACCCTGTTAAGCTTTTCGTTCCACACTCTGCTTTATTGCTTCAGCAGATATAAAGACTTCTTTAATCTGCAAACTCTACCAGAATTGTCGTCATAACCGGTCTGGTGTTTCATTGGTCCATTTGGTTGGTATATGTCAAGATCATATTTTACGGCCAGTGCGAGTATATACCGAATCGAAGTATACCTGACTACAGGTGCGAAAGTTTCCTCATAGTTCCTCAAGTTTTTTCCTCAAAGTTTATTTCACAACTAGTCTTGCTTTGTAACGCGCAATTTCACCTTCTGCATTCCTTTTGATTTTGAAGACCCACCTTGGAATTAATTAGTTTCTTACCAGGAGGTACAGTTGTTGTATTGTATTGTATTGTTTGTGTTCAATAAAACCATCTCGGCTTGCATTGCTGCTTGCAAAAAATTAGCATCTGGACGAGAAAGAGCTTCATCGGTTGATGGATCGCTGACCAACTCAGTGACGCAGATTGAAATGTTGATACATGTACGTTGGTTTCGGCTTGTCTTCATATCGTTTCGATCGTCGCAGTTCGTCAACAGAATGATTTTCTTCTTCTTGTAGTGTAACATCACACGAATCATCACCACTGGGGTCGCTGTAAAATTCTTCTATTCCACCCGCTGGCAGAATTGTATTTTCGCTACCCTCTTCACTTGACCCATCAGAAACTTCACAACTTGACGGTTCATCCGTAATATTCTCCTCTGAATCGGCAATGTTAGATAGAAATTTTCAATTTGTTAGACCATTTTAATTGATTTTAAACACTGATTTTCAACAAACTTTTTGAATTTCACAAATTTTGTGAAAACATCAGACTTGTGCTTTATCGGTACAGCGAACACTTTGCGTGAAAAATCATCAATAAAAGTAAATAAAAACATTGCAACCGAAAAAGATTTAGTAGGCAATGGTCCCATCACGTCTCTATGAATAAGTTCCAAAAGTTCTTTAGCACGATTTCCACTTCTATTAAAAATTGTTCGAGTTTGCTTCCCTTTAAACATACAACCCAATTATTGGTTCTGTTTGATGTAAAAGTTATACCAATCGAATTTTTTTAACTTTCTTCAAATTTGTATCGCAAATGTGTCCCAAATTCCGGTGCCATAACAATTTAAGCGATATAAATCATTTACTACACTTGCAGTCGCTAGTAGATCTCGCCCGCTGTGACAAATCATGTAATAATTATTTTTGAAAACAATTATATTTTCATTTTTTGCCATTTGTCAAACTTACAATAAATTTGCGCACAAATCAGGAACATGTTAGACATATTTTACAATTACATTATTGGTGTTCTTATTTGTTCTGCACGATAATTTAACGTCTCCAACGCATTTCACAGATATTTTCGGCTTATTCGCAACAATAACTTCTTTGTTTAAAATATCTTTTTTGTTTTCGAGAAATTTGTCACAGTTTGTCATATGCGCAGTTGCACCTGAATCTACAATTCAATCATTCAAACTGTTATCGTTAACCAGCAAAGACGCGAACAACACTTTTCGTTTATCTTTCTTTTTTGATTTATTACGGCATGATTTACTAAAATTGACCTACTTGTTTACAGGAGTGACAACGGAATGTAGCAGATTTCGGTTAATTTTTTGAATACAATGCGCTATCCGAATTCGAATTATTATTAAATTTTGAATCCTTCACACCAGCAAGCATGAGTGAAGCTGTTAGTTTACCGTCGATGTTTAAACCGGCATTTTGAACTTTTAATCAATTTTGAAGTTTTAGTCATTACCATTGTTTTGATATAGTCTTGCATAGTCATCGCAGTTTCAATTGAACTAACTGAACTGAACCAAATTTCTTCTGGAGATTTACTTTTTCGCATACAATTTGTGTTAATATACTCTGTCCCGTTGTCCGAACGCACAGTTTTAATTGATTTGGAACACTGATTTTCAACAAACTTTTTGAATTTCACAAATTTTGTGAAAACATCAGACTTGTGCTTTATCGGTACAGCGAACACTTTGCGTGAAAAATCATCAATAAAAGTTAATAAAAACATTGCAACCGAAAAAGATTTAGTAGGCAATGGTCCCATCACGTCTCTATGAATAAGTTCCAAAAGTTCTTTAGCACGATTTCCACTTATATTAAAAATTGTTCGAGTTTGCTTCCCTTTAAACATACAACCCAATTATTGATTCTGTTTGATGTAAGAGTTATACCAATCGAATTTTTCAACTTTCTTCAAATTTGTATCGCAAATGTGTCCCAAATTCCGGTGCCATAACAATTTAAGCGATATAAATCATTTACTACACTTGCAGTTGCTAGTAGTTGCTGTGACAAATCATGTAATAATTATTTTTGAAAACAATTATATTTTCATTTTTTGCCATTTGTCAAACTTACAATAAATTTGCGCACAAATCAGGAACATGTTAAACATTTTTTACAATTGCATTATTGGTATTCTTATTTGTTCTGCACGATAATTTAACGTCACCAACGCATTTCACAGATATTTTCGGCTTATTCGCAACAAAAACTTCTTTGTTTAAAATATCTTTTTTGTTTTCGAGAAATTTATCACAGTTTGTCATATGCGCAATTGCACCTGAATCTACAATTAAATCATTCACACTGTTATCGTTAACCAGCAAAGACGCGAACAACACTTTTCGTTTATCTTTCTTTTTTGATTTATTACGGCATGATTTACTAAAATTGACCTACTTTTTTACAGGAGTGACAACGGAATGTAGCAGATTTCGGTTAATTTTTTGAATACAATGCGCTATCCGAATTCGAATTATTATTAAATTTTGAATCCTTCACACCAGCAAGCATGAGTGAAGCTGTTAGTTTACCGTCGATGTTTAAACCGGCATTTTGAACTTTTAATCAATTTTGAAGTTTTAGTCATTACCATTGTTTTGATATAGTCTTGCATAGTCATCGCAGTTTCAATTGAACTAACTGAACTGAACCAAATTTCTTCTGGAGATTTACTTTTTCGCATACAATTTGTGTTAATATACTCTGTCCCGTTGTCCGAACGCACAATTTTAATTGATTTTGAAAACTGATTTTCAACAAACTTTTTGAATTTCACAAATTTTGTGAAAACATCAGACTTGTGCTTTATCGGTACAGCGAACACTTTGCGTGAAAAATCATCAATAAAAGTTAATAAAAACATTGCAACCGAAAAAGATTTAGTAGGCAATGGTCCCATCACGTCTGTATGAATAAGTTCCAAAAGTTCTTTAGCACGATTTCCACTTCCATTAAAAATTGTTCGAGTTTGCTTCCCTTTAAACATACAACGCAATTATTGGTTCTGTTTGATGTAAAAGTCATACCAATCAAATTTTGTTTAACTTTCTTCAAATTTGTATCGCAAATGTGTCCTAAATTCCGGTGCCATAACAATTTAAGCGATATAATTCATTTACTACACTTGCAGTTGCTAGTAGTTGCTGTGACAAATCATGTAATAATTATTTTTGAAAACAATTATATTTTCATTTTTTGCCATTTGTCAAACTTACAATAAATTTGCGCACAAATCAGGAACATGTTAAACATTTTTTACAATTACATTATTGGTGTTCTTATTTGTTCTGCACGATAATTTAACGTCACCAACGCATTTCACAGATATTTTCGGCTTATTCGCAACAATAACAATTGAACTACTACTAATTGAAAAATTGTTCGAGTTTGCTTCCCTTTAAACATACAACCCAATTATTGGTTCTGTTTGATGTAAAAGTTATACCAATCGAATTTTTTTAACTTTCTTCAAATTTGTATCGCAAATGTGTCCCAAATTCCGGTGCCATAACAATTTAAGCGATATAAATCATTTACTACACTTGCAGTCGCTAGTAGATCTCGCCCGCTGTGACAAATCATGTAATAATTATTTTTGAAAACAATTATATTTTCATTTTTTGCCATTTGTCAAACTTACAATAAATTTGCGCACAAATCAGGAACATGTTAGACATATTTTACAATTACATTATTGGTGTTCTTATTTGTTCTGCACGATAATTTAACGTCTCCAACGCATTTCACAGATATTTTCGGCTTATTCGCAACAATAACTTCTTTGTTTAAAATATCTTTTTTGTTTTCGAGAAATTTGTCACAGTTTGTCATATGCGCAGTTGCACCTGAATCTACAATTCAATCATTCAAACTGTTATCGTTAACCAGCAAAGACGCGAACAACACTTTTCGTTTATCTTTCTTTTTTGATTTATTACGGCATGATTTACTAAAATTGACCTACTTGTTTACAGGAGTGACAACGGAATGTAGCAGATTTCGGTTAATTTTTTGAATACAATGCGCTATCCGAATTCGAATTATTATTAAATTTTGAATCCTTCACACCAGCAAGCATGAGTGAAGCTGTTAGTTTACCGTCGATGTTTAAACCGGCATTTTGAACTTTTAATCAATTTTGAAGTTTTAGTCATTACCATTGTTTTGATATAGTCTTGCATAGTCATCGCAGTTTCAATTGAACTAACTGAACTGAACCAAATTTCTTCTGGAGATTTACTTTTTCGCATACAATTTGTGTTAATATACTCTGTCCCGTTGTCCGAACGCACAATTTTAATTGATTTTGAAAACTGATTTTCAACAAACTTTTTGAATTTCACAAATTTTGTGAAAACATCAGACTTGTGCTTTATCGGTACAGCGAACACTTTGCGTGAAAAATCATCAATAAAAGTTAATAAAAACATTGCAACCGAAAAAGATTTAGTAGGCAATGGTCCCATCACGTCTCTATGAATAAGTTCCAAAAGTTCTTTAGCACGATTTCCACTTCCATTAAAAATTGTTCGAGTTTGCTTCCCTTTAAACATACAACGCAATTATTGGTTCTGTTTGATGTAAAAGTCATACCAATCGAATTTTGTTTAACTTTCTTCAAATTTGTATCGCAAATGTGTCCCAAATTCCGGTGCCATAACAATTTAAGCGATATAAATCATTTACTACACTTGCAGTTGCTAGTAGATCTCGTCCGCTGTGACAAATCATGTAATAATTATTTTTGAAAACAATTATATTTTCATTTTTTGCCATTTGTCAAACTTAGAATAAATTTGCGCACAAATCAGGAACATGTTAAACATTTTTCACAATTGCATTATTGGTGTTCTTATTTGTTCTGCACGATCATTTAATGTCACCAACGCATTTCACAGATATTTTCGGCTTATTCGCAACAATAACTTCTTTGTTTAAAATATCTTTTTTGTTTTCGAGGAATTTGTCACAGTTTGTCATATGCGCAGTTGCACCTGAATCTACAATTCAATCATTAACCAGCAAAGACGCGAACAACACTTTTCGTTTATCTTTCTTCTTTGATTTATTGCGGCATGATTTACTAAAATGACCTACTTGTTTTCAGGAGTGACAACGGAATGTAGCAGATTTCGGTTCATTTTTTGAATACAATGCGCTATCCGAATTCGAATTATTATTAAATTTTGAATCCTTCACACCAGCAAGCATGAGTGGAGCTGTTAGTTCACCGTCGATGTTTAAACCGGCATTTTGAACTTTTAATCAATTTTGAAGTTTTAGTCATTACCATTGTTTTGATATAGTCTTGCATAGTCATCGCAGTTTCAATTGAACTAACTGAACTGAACCAAATTTCTTCTGGAGATTTACTTTTTCGCATACAATTTGTGTTAATATACTCTGTCCCGTTGTCCGAACGCACAATTTTAATTGATTTTGAAAACTGATTTTCAACAAACTTTTTGAATTTCACAAATTTTGTGAAAACATCAGACTTGTGCTTTATCGGTACAGCGAACACTTTGCGTGAAAAATCATCAATAAAAGTTAATAAAAACATTGCAACCGAAAAAGATTTAGTAGGCAATGGTCCCATCACGTCTGTATGAATAAGTTCCAAAAGTTCTTTAGCACGATTTCCACTTCCATTAAAAATTGTTCGAGTTTGCTTCCCTTTAAACATACAACGCAATTATTGGTTCTGTTTGATGTAAAAGTCATACCAATCAAATTTTGTTTAACTTTCTTCAAATTTGTATCGCAAATGTGTCCTAAATTCCGGTGCCATAACAATTTAAGCGATATAATTCATTTACTACACTTGCAGTTGCTAGTAGTTGCTGTGACAAATCATGTAATAATTATTTTTGAAAACAATTATATTTTCATTTTTTGCCATTTGTCAAACTTACAATAAATTTGCGCACAAATCAGGAACATGTTAAACATTTTTTACAATTACATTATTGGTGTTCTTATTTGTTCTGCACGATAATTTAACGTCACCAACGCATTTCACAGATATTTTCGGCTTATTCGCAACAATAACAATTGAACTACTACTAATTGAAAAATTGTTCGAGTTTGCTTCCCTTTAAACATACAACCCAATTATTGGTTCTGTTTGATGTAAAAGTTATACCAATCGAATTTTTTTAACTTTCTTCAAATTTGTATCGCAAATGTGTCCCAAATTCCGGTGCCATAACAATTTAAGCGATATAAATCATTTACTACACTTGCAGTCGCTAGTAGATCTCGCCCGCTGTGACAAATCATGTAATAATTATTTTTGAAAACAATTATATTTTCATTTTTTGCCATTTGTCAAACTTACAATAAATTTGCGCACAAATCAGGAACATGTTAGACATATTTTACAATTACATTATTGGTGTTCTTATTTGTTCTGCACGATAATTTAACGTCTCCAACGCATTTCACAGATATTTTCGGCTTATTCGCAACAATAACTTCTTTGTTTAAAATATCTTTTTTGTTTTCGAGAAATTTGTCACAGTTTGTCATATGCGCAGTTGCACCTGAATCTACAATTCAATCATTCAAACTGTTATCGTTAACCAGCAAAGACGCGAACAACACTTTTCGTTTATCTTTCTTTTTTGATTTATTACGGCATGATTTACTAAAATTGACCTACTTGTTTACAGGAGTGACAACGGAATGTAGCAGATTTCGGTTAATTTTTTGAATACAATGCGCTATCCGAATTCGAATTATTATTAAATTTTGAATCCTTCACACCAGCAAGCATGAGTGAAGCTGTTAGTTTACCGTCGATGTTTAAACCGGCATTTTGAACTTTTAATCAATTTTGAAGTTTTAGTCATTACCATTGTTTTGATATAGTCTTGCATAGTCATCGCAGTTTCAATTGAACTAACTGAACTGAACCAAATTTCTTCTGGAGATTTACTTTTTCGCATACAATTTGTGTTAATATACTCTGTCCCGTTGTCCGAACGCACAATTTTAATTGATTTTGAAAACTGATTTTCAACAAACTTTTTGAATTTCACAAATTTTGTGAAAACATCAGACTTGTGCTTTATCGGTACAGCGAACACTTTGCGTGAAAAATCATCAATAAAAGTTAATAAAAACATTGCAACCGAAAAAGATTTAGTAGGCAATGGTCCCATCACGTCTCTATGAATAAGTTCCAAAAGTTCTTTAGCACGATTTCCACTTCCATTAAAAATTGTTCGAGTTTGCTTCCCTTTAAACATACAACGCAATTATTGGTTCTGTTTGATGTAAAAGTCATACCAATCGAATTTTGTTTAACTTTCTTCAAATTTGTATCGCAAATGTGTCCCAAATTCCGGTGCCATAACAATTTAAGCGATATAAATCATTTACTACACTTGCAGTTGCTAGTAGATCTCGTCCGCTGTGACAAATCATGTAATAATTATTTTTGAAAACAATTATATTTTCATTTTTTGCCATTTGTCAAACTTAGAATAAATTTGCGCACAAATCAGGAACATGTTAAACATTTTTCACAATTGCATTATTGGTGTTCTTATTTGTTCTGCACGATCATTTAATGTCACCAACGCATTTCACAGATATTTTCGGCTTATTCGCAACAATAACTTCTTTGTTTAAAATATCTTTTTTGTTTTCGAGGAATTTGTCACAGTTTGTCATATGCGCAGTTGCACCTGAATCTACAATTCAATCATTAACCAGCAAAGACGCGAACAACACTTTTCGTTTATCTTTCTTCTTTGATTTATTGCGGCATGATTTACTAAAATGACCTACTTGTTTTCAGGAGTGACAACGGAATGTAGCAGATTTCGGTTCATTTTTTGAATACAATGCGCTATCCGAATTCGAATTATTATTAAATTTTGAATCCTTCACACCAGCAAGCATGAGTGGAGCTGTTAGTTCACGGTCGATGTTTAAACCGGCATTTTGAACTTTTAATCAATTTTGAAGTTTTAGTCATTACCATTGTTTTGATATAGTCTTGCATAGTCATCGCAGTTTCAATTGAACTACTACTAATTGAAAAATTGTTCGAGTTTGCTTCCCTTTAAACATACAACCCAATTATTGGTTCTGTTTGATGTAAAAGTTATACCAATCGAATTTTTTTAACTTTCTTCAAATTTGTATCGCAAATGTGTCCCAAATTCCGGTGCCATAACAATTTAAGCGATATAATTCATTTACTACACTTGCAGTTGCTAGTAGATCTCGTCCGCTGTGACAAATCATGTAATAATTATTTTTGAAAACAATTATATTTTCATTTTTTGCCATTTGTCAAACTTACAATAAATTTGCGCACAAATCAGGAACATGTTAAACATTTTTTACAATTACATTATTGGTGTTCTTATTTGTTCTGCACGATAATTTAACGTCACCAACGCATTTCACAGATATTTTCGGCTTATTCGCAACAATAACAATTGAACTACTACTAATTGAAAAATTGTTCGAGTTTGCTTCCCTTTAAACATACAACCCAATTATTGGTTCTGTTTGATGTAAAAGTTATACCAATCGAATTTTTTTAACTTTCTTCAAATTTGTATCGCAAATGTGTCCCAAATTCCGGTGCCATAACAATTTAAGCGATATAAATCATTTACTACACTTGCAGTCGCTAGTAGATCTCGCCCGCTGTGACAAATCATGTAATAATTATTTTTGAAAACAATTATATTTTCATTTTTTGCCATTTGTCAAACTTACAATAAATTTGCGCACAAATCAGGAACATGTTAGACATATTTTACAATTACATTATTGGTGTTCTTATTTGTTCTGCACGATAATTTAACGTCTCCAACGCATTTCACAGATATTTTCGGCTTATTCGCAACAATAACTTCTTTGTTTAAAATATCTTTTTTGTTTTCGAGAAATTTGTCACAGTTTGTCATATGCGCAGTTGCACCTGAATCTACAATTCAATCATTCAAACTGTTATCGTTAACCAGCAAAGACGCGAACAACACTTTTCGTTTATCTTTCTTTTTTGATTTATTACGGCATGATTTACTAAAATTGACCTACTTGTTTACAGGAGTGACAACGGAATGTAGCAGATTTCGGTTAATTTTTTGAATACAATGCGCTATCCGAATTCGAATTATTATTAAATTTTGAATCCTTCACACCAGCAAGCATGAGTGAAGCTGTTAGTTTACCGTCGATGTTTAAACCGGCATTTTGAACTTTTAATCAATTTTGAAGTTTTAGTCATTACCATTGTTTTGATATAGTCTTGCATAGTCATCGCAGTTTCAATTGAACTAACTGAACTGAACCAAATTTCTTCTGGAGATTTACTTTTTCGCATACAATTTGTGTTAATATACTCTGTCCCGTTGTCCGAACGCACAATTTTAATTGATTTTGAAAACTGATTTTCAACAAACTTTTTGAATTTCACAAATTTTGTGAAAACATCAGACTTGTGCTTTATCGGTACAGCGAACACTTTGCGTGAAAAATCATCAATAAAAGTTAATAAAAACATTGCAACCGAAAAAGATTTAGTAGGCAATGGTCCCATCACGTCTCTATGAATAAGTTCCAAAAGTTCTTTAGCACGATTTCCACTTCCATTAAAAATTGTTCGAGTTTGCTTCCCTTTAAACATACAACGCAATTATTGGTTCTGTTTGATGTAAAAGTCATACCAATCGAATTTTGTTTAACTTTCTTCAAATTTGTATCGCAAATGTGTCCCAAATTCCGGTGCCATAACAATTTAAGCGATATAAATCATTTACTACACTTGCAGTTGCTAGTAGATCTCGTCCGCTGTGACAAATCATGTAATAATTATTTTTGAAAACAATTATATTTTCATTTTTTGCCATTTGTCAAACTTAGAATAAATTTGCGCACAAATCAGGAACATGTTAAACATTTTTCACAATTGCATTATTGGTGTTCTTATTTGTTCTGCACGATCATTTAATGTCACCAACGCATTTCACAGATATTTTCGGCTTATTCGCAACAATAACTTCTTTGTTTAAAATATCTTTTTTGTTTTCGAGGAATTTGTCACAGTTTGTCATATGCGCAGTTGCACCTGAATCTACAATTCAATCATTAACCAGCAAAGACGCGAACAACACTTTTCGTTTATCTTTCTTCTTTGATTTATTGCGGCATGATTTACTAAAATGACCTACTTGTTTTCAGGAGTGACAACGGAATGTAGCAGATTTCGGTTCATTTTTTGAATACAATGCGCTATCCGAATTCGAATTATTATTAAATTTTGAATCCTTCACACCAGCAAGCATGAGTGGAGCTGTTAGTTCACCGTCGATGTTTAAACCGGCATTTTGAACTTTTAATCAATTTTGAAGTTTTAGTCATTACCATTGTTTTGATATAGTCTTGCATAGTCATCGCAGTTTCAATTGAACTACTACTAATTGAAAAATTGTTCGAGTTTGCTTCCCTTTAAACATACAACCCAATTATTGGTTCTGTTTGATGTAAAAGTTATACCAATCGAATTTTTTTAACTTTCTTCAAATTTTTATCGCAAATGTGTCCCAAATTCCGGTGCCATAACAATTTAAGCGATATAATTCATTTACTACACTTGCAGTTGCTAGTAGATCTCGTCCGCTGTGACAAATCATGTAATAATTATTTTTGAAAACAATTATATTTTCATTTTTTGCCATTTGTCAAACTTACAATAAATTTGCGCACAAATCAGGAACATGTTAAACATTTTTTACAATTACATTATTGGTGTTCTTATTTGTTCTGCACGATAATTTAACGTCACCAACGCATTTCACAGATATTTTCGGCTTATTCGCAACAATAACAATTGAACTACTACTAATTGAAAAATTGTTCGAGTTTGCTTCCCTTTAAACATACAACCCAATTATTGGTTCTGTTTGATGTAAAAGTTATACCAATCGAATTTTTTTAACTTTCTTCAAATTTGTATCGCAAATGTGTCCCAAATTCCGGTGCCATAACAATTTAAGCGATATAAATCATTTACTACACTTGCAGTCGCTAGTAGATCTCGCCCGCTGTGACAAATCATGTAATAATTATTTTTGAAAACAATTATATTTTCATTTTTTGCCATTTGTCAAACTTACAATAAATTTGCGCACAAATCAGGAACATGTTAGACATATTTTACAATTACATTATTGGTGTTCTTATTTGTTCTGCACGATAATTTAACGTCACCAACGCATTTCACAGATATTTTCGGCTTATTCGCAACAATAACTTCGGTTTAAAATATCTTTTTTGTTTTCGAGAAATTTGTCACAGTTTGTCATATGCGCAGTTGCACCTGAATCTACAATTCAATCATTCAAACTGTTATCGTTAACCAGCAAAGACGCGAACAACACTTTTCGTTTATCTTTCTTTTTTGATTTATTACGGCATGATTTACTAAAATTGACCTACTTGTTTACAGGAGTGACAACGGAATGTAGCAGATTTCGGTTAATTTTTTGAATACAATGCGCTATCCGAATTCGAATTATTATTAAATTTTGAATCCTTCACACCAGCAAGCATGAGTGAAGCTGTTAGTTTACCGTCGATGTTTAAACCGGCATTTTGAACTTTTAATCAATTTTGAAGTTTTAGTCATTACCATTGTTTTGATATAGTCTTGCATAGTCATCGCAGTTTCAATTGAACTAACTGAACTGAACCAAATTTCTTCTGGAGATTTACTTTTTCGCATACAATTTGTGTTAATATACTCTGTCCCGTTGTCCGAACGCACAGTTTTAATTGATTTTGAACACTGATTTTCAACAAACTTTTTGAATTTCACAAATTTTGTGAAAACATCAGACTTGTGCTTTATCGGTACAGCGAACACTTTGCGTGAAAAATCATCAATAAAAGTAAATAAAAACATTGCAACCGAAAAAGATTTAGTAGGCAATGGTCCCATCACGTCTCTATGAATAAGTTCCAAAAGTTCTTTAGCACGATTTCCACTTCTATTAAAAATTGTTCGAGTTTGCTTCCCTTTAAACATACAACGCAATTATTGGTTCTGTTTCATGTAAAAGTCATACCAATCGAATTTTGTTTAACTTTCTTCAAATTTGTATCGCAAATGTGTCCCAAATTCCGGTGCCATAACAATTTAAGCGATATAAATCATTTACTACACTTGCAGTTGCTAGTAGATCTCGTCCGCTGTGACAAATCATGTAATAATTATTTTTGAAAACAATTATATTTTCATTTTTTGCCATTTGTCAAACTTAGAATAAATTTGCGCACAAATCAGGAACATGTTAAATATTTTTCACAATTGCATTATTGGTGTTCTTATTTGTTCTGCACGATCATTTAATGTCACCAACGCATTTCACAGATATTTTCGGCTTATTCGCAACAATAACTTCTTTGTTTAAAATATCTTTTTTGTTTTCGAAGAATTTGTCACAGTTTGTCATATGCGCAGTTGCACCTGAATCTACAATTCAATCATTAACCAGCAAAGACGCGAACAACACTTTTCGTTTATCTTTCTTCTTTGATTTATTGCGGCATGATTTACTAAAATGACCTACTTGTTTTCAGGAGTGACAACGGAATGTAGCAGATTTCGGTTCATTTTTTGAATACAATGCGCTATCCGAATTCGAATTATTATTAAATTTTGAATCCTTCACACCAGCAAGCATGAGTGGAGCTGTTAGTTCACCGTCGATGTTTAAACCGGCATTTTGAACTTTTAATCAATTTTGAAGTTTTAGTCATTACCATTGTTTTGATATAGTCTTGCATAGTCATCGCAGTTTCAATTGAACTACTACTAATTGAAAAATTGTTCGAGTTTGCTTCCCTTTAAACATACAACCCAATTATTGGTTCTGTTTGATGTAAAAGTTATACCAATCGAATTTTTTTAACTTTCTTCAAATTTTTATCGCAAATGTGTCCCAAATTCCGGTGCCATAACAATTTAAGCGATATAATTCATTTACTACACTTGCAGTTGCTAGTAGATCTCGTCCGCTGTGACAAATCATGTAATAATTATTTTTGAAAACAATTATATTTTCATTTTTTGCCATTTGTCAAACTTACAATAAATTTGCGCACAAATCAGGAACATGTTAAACATTTTTTACAATTACATTATTGGTGTTCTTATTTGTTCTGCACGATAATTTAACGTCACCAACGCATTTCACAGATATTTTCGGCTTATTCGCAACAATAACAATTGAACTACTACTAATTGAAAAATTGTTCGAGTTTGCTTCCCTTTAAACATACAACCCAATTATTGGTTCTGTTTGATGTAAAAGTTATACCAATCGAATTTTTTTAACTTTCTTCAAATTTGTATCGCAAATGTGTCCCAAATTCCGGTGCCATAACAATTTAAGCGATATAAATCATTTACTACACTTGCAGTCGCTAGTAGATCTCGCCCGCTGTGACAAATCATGTAATAATTATTTTTGAAAACAATTATATTTTCATTTTTTGCCATTTGTCAAACTTACAATAAATTTGCGCACAAATCAGGAACATGTTAGACATATTTTACAATTACATTATTGGTGTTCTTATTTGTTCTGCACGATAATTTAACGTCACCAACGCATTTCACAGATATTTTCGGCTTATTCGCAACAATAACTTCGGTTTAAAATATCTTTTTTGTTTTCGAGAAATTTGTCACAGTTTGTCATATGCGCAGTTGCACCTGAATCTACAATTCAATCATTCAAACTGTTATCGTTAACCAGCAAAGACGCGAACAACACTTTTCGTTTATCTTTCTTTTTTGATTTATTACGGCATGATTTACTAAAATTGACCTACTTGTTTACAGGAGTGACAACGGAATGTAGCAGATTTCGGTTAATTTTTTGAATACAATGCGCTATCCGAATTCGAATTATTATTAAATTTTGAATCCTTCACACCAGCAAGCATGAGTGAAGCTGTTAGTTTACCATCGATGTTTAAACCGGCATTTTGAACTTTTAATCAATTTTGAAGTTTTAGTCATTACCATTGTTTTGATATAGTCTTGCATAGTCATCGCAGTTTCAATTGAACTAACTGAACTGAACCAAATTTCTTCTGGAGATTTACTTTTTCGCATACAATTTGTGTTAATATACTCTGTCCCGTTGTCCGAACGCACAGTTTTAATTGATTTTGAACACTGATTTTCAACAAACTTTTTGAATTTCACAAATTTTGTGAAAACATCAGACTTGTGCTTTATCGGTACAGCGAACACTTTGCGTGAAAAATCATCAATAAAAGTTAATAAAAACATTGCAACCGAAAAAGATTTAGTAGGCAATGGTCCCATCACGTCTCTATGAATAAGTTCCAAAAGTTCTTTAGCACGATTTCCACTTCTATTAAAAATTGTTCGAGTTTGCTTCCCTTTAAACATACAACGCAATTATTGGTTCTGTTTCATGTAAAAGTCATACCAATCGAATTTTGTTTAACTTTCTTCAAATTTGTATCGCAAATGTGTCCCAAATTCCGGTGCCATAACAATTTAAGCGATATAAATCATTTACTACACTTGCAGTTGCTAGTAGATCTCGTCCGCTGTGACAAATCATGTAATAATTATTTTTGAAAACAATTATATTTTCATTTTTTGCCATTTGTCAAACTTAGAATAAATTTGCGCACAAATCAGGAACATGTTAAACATTTTTCACAATTGCATTATTGGTGTTCTTATTTGTTCTGCACGATCATTTAATGTCACCAACGCATTTCACAGATATTTTCGGCTTATTCGCAACAATAACTTCTTTGTTTAAAATATCTTTTTTGTTTTCGAGGAATTTGTCACAGTTTGTCATATGCGCAGTTGCACCTGAATCTACAATTCAATCATTAACCAGCAAAGACGCGAACAACACTTTTCGTTTATCTTTCTTCTTTGATTTATTGCGGCATGATTTACTAAAATGACCTACTTGTTTTCAGGAGTGACAACGGAATGTAGCAGATTTCGGTTCATTTTTTGAATACAATGCGCTATCCGAATTCGAATTATTATTAAATTTTGAATCCTTCACACCAGCAAGCATGAGTGGAGCTGTTAGTTCACCGTCGATGTTTAAACCGGCATTTTGAACTTTTAATCAATTTTGAAGTTTTAGTCATTACCATTGTTTTGATATAGTCTTGCATAGTCATCGCAGTTTCAATTGAACTACTACTAATTGAAAAATTGTTCGAGTTTGCTTCCCTTTAAACATACAACCCAATTATTGGTTCTGTTTGATGTAAAAGTTATACCAATCGAATTTTTTTAACTTTCTTCAAATTTTTATCGCAAATGTGTCCCAAATTCCGGTGCCATAACAATTTAAGCGATATAATTCATTTACTACACTTGCAGTTGCTAGTAGATCTCGTCCGCTGTGACAAATCATGTAATAATTATTTTTGAAAACAATTATATTTTCATTTTTTGCCATTTGTCAAACTTACAATAAATTTGCGCACAAATCAGGAACATGTTAAACATTTTTTACAATTACATTATTGGTGTTCTTATTTGTTCTGCACGATAATTTAACGTCACCAACGCATTTCACAGATATTTTCGGCTTATTCGCAACAATAACAATTGAACTACTACTAATTGAAAAATTGTTCGAGTTTGCTTCCCTTTAAACATACAACCCAATTATTGGTTCTGTTTGATGTAAAAGTTATACCAATCGAATTTTTTAACTTTCTTCAAATTTGTATCGCAAATGTGTCCCAAATTCCGGTGCCATAACAATTTAAGCGATATAAATCATTTACTACACTTGCAGTCGCTAGTAGATCTCGCCCGCTGTGACAAATCATGTAATAATTATTTTTGAAAACAATTATATTTTCATTTTTTGCCATTTGTCAAACTTACAATAAATTTGCGCACAAATCAGGAACATGTTAGACATATTTTACAATTACATTATTGGTGTTCTTATTTGTTCTGCACGATAATTTAACGTCTCCAACGCATTTCACAGATATTTTCGGCTTATTCGCAACAATAACTTCTTTGTTTAAAATATCTTTTTTGTTTTCGAGAAATTTGTCACAGTTTGTCATATGCGCAGTTGCACCTGAATCTACAATTCAATCATTCAAACTGTTATCGTTAACCAGCAAAGACGCGAACAACACTTTTCGTTTATCTTTCTTTTTTGATTTATTACGGCATGATTTACTAAAATTGACCTACTTGTTTACAGGAGTGACAACGGAATGTAGCAGATTTCGGTTAATTTTTTGAATACAATGCGCTATCCGAATTCGAATTATTATTAAATTTTGAATCCTTCACACCAGCAAGCATGAGTGAAGCTGTTAGTTTACCGTCGATGTTTAAACCGGCATTTTGAACTTTTAATCAATTTTGAAGTTTTAGTCATTACCATTGTTTTGATATAGTCTTGCATAGTCATCGCAGTTTCAATTGAACTAACTGAACTGAACCAAATTTCTTCTGGAGATTTACTTTTTCGCATACAATTTGTGTTAATATACTCTGTCCCGTTGTCCGAACGCACAGTTTTAATTGATTTTGAACACTGATTTTCAACAAACTTTTTGAATTTCACAAATTTTGTGAAAACATCAGACTTGTGCTTTATCGGTACAGCGAACACTTTGCGTGAAAAATCATCAATAAAAGTTAATAAAAACATTGCAACCGAAAAAGATTTAGTAGGCAATGGTCCCATCACGTCTCTATGAATAAGTTCCAAAAGTTCTTTAGCACGATTTCCACTTCTATTAAAAATTGTTCGAGTTTGCTTCCCTTTAAACATACAACGCAATTATTGGTTCTGTTTCATGTAAAAGTCATACCAATCGAATTTTGTTTAACTTTCTTCAAATTTGTATCGCAAATGTGTCCCAAATTCCGGTGCCATAACAATTTAAGCGATATAAATCATTTACTACACTTGCAGTCGCTAGTAGATCTCGCCCGCTGTGACAAATCATGTAATAATTATTTTTGAAAACAATTATATTTTCATTTTTTGCCATTTGTCAAACTTACAATAAATTTGCGCACAAATCAGGAACATGTTAGACATATTTTACAATTACATTATTGGTGTTCTTATTTGTTCTGCACGATAATTTAACGTCACCAACGCATTTCACAGATATTTTCGGCTTATTCGCAACAATAACTTCGGTTTAAAATATCTTTTTTGTTTTCGAGAAATTTGTCACAGTTTGTCATATGCGCAGTTGCACCTGAATCTACAATTCAATCATTCAAACTGTTATCGTTAACCAGCAAAGACGCGAACAACACTTTTCGTTTATCTTTCTTTTTTGATTTATTACGGCATGATTTACTAAAATTGACCTACTTGTTTACAGGAGTGACAACGGAATGTAGCAGATTTCGGTTAATTTTTTGAATACAATGCGCTATCCGAATTCGAATTATTATTAAATTTTGAATCCTTCACACCAGCAAGCATGAGTGAAGCTGTTAGTTTACCGTCGATGTTTAAACCGGCATTTTGAACTTTTAATCAATTTTGAAGTTTTAGTCATTACCATTGTTTTGATATAGTCTTGCATAGTCATCGCAGTTTCAATTGAACTAACTGAACTGAACCAAATTTCTTCTGGAGATTTACTTTTTCGCATACAATTTGTGTTAATATACTCTGTCCCGTTGTCCGAACGCACAATTTTAATTGATTTTGAAAACTGATTTTCAACAAACTTTTTGAATTTCACAAATTTTGTGAAAACATCAGACTTGTGCTTTATCGGTACAGCGAACACTTTGCGTGAAAAATCATCAATAAAAGTTAATAAAAACATTGCAACCGAAAAAGATTTAGTAGGCAATGGTCCCATCACGTCTCTATGAATAAGTTCCAAAAGTTCTTTAGCACGATTTCCACTTCCATTAAAAATTGTTCGAGTTTGCTTCCCTTTAAACATACAACGCAATTATTGGTTCTGTTTGATGTAAAAGTCATACCAATCGAATTTTGTTTAACTTTCTTCAAATTTGTATCGCAAATGTGTCCCAAATTCCGGTGCCATAACAATTTAAGCGATATAAATCATTTACTACACTTGCAGTTGCTAGTAGATCTCGTCCGCTGTGACAAATCATGTAATAATTATTTTTGAAAACAATTATATTTTCATTTTTTGCCATTTGTCAAACTTAGAATAAATTTGCGCACAAATCAGGAACATGTTAAACATTTTTCACAATTGCATTATTGGTGTTCTTATTTGTTCTGCACGATCATTTAATGTCACCAACGCATTTCACAGATATTTTCGGCTTATTCGCAACAATAACAATTGAACTACTACTAATTGAAAAATTGTTCGAGTTTGCTTCCCTTTAAACATACAACCCAATTATTGGTTCTGTTTGATGTAAAAGTTATACCAATCGAATTTTTTTAACTTTCTTCAAATTTGTATCGCAAATGTGTCCCAAATTCCGGTGCCATAACAATTTAAGCGATATAAATCATTTACTACACTTGCAGTCGCTAGTAGATCTCGCCCGCTGTGACAAATCATGTAATAATTATTTTTGAAAACAATTATATTTTCATTTTTTGCCATTTGTCAAACTTACAATAAATTTGCGCACAAATCAGGAACATGTTAGACATATTTTACAATTACATTATTGGTGTTCTTATTTGTTCTGCACGATAATTTAACGTCACCAACGCATTTCACAGATATTTTCGGCTTATTCGCAACAATAACTTCGGTTTAAAATATCTTTTTTGTTTTCGAGAAATTTGTCACAGTTTGTCATATGCGCAGTTGCACCTGAATCTACAATTCAATCATTCAAACTGTTATCGTTAACCAGCAAAGACGCGAACAACACTTTTCGTTTATCTTTCTTTTTTGATTTATTACGGCATGATTTACTAAAATTGACCTACTTGTTTACAGGAGTGACAACGGAATGTAGCAGATTTCGGTTAATTTTTTGAATACAATGCGCTATCCGAATTCGAATTATTATTAAATTTTGAATCCTTCACACCAGCAAGCATGAGTGAAGCTGTTAGTTTACCGTCGATGTTTAAACCGGCATTTTGAACTTTTAATCAATTTTGAAGTTTTAGTCATTACCATTGTTTTGATATAGTCTTGCATAGTCATCGCAGTTTCAATTGAACTAACTGAACTGAACCAAATTTCTTCTGGAGATTTACTTTTTCGCATACAATTTGTGTTAATATACTCTGTCCCGTTGTCCGAACGCACAGTTTTAATTGATTTTGAACACTGATTTTCAACAAACTTTTTGAATTTCACAAATTTTGTGAAAACATCAGACTTGTGCTTTATCGGTACAGCGAACACTTTGCGTGAAAAATCATCAATAAAAGTTAATAAAAACATTGCAACCGAAAAAGATTTAGTAGGCAATGGTCCCATCACGTCTCTATGAATAAGTTCCAAAAGTTCTTTAGCACGATTTCCACTTCTATTAAAAATTGTTCGAGTTTGCTTCCCTTTAAACATACAACGCAATTATTGGTTCTGTTTCATGTAAAAGTCATACCAATCGAATTTTGTTTAACTTTCTTCAAATTTGTATCGCAAATGTGTCCCAAATTCCGGTGCCATAACAATTTAAGCGATATAAATCATTTACTACACTTGCAGTTGCTAGTAGATCTCGTCCGCTGTGACAAATCATGTAATAATTATTTTTGAAAACAATTATATTTTCATTTTTTGCCATTTGTCAAACTTAGAATAAATTTGCGCACAAATCAGGAACATGTTAAACATTTTTCACAATTGCATTATTGGTGTTCTTATTTGTTCTGCACGATCATTTAATGTCACCAACGCATTTCACAGATATTTTCGGCTTATTCGCAACAATAACTTCTTTGTTTAAAATATCTTTTTTGTTTTCGAGAAATTTGTCACAGTTTGTCATATGCGCAGTTGCACCTGAATCTACAATTCAATCATTCAAACTGTTATCGTTAACCAGCAAAGACGCGAACAACACTTTTCGTTTATCTTTCTTTTTTGATTTATTACGGCATGATTTACTAAAATGACCTTGTTTACAGGAGTGACAACGGAATGTACCAGATTTCGGTTCATTTTTTGAATACAATGCGCTATCCGAATTCGAATTATTATTAAATTTTGAATCCTTCACACCAGCAAGCATGAGTGAAGCTGTTAGTTTACCGTCGATGTTTAAACCGGCATTTTGAACTTTTAATCAATTTTGAAGTTTTAGTCATTACCATTGTTTTGATATAGTCTTGCATAGTCATCGCAGTTTCAATTGAACTACTACTAATTGAAAAATTGTTCGAGTTTGCTTCCCTTTAAACATACAACGCAATTATTGGTTCTGTTTCATGTAAAAGTTATACCAATCGAATTTTTCAACTTTCTTCAAATTTGTATCGCAAATGTGTCCCAAATTCCGGTGCCATAACAATTTAAGCGATATAAATCATTTACTACACTTGCAGTTGCTAGTAGTTGCTGTGACAAATCATGTAATAATTATTTTTGAAAACAATTATATTTTCATTTTTTGCCATTTGTCAAACTTACAATAAATTTGCGCACAAATCAGGAACATGTTAAACATTTTTTACAATTGCATTATTGGTGTTCTTATTTGTTCTGCACGATAATTTAACGTCTCCAACGCATTTCACAGATATTTTCGGCTTATTCGCAACAATAACTTCTTTGTTTAAAATATCTTTTTTGTTTTCGAGAAATTTGTCACAGTTTGTCATATGCGCAGTTGCACCTGAATCTACAATTCAATCATTCAAACTGTTATCGTTAACCAGCAAAGACGCGAACAACACTTTTCGTTTATCTTTCTTTTTTGATTTATTACGGCATGATTTACTAAAATTGACCTACTTGTTTACAGGAGTGACAACGGAATGTAGCAGATTTCGTTTAATTTTTTGAATACAATGCGCTATCCGAATTCGAATTATTATTAAATTTTGAATCCTTCACACCAGCAAGCATGAGTGAAGCTGTTAGTTTACCGTCGATGTTTAAACCGGCATTTTGAACTTTTAATCAATTTTGAAGTTTTAGTCATTACCATTGTTTTGATATAGTCTTGCATAGTCATCGCAGTTTCAATTGAACTAACTGAACTGAACCAAATTTCTTCTGGAGATTTACTTTTTCGCATACAATTTGTGTTAATATACTCTGTCCCGTTGTCCGAACGCACAGTTTTAATTGATTTTGAACACTGATTTTCAACAAACTTTTTGAATTTCACAAATTTTGTGAAAACATCAGACTTGTGCTTTATCGGTACAGCGAACACTTTGCGTGAAAAATCATCAATAAAAGTTAATAAAAACATTGCAACCGAAAAAGATTTAGTAGGCAATGGTCCCATCACGTCTCTATGAATAAGTTCCAAAAGTTCTTTAGCACGATTTCCACTTCTATTAAAAATTGTTCGAGTTTGCTTCCCTTTAAACATACAACGCAATTATTGGTTCTGTTTCATGTAAAAGTCATACCAATCGAATTTTGTTTAACTTTCTTCAAATTTGTATCGCAAATGTGTCCCAAATTCCGGTGCCATAACAATTTAAGCGATATAAATCATTTACTACACTTGCAGTCGCTAGTAGATCTCGCCCGCTGTGACAAATCATGTAATAATTATTTTTGAAAACAATTATATTTTCATTTTTTGCCATTTGTCAAACTTACAATAAATTTGCGCACAAATCAGGAACATGTTAGACATATTTTACAATTACATTATTGGTGTTCTTATTTGTTCTGCACGATAATTTAACGTCACCAACGCATTTCACAGATATTTTCGGCTTATTCGCAACAATAACTTCGGTTTAAAATATCTTTTTTGTTATCGAGAAATTTGTCACAGTTTGTCATATGCGCAGTTGCACCTGAATCTACAATTCAATCATTCAAACTGTTATCGTTAACCAGCAAAGACGCGAACAACACTTTTCGTTTATCTTTCTTTTTTGATTTATTACGGCATGATTTACTAAAATTGACCTACTTGTTTACAGGAGTGACAACGGAATGTAGCAGATTTCGGTTAATTTTTTGAATACAATGCGCTATCCGAATTCGAATTATTATTAAATTTTGAATCCTTCACACCAGCAAGCATGAGTGAAGCTGTTAGTTTACCGTCGATGTTTAAACCGGCATTTTGAACTTTTAATCAATTTTGAAGTTTTAGTCATTACCATTGTTTTGATATAGTCTTGCATAGTCATCGCAGTTTCAATTGAACTAACTGAACTGAACCAAATTTCTTCTGGAGATTTACTTTTTCGCATACAATTTGTGTTAATATACTCTGTCCCGTTGTCCGAACGCACAATTTTAATTGATTTTGAAAACTGATTTTCAACAAACTTTTTGAATTTCACAAATTTTGTGAAAACATCAGACTTGTGCTTTATCGGTACAGCGAACACTTTGCGTGAAAAATCATCAATAAAAGTTAATAAAAACATTGCAACCGAAAAAGATTTAGTAGGCAATGGTCCCATCACGTCTCTATGAATAAGTTCCAAAAGTTCTTTAGCACGATTTCCACTTCCATTAAAAATTGTTCGAGTTTGCTTCCCTTTAAACATACAACGCAATTATTGGTTCTGTTTGATGTAAAAGTCATACCAATCGAATTTTGTTTAACTTTCTTCAAATTTGTATCGCAAATGTGTCCCAAATTCCGGTGCCATAACAATTTAAGCGATATAAATCATTTACTACACTTGCAGTTGCTAGTAGATCTCGTCCGCTGTGACAAATCATGTAATAATTATTTTTGAAAACAATTATATTTTCATTTTTTGCCATTTGTCAAACTTAGAATAAATTTGCGCACAAATCAGGAACATGTTAAACATTTTTCACAATTGCATTATTGGTGTTCTTATTTGTTCTGCACGATCATTTAATGTCACCAACGCATTTCACAGATATTTTCGGCTTATTCGCAACAATAACAATTGAACTACTACTAATTGAAAAATTGTTCGAGTTTGCTTCCCTTTAAACATACAACCCAATTATTGGTTCTGTTTGATGTAAAAGTTATACCAATCGAATTTTTTTAACTTTCTTCAAATTTGTATCGCAAATGTGTCCCAAATTCCGGTGCCATAACAATTTAAGCGATATAAATCATTTACTACACTTGCAGTCGCTAGTAGATCTCGCCCGCTGTGACAAATCATGTAATAATTATTTTTGAAAACAATTATATTTTCATTTTTTGCCATTTGTCAAACTTACAATAAATTTGCGCACAAATCAGGAACATGTTAGACATATTTTACAATTACATTATTGGTGTTCTTATTTGTTCTGCACGATAATTTAACGTCACCAACGCATTTCACAGATATTTTCGGCTTATTCGCAACAATAACTTCTTTGTTTAAAATATCTTTTTTGTTTTCGAGAAATTTGTCACAGTTTGTCATATGCGCAGTTGCACCTGAATCTACAATTCAATCATTCAAACTGTTATCGTTAACCAGCAAAGACGCGAACAACACTTTTCGTTTATCTTTCTTTTTTGATTTATTACGGCATGATTTACTAAAATTGACCTACTTGTTTACAGGAGTGACAACGGAATGTAGCAGATTTCGGTTAATTTTTTGAATACAATGCTCTATCCGAATTCGAATTATTATTAAATTTTGAATCCTTCACACCAGCAAGCATGAGTGAAGCTGTTAGTTTACCGTCGATGTTTAAACCGGCATTTTGAACTTTTAATCAATTTTGAAGTTTTAGTCATTACCATTGTTTTGATATAGTCTTGCATAGTCATCGCAGTTTCAATTGAACTAACTGAACTGAACCAAATTTCTTCTGGAGATTTACTTTTTCGCATACAATTTGTGTTAATATACTCTGTCCCGTTGTCCGAACGCACAGTTTTAATTGATTTTGAACACTGATTTTCAACAAACTTTTTGAATTTCACAAATTTTGTGAAAACATCAGACTTGTGCTTTATCGGTACAGCGAACACTTTGCGTGAAAAATCATCAATAAAAGTTAATAAAAACATTGCAACCGAAAAAGATTTAGTAGGCAATGGTCCCATCACGTCTCTATGAATAAGTTCCAAAAGTTCTTTAGCACGATTTCCACTTCTATTAAAAATTGTTCGAGTTTGCTTCCCTTTAAACATACAACGCAATTATTGGTTCTGTTTCATGTAAAAGTCATACCAATCGAATTTTGTTTAACTTTCTTCAAATTTGTATCGCAAATGTGTCCCAAATTCCGGTGCCATAACAATTTAAGCGATATAAATCATTTACTACACTTGCAGTTGCTAGTAGATCTCGTCCGCTGTGACAAATCATGTAATAATTATTTTTGAAAACAATTATATTTTCATTTTTTGCCATTTGTCAAACTTAGAATAAATTTGCGCACAAATCAGGAACATGTTAAACATTTTTCACAATTGCATTATTGGTGTTCTTATTTGTTCTGCACGATCATTTAATGTCACCAACGCATTTCACAGATATTTTCGGCTTATTCGCAACAATAACTTCTTTGTTTAAAATATCTTTTTTGTTTTCGAGGAATTTGTCACAGTTTGTCATATGCGCAGTTGCACCTGAATCTACAATTCAATCATTAACCAGCAAAGACGCGAACAACACTTTTCGTTTATCTTTCTTCTTTGATTTATTGCGGCATGATTTACTAAAATGACCTACTTGTTTTCAGGAGTGACAACGGAATGTAGCAGATTTCGGTTCATTTTTTGAATACAATGCGCTATCCGAATTCGAATTATTATTAAATTTTGAATCCTTCACACCAGCAAGCATGAGTGGAGCTGTTAGTTCACCGTCGATGTTTAAACCGGCATTTTGAACTTTTAATCAATTTTGAAGTTTTAGTCATTACCATTGTTTTGATATAGTCTTGCATAGTCATCGCAGTTTCAATTGAACTACTACTAATTGAAAAATTGTTCGAGTTTGCTTCCCTTTAAACATACAACCCAATTATTGGTTCTGTTTGATGTAAAAGTTATACCAATCGAATTTTTTTAACTTTCTTCAAATTTTTATCGCAAATGTGTCCCAAATTCCGGTGCCATAACAATTTAAGCGATATAATTCATTTACTACACTTGCAGTTGCTAGTAGATCTCGTCCGCTGTGACAAATCATGTAATAATTATTTTTGAAAACAATTATATTTTCATTTTTTGCCATTTGTCAAACTTACAATAAATTTGCGCACAAATCAGGAACATGTTAAACATTTTTTACAATTACATTATTGGTGTTCTTATTTGTTCTGCACGATAATTTAACGTCACCAACGCATTTCACAGATATTTTCGGCTTATTCGCAACAATAACAATTGAACTACTACTAATTGAAAAATTGTTCGAGTTTGCTTCCCTTTAAACATACAACCCAATTATTGGTTCTGTTTGATGTAAAAGTTATACCAATCGAATTTTTTTAACTTTCTTCAAATTTGTATCGCAAATGTGTCCCAAATTCCGGTGCCATAACAATTTAAGCGATATAAATCATTTACTACACTTGCAGTCGCTAGTAGATCTCGCCCGCTGTGACAAATCATGTAATAATTATTTTTGAAAACAATTATATTTTCATTTTTTGCCATTTGTCAAACTTACAATAAATTTGCGCACAAATCAGGAACATGTTAGACATATTTTACAATTACATTATTGGTGTTCTTATTTGTTCTGCACGATAATTTAACGTCTCCAACGCATTTCACAGATATTTTCGGCTTATTCGCAACAATAACTTCTTTGTTTAAAATATCTTTTTTGTTTTCGAGAAATTTGTCACAGTTTGTCATATGCGCAGTTGCACCTGAATCTACAATTCAATCATTCAAACTGTTATCGTTAACCAGCAAAGACGCGAACAACACTTTTCGTTTATCTTTCTTTTTTGATTTATTACGGCATGATTTACTAAAATTGACCTACTTGTTTACAGGAGTGACAACGGAATGTAGCAGATTTCGGTTAATTTTTTGAATACAATGCGCTATCCGAATTCGAATTATTATTAAATTTTGAATCCTTCACACCAGCAAGCATGAGTGAAGCTGTTAGTTTACCGTCGATGTTTAAACCGGCATTTTGAACTTTTAATCAATTTTGAAGTTTTAGTCATTACCATTGTTTTGATATAGTCTTGCATAGTCATCGCAGTTTCAATTGAACTAACTGAACTGAACCAAATTTCTTCTGGAGATTTACTTTTTCGCATACAATTTGTGTTAATATACTCTGTCCCGTTGTCCGAACGCACAGTTTTAATTGATTTTGAACACTGATTTTCAACAAACTTTTTGAATTTCACAAATTTTGTGAAAACATCAGACTTGTGCTTTATCGGTACAGCGAACACTTTGCGTGAAAAATCATCAATAAAAGTAAATAAAAACATTGCAACCGAAAAAGATTTAGTAGGCAATGGTCCCATCACGTCTCTATGAATAAGTTCCAAAAGTTCTTTAGCACGATTTCCACTTCTATTAAAAATTGTTCGAGTTTGCTTCCCTTTAAACATACAACGCAATTATTGGTTCTGTTTCATGTAAAAGTCATACCAATCGAATTTTGTTTAACTTTCTTCAAATTTGTATCGCAAATGTGTCCCAAATTCCGGTGCCATAACAATTTAAGCGATATAAATCATTTACTACACTTGCAGTTGCTAGTAGATCTCGTCCGCTGTGACAAATCATGTAATAATTATTTTTGAAAACAATTATATTTTCATTTTTTGCCATTTGTCAAACTTAGAATAAATTTGCGCACAAATCAGGAACATGTTAAATATTTTTCACAATTGCATTATTGGTGTTCTTATTTGTTCTGCACGATCATTTAATGTCACCAACGCATTTCACAGATATTTTCGGCTTATTCGCAACAATAACTTCTTTGTTTAAAATATCTTTTTTGTTTTCGAAGAATTTGTCACAGTTTGTCATATGCGCAGTTGCACCTGAATCTACAATTCAATCATTCAAACTGTTATCGTTAACCAGCAAAGACGCGAACAACACTTTTCGTTTATCTTTCTTTTTTGATTTATTACGGCATGATTTACTAAAATGACCTTGTTTACAGGAGTGACAACGGAATGTAGCAGATTTCGGTTAATTTTTTGAATACAATGCGCTATCCGAATTCGAATTATTATTAAATTTTGAATCCTTCACACCAGCAAGCATGAGTGAAGCTTTTAGTTCACCGTCGATGTTTAAACCGGCATTTTGAACTTTTAATCAATTTTGAAGTTTTAGTCATTACCATTGTTTTGATATAGTCTTGCATAGTCATCGCAGTTTCAATTGAACTACTACTAATTGAAAAATTGTTCGAGTTTGCTTCCCTTTAAACATACAACGCAATTATTGGTTCTGTTTGATGTAAGAGTTATACCAATCGAATTTTTTTAACTTTCTTCAAATTTGTATCGCAAATGTGTCCCAAATTCCGGTGCCATAACAATTTAAGCGATATAAATCATTTACTACACTTGCAGTTGCTAGTAGATCTCGTCCGCTGTGACAAATCATGTAATAATTATTTTTGAAAACAATTATATTTTCATTTTTTGCCATTTGTCAAACTTACAATAAATTTGCGCACAAATCAGGAACATGTTAAACATATTTTACAATTACATTATTGGTGTTCTTATTTGTTCTGCACGATAATTTAACGTCACCAACGCATTTCACAGATATTTTCGGCTTATTCGCAACAATAACTTCTTTGTTTAAAATATCTTTTTTGTTTTCGAGAAATTTGTCACAGTTTGTCATATGCGCAGTTGCACCTGAATCTACAATTCAATCATTAACCAGCAAAGACGCGAACAACACTTTTCGTTTATCTTTCTTCTTTGATTTATTGCGGCATGATTTACTAAAATGACCTACTTGTTTTCAGGAGTGACAACGGAATGTAGCAGATTTCGGTTCATTTTTTGAATACAATGCGCTATCCGAATTCGAATTATTATTAAATTTTGAATCCTTCACACCAGCAAGCATGAGTGGAGCTGTTAGTTCACCGTCGATGTTTAAACCGGCATTTTGAACTTTTAATCAATTTTGAAGTTTTAGTCATTACCATTGTTTTGATATAGTCTTGCATAGTCATCGCAGTTTCAATTGAACTACTACTAATTGAAAAATTGTTCGAGTTTGCTTCCCTTTAAACATACAACCCAATTATTGGTTCTGTTTGATGTAAAAGTTATACCAATCGAATTTTTTTAACTTTCTTCAAATTTTTATCGCAAATGTGTCCCAAATTCCGGTGCCATAACAATTTAAGCGACATAATTCATTTACTACACTTGCAGTTGCTAGTAGATCTCGTCCGCTGTGACAAATCATGTAATAATTATTTTTGAAAACAATTATATTTTCATTTTTTGCCATTTGTCAAACTTAGAATAAATTTGCGCACAAATCAGGAACATGTTAAACATTTTTCACAATTGCATTATTGGTGTTCTTATTTGTTCTGCACGATCATTTAATGTCACCAACGCATTTCACAGATATTTTCGGCTTATTCGCAACAATAACTTCTTTGTTTAAAATATCTTTTTTGTTTTCGAGGAATTTGTCACAGTTTGTCATATGCGCAGTTGCACCTGAATCTACAATTCAATCATTAACCAGCAAAGACGCGAACAACACTTTTCGTTTATCTTTCTTCTTTGATTTATTGCGGCATGATTTACTAAAATGACCTACTTGTTTTCAGGAGTGACAACGGAATGTAGCAGATTTCGGTTAATTTTTTGAATACAATGCGCTATCCGAATTCGAATTATTATTAAATTTTGAATCCTTCACACCAGCAAGCATGAGTGAAGCTTTTAGTTCACCGTCGATGTTTAAACCGGCATTTTGAACTTTTAATCAATTTTGAAGTTTTAGTCATTACCATTGTTTTGATATAGTCTTGCATAGTCATCGCAGTTTCAATTGAACTACTACTAATTGAAAAATTGTTCGAGTTTGCTTCCCTTTAAACATACAACCCAATTATTGGTTCTGTTTGATGTAAGAGTTATACCAATCGAATTTTTTTAACTTTCTTCAAATTTGTATCGCAAATGTGTCCCAAATTCCGGTGCCATAACAATTTAAGCGATATAAATCATTTACTACACTTGCAGTTGCTAGTAGATCTCGTCCGCTGTGACAAATCATGTAATAATTATTTTTGAAAACAATTATATTTTCATTTTTTGCCATTTGTCAAACTTACAATAAATTTGCGCACAAATCAGGAACATGTTAAACATATTTTACAATTACATTATTGGTGTTCTTATTTGTTCTGCACGATAATTTAACGTCACCAACGCATTTCACAGATATTTTCGGCTTATTCGCAACAATAACTTCTTTGTTTAAAATATCTTTTTTGTTTTCGAGAAATTTGTCACAGTTTGTCATATGCGCAGTTGCACCTGAATCTACAATTCAATCATTCAAACTGTTATCGTTAACCAGCAAAGACGCGAACAACACTTTTCGTTTATCTTTCTTTTTTGATTTATTACGGCATGATTTACTAAAATTGACCTACTTGTTTACAGGAGTGACAACGGAATGTAGCAGATTTCGGTTAATTTTTTGAATACAATGCGCTATCCGAATTCGAATTATTATTAAATTTTGAATCCTTCACACCAGCAAGCATGAGTGAAGCTGTTAGTTTACCGTCGATGTTTAAACCGGCATTTTGAACTTTTAATCAATTTTGAAGTTTTAGTCATTACCATTGTTTTGATATAGTCTTGCATAGTCATCGCAGTTTCAATTGAACTAACTGAACTGAACCAAATTTCTTCTGGAGATTTACTTTTTCGCATACAATTTGTGTTAATATACTCTGTCCCGTTGTCCGAACGCACAGTTTTAATTGATTTTGAACACTGATTTTCAACAAACTTTTTGAATTTCACAAATTTTGTGAAAACATCAGACTTGTGCTTTATCGGTACAGCGAACACTTTGCGTGAAAAATCATCAATAAAAGTTAATAAAAACATTGCAACCGAAAAAGATTTAGTAGGCAATGGTCCCATCACGTCTCTATGAATAAGTTCCAAAAGTTCTTTAGCACGATTTCCACTTCTATTAAAAATTGTTCGAGTTTGCTTCCCTTTAAACATACAACGCAATTATTGGTTCTGTTTCATGTAAAAGTCATACCAATCGAATTTTGTTTAACTTTCTTCAAATTTGTATCGCAAATGTGTCCCAAATTCCGGTGCCATAACAATTTAAGCGATATAAATCATTTACTACACTTGCAGTTGCTAGTAGATCTCGTCCGCTGTGACAAATCATGTAATAATTATTTTTGAAAACAATTATATTTTCATTTTTTGCCATTTGTCAAACTTAGAATAAATTTGCGCACAAATCAGGAACATGTTAAACATTTTTCACAATTGCATTATTGGTGTTCTTATTTGTTCTGCACGATCATTTAATGTCACCAACGCATTTCACAGATATTTTCGGCTTATTCGCAACAATAACTTCTTTGTTTAAAATATCTTTTTTGTTTTCGAGGAATTTGTCACAGTTTGTCATATGCGCAGTTGCACCTGAATCTACAATTCAATCATTAACCAGCAAAGACGCGAACAACACTTTTCGTTTATCTTTCTTCTTTGATTTATTGCGGCATGATTTACTAAAATGACCTACTTGTTTTCAGGAGTGACAACGGAATGTAGCAGATTTCGGTTCATTTTTTGAATACAATGCGCTATCCGAATTCGAATTATTATTAAATTTTGAATCCTTCACACCAGCAAGCATGAGTGGAGCTGTTAGTTCACCGTCGATGTTTAAACCGGCATTTTGAACTTTTAATCAATTTTGAAGTTTTAGTCATTACCATTGTTTTGATATAGTCTTGCATAGTCATCGCAGTTTCAATTGAACTACTACTAATTGAAAAATTGTTCGAGTTTGCTTCCCTTTAAACATACAACCCAATTATTGGTTCTGTTTGATGTAAAAGTTATACCAATCGAATTTTTTTAACTTTCTTCAAATTTTTATCGCAAATGTGTCCCAAATTCCGGTGCCATAACAATTTAAGCGACATAATTCATTTACTACACTTGCAGTTGCTAGTAGATCTCGTCCGCTGTGACAAATCATGTAATAATTATTTTTGAAAACAATTATATTTTCATTTTTTGCC
This sequence comes from Eristalis tenax, assembly GCA_905231855.2. Taxonomy (NCBI): domain Eukaryota; kingdom Metazoa; phylum Arthropoda; class Insecta; order Diptera; family Syrphidae; genus Eristalis; species Eristalis tenax. The sequence continues at coordinate 92,981,491 of HG993124.1, read as the reverse complement.
ATTTGTCAAACTTACAATAAATTTGCGCACAAATCAGGAACATGTTAAACATTTTTTACAATTACATTATTGGTGTTCTTATTTGTTCTGCACGATAATTTAACGTCACCAACGCATTTCACAGATATTTTCGGCTTATTCGCAACAATAACTTCTTTGTTTAAAATATCTTTTTTGTTTTCGAGAAATTTGTCACAGTTTGTCATATGCGCAGTTGCACCTGAATCTACAATTCAATCATTCAAACTGTTATCGTTAACCAGCAAAGACGCGAACAACACTTTTCGTTTATCTTTCTTTTTTGATTTATTACGGCATGATTTACTAAAATTGACCTACTTGTTTACAGGAGTGACAACGGAATGTAGCAGATTTCGTTTAATTTTTTGAATACAATGCGCTATCCGAATTCGAATTATTATTAAATTTTGAATCCTTCACACCAGCAAGCATGAGTGAAGCTGTTAGTTTACCGTCGATGTTTAAACCGGCATTTTGAACTTTTAATCAATTTTGAAGTTTTAGTCATTACCATTGTTTTGATATAGTCTTGCATAGTCATCGCAGTTTCAATTGAACTAACTGAACTGAACCAAATTTCTTCTGGAGATTTACTTTTTCGCATACAATTTGTGTTAATATACTCTGTCCCGTTGTCCGAACGCACAGTTTTAATTGATTTTGAACACTGATTTTCAACAAACTTTTTGAATTTCACAAATTTTGTGAAAACATCAGACTTGTGCTTTATCGGTACAGCGAACACTTTGCGTGAAAAATCATCAATAAAAGTTAATAAAAACATTGCAACCGAAAAAGATTTAGTAGGCAATGGTCCCATCACGTCTCTATGAATAAGTTCCAAAAGTTCTTTAGCACGATTTCCACTTCTATTAAAAATTGTTCGAGTTTGCTTCCCTTTAAACATACAACGCAATTATTGGTTCTGTTTCATGTAAAAGTCATACCAATCGAATTTTGTTTAACTTTCTTCAAATTTGTATCGCAAATGTGTCCCAAATTCCGGTGCCATAACAATTTAAGCGATATAAATCATTTACTACACTTGCAGTTGCTAGTAGATCTCGTCCGCTGTGACAAATCATGTAATAATTATTTTTGAAAACAATTATATTTTCATTTTTTGCCATTTGTCAAACTTAGAATAAATTTGCGCACAAATCAGGAACATGTTAAACATTTTTCACAATTGCATTATTGGTGTTCTTATTTGTTCTGCACGATCATTTAATGTCACCAACGCATTTCACAGATATTTTCGGCTTATTCGCAACAATAACTTCTTTGTTTAAAATATCTTTTTTGTTTTCGAGGAATTTGTCACAGTTTGTCATATGCGCAGTTGCACCTGAATCTACAATTCAATCATTAACCAGCAAAGACGCGAACAACACTTTTCGTTTATCTTTCTTCTTTGATTTATTGCGGCATGATTTACTAAAATGACCTACTTGTTTTCAGGAGTGACAACGGAATGTAGCAGATTTCGGTTCATTTTTTGAATACAATGCGCTATCCGAATTCGAATTATTATTAAATTTTGAATCCTTCACACCAGCAAGCATGAGTGGAGCTGTTAGTTCACCGTCGATGTTTAAACCGGCATTTTGAACTTTTAATCAATTTTGAAGTTTTAGTCATTACCATTGTTTTGATATAGTCTTGCATAGTCATCGCAGTTTCAATTGAACTACTACTAATTGAAAAATTGTTCGAGTTTGCTTCCCTTTAAACATACAACCCAATTATTGGTTCTGTTTGATGTAAAAGTTATACCAATCGAATTTTTTTAACTTTCTTCAAATTTTTATCGCAAATGTGTCCCAAATTCCGGTGCCATAACAATTTAAGCGACATAATTCATTTACTACACTTGCAGTTGCTAGTAGATCTCGTCCGCTGTGACAAATCATGTAATAATTATTTTTGAAAACAATTATATTTTCATTTTTTGCCATTTGTCAAACTTACAATAAATTTGCGCACAAATCAGGAACATGTTAAACATTTTTTACAATTACATTATTGGTGTTCTTATTTGTTCTGCACGATAATTTAACGTCACCAACGCATTTCACAGATATTTTCGGCTTATTCGCAACAATAACTTCTTTGTTTAAAATATCTTTTTTGTTTTCGAGAAATTTGTCACAGTTTGTCATATGCGCAGTTGCACCTGAATCTACAATTCAATCATTCAAACTGTTATCGTTAACCAGCAAAGACGCGAACAACACTTTTCGTTTATCTTTCTTTTTTGATTTATTACGGCATGATTTACTAAAATTGACCTACTTGTTTACAGGAGTGACAACGGAATGTAGCAGATTTCGGTTAATTTTTTGAATACAATGCGCTATCCGAATTCGAATTATTATTAAATTTTGAATCCTTCACACCAGCAAGCATGAGTGAAGCTGTTAGTTTACCGTCGATGTTTAAACCGGCTTTTTGAACTTTTAATCAATTTTGAAGTTTTAGTCATTACCATTGTTTTGATATAGTCTTGCATAGTCATCGCAGTTTCAATTGAACTAACTGAACTGAACCAAATTTCTTCTGGAGATTTACTTTTTCGCATACAATTTGTGTTAATATACTCTGTCCCGTTGTCCGAACGCACAGTTTTAATTGATTTTGAACACTGATTTTCAAGAAACTTTTTGAATTTCACAAATTTTGTGAAAACATCAGACTTGTGCTTTATCGGTACAGCGAACACTTTGCGTGAGAAATCATCAATAAAAGTTAATAAAAACATTGCAACCGAAAAAGATTTAGTAGGCAATGGTCCCATCACGTCTCTATGAATAAGTTCCAAAAGTTCTTTAGCACGATTTCCACTTCTATTAAAAATTGTTCGAGTTTGCTTCCCTTTAAACATACAACGCAATTATTGGTTCTGTTTCATGTAAAAGTCATACCAATCGAATTTTGTTTAACTTTCTTCAAATTTGTATCGCAAATGTGTCCCAAATTCCGGTGCCATAACAATTTAAGCGATATAAATCATTTACTACACTTGCAGTCGCTAGTAGATCTCGCCCGCTGTGACAAATCATGTAATAATTATTTTTGAAAACAATTATATTTTCATTTTTTGCCATTTGTCAAACTTACAATAAATTTGCGCACAAATCAGGAACATGTTAGACATATTTTACAATTACATTATTGGTGTTCTTATTTGTTCTGCACGATAATTTAACGTCTCCAACGCATTTCACAGATATTTTCGGCTTATTCGCAACAATAACTTCTTTGTTTAAAATATCTTTTTTGTTTTCGAGAAATTTGTCACAGTTTGTCATATGCGCAGTTGCACCTGAATCTACAATTCAATCATTCAAACTGTTATCGTTAACCAGCAAAGACGCGAACAACACTTTTCGTTTATCTTTCTTTTTTGATTTATTACGGCATGATTTACTAAAATTGACCTACTTGTTTACAGGAGTGACAACGGAATGTAGCAGATTTCGGTTAATTTTTTGAATACAATGCGCTATCCGAATTCGAATTATTATTAAATTTTGAATCCTTCACACCAGCAAGCATGAGTGAAGCTGTTAGTTTACCGTCGATGTTTAAACCGGCATTTTGAACTTTTAATCAATTTTGAAGTTTTAGTCATTACCATTGTTTTGATATAGTCTTGCATAGTCATCGCAGTTTCAATTGAACTAACTGAACTGAACCAAATTTCTTCTGGAGATTTACTTTTTCGCATACAATTTGTGTTAATATACTCTGTCCCGTTGTCCGAACGCACAGTTTTAATTGATTTTGAACACTGATTTTCAACAAACTTTTTGAATTTCACAAATTTTGTGAAAACATCAGACTTGTGCTTTATCGGTACAGCGAACACTTTGCGTGAAAAATCATCAATAAAAGTTAATAAAAACATTGCAACCGAAAAAGATTTAGTAGGCAATGGTCCCATCACGTCTCTATGAATAAGTTCCAAAAGTTCTTTAGCACGATTTCCACTTCTATTAAAAATTGTTCGAGTTTGCTTCCCTTTAAACATACAACGCAATTATTGGTTCTGTTTCATGTAAAAGTCATACCAATCGAATTTTGTTTAACTTTCTTCAAATTTGTATCGCAAATGTGTCCCAAATTCCGGTGCCATAACAATTTAAGCGATATAAATCATTTACTACACTTGCAGTTGCTAGTAGATCTCGTCCGCTGTGACAAATCATGTAATAATTATTTTTGAAAACAATTATATTTTCATTTTTTGCCATTTGTCAAACTTAGAATAAATTTGCGCACAAATCAGGAACATGTTAAACATTTTTCACAATTGCATTATTGGTGTTCTTATTTGTTCTGCACGATCATTTAATGTCACCAACGCATTTCACAGATATTTTCGGCTTATTCGCAACAATAACTTCTTTGTTTAAAATATCTTTTTTGTTTTCGAGGAATTTGTCACAGTTTGTCATATGCGCAGTTGCACCTGAATCTACAATTCAATCATTAACCAGCAAAGACGCGAACAACACTTTTCGTTTATCTTTCTTCTTTGATTTATTGCGGCATGATTTACTAAAATGACCTACTTGTTTTCAGGAGTGACAACGGAATGTAGCAGATTTCGGTTCATTTTTTGAATACAATGCGCTATCCGAATTCGAATTATTATTAAATTTTGAATCCTTCACACCAGCAAGCATGAGTGGAGCTGTTAGTTCACCGTCGATGTTTAAACCGGCATTTTGAACTTTTAATCAATTTTGAAGTTTTAGTCATTACCATTGTTTTGATATAGTCTTGCATAGTCATCGCAGTTTCAATTGAACTACTACTAATTGAAAAATTGTTCGAGTTTGCTTCCCTTTAAACATACAACCCAATTATTGGTTCTGTTTGATGTAAAAGTTATACCAATCGAATTTTTTTAACTTTCTTCAAATTTTTATCGCAAATGTGTCCCAAATTCCGGTGCCATAACAATTTAAGCGACATAATTCATTTACTACACTTGCAGTTGCTAGTAGATCTCGTCCGCTGTGACAAATCATGTAATAATTATTTTTGAAAACAATTATATTTTCATTTTTTGCCATTTGTCAAACTTACAATAAATTTGCGCACAAATCAGGAACATGTTAAACATTTTTTACAATTACATTATTGGTGTTCTTATTTGTTCTGCACGATAATTTAACGTCACCAACGCATTTCACAGATATTTTCGGCTTATTCGCAACAATAACAATTGAACTACTACTAATTGAAAAATTGTTCGAGTTTGCTTCCCTTTAAACATGCAACCCAATTATTGGTTCTGTTTGATGTAAAAGTTATACCAATCGAATTTTTTTAACTTTCTTCAAATTTGTATCGCAAATGTGTCCCAAATTCCGGTGCCATAACAATTTAAGCGATATAAATCATTTACTACACTTGCAGTCGCTAGTAGATCTCGCCCGCTGTGACAAATCATGTAATAATTATTTTTGAAAACAATTATATTTTCATTTTTTGCCATTTGTCAAACTTACAATAAATTTGCGCACAAATCAGGAACATGTTAGACATATTTTACAATTACATTATTGGTGTTCTTATTTGTTCTGCACGATAATTTAACGTCTCCAACGCATTTCACAGATATTTTCGGCTTATTCGCAACAATAACTTCTTTGTTTAAAATATCTTTTTTGTTTTCGAGAAATTTGTCACAGTTTGTCATATGCGCAGTTGCACCTGAATCTACAATTCAATCATTCAAACTGTTATCGTTAACCAGCAAAGACGCGAACAACACTTTTCGTTTATCTTTCTTTTTTGATTTATTACGGCATGATTTACTAAAATTGACCTACTTGTTTACAGGAGTGACAACGGAATGTAGCAGATTTCGGTTAATTTTTTGAATACAATGCGCTATCCGAATTCGAATTATTATTAAATTTTGAATCCTTCACACCAGCAAGCATGAGTGAAGCTGTTAGTTTACCGTCGATGTTTAAACCGGCATTTTGAACTTTTAATCAATTTTGAAGTTTTAGTCATTACCATTGTTTTGATATAGTCTTGCATAGTCATCGCAGTTTCAATTGAACTAACTGAACTGAACCAAATTTCTTCTGGAGATTTACTTTTTCGCATACAATTTGTGTTAATATACTCTGTCCCGTTGTCCGAACGCACAGTTTTAATTGATTTTGAACACTGATTTTCAACAAACTTTTTGAATTTCACAAATTTTGTGAAAACATCAGACTTGTGCTTTATCGGTACAGCGAACACTTTGCGTGAAAAATCATCAATAAAAGTTAATAAAAACATTGCAACCGAAAAAGATTTAGTAGGCAATGGTCCCATCACGTCTCTATGAATAAGTTCCAAAAGTTCTTTAGCACGATTTCCACTTCTATTAAAAATTGTTCGAGTTTGCTTCCCTTTAAACATACAACGCAATTATTGGTTCTGTTTCATGTAAAAGTCATACCAATCGAATTTTGTTTAACTTTCTTCAAATTTGTATCGCAAATGTGTCCCAAATTCCGGTGCCATAACAATTTAAGCGATATAAATCATTTACTACACTTGCAGTCGCTAGTAGATCTCGCCCGCTGTGACAAATCATGTAATAATTATTTTTGAAAACAATTATATTTTCATTTTTTGCCATTTGTCAAACTTACAATAAATTTGCGCACAAATCAGGAACATGTTAGACATATTTTACAATTACATTATTGGTGTTCTTATTTGTTCTGCACGATAATTTAACGTCACCAACGCATTTCACAGATATTTTCGGCTTATTCGCAACAATAACTTCGGTTTAAAATATCTTTTTTGTTTTCGAGAAATTTGTCACAGTTTGTCATATGCGCAGTTGCACCTGAATCTACAATTCAATCATTCAAACTGTTATCGTTAACCAGCAAAGACGCGAACAACACTTTTCGTTTATCTTTCTTTTTTGATTTATTACGGCATGATTTACTAAAATTGACCTACTTGTTTACAGGAGTGACAACGGAATGTAGCAGATTTCGGTTAATTTTTTGAATACAATGCGCTATCCGAATTCGAATTATTATTAAATTTTGAATCCTTCACACCAGCAAGCATGAGTGAAGCTGTTAGTTTACCGTCGATGTTTAAACCGGCATTTTGAACTTTTAATCAATTTTGAAGTTTTAGTCATTACCATTGTTTTGATATAGTCTTGCATAGTCATCGCAGTTTCAATTGAACTAACTGAACTGAACCAAATTTCTTCTGGAGATTTACTTTTTCGCATACAATTTGTGTTAATATACTCTGTCCCGTTGTCCGAACGCACAGTTTTAATTGATTTTGAACACTGATTTTCAACAAACTTTTTGAATTTCACAAATTTTGTGAAAACATCAGACTTGTGCTTTATCGGTACAGCGAACACTTTGCGTGAAAAATCATCAATAAAAGTTAATAAAAACATTGCAACCGAAAAAGATTTAGTAGGCAATGGTCCCATCACGTCTCTATGAATAAGTTCCAAAAGTTCTTTAGCACGATTTCCACTTCTATTAAAAATTGTTCGAGTTTGCTTCCCTTTAAACATACAACGCAATTATTGGTTCTGTTTCATGTAAAAGTCATACCAATCGAATTTTGTTTAACTTTCTTCAAATTTGTATCGCAAATGTGTCCCAAATTCCGGTGCCATAACAATTTAAGCGATATAAATCATTTACTACACTTGCAGTTGCTAGTAGATCTCGTCCGCTGTGACAAATCATGTAATAATTATTTTTGAAAACAATTATATTTTCATTTTTTGCCATTTGTCAAACTTAGAATAAATTTGCGCACAAATCAGGAACATGTTAAACATTTTTCACAATTGCATTATTGGTGTTCTTATTTGTTCTGCACGATCATTTAATGTCACCAACGCATTTCACAGATATTTTCGGCTTATTCGCAACAATAACTTCTTTGTTTAAAATATCTTTTTTGTTTTCGAGGAATTTGTCACAGTTTGTCATATGCGCAGTTGCACCTGAATCTACAATTCAATCATTCAAACTGTTATCGTTAACCAGCAAAGACGCGAACAACACTTTTCGTTTATCTTTCTTTTTTGATTTATTACGGCATGATTTACTAAAATGACCTTGTTTACAGGAGTGACAACGGAATGTACCAGATTTCGGTTCATTTTTTGAATACAATGCGCTATCCGAATTCGAATTATTATTAAATTTTGAATCCTTCACACCAGCAAGCATGAGTGAAGCTGTTAGTTTACCGTCGATGTTTAAACCGGCATTTTGAACTTTTAATCAATTTTGAAGTTTTAGTCATTACCATTGTTTTGATATAGTCTTGCATAGTCATCGCAGTTTCAATTGAACTACTACTAATTGAAAAATTGTTCGAGTTTGCTTCCCTTTAAACATACAACGCAATTATTGGTTCTGTTTCATGTAAAAGTTATACCAATCGAATTTTTCAACTTTCTTCAAATTTGTATCGCAAATGTGTCCCAAATTCCGGTGCCATAACAATTTAAGCGATATAAATCATTTACTACACTTGCAGTTGCTAGTAGTTGCTGTGACAAATCATGTAATAATTATTTTTGAAAACAATTATATTTTCATTTTTTGCCATTTGTCAAACTTACAATAAATTTGCGCACAAATCAGGAACATGTTAAACATTTTTTACAATTGCATTATTGGTGTTCTTATTTGTTCTGCACGATAATTTAACGTCTCCAACGCATTTCACAGATATTTTCGGCTTATTCGCAACAATAACTTCTTTGTTTAAAATATCTTTTTTGTTTTCGAGAAATTTGTCACAGTTTGTCATATGCGCAGTTGCACCTGAATCTACAATTCAATCATTCAAACTGTTATCGTTAACCAGCAAAGACGCGAACAACACTTTTCGTTTATCTTTCTTTTTTGATTTATTACGGCATGATTTACTAAAATTGACCTACTTGTTTACAGGAGTGACAACGGAATGTAGCAGATTTCGTTTAATTTTTTGAATACAATGCGCTATCCGAATTCGAATTATTATTAAATTTTGAATCCTTCACACCAGCAAGCATGAGTGAAGCTGTTAGTTTACCGTCGATGTTTAAACCGGCATTTTGAACTTTTAATCAATTTTGAAGTTTTAGTCATTACCATTGTTTTGATATAGTCTTGCATAGTCATCGCAGTTTCAATTGAACTAACTGAACTGAACCAAATTTCTTCTGGAGATTTACTTTTTCGCATACAATTTGTGTTAATATACTCTGTCCCGTTGTCCGAACGCACAGTTTTAATTGATTTTGAACACTGATTTTCAACAAACTTTTTGAATTTCACAAATTTTGTGAAAACATCAGACTTGTGCTTTATCGGTACAGCGAACACTTTGCGTGAAAAATCATCAATAAAAGTTAATAAAAACATTGCAACCGAAAAAGATTTAGTAGGCAATGGTCCCATCACGTCTCTATGAATAAGTTCCAAAAGTTCTTTAGCACGATTTCCACTTCCATTAAAAATTGTTCGAGTTTGCTTCCCTTTAAACATACAACGCAATTATTGGTTCTGTTTGATGTAAAAGTCATACCAATCGAATTTTGTTTAACTTTCTTCAAATTTGTATCGCAAATGTGTCCCAAATTCCGGTGCCATAACAATTTAAGCGATATAAATCATTTACTACACTTGCAGTTGCTAGTAGATCTCGTCCGCTGTGACAAATCATGTAATAATTATTTTTGAAAACAATTATATTTTCATTTTTTGCCATTTGTCAAACTTACAATAAATTTGCGCACAAATCAGGAACATGTTAAACATTTTTTACAATTACATTATTGGTGTTCTTATTTGTTCTGCACGATAATTTAACGTCACCAACGCATTTCACAGATATTTTCGGCTTATTCGCAACAATAACTTCTTTGTTTAAAATATCTTTTTTGTTTTCGAGAAATTTGTCACAGTTTGTCATATGCGCAGTTGCACCTGAATCTACAATTAAATCATTCACACTGTTATCGTTAACCAGCAAAGACGCGAACAACACTTTTCGTTTATCTTTCTTTTTTGATTTATTACGGCATGATTTACTAAAATGACCTTGTTTACAGGAGTGACAACGGAATGTACCAGATTTCGGTTCATTTTTTGAATACAATGCGCTATCCGAATTCGAATTATTATTAAATTTTGAATCCTTCACACCAGCAAGCATGAGTGAAGCTTTTAGTTCACCGTCGATGTTTAAACCGGCATTTTGAACTTTTAATCAATTTTGAAGTTTTAGTCATTACCATTGTTTTGATATAGTCTTGCATAGTCATCGCAGTTTCAATTGAACTACTACTAATTGAAAAATTGTTCGAGTTTGCTTCCCTTTAAACATACAACGCAATTATTGGTTCTGTTTGATGTAAGAGTTATACCAATCGAATTTTTTTAACTTTCTTCAAATTTGTATCGCAAATGTGTCCCAAATTCCGGTGCCATAACAATTTAAGCGATATAAATCATTTACTACACTTGCAGTTGCTAGTAGATCTCGTCCGCTGTGACAAATCATGTAATAATTATTTTTGAAAACAATTATATTTTCATTTTTTGCCATTTGTCAAACTTACAATAAATTTGCGCACAAATCAGGAACATGTTAAACATTTTTTACAATTACATTATTGGTGTTCTTATTTGTTCTGCACGATAATTTAACGTCACCAACGCATTTCACAGATATTTTCGGCTTATTCGCAACAATAACTTCTTTGTTTAAAATATCTTTTTTGTTTTCGAGAAATTTGTCACAGTTTGTCATATGCGCAGTTGCACCTGAATCTACAATTCAATCATTCACACTGTTATCGTTAACCAGCAAAGACGCGAACAACACTTTTCGTTTATCTTTCTTTTTTGATTTATTACGGCATGATTTACTAAAATGACCTTGTTTACAGGAGTGACAACGGAATGTAGCAGATTTCGGTTTATTTTTTGAATACAATGCGCTATCCGAATTCGAATTATTATTAAATTTTGAATCCTTCACACCAGCAAGCATGAGTGAAGCTGTTAGTTTACCGTCGATGTTTAAACCGGCATTTTGAACTTTTAATCAATTTTGAAGTTTTAGTCATTACCATTGTTTTGATATAGTCTTGCATAGTCATCGCAGTTTCAATTGAACTAACTGAACTGAACCAAATTTCTTCTGGAGATTTACTTTTTCGCATACAATTTGTGTTAATATACTCTGTCCCGTTGTCCGAACGCACAGTTTTAATTGATTTTGAACACTGATTTTCAACAAACTTTTTGAATTTCACAAATTTTGTGAAAACATCAGACTTGTGCTTTATCGGTACAGCGAACACTTTGCGTGAAAAATCATCAATAAAAGTTAATAAAAACATTGCAACCGAAAAAGATTTAGTAGGCAATGGTCCCATCACGTCTCTATGAATAAGTTCCAAAAGTTCTTTAGCACGATTTCCACTTATATTAAAAATTGTTCGAGTTTGCTTCCCTTTAAACATACAACGCAATTATTGGTTCTGTTTGATGTAAGAGTTATACCAATCGAATTTTTTTAACTTTCTTCAAATTTGTATCGCAAATGTGTCCCAAATTCCGGTGCCATAACAATTTAAGCGATATAAATCATTTACTACACTTGCAGTCGCTAGTAGATCTCGCCCGCTGTGACAAATCATGTAATAATTATTTTTGAAAACAATTATATTTTCATTTTTTGCCATTTGTCAAACTTACAATAAATTTGCGCACAAATCAGGAACATGTTAGACATATTTTACAATTACATTATTGGTGTTCTTATTTGTTCTGCACGATAATTTAACGTCTCCAACGCATTTCACAGATATTTTCGGCTTATTCGCAACAATAACTTCTTTGTTTAAAATATCTTTTTTGTTTTCGAGAAATTTGTCACAGTTTGTCATATGCGCAGTTGCACCTGAATCTACAATTCAATCATTCAAACTGTTATCGTTAACCAGCAAAGACGCGAACAACACTTTTCGTTTATCTTTCTTTTTTGATTTATTACGGCATGATTTACTAAAATTGACCTACTTGTTTACAGGAGTGACAACGGAATGTAGCAGATTTCGTTTAATTTTTTGAATACAATGCGCTATCCGAATTCGAATTATTATTAAATTTTGAATCCTTCACACCAGCAAGCATGAGTGAAGCTGTTAGTTTACCGTCGATGTTTAAACCGGCATTTTGAACTTTTAATCAATTTTGAAGTTTTAGTCATTACCATTGTTTTGATATAGTCTTGCATAGTCATCGCAGTTTCAATTGAACTAACTGAACTGAACCAAATTTCTTCTGGAGATTTACTTTTTCGCATACAATTTGTGTTAATATACTCTGTCCCGTTGTCCGAACGCACAGTTTTAATTGATTTTGAACACTGATTTTCAACAAACTTTTTGAATTTCACAAATTTTGTGAAAACATCAGACTTGTGCTTTATCGGTACAGCGAACACTTTGCGTGAAAAATCATCAATAAAAGTTAATAAAAACATTGCAACCGAAAAAGATTTAGTAGGCAATGGTCCCATCACGTCTCTATGAATAAGTTCCAAAAGTTCTTTAGCACGATTTCCACTTCCATTAAAAATTGTTCGAGTTTGCTTCCCTTTAAACATACAACGCAATTATTGGTTCTGTTTGATGTAAAAGTCATACCAATCGAATTTTGTTTAACTTTCTTCAAATTTGTATCGAAAATGTGTCCCAAATTCCGGTGCCATAACAATTTAAGCGATATAAATCATTTACTACACTTGCAGTTGCTAGTAGATCTCGTCCGCTGTGACAAATCATGTAATAATTATTTTTGAAAACAATTATATTTTCATTTTTTGCCATTTGTCAAACTTACAATAAATTTGCGCACAAATCAGGAACATGTTAAACATTTTTTACAATTACATTATTGGTGTTCTTATTTGTTCTGCACGATAATTTAACGTCACCAACGCATTTCACAGATATTTTCGGCTTATTCGCAACAATAACTTCTTTGTTTAAAATATCTTTTTTGTTTTCGAGAAATTTGTCACAGTTTGTCATATGCGCAGTTGCACCTGAATCTACAATTCAATCATTCACACTGTTATCGTTAACCAGCAAAGACGCGAACAACACTTTTCGTTTATCTTTCTTTTTTGATTTATTACGGCATGATTTACTAAAATGACCTTGTTTACAGGAGTGACAACGGAATGTAGCAGATTTCGGTTTATTTTTTGAATACAATGCGCTATCCGAATTCGAATTATTATTAAATTTTGAATCCTTCACACCAGCAAGCATGAGTGAAGCTGTTAGTTCACCGTCGATGTTTAAACCGGCATTTTGAACTTTTAGTCAATTTTGAAGTTTTAGTCATTACCATTGTTTTGATATAGTCTTGCATAGTCATCGCAGTTTCAATTGAACTAACTGTTTGAATAACTCGACTTTTCTAGTTAGTCCACTATCTTCATCAGCCTTTATAATAGCGTCCCATGCTTCTTTTGCACTTTTGATCGGTGCAATATGACCAAAAACTGTCGCTTTTCAAAGGCGAATTACAATGTGGCCGACGAAATGTTTTCAGTTCAATATTTCACATCCACAAAAATCTATTCAAATATGAATAATCGACGAAAGACTTCGTATTTTTCTTACCCGAAAATTATACCACAACACGTTTTTATTATTATTTTGTGCAAATAAGGCTATCATAACCTGTTGTAAATATTAGCTTAAGCAGAGGACCAAATAAAAGACGTGTGTTTCGTTGAACGGTTCTATCTGCATTTGCTTAGTCCGCAGTCTCTGTAAAAAATCTTTGGCCCAGCAAAGCTAAGCGCGGATTTTGGAAAGTCAATAAGTGGCATAGTAGTTGTTGGTTCGTGTCGGTTTCGTTTCTTTGTTGTGCCGTTATTAAGCTCTGGTCATGTTGATTTTGCCGTGTGACAGTCATTTGTGCAAGTCAAAATGACTTGGCTTCTCCGTATTGTATCGCTTATGATGGGGTATAGTGTATTGATCGGCGGTTGCAATGATGTGTCCGCTTCGCTGATGTCAATTTTAGACCACTGTCAGGCCAATTCGTCCGCTCTCCCGTTCCCTGCTATTGCGCTGTGGTCCGACGCTGTCCGACGCTGTGACCCAGCAGAGTTTGACCTTATTGTGACGGATGAACTTTAGTGAGTCGCGGCAGTGCAAAACTGCCCTCGACCTCATCGTACAACAAAAATTGTGATATCAAATGGTGGGATTTCTGTTGTTTGGCTGCTTTATTGAGTGAGTCTAAATGATTTCCGTTTGTGTAAGGTGTCAGAGTAGAATCCGATCCCCCAGTACCTGTGTCCATTTTTGATCCGTCGGTGAACAGGGCAATGTCTCGTCGGGGAACAGAATTGCTACTTTGAGGGAGAAGTCATTATGGGAAGATATATATTCGGTTGTAGCTGTGAGCCTACTGGAACCAAGTCTCATTCCCAGGCCATATATTATTTTGATTAAGGTCGCATGTCCATATTTGGCTTGTTTCCACAAAGAGCCAACTATGGGGAGTGTGTTTTGTCGCGCAGCCTTTTATGGATTATTCCAGATAAATGAGATGAAGTTTCATGTCCAACCGTGCTTGCGGCGTGCTCTTGATAACTCCCGTTGTACCAACAGCCTCTGACCTTTTTACTTTCTTGAGCATGTTCATATAGGATTTTATATTGCTGGCAGTCCATCAAACTAGGGCCTCATATGTTATAATGGGTCTGATGATTGTTGTGTACCAATGAATGTTGTACGGTTGCAAGCCCCATCTTTCGCCGAAGGTTTTTTGCAAGCATAAAAAGCATTTAGTCCTAGATACTTAGCTTCCGTTGTGAGTTTGAGTGTAGTTGCATTTAACTTGGGAGTGCATGTCGGCATATTCCTCTTCCTGGTGAACAAGCCCAGCTCGTTTTTCTGGGGGCTTATATTCAGGCCGTTCTGTCTTGCCCCTTTTAGCAAGATAACAAGGTCATCTTCATATGTTAAGGTCTTTTTGCCTTTCTCCACGAAGAACGGATTTTGTTAACTGTCAGAAGCCACAATAAGGGGAGAGAACTCCTCCCTGTGGTATGCATCTAGTTGTCACCTTCCTTATGGAACGGTCTGTCTTTGTTGTAGATTAAGTATTGCATACGTTGTGAGAATTGATAAGTCATCTTATATATAGGTCATGGAGTCTTTCTAAGGTTTTTAGTAGAATCGACGAGAGACTGATTGGTATGAAGTCTGGCTTGGTTTACCTGCTTTAGGTATTAAAGCTACTCTTATCTTTCTCCACTGTGTTGGGATGTACCCAGCCCGCAAGCAGTTGGAGAATATGCTTACGACGTGAGGTACAGTGTGGATTTGTGATTTTGAATGATCGCAGTCAAAATATCGTCCGTCCCTGGAGATTTGAAAAGTTTGAACGAATCTACCGCCTATAATATTGGGTCTATAAATTAATTCGTGCAGTATTTTTTTCAAAATTTGAACGTTTATTTAGGTAAAACATGTACAATAGTATTATTCAAAGTATTGCCCATCTGAGCTATGAATTTTTCCCTTCATTATTTTCCAAATAGTTCTTAACAGGAATAGCAACGTGGGGCCGAGCGTTGTCATGATGTAAAATTATTGCCTCGTGTCTGGTCGCATATTGCGGGTGTTTTTCGGCTACTGCTCTCGGCTACTCTCTCAAACTGTTTAATTGTGTTCGGTAGCGTTGTCCATTGATGGTTTCACCCGGCTTTAGCAGCTTATCATACAGCACACCCACCCAGCATTACCTTCGCGTCATGGATATTCGTCTTTGCCGTTGATTTGGCTGGTTGGCCAAGCCAAAATAACCTTAACTTTTAACTCGTGCAAACCACTTTTGGCACATTCGCTCAGTTAGCGCATGTTCACCATAAACTTCCACCAAAATACGATGACTTTCGGCAGCAGTTTTCTTCATATTAAAATAATGAGGAAGAACTCCCCGCATAAACAATTTTTCAGGCACAAAATTTGACATATTTGAGTGAAAAAAGATCATTGTTGTTTACGCTTCAAATGGTTGACAAGTACTGAAATGATTTAGATTTGTCTGCTCTTGTTTTCCTCTTATATTCGTTAATGCTGGATTTGTTGTTATCCCAGTCGGATCTTTTGCTGATCATTGCTACCAGGTTTTTGACTGAACTCTCAATGTAAGTTGGGTCGGGCTTAGTGGTGGCTTGTGGCGATACTTACAAGTTGGTAACTAGGTTTGAGAAGAGGTTGTCTTCTGGAGATTTCTGAAGGGTTTTCGTTTGTTTTTGCTGACGCTAAAATTGAGGAGTATTCGATTGTGGTCCGAGAAGGCACAGCTTGTGGACACTTTCCAATTCTCTACTAGGATGGAGTTGGACTTGCTAAGGTCAATTAGCTCCTTCTTAACCCGGTTACGAAACGTTAGTGATTTACCTTTGTTACATATGTTAAGGTTAGTTGAAAAAATCAAATCGAAAATGTACTCACCCCTTTTGTTAATGTTGCTGCTTCCTTATTGGGTGTGGTGGCCCTTGACGTCGCAGCCTCAAAATAGACAATCCGCGTGACTTGGCATGTTGCACAAGTACTCGAACTGCGTCTGATTTTGGGTCCTCCACATCGTACGGTAGGTAGGGATGTTCGATGTTCATCGATATTGAGAGACCATATATCGATATTTTTACATCAATGATCGGAAATATAGCATAATCGATGTTAAGAAAAATGTTGACAAAAGAAAACCTATAAACACTAATCTAAACATGTTTTGGAATTGTTTCAACTTGAGTCTAACAACAAAATTTGTTTTTTTTTTTTTTCGAGAATATAGTATTATTTGAGTTTCTTTGTGGTATTTAGCGTATTCTATCATTCTTGATTTTTGACGTCCAGTGTGGGGCATTAATCTATGCATAGATGACTATCCTGTACATATGTATGTTGTTTTTCACCGTACTGCTCGGAATTATGTAAATTCATTCTGTAACATCGATGGTTTTGAGTTCGATTATTATCGATCATCGATGTTAATCTCGAAATCAATGCTTGAATGATGTTCCCACGCGCAGGAATGGGTTGTCGACCTGCACAGAACCCCGCAATATACAGGCAAGGCTGAAGTATCCCGCAGGGCGGCTGGTATCCTGGATACATCGTTCGCGACAGGGCTATTATTTAAACTGGGCCCACAGCCTCTTGGCACGGTACATTTTACACCTTAGTCCAGCCCAGGAGAAAGGAGAGCAGTGACGGGTTGCACAGGATAGGAAAAGGAGGTGATGGCTGACTTCTGATGAGTCATTGACCTTTACTAAACCTTCCCACCGCGACAAGACGTGCAACTACGCGTAATAGAGAATAAGTCAACATTTCCAAAAATTACATTTTGATGCAAATGTCATCTCTATACGTAGACGCATCTGTAAGGTCGAAGAAAGAAACAAACAACATTTTCATAAATATTTGTGATTTTAAAAAGGGTTAGTTGGAAGAAGGAAAATCCAAATCGAATAAAGAAGGCATTAATTTGTTTGCGTTTTCCCAAAAGTAATGTCAGATGGATTTATTCCCTTCTTCTAACTGGTGATTGAATTATTTCATTAAGTTCCATTAATTTTCGAACAAAATGAATATTTTTTTTTTTTCATTGATGGAAATGTTTTAAATAGTCATTGACAGAAGGGTAAAACAAAATGTGTGTGAACATTTTATAAAAACGCTATCAAATGAAAACGAGGGAATAGACGTAGAAGTTTTTTCCTTACGCCCTTATCTGTTTATTTTTCGAAATGAGTTCCATTTAGGTTCAACTTTCCGCATTTATTGTATATATTTTTATATCAATCTACAAACATTTCTTTATTTCAATCCATTGATCAATCGTTCTGATATTCTTTCATAAAAAATATATATATGTATTTATTAAAAACCTCTTCATCTAATAAAAATTCACGCATTTTTATTGTTTGATATTACAGATGGAACGAAGTCCTGTTTTGGGCTGGTTATTTCACGTAAGAGTTTTGAGTCTTCTGGTCATCCTAGGATTTCTGGATTATTGCCTCTTATTACATGCCTACAATTCCACAATAGTACGGGGTCCAACAGTGCAACTTGTTTTTGGATTCGAATATGGAATTTTATTGACCGTTATTGGTAACATTGGAATTAAATATATTTTACATGCCGCTGAGATGCAGACTGATAATCAATGGGAGAATAAAGCAGTATTCCTCCTCTACACTGAATTGATAATAGGACTCATTAAAGTCCTTCTATATGTTCTATTTGTGGTTATAATGGCAAAAATATACGCATTGCCAATGTTTGTATTTCGACCAATGTTCTTTACAATAAGGTAATATTTTCTTTGTATACTATTTCGTAATTGTTAATAACTATAATATGAACACCAATTTTCAATATATAAAAAATGTATTTTTATTGAAATTTTAATTTCAATATTGCTACTGAAATCAGGAATGAAAAAAGATATTTGACTTCTACTTCCTGGTTTTATTTTTTATTTAAAATCATATCATTAGAACCCCAACATGTTTGACAGTGGGCGCTATGCATATAAACTAGTAAATTATTTTAATACATATCTTTTAAGTAAATGCTTGATTTTCATATGCACAAACCTTAAGTAAGTGCTGGAGACTAAGCATTTACTAGGGGACAAAACAGTACTTGTTCGAAACTTATTTCACTAGGAGCAAGTAGTCAATAGAATATTCGAGCAATGGACCACATTTCATTATTTCTTATCTTTTGAACTAGACTAAAAAAAACATTTATTTTTACTTTCTGCCTTGTATTTTAAATATATCGGGTATATATTTTAATTCGTGCGATTTTTTTCAAGATTTTAACGTTTATTTAAGAAAAACATGTACAATAGTATTATTCAAAGTATTGCCCATATAAAGCTATAACTTTTTCCCATCTTTCTGGCAATTTATGAATCCCATCCCAAAAGAACTGCGCCGGCTTGGCAGCCAAAAATGACAAACACTTTTTCAGGCACAAAGTTCGGCAAAAGTGAAAAATATTTAAAATATTGTTGTTTACGCTTCAAATAAATGACATATACTGAACATGCGTTGGAAAGCTACAATGAAAGTAGCTTTCCAACGCATGTTCCAATGGAAAAATACAAGTTACGCCATCTCTTAGCAAACCGCACGAATAAGAATAAGCTATATATCCAATATTTAACCAAATCAATAAGGAAGAGCCGCGTATTCATTCCAACTATAAAAATGAGATAAAAAGGTCTTACTAAAAGTTGACTTTGAGAGATTTATTGCGAAAAAAACTTACTCAGGTGCTAGGGCGAAGAAATTCAATAAATTTAGAGTTACAACCCTAAATATTACATTAAACTATGCTAAGATTTTAGCAATAGGATCGATTTCAACAGCGCAATCTTAAAGGCAATAAACATTACAGAACAAAAACCAAACACAACCAGAGGATCGGTTCCATAAAGATTTTTCCAAATCTCACAACAGATGATAATGTTGAGAAGCTGGATGATGAATTTAGTTTTTCAAAATAATTCGTTCAACAGGGAATGTAGTTTGGAAGATAGTATATAAGCAATAAGCAAATGCTGAACGTATTTTTTCCCTATTATTTTTGATCCAGACTAAAACTAGAATTTGTTTAATCTCATTTGCAAAATCAATGCGCTTCGCAATAAGCACCTTCAACACAAAGCCCTTCAAGGGGCTGTTCCTTCTAAAAAAAAAAAATCGTAATTTAGTGCAGAAGCGTAAAGTTCTTTCAATTCGTTAGGCTTGAGAAACGCTGAGAGTTAAAAGAATAAAATTCGTTTTTTAAATATTCTACATCTACACATATCTTACATCTAAATATTTTACATGTGCTTATTTTAATATATCTTGGCGAACTAAAATGAAAGCAACTGTGAAACGCTTTTTTTGAAAACTTGTGACAAATTATATATACCGAAGCATGAGATGCAAAACACACGGCTAATGAGGAGAAAAAATCCTGAATGTACTGAAATGCATGTTTTTTTTATTCACGCACACAACACACACATACGATTACCATTTTTCACACTAACTATATATAGACCAATTCCAACAATGTGTGAAAATAGGTAAATGCGTTAAGGCGTGAATCGGCGAAAAATTTTATAGATTTAAGGAGTAACCTGCTCCAAAAGCGTTTGCAAGCAAAAGTCAAGAAGAGCCATTTATCGGTGATCTAAATTTCATTCCAGTTTTGGTTTATGCCCCTAGTTTTTGTGATACCCTCATATAATTTTTGCGTAAGGAAACTGCATTCATCAATGCATATATGCCGTTGTTTGGTTTTAAAAACTAAATGGAAATGGAACAGAACTTTATGTGGATTCTCTTGTAGTTACCCAAAATATACGTCTTCGCATCAGTGTTGCCGCTGAGAAAAAAGAAAATCCGCTAGAAATATTAGTTCCTGTTTTACAAAAATCCGCTAGAAATCGCAAAAATATCAAAGAGGAATACCTATTTTCCTAAAAAAATTAAAAAAAAAAAAAAAATAATAATAAAAATTACGTACAAAAATTAAAAAAAATAACAGCAAAAACATTCACCATAAAAGAAAAACGTTTTGGACCAAAGAAAAAGATAGAAGAAGATAAAAGTCATCACTTCTAATTGATTAACATATATTGTTGTTATTATGGTCGGTTTCGGCATTTTGTTTTTGTCTATGCTCTTTGCACTAATTCTTCTTTTGACTTTAGAGTGGATAGCACAGTGACTGCTGATTCAGATAAATATTCAATAAAACTTGTGTCCAAAACTAAGTTCCTTACCTGGTTAGATTTTATAATTGTCTTTGCTTTGTTTAAGCTTATTCTCTTCACTTTAAACCGTAATTTTCACTAGGACAGAATAAAAGTTTGGAAGTTTATGTTGAACTTCTGTTGCTAGCTTTACAATGATTACAGAATTTATTACATGTAGAGTTAATTGAGTTTGTTCAACTTCATACCCGAAGAGATGTCTTAATTAAGGTATTGATTTTTGGTGACCTTCAATTTATACAGTTCAGCATTCTTTTCTAGAACTTATAACAGATGGTAGCAATATTCTGTTACAAATTAAAATGGAGCAACGACATCACAGAGTTAAATAACTCTACAAGATTAGAATTATCGCCCTCAGAAATGTTTAGCCCAATTTGCACGTAATACTGCTGCGTAGAAAGACAGCCGGCATACTCAGGTCAAGCATATGCCCGTTGTGTTACAACGCAGATCTGAGGGTACCTTTACCGCAAACCTATTAGTGATTTTAATAAAGCGTACGATGAAAGCTGATTCTAATGTTCCTTAGTTCAGTCAGATTGTCAAAGAAGTGGTTCCCCATAAAAGTCTGAGTCTACGGGATAAGAGAGCACTGCAAAGTAAGTGTTCAATTGTTTCTTACTGATCATGCAGCTTCTCTTCCTAACCTAAAGTACTTTTTAGAAAGCAGACGTATTGTCGATTATAGTGATCATTGTAAATCCGCTGTTTTGGATAGGGTTTGTAGTACTAGAAAAATGGGTACAATCCACAAGATTTTATTTTAGCGATCTTATTATATTGAAAGTCGTCGAGAGTTTTAAAAATCCGCTAGATTTAGTGACAAAATCGCTACAACGGCACCCGTGCTTCGCATAAAACCAAAACGCACCGATCAGAGCTTGATGCTTATCCTTAATTTTTCAATATGAAATGAAATTATACACATATGTATCATTTTATGTAAGTACAAATGTACCTATGTAACGAACCTTTTTGTGCAGTGTTATTTTTTTCTTCTTTCATTATCTTTTTGTAACTTGAATCTTCGTTTGAATTCTGTGTTTTTCCACTCCTATAATTTTCACGTCTCTGCCTTTCCTTTCTTGAAGGTAAGCTTATGCAATTATATACTAATTCGTCTTTTTCCAAAAGTAAATCGTCGATAATATCAAAAAAATCCATTTGCACAATAGGTCTGTTCCGTACTTTCTGCACCAAATTGGGTAGTCTATCATTTTTAATTAGTGGGGTTAAAAATCTCTGAGAGAGGGGCAAAACCTCAAGAACATACGGGAACGCAGTTATACCAATTGTGTAAATTGTAAAATCTAAAATATCACATACATTTGTTTGAAGTAAATTACACAGAAATTTCTTGTGTTAAAATGGACAGACTTTGTTGATTTATACTGTTTATATTTTGGGTGCACACCTAATATTTCGCAAAACTTCGTCAACAAACGTTTTAAATTTGACAGTTCGAATTACATTACATTACATTAATGGACAATTAGATGTTACATTCCTCAAATAGCTGGTAAACGACTATTGAAAATCGCTAAGCTAACAGTTCCCTCCTATCTGATTGTTTATCTGATTATTGAAAAACCGGGCCGGTTATTTAAAATTTATTTTTTATCAATAAGCGATTGATGAAGAATTCTCAGTGTATGGAAATATTTCTTTAGTACGCCAATATTGGTGACAAAGTTGAAAACTATGCAATACCAAAATTGTTGGAAAGCATTGTTCAGGATAAGGTTTTTTAGCGGTTAAAGAAATTATTTCCAGTAATCGGTATAGTTTTCTTCGGCAATGGCCGGTGAATGTTTGAGTAGGCAAATCGCGTTGTTACGAAGACACGTCATCGAAAAATATCATTGTTGGATTGGTGTTAAGTTAGTCTAATTATGGACAGGACCTTCGAACATGTTCCTGAATGTTGGCCACTCGCGGTATTTGCGGTTCGATACCGAATTTCTACCAGATGCATCCGATTTGTTTATCGTGTGGAATAAAATTGTCTGCTGAACGTAAACATCCGATGACGGGCCAAATTTTGTACAAAAACGTCGAACGGAGACAGTACAATAGAACGTTCCTAATTATTTGCAAATTTATTTTAACAATAAACTATACAATTCAAAATTACATGCTTAAAGCTTGAACTACTAAAAAGGGGCCCAACGGAATTACAGTAATTATATAGCTTACAATGCTAACAATATTTTCATTACAATTAAATTTTACGTTCGGGTCCGGGTGTTCTTCGTTGGTCGTCTCGGGATGGGGTGGTGGAGTGGCAGCCTCTTTAGCCGCCATGTCGACTGCTATCACTACTTTGATAGAAGTCCGAGAGAGACTCCAAAGATAAATCAGAGAGTTTTTTGGCCGTCTAGGAGTTAGCTTTGAATGGTTGTTGAATTTTAGTTTTTCGGTGAAGTTAACGCCAATATACTTCCCGTTTTCCTTTGTCGTTACTTCAGCACCATTGGGAAGGACTCTCTGGATGCTCCAGCATACCGTTGCTGATCTGCACATCGGGATCGATTTTTCCGCACTTATTCGGATACCCCATTTGACGGTGTGATTGTACTTTCTCGCTGTCTTGTTTTCTACCCTCTGCGATGCGATTTGTGCAGACATTGAAGTTGCGGATGTCAATGAGCGTTGGTCCCCCTTTCAACAACCTTTTATCCCACCACTGAGCAATTCCATTCCGTTGATTGGCTGTCCATCTGAACGTAACTCTTCCTTGAATGAAGGAAGCTGTAAATGATTTTGATCATCTAAGAGTGGCATCCCATAAGATTCATCTTATATACGACTCCATCTGTCCAGACCGCATCGAAGGAATCCTCCACGCATCATAGATGGTTGTTTGCTGCAGAAAACTAGAGAGGGAGAAGAGTGAGTGAGTTCCACGGAACATCTCAACACTCCAGGAGTGGCAGCACTAACAACACTAACTGTGGTGGCCGTGACGTTGTGGGTCAACTCCTACGCAATTGAATTTCGCAGCCTGGGTTCTATTTCCGGTACTGAGTATAATATATTCATCTTTAAATTGCACATATAAAAGTCATTGTGAACTTAAATTAGTTATATTTTGAGAAGAAATGTGTGAAATCCAATACTTTTTGATTCGAAAAGTGAAGATGAGGAGTGAAAATGAGTAAATATTTAGAAAACAAAGAATACCATCGACAAGTATTGCAAAAATATTTGTGTTGCTGAGTACAGCACAGGTGGTGCTTGTCATATGAACGAAACCAAGATTTGACCTGGACATCAATTAATTAGACTCGAAGTCAACCAATTAATGTTTTTTGTGCCCTACATACATTTAGAAATAATAAAACGAAATATGGATGCAAACATAAAGGGATAATTTTTCAAGAAACGGTCAACCTATATTAAATAAGGATAAATATTAAAAATTTCTCGTAAACAATGTTGCATTTATAATTATATAATTACTCTTTATTGCTAAAATTATTGATTCAAGCCACGGTGTCTTGTTGTTCTGCCCAACTACGACATCATGTTGAAACTTCATGAGGGGATGGAGCTTCATATGTTTTGAAAATTATGTTCAGGTCGGGGGACCATCGTTTTATCTTTAGCGCTATTAGGTATTCCAGGATCTTGCGTCTATTGCTCAAGACCGATATATGTCTGTATCCTGAAACACCATTAGCGTTCCCTTTTTGGCTATTGCAACAATTTTCGCTGTTTTCTACTTGCTAGGAAAGTAGCAATTGTTAAAGCAGTTATTCATGATAATGGTGAGGATTATCATCAGCGCTGGCATTCGCTTCAGGATGAAGTTCAAGATTTTGTCGGCTCCAGCTGCTTTTCTCGATGTGCCGCGTTGAATAATTCCTACAATTTTTTTTTCCGATTTTGTAAGTTCTTGATTCCGGATTATCGGGGGTGATGGTAGTTGTATTCGAAGGATCATGGGAACGCTTTAGCTTTTTGGGCTGGAGTGGTTCTGTCATTTTCACTTGTGGTAAGAGTTTTTACCAATCTCTTCCTTTTGCTGATGATTTGATTTATCTGTCGGAAGATATCGGATACTGACTCAATTTGACGAAGTTTGTTTTCCACATGGGTGTTATTGTGGTGGTGTACTGCATTCAGTCCCGGTAGATTCGCTGTATTCTCTTCATTAATCTTTGACTGTAAAGGATATAAAAAAAAAGTGACTGCACCTGTCTTTGCGGGTTCTCGGCCTCAAGCCTCAATCTCAATGTTGGTTTACGATTAAGGGTAAGATTGCATATGAACGTTGTTAAGTTTTGACCTAAATTACGAATTAAAAGACTGAGTTATTAATGCTTATTCTAATTTTAATTCACAATAGAGAAAGTAGAAAGCACAAATAAAAGAAAGCACAGAGAAAGTAGAATTCAAAGTCTACGAAAATGGTTATCCACAAGGTTAAAACATTCACATGTCAAAACATGGTTTGTAGAAAAATGCTGCCGAGAAAGTTCGATGTTAAAATTGGTGTTCGTTAAAACTAAGCAAGAGTTGGCAATGCACTGAAAGTGCAATTTGGTTGCTGATGTAACAACCGCTATTTCTCTTAGAGATAGAAGACAACTCTGTTGATATTATCGAGCTTTTGGGGTCGTCTGACTGTCGATGTAAACAATAGATCATTCGCCTATTAGTACTAGTAGCATTCTTTAAAATACTACAATATAATAAATTAGATATATTATATAAATAAATACTTAAAATACTGAGTAACATACAGCTTGTCTAGCTACAACAGTAACCACATTAAATAATACGTGTCTTTGATGCCATGACCTATTTTCGTTCACAGTGGTGTTTTTGAGGCAGAACAAATTTAGCTGTCATTTTCGCCAACGCTGTGGAGCTATAAGTAAACCCAGTATCTTTGAAAATGAAAAAAGTTTTTTAGTTTGATGTTAATCTCAATTTTTCAAGAATTCCGGTTACCAAAAATATTTTCCTCTTCTGCGATTGGTAACTCACCGGCTCACCGGTATTGTAGTGTCATTGGACCTGACAGTATTTCCAATGACATATTGACAGATACTATCTTCTCAAATGCAGAGTTTTCTGCATGAAAATAATTTACTCTCGAAATGGCAATATGTTTTTCGGAGTCAGCATAGCTGCGAATCTGCTGTCCTAAAAGTTTCTTCTGACGTTAGATCTGCTTTAGATAGAAATGATATCTATGTCGCAGTCCTACTAGATTTCTCTTCTTTGGAAAATGAAAAATAAGTCATTTTTCAAATCCTTCCCTTTATTTCGTCGCTCTAATCCTAAAATTATTCGAGCGGGATTTCTCCAAGGCTCTGTGCTAGGACCTGGTTATTCTGCCCCTTTATCAATAATATGCCAGGGCTTAATGGAAGATGGTACTGCCATGTTGAAAGAAGATCGTGTTAGCATTTCAAATTGGTCTAAAGACAAAAAAATATTGATTTGTCACCTATATTCTTGATGGCAATCCAATCAATGCCATCAGTTCATATTAACTCCTCTCTTACATTCTGTGATGGAGTTCAGAAAGTTTATTGCGGACTACGCAGATTGCCATATTCAGCGTACTATTTGAGATCCATTGTCAAAACAAGATTGATAAAAGCACTTATCATCTTTTGCTTAATGGTTCTGTACTTAGATTCTGTTTGTAAACATAGGCTAAATGTTGCATTTAATGACAGTGTTCGTTTTATTTATAATATTCCCCGGTCGAGCAGTGTGTCCCACTTGTCATCGTCTATCTTTGGTATGAGGCTAGATCTATATTTTAACTTTCGGAATATCTTAAAACTCTTCAAGGTAATTAATAGTAAATCCCCAAGATACCTCTTCGAAATGATAAAATTTGCACAATCTAGTAGAGGTAAAAAACGAATAATCCCCTCTTTCACGCATTGTATTGGTGAACGATCCTTTCTCGTGTCTGCAATTCGTGCCTGGAACAATCTTCCGCATGAATTGCAGATAATCAATTCTTATACTGCCGTTCAGAAAAAACTATTCATATTCTTAAACGATAGCCTTTATTTTTATTACTTTTAAAATGTAAAGAAATTATAAAGCTGTAAAAATTTAAATCCATACTTCCAAAAGACGAATTGTCTTGTAGTACTCTATTGTAAACTAATATTAAAAATTGTTCGATTTTTTTTAATTTAGAATTAATTAATTTGTTCTCATATGTATGATGATAAATTTCGGTATATATATTACTGTACGTTGGTGAGTTCGAATACTGATAGATTGAAATAAAAGTTGTGAAAAAGGCATTCTATTTTTATTAGCAGCTAGTAGCGAGAAAGTTCCGACGAGAAATTCTCCGAATGTTGTATAGAATAAGTAATTACATAAGCTTACCTATTCTAGTCAATTATTTAACACTAAAATCAGTTTTCTTTGATTTCTTTTCAGGAGCTTCAAAAAAGCACTTACTGATGTAATAATGTCGAGAAGAGCGATACGTAATATGAATACACTTTACCCTGATGCTACTATAGAAGAACTCCGGCTGTCTGAAAA
Organism: Eristalis tenax; assembly: GCA_905231855.2. NCBI lineage: Eukaryota > Metazoa > Arthropoda > Insecta > Diptera > Syrphidae > Eristalis > Eristalis tenax. Next base: position 92,954,015 of record HG993124.1, on the reverse strand, counting down.
TATATGCATCATTTGCAGGTTTTTATATATATATATATATATATATATAGTACAAGAAAATAGCTGGCATGCAACAACTCCCATCCTATTAAGACTATCATTCCGCTTATGTTGGGAAATAATTTCACTTTTTGATGGGAATTAGCTTCACTTTTAATTTCATTACAGTTTCATGTATTCTGAAGGGTTTCTAAGGGGGTTTGAGGAAGTGGACTTCGTTCCCATGCGCAGCATAAATGTGGAGTGTAATGTGGGTAAAACCAAACAATTTTCTATAATAAGCAGTGGCGTAGGTAGGGGGCATGCTGCCCACTGCAAGACAGGTGGCTGTCTACTATATGATTTGGACGCTCCACTTAAAACCGGGCATAAGAATGCAAGGTGCACGAAGGTGACATGAAATAAGGCCCAACGAAATAAGAATAGATGTAGCCTTATTTAGCTTCGAAAATTGAAATAAGGGCAAATTGATTTTATTTCCATTTCCAGATCCAGATTGGCTTGCTTCGCTCACTAACAGGATCTTAAAACTTTTTTCGTAGGGTTTAACCCGCTCGAACGACTGTCAACACCTGCCAGGCAGGCGCGTGGATCTAAATTATTTATAGCTTAAAAACTTTTTAACGGATTATATCAATTTGTATCCGTACGAACGGTCCGCAATTAATGAATGTGAGTGACAACCATCGCGAGTTTTTGAAACTGCAAAACGAAATAAAGCCAAATTGGCCTTATTTCGTTTTGGACAGTGAAAAAATGTCAAATCGGAAATTTGATGTTATGTCCATATTTAGATTTAAATAGGGTTAAATTTAAATGTTTGACTTAATGTCGATGGCTCGTATTTCACTTTACCGTGCGCGAATGGAAAACCAACATATGGCTATATTTCGAGTGGGAAATAATTTCACAAAATCTCTGGTAATAATTACATTGCCCATTTTAGTTAATAATGGGCAATGTTTTTTTTTTTCATTGCCCATTTTAGGTTTGAAATTACTTCACTTTTAAAAAGTGAAGTTATTGTGCGCCACCTGATGTATGCTTCATAACGGTAGTGAAAATGTGAAAAAAGGCTTAATATAATACCTCGTCTTACTATCTGACATGGTATATTTCGATCCTCAATATATGAACAGTAATGTACATAGATGTGCGAAGTTTGAAACCTTCCACAGTGCGCACCAAACTCTTAATTTACTGGAGATATAATACCATTCAATTCCTGATTCACATCGTCAATATATTTCGATCCTCAATATATGAACAGTAATGTACATAGATGTGCGAAGTTTGAAACCTTCCACAGTGCGCACCAAACTCTTAATTTACTGGAGATATAATACCATTCAATTCCTGATTCACATCGTCAATTCGCAAATGTACATTACATGCGTTGTTCATGCTAAAATGTGCAAAAAAGCTTAGTTTTCCGTTTCCGTTCAATGTAATGAATGGAGCCGTGGAAAAAGTATGCAGAAGGTATGAGTGCGTACACAATATTCATAATGTCCGTTTTCAGTTTTCATTTTAAAAAGCCTACTTCCTTCTGTCGTTGTGGGACAAAGGCCATTTAAATTAAAGCCATAATTGCGTCAATTCTCATTTAACTGAGAATTAAGGCCATAATAAAATTATGGCTTTATTTCTTGAGAAGTAAAGCAATGTGGAGTTAGTTAATTTCAAGAAGTGGTGTTAGTTCTCAATTGGGTGTTGTTACAGTTTTTTTTCTCCGCGGAATCAAGGACAAGGGTTGCCGACTTGTCTATGGTTTTTCTCTCATCCGCAATCTTAGACATCAGTTGAGGATAATCCCAGTATTTCCTCTCAGTCTACAACTACCGTTTACTTATTCATGCGTGGTCCCCACGAAGGATTTCTACAAAACAACAATGCCTGACTCATGCCGTATTCGAACCTTCAGACGATGCAGTGGTTCGCTGACACCTTTTTCGACTTTAAAATTCATTTTTATTTAAAAAAATCCATGATCTTTTAAACTAGACAAAAATGATTAAATCTATTTTACTATCTAAACAATTCATGTTCTTAAAAAAACTATCCTACTGACCCTTCACAGGTACTCTAAAATAATCTAAACTTGCTTACCAATTTGCCTTTCGGCGCCTACACTACTTTTTTTTTTTCAATCCATGTGGACAATCTTTATTATTTGTTCTTACTGGCCAAGAAAACTTGGCGCTATAAACAATTTTTTTTTTAATTTTCTTAAAACTAAACTTAAACCTAAGCTAATTTTAAACACTAACCCTAATAAAACCTAAACTATCTTACTCTATGTCCGTGACATTGCGAACGTGTGTACAAGGGCGTGTATGGTGTTTATATGCTTGACATATATAAGTTACGCGCCTTTGCTCACATTTTTTTTTTCTCTCGTATCCTAACTTAAACCTACGTAAGTGGGCTCCTGTCCGACTATCACTGACATTACTGTCGCGCTGTCAAAAGCGGAGACTGGTTCTGGTGTAACCACCAAAAGAAGTGTCGCTCCTTGCACTCTCTCTCCTATCTCGAGTGGGGATCGCTCTACTGAACCGGAGTTGATCCTCGTGTTCACGAGCGATATCCGATTCATAGAGGAGTCGCCTGTCAACTGATCGGCGTACAGCGTGGAAGATTATAGGTTATCCACTGATGTCCTAAATCAGATTTAACGAATCGAAATAGAGAAAAGCCTCAGGTGGAATAAAGCCGGTGTGGCGTACCCTCTCATGATACATAAAGTTCGGGTAATAAGCCCCGAAGATCAGACTGTTGGTAGACATCATACACCTTGCAATGTGTCGTCGTGTTAAAAAAATTATTAAATTATCTATTCTTTTCACGTTAGCCCTGTTGTACAGGACTTCGTTGGGATAGTACTTCTTGTACTCGGACTCAGGTGTCCGATACAACCGGAGACAGGTCCTAAGACATCGTCTCTCGAACACCCTCATCTTTTCCATCTGGGAAGGGCTCACACCGAACCATAGGGGACAACCATACACCATGATCGGCCGTATAAGGACCATGTAGCAGATCACTTTCACCCTGGTATCAAGTTGGCTGCTGTAAAGCAACCCACTTGCCACAGCGAAGGCTTTTCTAGCATTGGCTAGAGTCCTTTCTATATGTTTGTGAAAATACAGAAAATGATCCAACCAAATGCCGAGATATCTGACTACACTTTTCACGATTAATGGCTGGCCCCGATGGCCAACAATGCAAAACTCTTTCCAGTTCTTACGCGTATCACTTGAAGCCCTATGCACCGGGGCACGAAAAAGAATAGTTTCACATTTCAGGAAGTTGATAAGCAACTTCCAGTCATAACAAAATTGAGTTATTTTATTTGCATCCCGTTGCAACAGGGTGTTTATGACTACTACCTTCGGTGCTGATCTGTAAGCCACTAGGTCATCGGCATACGCGATTAGGTGCGGCATAGACCTTAGAAGATCTGCAGTAAATATAGCAAACAATAATGGGGATCCTACAGCCCCCTGTTGTAGACCGTTTTCTACACTAAATACTCTACTTGAAGTTACGCCGCCACATTTCACGACGAACTTCGTACCTGTGATCATATCATAAATCATGTATAGCAATGGTTTATTTAGTCTAAGTCTGACCAACTTAAGGAAAAGGCCTTCTAACCAAACGGTATCAAATGCCTTTTCCAAGTCGAACAGACAGGCACCCGTACACTGATTTTTATCCATATTCCATTGTATGTCGGAAACCAACTTTGCAGCAGCATGCACTGTCGAATGCCCTGCCCTAAATCCAAACTGGTTGTCCGGCAGAATATTGTTGTTCTCGACCCATGTCTGCAGAGCTCTAATGACAATCTTTTCAAAAGCCTTGCTGATGCAAGGAAGAAGACTAATCGACCGAAGATTAGACGGAATGCTTTTGTCTTTATCCCGTTTAGGGATTGGTTGCACTACAGCTGTCTTCCAATGTGCCGGGTAATGTGCATTACTTAGCGCATTGTTGAACAGTGTAGTGTAATTTTCCACTGCCGCCGGAGGGAGATGCTTGAGCACGATGTTCGGGATACCATCTGTCCCAGCCGATTTCTTGTTCTTAATGGCTTTAAAGACCCCTTGGAGATCTTCCTGAGTGATCACGACGTGATTTACATCGTTGGCGACGGGATTATTTGCCATATTTACGTCATCGAATCTGGTGAAACCAGGATTCTCAGATCGCCATCGACTGATCTCCTCACGGAGATAGAAGTGATTTGCCAAGGCTCTGTTCTCTAGATCGTGATTTGTCCGTCTGACTTCGTTGACCTTATACACTTTCTCGAAAACAGCGCCTATGGTATTAACCTTCTCTTGGGGATCTTCGACCACGAAGAATTCGTTATCTAGCACGGACTCACCTGGATCTATATCAGCTGATGTCAGTAGTTGTGCGTTGTCGTTTGTTCTCGGAAGTCGGACGATTGGAATGTCATTTTTATCTTTCCTCCTGAATAATTTATTTACTTGCGGGAACATACCCGGGTTGTTGGATCGTACAGCCCGGATTTTATTGCCCCAATGCAAGCTTATGGCAAGATTATAATTTATTTTTATTAGTTGTTGGAGGTTTTTGATCTCTGACTTCAGAGATCTGACTTCCGGACTTCTCGGATCTGTAAATCGTCTGTGCAAGAGTTTGAGTCTAGACAGCAGTCTACTTTTGTGCACGTGAAGTGCGTCGATGGTGGCATTCCGATAGACATCGCAGTCCTCGGTCGGCACAATCTTCGGTATTGTTCTGTCCATTGTACGCACTATGGCGTCGTCCATTTGTTTGAGGTACCCATCAACCTCCTCGTTCGATAGGTTTCTGTTCTTTGGCGGATTGATCGCACTCGACCGGAGTTCCATGGTTAAAGCCCTGGAGAAACGTGGCCAGCGAGCCTTATTGTAATTATAAGGATTTCGCTGGACATATTCCGCCAGATCAACCACCTCGTTCGGGAGTTGAATAACCGTTGAGAAAGCAAAATGATCACTATCGTACTCAATCGCGGTTAAACAATTCCGTGTGCTTGTGTCTACACCCTGTATTGTCAGTCGTCTGTCAATCAATAGTAGATCCAGATAATTCCCGCTTCTGGGAAATGAAGGTATCTCGGTTGCAAGCAAATCAGCCCTCAACTCATCATGCCCAATCAACCAGTTGTTCAAAGCGATCCCCCGTGCGCAATTCCTATTGCATCCCCAATCTTGATGTCTGGAGTTGAAATCTCCTGCAATGATATAATAAGTATCTTCCGAGCTCAGTCGGAGACAAGTGAAGAGAGTTTCGAGCTCTGGAATGAAATTATGTTCGAGATTGTTATTATCCGGTGCATAGAGAGTGATCACGTGCAATCGCTTACCACCAGAGAGCAGAATGCGTGCGATACACGTCTCTAGCAAACGAAACCTACGCGCTTCATTGCTATACATGATATTATGATCAATAGTTTTCTTAACTAAAAGAGCGACTCCGCCTCCATTACGGGTGCGGTCTCTCCGAATAATATTGTAATTATTATACCTTTTGGTTAAGCTTAATTTCGCTAACCATTATCACATCAGGATTGTGGTCTCTCAACAGTTGGCCGAAGGAAAGTTTCCTGTTGGTCCCTATTAGTGAATTGACATTTATCGCAAGGATCTTAAGGTCGTCAGCTGCGCGTGCAGCCATTATATTGGGGCCGTTGTGGCTTGTTCGCCAGACAGTCTGGAGTAGATGACATCTATTCTGGCTGCCTGTTGAAGGAACTGCTGTTCTAAGCGAGCAGTCCGCTCTGCTTGTTCAGCAATGCATTTTTGCATCTGTGCCTGTATAGCCAGCAGGATGGAGCTCAGATCAGTATTTGCCTCCGGCTGCCGGATCACTGGGACCGTGACCGCCTTTGGCACTGTCTGTTGTGCCGGTCTTCTACCTGACGCCATTTGGGCATAGGAGATGGCAGGCGTAACAGCGGTGGCTGGAACGCGAGGCACTGGCTTTGCTGCCACCGTTTTTGGTGTCCCTCTTTCGAACTTGTTTTTGAGTTCTTGCACTTTTGGGCAGCCCCTATAACTAGCGGGGTGCCCGTTAGTCCTACATAAAGCACATTTGAGGGTGCTCCTGTCCTCGACTTGCTCCTTTCCTAGAGGACATTCTCCACTACTGTGGTTCTTGCGCATTTTACGCAGCGGAACTCCATCTTGCAGTTCGCCGCGGCATGCCCAAACCTCTGGCATCTAGTACACTGCATCGTGTGCTTACTTTTTTTTAATGTCTCCCACTTAATGACAACAGTCCCCAAGTGTTTAATTCGCTTGAGGAGCTCTTTGTTGCTATCGGGCGTTATCTGGACCAGGAACATAGGCAAACGCCTATTCTCCCTTCGTGCCACCGCAGTGACAAACGGCTTAACTCCTGCTATGCGGAGATCGTCGCTCTGCGGCTGGCGCAGCACAGCGAGGATTTCCTCCGGATCCGTAGAAGGATCTACGCTCTTGAGGAGCAGAGTCTGGAGTTTTTCTCCTTTCGGGGTGTACGTGTAGTACTCATTCCCCGCCTTCTCCAACGCCTGCCTAATTAATTCGTACACTGCCATATAGTGGCAGTACACGGTGTGCCTGAGGGGCATTCTATACTTTATCTCGTATGGGAGATCTAATTTGTTTAAGTGTATTACAGCCCACTTACATAGATTTTGGAGATCCTTGGTCTCCGCACCGAAGATGTTTATAGGTGGGCATCTGGTTTTCGTAGGTTGTGTTTGTTGCTGCTGCTTTTTCGCTTGCTGCTGCTGTTGTTGTTTCTGATGTTTCTGCTGCTGCTGTTGTTGTTGCTGATGTTTCTGCTGCTGCTGCTGTTGACCCTGCGTTTATTTGGCGACTGCTGGGTGCCTTTTAGCAGCGCCTGTGGTATGTCTGGTGATTGTTGTTGTTGCTTTTGCTGGCATTGGCTGTCCAGCTGTTTTTGCGACTGTACGGCCGCTTGCGCGCTGCCAACTTCTCCTTCATTATTTGGACGACGACTGCCAGTTCCGCCTCCTGCTGCTCTATTTTGCGTTTCTTCAGGTTGAGTTGGAGCTGGCGGCTCTCGATTCGTGAGAGACTTTGCTCAGCCTCCAGCTCTTCATCCTCTTCGTTGGCGGAGAAGGCCTGGTACCTGTTCCCCATGCCCAGGTATCTCCCTTCTTCTTCTGCACTCGTATGTAATCGAGTCGGCTAGTGCAGCCGCCATTGCTGAAGGCGGCGCTGCTGGTGCTGATGTTGTTGGTAAGCTAGCCGCCGTCGTCTCTGCTGTTGTTATTGTTGCAGCTGCCGTTGTGGCCGATGCTAGTGCTGCTAGCGCAGCTTTGGACGTTGTTGCCGCTACTGTGGTTGGTGCAGCTGTTGTTGTTGCTGCCGTGTATATTGCAGCTATTTCGTCACCCGTTGATTTAGCTGGTGTCGTCACGGTCGATGGCGTGGTCTTCTTCGCCTTCGATCTCTGGACCAGGTTAGGTGCGGGGTGAATGGGCCTCCTCCTCTTCCCCCTCTCGCTTTCGCCATCTCCAGAGTGGCGTGATGTCCCTGATATCAGGCACATGCCTGATGTGCCACGCGTCGATCCACCTCTGCCCCCAGGCCACCCTCTCGGCCTCATTATCCCTTCTCACTTCACTGTTTGCTTTTATTGTTATTTTAAAAAAAAAGGACCACGTGTCTCTGTCACTATCCCACTCTCGGTATTTGAACCGGGGCCTCCCACACCTGGGGTGTGCACACTTTTTTTTTTCTTTTTTCGGGGACTTTAAAATTCATTTTTATTTAAAAAAAATAAAATCCATGATCCTTAAAAATAGACAAAAATGATTAAATCTATCTTACTATCTAAACAATTCATGTTCTTAAAACTATCCTACTGACCCTTCACAGGTACTCTAAAATAATCTACACTTACGTATCTATTTGCCTTTCGGCGCCTACACTACTATTTGTTTTTTTTCAATCCATGTGGATAATCTTTATTGTTTGTTCTTACTGGCCAAGAAAACTTGGAAAAAACTTGGCGCTCTAAACATTTTTTTTTAAATTTTCTTAAAACTAAACTTAAAATAAAATTACACCCTAACCCTAATAAAACCTAAACTACCTTACTCTATGTCCGTGACATTGCGGACGTGTGTGCAAGGGCGTGTGCGGTGTTTATATGCTAGATATATATAAGTTACACGCCTTTGCTCACCTTTTTTTTTATTTTATTTTGCTTTTTTTTTTTTTTTATTTATATATATATATATACATTTTTTTTTTGTCTGACTTAACCTAACTTAAACCTACGTAAGTGGGCTGTTGTCCAACAGACCGACTATCACATTAATGTTGTGCTGTCAAAGGCGGAGACTGGTTCTGGTGTAACCACCAAAAGAAGCGCCGCTCCTTTGCACTCTCTCTCCTATCTCGAGCGGGGATCGCTCTACTGAACCGGAGTTGATCTTCGTGTTCACGAGCGATATCCGATTCATAGAGGAGTCGCCTGTCAACTGATCGGCGTACAGCGTGGAAGATTATAGGTTATCCACTGATGTCCTAAATCAGATTTAACGAATCGAAATAGAGAAAAGCCTCAGGTGGAATAAAGCCGGTGTGGCGTACCCCCTCATGATACATAAAGTTCGGGTAATAAGCCCCGAAGATCAGACTGTTGGTAGACATCATACACTTTGCAATGTGTCGTCGTGTTAATGAAATTATAAAATTGTCTACTCTTTTCACGTTAGCACTGTTGTACAGGACCTCGTTGGGATAGTACTTCTTGTACTCGGACGGAGGTGTCCGATACAACCAGAGACAGGTCCTAAGACATCGTCTCTCGAACACCCTCATCTTTTCCATCTGGGAAGGGCTCACACCGAACCAAAGGGGACAACCATACACCATGATCGGCCGTATAAGGGCCATGTAGCAGATCACTTTCACCCTGGTATCAAGTTGGCTGCTGTAAAACAACCCACTTGCCACAGCGAAGGTTTTTCTAGCATTGGTCAGAGTCCTTTCTATATGTTGGTGAAACTACAGAAAATTATCTAACCAAATGCCGAGATATCTGACTACACTTTTCACGATTAATGGCTGGCCCCGATGGCCAACAATGCAAAACTCTTTCCAGTTCTTACGCGTATCACTTGAAGCCCTATGCACCGGGGCACGAAAAAGAATAGTTTCACATTTCAGGAAGTTGATAAGCAACTTCCAGTCATAACAAAATTGAGTTATTTTATTTGCATCCCGTTGCAACAGGGTGTTTATGACTACTACCTTCGGTGCTGATCTGTAAGCCACTAGGTCATCGGCATACGCGATTAGGTGCGGCATAGACCTTAGAAGATCTGCAGTAAATATAGCTGGGGATATGTTATATTATATATATAATATACATTATATATATAATGGGGATCCTACAGCCCCTGTTGTAGACCGTTTTCTACACTAAATACTCTACTTGAAGTTACGCCGCCACATTTCACGACGAACTTCGTACCTGTGATCATATCATAAATCATGTATAGCAATGGTTTATTTAGTCTAAGTCTGACCAACTTAAGGAAAAGGCCTTCTAACCAAACGGTATCAAATTCCTTTTCCAAGTCGAACAGACAGGCACCCGTACACTGATTTTTATCCATATTCCATTGTATGTCGGAAACCAACTTTGCAGCAGCAAGCACTGTCGAATGCCCTGCCCTAAATCCACACTGGTTGTCCGGCAGAATATTGTTTTCCTCGACCCATGTCTGCAGAGCTCTAATGACTATCTTTTCCTTTGCCTTGCCTTGCTGATGCAAGGAAGAAGACTTATCGACCAAAGATTAGACGGAATGCTTTTGTCATTATCCCGTTTAGGAATTGGTTGCACTACAGCTGTCTTCCAATGTGCCGGGTAATGTGCATTACTTAGCACATTGTTAAACAGTGTAGTGTAAATTTCCACTGCCGCCGGAGGGAAATGATTGAGCACGATGTTCGGGGCACCATCTGTCCCAAGCAATTTCTTGTTCTTAATGGCTTTAAAGACCCCTTGGAGATTTTCCTGAGTGATCACGATGTGATTTACATCGTTGGCGACGGGATTATTTGCCATATTTACGTCATCGAATCTGGTAAAACCAGGATTCTCAGATCGCCATCGACTGATCTCCTCACGGACATAGAAGTGATTTACCAAGGCTCTGTTCTCTAGATCTTGGCCGTCTGACCTCGTTGACCTTATACACTTTCTCGAAAACAGCGCCTATGGTATTAACCTTCTCTTGGGGATTTTCGACCACGAAGAATTTGTTCATCTAGCACGGAGATCATCTGGATCTATATCAACTGATATCAGTAGTTGTGCGTTGTCGTTTGTTCTCGGAAGTCGGACGATTGGAATGTCATTTTTATCTTTCCTCCTGAATAATTTATTTACTTGCGGGAACATACCCGGGTTGTTGGATCGTACAGCCCGGATTTTATTGCCCCAATGCAAGCTTATGACAAGATTATAATTTATTTGTATTAGTTGTTGGAGGTTTTTGATCTCTGACTTCAGAGGTCTGACTTCCGGACTTCTCGGATCTGTAAACTGCCTGTGCAAGAGTTTGAGTCTAGACAGCAGTCTACTTTTGTGCACGTGAAGTGCGTCGATGGTGGCTTTCCGATAGACATCGCAGTCCTCGGTCGGCACAATCTTCGGTATTGTTCTATCCATTGTACGCACTATGGCGTCGTCCATTTGTTTGAGGTACCCATCAACATCCTCGTTCGATAGGTTTCTGTTCGTTGGCGGATTGATCGCACTCGACCGGAGTTCCATGGCTAAAGCCCTGAAGAATCGTGGCCAGCGAGCCTTATTGTAATTATAAGGATTTCGCTGGACATATTCCTCCAGTTCAACCACCTCGTTCGGAAGTTGAATAACCGCTGAGAAAGCAAGATGATCGCGGTTAAACAATTCCGTGTGCTTGTGTCTACATCCTGTATTGTCAGTCGTCTGTCAATCAATTGTAGATCCAGATAATTCCCGCTTCTTGGAAATGAAGGTATTTCGGTTGCAAGCAAATCAGCCCTCAACTCATCATGGCCAATCAACCAGTTGTTCAAGGCGATCCCCCGTGCGCAATTCCTATTGCATCCCCAATCTTGATGTCTGGAGTTGAAATCTCCTGCAATGATATGATAAGTATCGTCCGAGCTCAGTCGGAGGCAAGTGAAGAGAGTTTCGAGCTCTGGAATGAAATTATGTTCGAGATTATTATTATCCGGTGCATAGAGAGTGATCACGTGCAATCGCTTACCACCCGAGAGCGGAATGCGTGCGATACACGTCTCTAGCAAAAGAAACCTACGCGCTTCATTGATATACCTGATATTATGATTAATAGTTTTCTTAACTAAAAGAGCGACTCCGCATTGTGGGTGCGGTCTCTCCGAATAATATTGTAATTATTGAACCTGAGGGTGTGCTATTGGTTAAGCTTAGTTTAGCTAACCATTATCACATCAGCATTGTGGTATCTCAACAGTTGGCCGAAGGAAAGCTTCCTGTTAGTCCCTATTATATATGACATTTATCGCGAGGATCTTAAGGTCGCTAGCTGCGCGTGCAGCCATTATATTGGGGCCGTTGTGGCTTGTTCGCCAGACAGTCTGGAGTAGATGACATCTATTCTGGCTGCCTGTTGAAGGAACTGCTGTTCTAAGCGAGCAGTCCGCTCTGCTTGATCATTACTTGCCTCCGGCTGCCGGGTCACTGGGACCGTGGCTGCCTTTGGTACTGTCTGTTGTGCCGGTCTTCTACCTGACGTCATTTGGGCATAGGAGATGACAGGCGTAATAGCGGTGGGTGGAACGCGAGACACTGGCTTTGCTGCCACCGTTTTTGGTGTCCTTCTTTCGAACTTGTTTTTAAGTTCTTGCACTTTTGGGCAGCCACTATAATTAGCGGGGTGCCCGTTAGTCCAACATAAAGCACATTTGAGGGTGCTCCTGTCCTCGACATGGTCCTTTCCTAGGGGACATTCTCCACTACTGTGGTTCTTGGCGCATTTCACGCAGCGGAACTCCATTTTGCAGTTCGCCGCGGCATGCCCGAACCTATGGCATCTAGCACACTGCATCGTGTGCTTACCTTTTTTTAATGTCTCCAACTTAATGGCAACAGTCCCCAAGTGTTTAATTCGCTTGAGGAGCTCTTTGTTGCTAGTGGGCGTTATCTGGACCAGGAACATAGGCAAACGCCTATTCTCCCTTCGTGCGACAGCAGTGACAAACGGCTAAACTCCTACAATGCGGAGATCGTCGCTCTGCGCCTGGCGCAGCACAGCGAGGATTTCCTCCGGATCCGTAGAAGGATCTACGCTCTTAAGGAGCAGAGTCTGGAGTTTTTCTCCTTTCGGGGTGTACGTGTAGTACTCATTCCCCGCCTTCTCCAACGCCTGCCTAATTAATTCGTGCACTGCCATATAGAGGCAGTACACGGTGTGCCTGAGGGGCATTCTATACTTTATCTCGTATGGGAGATCTAATTTGTCTAAGTGTATAACAGTCCACTTACATAGATTTTGGAGATCCTTGGTCTCCGCACCGAAGATGTTTATAGGTGGGCATCTGACTCTCGTAGGTTGTGTTTGTTGCTACTGCTTTTTCGCCTGCTGCTGCTGTTGTTGTTGCTCATGTTTCTGCTGCTGCTGTTGCCCCTGCGTTTTTTTGGCAACTACTGGGTGCCTTTCAGCAGCGCCTGTGGTGTGTCTGGTGATTGTTGTTGTTGCTTTTGCTGGCATTGGTTGTCCAGCTGTTTTTGCGACTGTACGGCTTGTCGCAGCCGTGCAGCCGTCCGCTTTGCGCGCTGCCAACTTCTCCTTCATTACTTGGACGACGGCGGCCTGTTCCGCCTCCTGCTGCTCTATTTTGCGTTTCTTCTCGCTGAGTTGGAGCTGGCAGCTCTCAATTCGTGAGAGACTTTGCTCATCCTCCAGCTCTTCGTCCTCTTCGTTGGCAGAGAAGGCCTGGTACCTGTTCCCCAGGTCCAGATATCTCCCTTCTCCTTCTGCCGATTCGTATATAATCGAGTCGGCCAGTGCAGCCGCCATTGCTGAAGGCGGAGCTGCTGGTGCTGATGTTGTGGGTAAGCTAGCCGTCGTCGTCTCTGCTGTTGTTATTGTTGCAGCTGCCGTTATGGCCGACGCTAGTGTTGCTAGCGCAGCTTTTGATGTTGTTGCCGCTACTGTGGTTGGCGCAGCTGTTGTCGTTGTTGTTGTTGCTGCCGTGAATATTGCAGCTATTTCGACACCCGTTGATTTAGCTGGTGACGTCACGGTCGATGGCGTGGTCTTCTTCGCCTTCGACCTCTGGACCAGGTTAGGTGCGGGGTGAAGGGGCCTCCTTTCCCCCTCTCGCTCTCGCCATCTCTAGAGTGGCGTGATGAGCTGGCATCGGTTAAAAAGCCAGCATCATCTTCTGGTTGGCCAGCGCTGTGGCCTGATGTGCCACGCGTCGATCCACCTCTGCCCCCAGGCCACCTCTCGGCCTCATTCTCACTTTTCACTTCAATTTGCTTTTATTGTTAATTTAAAAAAAAAAAAAAACGGATACGTCTCTGTCACTATTCCACCCTCGGTATTTGAACCGGGGCCTCCCACACCTGGGGTATGCACACAATGTGCTAGGCCACAAGCGTGTTGCGGAACCTAGCTTCAGAATCGCACTTCACGCACTGATGTGATTTTTATTAATGAAATAACTTTGTTTTGTGTTTTTTAGCGTTCGCACGTACACTTCCACTCGCTTTGAATGCCGGAGAGCGACTGACCGGCGATTGCACTACTGCGAGGCTAATGGTTCTTATTGATTTTTAGCTACACTTTATACACTTCAAATTTAACTACACTCGCACTAAGTCGAAACACGTCCGATCTGGTTGGTGATCTATGAACGACCGGTGTGCCTAGTATTATCATGTTTACCATGTTTACTATCCATTTTCTACAGCGTATTTTTGAATATGCTACTCTTGCAAGAGACGCAGTAAGACTGAGCATGCCAACGTATTATATATCCCTGTCCTGCTTGCCTAAATTATATATCTCACGTAGCTGTAAGTAGGGGGGACAAGAAGCAAATGTTTGAAGCAGGTAGTCACAAAATATGCCGAAGGGAACCCGAGAAAGGACAGTGGCACTAATGAGAGCTAGATACCTGCGAGGTGGCCCATGCTTCACGCGCGCTCTCGCCGTCGCCTGACGCTTCCACCATAAATGGGCTATATCTTCAAGAGATTTTTGTCTCCTTGACATCGTTACCCAAAAGAAAACTGCCTTCTAATATCAAAACTTGGTAGACTTCAAAGATACAGTCAATACGGACCTTAAAAAACGAAATTTCCAGAAATCAAAGAAAAAAGCTTCATGGGCAAAGCAAAAAGAGTTCAGTTCTGGAGACATAGTAATATAAAAGAGACAAACAAATCAAAGGAAAAGATAAACCTGTCTTCCAAAAAGGAACTGTAGAGGTAGATAACAAACTTACCATAACAACAACCGACGATAAAAGAATACGTACGTCACATTTAAAAAATATTCCTACATTTTCAAATAAGTAACCTGCTTTATGGAAGCTACAATCAACATATATAAATACAATAGCCCAGTAGTTGAAATAAAATTCGGTGTCAAAGAGGAGTGCTCTATAATCCAAGGCATTAAAGTATGTAAAATAAGACACCTCTAAAGCTTTTGACCTATTCTTCATATTATCAGGATTTTAAACGGTGAAGATGCAACCTGTGATTATCAATTCCAAAGTAAGCCTTTAATAGAATAAATTAACGAAGGAAATATATGAGGCAATTGAATTAGATAACACTATATATTCAAATTGGGGGATTTCTACCCACCAAGTCTTACCTCCATTGTTACAAAGTAACCTGACTCAAGTTGATATAAAACTAGATATCAAATATCTACATAAACTACATTTGGACAATGTGAAACAATTGTCCCATCTTTCAGTAAATATTCTACTATCACTAAGCTCTGATATTACTATTTTACTTGTTGGACTTCTAATCAATATAGGATTGTTTTTGTGGTTAAGAAATATAACACAAAACAAAGCTCTCGTCCCAAGCTTCAAGATTTCGCATTTTGAACCAATAAGGATTAACTTTTGGGGACGTAATGCTTAAGAAGGGGGAGTTAACACGCCAGTCCACCATTCTCTTTCCACTACCTGTCCCATAGGTAACACCCCAATTCACCTGTCACATATAAAATTCACACTCCGCATACTGCTTACCTCATCTCTTTTCTTTTCTGTTATCCAATGTTGTCAATTATTCATTTTCAATCTTTTCAATTATGCATTATCAATCTAACGTAGTGTAGAAATCTGTCTGGATTAATTTGTAATTTCTAAACAATACGCCTCTCGCTAGAAAAACGACGATAAAACATGTATTGCGATATCCATCGGAAATACGAGAATTAGTAAGAGAGAAACGTAAGGCTCGTAAGAAATGGCAGCAGACCCGTGCGCCGCAGCATAAAACTCGCCTCAACCAACTGTCTAACATTCTGAAGGCTAAAACTAAGTCGTGTAAAAATAATAACCTAAATACCTACTTGACAGGCTTGTCAGGGAAAAAGGATACCCATTACTCACTCTGGAAAGCAGCCAAAGGCTTAAGAAAACCTCAACCACATGCGGCCCCAATTCGGAAAAATCAATACGAGTGGGCAAAAGAAAATAAAGAGAAAGCGGATCTCTTCGCAGATCATTTGGAAGAAACGTTTAAATCACGCGACGGACAAACGTTTCCTGGAAACTCCTACGGTTCAAACACAAATAATGAGCATTTTTGTATAAGAAATGCTACTTTGACAGAACTTAAGGAAGAATTGAAAATCCTCAAGCCCAAAAAAGCTCCTGGTTATGATTTAATCACAGGAGAAGTTCTGAAAGAATTACCTCAGAAAGCGCTTCTTATGTTTATCTACCTAATTAACGCCGCGTTTAGATTAGAACATGTCCCTAGTCAGTGGAAAGTGGCGGAAATAATAATGGTGCCGAAACCGGGTAAACCCCCAACAGACAAAAAGTCTTATAGACCAATTTCACTGCTTCCAATAATGTCTAAAGTGTTCGAACGAATATTACTCAGACGTTTAAGCCCGGTTGTGGAAGAAAGACGACTTATTCCTAATCACCAGTTCGGTTTTAGAAGTAAGCACTCAACTATCGGCCAAGTACATCGAATAACTGATGTTATAGAAAAATCGTTTGAACAAAAGCAAGTCTGCTCAGCTGTATTTCTCGATGTTTCCCAAGCCTTTGACAAGGTTTGGCACGAAGGTTTGAAACACAAGCTTCGACAGTTCCTCCCGAGAAGATTTTACACAATTTTATCGAATTATCTAACTGAAAGGGAAAGAATACTCCCTATTTAAGCCTATACAGGCTGGAGTACCACAAGGAAGTGTCCTTGGTCCCCTCCTTTACTTACTTTATAGCAGCGATATACCGCGGGACGTAGGCACCGTGCTAGGCACATTTGCTGACGAGACCGCCATTTAATAACTGCCAAAACGGTCGAAGAATCAACCAGAAAATTACAATTTGCTCTAGACCGGATACACGAATGGACGAACACTCAGCGAATTGAGCTTAACGAAGCTAAATCCGTTCATATAAATTTTACGTGAATAACTTGCCCGTTTTTATAAATAATGTTCGAATACCTTTCGGTAATGAAGCGAAATACCTCGGAATGACTCTCGATGTAAAGCTTAAGTGGAAGGAGCATGTCAAAAAGAAACGTGAAGAGCTCCAATTAAGATACAAAGACATGTACTGGCTTATTGGAAAATATTCCAAGCTAAGTATTGACAACAAATTGCTTATATACAAGCAAGTGCTAAAACCCGTCTGGACGTATGGTGTACAACTATGGGGTTGTACCAATGAAAGTAATAGAAACATACTACAAACATTTCAAAATAAAGTGCTCTCGGATAATTTTGAAACCCATAAAATTGTCGTTCTTTGGCAAACTCATTCCTGTCTCGAGAAGAGATAGCTCTACTGAATCGGCGCAATGTGCCTTCTGATCAGTTTAATAATAAAACTACATATCATGTTCAAGTTTGCTTCGTTGTACAGGACATCGTTGGGATAGTACTTCTTGTACTCAGACTCGGATGTACGAAATAACCGGAGACACTGTCTCTCTAACAGCCTCATCTTTTCCATCTGGGAAGGACTCATGTTGAAAAACAGGGGAAAAACGTACGCCATAATTGGCCGGATGAGGGGCACATCTGGATTGTGGGTTTTGCAAAAGGTTACCGAGCGTCAACTATCGTTCGGTTCTAATCAGCGAATTAACATTCATTACTAGGACCTTAAGGACCTTATTCTCGACGAACAGCGTCGAGTAGATAAGGTCTATAGTTTGCAGGGTGTCCATTGGTCTTACAGATTATGTATGAGAGTTTGCTCCTGTTTTCAACTTTTGACGTAGCGAGACTCCATGTTGCAGTTCGCCACGGCATGCCCAAAACTCTGACAACGAACAAATTTCAGTATGGGGATCAACGCCCTTAAGGAGCAAAGAAACGATCCCCGACACCGCTAGGTTATTTGTTATTAAGTATGCTACTGTTAACCGCCAGCATCGTCTACTGATTTTGAAGCCAGAAGGCAATTATCAAATTCAAACAGATGCAGTAGAGTATAGTAGAGACTCGAAAAAGTTAAGTAGATTGTTTTTGGGGTTCTTAACATTAGCGAATTCTTAACTTTTCCAAGACACTGATGCAAGTTTAAAAATACAGTCGAACTTCCCTATAGTGAACTCGTATATAATGAAGTTCTCCGTATAATGAACAAATTTCAAACACACAGCTTTCTGGTTCTGTTGTGTTGTGTATTTTTCTCTCCGTATAATGAATACAGTGAATTTTTCTATACAGTGAATAAATTTTCTATTTGGAAATTTTATTTTCATACGTTTTGTGTCTCCTTATAATGAATTTTTTTCATACTACTTTCTCATGTCCAAATGTTGCTGCACAAATATCGACCTTAACGGTAATTTTACCCTTTAGTTTTTTGTTTGTTCGATGTCTCCTTGTCTGTTTCATTCATTTTGAATGCACACAAATATCTTTAACTTCGACGGTGAGTGATTATAGTAAAAATCTCGCAGCGAAATATTATTTGATGTGGATAACCGCTGCACGTGGAAGGAATCTTCCTGTATCTGGAACAATAATAAAGGAAAAAGCCAAAGAGTTTGCGGATGCCCTGGGACACAAAGAATTTGAAGCAAGTACTGGTTGTATGGATAAGTTCAAAAAACGGCACGGAATTGTTCAAAAAACCTTATGTGGAGAAAGTGCTGACGTCAACTTACAAGATCGGAATGATTGGGCACTGAACGTTTTGCCGAAACTGATGCAAAAATATTAACAAGACGACATTTTTAACGCCGATGAGACAGGCTTATTTTTTAAATGCTTGCCAAATAAAACGCTGGCATTTAAAAATGAGAAGTGCTTTGGCGGAAAACATAGCAAAAAGCGAATAACCGTTCTGATAGCAAGCAACATGACCGGGTTAGAAAAGGTTAAGTTGCTTGTTATTGGAAAAGCTAAAAATCCACGATGTGCATTATGAGTCTAACAAAAAGGCGTGGATGACCGGTGAAATTTTTACAAAATGGCTTTTACATCTCGACAAAAAATTTGCTTCTCAAAAGAGGAATGTATTGCTGTTTGTTGATAATTGTACTGCGCACCCCAGGGATGTAAGGGATAAATTGAAAAGTATTGAGCTCTATTTTCCTCCAAACATGACTTCATTACTTCAACCAATGGACCAAGACATTATCCACAACATAAAACAACTTTACAGAAAGCAAATTATAACGAACATATTAATACAAATGGATGAAGGAAATCCTGTTATTGCCATAGATTTGCTGCAAGCCATCCGAAATTTAAGCACAGTATGGAACATCTACTTAAAACCAGAAACAATTGCAAACTGTTTTAGAAAGGCAGGTTTTTTTAAGGATGACAATCAAAAACGATCTTTTGAATGAAATTAAGAGGACTTCATTCCATTATCCGATTGGCAGCTTTACAATCTTCATTTAAAGAAGTAGCAAATATCGATGCATCATTTGAAGACTACGTTAATATAGATACTGATGATGACCGGAGAAAACCCGATGAAGATATTCTTTGTAGTGTTTTGGAAAATCGTGGAGTTCAGGATTTCCAAGGTTTTTCTTGCAAAATAAATGTTTGACAAAAATTTCATTAACATTACATTACATTAACAGATTCATAAATTGATGAAGATTTGGCTAGTGAAGAAGATTTGGTAGAGGCGGTGTTACCTACAATAGGTCGAGTTTCTTCATCTCTTAATGAACTTCGAACCTTCCTCGAGATGAAAAGCAATATACCGGATAATGTGTTTAAGTCTTTAAATATATTGGAGAACTTTGTTGAGCTTCCTCAACTAAAATATATAATCCAAACTAAAATACCTCATTAAATACCAATTTAAATACCTCATATTTAAAATTATATACGTATATAATGTCTGTATAATGAAAATTCTATATAGTGAAGTTTTTTTTTGTTTTTTATATGTATTTACATATAATTATCAGTGTGCAACGAAACGGTCGTGGTTGAGTTGCCCATCCACAGTTGATCTGATCCGTTGTGACGTACGCTTTCGTGGTATTGTGAATTGGGGTAGTAAGTCCCCGAGATCAACTTATTGACCGAGTTCATCGCTCGGGGAATATGACACTCAAGCGAACCCTTGATAGTCAGCCATTTTTCATGAAATGCGCCTGTGTCGACGAAACCGGAATCTTAGGTATGTGCATCAACACAACACTTAGTTCGAACGATCACAATGCTGCGAAATGTTTAGGTTTCCTTAATCGATACAAGAAATATTTCACTCCCTCTGATTTGCATATAATTTATAAGACATCCGCCCCAAACTCCCTCTACAACTTTGGCCCGTGCTATGTCAAAGTATTAACAATCTCTAAAGCGTGCGCAAATTATAAAAAGAATAAGTTAATATAAACACTAATCACGCAAACCCTTCAGTTTATCTAATAAATTTTGTATAAAAAACCCCTTATGCTCTAGGCATCATCAAAAGTTAATATCATTAGGTTAGTTACATGGTAGATGAATAAGACGGAGTTTGAAAATAAGGCTTTTAATTAATTTATTATACACAAAAAATATTCTGAAACATGAAAACGCTTAAATTTTCTAAAGTCGATTATTTGCATAAATTTGTTCATGTTTTCAGAGAAGATATGACTGGAAATGCGAAAAAACTACCATGCGGGCATATTTTTCACACTAGCTGCTTGCGTTCCTGGTTTCAAAGACAACAAACTTGTCCGACATGCAGACTTAATATATTACGTAATCATAATGCCAGTACATCACTTAATACAGCTCAAGAAACTGCCCCTGCAGATTTAACCTCCCCTGAACAAACTAGCCGAAATGAAAGGGATGATATTACTCGTGAGTTCTACTAAATATCTTTCAATTGTTATACATGTTAACTTTTTCTTTAGAAGACGCTGATGTATCTACTCCCAACAATGGATCTATGGAAACGATGCAAATACCTCATCCACCAATGCTGTTTTCAAAGCCTTTTCCATATTTCCATACACCAATTCCAACAATTCCATCAAATTTAAGTTCATTAACGAATGAGGAACTCAGAAACTTAGAAGGAAATGAACGACGGAATATTGAAGAACGTTTGAAGGTAACGAAATTCATATAAAAATATTTGTATTTGTTGTGAACAAGCAACACTTTAAAAGCTCAGTGCAAATAAAAGTATCTTTACGCAACATAAAATATAGAAAAGTTCGATAAATTCAGCGGTATACACTGATTTCGGTGTAACCAACAGTATAGTACCATTGTTTGGGCACACTCTTTTCTATTCCGAGGAAAGATCATGACTCATGACTGACGCCTATTCACTTTTCTGCGTACGACATGGACATTAAGGACCCTCTGTTATGCCAAATTTTTGTAGGTAGATCATTGCTTTGGAATTAATAAAGACCTTAAGGCGCACTCTAGCATGGTACATAACATTGGGCAAGTAAGCTCCAAGTATGAGCTCAGTAATAACATTGTCAATCATGTTCAAGAACGCCTCATTGTAAAGGTTCTGATTCGGATGGAACTTTTAGTATTAAAAAGTGTGTTTATTTGAAGACACTGTGTCTCGAATAAATGTTTTCCATCTAGGAAGGATTATGATCAAATTACATCCACTTTAGCATCAAGTATGTTGCTGCAAAATAATCGCTTTCCCACAACAAATACCTTATAATATATATTCGCGACACTATAGTTTTAATTGTTCTAAAGATCTGTTCTGTTCGGTGGATATTAAATTGTATTTTCATAAATTCAATGAGATCGAAATACGCCGTTAAGAGTTTACGCCATGAATCTGTATCAGGAAAAAATCCAATCACTACAAACTGAGATCCTCAAAACACTATTCAATAATTCTGAAACTTATTCTAGAAAAACTAGTGAAATTGAAGCTTAAGATCTACTCCCAAACAATGAATACGAACACATCTGATTGGCTTCCAGGTATACTTCCAGCGGGTGCAGCTAGTTCTGTGCAGGACAAACAAAATGCACCCACACCCAACAAAGAGGTAAATACTGTTCGTTCGTGAACAACTTGCGACTAGAAAGGGAATTTGCAAATAACTTCTCAAGTTTGATGGAGACCCGGAAGAATGACCCTTATTTGTGACAACGTTCGAGCAGACTACCGAATTGTGCGGCATTTCAGATTATGAGAACGTACTGCAAATCTTTGGAAGGCAAAGCACGCATAGCTATTTAGAACTTGCTATTACATGGAAACTGTATGCCGCAAATAATATCAACATTGCGTATGAAAGTAGAACACGAAAAATAATAGAACACTATCGCAAGTAAAAGAAATGTCCTCTCGTCGTCGGAAACAATTGTAGATTTTGCGCTTGAAGTACAGAAACATCTACGCTACTATGAAAGCCTTCGGTTTGGTGAGTCATTCTTGTAATATAGAGGTGCAACAGGAACTGGTTTCCAAACTCCCTATGCTGTTAGGCCCTTTTTGGAGAATGCACAAGCTTACCCCTAGAAGAATTTGGTTTCTGCAACTAGCTCAAGGCGAATATCGTCATGGGCCCTACTTCTTCAAGTAGGATACGTCGACGCAGCATGGTTAATACCCATACTGAGCACCCAGATATTGGTTGGGCTAAATTCTGTATCATTTGCAATGGTGATTGCATCAACGTTGAAAATTGCATAATAACAACAACTCATGGGAATAGAATTAAAATATCCGCCTTCGCTTTCTTCGAGGGTGATCGCTAACAGTGATCAATGAGGACATGCTCATATACTTAAATCATAAAAGTTTTCCACAAGCCCAAATACTCATCGCTACGAGGATGACTCGATGATCCTAGGTCTCGAAATATCGGAATTCACCAATTTAATTTCCTCTCAATGATGTTCATACCGTGAAGAATCTCAATTTGCCATTGCAGAAATAGTTTGCCAAAAATAGTCTGGGTTGGAGCGTGAAGGGGCAATCAGGCAGATATCTTATCTCTAAATTTCAATCATCTTGGGGTGTTTTTCAAACTTGCGATTGTGAGATTTCGGTAAATGATGAGCTACTTACAATCGTAAGAGATTATATTTTCCCAGATAATGTAGATATCAATCCCAACAATAATCGAAAAATGTCAAAGGGCGATCAAGATGCGTATGACCAACTGCAAGAAGTGACTCAAAGAATTGGCAACCTTTTCCAGACAGGCTTTGGAAACATGATGACAAACCCCATCCTGACAGTTTTCATATGGTATAAAGGCGTGACAAGTGCCTCCAGACAAAGGTAACGCGAAATCCAACTTTAGGGTCAATGGTTAAATCAAAAACCGAAGAGTATCTGACTAAAGGATATGCGAGAAAGTTACATCCAAGTAAAATGCATGAAAGAAAAATGTTGGTATTTGCCAATATTTCCCGTTCTTAACCCAAACAATCCCGGGCAATTGAGATTAGTCTGGGATGTTGCCGTGAAAGAAGATGGTGTATCTCTGAATTGCATGCTCAAAAAGGACCGGACTCCGTCTAGCGATTGGGAGAGATAGTGCTGAAATGTACCAATAGGTAAGAATCGGCTTAAGAGATCTTGCTCTCCTAGCTTTGGGATTGGATTTCAAAATCAAATACGTTTTTGAAAGCACGAAAGACTCAAAGTGTAGATGAAGTTCGTTTAACTTCTGAACGGGAACTTGCTACCGAGGAGGTGATTGGGGTGTTCTACACATGACGACTGCTTTATTTTCAAAATTTCAAGTCACCTTCAAAATTTCACACCTTCACTAGTATAGAAGGTGTGCTTCTTAAAAAGAGCTGAGAACTTCCCTTTTGGTGGGCCTTACCAAAAGGGAAGTACTCAAAGGAATACAAAAGAATTGAACAAGACCCGCAATCAAGATGCGATTGGCTGATATTGACCTTTTTAAAAAAGCACAGCGTGACAAAGTCATGTATGAAGTTCTACAAGTATCGAAATGACATGCTGTTATAAAATCCAGCTTCATTTACAAGCTTTCAACTGGATTGCAATGGTCTGATACGACGTCTTGGAGGACGTGTGACTTAAAAACAGACAAGACCCTATCATTTTGATCTCATCGTATCACTCATTTGATTGTTGAAAATTACCATTCAAAATACTATCAGTGACAATGGGACAAATTTCAAGGGCACAGAACAGGACCTAAATGAAGCTTTTTACATAAACGACCAGAATAAAATAACCAAAGCATTTACAAGTCCTTCCATGAAATGGCTTTTTAAACCACTTAGTTCACCACATATGGGTGGCGCTTGGGAGCATCTAATGCAGTCTTACAGGAACGTACTCTATATAATAATGCCGTCACACAATCCGACGAATGAATACTGAACTGGCTGATGTTAAACCTGGTACTGACGGATAGGTGCGAAGTACATTCATTAAGACCGTCTCGGGTGTGTATGAGCGACCAGATACGAAAATCCCCGTACTTGGTAAAGGAGGAATGGAGAAGTAGGACCTCTAGAGGACATACTGGCGGGGGAGTGTTGCGATCGATCTCAATGCAATCAAAAGCTTAGCTTTGGATATTGACACTTACTATCTTTTTGTTGCTGTCATTTATCGGCTGTCATTTATTAGTAGTAGTTTGTGATTTATTTTTTGATATTTTTTTTTTTCGAAATCTGAATTGAAGATTGGGAAAAGCTAAAGTAATAAAAAATCAAATGATTTCAACATATACTTCTTCCTTTAGGAATTTTTAAATAAACATTGTGGAAAATTCGAAGTGATAGTAAAGTTGATTTGATCCCAACGGCAGTGGTGACTGGACCAGATTTGAAAACCAGACAAACGCGTATTAACTTTGTTTTCACTGGAATTCAAACCGGAGCCCCACTAATTTTTATTTGTTATTTCTGTTGACAATGATGAATGAACATGAGATTTTTATCTCTAGTCACTTTGTTCATACATCAATTAGAACGAAGAAATTATATCTTTGAAATGGGCCACCATAGTCAATATGAACTCTTTGGAAATTTTCATTTGGTTTATCCCAATGATGGATATTAATCTTGGGTGGACTATTTTTAGTGAGTGCACACTACTTACAAGCTCTGACAAGTTATTCTATGTTTGAATCTATTCCATTCCAGTGGCAGTATCTATTTTCGTGCAAGTTGTTTCATGCATATGTAAATTCTTAGGATTTTCATTTTGAAAAAAAATTGTCAAACGCAAACACTATATCTGTCGAGCAGATGTTAAAGCACGAAAAATTAAGGCAATAGGCGGCTCTCCTATCGATGTTCGACAAGAAGGCTACGATGCCAAATTGACTTGCGTCACGTGATAAAGTTGTTTTTAATTTTGAGTTATACGGCCTTAATACTCATAATTTCTTTGGTTCACAGGATATGTCCATCTAAATTTATTATTTTTTTGAAGAAGCTGACGAAGAGGATTTGTTGTTGATAAATTTGGAAGAATAGGTTATTTAAAGATCCTTACTCTGTCTGAATTGTTTGATCGTGACATATTTCTAATGGCTTGAATCCAGACCTTACATGGAGACTTAAGAATTTTATTATGGCGTATTACATACCCTAAATAGGTATTTCTTGTTGCCAAATCATAAAAAAAAAAAAATTAAAATAAAAGAAAAAAAGTCTGGATAGGAACACCCTAATGACCCAGCGGTATAAAGTGATCTTTACGAACTAATTCTCATACCTACCAAATATAAACAAAAAATTTCATAAAAATCGGTCGTTGTACGAGATTTTTTTATGTATTTATATATTGTCGTCAATTTAATAATTCAAAAAACTTGAGCTATTTTCTCTAAGTAATTTACAACAACGTGCAGATGGACAGGGGGCGCCGACGCGATAAGAATCAGGCAGAGGACGCGAACGCGAGTTTGACCATGGAAAAAAGGGGTCAAATATTCAAGAAAAAGCAATTAGCCACATTTGGCGACAAGTCTCACGTGGTCCATACAGGAAACATCGAGATAATTGCGAAGGAGCAAGCTACTGATAAGAGATCACTGAAGTATTTCCTATCGTCCCTGAGTATAAAAAAAGTGCAGCAAAAAAAAGTAAGGAAAACCTTTACGGGCCCTAACAATAAATTCGAGGAGATGATGATGATGATGATGAAGTAAAATGATCTACCACCACTGTAGGTAAGGAATCAACCGCGGCAGCTCCAGCAACGTAAGGAAACAGACATCGATATGGGACCAGTTAACAACAATGGCATTGGAAACTCTCCAGCTTCAACTGGCCGACAGGCTTCGTGGTGCCTGTCGATATTTGTGAGAAATATCTCACCGAAAAACCTGATGGAGCACTAAAGGATACTAAAGTAAACACAGACGAAGTAATATTCGGAATAGGATACAACAGACATAAAATTATGGTTAGGGACCTTCAGTCGCATGGGCTCCTCTTGAAACTCTTCAAGGAACCAACGTTTGAGGCCTTCTTTTTCATGCCGTAACAGATCAGAAAAATTAATGTGGTCCTGAAAGGGTGGCTTTTTACAAACCTGAGGACGTACAATAGGAATTGAGACGGCGGGACCCCAAATTGGGGCTCTTGGTTAAAGATTTCGAGATAGCTTGGTCTAAAAGGACAGGATTGTCCTCACAGCTATATCTTTGTTCTGTGGAAGGTAAGGAAGACCTCGTGAAACTGAAACACGATGTTATTTGGGAAAGCCTCAGGAGCTCAGAGCCAAAGATATACTACAACTGCCAAAAATTGGACACTCGTCCAGATATTGTTCAGCAGCACCCACGTTCGTTAAGTGCAAAGAGGCACATGAGGTAGGGAAATGCAAAGTTGCGAAGAGCGCCGAAAGGTCGGAAATATACTGCGTCGATTGCGAGCTATCACCCAGCCAGCTATAAGGGTTGCCCCGAGTGGATCAATGGATTTTATACGCGAGAGGATTTTCCAGGATTACCATTCTTACCTCGGTGATGAGGGCAGTGAGAGGGTACAACAGCATTCTACGTCATACGCAGTCAGCCTCACCCTACCCCCAAAATGCATTATAAATCAATTGTGAGGGATTTCATCGCCGAATCGGAGAGACTCTTCGGTCTCACTTTCTAGGAATTTACTGAGAACTTCTATGAGAAGTACGAAAAATTAGACTTCTCATTGGTCATGATCATGCCCTCACATCTACCACATCTAAATTCATGAATTTTAAAGTCATAACAGCAAATATTAACTCCCTATTTGAATTGAAGAAAGGAGAAAGAGACAAGATAAGTTTATTATAGCTTTGTTGGTACAGTAAGTGCAATATTAATGACCAGGAAAAATTTTTTACGAAACCCTATTTCCTTCACCTAGTCCTTTTTCTCAAACAACATAATCTATTCGCTTCAGTTCCCATTTCATGCCGCAGACAAGGTCAGAAATCTCTAGCATTAGTTTCAATTTACGTGAGCTGTCATGCAGGGTCTGCACGCACACCAGCCTTAAATGACCTACTAGGTACGAACCGTTATTTTGATTATATAATCATGGGTGGTGACTTTGAATCCGGGCACTCCCTGTGGGACGATTTCAGATAGAATGATAGTGGTAGTCTTAGTATTAGCTCATTGGTATCAATATCAGTTCCTAAGCTTCGACACAGCCAAAGCGTATGGGCCCTCCAGACCAAGATACGGATAACAACATTACCAGTATCTCATCAGAACCCCTTTCAGATCACTTCTCCGTAACCATATACATTAAATTACCGAACTCCAGTACACTTCATGCCTTCCCTCAATTTAACAGCGAAAACGAACTGTTATTGAACTCCGTACTGATAAGAATTTCGCCAACTCGGAGTTGGACTAAGCTATTGAGACTATCGCAAACTGTTTCCATACATCTCCAATCTTAGCAGAACAACAACTCCACGTCCAAATTGGGTTAAGGTGTTTGAAAATACGCTCGGTCTGCTCAGGACTTACTTACGGCTCGTATAAGCTATCTAAGTAAGATCATTAAAGACAAAATAAGAATCGAATCCAACGAACAATTCCGTAACAAACTTAGCAGTCTTAAACCGTCTTCAAAGTCCATTGAGTTGAAACTTAGATATGGGGATAGAGTTTACACCTCTCCAACTGAGAAAGTAGAAGCTTTTGGTGAATTCTTCCAAGATCTAAAAGCCCGAAAAACCCCTACAGCGGACATAGTCAATTCCCTTGTAGTGGAAACCTTCAATAGCTCCTTTGATGTTTGGAACAGTAATCTTATACTAACAAATTCCTTACCCTCAAATCAGATGAATCCTCTAACAGTCACTTCATATCAGCAAACACTGTGGAATCGATAATTTCGTCACTGAACTTTCGTCATCCGAAAATCTAAGTCAGCGTTAGCAAGATCTCTAACCTCCATATTCAACAATTGTATTAACAACTGCTACTTTCCAGTGGCCTGGAAAAAGCCCAGCCACCTAACGTAGCCTTGATATAACAAAGACCCGAAGGAAAATGGTATAGTAACGCATAATATATTTTTATATAAATATAAAAAGAAATATAAAAAGAAAAAACAAATCCCCAACACCTACAGGGGTTAATGGGCTCAATGTCCCTCACCATTTCTTTATACATTAAGCTATATACAATAATATACTTATGTATCTTTTGTAACATATTAACTGAATCCGAGACTGAAATATTCAAATCAGTACTTTATATCTGCAACACAAAACGTGTTTAATAATACAAATTACCTAAATGAATTATTTATATTTTTCGACCACTATTATATAACTACTATTATATAACTATGACCATAGATGAAACGCATTTAAGACGCTGCGGCTGCCAAGATATAGGACCCTCACAAAGCATAACAACCAAACCGCTTGTTGATCGTCTAGTTTCTGTGTCACCAGCATAATCAGCATCGCTGAAACAATTTATATACATTTTATTAACACTATTGTATATTATACCGTGACTGGTAGTCCTCTCTATATATCTATGGTGTCTTCCATGTTGAGTTTTATTAATAAAAAAATATTTTTTGGTATATGCAGTTTGATGTATGAAGACAGCCTCATCCTTTTTCGTAATATTTCCAACCCCAAAACATACTCATCAATGGTATGAGTTACTTCAAACTCCTGATTTAAGCATTTAAGAAACATGTTGATATCTTCTGGCTTGACCGTGATCAATATAAATCGCTAGTAGCATCTTCTTTCCTCTTTTACTCTCTGCAAGTGCATTTTGCTCGGATATGCCATTTGTCTCATTATCGTCTATTTACCCATCATCAGTTGCAAAAATACCTGGGTAAGTGATTACAGTGGTCTGTGGTCAAATTTGCCTTCACTTTGAGCACATATTTTATTGAAAACTACATTACGAGGAATTTCAATAGTTGAACAGCCATCTAAAAGAATTCGATGTCTTGTCGTGTTCTCAGCATAACCCAACCAAATATCTTAAATTGAACAGTTCCAGATTTCTTGTCTCGTTGCGGTATGGGACCGAAATGACTTTCTGGACAGCCCAGTGTCCAGAAACTCGTTTCGGTATGGGACCGAAATGACTTTCTGATCAAAAGGTGTTTTTTCGGGAAACTGGCATGGACCACTTCTGTTCAGCACGCATGCAGCCGTATTTACCGCTTCAGCCCATAGTTTCACACTAACTGTTCTGCCAAACATCATAGATCTTGCCGCTTCTAAAGGGTGATTTTTTAGCTATTATCTTTTTGGCAACACTATTTTAAACAGCTGACGCACGTTTCGTGTTTTGTGTCACTGTCAAACATCTTCAGTTTGGTCTATAATTTAACCATGAATCGTCTTACAAACGAACAACTCTTGCAAATTATTGAATTTCATTATCAAAATGCGTGCTCTGTTAAGAAAGCTCATCGACCGCTTCTTCCATTTTATGGTCATAATCGACCCACTGAAGCGGCTATTCGGGCTATTGTGACTATTTTCGCACCAAATTTATATTGTTGGACATTAAACCACCAACACGCTTACGTAGAGTGCGAACTGAAGAAAATATCGCAGCTGTATCGGCCAGTGCTAATGATGACCATCAATTATCGATTCGTCGCCGTTGGTAGCAATTGGGCCTCTGTTACTCAACAACGTGGACATTTTTGAAATATAAATACTGCTGGTGCAAGAATTGAAGCCGAACGACCTACCGCAACGTAAAATTTTTGATGAATGGGCTCTTGGAAAGTTGGCCGAAGATCCACTTTTTTACCGAAAAATTGTGTTCAGCGACGAAGCTCATTTTTGGCTCAATGGGTACGTAGATAAGCAGAATTGTCAATTTTGGAGTGAATATCAGCCAGAATTATTGCAAGAGCTACCAATGCATCCAGAAAAAGTCACAGTTTTGTGCGGTTTATGGGCTGGTGGCATCATTGGACCGTACTTCTTCAAAGATGATCCGAATCGTAACGTAACTGTGAATGGTGAGCGCTACCGTGAGATGATATCGAACTTTTTTTTTGCCCAAAATGCAAAAGCTTGATTTGCATGACATGTGGTTTCAACAAGACAGTGCCACATGCCACACAGCACGCGCAACAATGGACTTATTGAGAGGCGAGTTCGGTGAACTTTTTATTTCACGTTCGGGACCGGTCAATTGGCCGCCTAGATCGTGCCATTTAACGCCTTCAGACTATTTTTTGTGGGGCTATGTTAAAGCTCATGTCCATACAGACAAGCCCGCTTCAATTGACGCATTGGAAGACAACATTGAAGCATTTATTCATGAGATACCGGCCGAAATGTTGGAAAGATTATGCCAAAATTGGACTAAGCGGATGGACCATTTGAGGCGCAGTCAAGGTCAACATTTGCATGAAATAATCTTCAAACATTAAATTATATGGACCGTACTATCGATTCAAATAAAGATTTCATGCATTTTTCTGAATTTTATGTGTTTTTTTTTTTGAAAAACTTTCCTATAGCTTGGTATACGCCACGGGCTCTAAGTAATGACTCCATATCTTTGTTGACAAACTCTAATCCGTTATCACTCCGAAGAAAATTTGCACTATAATATTTGCCAATCTCCACTAGCCTCAGGTAATAATCTATAAGCCTTGTTACTTATGTTATAAAGAAAACGTAACAAAAACTAGAAAAATCATCTTTAAATAACAATAAATACCTAGATCCTCTATACAATGTAACGTGCATTGGGCCGCAAATATCACAATGCACCAATCCTCCTGGTTTTGTGGCTCTGTTAACACTTCTCGTGAATGGTAGTCGATGACTTTTTCCTTCAGCTTTTCCCTTCAGCGAGCAACTTGCAGAAAACAAATTTAACGTTATGTCGGGATCTGCTTTTATGATCTGCTTCGTCACTTTGGCACTGACATTGATTTGAAATTTCCAGGCCATCCATTGTTCACTATTCTGCAATTTATCTATACTCTGCAGGTCACTATCCATGTTTTTTTATTTAATTCAAAATCCGCGATATATTAATCTAACCCGTGCTCCTAAAAACTAAATACTTTCAAAATTTCTAAGTATATCTATAACTTTTCCACGAAAAATAACGCTTTGAATTACCTTTTTCTTTAAAAAAACCAACCGGCGTGTCTGTGCCCTAACCTATGAAATTTATTGAGCCAAAAATAAAACGTCTTTATTCCATGAGAATTGAAAAAAGAGTAAAAATTGTTTCTTCACATAAATGTCATTAAAACAATAGTAGCAGGAATTGAACGTAGTGGCTTTGTAATATTGAGAAACAGAACTTTTCAAACATTCATAATAGACTATAATATGAAATATGTATACATCTGTTCCTGAAATTTAACTGTAAACTGTGATCATTTAGCCAACCCTCTCTTCTACTGTCTTCATTCGTTGTTTTAGGTTGAGTATTTTATCTGACATTCGTCTTGTTGAGTGGACGAATACACAATACACTGAAGTGAAATTCTGAATTCATTATGTTACTGCACTTATATCGAAATAAATATAATAATCTTACTACGGTTAGCTTGACCAATTATAAGTCAGACATTTTCCTAAATTACTTGTTGTAATAAGCTTATATTCTATATGTAATTGTAATAATATGAAATATGTATACATCTGTTCCTGAAATTTAACTGTAAACCTTGATCATTTAGCCAACCCTCTCTTCTACTGTCTTCATTCGTTGTTTTAGGTTGAGTATTTTATCTGACATTCGTCTTGTTGAGTGGACGAATACACAATACACTGAAGTGAAATTCTGAATTCATTATGTTACTGCACTTATATCGAAATATAATAATCTTATTACGGTTAGCTTGGCCAATTCTAAGCCAGCCACATTTTCCTAAATTACTTGTTGTAATAAGCTTTTATAATGTAATAATATGAAATCTCAGTAAACTTACTTACGTATTTTCTCTTATAATATTACCAGCCATAAAATCAAACTTTTATTCCCTATTTTTTTAATTTCTACATCAAATTACTTTGTTTCGAAACACTTCTAGAAAAATGAAATTGAACTTATTAAATATTTCAACGATTTTAAATTTAATCTTACACCGGCCTGTAAATCTAATTTGTTTGGAAGAGCAGTTGGAGGTTTTATTTATGGAATAAAAAAATTGATTTGGTTAATTTTAATTCAGTTAATGCCAGAATACCAGCAACGAGTATTTTGTCGGTAACAGGTCGTCGAAGAGTGATGGTTTTAGAGAGTTTTCTTTCATTAATGGGCACGATCAATCGGTAACCGACTTAGCTGTATTGTTAGCTGTAAATGACTAGATTGTTTTGAAAATTTTGAAGTATTATCGATTAATTTCTGCCTATAATTGTTAAATCCCAATTTCGCAGCAAATTAATCTTATGTCGCATACAAAATGCAATTGGTCACCAAGTACTACTTCACTATAAAAACATATTTTAAACAGACAGATTGATTCCTTTTCCCTGCATTCATCTTGTACCGTCAATGAAATTTATGAGAATATAGACAGGGTCATTAAAAGTTCAACACCTTGTGCAGTTAAAGGTTCAGGTTAATTTATACCAAGGAATAAATACTTTGATAAAGATTGTAGAAAGTTCCGCAATCAATCTTTCTCCTATCTTAAGGTTTTCAGAACAACTCTCAATTTTCAAAAAAAAACTCTATCTCCGCTTCAACAATGATTATAAGCAATTGTGTTCTGTCAACAAAAAACAAGATTGTTTAAAAAAAACATGGCTCAAATCTCATAGTTATTCTAGGGGGACGTAGTCAAACTGCTAAGTCTACTCTTGAAACTGAGTCATTAGTAGTTAATTTTAAAAAAACCAAATGTTTCAGAGTGTGATCTGGCGCTGAGCTTAATTGCACGCTTTTGAGGATGACATTTTTTGTATTTATTTGTATTAGTATTAAATACTTTTATAAACATTTCTGGAATTCATAATTTAGTTGTACAAAATATAATACAATTCATAGATTGTTTGATTTTATAAATTATCAAATCATTTGATAGTCTATTGGACAATTTTAGTCCCGTTATCATCAGTGTGTTTTGAGATTTTGTTGTTGTTATTTCCAGTCTGTAGTCATTGGCTTTTCGTAAATGATATGGCTGAGCCTCTCTAACTCTCGTGACGCCGCACAGTGTGTTATTTTACGAATCTGGAGGAACTTAATTCAAAAATCACAGGCACTACCCCAGGAATTAAAGTTCCGCGCTCCTCATACATTAAGTTAAGTAATTTTTAAGTTAATATCGCCCAAGTAATTAACGATTATTTATGTATGTAACAACTCCGCTACTCGAAAGAAGGCTACACACTATCAGGTTTTTAATTAAATTCCTGGAATATCTTTTTAGCTATTCTAACTTAGACAATGTTATAATAAATACAATATAATATTATAATAAAAACCAGTGGAATATTTAATGTGTGGAAACATTCTAAGATTCGTTAATTCGAGTTTCGTTATTATAATGAAATTGATGGGAAATTTAAAAGGTTCAGGACCGAAATAGGCGGATTTCGGTTCACATAATGAAAAGTTTCGATTAAGAAATTCCTAGAGTGATACAGTAAGCTCTATGAGTTTCAATATACATGCAAGGTGGGAAGGAAGTAATCGGAAAATACTAATGTTTCAGAACGATAAATCGGAATTTTTGGATCAGTAAATTGTATTTACGGTAGAGTTTTATGATCAACCACGACATCGAATCCTGGGCGACCATCGAAAAATCTTAACGAATGTGAACCCATAGTGCCAAAACGAAAAAATAAAACAAGGAACCCACTACATCAAGAATGTATTGCCCTGTGACCACATATGGCTATAGGTTTTAAAAACTTATTTTTTTCCATCACCGAATAGGATAATCCATATATCAACTATAGCGCAACAGGAATAAAGTTCCGCTAGATGTGGAAAATAACACACTGTGCGCCGCTTTTTTATACGGTGTTGCGATGAGTGGCGGAGCCGAGAATTTTGTAAGAGTTTGTGTGAAATGCAAAGGGAATTCCACTACACTCTTGTTCCTTACGGGTCAATACCGACATGGACAAGGAGCAAAAATGGCCGAAGTAGTATATCTCTATCCTCAATTATCTCTAGGTACGTCGGTGCATTGCCCATATTAATGTTGAAAATAGGTAGTAAAGTGTTCAGTAGTAGTCGCTGTTTTATATTTAGCCATTTAAGCGCGTCGAGCATAAATGTTATTGGTGTTATTCTGTTATATTTTATTATTTTCCTCATCCCTTCGTTTTGTTGTTTCTGTAGTCTATTCATTTTTCCATAATTGCAGAATATGTATAAGATAGATGCGCAGTATCCGAAATGTGCCTTCAGTATGTATAGTATATATATATATATAGTATAAACAGTATCGGAGCCAATATTGAGCACTGATGTACGCCCATACTTATGTCCGTAATGCCGTCTTCTATTTTTCATATACGTTTGGAACCATTTCAACTCGTTGTTATGCTTCGTTAACATTATATCATAGTCAATCCTTTCAAATGCTCGTTTAAAATCGAGAAATATAGTCATTATTTTATTCTTCTGTTTTATTTCTCTTCCATTCGTTTATTAAGTGGTTCACTGTTGATTCACATGAGTTGTGTTTTCTAAAACCCGACTGAAAGAAAGAAAGAATTTTGTGCTTGGCTATGTGGTTCAAGAGTTGCAATTTAACCACTGTTTCGATTATTTTTTCCATTGTCTCCAGGGTTTTTTTTTTTTTTTGTAATTTTGTTTTTATTGTATTAAATGTAACTTACATGCTAGACAGAATAACTTAAAACTAGCTTAACTAACTTCACAATTCATAAATTGTTCTTAATACTAACCTACTGACCCTATGCGGGTACTCTAAGCTAATCTAATCTAAAATTATAAATGTGCCTTTCGGCTTAATCTACTTTTTTTTTTAGTCTTTCCTGACAAACTTGATTCATTTATTATGTGCCAAGAAAAATTATAAAAAAAAAACTTGGCTAAACTTAACTTAACTACTTAACCTTATACTAACTTACCCTAACATAAAACTTAGGACTATCTTAATTATATCCGTAACAGTACGGACGCGTGCACCAGGGCGTATATGTTATGTATATGCTTAACATATATAATTTATACGCCGTGGTGCACCTTTTTTGGGTTTTTTGTTTTTTTTTTGGATTTTTGTTTATATATTTATATATATATATATATATATATATTTTTTTTCTTATCAAATACCTTAAAACCTATGTAAGCTGGCCACCATCGTCAGCTACCGGGTCGTTTAAAAAGGCCAGCGGTGGCGGAGACTGGTTTTGGTGTAACCACCAGTAAAATTGCCGATCTTTGGCAGACTGCTTTCTATCTATAGCGGGGATCGCTCGACTGAACCGAAGAAGATCCTCGTGTTCGGCGTACGACATGGAAGATTACAGGGCATCCGTCTGTATCCTGTATTAGGCCAATCGTGTCTAAACAGAGGAATGCTTCGGGAGGAATAAAGCCGTTAAGGCGCACCCTTTCATGGTACAAAATATTGGGGTAGTAAGCCCCGAAGATCAGACTGTTGGAAGAAGTCATAGCTCGTGCAATGTGCCTTCTGATCAGCTTAATAATAAAATTATATATCCTATTCACGTTGTACAGGACTTCGTTAGGATAGTACTTCTTGTACTTAGACTCGGGTGTACGATACAACCGGAGACAGGTCCGAAGACACTGTCTCTCGAACAGCCTCATCTTTTCCATCTGGGAAGGCCATGATTGGCCTGATAAGAGCCATGTAGCAGATTACCTTCACCCGGTATCAAGTTGGCTACTAAAAAATAACCTCCTTGCCGCAGCAAAGGCCTTTCTGGCTTTCGTCAGGGCAATATCTATATGTTTGTCAAAATACAGATATTGATCCAGCCAAATGCCAAGATATCTAACTACACTTTTCACAGCTAACGGCTGTCCTTGCGGGTCAACTATGCCGAACTTGCGCCAGTTTAGGCGAGTATCCCGCGAAGCCATATACAGCGGGGTTCTGAAAAGGATAGTTTCACACTTCAAGAAGTTGATAACCAACTTCCAGTCGTCGCAAAATCGCTGAATTTTTTCGAAGTCACGCTGCAACAAGCTATTTATTACCTCGACCTTCGGACCTGATCTGTACGCTACTAGGTCGTCGGCGTCCGCAATTAAGTGCGGCATGAAACCTATAAGTTCTGCAGTGAATATTGAGAACAAGATCGGCGAACCAATAGCCCCTGTTGCAGACCATTTTTAATGTCAAAGAACGTGGTAGAAGTTACGTCGCCATTTTTCACGACGAACTTCCTACCTGTTATCATGTCATGGATTTTGTATAGCAATGGTTTACTTATACCAAGCCTGACCAGCTTGAGGAAAAGGCCCTCCAACCAAACGGAGTCGAACGCTTTCTCCAAGTCAATCAGGCAGGCACCCGTGCATTGTTTTTTGCCTTTATTCCATTGAATGTATGATTTTATTTTCAGAACTCGAATGACTATCTTTTCAAAAACCTTGCTTATGCACGGAAGAAGACTGATCAAACGGAGATTTGTTGGAATAGATTTGTCTTTGTCCCTTTTAGGGATCGGTTGCACAACAGCTGTTTTCCAGTGCCTTGGGTAATATGGATTACTTAGCATATTGTTAAACAGTGTTGTGTAAATCTGTACTACACAGTACAGTGAGTTAAAAATGCCCTGGAGATCTTCTTGAGAAATCAAGATGTGATTTCCATCATTGGCGACGGCACAATGAGCCAAATTATCGTCACTGAACCAGGTGAAACCTGGATTCTCGGATCGCCATTGAATTATTTCACTACGAAGATTAGTGTGGTTCAGCAAGGCTTCGTTCTCCAGGTCGTGGTTCGGCCTACTTACTTCGTTGACCGTGTACACTTGCTGGAAAACAGCACCAATAGCTGCCACCTTCTCCTGGGGATTTTCAACCACGAAGAAGTCATTGTTTAGCACTGCCCCATCTGGATCGATGCTAATTGATGTCAGTAAATGTTCGTTGTTTGTCGTCCTGGGGAGTCTAACGGCCTGGAAGTCGTTTTGATCTTTCCTTTGAAAAATTGTATTTACTTGCGGGAACATACCCGGGTTGTTAGATCGTACAGCCCGGATTTTATTGCCCCAGTGCAAGCTTATAGCTAAGCTGTAGTTTATTCGTATTAATTGTTGAAGGTACTTGATCTCCGACTTCAGTGCCCTTACTTCCGAGTTTTGTGGATCTGTAAACCGCCTGTACAAGAGCTTAAGTCTTGATAGCAGCCTACTTTTGTGCACGTGGAGTGCATCGATGGTAGCATTTCGATAAACATCGCTGTCATCGATTTGTACTACCTTCGGAATAGTTTTCTCCATGGTTCGTTTAATTAAGTCGTCCATTTGAATGAGGTACCTGTCAACCTCTTCGTGCGTCAGGTTTCTGTTTGTCGGAGAATTGATCCCACTCGAACGTAGTTCTGTGGATAAAGTCCTGGCGAAGCGTGGCCAGCGGGCCTTATTATAATTATAAGGGTGCCTCTGGACATACTCCTCCAGTTCTTCCACCTCGTTCGGGAGCTGAATAGCCGCGAAGAGCCCGCAGTAATCACTCTCGTACTCAACCGCAGTTAAAAAGTTCCGCGTGCGTCTTTCAACAAATCCAGATAGGACCCGCTTCTGGGATACGATGGCTTATCGGTTGCCAGCAAATCTAGCTTGAACTCAATATTGTGCTCTGCCAACCAGTTATACAGTGGGGTTCCCCTGTCATTATGCACACTATTGCCGCATTCTCTATATTTGGCGTTCAAATCCCCGGCAATGATATAATAGTTTTCCGCCGCGCTAAGTCGAAGGCTCGTCAATAGAGTATCGAGCTCTGAAATAAAGTTCCGATTGAGGGTACTATTGTCAGCTGCATAGATCGCGATCACATATAACCGCTTCCCACCCTGGAGCGGAATGCGTGCAATACACGTTTCTTGCACTTGAAATCTTCGCACTTCACTGCTATACAAGACCTTATGACATAGGCCTTTTTTGATTAGGAGAGCAACCCCGCCCCCTTGCAAGGATTGGGGCCGGTCTCTTCGAATTATGTGGTAATTCTTGTCAACTTAGTTTCGCTGACCATCAACACGTCTGGATTGTGGACTTGCAGAAGGTTACCGAAGTTCATTTTACGTTCGGTTTTGATCAGTGAATTCACATTCACTGCTAGAATTTTAAGGTTACGGGCTGCCTGCGCAGCCATCATACCGATGTGGCGTTTGGCTCGGCGAACAGCATAGAGTAGATGAGGTCTACCCGCGCTGCTTGCTCTAGGAACTGTTTTTGTAGCTGAGCGATCTGCCCCTGTATGGAGAGCAGAACCGTCTTCAGATCCAAGTCGGCTTCAGGTTGCCTGGCCACTGGGACCGCAGCCACCTTCGGCGCTGTGTGTTGTACCGGTCGCCTACCTGATGCCATTTGGGCATAGGAAACTGCCGGTGTAACAGTGATACTGGCCTCGCTTCTACCATTTTTTCTTTCCTTTTGGCCTCTATGCTTTTTCTTATCTCTTGGACCTTATGGCATCCCCGATAGTTTGCAGGGTGCCCGCTGGTCTTACAGAGTACACATTTCAGCTTGCTCCCGTCTTCGACTTTGTCCGTCCCCAAAGGGCATTCCCTTCTAATGTGGCATTTGACGCAGCGAGACTGCATGTTACAGTTCGCCGCGGCATGCCCATACCTTTGACAATGAGCACACTGGAGTGTGCGTCTTGTCTTTTTTAATGTCTCCCATTTGACATAAATGGAGCCTAAACGATTAATACGTTTTAGGCTGTCTGTTTTCGTGTCTGGGGTGACCTGGATTAGGAAGAACGGAAGTTTCCTGTTCTCCCTTTTCGATACCGCAGTGTAGAAGGGCTTAACCCCGACAAACTGTATATCGTCTCTCTGCGCTTGGCGCAGTTTAGCGAGGATCTCCTTGGGATCAGTGTCAGGATCCACGCCCTTAAGCATGGTCTGCACCTTTTCCCCTTTTGGAGTATACGAGAAAAACTCGGCCTCCGCCACCGCTAGCCTTTCTTTAATGACATGATAGTCTGCCACTGATGAGCAGTGGACAGGCAATCTTAAAGACCCTATACATTTTATATAATAGGAATTTTTAGCGGCCAAATTACATAGTTTATCCACGTCATTCGTATCCAGTCCGAACACGTTAATCGGTGGGCATCTCTCCTTCTCGGCTGGTTGCTGATGCTGTTGTTGCTGCTGCGTCTGCTTCTGCTGCGACTGCTTCTGTTGCTGTTGTAGCTGCTGTTGTTTCTTGGCAGCTGTCGAACGTTGTCCCTTTGGCAATTGTAGGGACTGTACTTTTTGCTGCTGCTGTTGTTGCTCTTGTTGTTGTTGTTGCTGTTTTTGTTGTTGCTGCTGTTGTTGTGCAGCCTCTTTGGCCGCTTTCCTGGCCCTTAGTTTGATTTGGAGGGCTTGGATGTGGGCGTCCAGCTCCTTCCTCTCTCTCTGGCTCTTCATCAGCTGCTCCCGGTCGTGTTCTTCTTCGTCATCCGATTCGGACGACGTCAGAGCATGGAAGGGGTTCTCTCTTCCGCTGTAAGAGAATCTCCCCTCGCCTTCTGTTGATTCGTATTGAACGTCGTCGTACAATACTGCTGTTGTTGTTGTTCCTGTTGTTGTTTTTGTAGATTTTATTGCCGTTTTAGAGTCGCCTGATCCGAGACTGGAGCGGTGCTTCGACAGACTCGGTTGTGGCTGGAGTTTTTCCTACTTTTCTTTCTCCCCTCTTGTGTTGACTGGTTGTCTGATGTCCCAGCCACCGGTACAACATCACCCGATTTATGGAGCTCGGGTAGCTCAGCTGGCTCCATATTATTTTTCACACTTGAGTGGCTTTGTTACTTTTATTGAAAAAAAAAAAAGGTTTTTAATGTTTTTTCGGGATTTGAACCCGGCACCAATGAGTCACCCGCGATCACGCTACCGCGAAGCTGTTCGGTGTTATCGTTTTCAGCGACACTTTATGCACTTGAGCACTTTTACTACTATAGCACTAAGCCGAAACACGTCTGCACTGGGAGGAGGTCTATGAACGACTGTGTGTGTCTCCAGGGTGTTAATAGACTTATTTGCATATGTTAAATAAATCGTCCATAGTCAACTTAGGAAACTTAAATATCAGTTTACTTAAGTATCAGTTTGTCTGATTGATGTGATTTGATATATTCAACGTTTTTAATTGATTATTGTATTTCCTTGATGCTAGTTACAAAATATTCATTAAATTATTCACAAATATGTCCATGCTATAGTCATATTCAACATTATTAAGAATCACTTTGTTAATTGTTTTTCTTTGCTGTCTTAGTACTAATTCCTTTATTTCACACCACATTTCACATTTATCAATCCTTTTATGAAGTTGTTCTTGGCTTCAGTGAATTTAATATTATATTTGTTTTTCTTGTCTCTGTATTCCAACCATTTTTGGTTATGGTTTGTTATTTTTTGCAATTTGGTACAATTTGTACCAAACATAAATACTTTTAAAAGGTGATTTTTTAGCTATTATCTTTTTGGCAACACTGGTTTAAACAGCTGACGCACGTTTCGTCAAACATCTTCAGTTTGGTCTATAATTTAACCATGAATCGTCTTACAAACGAACAACGCTTGCAAATTATTGAATTTTATTATCAAAATGCGTGCTCTGTTAAGAAAGCTCATCGACCGCTTCTTCCATTTTATGGTCATAATCGACCCACTGAAGCGGCTCTTCGGGCTATTGTGACTATTTTCGCACCAAATTTATATTGTTGGACATTAAACCACCAACACGCTTACGTAGAGTGCGAACTGAAGAAAATATCGCAGCTGTATCGGCCAGTGCTAATGATGACCATCAATTATCGATTCGTCGCCGTTGGTAGCAATTGGGCCTCTGTTACTCAACAACGTGGACATTTTTGAAATATAAATACTGCTGGTGTAAGAATTGAAGCCGAACGACCTACCGCAAAGTAAAATTTTTGATGAATGGGCTCTTGGAAAGTTGGCCGAAGATCCACTTTTTTACCGAAAAATTGTGTTCAGCGACGAAGCTCATTTTTGGCTCAATGGGTACGTAGATAAGCAGAATTGTCAATTTTGGAGTGAATATCAGCCAGAATTATTGCAAGAGCTACCAATGCATCCAGAAAAAGTCACAGTTTTGTGCGGTTTATGGGCTGGTGGCATCATTGGACCGTACTTCTTCAAAGATGATCCGAATCGTAACGTAACTGTGAATGGTGAGCGCTACCGTGAGATGATATCCAACTTTTTTTTTGCCCAAAATGCAAAAGCTTGATTTGCATGACATGTGGTTTCAACAAGACAGTGCCACATGCCACACAGCACGCGCAACAATGGACTTATTGAGAGGCGAGTTCGGTGAACTTTTTATTTCACGTTCGGGACCGGTCAATTGGCCGCCTAGATCGTGCCACTTAACGCCTTCAGACTATTTTTTGTGGGGCTATGTTAAAGCTCATGTCCATACAGACAAGCCCGCTTCAATTGACGCATTGGAAGACAACATTGAAGCATTTATTCGTGAGATACCGGCCGAAATGTTGGAAAGGTCAACATTTGCATGAAATAATCTTCAAACATTAAATTATATGGACCGTACTATAGATTCAGATAAAGATTTCATGCATTTTTCTGAATTTTATGTTTTTTTTTTTAAACTTTCCTATAGCTTTTGAAAAATCACCCTTTATCTCACGATCGTCCACTTCTTGAGTATTATCTGCATTTCTTTTTATCTCTATTGTTTCGTGGTCCGATATTTTCTCGCTTTCTCCAGTCTTTTCATTCAGGTTTATCATGTTTGTAACTACTTAATCCACTAAGGTTCTTGACGTCTTTGCTATTCTTGTAGGTCCCTCTGTTTTCTGCATTAAACTATTGTCGTTTAAAAATCGCTCTAACTCCAGTTTGTATTTCACCTTCTTACACCAGTTAATGTTGAAGTCACCACTTTTAATTATGTCACTACTTCCATCAATGATATTTTCAATATTGTCCTTAATAAAATAGTAAACAATTTTGTCATAATAACTATGCGATCTGTATACTCCTACTAACACTATTTATATATTTCCATTGTTTATATCGCAAGCTTATATCCAACTTTTCAGTCAATAGCCCTTTTTGTTATTTTATTTATTGTCCAATTACTTTTTACATTGATCGCTACTCCCCCCTATCTTGTAGAGTTCGACAAACAGGAATTATTTTAAAATCCATTTAATAATATCTCTGAGTTGTCATTTTCCTCTATTAGATGTGTTTCAGACAGAATAATAAAATCTGGTCTTCATTCAAAACCTCTAAATGGACCCAATATTAATAAGTCCTTGTATATTTACATAGTACCCTAGAATCCAATTTTAGTTTTCTTTGTTTTTTAGATACCGTAAGTATATCTCTTCTCTCTTGCAGTCAATTGCTTTCATCAAATAATCCGCATTGTTTCCATCCAATATTAACTTTACCTTCCATAACTATCTCAATAAACGATTCTTTGTCTAATTCTATAATAGCATTGTAGTTTTTCACTCCGTTTTTAACATTCTTGAATAATTTGACTAATTTTAATTCACTTTTTTAGATATTAATTTGTTTTTCATATATCGTCTTCTTTATTGAAATTTTTCATATTTACGGTTGTATTTTCACAGTTACAGTTGTAGTTTAGGTTTAAACTTAGGCGAAACGTCATAGTTTTCGCCAATTTCATTCTCAATTGCATTTTTAATTTTGTTTCTCACTTCATCATTAACGCTTACCACAATTGTAGTTCCATTACGTTTGCTTTCAATGTTCGCTCTTTTTAAGTTATTCGGATCGACCCGCTTATTGTTTTGTTACTTTAACACTTTTTTTTTTTTTTGTTTTATACAATCTGGAATCGAAGGAGAGAACGAGAATTGCTTTCTTCACATACTTTTTGAGCAACTCTCATCTCCTCCAGTCGTTTTTCGTACCGTGCTTCGATCGCTTGTAGCAGGTCCTTGATTTCGTTTTCACTTCTCGACAGTGAATTCTCGAATTGCTCCTTGTATAATGTTAGGAAATCGGAGTTTTTGTTGACACTTGTTACATGTCTTTTACAACGAGATCCATGTTTTGCATATTTGTCATGCAGTCATCACACACAAAGCGAATCCAATTATGTTTTCCCAAAATCCCGCTGCTACAATGATCTAACCCCGCTTTGCTGTGGAGTGGAATACCTTCTTACATACTCCCTCACAACCAATACCTGGCTCCACAAGAATCGGGAAAGTGCAATAGGCGCACTGTGA
Source organism: Eristalis tenax (assembly GCA_905231855.2). Lineage (NCBI taxonomy): Eukaryota > Metazoa > Arthropoda > Insecta > Diptera > Syrphidae > Eristalis > Eristalis tenax. The sequence goes on along the minus strand of HG993124.1, from coordinate 92,910,425 downwards.
TATCACTGGTTATTAAATGCGGCTATTGCAAACAAAAAAAAACACATTTCAGCCGAATTTCTCGGTATATATTACAATTTAAGATTTACAATTAAACGATTGAATAAAATCACGTCAGTTCATTTGAATAATTCTATATATCTGATAATAATGCGCCTGACACTGACAACATTCTTGGGTAATATTTTAAATATTGCAGACTGTATGTTAAGTCCATTATTCCAGCTAAGTGTAAAGAAAGAACGATATTTTCTATTTTCAAAAGCGGTGAGGCAAATGCGGCAGGAAATTATAAATTATATATAATCTTCTAACCCGCATGGTCCGCTAAAAGAGTAGTGAGGATAAACCATTCAAAAGAGATCTCCGGTCTACTCGATCCCCCGCCATCGACTCTAGCTCATCAGGATGTATGCCCAAGCATAACCAGGCAAGTTTTCAACTTGGTCCAACCACCTCGTCCTGGGTCTGCCAAGCGGTCTTCTACCTGATCGAATCGCTTTCAAAACACCGAAGCATAGCCCTTTTCGTTTGAAGAATCAGCAGCTAAATGTTGAGTTCTGCAATCAAGGCAAATAAAACACGTGTTGTTTAATCTCAATATTATATTCAACTGTCTAGAGTATATTTCATTATTTCATTTTTTCATACAAAATGACCAGTTTACTTTAAACAATAAATTGACAGGTAAAATTACAAGGTTGTTTTATGCATTACATTCCTCCGCTCGCTTGTGGCCATGTTGTGAATTAAGTGGTGTAGTGAAAGTTTCTCCTAAGTAGCTTCTCTGTTCGTTACTGGGGTGTGATTGTCAATGTCAACTGTTAATTCAGAATTGATTCCAATTTGTTGTCGCTGCTCCCTATTATTATTGTTGTCATTGTTAAATTGTTCAGCTTCAATAATTGGCGATGAATATCTTATTCTGTTTTTATTTCCAGGTTCTTTTAAGATGTTTGCTTTATTGCTTTGTTCATTCCTGTAGAAACGCTTGAAGTAGGAAGAAATTCTTAGCTGTATTTTATCTCGTTCTAGTCTTCTTGCCCAGATTTGAGATCCGATGATTTTGATGATTTTAATCGGCACAGGCTTATACGGTGGATTTAACTAGCTAACTGCCATTTGTTTGCAGAGAACTTCATCTCCAATTTTGAATTTAGTATCTTTTGTGTATCTACGTTTGTCAGCATATCGTGTGTATTTAATCTTACTGTTTTCTTTGTTTTGTTTAGCGATGGAAGGAAATTATTCATCTTCCTGTTGAACATCAACTCATGTCCATTTAAGACAGACCTTAGCAAAATGTCTTTTCTTTTTGCAGAGTTACAAAGAATATTCCTTAGGTTTCTTGTTTATTTTTTTTTTTGTTCTGTATGCATCTTGGTTGCTTGCACTTGTGCGCCTTCATACTGTTCAGGTTGTTGTTGTTCCTGTTGTACTTCGATTTTGATTGCATGCTCTTCAGATATTTTATACTTTTTGGCTCTTGTAATAGTTTCTGAAGAGTTGGTTTTGAAATGCAAAATCTCTAAGCCTATGCTATTGATTTCATTGTCCCTGTCTGTGAAATCACAATTGGAACTTAATTTTAAAATTCAGGCATAAAACTGACCCACTTTTTCGTTTGGATTTTCTTTTGCCTGCCGAAAAGAATATATCTCGAACTGCACGTTTTTATTGGACGAAAAGTTTTTACTGTTGTTGAAACACCTTTTTCGTCGATTATTACCTTTGTTGTTTCGCCTGTTGTTGGCTCTGGTAAATTGTGCATAATGCAAATTAAATTCTTTTACCAAATTTCGATTTAAAAAAAAACGACTTGTTGGTCGTACTGCTGCGGATCGAGTGAACTGCTCTGCCGATTGACCGGGGTGGTTATATGTTCTCCTATCATAAATTATGTGTGTGTGGGTAGTTTTGTGTTCTGGTGCTCACTTCTTGAGACGATGCGCAAGTATTGTGTTATTTATTGCTTTGTTCATTCCTGTAGAAACGCTTGAAGTAGGAAGAAATTCTTAGCTGTATTTTATCTCGTTCTAGTCTTCTTGCCCAGATTTGAGATCCGATGATTTTGATGATTTTAATCGGCACAGGCTTATACGGTGGATTTAACTAGCTAACTGCCATTTGTTTGCAGAGAACTTCATCTCCAATTTTGAATTTAGTATCTTTTGTGTATCTACGTTTGTCAGCATATCGTGTGTATTTAATCTTACTGTTTTCTTTGTTTTGTTTAGCGATGGAAGGAAATTATTCATCTTCCTGTTGAACATCAACTCATGTCCATTTAAGACAGACCTTAGCAAAATGTCTTTTCTTTTTGCAGAGTTACAAAGAATATTCCTTAGGTTTCTTGTTTATTTTTTTTTTTGTTCTGTATGCATCTTGGTTGCTTGCACTTGTGCGCCTTCATACTGTTCAGGTTGTTGTTGTTCCTGTTGTACTTCGATTTTGATTGCATGCTCTTCAGATATTTTATACTTTTTGGCTCTTGTAATAGTTTCTGAAGAGTTGGTTTTGAAATGCAAAATCTCTAAGCCTATGCTATTGATTTCATTGTCCCTGTCTGTGAAATCACAATTGGAACTTAATTTTAAAATTCAGGCATAAAACTGACCCACTTTTTCGTTTGGATTTTCTTTTGCCTGCCGAAAAGAATATATCTCGAACTGCACGTTTTTATTGGACGAAAAGTTTTTACTGTTGTTGAAACACCTTTTTCGTCGATTATTACCTTTGTTGTTTCGCCTGTTGTTGGCTCTGGTAAATTGTGCATAATGCAAATTAAATTCTTTTACCAAATTTCGATTTAAAAAAAAACGACTTGTTGGTCGTACTGCTGCGGATCGAGTGAACTGCTCTGCCGATTGACCGGGGTGGTTATATGTTCTCCTATCATAAATTATGTGTGTGTGGGTAGTTTTGTGTTCTGGTGCTCACTTCTTGAGACGATGCGCAAGTATTGTGTTACATTACGATACTCCAGTTTCTGGCGATGAAATTATAGTTTTACTGCCTCCAGATGTTGCGGTTGTTTCCCAAATACGTTTAAAGTCACGTACACTTTTTGAATGGTCATCTCGAGCAAGTGGAGTGAGGATTCGGTGTGTTAACTTGCTTTTTGTCTATCGATGTCGTTCGCAATTAAAATGTTTTCAAACCGGCATTGGTGGCATCCTCATTGTAGTTGAAAAATGGAATTCTGCTTCCCTCCAATTTGAATTATGTTTTTTCTTGTTTTTCTCTTTTAACCCTTGTCGCCAAATGTAGTATTGTTGTTTGTTAAAGATTGAAAAATTAAAACGGTCAAGACCAGTAAAACACGTGTTGTTCAATCTCAATATTATGTTCAACTCTATAAAATTACCAGGTTGCTTTAAACAATAATAAAAATAAAAATAAAATGTAGTATTGTTGTTTGTTAAAGATTTAAAAACTAAAACGGTCAAGACAAGTAAAGCACGTGTTGTTCAATCTCAATATTATATTCAACTCTATAACATTACCAGGTTGCTTTAAACAATAAATTGACAGGTACAATTACAAGGTTGTTTTATACATTACAAATTCCTAGCACACTGCGGTGTTTCCCACCCTATCTTGGCGAGTAATTCCCACAACATCCCGAATTTATCTTGGCATTTGACACCAAGCTCGTACTTTCTGATTACAGATCTACCAAGGTGTTTCAAAACTGACCCTGCTTGACAAATCCTACAGGAAAGTTCAGAATTACTTTACCCATCTATTCTGAAAAAACCTGAGATACTCAAACTTCCCCACCTGCTTCAATGGGACTGCACTTATATGTAGAGTACATTGAACAGGCGTTCTGCAAATTACCACAACCTCCGATTTGTCCACATAAACCTTTAGTCCAGCATCAGTACATGCGGCCACAATTCTATCGAGTGTGCGCTGGAGTCATCTGCAAAAAGAGGATGACACCCTCATGTGCATAATGAACACCTTCTTTTCACGCAGGATGTTTGTGGAGTGCAGCGGCTTGGAGTGGCGGCTGGAGGTGAGAAAAGAACCGTGTGATTTTAAACACCCGGCGTTCAAGAAGCCATCAGAGAGAAAGAGGAAGATAAAAGGATTAGAATCTCTTACTCAATCTTCTTCTCGTGACTGGTACACAGAGTCGCGAAGATCTTACAAATTTGCTGCTAAGAGCTTTCTTGGAAGAAGTTCGGCGAAAAGTTGGAAAGCGACCATAGATCAGCGAAGAAGGTGTTCTGGCAATCTATTCGCCGACTCAGGGGAAGAAAATTTAACATCATCGAAGGAGTCTAATCCAAAGATTGTGTGCTGCTTTCCAATGAAGTGCACATCTTACGCAGATTGAATCCATAAAAGTTGGCTAATCCGCCTGTTTGGATGAAATCCGGCATGTAATGCTCAAGGCAATGGGTAAAGAGGGAGTTTTATGGCCATTTCGTGTCATTAAAGTGACCAGGTAACGACGTGAGACATCTGGCGATTGGTAAAGTGGGGTGATTATTCCTCTTTTCAAGAAGGGGGACAAAATAGATCAACTGGGTCAGTTGCACGAATGTGATGTCTTACTATCAGAGTGGAATTTAGATAAATGACAACATAAGTTTGCAGATATCATTTCCAAAATTGTCCATGTATGTTGAAAATATCCGCAAAGCTGCTTCTAAATCCAGAAATATGTACTTCATTAATTAGTATTCGGATGTCCATGGATTTTAATCAAACCGGTATTTAGACAATTATTAGGCAATTTCTATCGTGTGTCAAATCACGTTATTAAAACTAACATATTCGATTTGGTGTTTCAAATCATTCCATAAATGTAACTTCGTGTATCAAATCACTTAAAATTTATTAAATTTTACAATTAAAATGTAATTGTAGAAAATTGAAATACTTTCATTTTATATAATTTCTTTAAGTTTTAAAACGTCAGAATATATTTAGTTAACCAATACAAGAAATACAGAATTTATCTGTCTGCCTATTTAGTTACTTCTTTTCTCCAATTGTATATTTATTTATTTATATACGAATGAGTATGTACATTTACATCACCTAATTATAAATCAAACATATTTTTGTATTTATCGTATCTTTTAGGCAAGACGTAATTTCTGTGAATACCATTATCTATCATAAATAAATGTATCTATCGAAATGAATAATAATACATATATTGTTTACTTTTTAGTTACTTGGAAATATAAAATTACTGATTGAAGCATCTTCCATTCTTATGAATCAATACGCTTTGGTTACCACGTATGACAACGCATCAACCTCGGAATCTTCTATCTTACCGGATTCTACAAGACAGTTTTCGAAAACCGAAAGTGCCAATGGTACATCATGTTCAATATCGGCTGAACCACATTCAACTGAAAGCGAATATCCACGTTCTGAAGAAATGCATATTGAAAGTTTACAAAAGGGAAATAACAACGATGTAACAATCGAAGATATTGGGCGAGAAGATTTTACTGATCGTTTGGAAGGAGGCAATACGTCTGAACTTAGTGAACTTCGAAAGCGAAGGCTGAAGTATTTGCACGAGGCAGCGAATATGTAAATTCATAAAATAAATATCCATTTGAAAAAGAAAAAGTAACCAATTGTTTTCATATATTGGCAGTTTAAATACACATACAGTGAAACCTCCTAATTGAGGTACTCTACGGGACTGAGAAAATTTGATTGTACCAATGTGGAGGTTACCCTAAATTAGAGATGTAACTTGATCAAATACCTGATACCGGGTATTGGGTATATAATTTGGCCGGATATCCTGCTGAATATATTGTCAACGGCAGTGGTTAACCAATTTATTGGGTTATTGACCTTTTTGTAGTTTTTATTTATTACGTATATATATTATAAATACTGCGATAGGTTCATGTTTATTAAACTAAAATATGAAGTGAAATTAAAATGGCGAACAAAAGATCTACAATTTGAAAACATTTTGAAATCTGTGACGGTGACTGCAAGTTTGCTGTATGTTCGCAGTGCAGTTCGAGGATTTTCGTGAAGGAACGGGAATAAAATAGGTGGTACATCTTTGAAAAATCACATAAAATTCAAACAGGCAAAAGCTTCCCATTCAAAAGCAAATCCATGCCATCTACAAGTGCATCATTTGTGTCTGTAACTTAGGCAGAAACATTGGAAATAATTAATTTGGGACGGGCTATTTTCTGAAGCCGACTAGTATAAATGCAATCGTCTTTTACCGGCTAATGCCGACAAACTCATATTCATCCAAGATTAGGTAAGGTAGGTTAAATAAGAGTGGTAACTATCTCTAGGGTAGCCACACATAGGCCAAAAATAGGTGTGTTACCTCAAGATCTAGTAGAGCTGACTGATGCTAATACTACTTAGTTCTGTCAAGTTATACAAGAGGGCATTGCAGTTGCAAAGAAAGTGTGAAATGGTTTCTTCTTGCTCTTCATCCCTACACCTTCTACAGAAGTCGTTATAGGGTATACCTAGTCATGAGGCGTGAATTCCAGTGGCGCAATGCATTCGAATAATACCAATGAGACCTACTCTTTCGCCCATCTGTGAAAATTCGCAGAGTGCCGTTTAGCGTCTGGCGTTCAGACGTCCAGTAGAAGATCTGGGAAGTTTGCTGGTTGAGAAGTTTTTCTCGAAGATAAGCTTAGGTATTGTGGGGTCGGTGTTTCCTGTTATGGATCCAAATTTATCAAAGATGGTAAAGTGTCCGGAGCTGAGCTCCTTCCAAATACGCAGTGATTTTATTTAATCGCCGTACTAGCAGCGACCTGCTTGCCGATGGGGTCTATCGGCGAGAGGTTCAGAAGTGTACTTAAAGCTTGGGAGGATCCGCTACACCCTTTTAAGCAATTTGCAGTAGATGTCTTTGTCTAACGAAGTCCATTAGATGGCGATGCCGCAGTAGTATGGTCCTGACTGCCGATACGTATAACTTTTTTACAACAATGTAGAGCAGTACAGGGTCTATTCTTGACGCGTTCCTGGATACTGAGTTTCCAGCTAAGCTTTGCGTCTAAAATGTGGTTCAGGAATTTGGCACTGTTGCTTAGTTCTAAAAGAACTCCCCGGATAATAGCTGGAATGAAGTCAGGAATTTCGCAATTCTGAAAAAGAGAACCAAATGACATCTTCCAAAGTCTAGGTACGTGTCATAGTTCGAGACTTTTCTGCGATATGGTGACCAGTTGGAGGGAGATTAGATTAATGACCTGCTGTACCTTATCAAGAAAGATGCCATCAGGTTACTGCCATTTTGTATGGTTTGAAAGTGTTAATAGCCTAAATTACAGTACAGGTTGGACTACTATCCTTTTGAATTTACTAACTGAACCCTATCGTAGCTACCTGGAAAGTGAGTATCAATAGGAAGTCCCCGACTTTCCGTGATGCAGGTAGTCCGTCTGCCCTTTGAATTAGGCCAGGTATTTTGTTGGCTGATGCCAATACCTTCCGCAGTCTAGAGGTATCGAGACTTCTTCAATTTTACCACAGAAGAGTCTCCAAGATAACCTTTTTGCTTTCGCCAGCTCAGTTTTGAAGGTGTTGAGAACTCTCTAATAGGAGCCCCAATCGGCATTACTGCGGGTGCTTTCGGCTTTATTGAAGAGCTTCCTGCAACAATTTCTAAGTTGGTCTAATTCTGATCGCCACCATGGGGGTTTGGGTGTCCCCCTTACTACTTTGCAGATGGGACAGGAGTTGATCAGAGCTTGATGCATGATCTCGGTGAGTTTCTTCACTGAGGAATCAGGATTGGAGTTCTGCGCCTTGAGTCAGTCCACATATCTGATCGTTAACTATCCAGGGTTCTTGGATCAGGCCAATTTGATCCGCCTTTTTCTGGTGCCAGAGGATAAAGGCAGCCGAGGGAGCGGTGGCGGTAAATACTGCCGAGGGAGACAAGATCCCGAAGCTCTGTTTTGGGTGATGGCTCCAAGACACCTTGTCCCCCACCTTCACATCCATCCGGGTTATAACGGTTGGCAACGCTTTCACGTTATCGACGGATTTAGAGGTGGATTGGTTTAGGTTCCTCCGTGGCTGGGACTCCTTGTTGATGACTACTACAGCCGCTCTGGGGTACTCCTTGGGTTCCTCAAGCTTTGCAATTTTGCATTTATGGGTTGGCAGATCTGGATTGCATGCCCGCTTAGGTTAGGTTAGGTAAATGTGAATGCCGGAACTTAAGCAGTTTTGGCTCACTTAGATCCTGATTGGATCCATTGTGATGCACTACTATGCTGGTTTGCAACTACTTAGTGTTTTTTTTTTAATAATTGCCTGGAATATACTGCAAAGGTTAGGGAGTTGACGGGGCAGGGGGAAAGAGATTTCCTGCGATGACGCTAATACTCCCACTCCGGTGCATTCTTTCGTTTTAGAGGATACATCTGCGTATACTTCCAGATAGGCAGATTCTCTGACTAAGTCGAATGGCCAGTCTTCTCTATTTGGGATAAGTGTTTTGAACCAATATTTGTAGTCTACGACGGGCGCGATATAATCGGTATGCTTTGGAATGTTTGCATTCTTGATTGCATCCATTTTATTTTGTATTTTTTGAATTAATTTTTATTTATCAATTCATTATGTACTTACATACTACACAAAAATCCTTAAAATTAGTTGGTCGAGCAATGATTCTATTTTAACTTACTGGCCCTCTGCGGGCTCTCTAAGCTAAACTTAATCTTAATCTATGTCTTTCGACTTAACCTAACAATGCTTTTTTAACTAAAAGAAAATAAATTAATGTGTACAATTTAATATTAAGAAAAATTTGCAAAAACTTAATAACTGAAAATATTTTTTTATTAAAACCTATATACTAACTCACGTACCGCCTAAAAATAATTTAAACTAACTTAAGCTAAGCTACATACATATATATTTACGTATTTATATTGTATACAATATATACACATAGGTACACGCCTATGTAAGAGTGTGTATACTATTCTTCATCAAGCGGCACGGATAACTTCAGCATCATTATCTGAAGTTTTTTTTTTCACTGCCTTGCAGCGGATTGCATATTTGTTAGTACCTTTATTTTTTCTTATGCTAAAGTTGTCAATACATGCGGCCGTCCTACAAATTTGTAGTATGTCCTCCTCGATAAAGTTGATACGTCGTACTTTTTCTTTTGGTGTACATGTCCTTTGGTGTACTGCTGGATGCTGTTGTTGCTGCGCTGCAGTCTTTTCCTGCTGCTTCGGCTGTTGCTTGGTGATGTTGCTGAGCTGATTTTTCTTGTTGCTGATTCTTCTGCGTTTTTGCAGATTGCTGTCGTTGTTGCTGTATTTAGCTTTGCGGTTGATTGTGTGGCAACTGTTTTTGTTGTTGCCCGGAGGTAGTACCCTTTGTTCTTTCTCTTTCTTTCTTCTTGCGAGAGTACTTGCACGGAGGTTTCTGATCTCGTGGAGGAGTTTTTGCGTCTCCTCCCTCAGATCAGTCACCTTCTCTTCTTTGGAGCGAATTATTGCCTCCACTTCTCCTCCTTATGCTTGCTGCGAATCTTCCCTCCTTCCCATGGGACACATATGAATATGCGTCTTCTTCTGCATCGGCCTCGTGCGATGTCTCGTTCGATGCCGTAGACGCTGCACTTTCTTCCTCTTGAGTTTTAACGGTTGACGAGTTGGTGTTGCGTCGTTTCGAACTGGAGGAGGTCTGTTTTTTCCTCCTCCTCTTCGTTGTGCCATGTCTAGGCACCGTGTCACGGCTGTGAGTTCTACATACTTGACCACGCTCTTGTTGCGGATCCACTTGTTACATGCACTACTTTACTTTGTTACGAAATCGAACTGATGATTATATCCCAGTGACTTACACTCTGTATTTTGCTCAAACGGCTACATTACCTCAGCCTAATCGCACCGTGTCACGGCTGTGAGTTCTGCGTACTTGACCACGCTCTTGTTGCGGATCCACTTGTTACGTGCACTATTTTACTTTGTTACGAAATCGAAACACGTGTGTACTGTTGAACGGTCTGTGAACGACTGATGATTTTATCCAAGTGACTTACACTGCATTTTGCTCAAACGGTTACATTACCTCAGTCTAATCGCTGCCTTGGTAGCCGTCAGTTTCCTTGGCAGGTGAAGGTGTGGACCGGAGTGCACCCGTAATGCCAGCAGTTTCGTAGTGTTTGCCACCAAACAAGGATACCATATATTTAGTCTGACGATTGCCCGTGTGTCATTGTACTTTACATCTTTTCGTGAACAGTACGAGCTCTGCCTTGGATGGGTTAATATCTAGACCAGCCCTACCCGTCCATTTGTCTTACTTAGTTAGTGAGATATCCATTATGTTTCTACTGGTATCGAAATTTGCCTATTACAATAATGACTATGTCATCTGCGTAGGCTATTGGCTTGCAGCTTTCATGACTAAGTTCTTTAAGAATTTCATCTACCACTAGCATCCAGAGAAGCAGTGAAAGTACTCCACCTTGCGGGGTACCCCTGAAAACTCTTCTCATTATGCTGTAGTGTCAAGCTCTGTACAATACTTCTACGGGACAACACAGTCTTTATCCAGTCTCGAATACTCTCTATTACTTTACTCCAATACTTGTAGTTAAGGCGTTATTTATCGCATCACATTTGACGTTATTAAAAGCTCCCTCTATGTCATCGCGTATTCTATGTTGTCGAAGGATTTTTTAATGATATCCGTTGATCTAGCAGTTTGGACGCTAGTGTAGAAGTGAAAGCCGATGCAGCAGCCTCTTCCATTTCCTTGACCACCTTCTTGGCTCAGGCCATGGATCTTTTTTTTGTTCTCTCTAGATGATGGCTGCAACTTAGCTTCATGTCTCTTCATAGGAATACTTCCCAAGAGTCATGGAGTATAAGTACTAATTTTGTAGCTTAAATAATCAATGTTAATATAAAAGATCATTTCGAAATTTTTATGTCTTATTTTACCAATCCAGTTCTGGCCAATAACTGGTTCTCTATCTGACATCAGGCCGGATAAGAAAACAAGTTGGCGAATTGCCGGATAACGGATACTAACCGAATATAATAAAATTACGCCAAATAACGTTCTGTCCCAATTATACATAGCTGTCTGAAGTAATATGATTCTGAAGTTTGAACTATCCATTATAAATTATTAGATTAATATATGAAACATATTATAAGCACTACTAAAATAAATGAGTGCTTTGGGGCAACATAGCAAGCTTAAGGATTTTTTTAAACGAGGAAATCGCCTATTTGTACGCTTGTACAAATGTGCCCCCTATGACACTTAATTCCACTACGATTGCTTTAGAAAACATATTCGTTGTTGGGAAAGCAACCTCCAAATTGGGACAGAAAACAAAATGAAGTAAAAACCTCAGAAAAATGAAGTACTGAAGAGATATGCAACTTCAACATAACTTGCTCTATGGTATCATTTGACAGCATTTTTATAACATCTTCATAGACGGGCGTCTGTGAATACGTGTGAATTAAGCGAATCTTGACTTGTGGTGAACTGTGGTAGACTAGGGGTTTTTCACTGGAAAGTTGCATATCTCTTTAGTAGTTCATTTCTGGTAGAGACTACAAGTATCAGAGCTGATTGTAGATCAAATTCAGAATACTAATACATATTTTCTATAAATATGCTTATATTGTTAATTATTAAATCATTTCCTTATTTATTCGTTTACCATAGCGGACACTTATTTATTAATTTGTTTATTAATATAATTTTATTGGAGGCTTTGCTTGTATATTCCTCCAATTGCGATAGATAACCTTACTTTGGTTTTTGTTATACAGAAGTTATACCTAATTTTATTACAGATTTTCTCTATTAAAACAATATAAAAAATATTAATTATAATAACAATATGAGTAGAGCTACAGCCCGTGGAGGGCAATGCCTAGCTTCTTAACAATCACTCGTATTGCGCGTGGTATTGTTCTCTCATTTGCTTAAGGGACCCACAGTTTTATTCCGACTCCAAACGGCCAACTTTGAGAAGTTTACTCTTTGAGCATTGTGAGTAGCTCGAAAGAGGTGAAGTCGTCAAAATTATTTTTGGTCGTACCTATCGGGCATTGAACCCAGGCAGTGAGTTTCAGTTGCGTAGGGGCAAAGTATCAACACAACTTGCTCACTTCAAATAAGCAAGTGGTGGACGCAGAAACGTGAGAGTATGAAATGGTACTCAGCAATATCCTCACCAATTCTTCGGAGTTGTTTTACCTTCTTCAACGCCCAAGTGTATGACAGAGTAGAAAGGCACCCTAAAACACGGCCATAATGAATCGATACCAGAAGCTATCAACCCACGAAAATCCGCATTCCTGTGAAATTTTTTAAATATTGCCGATTGTATACTGAGTCCATTATTCTACGTAAGTTTAATAAAAAAACGACATTTGATATTTTCAAAAATAGAAAAAAAAAACGCACTGCGGTGTTTTTCACCCTATCCGGGCGAGTAATTTTCACAACAGTACGGAGAAATATTAGCTTTAACAGCACGCACGGCCTTTCTGATAACAGATTTAGCAAGGAGTTTGAAGTCTCCACGGAAAAGTCTACGCTAAGATGTTGGAAGAAAAATTATGTCATCTAAGTTGAATCTGGTTTAACCCCTCTATATGTACAACATTTTCAAGCAAACGCAGACCCTATAATCAGGGTGACGAAGAGTAATGATAATTTTTTAAACAAAGTTATTAACAAAAATTATTTGCAAGTAAATACTTCAGCTTTTAAGGATTGGAATCAACTTGGTCAGTTGCACGAGTGTGATGTCTTACTATCAGAGTCAAATTTAGATAAATGACACCTTAAGTTTGCAGAGATCATTTCCAAAACTGTCCATAGATTGAATGTCCGCAAAGCTGCTTCTTCTACATCCAGAAATATGTACAAAGTCTTGAACTCGAATCTAGGGTCAGATCTTAATTTCTTTATTAATACGTATTCGGATGAAGTCTTTAGCATGGTTTTCAGGACCAGAGTTGAAATCTTTAACCTAAATTTCATGCCTAATTGCGAGAATCTTCGTGAACTTTGTGGATTGTGCAACATAAGATAAAATGATGTCTATGATATCAATGATATCTATGATATGATATCTTAGTTATCGAAATAGATTTTTTTACTCAAACTTGATTTAAAAAAATTATTGCAGTTAATATTTGAATACAATCTTTAAAATTGCAATCTCGATTTAATTTCTGTCTTTGTTTTTCTTTTTGCCTTGTTATACATCGTGTGTCACACAATCACGTTATTAAAATTAACTTTTTCAATTTGGTGTTTCAAATCATTCCAAAATTGCAACTTTGTGTATCAAATCACTTATAATTTTTATCATTTTAAATTAGGAACAACTTGGTAATGTAATTGTAGAAAAATGAAATATTTGCATTTTAGATAATTTCATTCAATCAAGATTGCCATGTCTTATTTCTTTTTAAAATATATTTTGTAAAACCAATACAGGAAATAAAGAATTTATCTGTCTACCAATCTATTTTTTGTTGTCTTTGTCTGTCGAGGTAGCTCTAAGTTTAGTCTAAGTCTTGACGTGTAATAATTCGGTCGAATAAATCAAATTGTTTCGATATAGTAAGTCGGGTCGTTGAGGGGAGGCTCAGCCTCCCCATCCGCTTTTTTTTTTTTTTTGTATGAATCCCCTTATGGGATTCGTTAACTGGCGCCCGAGCAGGGACGGCTCTGTATACGACATCTCCTTTTCTCTGTGACACGCTCAGATCCTCTAACCAGGTTATAAAGTCAATGCGTTCCATTGAACAAAAAGCCTAGTCCCCATGAGAGCACTGCGCTTATTAATCGACCATTCACGAGCATCCAATCGTACCCATGAGAACACGAATGGAAGTCAAAAGGGAATTAAGGGGATTCGTGTGAAGCAATCGTGCCTCAGTAGGTAGCGTGCATTTTAATGTTCGCGTACAAAAAGGATAACACGATCCTTTTCCTTCGAAAGGGATTTAGATATTTAACTTTTAGTTTTTCTTTGTTTTCTTTGTTTCTCTCTCAAAGATAATACGGTGGTGTTCTTTTTACGTAAATCATATAATAATCTTATACGATGTGTGGTGCTGTGAAATTCCTAATGTATGAAATCCATGAGCAAAGGAAGAAAGCAAATTAGTGAAAATTATAAAGAGAATAATAAGAAGAAAGAAATTGTTGAGAGAAAAAAAAAAAACATACCTAGATCTAAATGTAATTTAAAGTGGTAGTAAGAATTAGAACAATCAAGACTCCTTTTTAAATAAAAAATTATAGTTAGTGGCAGATTGCATAAGCAACGTAAAGGAAAGGAAAGAAAAGGGTGTACTACCTACGTAAAGGTTATAAAAAGAAGAAGCCAACCAAATTGTACCGCTCTAGTGAAACGAAAAGATTTATAAGGAAAAAAGAAGAAGAAAGCAGGAAAAATCCGTTTTTGTGTAACAAAAAAAAATAGTTTTTGTGCAGAGCCCAAGTGTGAAATCTACACAAGTATAAAATATAAAAAATTGGGAAGTGTTGGTGAATTTAAGAAGATTGAATATTCAATTTCACATTTGGCAACTACTTCTGACGTAAGATTATAATAACTATTATGGATGCCATATATAAGTCGATAACCGATCAGTTAGTGCCATCTTAGGACAGATACAAGAAATGGATGCTCGGTTAAGGAGCATAGAAACGAGACCGATGGAAGAGCCGGCAATTGTTGTTGAAAACGCAGAAATCGAACTCTGTGCTCCTAGAAATGAGTCTGATTTGAGGGATATCTCTCGTTTGCCAGACTGTGTAAAGGAGCTGCAAGTGTTTGATGGAAACCCTACCCAGTATGTAACGTGGGTACATACTGTTGAGGGGATGCTGAGGGACTTTGAGATAGTCAGGGCTAAGCCCATACATAGGGCTATATTCCAGCATATTAGGCAGAAAATAAGGGGGGCTGCCGATGCGGCCTTAGTTTCGTATAATATTTTTGATAACGATTGGCGAGCCATTAAACAGTATCTCTCTCTACCAGGGCTTTACCTGATGCTTACTCAGCCTGATTGGAGATACAAAATTTAAATTATAGGAATCATATGATTCACAACTCTGGAGCATCAAATACAATAACGGCATTAATCAGATGTTCAGGAAAAAATCGAGGCTTGTACTACCGCAAAAAAAAAATACTTCCATGCTCCTCAACAACAACGTTATTCGCCTCCAATGGAGAATACGCCTCCCCCAAGATCAACTGCACCAAAACCTCACGAAAAGATGGAGCTGGGGTCCACACAGTCTCGTAACGTGAACTACTCTAACGAGGAATGAATCTTCCTCGTGGTATGAATCCGTTTAAGAGGAAGTCATACTCGGATAACTACCCGCAAAAACAGCAGAGACTGTACCATGTAGAATCACGTCAGGAAGAACCTGATTCAAATTCCTCTCCCCATCCGTAGTTAAGAAAACATCATTCCCTCCAACTCATCTTGTTCACCCTTTCTATGTACATTCAGCTGGTGGTAAAGTTAAGATAGAAGACAAAGTCTGTGGTAGGTTCTTTCAATCCATTGGCAATAACACACTGCTAACATTTTACATATTGCCCGGTCTAAATTCCTTCGATGGACTCATTGGGGACGATTCTCTTAAAGAACTTGAGGCGGTTATTGAAAAAAAATATAACCATCCCATTGAAGGAGAAAATCTCCGGAGAAATAAACCTACTCTTTACTGCACCTCTTTTCGGACCTATTGATGCAAGTGAAACCATAAAAACCACAGTAGAGGCAGAACTTAAAACTAACACCGACGACCCGATTTATAGCAAATGCTATCCGTACCCCGCTAATATGAGGAAAGTAGTAGAGGACGAAATAAAGAAACTTTTAGCTGAGAGGATAATTCGTCCCTCGAAAAGTCCCTATAACTCCCCTATTGGGGTCGTCCCAAAGAAAACTAAATCATCGGGCGAGAAGCAGTACAGGATGGTGATTGACTACAAAAGGTTAAACGCCGTTTCGATTTCAGACACGTATCTAATCCCAGATATCAATTCTACGCTGGCCAATTTGGGCAGAGTAAGCTATTTCATCACAATATACCTCACCTCGGGGTTTCACCAGATTCCTATGAAGCCCAGTGAAGTGCCAAAGACAGCCTTCTCGACCATGAACGGCAAGTATGTATTCCTCAGAATGCCTTTCGGGCTTAAAAACGCACCCGCTATCTTCCACAGGATGATAGACGATGTGCTGAAGGAATACATCGTGAAGATTTGTTACGTCTACATCGATGATATAATTGTCTTCGGTCATGGCGATTGTGATCATCTTAAGAAGGTGGAAATGGTATTCGCGAAACTCCTGGAAGCTAACCTAAAAGTAAACCTCGAAAAAACTTACTTCATGAAATCAGAAGTCGAATTCCTCGGTTATATCATAACTCGTGACGTTATAGAAGCAGATTCAAAGAAATTAGCAGCTATTGAGAAGCTACGGCCTCCAGAAAATGTCAAGGAGCTGAGGAGCTTCTTACGTCTCACATCCTATTACAGGAAATTCATACGAGATTATGCTAGAGTAGCAGAACCCCTGACGAACCTAACACGAGGTCAGAATGCTCAGATCAAGGCAAGTCAATCAAGAAACGTGAAAATTATATTGAACAAAGAGGCATTGAAGGCTTTCAATGATTTGAAGACCTTGGTAATGTCATCGGAAATCTTTTCCTTTCCCGACTTCGAAAAACCGTTCAACTTGACAACGGATGCCTCGAACTACGCCATAGGGGCTGTGCTGTGTCAAGGGGACGTACACCTCTCGTTACTTGAACAAAACTGAGGAGAATTATGCGACGAACGAGAAAGAGATGTTGACAATTGTATGGGCCCTGGATAATCTTAGATCTTATTTCTATGGGGCGAAAAAGATTCGAATTCATACTTATCACCAACCATTGACCTTTGCATTCAGCAATCGAAATTTCAATGCGAAGTTGAAGCGGTGGAAATCTCGTATTGAAGAGTATAATTATGAGTTGGTCAAATATCGTGGCAGACGCACTTTCCTGACTCAAAACTGACGTCAACCATTTAACCGATTCATTGCGGGCTGAATTAGCACACAATGAAGATAACCCTGATGAGCGTTCTCTAACTGAAACTGCCAGTGAGAATAGCAGTATTAATACCGAGACTGCTAGTGAAGCACAATCATCATTGGGGACTGCCCATAGTGCTGACCAAGACAGCTCTGACTTGGTTCCGCATGTTGAGGCTCCGATAAACGTGTTCCGAAATCAGATTGTCATCAAGATTGGTAGGGGCCTAGAAATTCTAGAGGAGCCTCACCCGGGCTTTACTCGTCATTACTTTGCTTTAGATAACCAAGATAGCCGGAAACTGACTGATCTCCTCAAAGCCAAATTGAGACCAACTATCCTCAACGGTATCAAAATCCCGGAATCACATCTTCAACTGCTTCAGTAAATATGCCTGGAGCATTTCGCCAATTACAAACTGCGGATTACTCAAAGGAGGAAGGTCCTCATGAAGGAACATAGGAGAGCTCATAGAAACCCTCGAGAGAATCGGGAACAACAGCTGGAGATATATTATTTCCACAGCATGTCTACTCTAATTAAGAAATACTCGGGAACTTGTGAAATTTGTAAATTAAGTAAATACGCCAGGCATCCGAAAACGCCCGAATTCCAACCAACTCCTGTTCCATCATATGCATGTGAGATTCATGGATATCATGGAACTACAGTGCAATGAGTGAACTTTCTTAAGCCCCATTATCCTCAACTTCATCGAACTATTGGGCATTAGGTACTACCAAACGCCCGTCTATCGCAGTGAAGTGAATGGTCAAGTGGAAAGATTCCACTCCACCATACTAGAAATATATCGTTACCTGGAGATGGAATACAAAGACCTACGCGTTATATCGCAGTGGACAGATATAACAATAGCATACATTCTGTCACCAGCATACAGTAGAACCCAACGTATAAACTACCAAGATTTGTTAGAATACCGTATTAGAGTGAACAATGAATTGAGGAACAAGATAGAGAAGAAACAAAAAATGAACCTGCTTAGGTTTAATAACAAAAAAGGAGACATAGTGTACACTGCACGTAAGGGAATTCGTGCAATAAATAAACCCTTATACCGAAAAGAGGCTGTTACGAAAGATAGCAAAGTTACGGTGCTGACAACCTCTGGGCGAGGAATTCATAAAGCTCACCTTAAGAATGTGCGGCATAAGCCAGAACACCACCAAAATAAAACACAATGTAAAACTCAGTAAATTAAGGAAATCCCCGAGACACAACCCATACCATTATTTAATGAATCGTAATAACATTACGAATGCAATGTACAATGAATATATTATGACACAGTTGGGTAGAGCACGATTAAAAAAAAAGTTATTTTTGGCTTATATAAATAAGTATATTGAATTATATTATTCATTTTTATAAATCAAATTTTATAATTTTATAATATGATAATCAACTGATAATTGTATAGTTACATTTTGTAAGAGTGTTTGTAGAACTCATATAGAAATAAAAATTCAACATTTGTATTATCATATAAGAATTTCCCTAGTTTCATGTAAATATCCACAAGAGCAAGTTTTTACTTGCATCCCTCTTTTTAGAATTGCTGCCATGCTGCTTTCCTCCCTAGGCTATTAGCCAATTGTGACTATAAAAGAAGGCAGGGGGTGGATTGTCGATGGACATTTTAAATTAGTACACGTTATCAATTTAACTCAATTCGAAGACTTAGTGCAAGGTATAACCAAATCAACAATCGGGAACTTCCCGACAGAAAAGAGGACCACAATAGAATTTTATCTCAACAAAACGAACGACAGATTTCATCACTTATAGGTGAAAAACATCGAATCACAAGATCTATCAACTGGATTGGATCGGCCTGGAAATGGATTGCGGGGAATCTTGATGCTGCTGACTGGAATAGAGTATAGAATCATCGGTGAAATGAAAACTTTGCCTAATACCAACGCAATTGAAGCCGTAGAAAATGGACCACCATCCATTTACACGAATGGTTCAGTTCTCCTTTATGCCCTCTCTATGCCAAAGGTAAGAAGTGGCGAATTAAACTTACTTTCAACGAGAGTTTCTACTGATGGTCTACAGATTGACATGGACTACGATAAAATCTTAATTAATCATCAGGAAACCTATGGGATTATCAACGAATGCTTTTTATTAATAATCAGATGATCTGCAATACTAAATCATTACAAAATCTTGAAGCGGACAGCTGTATTCCACGGCTTTTAAAGGAGGGCAGACTACATGTACGTTCCGCACTAACACACTGGAGATAAATTAACTAATCAAGGAAGACACAATTTTCCTTACGAACTTCATTGGGCAATTGATCTCAGAAAACAACTCAAGGGTCCTTAATGGTACTTACGTTATCCAATTGATTGACGAAACAAACAAGTTAAATAATAGAACATTTACAAGCTCTTCCTACTCGCTTACTCAACTACTCTCATTGGTCTTAACGAACATCACGAAGCGGGTGCGAAAGATCGATCTGGAACATGTACACAGCATCAGTGTTAAGAACATTGCTCAGCTGAAGGACCTGAAAAATCAAGCTACAGACCTCTCCTTAACAACTGTGGGGATTATAGTAATAATAGCAGTCGTAGCCTGGATTATCTGGCGAAAAATTAATCTCAACCCTAACCTACCATCTGTAAATCTGCATAACGTCGTACTTGATCCCAGGATCAATTCAGAAATTCAAACAGCAGCCGAATCACATTCGTTCCGAATCTGGTCGTCTGCATCTGACGTCACACATGATCAACGGGACGCAGATCTTTAAAGAGGGAGGAGTTAACACGACGCACTTGACCTTGATCCCAGTGGAAGGTAATAGTCTGTACGGGAATTGCTGACACAGTTTGTTCAGGTGCATATTTGTTCCCACGACACGCACTGGGATCATGTTGCGTCGCTCCGGATACACGCGCCGACATGAAAATGATGAGTTAGCCTCATTGTCCGCGTTTTTTTTTTATGAATCACCTTAAGGGATTCGTTAACTTGTATTTATTTGTTTATATACAAAGATACATATTTACATCACTTAATTATAAATCAAACATATTTTTTTAAAAACGACCCAATCAAATATGTTAAATAACTTAAATGAATGTTTTTTTCCTTGTTATCATATTTATTGCAAAAGTCAATTCTATATTCTTTAAACACAATTGCATAGATAGATCATTGACTAATTTCTCGTATCTCTGAGGCAAGCTGTGCCAATGAACGTAATTTCTGTGTTTACTATTATCTGTGATAAATAAATGTATCCATAGAAATAAATAAATAATACATATATTGTTTACTTTTTAGTTACTTGGAAATATCAAATTACTGATTGAAGCATCTTCCATTCTTATGGATCAATACGCTTTGGTGACCACGTATGACAACGCATCAACCTCTGAATCTTCTGCCTTACTGGATTCTACAAGAAAGTGTTCGAAAACCGAGAGTGCTAATGGTATATCATGTTCAATATCGGCTGATCCATATACAATTGAAAACGAAAATCCACATTGAAAGTTTACAAAATGGAAATACCAACGACGTAATAATCGAAGATATTGGGCGAGAAGATTTTACTGATCATATGGAAGGAGGTAATACTTCTGAACTTCGAAAGCGAAGGCTGAAGTATTTGCACGAGTTAGCGAATATGTAAATTGATAAAATAAATATCCATTTGAAAAAGAAAAAGTGACCGCTTGTTTTAATATGTTGGCATTATAAATACACATACAGTGAAACTTCCTAATTGAGGTACTCCAGGGGACTAAGAAAATGCTATAGTGTCAATGTGGAGTTTCCCTGATTTGAGAGGGCATCTAAATTTGGAATGTAACGAATAGAGACTTGACCAAATCTCTGATACCTAATATGGGGTATATTATTTGGCCGGATATCCGGCTGAATATATTGTCAAGGGCAGAATATGTACAATATGTATAATAGATACTAGTCCGCGAACCATCTGGAGCTCTAAATAAAGCTGACTGATGCTAATTCTACTTAGTTCTGTAAATTTATAGAATTATGGAGCGTCTAGGTGACTGAATCGCGCGGGATTAGAGGGCATTGCAGTTGCAAAGAAGGTTTGAAATTTTCTTCTTCCTCTTCATCCCTACAACTTCTACAGAAGTCGTTGTAGGGGATATCTAGTCTTGAGGCGTGAATGCCAATGGCACTTTTCGGTAAGTTCTTCTTCATCTGGTAAGAGTGTTGAGGTGGTTGCCTTTCTAGCGAGTTCGTCTGCTTCGCAGTTCTCTGGGATGTCGCTGTGTCCCGGCATCCACATGAGTTGGGTTCTTAAATACTTGGCCAACTCGTTAAGAGATAAGCTTTTTTTCGTGGGGGTGGAAACCTTGCATTCTACTGATCCCTACTAAATAAACCAACTCCCTTGTAACTACCGCTAAGTATTACTTCACGAGTGACGGATTCGAGCTCTTTGCTTCGTCAAGTGGTCTTCAGCGAATTCGCGTTCCGCTGCCGTTCCAAATTCCTTAGATCGCACATTATTCGTACTGCTGCATCATTTACCGCATACATTCGGATTTCAGCGTATATTAAACTATATTTTCTGGTATTGGCCGTTCACAAAATTCTTCACGAAATAAAGCTCTATCGTTTTCTTATCGAGCACATTCTGAGAAAACGTGTTCCAAGTGCTCTAGCGCGTTTTTGCAGCGAGGTCAGGTCGGACTCGAATCACGGTTTCAACTCGATTTCTTCAAGCCGTTTCGCCACTACCACAACAGCAATATCGACCGTGAACCCTATAATAGATACTTCCCTAGGGACTGGGAGTCGTAGAATGTCGTCATAAATCACGTTCCACAGTAAAGGTCCTAACACTGATCCCTGGGGGACGCCCCCTGTAATTCTATGCAATTTCGCCCAGTCGTCGGAGTCGCAAAGGAGCAACCTATCGGTAAAGTAGCTCCTGATCAATCTTAATATGAGCCGCGTTAAAGCATTTTTAACGTCGAGCTTAACCATTTCGCAATACTTTTTTGTGCCTCCCTTCCATATTTTACCTTCTATGGCCGATTGGGCTTTGGCTATTATCGCGTCGATTGTTGATTGGCCGTTTGTAAAGCCGTACTAATGTTCTGCGAGTCTATTATTGGCTTCAATGATATGTTGTAATCAAACGCAGACCCTATAATCAGGGTGACGAAGAGTAATGATAATTTTTTAACCAAAGTTATTAACAAAAATTATTTGCAAGTAAATACTTCAGCTTTTAAGGATTGGAATCAACTTGGTCCGTTGCACGAGTGTGATATCTTACTATCAGAGTCAAATTTAGATAAATGACATCTTAAGTTTGCAGAGATCATTTCCAAAACTGTCCATAGATTGAATGTCCGCAAAGCTGCTTCTTCTACATCCAGAAATATGTACAAAGTCTTGAACTCGAATCTAGGGTCAGATCTTAATTTCTTTATTAATACGTATTCGGATGAAGTCTTTAGCATGGTTTTCAGGACCAGAGTTGAAATCTTTAACCTAAATTTCATGCCTAATTGCGAGAATCTTCGTGAACTTTGTGGATTGTGCAACATAAGATAAAATGATGTCTATGATATCAATGATATCTATGATATGATATCTTAGTTATCGAAATAGCTTTTTTTACTCAAACTTGATTTAAAAAAATTATTGCAGTTAATATTTGAAAACAATCTTTAAAATTGCAATCTCGATTTAAGTTCTGTCTTTGTTTTTCTTTTTGCCTTGTTATACATCGTGTGTCACACAATCACGTTATTAAAATTAACTTTTTCAATTTGGTGTTTCAAATCATTCCAAAATTGCAACTTTGTGTATCAAATCACTTATAATTTTTATCATTTTAAATTAGGAACAACTTGGTAATGTAATTGTAGAAAAATGAAATATTTGCATTTTAGATAATTTCATTCAATCAAGATTGCCATGTCTTATTTCTTTTTAAAATATATTTTGTAAAACCAATACAGGCAATAAAGAATTTATCTGTCTACTAATCTATTTTTTGTTTTCTTTGTCTGTCGAGGTAGCTCTAAGTTTAGTCTAAGTCTTGACGTGTAATAATTCGGTCGAATAAATCAAATTGTTTCGATATAGTAAGTCGGGTCGTTGAGGGGAGGCTCAGCCTCCCCATCCGCTTTTTTTTTTTGTATGAATCCCCTTATGGGATTCGTTAACTGGCGCCCGAGCAGGGACGGCTCTGTATACGACATCTCCTTTTCTCTGTGACACGCTCAGATCCTCTAACCAGGTTATAAAGTCAATGCGTTCCATTGAACAAAAAGCCTAGTCCCCATGAGAGCACTGCGCTTATTAATCGACCATTCACGAGCATCCAATCGTACCCATGAGAACACGAATGGAAGTCAAAAGGGAATTAAGGGGATTCGTGTGAAGCAATCGTGCCTCAGTAGGTAGCGTGCATTTTAATGTTCGCGTACAAAAAGGATAACACGATCCTTTTCCTTCGAAAGGGATTTAGATATTTAACTTTTAGTTTTTCTTTGTTTTCTTTGTTTCTCTCTCAAAGATAATACGGTGGTGTTCTTTTTACGTAAATCATATAATAATCTTATACGATGTGTGGTGCTGTGAAATTCCTAATGTATGAAATCCATGAGCAAAGGAAGAAAGCAAATTAGTGAAAATTATAAAGAGAATAATAAGAAGAAAGAAATTGTTGAGAGAAAAAAAAACATACCTAGATCTAAATGTAATTTAAAGTGGTAGTAAGAATTAGAACAATCAAGACTCCTTTTTAAATAAAAAATTATAGTTAGTGGCAGATTGCATAAGCAACGTAAAGGAAAGGAAAGAAAAGGGTGTACTACCTACGTAAAGGTTATAAAAAGAAGAAGCCAACCAAATTGTACCGCTCTAGTGAAACGAAAAGATTTATAAGGAAAAAAGAAGAAGAAAGCAGGAAAAATCCGTTTTTGTGTAACAAAAAAAAAATAGTTTTTGTGCAGAGCCCAAGTGTGAAATCTACACAAGTATAAAATATAAAAAATTGGGAAGTGTTGGTGAATTTAAGAAGATTGAATATTCAATTTCACATTTGGCAACTACTTCTGACGTAAGATTATAATAACTATTATGGATGCCATATATAAGTCGATAACCGATCAGTTAGTGCCATCTTAGGACAGATACAAGAAATGGATGCTCGGTTAAGGAGCATAGAAACGAGACCGATGGAAGAGCCGGCAATTGTTGTTGAAAATGCAGAAATCGAACTCTGTGCTCCTAGAAATGAGTCTGATTTGAGGGATATCTCTCGTTTGCCAGACTGTGTAAAGGAGCTGCAAGTGTTTGATGGAAACCCTACCCAGTATGTAACGTGGGTACATACTGTTGAAGCCCATACATAGGGCTATATTTCAGCATATTAGACAGAAAATAAGGGGGGCTGCCGATGCGGCCTTAGTTTCGTATAATATTTTTGATAACGATTGGCGAGCCATTAAACAGTATCTCTCTCTACCAGGGCTTTACCTGATGCTTACTCAGCCTGATTGGAGATACAAAATTTAAATTATAGGAATCATATGATTCACAACTCTGGAGCATCAAATACAATAACGGCATTAATCAGATGTTCAGGAAAAAATCGAGGCTTGTACTACCGCAAAAAAAAAAAATACTTCCATGCTCCTCAACAACAACATTATTCGCCTCCAATGGAGAATACGCCTCCCCCAAGATCAACTGCACCAAAACCTCACGAAAAGATGGAGCTGGGGTCCACACAGTCTCGTAACGTGAACTACTCTAACGAGGAATTAATCTTCCTCGTGGTATGAATCCGTTTAAGAGGAAGTCATACTCGGATAACTACCCGCAAAAACAGCAGAGACTGTACCATGTAGAATCACGTCAGGAAGAACCTGATTCAAATTTCTCTCCCCATCCGTAGTTAAGAAAACAACATTCCCTCCAACTCATCTTGTTCACCCTTTCTATGTACATTCAGCTGGTGGTAAAGTTAAGATAGAAGACAAAGTCTGTGGTAGGTTCTTTCAATCCATTGGCAATAACACACTGCTAACATTTTACATATTGCCCGGTCTAAATTCCTTCGATGGACTCATTGGGGACGATTCTCTAAAAGAACTTGAGGCGGTTATTGAAAAAAAATATAACCATCCCATTGAAGGAGAAAATCTCCGGAGAAATAAACCTACTCTTTACTGCACCTCTTTTCGGACCTATTGATGCAAGTGAAACCATAAAAACCACAGTAGAGGCAGAAATTAAAACTAACACCGACGACCCGATTTATAGCAAATGCTATCCGTACCCCGCTAATATGAGGAAAGTAGTAGAGGACGAAATAAAGAAACTTTTAGCTGAGAGGATAATTCGTCCCTCGAAAAGTCCCTATAACTCCCCTATTGGGGTCGTCCCAAAGAAAACTAAATCATCGGGCGAGAAGCAGTACAGGATGGTGATTGACTACAAAAGGTTAAACGCCGTTTCGATTTCAGACACGTATCTAATCCCAGATATCAATTCTACGCTGGCCAATTTGGGCAGAGTAAGCTATTTCATCACAATATACCTCACCTCGGGGTTTCACCAGATTCCTATGAAGCCCAGTGAAGTGCCAAAGACAGCCTTCTCGACCATGAACGGCAAGTATGTATTCCTCAGAATGCCTTTCGGGCTTAAAAACGCACCCGCTATCTTCCACAGGATGATAGACGATGTGCTGAAGGAATACATCGGGAAGATTTGTTACGTCTACATCGATGATATAATTGTCTTCGGTCATGGCGATTGTGATCATCTTAAGAAGGTGGAAATGGTATTCGCGAAACTCCTGGAAGCTAACCTAAAAGTAAACCTCGAAAAAACTAACTTCATGAAATCAGAAGTCGAATTCCTCGGTTATATCATAACTCGTGACGTTATAGAAGCAGATTCAAAGAAATTAGCAGCTATTGAGAAGCTACGGCCTCCAGAAAATGTCAAGGAGCTGAGGAGCTTCTTACGTCTCACATCCTATTACAGGAAATTCATACGAGATTATGCTAGAGTAGCAGAACCCCTGACGAACCTAACACGAGGTCAGAATGCTCAGATCAAGGCAAGTCAATCAAGAAACGTGAAAATTATATTGAACAAAGAGGCATTGAAGGCTTTCAATGATTTGAAGACCTTGGTAATGTCATCGGAAATCTTTTCCTTTCCCGACTTCGAAAAACCGTTCAACTTGACAACGGATGCCTCGAACTACGCCATAGGGGCTGTGCTGTGTCAAGGGGACGTACACCTCTCGTTACTTGAACAAAACTGAGGAGAATTATGCGACGAACGAGAAAGAGATGTTGACAATTGTATGGGCCCTGGATAATCTTAGATCTTATTTCTATGGGGCGAAAAAGATTCGAATTCATACTTATCACCAACCATTGACCTTTGCATTCAGCAATCGAAATTTCAATGCGAAGTTGAAGCGGTGGAAATCTCGTATTGAAGAGTATAATTATGAGTTGGTCAAATATCGTGGCAGACGCACTTTCCTGACTCAAAACTGACGTCAACCATTTAACCGATTCATTGCGGGCTGAATTAGCACACAATGAAGATAACCCTGATGAGCGTTCTCTAACTGAAACTGCCAGTGAGAATAGCAGTATTAATACCGAGACTGCTAGTGAAGCACAATCATCATTGGGGACTGCCCATAGTGCTGACCAAGACAGCTCTGACTTGGTTCCGCATGTTGAGGCTCCGATAAACGTGTTCCGAAATCAGATTGTCATCAAGATTGGTAGGGGCCTAGAAATTCTAGAGGAGCCTCACCCGGGCTTTACTCGTCATTACTTTGCTTTAGATAACCAAGATAGCCGGAAACTGACTGATCTCCTCAAAGCCAAATTGAGACCAACTATCCTCAACGGTATCAAAATCCCGGAATCACATCTTCAACTGCTTCAGTAAATATGCCTGGAGCATTTCGCCAATTACAAACTGCGGATTACTCAAAGGAGGAAGGTCCTCATGAAGGAACATAGGAGAGCTCATAGAAACCCTCGAGAGAATCGGGAACAACAGCTGGAGATATATTATTTCCACAGCATGTCTACTCTAATTAAGAAATACTCGGGAACTTGTGAAATTTGTAAATTAAGTAAATACGCCAGGCATCCGAAAACGCCCGAATTCCAACCAACTCCTGTTCCATCATATGCATGTGAGATTCATGGATATCATGGAACTACAGTGCAATGAGTGAACTTTCTTAAGCCCCATTATCCTCAACTTCATCGAACTATTGGGCATTAGGTACTACCAAACGCCCGTCTATCGCAGTGAAGTGAATGGTCAAGTGGAAAGATTCCACTCCACCATACTAGAAATATATCGTTACCTGGAGATGGAATACAAAGACCTACGCGTTATATCGCAGTGGACAGATATAACAATAGCATACATTCTGTCACCAGCATACAGTAGAACCCAACGTATAAACTACCAAGATTTGTTAGAATACCGTATTAGAGTGAACAATGAATTGAGGAACAAGATAGAGAAGAAACAAAAAATTAACCTGCTTAGGTTTAATAACAAAAAAGGAGACATAGTGTACACTGCACGTAAGGGAATTCGTGCAATAAATAAACCCTTATACCGAAAAGAGGCTGTTACGAAAGATAGCAAAGTTACGGTGCTGACAACCTCTGGGCGAGGAATTCATAAAGCTCACCTTAAGAATGTGCGGCATAAGCCAGAACACCACCAAAATAAAACACAATGTAAAACTCAGTAAATTAAGGAAATCCCCGAGACACAACCCATACCATTATTTAATGAATCGTTATAACATTACGAATGCAATGTGCAATGAATATATTATGACACAGTTGGGTAGAGCACGATTAAAAAAAAAGTTATTTTTGGCTTATATAAATAAGTATGTAGAATTGTATATTGAATTATATTATTCATTTTTATAAATCAAATTTTATAATTTTATAATATGATAATCAACTGATAATTGTATAGTTACATTTTGTAAGAGTGTTTGTAGAACTCATACAGAAATAAAAATTCAACATTTGTATTATCATATAAGAATTTCCCTAGTTTCATGTAAATATCCACAAGAGCAAGTTTTTACTTGCATCCCTCTTTTCAGAATTGCTGCCATGCTGCTTTCCTCCCTAGGCTATTAGCCAATTGTGACTATAAAAGAAGACAGGGGGTGGATTGTCGATGGACATTTTAAATTAGTACACGTTATCAATTTAACTCAATTCGAAGACTTAGTGCAAGGTATAACCAAATCAACAATCGGGAACTTCCCGACAGAAAAGAGGACCACAATAGAATTTTTTCTCAACAAAACGAACGACAGATTTCCTCACTTATAGGTAAAAAACATCGAATCACAAGATCTATCAACTGGATTGGATCGGCCTGGAAATGGATTGCGGGGAATCTTGATGCTGCTGACTGGAATAGAGTACTTTCCAGTGAAGAAAACATTGTTGCCAACAATAACCAACAATATAAAATTAATAACTGGGTCTTTAGTACCTTAGGGGAGACTACTAAGAAAGTTAATTGGATGATAGACCAATTTAATAATGAGATTAAATAAACATTGGCTGGACGATATGAACAAGATATTCTAAATGAAGCTATTACAATAAATAACAAGGTTAACGAAATAGTACGAGCCTGCCAAATGGCGAAAAGTGGTACAGTAAACACGAACCTCATGGATGAAGAGGAAATTAGTAGAATCATCGGTGAAATGGAAACTTTGCCTAATACCAACGCAATTGAAGCCGTAGAAAATGGACCACCATCCATGGTTCAGTTCTCCTTTATGCCCTCTCTATGCCAAAAGTAAGAAGTGGCGAATTAAACTTACTTTCAACGAGAGCTTCGACTGATGGTCTACAGATTGACATGGACTACGATAAAATCTTAATTAATCATCAGGAAACCTATGGGATTATCAACGAATGCTTTTTATTAATAATCAGATGATCTGCAATACTAAATCATTACAAAATCTTGAAGCGGACAGCTGTATTCCACGGCTTTTAAAGGAGGGCAGACTACATGTACGTTCCGCACTAACACACTGGAGATAAATTAACTAATCAAGGAAGACACAATTTTCCTTACGAACTTCATTGGGCAATTGATCTCAGAAAACAACTCAAGGGTCCTTAATGGTACTTACGTTATCCAATTGATTGACGAAACAAACAAGTTAAATAATAGAACATTTACAAGCTCTTCCTACTCGCTTACTCAACTACTCTCATTGGTCTTAACGAACATCACGAAGCGGGTGCGAAAGATCGATCTGGAACATGTACACAGCATCAGTGTTAAGAACATTGCTCAGCTGAAGGACCTGAAAAATCAAGCTACATACCTCTCCTTAACAACTGTGGGGATTATAGTAATAATAGCAGTCGTAGCCTGGATTATCTGGCGAAAAATTAATCTCAACCCTAACCTACCATCTGTAAATCTGCATAACGTCGTACTTGATCCCAGGATCAATTCAGAAATTCAAACAGCAGCCGAATCACATTCGTTCCGAATCTGGTCTTCTGCATCTGACGTCACACATGATCAACGGGACGTAGATCTTTAAAGAGGGAGGAGTTAACACGACGCACTTGACCTTGATCCCAGTGGAAGGTAATAGTCTGTACGGGAATTGCTGACACAGTTTGTTCAGGTGCATATTTGTTCCCACGACACGCACTGGGATCATGTTGCGTCGCTCCGGATACACGCGCCGACATGAAAATGATGAGTTAGCCTCATTGTCCGCGTTTTTTTTTTATGAATCACCTTAAGGGATTCGTTAACTTGTATTTATTTGTTTATATACAAAGATACATATTTACATCACTTAATTATAAATCAAACATATTTTTTTAAAAACGACCCAATCAAATATGTTAAATAACTTAAATGAATGTTTTTTTCCTTGTTATCATATTTATTGCAAAAGTCAATTCTATATTCTTTAAACACAATTGCATAGATAGATCATTGACTAATTTCTCGTATCTCTGAGGCAAGCTGTGCCAATGAACGTAATTTCTGTGTTTACTATTATCTGTGATAAATAAATGTATCCATAGAAATAAATAAATAATACATATATTGTTTACTTTTTAGTTACTTGGAAATATCAAATTACTGATTGAAGCATCTTCCATTCTTATGGATCAATACGCTTTGGTGATCACGTATGACAACGCATCAACCTCTGAATCTTCTGCCTTACTGGATTCTACAAGAAAGTGTTCGAAAACCGAGAGTGCTAATGGTATATCATGTTCAATATCGGCTGATCCATATACAATTGAAAACGAAAATCCACATTGAAAGTTTACAAAATGGAAAAAAACCAACGACGTAACAATCGAAGATATTGGGCGAGAAGATTTTACTGATCATATGGAAGGAGGTAATACTTCTGAACTTCGAAAGCGAAGGCTGAAGTATTTGCACGAGTTAGCGAATATGTAAATTGATAAAATAAATATCCATTTGAAAAAGAAAAAGTGACCGCTTGTTTTAATATGTTGGCATTATAAATACACATACAGTGAAACTTCCTAATTGAGGTACTCCAGGGGACTAAGAAAATGCTATAGTGTCAATGTGGAGTTTCCCTGATTTGAGAGGGCATCTAAATTTGGAATGTAACGAATAGAGATTTGACCAAATCTCTGATACCTAATATGGGGTATATTATTTGGCCGGATATCCGGCTGAATATATTGTCAAGGGCAGAATATGTACAATATGTATAATAGATACTAATCCGCGAACCATCTGGAGCTCTAAATAAAGCTGACTGATGCTAATTCTACTTAGTTCTGTAAATTTATAGAATTATGGAGCGTGACTGAATCGCGCGGGATTAGAGGGCATTGCAGTTGCAAAGAAGGTTTGAAATTTTCTTCTTCCTCTTCATCCCTACAACTTCTACAGAAGTCGTTGTAGGGGATATCTAGTCTTGAGGCGTGAATGCCAATGGCACTTTTCGGTAAGTTCTTCTTCATCTGGTAAGAGTGTTGAGGTGGTTGCCTTTCTAGCGAGTTCGTCTGCTTCGCAATTCTCTGGGATGTCGCTGTGTCCCGGCATCCACATGAGTTGGGTTCTTAAATACTTGGCCAACTCGTTAAGAGATAAGCTTTTTTTCGTGGGGGTGGAAACCTTGCATTCTACTGATCCCTACTAAATAAACCAACTCCCTTGTAACTACCTCTAAGTATTACTTCACGAGTGACGGATTCGAGCTCTTTGCTTCGTCAAGTGGTCTTCAGCGAATTCGCGTTCCGCTGCCGTTCCAAATTCCTTAGATCGCACATTATTCGTACTGCTGCATCATTTACCGCATACATTCGGATTTCAGCGTATATTAAACTATATTTTCTGGTATTGGCCGTTCACAAAATTCTTCACGCAATAAAGCTCTATCGTTTTCTTATCGAGCACATTCTGAGAAAACGTGTTCCAAGTGCTCTAGCGCGTTTTTGCAGCGAGGTCAGGTCGGACTCGAATCACGGTTTCAACTCGATTTCTTCAAGCCGTTTCGCCACTACCACAACAGCAATATCGACCGTGAACCCTATAATAGATACTTCCCTAGGGACTGGGAGTCGTAGAATGTCGTCATAAATCACGTTCCACAGTAAAGGACCTAACACTGATCCCTGGGGGACGCCCCCTGTAATTCTATGCAATTTCGCCCAGTCGTCGGAGTCGCAAAGGAGCAACATATATATATAACAATAGCATACATTCTGTCACCAGCATACAGTAGAACCCAACGTATAAACTACCAAGATTTGTTAGAATACCGTATTAGAGTGAACAATGAATTGAGGAACAAGATAGAGAAGAAACAAAAAATTAACCTGCTTAGGTTTAATAACAAAAAAGGAGACATAGTGTACACTGCACGTAAGGGAATTCGTGCAATAAATAAACCCTTATACCGAAAAGAGGCTGTTACGAAAGATAGCAAAGTTACGGTGCTGACAACCTCTGGGCGAGGAATTCATAAAGCTCACCTTAAGAATGTGCGGCATAAGCCAGAACACCACCAAAATAAAACACAATGTAAAACTCAGTAAATTAAGGAAATCCCCGAGACACAACCCATACCATTATTTAATGAATCGTTATAACATTACGAATGCAATGTGCAATGAATATATTATGACACAGTTGGGTAGAGCACGATTAAAAAAAAAGTTATTTTTGGCTTATATAAATAAGTATGTAGAATTGTATATTGAATTATATTATTCATTTTTATAAATCAAATTTTATAATTTTATAATATGATAATCAACTGATAATTGTATAGTTACATTTTGTAAGAGTGTTTGTAGAACTCATACAGAAATAAAAATTCAACATTTGTATTATCATATAAGAATTTCCCTAGTTTCATGTAAATATCCACAAGAGCAAGTTTTTACTTGCATCCCTCTTTTCAGAATTGCTGCCATGCTGCTTTCCTCCCTAGGCTATTAGCCAATTGTGACTATAAAAGAAGACAGGGGGTGGATTGTCGATGGACATTTTAAATTAGTACACGTTATCAATTTAACTCAATTCGAAGACTTAGTGCAAGGTATAACCAAATCAACAATCGGGAACTTCCCGACAGAAAAGAGGACCACAATAGAATTTTTTCTCAACAAAACGAACGACAGATTTCCTCACTTATAGGTAAAAAACATCGAATCACAAGATCTATCAACTGGATTGGATCGGCCTGGAAATGGATTGCGGGGAATCTTGATGCTGCTGACTGGAATAGAGTACTTTCCAGTGAAGAAAACATTGTTGCCAACAATAACCAACAATATAAAATTAATAACTGGGTCTTTAGTACCTTAGGGGAGACTACTAAGAAAGTTAATTGGATGATAGACCAATTTAATAATGAGATTAAATAAACATTGGCTGGACGATATGAACAAGATATTCTAAATGAAGCTATTACAATAAATAACAAGGTTAACGAAATAGTACGAGCCTGCCAAATGGCGAAAAGTGGTACAGTAAACACGAACCTCATGGATGAAGAGGAAATTAGTAGAATCATCGGTGAAATGGAAACTTTGCCTAATACCAACGCAATTGAAGCCGTAGAAAATGGACCACCATCCATGGTTCAGTTCTCCTTTATGCCCTCTCTATGCCAAAAGTAAGAAGTGGCGAATTAAACTTACTTTCAACGAGAGCTTCGACTGATGGTCTACAGATTGACATGGACTACGATAAAATCTTAATTAATCATCAGGAAACCTATGGGATTATCAACGAATGCTTTTTATTAATAATCAGATGATCTGCAATACTAAATCATTACAAAATCTTGAAGCGGACAGCTGTATTCCACGGCTTTTAAAGGAGGGCAGACTACATGTACGTTCCGCACTAACACACTGGAGATAAATTAACTAATCAAGGAAGACACAATTTTCCTTACGAACTTCATTGGGCAATTGATCTCAGAAAACAACTCAAGGGTCCTTAATGGTACTTACGTTATCCAATTGATTGACGAAACAAACAAGTTAAATAATAGAACATTTACAAGCTCTTCCTACTCGCTTACTCAACTACTCTCATTGGTCTTAACGAACATCACGAAGCGGGTGCGAAAGATCGATCTGGAACATGTACACAGCATCAGTGTTAAGAACATTGCTCAGCTGAAGGACCTGAAAAATCAAGCTACATACCTCTCCTTAACAACTGTGGGGATTATAGTAATAATAGCAGTCGTAGCCTGGATTATCTGGCGAAAAATTAATCTCAACCCTAACCTACCATCTGTAAATCTGCATAACGTCGTACTTGATCCCAGGATCAATTCAGAAATTCAAACAGCAGCCGAATCACATTCGTTCCGAATCTGGTCTTCTGCATCTGACGTCACACATGATCAACGGGACGTAGATCTTTAAAGAGGGAGGAGTTAACACGACGCACTTGACCTTGATCCCAGTGGAAGGTAATAGTCTGTACGGGAATTGCTGACACAGTTTGTTCAGGTGCATATTTGTTCCCACGACACGCACTGGGATCATGTTGCGTCGCTCCGGATACACGCGCCGACATGAAAATGATGAGTTAGCCTCATTGTCCGCGTTTTTTTTTTATGAATCACCTTAAGGGATTCGTTAACTTGTATTTATTTGTTTATATACAAAGATACATATTTACATCACTTAATTATAAATCAAACATATTTTTTTAAAAACGACCCAATCAAATATGTTAAATAACTTAAATGAATGTTTTTTTCCTTGTTATCATATTTATTGCAAAAGTCAATTCTATATTCTTTAAACACAATTGCATAGATAGATCATTGACTAATTTCTCGTATCTCTGAGGCAAGCTGTGCCAATGAACGTAATTTCTGTGTTTACTATTATCTGTGATAAATAAATGTATCCATAGAAATAAATAAATAATACATATATTGTTTACTTTTTAGTTACTTGGAAATATCAAATTACTGATTGAAGCATCTTCCATTCTTATGGATCAATACGCTTTGGTGATCACGTATGACAACGCATCAACCTCTGAATCTTCTGCCTTACTGGATTCTACAAGAAAGTGTTCGAAAACCGAGAGTGCTAATGGTATATCATGTTCAATATCGGCTGATCCATATACAATTGAAAACGAAAATCCACATTGAAAGTTTACAAAATGGAAAAAAACCAACGACGTAACAATCGAAGATATTGGGCGAGAAGATTTTACTGATCATATGGAAGGAGGTAATACTTCTGAACTTCGAAAGCGAAGGCTGAAGTATTTGCACGAGTTAGCGAATATGTAAATTGATAAAATAAATATCCATTTGAAAAAGAAAAAGTGACCGCTTGTTTTAATATGTTGGCATTATAAATACACATACAGTGAAACTTCCTAATTGAGGTACTCCAGGGGACTAAGAAAATGCTATAGTGTCAATGTGGAGTTTCCCTGATTTGAGAGGGCATCTAAATTTGGAATGTAACGAATAGAGATTTGACCAAATCTCTGATACCTAATATGGGGTATATTATTTGGCCGGATATCCGGCTGAATATATTGTCAAGGGCAGAATATGTACAATATGTATAATAGATACTAATCCGCGAACCATCTGGAGCTCTAAATAAAGCTGACTGATGCTAATTCTACTTAGTTCTGTACATTTATAGAATTATGGAGCGTCTAGGTGACTGAATCGCGCGGGATTAGAGGGCATTGCAGTTGCAAAGAAGGTTTGAAATTTTCTTCTTCCTCTTCATCCCTACAACTTCTACAGAAGTCGTTGTAGGGGATATCTAGTCTTGAGGCGTGAATGCCAATGGCACTTTTCGGTAAGTTCTTCTTCATCTGGTAAGAGTGTTGAGGTGGTTGCCTTTCTAGCGAGTTCGTCTGCTTCGCAATTCTCTGGGATGTCGCTGTGTCCCGGCATCCACATGAGTTGGGTTCTTAAATACTTGGCCAACTCGTTAAGAGATAAGCTTTTTTTCGTGGGGGTGGAAACCTTGCATTCTACTGATCCCTACTAAATAAACCAACTCCCTTGTAACTACCTCTAAGTATTACTTCACGAGTGACGGATTCGAGCTCTTTGCTTCGTCAAGTGGTCTTCAGCGAATTCGCGTTCCGCTGCCGTTCCAAATTCCTTAGATCGCACATTATTCGTACTGCTGCATCATTTACCGCATACATTCGGATTTCAGCGTATATTAAACTATATTTTCTGGTATTGGCCGTTCACAAAATTCTTCACGCAATAAAGCTCTATCGTTTTCTTATCGAGCACATTCTGAGAAAACGTGTTCCAAGTGCTCTAGCGCGTTTTTGCAGCGAGGTCAGGTCGGACTCGAATCACGGTTTCAACTCGATTTCTTCAAGCCGTTTCGCCACTACCACAACAGCAATATCGACCGTGAACCCTATAATAGATACTTCCCTAGGGACTGGGAGTCGTAGAATGTCGTCATAAATCACGTTCCACAGTAAAGGACCTAACACTGATCCCTGGGGGACGCCCCCTGTAATTCTATGCAATTTCGCCCAGTCGTCGGAGTCGCAAAGGAGCAACCTATCGGTAAAGTAGCTCCTGATCAATCTTAATATGAGCCGCGTTAAAGCATTTTTAACGTCGAGCTTAACCATTTCGCAATACTTTTTTGTGCCTCCCTTCCATATTTTACCTTCTATGGCCGATTGGGCTTTGGCTATTATCGCGTCGATTGTTGATTGGCCGTTTGTAAAGCCGTACTAATGTTCTGCGAGTCTATTATTGGCTTCAATGATATGTTGTCATCTGTTGCACATTACCCGCTCTAATATTTTGCCCATAGTATCGAGCATACAGAGCAACCGATAAGATGATGGCTTCTCCGGTGGTTTATTTCCTTTCGGTAATAATACCAACCGTTGGTATTTCCATTGTTCCGAAAATATTCCATCGCTTAAGCATGCATTATGCACGCTAACGAAAACTTATATATATGCATATATATGCATGTTAAAGTATGCCGTCTAGAGTAGGAGCTTATCAGCCTTCTACCTTCGCGATTACCGCTACCAGTTCACCGGTTGTTACGGCAGGAATACGTTCGCACAGTTCTCCGATCTCGCTTAGAAGAACCCCGTCATGTTGTGAGGGGAACAGAGTTTCTACGACTCTGCTGAGTAAATGCGGGAAAGTTCTCGCCAATTTCTGAGACGCTTTGAGCTTCGCAGCGCATCCTTCAATCGAGCGTTAGGACTTTTGCATGTTCTTGCACGTATGGCCAAACCCGAGGCATCTAAAGCATTTCTTGGGCGAAAGTTTTTCTCGAATCCTGGAATAGATTCAACCAACGCGTACTTTTCCCGCGGTAAGTAATCTGTTACCGATGTCTAGAGGCAATCGTAAACCAAAGGTTTTCCTCATTGATTTTACTGACGGCGGCTTAACTTTATAATCTTCCAGAAACTCGCGGCCATCAGCGTAGACTTTTTCCTTTGACGGTACTTCGTCAATATCCTTGCATTTGAGGGGTATCTTGTGCGTCGTAGAACGAACGCTATCATTTTATCACGTTTTCTCCGACTTCTTTTAAATTCTTGTCCGCTTTTAATTTTCGCAACCAGTCAGCGTAAGTAAGTTCGCCCGTTCTTTATATAATAATTGCATCAGGACGTTTCACATTTGGTGCATGACTTTTCCGAGCACCTCTTTCGACCTTCGACCTCAAGAC
The DNA here is from genome assembly GCA_905231855.2 of Eristalis tenax. NCBI lineage: Eukaryota > Metazoa > Arthropoda > Insecta > Diptera > Syrphidae > Eristalis > Eristalis tenax. The sequence continues at coordinate 92,872,992 of HG993124.1, read as the reverse complement.
GAAGATTTATTATTTGCACTTCTTGTTCGAGTTGAGAAAGTGTTCCAGTTTACTTGATTAAACTTCAGATTTTTTCAATTTCACCGTGAACGTTGTGCTTGTCTCTACAAAAGACAATCAATTCATCGATTTTTTCGCCCAGCTGTAACATTTATTTTCCCGTTTGAGGCAGAGTCTCAGTGGTTGGCGTGACCATTGGGCTCCGGTCTACAACTGTGGGACTGGTTAGCGGGATTTCCATCACGTGTTCCTTCAGGACAGTTTGGTAGTGAACACGCGACCCTCTGTCTCGAGGACATTACCACCTACGGGGCCAAGGTTGCCACCACGTAGGAGGTTTGAATACGTTTCATTTCTTTTCTCCGGCTCCGGTACTGAGGTCCGACTCCCTGCACCGTAACTTTATTTCTCTTCGTCTGACTATCCACCTTTGAATTTATTCTTAGAGTAATTCTGCTCTTCCCAGTTTTTTGTGTTTGACTGAACAGATGACAATATCTACATTGTTTTTTTGCCTATATTATCGCTATAGTCTCTGCCTGAAAGTCGCTGCAGTGAGAGGGTAGTCGGAATGACAGTTCAAAATTCAGATCCTTAGAGTAGACTCCAACACCCACTCCTTAGCCTATCTTGGATCCATCTGTGAAAATTTCCAGAGGTGGACCTCTCCTAGTAGATCTGGGAGGTATGCTGGTTGAGAAGTTTTTCTTGAAGATGAGCTTAGGTATCATGAGATATAAATTGATCAACGATGGTAGAGCGTCCTAAGGTGAGGCGCTTCCACATACACAGCGATTTTAATCTGATCGCCGTGCTGACAGCGACCTGCCTGCCAAAGATATCGGCAGGAGATTGGGGAGTGTATTATTGCCCTGTGACCACATATGGCTATAGGTTTTAAAAACTTGATAGAATTATTTTTTTCCATCACCGAATAGGATAATCCATATATCAACTATAGCGCAACAGGAATAAAGTTCCGCTAGATGTGGAAAATAACACACTGTGCGCCGCTTGTTAGGTACGGGGGATACAGATATCCAACTTCTACCTCCCTTGCCCATTGACTTCACTGGACATCATTTTTTTATACGGTGCTGCGGTGAGTGGCGGAGCCGGGAATTTCGTAAGAGTATGTGTGAAATGCAAAGGGAATTCCACTACACTCTTGCTCCTTACGGGTTAATGCCGACATGGATAAGGGGCAAAAATGGCCGAAGTAGTATATCCCTATCCTCCATTATCCCTGGATACGCCGGTGCATTGCCCATATTAATGTTGAAAATAGCTAGTAAAGTGTTCAGTTGTAGTCGCTGTTTTATATTTAGCAATTTAAGCACGTCGAGCATAAATGTCATTGGTGTTATTCTGTTATATTTTATTATTGTCCTCATCCCTTTGTTTTGTTGTTTCTGTAGTCTATTAATTTTTCCATAATTGCAGAATATATATAAGATAGATGCGCAGTATCCGAAATGTGGCTTCACCATAGTATTGTATATAGTCACAGTGGTAATGAAGTTTTCTTTTCTTTCATTTTCTTGCATAAATAGTCCAAATGCTTGTTGAAATTCAATTCTTTATCAATAAAAATACCTAAATACTTTATGGTCCAACTTTTCAACTATTTTTTATCTTGATTTCTTTTGTCCGTTAAGTTTAAGCATAATAATTTTGAGCCAATTATTTACTTCTATCATATCGTCCATTAGTTTATTCTTACAATAGTCCTGATTTGTATCTTCTGTGTATATTAAGGAGTCAGCTGCAGTATTTATAGTATATATATATAGTATAAACAGTACCGGAGCCAATATTGAGCACTGGGGTACGCCCATACTTATGTCCGTAATGCCGTCTTCTATTTTTCATATACGTTTGGAACCATTTCAACTCGTTGTTATTAATACCATAAGCCTTTAGCTTCTTTAACATTATATCATGGTCAATTCTTTCAAAGGCTCGTTTAAAATCGAGAAAGATGGCCATTATTTTATTCTTCTGTTTTATTTCTCTTCCATTCGTTTATTACGTGGTTCACTGTTGATTCACATGAGTGGTGTTTTCTAAAACCCGACTGAAAGAAAGAAAGAATTTTGTGCTTGGCTATGTGGTTCAAGAGTTGCATTTTAACCACTGTTTCGATTATTTTTTCCATTGCCTCCAGGGGTTTTTTTTTTTTGTAATTTTGTTTTTATTGTATTAAATATAACTTACATGCTAGACAGAATAACTTAAAACTAGCTTAACTAACTTCACAATTCATAAATTGTTCTTAATACTAACCTACTGACCCTATGCGGGTACTCTAAGCTAATCTAATCTAAAATTATAAATGTGCCTTTCGGCTTAATCTACTTTTTTTTTTAGTCTTTCCTGACAAACTTGATTCATTTATTATGTGCCAAGAAAAATTATAAAAAAAAAACTTGGCTAAACTTAACTTAACTACTTAACCTTATACTAACTTACCCTAACATAAAACTTAGGACTATCTTAATTATATCCGTAACAGTACGGACGCGTGCACCAGGGCGTATATGTTATGTATATGCTTAACATATATAATTTATACGCCGTGGTGCACCTTTTTTGGGTTTTTTGTTTTTTTTTTTTGGATTTTTGTTTATATATTTATATATATATTTTTTTTCTTATCAACTACCTTAAAACCTATGTAAGCTGTCCACCATGGTCAGCTACCGTGTCGTTTAAAAAGGCCAGCGGTGGCGGAGACTGGTTTTGGTGTAACCACCAGTAAAATTGCCGATCTTTGGCAGACTGCTTTCTATCTATAGCGGGGATCGCTCGACTGAACCGAAGAAGATCCTCGTGTTCGGCGTACGACATGGAAGATTACAGGCCATCCGTCTGTATCTTGTATTAGGCCAATCGTGTCTAAATAGAGGAATGCTTCGGGAGGAATAAAGCCTTTGAGGCGCACCCTTTCATGGTACAAAATATTGGGGTAGTAAGCCCCGAAGATCAGACTGTTGGAAGAAGTCATAGCTCGTGCAATGTGCCTTCTGATCAGCTTAATAATAAAATTATATATCCTATTCACGTTGTACAGGACTTCGTTAGGATAGTACTTCTTGTACTTAGACTCGGGTGTACGATACAACCGGAGACAGGTCCGAAGACACTGTCTCTCGAACAGCCTCATCTTTTCCATCTGGGAAGGCCATGATTGGCCTGATAAGAGCCATGTAGCAGATTACCTTCACCCGGTATCAAGTTGGCTACTAAAAAATAACCTCCTTGCCGCAGCAAAGGCCTTTCTGGCTTTCGTCAGGGCAATATCTATATGTTTGTCAAAATACAGATATTGATCCAGCCAAATGCCAAGATATCTAACTACACTTTTCACAGCTAACGGCTGTCCTTGCGGGTCAACTATGCCGAACTTGCGCCAGTTTAGGCGAGTATCCCGCGAAGCCATATACAGCGGGGTTCTGAAAAGGATAGTTTCACACTTCAAGAAGTTGATAACCAACTTCCAGTCGTCGCAAAATCGCTGAATTTTTTCGAAGTCACGCTGCAACAAGCTATTTATTACCTCGACCTTCGGACCTGATCTATACGCTACTAGGTCGTCGGCGTCCGCAATTAAGTGCGGCATGGAACCTATAAGTTCTGCAGTGAATATTGAGAACAAGATCGGCGAACCAATAGCCCCTGTTGCAAACCATTTTTAATGTCAAAGAACGGGAGGTAGAAGTTACGTCGCCATTTTTCACGACGAACTTCCTACCTGTTATCATGTCATGGATTTTGTATAGCAATGGTTTACTTATACCAAGCCTGACCAGCTTGAGGAAAAGGCCCTCCAACCAAACGGAGTCGAACGCTTTCTCCAAGTCAATCAGGCAGGCACCCGTGCATTGTTTTTTGCCTTTATTCCATTGAATGTCGGACACCAGTTTGGACGCGGCATGTATGGTTTCATGCCCCGCCCTGAATCCGAATTGGTTGTCCGGTATGATTTTATTTTCCTCTACCCATTGTTTCAGAACTCGAATGACTATCTTTTCAAAAACCTTGCTTATGCACGGAAGAAGACTGATCGATCGGAGATTTGTTGGAATAGATTTGTCTTTGTCCCTTTTAGGGATCGGTTGCACAACAGCTGTTTTCCAGTGCCTTGGGTAATATGGATTACTTAGCATATTGTTAAACAGTGTTGTGTAAATCTGTACTACACAGTACAGTGAGTTAAAAATGCCCTGGAGATCTTCTTGAGAAATCAAGATGTGATTTCCATCATTGGCGACGGCACAATGAGCCAAATTATCGTCACTGAACCAGGTGAAACCTGGATTCTCGGATCGCCATTGAATTATTTCACTACGAAGATTAGTGTGGTTCCGCAAGGCTTCGTTCTCCAGGTCGTGGTTCGGCCTACTTACTTCGTTGACCGTGTACACTTGCTGGAAAACAGCACCAATAGCTGCCACCTTCTCCTGGGGATTTTCAACCACGAAGAAGTCATTGTTTAGCACTGCCCCATCTGGATCGATGCTAATTGATGTCAGTAAATGTTCGTTGTTTGTCGTCCTGGGAAGTCTAACGGCCTGGAAGTCGTTTTGATCTTTCCTTTGAAAAATTGTATTTACTTGCGGGAACATACCCGGGTTGTTAGATCGTACAGCCCGGATTTTATTGCCCCAGTGCAAGCTTATAGCTAAGCTGTAGTTTATTCGTATTAATTGTTGGAGGTACTTGATCTCCGACTTCAGTGCCCTTACTTCCGAGTTTTGTGGATCTGTAAACCGCCTGTACAAGAGCTTAAGTCTTGATAGCAGCCTACTTTTGTGCACGTGGAGTGCATCGATGGTAGCATTTCGATAAACATCGCTGTCATCGATTTGTACTACCTTCGGAATAGTTTTCTCCATGGTTCGTTTAATTAAGTCGTCCATTTGAATGAGGTACCTGTCAACCTCTTCGTGCGTCAGGTTTCTGTTTGTCGGAGAATTGATCCCACTCGAACGTAGTTCTGTGGATAAAGTCCTGGCGAAGCGTGGCCAGCGGGCCTTATTATAATTATAAGGGTGCCTCTGGACATACTCCTCCAGTTCTTCCACCTCGTTCGGGAGCTGAATAGCCGCGAAGAGCCCGCAGTAATCACTCTCGTACTCAACCGCAGTTAAACAGTTCCGCGTGCGTCTTTCAACAAATCCAGATAGGACCCGCTTCTGGGATACGATGGCTTATCGGTTGCCAGCAAATCTAGCTTGAACTCAATATTGTGCTCTGCCAACCAGTTATACAGTGGGGTTCCCCTGTCATTATGCACACTATTGCCGCATTCTCTATATTTGGCGTTCAAATCCCCGGCAATGATATAATAGTTTTCCGCCGCGCTAAGTCGAAGGCTCGTCAATAGAGTATCGAGCTCTGAAATAAAGTTCCGATTGAGGGTACTATTGTCAGCTGCATAGATCGCGATCACATATAACCGCTTCCCACCCTGGAGCGGAATGCGTGCAATACACGTTTCTTGCACTTGAAATCTTCGCACTTCACTGCTATACAAGACCTTATGACATAGGCCTTTTTTGATTAGGAGAGCAACCCCGCCCCCTTGCAAGGATTGGGGCCGGTCTCTTCGAATTATGTGGTAATTCTTGTCAACTTAGTTTCGCTGACCATCAACACGTCTGGATTGTGGACTTGCAGAAGGTTACCGAAGTTCATTTTACGTTCGGTTTTGATCAGTGAATTCACATTCACTGCTAGAATTTTAAGGTTACGGGCTGCCTGCGCAGCCATCATACCGATGTGGCGTTTGGCTCGGCGAACAGCATAGAGTATATGAGGTCTACCCGCGCTGCTTGCTCTAGGAACTGTTTTTGTAGCTGAGCGATCTGCCCCTGGATGGAGAGCAGGACCGTCTTCAGATCCAAGTCGGCTTCAGGTTGCCTGGCCACTGGGACCGCAGCCACCTTCGGCGCTGTGTGTTGTACCGGTCGCCTACCTGATGCCATTTGGGCATAGGAAACTGCCGGTGTAACAGTGATACTGGCCTCGCTTCTACCATTTTTTCTTTCCTTTTGGCCTCTTTGCTTTTTCTTATCTCTTGGACCTTATGGCATCCCCGATAGTTTGCAGGGTGCCCGCTGGTCTTACAGAGTACACATTTCAGCTTGCTCCCGTCTTCGACTTTGTCCGTCCCCAAAGGGCATTCCCTTCTAATGTGGGTACCTGCGCATTTGACGCAGCGAGACTGCATGTTACAGTTCGCCGCGGCATGCCCATACCTTTGACAATGAGCACACTGGAGTGTGCGTCTTGTCTTTTTTAATGTCTCCCATTTGACATAAATGGAGCCTAAACGATTAATACGTTTTAGGCTGTCTGTTTTCGTGTCTGGGGTGACCTGGATTAGGAAGAACGGAAATTTCCTGTTCTCCCTTTTCGATACCGCAGTGTAGAAGGGCTTAACCCCGACAAACTGTATATCGTCTCTCTGCGCTTGGCGCAGTTTAGCGAGGATCTCCTTGGGATCAGTGTCAGGATCCACGCCCTTAAGCATGGTCTGCACCTTTTCCCCTTTTGGAGTATACGAGAAAAACTCGGCCTCCGCCACCGCTAGCCTTTCTTTAATGACATGATAGTCTGCCACTGATGAGCAGTGGACAGGCAATCTTAAAGACCCTATATATTTTATATAATAGGAATTTTTAGCGGCCAACTTACATAGTTTATCCACGTCATTCGTATCCAGTCCGAACACGTTAATCGGTGGGCATCTCTCCTTCTCGGCTGGTTGCTGATGCTGTTGTTGCTGCTGCGTCTGCTTCTGCTGCGACTGCTTCTGTTGCTGTTGTTGATGCTGTTGTAGCTGCTGTTGTTTCTTGGCAGCTGTCGAACGTTGTCCCTTTGGCAATTGTAGGGACTGTACTTTTTGCTGCTGCTGTTGTTGCTCTTGTTGTTGTTCTGTTTTTGTTGTTGCTGCTGCTGTTGTTGTGCAGCCTCTTTGGCCGCTTTCCTGGCCCTTAGTTTGATTTGGAGGGCTTGGATGTGGGCGTCCAGCTCCTCCCTCTCTCTCTGGCTCTTCATCAGCTGCTCCCGGTCTTGTTCTTCTTCGTCATCCGATTCGGACGACGTCAGAGCATGGAAGGGGTTCTCTCTTCCGCTGTAAGAGAATCTCCCCTCGCCTTCTGTTGATTCGTATTGAACGTCGTCGTACAATACTGCTGTTGTTGTTGTTCCTGTTGTTGTTTTTGTAGATTTTATTGCCGTTTTAGAGTCGCCTGATCCGAGACTGGAGCGGTGCTTCGACAGACTCGGTTGTGGCTGGAGTTTTTCCTACTTTTCTTTCTCCCCTCTTGTGTTGACTGGTGGTCTGATGTCCCAGCCACCGGTACAACATCACCCGATTTATGGAGCTCGGGTAGCTCAGCTGGCTCCATATTATTTTTCACACTTGAGTGTCTTTGTTACTTTTATTGAAAAAAAAAAGGTTTTTAATGTTTTTTCGGGATTTGAACCCGGCACCACTGAGTCACCCGCGATCACGCTACCGCGAAGCTGTTCGGTGTTATCGTTTTCAGCGACACTTTATGCACTTGAGCACTTGAATTTTACTACTATAGCATTAAGCCGAAACACGTCTGCACTGGGAGGAGGTCTATGAACGACTGTGTGTGTCTCCAGGGTGTTAAAAGACTTATTTGCATATGTTAAATAAATCGTCCATAGTCAACTTAGGAAACTTAAATATCAGTTTACTTAAGTATCAGTTTGTCTGATTGATGTGATTTGATATATTCAACGTTTTTAATTGATTATTGTATTTCCTTGATGCTAGTTACAAAATATTCATTAAATTATTCACAAATATGTCCATGCTATAGTCATATTCAACATTATTAAGAATCACTTTGTTAATTGTTTTTCTTTGCTGTCTTAGTACTTATTCCTTTATTTCACACCACATTTCACATTTATCATTCCTTTTATGAAGTTGTTCTTGGCTTCAGTGAATTTAATATTATATTTGTTTTTATGGTCTCTGTATTCCAACCATTTTTGGTTATGATTTGTTATTTTTTGCAATTTGGTACAATTTGTACCAAACATAAATACTTTTAAAGGGTGATTTTTTAGCTATTATCTTTTTGGCAACACTGGTTTAAACAGCTGACGCATGTTTCGTCAAACATCTTCAGTTTGGTCTATAATTTAACCATGAATCGTCTTACAAACGAACAACGCTTGCAAATTATTGAATTTTATTATCAAAATGCGTGCTCTGTTAAGAAAGCTCATCGACCGCTTCTTCCATTTTATGGTCATAATCGACCCACTGAAGCGGCTATTCGGGCTATTGTGACTATTTTCGCACCAAATTTATATTGTTGGACATTAAACCACCAACACGCTTACGTAGAGTGCGAACTGAAGAAAATATCGCAGCTGTATCGGCCAGTGCTAATGATGACCATCAATTATCGATTCGTCGCCGTTGGTAGCAATTGGGCCTCTGTTACTCAACAACGTGGACATTTTTGAAATATAAATACTGCTGGTGTAAGAATTGAAGCCGAACGACCTACCGCAAAGTAAAATTTTTGATGAATGGGCTCTTGGAAAGTTGGCCGAAGATCCACTTTTTTACCGAAAAATTGTGTTCAGCGACGAAGCTCATTTTTGGCTCAATGGGTACGTAGATAAGCAGAATTGTCAATTTTGGAGTGAATATCAGCCAGAATTATTGCAAGAGCTACCAATGCATCCAGAAAAAGTCACAGTTTTGTGCGGTTTATGGGCTGGTGGCATCATTGGACCGTACTTCTTCAAAGATGATCCGAATCGTAACGTAACTGTGAATGGTGAGCGCTACCGTGAGATGATATCCAACTTTTTTTTTGCCCAAAATGCAAAAGCTTGATTTGCATGACATGTGGTTTCAACAAGACAGTGCCACATACCACACAGCACGCGCAACAATGGACTTATTGAGAGGCGAGTTCGGTGAACTTTTTATTTCACGTTCGGGACCGGTCAATTGGCCGCCTAGATCGTGCCACTTAACGCCTTCAGACTATTTTTTGTGGGGCTATGTTAAAGCTCATGTCCATACAGACAAGCCCGCTTCAATTGACGCATTGGAAGACAACATTGAAGCATTTATTCGTGAGATACCGGCCGAAATGTTGGAAAGGTCAACATTTGCATGAAATAATCTTCAAACATTAAATTATATGGACCGTACTATAGATTCAGATAAAGATTTCATGCATTTCTCTGAATTTTATGTGTTTTTTTTTAAACTTTCCTATAGCTTTTCACCCTTTATCTCACGATCGTCCACTTCTTGAGTATTATCTGCATTTCTTTTTATCTCTATTGTTTCGTGGTCCGATATTTTCTCGCTTTCTCCAGTCTTTTCATTCAGGTTTATCATGTTTGTAACTACTTAATCCACTAAGGTTCTTGACGTCTTTGCTATTCTTGTAGGTCCCTCTGTTTTCTGCATTAAACTATTGTCGTTTAAAAATCGCTCTAACTCCAGTTTGTATTTCACCTTCTTACACCAGTTAATGTTGAAGTCACCACTTTTATTTATGTCACTACTTCCATCAATGATATTTTCAATATTGTCCTTAATAAATTAGTAAACAATTTTGTCATAATAACTATGCGATCTGTATACTCCTACTAACACTATTTATATATTTCCATTGTTTATATCGCAAGCTTATATCCAACTTTTCAGTCAATAGCCCTTTTTGTTATTTTATTTATTGTCCAATTACTTTTTACATTGATCGCTACTCCCCCCTATCTTGTAGAGTTCGACAAACAGGAATTATTTTAAAATCCATTTAATAATATCTCTGAGTTGTCATTTTCCTCTATTAGATGTGTTTCAGACAGAATAATAAAATCTGGTCTTCATTCAAAACCTCTAAATGGACCCAATATTAATAAGTCCTTGTATATTTACATAGTACCCTAGAATCCAATTTTAGTTTTCTTTGTTTTTTAGATACCGTAAGTATATCTCTTCTCTCTTGCAGTCAATTGCTTTCATCAAATAATCCGCATTGTTTCCATCCAATATTAACTTTACCTTCCATAACTATCTCAATAAACGATTCTTTGTCTAATTCTATAATAGCATTGTAGTTTTTCACTCCGTTTTTAACATTCTTGAATAATTTGACTAATTTTAATTCACTTTTTTAGATATTAATTTGTTTTTCATATATCGTCTTCTTTATTGAAATTTTTCATATTTACGGTTGTATTTTCACAGTTACAGTTGTAGTTTAGGTTTAAACTTAGGCGAAACGTCATAGTTTTCGCCAATTTCATTCTCAATTGCATTTTTAATTTTGTTTCTCACTTCATCATTAACGCTTACCACAATTGTAGTTCCATTACGTTTGCTTTCAATGTTCGCTCTTTTTAAGTTATTCGGATCGACCCGCTTATTGTTTTGTTACTTTAACACTTTTTTTTTTTTTGTTTTATACAATCTGGAATCGAAGGAGAGAACGAGAATTGCTTTCTTCACATACTTTTTGAGCAACTCTCATCTCCTCCAGTCGTTTTTCGTACCGTGCTTCGATCGCTTGTAGCAGGTCCTTGATTTCGTTTTCACTTCTCGACAGTGAATTCTCGAATTGCTCCTTGTATAATGTTAGGAAATCGGAGTTTTTGTTGACACTTGTTACATGTCTTTTACAACGAGATCCATGTTTTGCATATATGTCATGCAGTCATCACACACAAAGCGAATCCAATTATGTTTTCCCAAAATCCCGCTGCTACAATGATCTAACCCCGCTTTGCTGTGGAGTGGAATACCTTCTTACATACTCCCTCACAACCAATACCTGGCTCCACAAGAATCGGGAAAGTGCAATTGGCGCACTGTGATATCACTGGTTATTAAATGCGGCTATTGCAAACAAAAAAAAAACACATTTCAGCCGAATTTCTCGGTATATATTACAATTTAAGATTTACAATTAAACGATTGAATAAAATCACGTCAGTTCATTTGAATAATTCTATATATCTGATAATAATGCGCCTGACACTGACAACATTCTTGGGTAATATTTTAAATATTGCAGACTGTATGTTAAGTCCATTATTCCAGCTAAGTGCAAAGAAAGAACGATATTTTCTATTTTCAAAAGCGGTGAGGCAAATGCGGCAGGAAATTATAAATTATATATAATCTTCTAACCCGCATGGTCCGCTAAAAGAGTAGTGAGGATAAACCATTCAAAAGAGATCTCCGGTCTACTCGATCCCCCGCCATCGACTCTAGCTCATCAGGATGTATGCCCAAGCATTACCAGGCAAGTTTTCAACTTGGTCCAACCACCTCGTCCTGGGTCTGCCAAGCGGTCTTCTACCTGATCGAATCGCTTTCAAAACACCGAAGCATAGCCCTTTTCGTTTGAAGAAGCAGCAGCTAAATGTTGAGTTCTGCAATCAAGGCAAATAAAACACGTGTTGTTTAATCTCAATATTATATTCAACTGTCTAGAGTATATTTCATTATTTCATTTTTTCATACAAAATGACCAGTTTACTTTAAACAATAAATTGACAGGTAAAATTACAAGGTTGTTTTATGCATTACATTCCTCCGCTCGCTTGTGGCCATGTTGTGAATTAAGTGGTGTAGTGAAAGTTTCTCCTAAGTAGCTTCTCTGTTCGTTACTGGGGTGTGATTGTCAATGTCAACTGTTAATTCAGAATTGATTCCAATTTGTTGTCGCTGCTCCCTATTATTATTGTTGTCATTGTTAAATTGTTCAGCTTCAATAATTGGCGATGAATATCTTATTCTGTTTTTATTTCCAGGTTCTCTTAAGATGTTTGCTCTATTGCTTTGTTCATTCCTGTAGAAACGCTTGAAGTAGGAAGAAATTCTTAGCTGTATTTTATCTCGTTCTCCTCTTCTTGCCCAAATTTGAGATCCGATGATTTTGATGATTTTAATCGGCACAGGCTTATACGGTGGATTTAACTAGCTAACTGCCATTTGTTTGCAGAGAACTTCATCTCCAATTTTGAATTTAGTATCTTTTGTGTATCTACGTTTGTCAGCATATCGTGTGTATTTAATCTTACTGTTTTCTTTGTTTTGTTTAGCGATGGAAGGAAATTATTCATCTTCCTGTTGAACATCAACTCATGTCCATTTAAGACAGACCTTAGCAAAATGTATTTTCTTTTTGCAGAGTTACAAAGAATATTCCTTAGGTTTCTTGTTTATTTTTTTTTTTGTTCTGTATGCATCTTGGTTGCTTGCACTTGTGCGCCTTCATACTGTTCAGGTTGTTGTTGTTCCTGTTGTACTTCGATTTTGATTGCATGCTCTTCAGATATTTTATACTTTTTGGCTCTTGTAATAGTTTCTGAAGAGTTGGTTTTGAAATGCAAAATCTCTAAGCCTATGCTATTGATTTCATTGTCCCTGTCTGTGAAATCACAATTGGAACTTAATTTTAAAATTCAGGCATAAAACTGACCCACTTTTTCGTTTGGATTTTCTTTTGCCTGCCGAAAAGAATATATCTCGAACTGCACGTTTTTATTGGACGAAAAGTTTTTACTGTTGTTGAAACACCTTTTTCGTCGATTATTACCTTTGTTGTTTCGGCTGTTGTTGGCTCTGGTAAATTGTGCATAATGCAAATTAAATTCTTTTACCAAATTTCGATTTAAAAAAAAACGACTTGTTGGTCGTACTGCTGCGGATCGAGTGAACTGCTCTGCCGATTGACCGGGGTGGTTATATGTTCTCCTATCATAAATTATGTGTGTGTGGGTAGTTTTGTGTTCTGGTGCTCACTTCTTGAGACGATGCGCAAGTATTGTGTTACATTACGATACTCCAGTTTCTGGCGATGAAATTATAGTTTTACTGCCTCCAGATGTTGCGGTTGTTTCCCAAATACGTTTAAAGTCACGTACACTTTTTGAATGGTCATCTCGAGCAAGTGGAGTGAGGATTCGGTGTGTTAACTTGCTTTTTGTCTATCGATGTCGTTCGCAATTAAAATGTTTTCAAACCGGCATTGGTGGCATCCTCATTGTAGTTGAAAAATGGAATTCTGCTTCCCTCCAATTTGAATTATGTTTTTTCTTGTTTTTCTCTTTTAACCCTTGTCGCCAAATGTAGTATTGTTGTTTGTTAAAGATTGAAAAATTAAAACGGTCAAGACCAGTAAAACACGTGTTGTTCAATCTCAATATTATGTTCAACTCTATAAAATTACCAGGTTGCTTTAAACAATAATAAAAATAAAAATAAAATGTAGTATTGTTGTTTGTTAAAGATTTAAAAACTAAAACGGTCAAGACAAGTAAAGCACGTGTTGTTCAATCTCAATATTATATTCAACTCTATAACATTACCAGGTTGCTTTAAACAATAAATTGACAGGTACAATTACAAGGTTGTTTTATACATTACAAATTCCTAGCACACTGCGGTGTTTCCCACCCTATCTTGGCGAGTAATTCCCACAACATCCCGAATTTATCTTGGCATTTGACACCAAGCTCGTACTTTCTGATTACAGATCTACCAAGGTGTTTCAAAACTGACCCTGCTTGACAAATCCTACAGGAAAGTTCAGAATTACTTTACCCATCTATTCTGAAAAAAACCTGAGATACTCAAACTTCCCCACCTGCTTCAATGGGACTGCACTTATATGTAGAGTACATTGAACAGGCGTTCTGCAAATTACCACAACCTCCGATTTGTCCACATAAACCTTTAGTCCAGCATCAGTACATGCGGCCACAATTCTATCGAGTGTGCGCTGGAGTCATCTGCAAAAAGAGGATGACACCCTCATGTGCATAATGAACACCTTCTTTTCACGCAGGATGTTTGTGGAGTGCAGCGGCATGGAGTGGCGGCTGGAGGTGAGAAAAGAACCGTGTGGTTTTAAACACCCGGCGTTCAAGAAGCCATCAGAGAGAAGAGGAAGATAAAAGGACTAGAATCTCTTACTCAATCTTCTTCTCGTGACTGGTACACTGAGTCGCGAAGATCTTACAAATTTGCTGTTAAGAGCTGTCTTGGAAGAAGTTCGGCGAAAAGTTGGAAAGTGACCATAGATCTGCGAAAAAGGTGTTCTGGCAATCTATTCGCCGACTCAGAGGAAGAAAATTTAACATCATCGAAGGAGTCTAATCCAAAGATTGTGTGCTGCTTTCCAATGAAGTGCACATCTTACGCAGATTGAATCCATAAAAGTTGGCTAATCCGCCTGTTTGGAAGAAATCCGGCATGTAATGCTCAAGGCAATGGGTAAAGAGGGAGTTTTATGGCCATTTCGTGTCATTAAAGTGACCCGGTAACGACGTGAGACATCTGGCGATTGGCAAAGTGGGGTGATTATTCCTCTTTTCAAGAAGGGGGACAAAAGAGATCAACTGGGTCAGTTGCACGAATGTGATGTCTTACTATCAGAGTGGAATTAAGATAAATGACAACATAAGTTTGCAGATATCATTTCCAAAATTGTCCATGTATGTTGAAAATATCCGCAAAGCTACTTCTAAATCCAGAAATATGTACTTCATTAATTAGTATTCGGATGCCCATGGGTTTTAATCAAACCGGTATTTAGGCAATTTCTATCGTGTGTCAAATCACGTTATTAAAACTAACATATTCAATTTGGTGTTTCAAATCATTCCATAATTGTAACTTCGTGTATCAAATCACTTAAAATTTATTAAATTTTACAATTAAAATGTAATTGTAGAAAATTGAAATACTTTCATTTTATATAATTTCTTTAAGTTTTGAAACGTCAGAATATATTTAGTTAACCAATACAAGAAATACAGAATTTATCTGTCTGCCTATTTAGTTACTTCTTTTCTCCAATTGTATATTTATTTATTTATATACGAATGAGTATGTACATTTACATCACCTAATTATAAATCAAACATATTTTTGTATTTATCGTATCTTTTAGGCAAGACGTAATTTCTGTGAATACCATTATCTATCATAAATAAATGTATCTATCGAAATGAATAATAATACATATATTGTTTACTTTTTAGTTACTTGGAAATATAAAATTACTGATTGAAGCATCTTCCATTCTTATGAATCAATACGCTTTGGTTACCACGTATGACAACGCATCAACCTCGGAATCTTCTATCTTACCGGATTCTACAAGACAGTTTTCGAAAACCGAAAGTGCCAATGGTACATCATGTTCAATATCGGCTGAACCACATTCAACTAAAAGCGAATATCCACGTTCTGAAGAAATGCATATTGAAAGTTTACAAAAGGGAAATAACAACGATGTAACAATCGAAGATATTGGGCGAGAAGATTTTACTGATCGTTTGGAAGGAGGCAATATGTCTGAACTTAGTGATCTTCGAAAGCGAAGGCTGAAGTATTTGCACGAGGCAGCGAATATGTAAATTCATAAAATAAATATCCATTTGAAAAAGAAAAAGTAACCAATTGTTTTCATATATTGGCAGTTTAAATACACATACAGTGAAACCTCCTAATTGAGGTACTCTACGGGACTGAGAAAATTTGATTGTACCAATGTGGAGGTTCCCCTAAATTAGAGATGTAACTTGACCAAATATCTGATACCGGGTATTGGGTATATAATTTGGCCGGATATCCTGCTGAATATATTGTCAACGGCAGTGGTTAACCAATTTATTGGGTTATTGACCTTTTTGTAGTTTTTATTTATTACGTATATATATTATAAATACTGCGATAGGTTCATGTTTATTAAACTAAAATATGAAGTGAAATTAAAATGGCGAATAAAAGATCTACAATTTGAAAACATTTTGAAATCTGTGACGATGACTGCAAGTTTGCTGTATGTTCGCAGTGCAGTTCGAGGATTTTCGTGAAGGAACGGGAAAAAATAGGTGGTACATCTTTGAAAAATCACTTCAAATTCAAACAGGCAAAAGCTTCCCATTCAAAAGCAAATCCATGCCATCTACAAGTGCATCATTTGTGTCTGTAACTTAGGCAGAAACATTGGAAATAATTAATTTGGGACGGGCTATTTTCTGAAGCCGACTAGTATAAATGCAATCGTCTTTTACCGGCTAATGCCGACAAACTCATATTCATCCAAGATTAGGTAAGGTAGGTTAAATAAGAGTGGTGACTATCTCTAGGGTAGCCACACTTAGGCCAAAAATAGGTGTGTTACCTCAAGATCTAGTAGAGCGGACTGATGCTAATACTACTTAGTTCTGTCAAGTTATACAAGAGGGCATTGCAGTTGCAAAGAAAGTGTGAAATGGTTTCTTCTTGCTCTTCATCCCTACACCTTCTACAGAAGTCGTTATAGGGTATACCTAGTCATGAGGCGTGAATTCCAGTGGCGCAATGCATTGGAATAATACCAATGAGACCTACTCTTTCGCCCATCTGTGAAAATTCGCAGAGTGCCGTTTAGCGTCTGGCGTTCAGACGTCCAGTAGAAGATCTGGGAAGTTTGCTGGTTGAGAAGTTTTTCTCGAAGATAAGCTTAGGTATTGTGGGGTCGGTGTTTCCTGTTATGGATCCAAATTTATCAAAGATGGTAAAGTGTCCGGAGCTGAGCTCCTTCCAAATACGCAGTGATTTTAATTCAATCGCCGTACTAGCAGCGACATGCTTGCCGATAGGGTCTATCGGCGGGAGGTTCAGGAGCGTACTTAAAGCTTGGGAGGATCCGCTACACCCTTTTAAGCAATTTGCAGTAGATGTCTTTGTCTAACGAAGTCCATTAGATGGCGATGCCGCAGTAGTATGGTCCTGACTGCCGATACGTATAACTTTTTTACAACAATGTAGAGCAGTACAGGGTCTATTCTTGACGCGTTCCTGGATACTGAGTTTCCAGCTAAGCTTTGCGTCTAAAATGAGGCTCAGGAATTTGGCACTGTTGCTTAGTTTTAAAAGAACTCCCCGGATAATAGCTGGAATGAAGACAGGAATTTCGCAACTCTGAAAAAGAGAACCAAATGACATCTTCCAAAGTCTAGGTACGTGTCATAGTTCGAGACTTTTCTGCGATATGGTGACCAGTTGGAGGGAGATTAGATTAATGACCTGCTGTACCTTATCAAGAAAGATGCCATCAGGTTACTGCCATTTTGTATGGTTTGAAAGTGTTAATAGCCTAAATTACAGTACAGGTTGGACTACTATCCTTTTGAATTTACTAACTGAACCCTATCGTAGCTACCTGGAAAGTGAGTATCAATAGGAAGTCCCCGACTTTCCGTGATGCAGGTAGTCCGTCTGCCCTTTGAATTAGGTCAGGTATTTTGTTGGCTGATGCCAATACCTTCCGCAGTCTAGAGGTATCGAGACTTCTTCAATTTTACCACAGAAGAGTCTCCAAGATAACCTTTTTGCTTTCGCCAGCTCAGTTTTGAAGGTGTTGAGAACTCTCTAATAGGAGCCCCAATCGGCATTACTGCGGGTGCTTTCGGCTTTATTGAAGAGCTTCCTGCAACAATTTCTAAGTTGGTCTAATTCTGATCGCCACCATGGGGGTTTGGGTGTCCCCCTTACTACTTTGCAGATGGGACAGGAGTTGATCAGAGCTTGATGCATGATCTCGGTGAGTTTCTTCACTGAGGAATCAGGATTGGAGTTCTGCGCCTTGAGTCAGTCCACATATCTGATCGTTAACTATCCAGGGTTCTTGGATCAGGCCAATTTGATCCGCCTTTTTCTGGTGCCAGAGGATAAAGGCAGCCGAGGGAGCGGTGGCGGTAAATACTGCCGAGGGAGACAAGATCCCGAAGCTCTGTTTTGGGTGATGGCTCCAAGACACCTTGTCCCCCACCTTCACATCCATCCGGGTTATAACGGTTGGCAACGCTTTCACGTTATCGACGGATTTAGAGGTGGATTGGTTTAGGTTCCTCCGTGGCTGGGACTCCTTGTTGATGACTACTACAGCCGCTCTGGGGTACTCCTTGGGTTCCTCAAGCTTTGCAATTTTGCATTTATGGGTTGGCAGATCTGGATTGCATGCCCGCTTAGGTTAGGTTAGGTAAATGTGAATGCCGGAACTTAAGCAGTTTTGGCTCACTTAGATCCTGATTGGATCCATTGTGATGCACTACTATGCTGGTTTGCAACTACTTAGTGTTTTTTTTTTAATAATTGCCTGGAATATACTGCAAAGGTTAGGGAGTTGACGGGGCAGGGGGAAAGAGATTTCCTGCGATGACGCTAATACTCCCACTCCGGTGCATTCTTTCGTTTTAGAGGATACATCTGCGTATACTTCCAGATAGGCAGATTCTCTGACTAAGTCGAATGGCCAGTCTTCTCTATTTGGGATAAGTGTTTTGAACCAATATTTGTAGTCTACGACGGGCGCGATATAATCGGTATGCTTTGGAATGTTTGCATTCTTGATTGCATCCATTTTATTTTGTATTTTTTGAATTAATTTTTATTTATCAATTCATTATGTACTTACATACTACACAAAAATCCTTAAAATTAGTTGGTCGAGCAATGATTCTATTTTAACTTACTGGCCCTCTGCGGGCTCTCTAAGCTAAACTTAATCTTAATCTATGTCTTTCGACTTAACCTAACAATGCTTTTTTAACTAAAAGAAAATAAATTAATGTGTACAATTTAATATTAAGAAAAATTTGCAAAAACTTAATAACTGAAAATATTTTTTTATTAAAACCTATATACTAACTCACGTACCGCCTAAAAATAATTTAAACTAACTTAAGCTAAGCTACATACATATATATTTACGTATTTATATTGTATACAATATATACACATAGGTACACGCCTATGTAAGAGTGTGTATACTATTCTTCATCAAGCGGCACGGATAACTTCAGCATCATTATCTGAAGTTTTTTTTTTCACTGCCTTGCAGCGGATTGCATATTTGTTAGTACCTTTATTTTTTCTTATGCTAAAGTTGTCAATACATGCGGCCGTCCTACAAATTTGTAGTATGTCCTTGCAGATTGCTGTCGTTGTTGCTGTATTTAGCTTTGCGGTTGATTGTGTGGCAACTGTTTTTGTTGTTGCCCGGAGGTAGTACCCTTTGTTCTTTCTCTTTCTTTCTTCTTGCGAGAGTACTTGCACGGAGGTTTCTGATCTCGTGGAGGAGTTTTTGCGTCTCCTCCCTCAGATCAGTCACCTTCTCTTCTTTGGAGCGAATTATTGCCTCCACTTCTCCTCCTTATGCTTGCTGCGAATCTTCCCTCCTTCCCATGGGACACATATGAATATGCGTCTTCTTCTGCATCGGCCTCGTGCGATGTCTCGTTCGATGCCGTAGACGCTGCACTTTCTTCCTCTTGAGTTTTAACGGTTGACGAGTTGGTGTTGCGTCGTTTCGAACTGGAGGAGGTCTGTTTTTTCCTCCTCCTCTTCGTTGTGCCATGTCTAGGCACCGTGTCACGGCTGTGAGTTCTACATACTTGACCACGCTCTTATTGCGGATCCACTTGTTACATGCACTACTTTACTTTGTTACGAAATCGAACTGATGATTATATCCCAGTGACTTACACTCTGTATTTTGCTCAAACGGCTACATTACCTCAGCCTAATCGCACCGTGTCACATCTGTGAGTTCTGCGTACTTGACCACGCTCTTGTTGCGGATCCACTTGTTACGTGCACTATTTTACTTTGTTACGAAATCGAAACACGTGTGTACTGTTGAACGGTCTGTGAACGACTGATGATTTTATCCAAGTGACTTACACTCTGCATTTTGCTCAAACGGTTACATTACCTCAGTCTAATCGCTGCCTTGGTAGCCGTCAGTTTCCTTGGCAGGTGAAGGTGTGGACCGGAGTGCACCCGTAATGCCAGCAGTTTCGTAGTGTTTGCCACCAAACAAGGATACCATATATTTAGTCTGACGATTGCCCGTGTGTCATTGTACTTTACATCTTTTCGTGAACAGTACGAGCTCTGCCTTGGATGGGTTAATATCTAGACCAGCCCTACCCGTCCATTTGTCTTACTTAGTTAGTGAGATATCCATTATGTTTCTACTGGTATCGAAATTTGCCTATTACGATAATGACTATGTCATCTGCGTAGGCTATTGGCTTGCAGCTTTCATGACTAAGTTCTTTAAGAATTTCATCTACCACTAGCATCCAGAGAAGCGGTGAAAGTACTCCACCTTGCGGGGTACCCCTGAAAACTCTTCTCATTATGCTGTAGTGTCAAGCTCTGTACACTACTTCTACGGGACAACACAGTCTTTATCCAGTCTCGAATACTCTCTATTACTTTACTCCAATACTTGTAGTTAAGGCGTTATTTATCGCATCACATTTGACGTTATTAAAAGCCCCCTCTATGTCATCGCATATTCTATGTTGTCGAAGGATTTTTTAATGATATCCGTTGATCTAGCAGTTTGGACGCTAGTGTAGAAGTGAAAGCCGATGCAGCAGCCTCTTCCATTTCCTTGACCACCTTCTTGGCTCAGGCCATGGATCTTTTTTTTGTTCTCTCTAGATGATGGCTGCAACTTAGCTTCATGTCTCTTCATAGGAATACTTCCCAAGAGTCATGGAGTATAAGTACTAATTTTGTAGCTTAAATAATCAATGTTAATATAAGAGATCATTTCGAAATTTTTATGTCTTATTTTACCAATCCAGTTCTGGCCAATAACTGGTTCTCTATCTGACATCAGGCCGGATAAGAAAACAAGTTGGCGAATTGCCGGATAACGGATACTAACCGAATATAATAAAATTACGCCAAATAACGTTCTGTCCCAATTATACATAGCTGTCTGAAGTAATATGATTCTGAAGTTTGAACTATCCATTATAAATTATTAGATTAATATATGAAACATATTATAAGCACTACTAAAATAAATGAGTGCTTTGGGGCAACATAGCAAGCTTAAGGATTTTTTTAAACGAGGAAATCGCCTATTTGTACGCTTGTACAAATGTGCCCCCTATGACACTTAATTCCACTACGATTGCTTTAGAAAACATATTCGTTGTTGGGAAAGCAACCTCCAAATTGGGACAGAAAACAAAATGAAGTAGAAACCTCAGAAAAATGAAGTACTGAAGAGATATGCAACTTCAACATAACTTGCTCTATGGTATCATTTGACAGCATTTTTATAACATCTTCATAGACGGGCGTCTGTGAATACGTGTGAATTAAGCGAATCTTGACTTGTGGTGAACTGTGGTAGACTAGGGGTTTTTCACTGGAAAGTTGCATATCTCTTTAGTACTTCATTTCTGGTAGAGACTACAAGTATCAGAGCTGATTGTAGATCAAATTCAGAATACTAATACATATTTTCTATAAATATGCTTATATTGTTAATTATTAAATCATTTCCTTATTTATTCGTTTACCATAGCGGACACTTATTTATTAATTTGTTTATTAATATAATTTTATTGGAGGCTTTGCTTGTATATTCCTCCAATTGCGATAGATAACCTTACTTTGGTTTTTGTTATACAGAAGTTATACCTAATTTTATTACAGATTTTCTCTATTAAAACAATATAAAAAATATTAATTATAATAACAATATGAGTAGAGCTACAGCCCGTGGAGGGCAATGCCTAGCTTCTTAACAATCACTCGTATTGCGCGTGGTATTGTTCTCTCATTTGCTTAAGGGACCCACAGTTTTATTCCGACTCCAAACGGCCAACTTTGAGAAGTTTACTCTTTGAGCATTGTGAGTAGCTCGAAAGAGGTGAAGTCGTCAAAATTATTTTTGGTCGTACCTATCGGGCATTGAACCCAGGCAGTGAGTTTCAGTTGCGTAGGGGCAAAGTATCAACACAACTTGCTCACTTCAAATAAGCAAGTGGTGGACGCAGAAACGTGAGAGTATGAAATGGTACTCAGCAATATCCTCACCAATTCTTCGGAGTTGTTTTACCTTCTTCAACGCCCAAGTGTATGACAGAGTAGAAAGGCACCCTAAAACACGGCCATAATGAATCGATACCAGAAGCTATCAACCCACGAAAATCCGCATTCCTGTGAAATTTTTTAAATATTGCAGATTGTATACTGAGTCCATTATTCTACGTAAGTTTAATAAAAGAACGACATTTGATATTTTCAAAAATAGAAAAAAAAACGCACTGCGGTGTTTTTCACCCTATCCGGGCGAGTAATTTTCACAACAGTACGGAGAAATATTAGCTTTAACAGCACGCACGGCCTTTCTGATAACAGATTTAGCAAGGAGTTTGAAGTCTCCACGGAAAAGTCTACGCTAAGATGTTGGAAGAAAAATTATGCCATCTAAGTTGAATCTGGTTTAACCCCTCTATATGTACAACATTTTCAAGCAAACGCAGACCCTATAATCAGGGTGACGAAGAGTAATGATAATTTTTTAACCAAAGTTATTAACAAAAATTATTTGCAAGTAAATACTTCAGCTTTTAAGGATTGGAATCAACTTGGTCAGTTGCACGAGTGTGATATCTTACTATCAGAGTCAAATTTAGATAAATGACACCTTAAGTTTGCAGAGATCATTTCCAAAACTGTCCATAGATTGAATGTCCGCAAAGCTGCTTCTTCTACATCCAGAAATATGTACAAAGTCTTGAACTCGAATCTAGGGTCAGATCTTAATTTCTTTATTAATACGTATTCGGATGAAGTCTTTAGCATGGTTTTCAGGACCAGAGTTGAAATCTTTAACCTACATTTCATGCCTAATTGCGAGAATCTTCGTGAATTTTTGTGGATTGTGCAACATAAGATAAAATGATGTCTATGATATCAATGATATCTATGATATGATATCTTAGTTATCGAAATAGCTTTTTTTACTCAAACTTGATTTAAAAAAATTATTGCAGTTAATATTTGAATACAATCTTTAAAATTGCAATCTCGATTTAATTTCTGTCTTTGTTTTTCTTTTTGCCTTGTTATACATCGTGTGTCACACAATCACGTTATTAAAATTAACTTTTTCAATTTGGTGTTTCAAATCATTCCAAAATTGCAACTTTGTGTATCAAATCACTTATAATTTTTATCATTTTAAATTAGGAACAACTTGGTAATGTAATTGTAGAAAAATGAAATATTTGCATTTTAGATAATTTCATTCAATCAAGATTGCCATGTCTTATTTCTTTTTAAAATATATTTTGTAAAACCAATACAGGAAATAAAGAATTTATCTGTCTACCAATCTATTTTTTGTTGTCTTTGTCTGTCGAGGTAGCTCTAAGTTTAGTCTAAGTCTTGACGTGTAATAATTCGGTCGAATAAATCAAATTGTTTCGATATAGTAAGTCGGGTCGTTGAGGGGAGGCTCAGCCTCCCCATCCGCTTTTTTTTTTTTTTTGTATGAATCCCCTTATGGGATTCGTTAACTGGCGCCCGAGCAGGGACGGCTCTGTATACGACATCTCCTTTTTCTCTGTGACACGCTCAGATCCTCTAACCAGGTTATAAAGTCAATGCGTTCAATTGAACAAAAAGCCTAGTCCCCATGAGAGCACTGCGCTTATTAATCGACCATTCACGAGCATCCAATCGTACCCATGAGAACACGAATGGAAGTCAAAACGGAATTAAGGGGATTCGTGTGAAGCAATCGTGCCTCAGTAGGTCGCGTGCATTTTAATGTTCGCGTCCAAAAAGGATAACACGATCCTTTCGAAAGAGCGGTTCCCAAAAGAAAGGGATTTAGATATTTAACTTTTAGTTTTTCTTTGTTTTCTTTGTTTCTATCTCAAAGATAATACGGTGGTGTTCTTTTTACGTAAAGCATATAATAATCTTACACGATGTGTGGTGCTGTGAAATTCCTAATGTATGAAATCCATGAGCAAAGGAAGAAAGCAAATTAGTGAAAATTATAAAGAGAATAATAAGAAGAAAGAAATTGGTGAGAGAAAGAAAACATACCTAGATCTAAATGTAATTTAAAGTGGTAGTAAGAATTAGAACAATCAATTTTTTTAAATTTTAAAATTTAAATAAAAAATTATAGTTAGTGGCAGATTGCATAAGCAACGTAAAGGAAAGGAAAGAAAAGGGTGTACTACCTACGTAAAGGGATATCTCTCGTTTGCCAGACTGTGTAAAGGAGCTGCAAGTATTTGATGGAAACCCTACCCAGTATGTAACGTGGGTACATACTGTTGAGGGGATCCTGAGGGACTTTGAGATAGTCAGGGCTAAGCCCATACATAGGGCTATATTCCAGCATATTAGGCAGAAAATAAGGGGGGCTGCCGATGCGGCCTTAGTTTCGTATAATATTTTTGATAACGATAGGCGAGCCATTAAACAGTATCTCTCTCTACCAGGGCTTTACCTGATGCTTACTCAGCCTGCTTGGAGATACAAAATTTAAATTATAGGAATCATATGATTCACAACTCTGGAGCATCAAATACAATAACGGCATTAATCAGATGTTCAGGAAAAAATCGAGGCTTGTACTACCGCAAAAAAAAAAAATACTTCCATGCTCCTCAACAACAACGTTATTCGCCTCCAATGGAGAATACGCCTCCCCCAAGATCAACTGCACCAAAACCTCACGAAAAGATGGAGCTGGGGTCCACACAGTCTCGTAACGTGAACTACTCTAACGAGAAATTAATCTTCCTCGTGGTATGAATCCGTTTAAGAGGAAGTCATACTCGGATAACTACCCGCAAAAACAGCAGAGACTCACGTCAGGAAGAACCTTATTCAAATTCCTCTCCCCATCCGTAGTTAAGAAAACATCATCCCCTCCAACTCATCTTGTTCACCCTTTCTATGTAAATTCAGCTGGTGGTAAAGTTAAGATAGAAGACAAAGTCTGTGGTAGGTTCTTTCAATCCATTGGCAATAACACACTGCTAACATTTTACATATTGCCCGGTCTAAATTCCTTCGATGGACTCATTGGGGACGATTCTCTTAAAGAACTTGAGGCGGTTATTGAAAAAAAATATAACCATCCCATTGAAGGAGAAAATCTCCGGAGAAATAAACCTACTCTTTACTGCAACTCTTTTCGGACCTATTGATGCAAGTGAAACCATAAAAACCACAGTAGAGGCAGAAATTAAAACTAACACCGACGACCCGATTTATAGCAAATGCTATCCGTACCCCGCTAATATGAGGAAAGTAGTAGAGGACGAAATAAAGAAACTTTTAGCTGAGAGGATAATTCGTCCCTCGAAAAGTCCCTATAACTCCCCTATTGGGGTCGTCCCAAAGAAAACTAAATCATCGGGCGAGAAGCAGTACAGGATGGTGATTGACTACAAAAGGTTAAACGCCGTTTCGATTTCAGACACGTATCTAATCCCAGATATCAATTCTACGCTGGCCAATTTGGGCAGAGTAAGCTATTTCATCATTTCCTATGAAGCCAAGTGAAGTGTCAAAGACAGCCTTCTCGACCATGAACGGCAAGTATGTATTCCTCAGAATGCCTTTCGGGCTTAAAAACGCACCCGCTATCTTCCACAGGATGATAGACGATGTGCTGAAGGAATACATCGGGAAGATTTGTTACGTCTACATCGATGATATAATTGTCTTCATGGCGATTGTGATCATCTTAAGAAGGTGGAAATGGTATTCGCGAAACTCCTGGAAGCTAACCTAAAAGTAAACCTCGAAAAAACTAACTTCATGAAATCAGAAGTCGAATTCCTCGGTTATATCATAACTCATGACGTCATAGAAGCAGATTCAAAGAAATTAGCAGCTATTGAGAAGCTACGGCCTCCAGAAAATGTCAAGGAGCTGAGGAGCTTCTTACGTCTCACATCCTATTACAGGAAATTCATACGAGATTATGCTAGAGTAGCAGAACCCCTGAGGAACCTAACACGAGGTCAGAATGCTCAGATCAAGGCAAGTCAATCAAGAAACGTGAAAATTATATTGAACAAAGAGGCATTGAAGGCTTTCAATGATTTGAAGACCTTGTTAATGTCATCGGAAATCTTTTCCTTTCCCGACTTCGAAAAACCGTTCAACTTGACAACGGATGCCTCGAACTACGCCATAGGGGCTGTGCTGTGTCAAGGGGACGTACACCTCTCGTTACTTGAACAAAACTGAGGAGAATTATGCGACGAACGAGAAAGAGATGCTGGCAATTGTATGGGCCCTGGATAATCTTAGATCTTATTTCTATGGGGCGAAAAAGATTCGAATTCATACTTATCACCAACCATTGACCTTTGCATTCAGCAATCGAAATTTCAATGCGAAGTTGAAGCGGTGGAAGTCTCCTATTGAAGAGTATAATTATGAGTTGGTCAAATATCGTGGCAGCCTTAGTTTCGTATAATATTTTTGATAACGATTGGCGAGAAATTAAACAGTATCTCTCTCTACCAGGGCTTTACCTCATGCTTACTTAGCCTGCTTGGAGATATAAAATTTAAATTATAGGAATCATATGATTCACAACTCTGGAGCATCAAATACAATAACGGCATTAATCAGATGTTCAGGAAAAAATCGAGGCTTGTACTACCGCAAAAAAAAAAAATACTTCCATGCTCCTCAACAACAACGTTATTCGCCTCCAATGGAGAATACGCCTCCCCAAAGATCAACTGCACCAAAACCTCACGAAAAGATGGAGCTGGGGTCCACACAGTCTCGTAACGTGAACTACTCTAACGAGGAATTAATCTTCCTCGTGGTATGAATCCGTTTAAGAGTAAGTCATACTCGGATAACTACCCGCAAAAACAGCAGAGACTGTACCATGTAGAATCACGTCAGGAAGAACCTGATTCAAATTCCTCTCCCCATCCGTAGTTAAGAAAACATCATTCCCTCCAACTCATCTTGTTCACCCTTTCTATGTACATTCAGCTGGTGGTAAAGTTAAGATAGAAGACAAAGTCTGTGGTAGGTTCTTTCAATCCATTGGCAATAACACACTGCTAACATTTTACATATTGCCCGGTCTAAATTCCTTCGATGGACTCATTGGGGACGATTCTCTTAAAGAACTTGAGGCGGTTATTGAAAAAAAATATAACCATCCCATTGAAGGAGAAAATCTCCGGAGAAATAAACCTACTCTTTACTGCACCTCTTTTCGGACCTATTGATGCAAGTGAAACCATAAAAACCACAGTAGAGGCAGAACTTAAAACTAACACCGACGACCCGATTTATAGCAAATGCTATCCGTACCCCGCTAATATGAGGAAAGTAGTAGAGGACGAAATAAAGAAACTTTTAGCTGAGAGGATAATTCGTCCCTCGAAAAGTCCCTATAACTCCCCTATTGGGGTCGTAACAAAGAAAACTAAATCGTCGGGCGAGAAGCACTACAGGATGGTGATTGACTACAAAAGGTTAAACGCCGTTTCGATTTCAGACACGTATCTAATCCCAGATATCAATTCTACGCTGGCCAATTTGGGCAGAGTAAGCTATTTCATCACAATATACCTCACCTCGGGGTTTCACCAGATTCCTATGAAGCCCAGTGAAGTGCCAAAGACAGCCTTCTCGACCATGAACGGCAAGTATGTATTCCTCAGAATGCCTTTCGGGCTTAAAAACGCACCCGCTATCTTCCACAGGATGATAGACGATGTGCTGAAGGAATACATCGGGAAGATTTGTTACGTCTACATCGATGATAGAATTGTCTTCATGGCGATTGTGATCATCTTAAGAAGGTGGAAATGGTATTCGCGAAACTCCTGGAAGCTAACCTAAAAGTAAACCTCGAAAAAACTAACTTCATGAAATCAGAAGTCGAATTCCTCGGTTATATCATAACTCGTGCCGTCATAGAAGCAGATTCAAAGAAATTAGCAGCTATTGAGAAGCTACGGCCTCCAGAAAATGTCAAGGAGCTGAGGAGCTTCTTACGTCTCACATCCTATTACAGGAAATTCGTACGAGATTATGCTAGAGTAGCAGAACCCCTGACGAACCTAACACGAGGTCAGAATGCTCAGATCAAGGCAAGTCAATCAAGAAACGTGAAAATTATATTGAACAAAGAGGTATTGAAGGCTTTCAATGATTTGAAGACCTTGGTAATGTCATCGGAAATCTTTTCCTTTCCCGACTTCGAAAAACCCTTCAACTTGACAACGGATGCCTCGAACTACGCCATAGGGGCTGTGCTGTGTCAAGGGGACGTACACCTCTCGTTACTTGAACAAAACTGAGGAGAATTATGCGACGAACGAGAAAGAGATGTTGACAATTGTATGGGCCCTGGATAATCTTAGATCTTATTTCTATGGGGCGAAAAAGATTCGAATTCATACTTATCACCAACCATTGACCTTTGCATTCAGCAATCGAAATTTCAATGCGAAGTTGAAGCGGTGGAAATCTCGTATTGAAGAGTATAATTATGAGTTGGTCAAATATCGTGGCAGACGCACTTTCCTGACTCAAAACTGACGTCAACCATTTAACCGATTCATTGCGGGCTGAATTAGCACACAATGAAGATAACCCTGATGAGCGTTCTCTAACTGAAACTGCCAGTGAGAATAGCAGTATTAATACCGAGACTGCTAGTGAAGCACAATCATCATTGGGGACTGCCCATAGTGCTGACCAAGACAGCTCTGACTTGGTTCCGCATGTTGAGGCTCCGATAAACGTGTTCCGAAATCAGATTGTCATCAAGATTGGTAGGGGCCTAGAAATTCTAGAGGAGCCTCACCCGGGCTTTACTCGTCATTACTTTGCTTTAGATAACCAAGATAGCCGGAAACTGACTGATCTCCTCAAAGCCAAATTGAGAGCAACTATGCTCAACGGTATCAAAATCCCGGAATCACATCTTCAACTGCTTCAGTAAATATGCCTGGAGCATTTCGCCAATTACAAACTGCGGATTACTCAAAGGAGGAAGGTCCTCATGAAGGAACATAGGAGAGCTCATAGAAACCCTCGAGAAAATCGGGAACAACTGCTGGAGATATATTATTTCCACAGCATGTCTACTCTAATCAAGAAATACTCGGGAACTTGTGAAATTTGTAAATTAAGTAAATACGCCAGGCATCCGAAAACGCCCGAATTCCAACCAACTCCTGTTCCATCATATGCATGTGAGATTCATGGATATCATGGAACTACAGTGCAATGAGCGAACTTTCTTAAGCCCCATTATCCTCAACTTCATCGAACTATTGGGCATTAGGTACTACCAAACGCCCGTCTATCGCAGTGAAGTGAATGGTCAAGTGGAAAGATTCCACTCCACCATACTAGAAATATATCGTTGCCTGGAGATAATATACACAATAGCATACATTCTGTCACCAGCATACAGTAGAACCCAACGTATAAACTACCAAGATTTGTTAGAATACCGTATTAGAGTGAACAATGAATTGAGGAACAAGATAGAGAAGAAACAAAAAATTAACCTGCTTAGGTTTAATAACAAAAAAGGAGACATAGTGTACACTGCACGTAAGGGAATTCGTGCAATAAATAAACCCTTATACCGAAAAGAGGCTGTTACGAAAGATAGCAAAGTTACGGTGCTGACAACCTCTGGGCGAGGAATTCATAAAGCTCACCTTAAGAATGTGCGGCATAAGCCAGAACACCACTAAAATAAAACACAATGTAAAACTCAGTAAATTAAGGAAATCCCCGAGACACAACCCATACCATTATTTAATGAATCGTAATAACATTACGAATGCAATGTACAATGAATATATTATGACACAGTTGGGTAGAGCACGATTAAAAAAAAAGTTATTTTTGGCTTATATAAATAAGTATGTAGAATTGTATATTGAATTATATTATTCATTTTTATAAATCAAATTTTATAATTTTATAATATGATAATCAACTGATAATTGTATAGTTACATTTTGTAAGAGTGTTTGTAGAACTCATACAGAAATAAAAATTCAACATTTGTATTATCATATAAGAATTTCCCTAGTTTCATGTAAATATCCACAAGAGCAAGTTTTTACTTGCATCCCTCTTTTCAGAATTGCTGCCATGCTGCTTTCCTCCCTAGGCTATTAGCCAATTGTGACTATAAAAGAAGACAGGGGGTGGATTGTCGATGGACATTTTAAATTAGTACACGTTATCAATTTAACTCAATTCGAAGACTTAGTGCAAGGTATAACCAAATCAACAATCGGGAACTTCCCGACAGAAAAGAGGACCACAATAGAATTTTTTCTCAACAAAACGAACGACAGATTTCCTCACTTATAGGTGAAAAACATCGAATCACAAGATCTATCAACTGGATTGGATCGGCCTGGAAATGGATTGCAGGGAATCTTGATGCTGCTGACTGGAATAGAGTACTATCCAGTGAAGAAAACATTGTTGCCAACAATAACCATATAAAATTACAATTTTTTAATTATATAAATTACTACGAAGAAAGTTAATTGGATGATAGACCAATTTAATAATGAGATTAAATAAACATTGGCTGGACGATATGAACAAGATATTCTAAATGAAGCTATTACAATAAATAACAAGGTTAACGAAATAGTACGAGCCTGCCAAATGGCGAAAAGTGGTACAGTAAACACGAACCTCATGGATGAAGAGGAAATTAGTAGAATCATCGGTGAAATGGAAACATTGTCTAATACCAACGCAATTGAAGCCGTAGAAAATGGACCACCATCCATTTGCACGAATGGTTCAGTTCTCCTTTATGCCCTCTCTATGCCAAAAGTAAGAAGTGGCGAATTAAACTTACTTTCAACGAGAGCTTCGATAACTGATGGTCTACAGATTGACATGGACTACGATAAAATCTTAATTAATCATCAGGAAACCTATGGGATTATCAACGAATGCTTTTTATTAATAATCAGATGATCTGCAATACTAAATCATTACAAAATCTTGAAGCGGACAGCTGTATTCCACGGCTTTTAAAGGAGGGCAGACTACATGTACGTTCCGCACTAACACACTGGAGATAAATTAACTAATCAAGGAAGACACAATTTTCCTTACGAACTTCATTGGGCAATTGATCTCAGAAAACAACTCAAGGGTCCTTAATGGTACTTACGTTATCCAATTGATTGACGAAACAATCATGTTAAATAATAGAACATTTACAAGCTCTTCCTACTCGCACACTCAACTACTCTCATCGGTTTTAACGAACATCACGAAGCGGGTGCGAAAGATCGATCTGGAACATGTACACAGCATCAGTGTTAAGAACATTGCTCAGCTGAAGGACCTGAAAAATCAAGCTACATACCTCTCCTTAACAACTGTGGGGATTATAGTAATAGGAGCAGTCGTAGCCTGGATTATCTGGCGAAAAATTAATCTCAACCCTAACCTACCATCTGTAATTCTGCATAACGTCGTACTTGATCCCAGGATCAATTCAGAAATTCAAACAGCAGCCGAATCACATTCGTTCCGAATGTGGTCGTCTGCATCTGACGTGACACATGATCAACGGGACGTAGATCTTTAAAGAGGGAGGAGTTAACACGACGCACTTGACCTTGATCCCAGTGGAAGGTAATAGTCTGTACGGGAATTGCTGACACAGTTTGTTCAGGTGCATATTTGTTCCCACGACACGCACTGGGATCATGTTGCATCGCTCCGGATACACGCGCCGACATGAAAATGATGAGTTAGCCTCATTGTCCGCGTTTTTTTTTTTATGAATCACCTTAAGGGATTCGTTAACTTGTATTTATTTGTTTATATACAAAGATACATATTTACATCACTTAATTATAAATCAAACATATTTTTTTAAAAACGACCCAATCAAATATGTTAAATAACTTAAATGAATGTTTTTTTCCTTGTTATCATATTTATTGCAAAAGTCAATTCTATATTCTTTAAACACAATTGCATAGATAGATCATTGACTAATTTCTCGTATCTCTGAGGCAAGCTGTGCCAATGAACGTAATTTCTGTGTTTACTATTATCTGTGATAAATAAATGTATCCATAGAAATAAATAAATAATACATATATTGTTTACTTTTTAGTTACTTGGAAATATCAAATTACTGATTGAAGCATCTTCCATTCTTATGGATCAATACGCTTTGGTGACCACGTATGACAACGCATCAACCTCTGAATCTTCTGCCTTACTGGATTCTACAAGAAAGTGTTCGAAAACCGAGAGTGCTAATGGTATATCATGTTCAATATCGGCTGATCCATATACAATTGAAAACGAAAATCCACATTGAAAGTTTACAAAATGGAAATACCAACGACGTAACAATCGAAGATATGGGAGATTTTACTAATCATATGGAAGAAGGTAATACTTCTGAACTTCGAAAGCGAAGGCTGAAGTATTTGCACGAGTTAGCGAATATGTAAATTGATAAAATAAATATCCATTTGAAAAAGAAAAAGTGACCGCTTGTTTTAATATGTTGGCATTATAAATACACATACAGTGAAACTTCCTAATTGAGGTACTCCAGGGGACTAAGAAAATGCTATAGTGTCAATGTGGAGTTTCCCTGATTTGAGAGGGCATCTAAATTTGGAATGTAACGAATAGCGATTTGACCAAATCTCTGATACCTAATATGGGGTATATTATTTGGCCGGATATCCGGCTGAATATATTGTCAAGGGCAGAATATGTACAATATGTATAATAGATACTAATCCGCGAACCATCTGGAGCTCTAAATAAAGCTGACTGATGCTAATTCTACTTAGTTCTGTAAATTTATAGAATTATGGAGCGTCTAGGTGACTGAATCGCGCGGGATTAGCGGGCATTGCAGTTGCAAAGAAGGTTTGAAATTTTCTTCTTCCTCTTCATCCCTACAACTTCTACAGAAGTCGTTGTAGGGGATATCTAGTCTTGAGGCGTGAATGCCAATGGCACTTTTCGGTAAGTTCTTCTTCATCTGGTAAGAGTGTTGAGGTGGTTGCCTTTCTAGCGAGTTCGTCTGCTTCGCAGTTCTCTGGGATGTCGCTGTGTCCCGGCATCCACATGAGTTGGGTTCTTAAATACTTGGCCAACTCGTTAAGAGATAAGCTTTTTTTCGTGGGGGTGGAAACCTTGCATTCTACTGATCCCTACTAAATAAACCAACTCCCTTGTAACTACCGCTAAGTATTACTTCACGAGTGACGGATTCGAGCTCTTTGCTTCCTCAAGTGGTCTTCAGCGAATTCGCATTCCGCTGCCGTTCCAAATTCCTTAGATCGCACATTATTCGTACTGCTGCATCATTTACCGCATACATTCGGATTTCAGCGTATATTAAACTATATTTTCTGGTATTGGCCGTTCACAAAATTCTTCACGCAATAAAGCTCTATCGTTTTCTTATCGAGCACATTCTGAGAAAACGTGTTCCAAGTGCTCTAGCGCGTTTTTGCAGCGAGGTCAGGTCGGACTCGAATCACGGTTTCAACTCGATTTCTTCAAGCCGTTTCGCCACTACCACAACAGCAATATCGACCGTGAACCCTATAATAGATACTTCCCTAGGGACTGGGAGTCGTAGAATGTCGTCATAAATCACGTTCCACAGTAAAGGACCTAACACTGATCCCTGGGGGACGCCCCCTGTAATTCTATGCAATTTCGCCCAGTCGTCGGAGTCGCAAAGGAGCAACCTATCGGTAAAGTAGCTCCTGATCAATCTTAATATGAGCCGCGTTAAAGCATTTTTAACGTCGAGCTTAACCACTTCGCAATACTTTTTTGTGCCTCCCTTCCATATTTTACCTTCTATGGCCGATTGGGCTTTGGCTATTACGACATTAATCGCGTCGATTGTTGATTGGCCGTTTGTAAAGCCGTACTAATGTTCTGCGAGTCTATTATTGGCTTCAATGATATGTTGTAATCTGTTGCACATTACCCGCTCTAATATTTTGCCCATAGTATCGAGCATACAGAGCAACCGATAAGATGATGGCTTCTCCGGTGGTTTATTTCCTTTCGGTAATAATACCAACCGTTGGTATTTCCATTGTTCCGAAAATATTCCCTCGCTTAAGCACGCATTATGCACGCTAACGAAAACTTATATATATGCATATATATGCATGTTAAAGAAAGCCCTATTCAGTTTGCCGTCTAGAGTAGGAGCTTATCAGCCTTCTACTTTCGCGATTACCGCTGCCAGTTCACCGGTTGTTACGGCAGGAATACGTTCGCACAGTTCTCCGATCTCGCTTAGAAGAACCCCGTCATGTTGTGAGGGGAACAGAGTTTCTACGACTCTGCTGAGTAAATGCGGGAAAGTTCTCGCCAATTTCTGAGACGCTTTGAGCTTCGCAGCGCATATAATCTTCCAAAAACTCGCGGCCATTAGCGTAGACTTTTTCCTTTGACTGTACTTCGTCAATATCCTTGCATTTGAGGGGTATCTTGTGCGTCATAGAACGAACGCTATCATTTTATCACGTTTTCTCCGACTTCTTTTAAATTCTTGTCCGCTTTTAATTTTCGCAACCAGTCAGCGTATGTAAGTTCGCCCGTTCTTTATATAATAATTGCATCAGGACGTTTCACATTTGGTGCATGACTTTTCCGAGCACCTCTTTCGACCTTCGACCTCAAGACGAAGATTTATTATTTGCACTTCTTGTTCGAGTTGAGAAAGTGTTCCAGTTTACTTGATTAAACTTCAGATTTTTTCAATTTCACCGTGAACGTTGTGCTTGTCTCTACAAAAGACAATCAATTCATCGATTTTTTCGCCCAGCTGTAACATTTATTTTCCCGTTTGAGGCAGAGTCTCAGTGGTTGGCGTGACCATTGGGCTCCGGTCTACAACTGTGGGACTGGTTAGCGGGATTTCCATCACGTGTTCCTTCAGGACAGTTTGGTAGTGAACACGCGACCCTCTGTCTCGAGGACATTACCACCTACGGGGCCAAGGTTGCCACCACGTAGGAGGTTTGAATACGTTTCATTTCTTTTCTCCGGCTCCGGTACTGGGGTCCGACTCCCTGCACCGTAACTTTATTTCTCTTCGTCTGACTATCCACCTTTGAATTTATTCTTAGAGTAATTCTGCTCTTGCCAGTTTTTTGTGTTTGACTGAACAGATGACAATATCTACATTGTTTTTTGCCTATATTATCGCTATAGTCTCTGCCTGAAAGTCGCTGCAGTGAGAGGGTAGTCGGAATGACAGTTCAAAATTCAGATCCTTAGAGTAGACTCCGACACCCACTCCTTAGCCTATCTTGGATCCATCTGTGAAAATTTTCAGAGGTGGACCTCTCCTAGTAGATCTGGGAGGTATGCTGGTTGAGAAGTTTTTCTTGAAGATGAGCTTAGGTATCATGAGATCCAAATTGATCAACGATGGTAGAGCGTCCTAAGGTGAGCCGCTTCCACATACACAGCGATTTAAATCTGATCGCCGTGCTGACAGCGACCTGCCTGCCAAAGATATCGGCAGGAGATTGGGGAGTGTATTATTGCCCTGTGACCACATATGGCTATAGGTTTTAAAAACTTGATAGAATTATTTTTTTCCATCACCGGATAGGATAATCCATATATCAACTATAGCGCAACAGGAATAAAGTTCCGCTAGATGTGGAAAATAACACACTGTGCGCCGCTTGTTAGGTACGGGGGATACAGATATCCAACTTCTACCCCCCTTGCCCATTGACTTCAGCTCACATCGTTTTTTTATACGGTGCTGCGATGAGTGGCGGAGCCGGGAATTTCGTAAGAGTATGTGTGAAATGCAAAGGGAATTCCACTACACTCTTGCTCCTTACGGGTTAATGCCGACATGGACAAGGGGCAAAAATGGCCGAAGTAGTATATCCCTATCCTCCATTATCCCTGGATACGCCGGTGCATTGCCCATATTAATGTTGAAAATAGCTAGTAAAGTGTTCAGTTGTAGTCGCTGTTTTATATTTAGCCATTTAAGTGCGTCGAGCATACATGTTATTGGTATTATTGTGTTACATTTTATTATTGTCCTCATCCCTTTGTTTTGTTGTTTCTGTAGTCTATTCATTTTTCCATAATTATATAAGATAGATGCGCAGTATTCGAAATGTGGCTTAACCTTAGTATTATATATAGTCACAGCGGTAATGAAGTCCATGATCTAACTTTTCAATTATTTGCCCATTAACTTCGAGGTTGCTGTCCGTGATTTCATTTGTCCGTTAAGTTTAAGCATGATCATTTTGAGCCAATTATTTACTTCTATCATATCGTCCATTAGTTTATTCATACAATAGTCCTGATTTGTATCTTCTGTGTATATTAAGGAGTCATCTGCAGTATATATAGTATATATATATATAGTATAAACAGTACCGGAGCCAATATTGAGCACTGGGGTACGCCCATACTTATGTCCGTAATGCCGTCTTCTATTTTTCATATACGTTTGGAACCATTTCAACTCGTTGTTATTAATACCATAAGCCTTTAGCTTCGTTAACATTATATCATGGTCAATTCTTTCAAATGCTCGTTTAAAATCGAGAAAGATGGCCATTATTTTATTCTTCTGTTTTATCTCTCTTCTATTCGTTTATTACGTGGTTAGAAAGAAATTTGTGCTTGGCTTTGTTGTTCAAGAGTTGCATTTTAACCACTGTTTCGATTAGTTTTTCCATTGTCTCCAGGGATTTAATAGACTTACTTGCATATGTTAAATAAATCGTCCATAGTCAACTTGGGAAACTTAAATATCAGTTTACTTAAGTATCAGTTTGTCTGATTGATGTGATTTGATATATTCAACGTTTTTAATTGATTATTGTATTTCCTTGATGCTAGTTACAAAATATTCATTAAATTATTCACAAATATTAGATTTTTTATTATCTTTTTGGCAACACTGGTTTAAACAGCTGACGCACGTTTCGTCAAACATCTTCAGTTTGGTCTATAATTTAACCATGAATCGTCTTACAAACGAACAACGCTTGCAAATTATTGAATTTTATTATCAAAATGCGTGCTCTGTTAAGAAAGCTCATCGGGCGCTTCTTCCATTTTATGGTCAGTTTAATCGACCCACTGAAGCGGCTATTTAGGCTATTGTGACTAAATTTCGCACCAAATTTATATTGTTGGACATTAAACCACCAACACGCTTACGTAGAGTGCGAACTGAAGAAAATATCGCAGCTGTATCGGCCAGTGCTAATGATGACCATCAATTATCGGTTCGTCGCCGTTCGTAGCAATTGGGCCTCTGTTACTCAACAACGAGGAAATTTTTGAAATATAGATACTGCTGGTGCAAGAATTGAAGCCGAACGACCTACCGCAACGTAAAATTTTTGATGAATGGGCTCTTGGAAAGTTGGCCGAAGATCCACTTTTTAACATTGAAGCATTTATTCGTGAGATACCGGCCGAAATGTTGGAAAGATCAACATTTGCATGAAATAATCTTCAAACATTAAATTATATGGACCGTACTATCGATTTAAATAAAGATTTCATGCATTTCTCTGAATTTTATGTGTTTTTTTTTTTTTAAACTTTCCTATAGCTTTCGAAAAATCACCCTTTATCTCACGATCGTCCACTTCTTGAGTATTATCTGCATTTCTTTTTATCTCTATTGTTTCGTGGTCCGATATTTTCCCACTTGATGTTCGTAACTACTTAATCCACTAAGGTTCTTGACGTCTTTGCTATTCTTGTAGGTCCCTCTGTTTTCTGCATTAAACTATTGTCGTTTAAAAATCGCTCTGACTCCAGTTTGTATTTCACCTTCTTACACCAGTTAATGTTGAAGTCACCACTTTTAATTATGTCACTATGGAAGATCAATGATATTTTCAATATTGTCCTTAATAAAATAGTAAACAATTTTGTCATAATAACTATGCCATCTGTATACTCCTACTAACACTATTTATATATTTCCATTGTTTATATCGCAAGCTTATATCCAACTTTTCAGTCAATAGCCCTTTTTGTTATTTTATTTATTGTCCAATTACTTTTTACATAGATCGTTACTCTCCCCGATCTTGTAGAGTTCGACAAACAGGAATTATTTTAAAATCCATTTAATAATATCTCTGAGTTGTCATTTTTCTCTATTAGATGTGTGTCAGACAGAATAATAAAGTCTGGTCTTCATTCAAAACCTCTAAATGGACCCAATATTAATAAGTCCTTGTATATTTGCATAGTACCCTAGAATCCAATTTTAGTTTTTTTTTGTTTTTTGGATACCGTGAGTATATCTCTTCTCTCTTGCAGTCAATTGCTTTCATCAAATAATCCGCATTGTTTCCATCCAATATTAACTTTACCTTCCATAACTATCTCAATAAACGATTCTTTGTCTAATTCTATAATAGCATTGTAGTTTTTCACTCCATTTTTAACATTCTTGTATAATTTGACTAATTTTAATTCACTTTTTTGGATATTAATTTTTTTTCATATATCGGCTTCTTTACTGAAATTTTTCATATTTACGCTTGCATTTTCACAGTTACAGTTTTAGTTTAGGTTTAAACTTAGGCGAAACGTCATAGTTTTCGCCAATTTCATTCTCAATTGCATTTTTAATTTTGTTTCTCATTTCATCATTAACGCTTACCACAATTATAGCAACATTACGTTTGCTTTCAATGTTCGCTCGTTTTAAGTTTTTCGGATCGACCCGCTTATTGTTTTGTTACTTTAACACTTTTTTTTTTTTGTTGTTTTACACAATCTGGAATCGAAGGAGAGAACGAGAATTGCTTTCTTCACATACTTTTTGAGCCACTCTCCATGTTGTGCATATATGTCATGCAGTCATCACACACAAAGCGAATCCAATTATGTTTTCCCAAAATTCCACTGCTACAATGATCTAACCCCGCTTTGCTGTGGAGTGGAATACCTTCTTACATACTCCCTCACAACCAATACCTGGCTCCACAAGAATCGGGAAAGTGCAATTGGCGCACTGTGATATCACTGGTTATTAAATGCGACTATTGCAAAAAAAAAAAAAAAAAACACATTTCAGCCGAATTTCTCGGTATATATTACAATTTAAGATTTACAATTAAACGATTGAATAAAATCACGTCAGTTCATTTGAATAATTCTATATATCTGATAATAATGCGCCTGACACTGACAACATCCCTGGGTAATATTTTAAATATTGCAGATTGTATGTTAAATCCATTATTCCAGCTAAGTGTAAAGAAAGAACGATATTTTCTATTTTCAAAAGCGGTGAAGCAAATTATAAATTATATATCATCATCTTCTAACCCGCATGGTCCGCTAAAAGAGTAGCGAGAATAAACCATTCAAAAGAGATCTCCGGTCTACTCGATCCCCCGCCACCGACTCTAACTCATCAGGATGTATGCCCAAGCATAACCAGGCAAGTTTTTCAACTTGGTCCAACCACCTCGTCCTGGGTCTGCCAAGCGGTCTTCTACCTGATCGAATCGCTTTCAAAACACCGAAGCATAGCCCTTTTCGTTTGAAGAAGCAGCAGCTAAATGTTGAGTTCTGCAATCAAGACAAATAAAACACGTGTTGTTCAATCTCAATATTATATTCAACTGTCTAGAGTATATTTCATTATTTCATTTTCTCATACAAAATGACCAGTTTACTTTAAACAATAAATTGACAGGTAAAATTACAAGGTTGTTTTATGCATTACATTCCTCCGCTCGCTTGTGGCCATGTTGGTGCAAGGCCTGCTCTATTGTTTTGTTCACTCCTGTAGAAACGCTTGAAGTAGGAAGAAATTCTTACCTGTATTTTATATCGTTCTCATCTTCTTGCCCAGATTTAAGATCCGATGATTTTGATGAGTTTAATCGGCACAGGATTTTACGGTGGATTTAACTAGTTAACTGCCTTTTGTTTGCAGAGAACTTCACCTCCAATTTTGAATTTAGTATCTTTTGTGTATCTACGTTTGTCAGCATATTGTTTGTTTTACTCTTACTGTTTACTTCATTCTTGTTAAAAATTTTCTTTGTTTTGGTTAGCGATGGAATTTTTTATTAAATGAATTTTTCGAAATCATGGCTGCTTAAAGGTGGTCCATTGTCAGACTTAAGGTTTAATGGGATACTGAACACTGAGAAAAATTTCAAAAGTGTCTTCCCTACATCAGTGAATTTTGTTGAGTTGATTAGTTCAACAAATTGATATTTGAAATATTCGTCGACAAGAATTAGCAAGTATTTTCCATTTGGAAGTGGTCCATGCGAAGTCCATCGAAACCTTTTCGAATGGTGTTGATGTTGGTTCAACTAGTTCAAGTGACCCGTGGTTGTTTTGATTTGTAACTACATGTGACATTGCGAAATTACTTCTTCTACTCGCTTGTCCAAATTCGGGAACCAAATTTTTGATCTCAGGAGCTGTTTTGTTTTTACTATGCCCATGTAAGATTTATGTGTAAGGACAAGCTTTTCGGGAAGTAACAGCTGTGTTCCTTGTAAGATAAATCCTACTATTATGGGCAGTTCTTGACGCACTCCTTTATATTTTGCAAACTTTGCGCAGTCCCACATGATTTTGTTGTTAATTGTTATAGCCTTTATATGATGTTGTAATACTGGATCCTGTTTGGTTTCTTGCTGAATTGTTTTTAGAGAAAATGCTTTTGGTAGAGTATTTTGAATAATGAAGTTAATAGGTGCTTAAATTTTAAGGGCCGATGTTGAATGTGAACCACACCTAAACGTCAAGTTTTTTTCTGCATTTCATTTGACATTTCTCAATTTCAGACTCAATTTGAATCATGATGGATACACAATCGAGCAACGCGTTAAAATTATTCAGGCTTATTATGAAAATGGGCGTTCAAATCAAAATGCATATCGTGCACTTCGTGATTTTTTCAGTCAATTTAATCGTCCAAATGTGCGTACAATCGGAAAAATCGTGCAAAAACTTGAGCAAACCGGGTCTGTTGGAGATGTGAAAAGACCAGTGCATGCTGGTACAACTCGTACTGCAGAAAATATTGCTGCTGTTCGCGATAGTGTGGCTGAAGAGCCGTCCACCTCAACTCGTCGTCGTTCCCAACAATTGCACATCTCACGCTCGTCGTTGATGAACATTATGCATAAAGACTTGCATTTACGCTCTTACAAGGTGCAATTGACTCAAGAACTAAAGCCTCTTGACCATTTCAAGCGTCTTCAATGGTCAGAATGATGGCAAGAAATGGCAACAATGGATGATCAATTTTCGAAGAAAATCATCTTCAGTGATGAGGCACATTTTCACCTCAGTGGATACGTCAATAAGCAGAATTGCCGCATTTGGGCGAATGATAATCCAAGAGTGATTGTGGAAAAACCAATGCACCCAAAAAGGGTGACTGTTTGATGCGGTTTATGGGCTGGCGGCATCATCTGGCAGTAGTTTTTCCAAAATGAGGCCGGTCATGCAGTCACTGTGAATAGTGTTCGCTATCGTGAAATGATAACGAACTTTTTATGGCCCGAATTGGAAGATATGAATGTGGACGATATGTGGTTTCAACAGGACGGTGTCACTTGCCACACAGCCAACGAAACAATTTCTCTTTTGCGTGACAAATTCAATGGCCGTGTTATCTCACGTGGTGGCGATGCCAATTGGCCGCCAAGATCATGTGATCTGACACCGTTGGATTTTTTATGGGGTTATTTGAAAGAAAAGGTGTACGACGATAAACCAGCAACAATTCAAGAGCTAAAGGATGAGATATTTCGCACATTAACGGCATAGAACCTCAATTATGCTTTGAGGGACCATCGGATGGAGGTGTGCCGCCGAGATCGCGGCGGCCATTTGGCCGATATTTTGTTCCATACATAATTGAACCATACCAATATTATCCTAATAAAAAGAAATGACAGTAATTTCCTAAATAATTTGTGTGCTATTCAATATCAACATCGGCCCTTAAAATTTAACCACCCTTTATATCTTTCTATTTTGTTACTATGTTGTTGTTGCTATTGTTTGTTGGATGTCGGGAAAAATTAATCTGAAGGATTTGAACTACTTTGTTGATGTTGGATGTCAAAATTTAAGTGTTGTGTTTTTAGTAGTAGACGTTCTATTCTGCTTGGTGGCTTTGATAATAGATATTAAACAGATAGACCTTGAAATGTTCCATTGCCCATCTTGCTGTTAGCATTTCCTTCTCTATCTGGCTATATCGTTTTTCGACCGGACTGAGTGCATTAACGGCACCCTGTTTTGCATCAAAAATACCTGTGGAGGTCACGTTGCCATTCTTGACGACGAACTGTCTACCGGTAAGCATGTTACACAGTAGGTACATCAGTGGTTTGCTAATGCCCAGCCGATTGAGCTTGTAAGAAAGATCTTCTAACCATACGGTGTCAAAGGCCTTCTCCAGGTCAATCAAGCAGGCACCCGTACATTGTGTCTGGCTCTGGTTCCACTGGATATCCGACACCAGTTTCGACGCGGCATGAATAAAGGAAATAAAGGAGACGTATCTGCCTTTCAAGGCGGAGTGACAACCGTACCGGTGTGGGAGTCAGTTTTGGTTTGGGTGTGAAGCAACACGCAGAAGTTGTCTGCGGGATTTGGAAAAAAAAAGCACACGGGGTCTGAATAGTAGAGGAGACGGGATTTTGGTTCGGGAAATACGTTTACTTGGTTCCTCTCGGTTTTTGAACTACTTTCCGAGTGTGTTGAGTGATCCGTCGAATCATTTCGATCGACACCCGAGAGAGGGGAAAGATAAAGAAGGGCAGAGCCGTCTGTGGAAAAGTGCGTTAATTGTTTTTCTTCTGGGGTGTGAAGTAGAGATATACGCGAAGTGATCGGTCGGAATTCTTTTCCTTACTACTTTTGGTATCCACATACAGACATAACACCATAGTTTAGTTCGACAAAAAAAAAAAAAAAAAAACACGAATCATCATAGTGACGTAATTATTATCCGGTGGTCCAAACCATGAGACAAGTGAAGAGTGCAATAAAGGAAAATTGAAAATGAAACCTGTAGAGTCAAATTATCTCATGTTTCATATAAAAAAAAAAAATTAGTGAAGACAACGAAATAGTTAAGTGACGAAGATCGGTATCAAGAAGAGTTAAAAAAAATAATCATCATCAAACTTAAAAAAAAAAAAAGGAATTTAGATAAGTAGGCAAGAAAGAAAAAAAACTGCAATAAACCAGTACAAACAGATACGCGAAATAAGAAAAAAAAAGCGAGAATTGAATTTTATACACATTTGGATTATTATGTAACATACTTGAATTGAATTAATAATGTTTTTAACACGAGTGCACCCTGTATTTGTGGGGTTCTGATTTATAAATCACCATATTTTCCCCAGTATACTAATCCTTTTTTTTCACTTCGATAGTTTGTAACGTTCGTTAGCCGGCTCGGTTAAGGCGGATCCCTCTAGTCGCAATCCAAGAGTAAGAAGCGGAAGGGCTACTTCGTGGCGGCCTAACTTTCATCTCTAAGGCCATTCTCCAGTCGGGCTGTTGTTCTTCCGTCCAACCCCAATCGGGCTAGGGGATTCCGACGGTAACAATCCAACAAGACACCGTCTACACCATGTAAACTGAGGCTGCGTATAATAAATATACCGTCTTTTGCCGGGAACCCTCGAGAATGGAAGACATTTCAGAACACATTCTCTGGTAGATAGTAACCCATCTCTAAACGACATTTGTCGGGGGAGGCTGAACAATTGCTTCCACATTTTCAAGTACCCGAAAAGAATTATAGGAAAGCATGGGACATACTGACGTCAAGATACCACCACAAAAGAATGCTGGTGAACGCACAGCTCAAAATTCTTTTCGGCCAAACAATGATACTCGACGAGGGTGCAGACAACGTAAAAGGTATGCATGACACGACGACATAGTGTCCGCATTCATTGGAGAATCTTGGGCTACCGGTGACCTAATGTGACGTTTGTCCTGTCGCAAAAACTATAGATGTCTACACAAAGGTTGATCATGGGAGGAGCAATTCATGATGAAGGAATTCTCTGAATGTTTGGAGACACGGTTCCTGATGTTCGAAGCAATCCACCAACAGAAACCGAAACTTTTTCAACCACTAGAGGCGTCAAAATCGAAATTCCATCTCCAGAAATTGACGCAAGAAGAGATTAAGCATTCACCGCGCAAGTGTAAAAAATTCATTGAATGAGCATTGTCGATCGCAATAGCTCAGTCAATCGAATTGGAATATGTTCAAACTGTTTAGCATACAGCGATTCGACGCAACAACGTCCCCGCCAGGGATGCTGCCATTTTTGCCAGCGAATACATCACTCGTTTCTGCACGTGAACTCGGCAGTGGATTCTCGGAACTCCCTACAACCTCATACCTCTGATCAACACACTCACACACACGCCACACAACACTACACACGACTACAACACCTTACACAAATTCGTCGTATCCTCCAACAAACAGCACGGAGCACCAGCGTAGATCCAAATGCGCCATCGTTTAACCCTGACAGTGCGGGTCCTGCAAGAAACAACACTGCAGTTATTAACTTCCATGAGTTAAAAACGCTCACATGATTGCTGCAATACTAAATACCCTAAGTCAGCACAAACCCTTGCAATGCACCGCCACACGAACACCTTGCGCAACCTTGAATCGGGCCACCACCGGACGTCGACATCCGCTGCTGACTTGTGTCTCGCCGCCGCTGCTGACTCGTGCTTCATCGAACGCCGAACCATCGGCAGAAATGCAATTCAGCGATATACACACGGCAAGGTAGCTTTCGAGGTAGATTAAGAATTATTTGTTAATGAGTTGTAATTTGGAAGTCATAAAATAAAGTTATATTTTTTTGGAAATTCTTGTCAAGCATTTATTAACTGGCGCCCGAGCAGGGACCTCGTGGATAAGTTCTAAATACGTACAGCGAAGTTAATTAGTGAACGCGAGTGTAAAAGCGAAACGGACAGAACC
This sequence comes from Eristalis tenax, assembly GCA_905231855.2. NCBI lineage: Eukaryota > Metazoa > Arthropoda > Insecta > Diptera > Syrphidae > Eristalis > Eristalis tenax. Next base: position 92,828,026 of record HG993124.1, on the reverse strand, counting down.
TAATCGGAACGAGTGTCTTAAAAATAAATAAAAAATAAATCGTAATAAGTGCCTACGAGTAGTACAATTGCAGCTCAAATCGTGTGGAGGAAAAGAGGCCCCCCACTAACCGTCACAACTATACCGGACGATAAAAAGGAAACAGCTATGACTGTTAGCCGCCCCACCGCTAGGATAATAACTATACTGTAAGCGCTAGTTTTAAGAAAAATTAATTACAAATATTAAAAGAGAAAACAAAAGATAAGCAAGATTTAATCATTGAAAAAAAAAATTTTAACAAGAACCATATTAAGAGAAAAAGTGTTAAAGAAAATTTATATTCAATCAATAGCAAGTGAACAAAGTGAAATCTGTTATTATTATTTAAGTCGGTACTAAGCATATTGTCATAAAATTGGTGCATAGATTTTATAACATCTAAATTGATCAAATCGGACTATCACCTAACCACGTCGCGAAGTGAAAATTTAGCAGTTCCCCCAAGACTCCCCACTGATACCCCAAATCCTATTAACCCCGTTCCATCAACATCTAGCACAAGTTTACAAACGCAAGTTACGCAAATCGTCTCTCAGCTTTTGTCAAGAGAAATGCCAAGAATTATAAGTGCGTACCTCAATCCAAGTGCAGGGATGAGGCAGGAAGTCGACCAGGGCATAGCCGACGACCAAAGGGCAAACATCTCTGACATGGATAAGATTCCGGACGTGGTCCGTAGCTTAAGAGATTTCTCTGGTCAGCCTGGAGAATATGGGTCATGGAAAAAGAGCGTAGACCGTATCTTAAGGCTATATGAACCATGGAAAGGTACACCGAAGTATTTCGGGATTCTTAACGTCGTAAGGAATAAAATTGTTGGTCAGGCTGACATAGCCTTAGAATCGTATAATACCCCATTAAACTGGGAGAGTATTACACGCTGTCTTTCTCTGCACTACGCAGACAAGCGTGACCTCGGTACTCTTGAGTACCAGATGACAGGGCTGGTTCAGGGCAACATCACTGTACAACAATTCTATCACACGGTTTATGCCCATCTATCTCTAATCCTTAACAAAATATCCACCATGGAGATGAGCACTGAGGCGATGCATGTACTGGTCAGTACGTATCGCGAAAAAGCTCTCGACGTTTTTATTAGAGGATTGAACGGAGACCTACCTAGACTTCTAGGCATGAGGGAACCCGCCGATCTCCCTCAAGCGTTACACCTCTGCCTAAAACTGTAGAACATGAACTACCGCACGCTGCACGCAAATCATACAGCGGGACATGTTCGGAGGGTCGAAAACAATTTTCCTCCACGTCCTCCACCAAGGCAGCCGGTCTCGATCCAATCACCAAGGTTCCATCCTCAACAGTTCCATCACGAATTGTTACATGGTAGCCCTAGACCTCCCAAACCACAATATAATAACCAGAATCCGTGGTCATATAGTCAACGTCAAGTCATCCAACAATTACCCCAAGCCAAGAGAAATCCTAATGGCAACCAACAAAAGCCAGAACCTATGGAGACCGAAACCATCTACTCCAAACAAGTAAACTATCAAAATCGTCCCCAATTCAAACCAAATCATCCAGTACAGAAAAGACCCGCCTGGTCTGCACACGCACCCCATCCTAACAAAATTCAGAGAAACTTCCACACTACTACCGAAATTCCAATGGCCGATGACAGCCAACAAGCCGATCAGACACATATGAACAGAACGGTAATAATGTTCCAGAGTATCAAGAACCAGATCTAACCGATGAATCGTTTTGTAACGAGGAAGAAGTCCCTAACGATGTACATTTTTTAGATTAAACTGCTCTTCGCTTCCATATTTCGAATATAGAACGAAGAGCGGAAAGATCTTAAAATTTCTAATCGATACGGGATCAAACAAGAACTACATTCATCCCAAATGTGTAAGAGAAACAATCCCAAACAAAAGTCCCTTCCTAGCCAACTCTGTAGGTGGTAATGTAAAAATTACTCACCACGCCATTCTAAACCTTTTCGGTCCAAACGCGAAAACCCTCAAATTATTTGTATTACCCACTCTGAAAACATTTCATGGTATTATCGGCAACGATAGCTTGAAAGAGCTGGACGCCGTTATTCATACTGCAGAAAGCTATCTTATCGTTAACAAAAATCTGAAGATTCCTGTAAAACAACATCTATCCCAATCGGTCAACAATTTGAACGTCAGAACGGCTCATCTGAACGATAACCGAACGAAAAAACTTTATCAAGTCCTCAATAAACATCCTGGTGTCTTCGCCGACCCAGATGAGAAACTTACATACGTAAGCTCTGTCAAAGGACTAATAAGAACAGTAGACCACACTCCAATATGCTCAAAGTCGTATCCATATCCAATGGCCCTCAAACCGATAGTGGATAAAGAAATTAAAAAGTTATTGGAGGACGGTATCATTAGACCTTCACGGTCACCTTACAATGCCCCAATCGGGGTGGTACCTAAAAAATGGATGCCTCAGGTGAAAAGAGGTTTCGGCTAGTAATCGATTACCGGAAACTTAATTCGGTCACTATCGACGACAGGTGACCGTCACCGTTAAGAGGGGAAGAAGGCCATGGGCGCGTATCGAACAATATGTCAAAAAATGTCCCCATCAAGTTAGACAATAAAGGGTTAGAAGCCTTCCAAGCTGTGAAAAACTCTCTAATATCTCAAGAAGTTATATTGTCATATCCCGATCCAAGTAAAGTCTTCGAATTAACAACCGACGCGTCAAATTACACACTCGGCGCTGTCCTAGCTCAAGAAGGAAAGCCTATAACTTTTCGATCACGTACCTTGAGCAAAACGGAAGAGTCTTACGCAGCTAATGAAAAGGAGATGCTCACCATCATCTGGGCGTTCAACTCCTTGCGCAACTTCCTGTATGGTTCTCAAAAGGTTAGGATCTACACAGATCACCAACCTTTGACATATGCTCTCAGTAATCGCAACACGAATGTCAAAATGAAAAGGTGGAAGGCGATACTAGAGGAGTATAACCACGAAATGATTTACAAACCAGGAAGGACAAACATAGTGGCAGATGCATTGTCAAGACCACCGCAAAAGACCAACCTTTACTCGTTGACAGCTACCACTCATAGTGACGACAGCTCGTCGCAGAATCTGATACAGATCACGAACGCACCCATTAATGCGTTCAGAACACAGTTAATTTTGAAGACGGGAAGTGAAGCTAAGCACGAATACCAAACCCCGTTTCCTAAGTACAATAGACATATTTTTACTGAGACAAACTACAATAAGGAAAAGCTCATAGGAATTTTTAAAAGATTCCTCAACCCTACTATCGTGAACGCAATTATGACCGACGAAAATACCATGGGTATTATTCAGTTTATATATCCCCTTTATTTCAAAACTTATAAAATTCATTTCACTAGAATCCAAGTAGAGGATGTACTTAATGAGAGTGAACAAGAAAATCTCATTATAGTGGAACACAAAAGAGCGCATAGGAACGCTGTTGAAAACAAATTGCAGATCATAGAAAAGTTATATTTTCCCAGAATGAATGCGAAGATCAAAAAGGTAATTGGTCAATGCAAGGTTTGCAAAGAAAGCAAGTACGAGGGTCATCCAACCAATCCCATCCTGAAACCAACTCCCATTCCATTACATACCGGACATACTGTCCCTATTGACATCTATTCGACTGAACGTCACCTAGTCCTAACCGCCTTAGATAAATTCACAAAGCTTGCTCAAGTAAGGCTTTTGAAATCTCTTGCAATAGAAGACGTAAAGAAACCCCTCAGAGATGTTCTATTTTTCTACGGAGTTCCAAAATGCGTTGTTGTAGACAACGAAAAGTCTCTAAACTCCGCATCAGATACATTCATGATGGAAGACACTTTAAAGATTCAAATCTTTAAAACTCCAACTAACAGAAGAGAAGTCAACGGACAAGTGGAACGTTTCCACTCAACGCTTTCTGAAATCATGAGATGTCTGAAGAGAGACCGAGTGACCTGTTCCTTTGAAGAACTCCTTCAACAAGCTGTACATGAATACAATTCCACCATTCATTCAGTCGCTGGGAAAAGACTACTAGATATCTTTTATGGGAGAAACTTAGGCAACGATCCAGAAACTTTCGGAAAAGCTAGAGAGGAAGTGATACAATCCATTAAGCAAAAACAGCAAAAAGATCGGAATTATCACAATAAGAAGCGGAAAGATACTAAGACATATGAACAAGGTCAAACCATATTTGTGAAAACTGACAAAAGGCACGGCTCCAAACTCACCGCGCGATTTAAAGAAGAAATAGTCAAAGAGGACAATGACACTACTGTTCTTACTGAATCCGGAAAAGTCATACACAAAAGTAGTATAAGACCTTAAACCATTTTCCTATTCCTTCCAATTACAGATCCATCATTACTATCCTCAACACCGACATCGAAATCCTTGACTATTCTAACTCCCGAATCCTTACCCTCAAGAATGGTACTGCGAGAATCCAAAACGGCAACAAAAAATGTATACATACAATCGAGATATCACCCAGCAAATAGCAAAACTAATAAGTAACATCCAGATACACAGATCCAAAAGATCTTAACCAAGCAAAGATCCAAAAGCAAATGGCTCTGCGTGGAAATGGGTAGCCCAGATCATGACGATCTAATATTATTGCAAAACAAAGTAAACAATGTTATTAGCAACAACAACGAACAATTCTACATAAACAAACACTTTACAGAAAAAATTAACGAAATTACTAAGATAACCGACACCATTATAAATTCTATTAAGAAGAATCAATTTTCAACATATGAATTAGTATTAAGTCTAATCCTAAGAGCTAAAATCATAAAGGAAGAATTAATGAGCACTGTATACGCTATAGAAATGGCGAAAAATAATGTTATAAACTCAAATATACTTTCAAAATACGAAATTGTGTATAAGAATATGCCATACATAAGTGTAGAACAAACACTGCAATTTGCAGACATTAAAATAGCCCTAAGTAACAATAAAATTTTATATATTATAAACATTCCCAAAACAAGCGAAATCCAATATGAAAAAATTCATGTAAAACCAATAAGAAAAAATAATAAAATAATAAGTGATTAAAATTTTGAAAATATATTGATAAATGAAAACGAAACAAAAATTGTAATAAAAAATTGTAAGACACTAAATAAGCTATCTATATGTAAAGAAAATGATGTGTTAGACGTAAGCAAAAATAAATGTATACATAGGTTATTAAGAAGTAAAAACGCTACGTGCTGTGTGACAAACGCTCAACATATCCCAACGATTGAGGAAATAGACACGGGACTCATATTTCTGAACGATTTCCAAGGCGAGATAGAAGATGAGCCAAATATCCGGCGAATCGAAGGCACATTCCTGATAAAGATCGAAAACGACACAATCAGCATATGAGACAGAAAATTCTCATCTCAGACATTTCCAGAGGTCCATGTGCTACCACCACTACTGCAACAATCATCAGTCACAGACGAATTCGAGGAAGTACTCTCTTTAGAGCTAATTAGAGAACTTCATATCAACAATACCCACAAAATCAGCTTAATCGAAAGAGAAAAGAACCTACATCAAGTCATCAGCTACGTTATCTCCGGAGTAATACTTACAATAATTGTTACCATGGTCAGGCTTATTGCGAGAAGAAACCCGACCGAACCTGCTATAGCCATCATCCCACGTCGACATCCGCTGCTGACTTGTGTCTCGCCGCCGCTGCTGACTCGTGCTTCATCGAACGCCGAACCATCGGCAGAAATGCAATTCAGCGATATACACACGGCAAGGTAGCTTTCGAGGTAGATTAAGAATTATATGTTAATGAGTTGTAATGAAATTCTTGTCAAGCATTTATTAACTCATGCTCACCCACTCATGCAGGTCATCTTAAGTTACGGGCATTGTTGGATCCAGGATCGGAGGCAGCACCACTACTCAATCTGAAGACTAACAGTACACTTCACGGATGGATACATGAAGAGCCACGAAGGATGCTGAGAAGCTTCCTGCAAATAGTGGAAGTAGACACGCACCTCCGCAAATTCTGGGAGATGGAAAAGGTACCATATCAGCAAGATGTTCTGCATTATCCTCCGACGCGTACACTTGTCTCCGTCGGTGCATTCGCGTAAAAACAACGTAAACCCTGCAGCCACACCACCAACAACAACGTCTTGAGTGCCCCGCAATGGAAAAAATCAAAATCAAAAAAAGTCCAGTGTAGTGAAGTGTTTCGGTATAGAGTGCGATCGGTCCGCTCCCTCCCGTCACTCTTCTTCCACAGCCACTGCTGCGCATTCTCGGTCGCAACTTCAGTTTGATTTTATCAGGCGGGTTGAGTGCGTAGCATCTGACGTAGCGAATTTTAGGATCTTACAGCCCGGACCTTGTCGTTCCAATACGAATTAACAGAAAATCTGTAATTCTGAGCAATTAATGTTTGTATGTTCTTAATGAGCGATTTCAGTGTCCTAACTTCCTCGTCTCGTCTGTCCGTAAACCGCCTGTACAAGGTTTTTAATCTTGACAGGAGTCTACTTTTTTGTTGGTGGAGTGCGTCAATTGTCGCATTGCGGTTCATGTTCTGGTTGTTTGTGCGTATATACCGAGGTACCGTACTGTCCATCGTTAGTTTTATTGTCTCGTCCAATTGTATTAGATACATGTCAATCTCTTCGTTTGACAAGTTTCTATTGGACGGTATGTGGAGCTCATTCGAAGGGAGTGCTCTCGTCATTTGTCTGGAGAAGCGTGTCCATCGTGCCCTACTGTAATTGTAGGGATGCGTTTGAACAAACTTCCTAATTCCGCAATGTCGTAAGGAATCTTGATTTCGGCACTGAGTCCACAATGGTCACTGAGATACACGAATGTGTTCAAACAGTTTACCGTTTGTGAAGTTGTGTCTGTCAGCTGCAGTCTTGTGTCAAACAGCAGTAGATCCAGATAAGAGCCGCTTCTCGGAAACGGCGAGATCTCTGTTGCTTTCAAATCGAGTCTATACTCGGCACTGTGCAAGCAAAACCAGTTATAAAGCTGGTCCCCTCTGTAATTTCAAATCATGTTTCCCCAATATCCATGTCGGACATTTAAATCCCCGGCCAAAATGAAATAGTTATCTCCCGAGTCCAGCCTTAGACATCGAAAGAGTGAATCGAGCTCCGATATAGTTGTTCTGGAACAAGGGTTGCCGGAGGAGTAGACCGACATCGCATACAACCTCCTTCCACTGCGGAGCGAAATGCACACGGCGCAGGCCTCCAACTCCTGAAACCTTCATACTTCACTACTATACACTACTTTGTGTTTTATGTTATTTTTAATGAAGATCGCAACACCGACTCCACCTCTGGAATTGGGCCGGTCTCTTCTAATAACATTGTAATTACTGTGCTCCAAATTGCCTCTCCGAGTTAGCTTGGTTTCGCTAATCAGCATCAGCTCTGGGCTTTCATCGTCCAACAATCTGTATAGCTCGTTTTTTCGTGGGACCCCTATCAATGAATTTACATTCACTGCAAGGATCTTAAAAATACTCTCTGTCTGCGCATCCATTAGGACTTTTGACGTGCTGAGTTTTGTAGGAGCGCCAGAATTTGGCCGACCTGCTCCTCTAACCGAGCCATACGCCCTTCAATGGAAGCTTTCCATTCGTGTGCCCTTGGCACTGAGACTTGCGGCACTACCTTCGGTAGCTGCTGCTTTTCCGTACTCCTTTGACCAAACGCAATTTGGGCGAAAGTCAATTGAGGTGTGACGGGTATGGCTGCCCCGAGTGGAATTTTCACTGGGGGCTGCTTCTGCAGAACCATTTTTTCTTTCCCCTCTTAAAACTTAGGGCAACCCCGATAGTTTGCGGTGTGCCCCGCGTACCCGCAGAGTACGCACTTGAGCTGACTTTTGTCAGCTGCTCCCTCTTTCCCCAACGGACATTCCTCCGCCTTGTGGTTTTGACTGCACTTCACGCATCGAGGCTGCATTCGGCAGTTCGACGCGGCGTGACCAAACCTTTGGCAGCGAGCGCATTGTAGAATGCCGTCGCGCCTTCGTATGTTTTCCCAGACGCAATGATAGTCAGATAATCTAGAGATATCGTTTACCTTGTCTATTTTGCTATTGGGTGACAACTGTACAATAAAGAACGGTAACTTCATCCCCTCCCTTCTTGCCTTAGCTGTGGTGAAGGGCTTGACCCCGACGAACTCGAGACCGTCACACACATGCTCTTTGAGCAGTTGGAGGATCTCCTCCGCTTCAAGCGGTGCGGAGATCTATAACAATTTCGACTGGAGTTTCTCTCCTTTTGGTGTGAAGGAGAAGAACTCCATCTTCGCACGCTTTAGCACCCTATTAACTTTATTGTGATTTTCTACTGTCTCGCAGCAGATCGAATGCTTCTCTAAGCCTTTATTTTTTTTGATTAAAAAGTTACCACTACCTACGACTATCCTACATACCTGTGCAGTGTAAATGATGTCCGCCTTGTAGAGGTTGATCGGTGGCACTTTTTCTTTTTTCCTTTGCTGTGGTTGTTGCTGGTGTACTGCATGCTGCTGCTGCTTCTGTTGTTGCGATGTTGCTTGCTGAGCTGCTTTCTTTGGTTGCTGTTTCTGCTGTTGTTGCTGAGCTGTTGACTGTTGAAGCTGTTTATTTCGCTTTTTTGCTGCTTGTTGTTGTTGTTGCTGCGGCTGCTTTTCCAGCTGGCTTGGTTCGGGCAACTTTTGTTGATGTTGCGAAAGATGTCGAACTGCTTGTTCCTCCCTTCTCCTCCTTTCGAGATTTCTTCTCGGCAGCTCTCTTATCTCGTGAAGGAGTTTGTTGGTCTCCTTCCTCAGATTGGAGACTTTCGTTTCCTTGGAGCGGATTATTTCCTTCACTTCTTCTTCTGTATCGGAGGGCACCGATTCAAAGCTGATACTGCTTACTGTTACTTGCACTACTTCACTTTGTTAGATTACTGCTTGGCTTTATTAAATCGGAACACGTGTGTACTGTAGCACGGTCTGTGAACGACTGTTGATTGTTTTAGGAATGTTAGTGCTTCCTCATGCTTCTTTTTTTCCCATATGAATTCCTTGTTTGTTTTTATGTGTTCTCTCAACAGTGGAGTATGTGTTGCTAATTCTGGCAGAAAAGGTAATATATATAATAATGATGCGAACTTCAGACACATTGTTGGGTGTTTCAAGTTTCTTGAAAATTCGTAGGTAGTGGTAACTTTTTAATAAAAAAAACAAAGGCTTAGAGAAACACTCGATCTGCTGCGAGACAGTAGAAAATTACAATAAAGTTAAGAAGATGCTAAAGCGCTCGAAGATGGAGTTCTGCTCCTTCACGCGAAAAGGAGAAAGGAGAAACTCCAGTCAAAATTGTTGAAGATCTCCGCACCGCTTGAAGCGGAGGAGATCCTCCAACTGCTCAAAGAGCATGTGTGTGACGGTCTCGAGTTCGTCGGGGTCAAGCCCTTCACCACAGCTAAGGCAAGAAGGGAGGGGCGGAAGTTACCGTTCTTTATTGTACAGTTGTCACCCAATAGCAAAATAGACAAGGTAAACGACATCTCTAGATTATCTGACTATCATTGCGTCTGGGAAAACATACGAAGGCGCGACGGCATTCTAAAATGCGCTCGCTGCCAAAGGTTTGGTCACGCCGCGTCGACCTGCGTATGGCTCGGTTAGAGGAGCAGGTCAGCCAATTTCTGGCGCTCCTGCAGAACCCAACACGTCAAAAGTTCTAATGGATGCGCAGACAAAGAGTATTTTTAAGATCCTTGCAGTGAATGTAAATTCATTGATAGGGGTCCAACGAAAAAACGAGCTCTATAGATTGTTGGATGATCAAAGCCCAGATCTGATGCTGATTAGCGAAACCAAGCTAACTGAGAGAGGCAAATTGGAGCACAGTAATTACAATGTTATTAGAAGAGACCGGCCCAATTTGAATGGTGGAGGCGGTATTGCGATCTTTATTAAAAATAACATAAAACACAAAGTAGTGTATAGTAGTGAAGTATGAAGGTTTCAGGAGTTGGAGGCCTGCGTCGTGTGCATTTCGCTCCGCAGTAGAAGGAGGTTGTATGCGGTGTCGGTCTACTCCTCCGGCAACCCTAGTTACAGAACAACTATATCAGGGCTCGATTCACTCTTTCGATGTCTAAGGCTGGACTCGGAAGATAACTAGTTCATTTTGGCCGGGGACTTAAATGCCCGACATGGATATTGGGGGAACATAGCTTCCAATCCCAGAGGGGACCAGCCCTATAGCTGGTTTTAATTACACAGTGTCGAGTATAGACTCGATTTGAAAGCAACAGAGATCTCGTTAAAGCGGCTCTTATCTGGATCTCCTACTGTTAGACACAAGACTACAGCTTACGGACACAAACTCACAAACGCAAGACTACAGCTGACGGACACAAACTCACAAACGGCAAACTGCTTGAACACATTCGTGTATCTCAGTGACCATTGCGGACTCAGTGCCGAAATCAAGATTCCTAACGACATTGCGGAATTAGGAGAGTTTGTGCAAACGTATCCCTACAATTACAGTAGGGCACGATGGACACGCTTCTCCAGACAAATGACGAGAGCACTCTCCTCGAATGAGCTCCACAAACCGTCCAATAGAAACTTGTCAAACGAAGAGATTGACATGTATCTAATACAATTGGACGAGACCATAAAACGAACGATGGACAGTACGATACCTCGGTATATACGCACAAACAACATGTACCGCAATACGACAATTGACGCCCTCCACCAATAAAAAAGGAGACTCCTGTCAAGATTAAAAACCTTGTACAGGCGGTTTACGGACAGACGAGACGAGGAAGTTAGGACACTGAAATCGCTGATTAAGAACATACAAATATTAATTGCTCAGAATTACAGACTTTCTGTTAATTCGTATTGGAACGACAAGGTCCGGGCTGTAAGATCCAACAACCCGATCATGTTCCCGCAGATAAACAAATTCTTTAGAAGTAACAAGCAAAGCGATCTTCCGTGTCTTAAGCTCCCTAGAACGACGGACAACGAACAAATACTGACTACAGCAGGTATTGATCCAGGTAACGCTGTACTTGACGATAACTTCTTTGTGGTCGAAGATCCGCAAGAAAAAGTGGAAGTACTTGGCGCGGTCTTTCAGGAAGTGTACAAGCTGAACGAGAGTGTTTGCAGGAACCACGACCTGGAGAACCGCGTACTGGTTAACAACACGCTTCTTCGTGAAGATCTGCAACAATGGCGATCTGAGAACACTGGCTTTGTCGTGTTCAATATTGATAACATGGCAGATAATGTCATCGCTCACGAAGGGGTTCATCCCCCGTTCATTTCGAAGACAGATCTTAAAGCGGTCTTCGAATCAATAAAAAAGAAGAAGTCAGTGGGAGTCGATGGGATCTCGAACATTGTGCTAAGACATCTCCCCCTGGAAGTGGTTAATATGTACACAACCCTGTTTAAGCAGGAGCATTGGAAAACTACGATTGTGCAACCCATATCCAAGAGAGGCAAAGATTCTTCGAATCCGTGCAACCTCCGGTCAATTAGTCTCCTTCCGAACATCAGCAAGGTATTCGAGAAGGTGATAAATAGAGCTGGTGGCATGGGCTTATGTACACAGGGTAAAGTTGCTGACTGCATCCAACCTGGTAGGATGCCAGCGCGATCCCTGCTTGTTCATAAGTCAAGTTGACGTACAGCCTCCTCGCGGCGCCCCTGGATAGCCATCATAACAGCCGTTGTGTGGTGAACTAATATACGCAGCGAACTCTCTGCCCGAGGGTTAGATTAATGGGCCTGTCCTCCCAGTTTGGAGGTTGTGCGTGAGGTTAACTTCCTCACCACGTAAAAAAAAAACACGAGTTCAGAAACAACAACCTGCCTCGGATACGGACGGATCTACTGTTGACGACCCTTGCAAACGGAAAAAGGACAATGACTTTCGGTTCTGCACGTGGAATGTGAGGTCCCTTAACAGACCACGTGCAGCCGATGAACTAGCGGAGGCCCTAGACTGCTATAGAGCAGACATAACCGGTATCCAGGAAGTGCGGTGGAACGGGCCGGGCAAAAAGAGGATGAGAAACTGCGACCTCTACTACGGCGACTGCTACAGAGAAGGAGGGCAGCGCTTATTTGGATGTGGTTTTGTTGTTCGAGGCAGACTTAGGCAAAAAGTCTTAAGCTTTAAGTATGTAAGCGAGCGCCTCATAACAATCCGCATCAAGGCTAAGCTCGGGAACATCAGCCTGATTTGCGCCCACGCCCCGACAGAGGAGAAGGATGACAATAGCAAGGACGATTTCTATGATCTCCTAGAAAGAACATACGATCAATGCCCCAGCTATGATACCAAGATCGTTCTAGGAGGTCTCAACGCACAGCTGGGCAAGGAAGAAATCTCTGCTAAAGTTATCGGAAAACACAGCCTGCACGACAACACATCCGGAAACGGACTAAGGCTGGTGGATTTCGCCTCGGGGCGTAACCTCTCTGTAATGAGCACACGGTTCCCACACCTCAACATCCATAAAGGGACCTGGCGGTCACCTGATCAATCAACCGTCAACCAGATTGATCACATTGCGATCGACGTCAGACACTCCTCCAATATTCTCGATGTCCGAACTTTCCGAGGAGCCAATATTGACTCGGATCATTTCCTTGTTGTAGCCAAGATAAGAATGAGGATATCGAGAGAAATACGGAGTCGAGACAGGACACCTCGTTTTGACGTTGGAAAGCTACAATCGCAATCGATTGTTAGGAACTTTGCCGACCGAGTCTCCCTGAAACTCTCCGAAAGTTCGACCCTGCCTACAACCACAATAGACCAGGAATGGAAACGTTGTCAAGAAGCCATCAAAGAAGCTGCCACTGATGTGCTGGGTTTTACGACACCACCAAAGAAGAACCCATGGTTTGACGACGAGTGCAGGCAGGCACATGTAGCCAAACAGGAGACCTACAAGGCAACTCTGCATCGAACAACGAGAGCTGTTCGTGAGCTCTACGAGCAGAAGAGAAGGGAAGAGAACCGGCTTCTCAGAAGGAAAAAGAAAGAGCACGAGAAGCGCGCGGTCGAAGAGATGGAGAGATGTTACGGCAGGAAGGAGGTCCGAAAGTTTTACCAAAAGGTAAAACAGTTATCCGGAGGGTATAGACCTCGGACAGAAGCCTGCAGGGATGAAAATGGACAACTAGTAGTAGAATCGCAGTCGATGCTGAGAATTTGGAAAAATCACTTCTGCAGACTGTTAAACGGCGATGACGACACAAATTCCGCTGTCAGGCAGAATATTCCACTTAATTTGGACGAGGATGACCAAGAATTCCGTCCCCCCGACTTAGGCGAGGTCAAGATAGCGATATCTAGGCTAAAGTCGAACAAAGCTGCTGGAGCGGACGGACTGTCCGCGGAACTGTTTAAAGCAGCTGGAGATGATCTGGTTGGGCGCATGCACCAGCTCATCTGTAAGATATGGTCGGAGGAAAGCATGCCCGATGAGTGGAATCTCAGCGTCGTTTGTCCGGTCCACAAGAAAGGAGACCCTTTTGACTGCGCCAACTATCGAGGGATCAGTCTCCTTAACATATCGTACAAGATCCTCTCTGCCGTCTTGTGTGAACGCCTGAAACCATTCGTCAATAACCTGATAGGTCCTTATCAGTGCGGTTTCAGGCCGGGAAAGTCCACCATAGACCAAATTTTCACACTGCGGCAGATCCTGGAAAAAACCCACGAGATGCAGATCGACACCCACCACCTATTCGTCGATTTTAAGGCCGCATATGACAGCGTACATAGAGACGAGCTATACAATGCCATGTCTAGTTTTGACATTCCAGCCAAACTCGTCAGATTGTGCAGGATGACGATGGAGAACTCTCGCTGCTCCATCAAGGTCGGTAACGAACTCACCGAGACCTTCAATGTCAAAAAAGGTTTTAGACAAGGCGACACGCTGTCATGTGATTTCTTCAACATCATACTTGAGAAGATCGTGCGAAACTCAAATGTCAACACCAGAGGCACGATCTTCCAAAAGTCCGTTCAACTGCTTGCATACGCGGACGACATTGACGTGATTGGACGAACACAGCGAGCTGTCAATGAGGCTTTTGCTAGCATTGAAGCGGAAGCGGCTAAAATGGGTTTGGCAGTTAACCAGTGCAAAACAAAGTACATGCTGTCATCACGAAAGGACGCACAACATCGACGCCTCGGACAGAGCGTCATAATGGGCAGCAGAAACTTTGAGGTAGTCAAGGACTTCGTCTACCTTGGCTCTGCAGTAAACAGGGACAATAACACCAGTACCGATATCAAGCGCAGAATTACTCTTGCCAATCGCTGTTTCTTTGGGCTCAAGAGGCAATTGAGTAACAGAGCCATCTCTCGAAACACCAAGTTGACATTATATAACACCCTAATCATCCCCGTCCTGCTCTATGGCGCAGAGACATGGACGCTATTGAAAGCGGATGAAGAAGCTCTTGGTTGTTTTGAGAGAAAAGTTCTGCGTGCGATCTTTGGTCCTGTTTGTATTGATGGCGTCTGGAGAAGGAGATTCAACCACGAACTGTACGGGCTGTACAGCGGCATGCACCTAGTTAAGCGTCTTCGGATCCAACGCTTAAGATGGCTAGGTCACGTAGAGGGGACTGACACCACAGCTCCGGCCCGAAGAGTCTTCGATTCCGAGCCTTTGGGACAACGCATAAGAGGTCGTCCTAGAACAAGATGGCGCACACAAGTGGAGAGGGACCTCAACCAACTTGGTGTGCACAACTGGAGGCAGCTGGCGAAAGATCGTGCTGGCTGGAGAGGCTTGTTGGTTGAGGCGCAGGTCCACCCCGGACTGTAGCGCCAAACAAAGAAGAAGAAGATAAATAGAGCTCTGATCAACTGGACTAAGGACAAAAACATAATTCCGGATAACCAATTCGGTTTCAAAGCGGGACATGGCACTATTCATGCCGCGTCGAAACTGGTGTCGGATATCCAATGGAACAAGAGCCAGAAACAATGTACGGGTGCCTGCTTGATTGACCTGGAGAAGGCCTTTGACACCGTATGGTTAGAAGGTCTTTTTTACAAGCTCAATCGGCTGAGCATTAGTACCACTGCTGTACCTACTGTGTAACATGGTTACCGGTAGACGGTTCGTCGTCAAGAATGGCAACGTGACCTCCACAGGTATTTTTGATGTAAAAAATGGTCTCCAACAGGGTGCCGTTAATTCGCCGATCCTGTTCAACATTTACTTGAGCGATCTGATAAGTTCTCTCCCTCTCCCTCACAATTGCGTACGCCGACGACTTGATCGTGTATAGATCAGGCAAAAAGATCGAGGACATCACTACTCTCAGTGCAGGGTGACTTCGATTCATTCATGAAAGTTTGCGATGAATGGAAGTTGAAAATCAACTTTCGCTTAGAAGAACTCCGTCATGTTGTGAGGGGAACAGAGTTTCCACGACTCTGCTGAGTAAATGCGGGAAAGTTCTCGCCGATTTCTGAGACGCTTTGAGCTTCGCAGCGCATCCTTCGATCGAGCGTTAGGACTTTTGCATGTTCTTGCACGTATGGCCAAACCCGAGGCATCTAAAGCATTTCTTGGGCGAAATTTTTTCTCGAATCCTGGAATAGATTCAACCAACGCGTACTTTTCCCGCGGTAAGTAATCTGTTACCGATGTCTAGAGGCAATCGTAAACCAAAGGTTTTCCTCATTGATTTTACTGACGGCGGTTTAACTTTATAATATTCAAGAAACTCGCGGCCATTAGCGTATACTTTTTCCTTTAACGTTACTTCGTCAATATCCTTGCATTTGAGGGGTATCTTGTACGTCATAGAACGAACGCTATCATTTTATCACGTTTTCTCCGACTTCTTTTAAATTCTTGTCCGCTTTTAATTCTTTATATTTCTTTAGTTCTTTATATAATAATTGCATCAGGACGTTTCACATTTGGTGCATGACTTTTCCGAGCACCTCTTTCGACCTTGGTCCACTCGGTTGCCTTCATTTTTGCAACTTTTCTCTCCCTAATAGACACCGGCTTAGAGGGAGTCGACTGTGGATTGCGATCACTTTTTGAACGCCTTTTTGAGCGCGTGGTACTTCTAACGCAATTACTCGTTTTTTCTTCGGGGATGCGGTCTTAATACGCTATTCCGTAGCGTTATTATTGTTTTCACCTTCCCTTACCCTCTTTGTTGGACGGCCACGCTTAATTGTTAGGCTTAGCGACTTGTTAGCTCTATGCGCTGAATTGTTTTCTGGCAACGATGGCACTAGTACTCGACGTTCCTCAAGACGAAGATTTATTATTTGCACTTCTTGTTCGAGTTGAGAAACTTTTCAATGCAGGTTAGACGCCTCGGCTTCGGCTTCTTGAAAAGCTTACTTGATTAAATTTCAGATTTGTTCAATTTCACCGTGAACGTTGTGCTTGCCTTTTTAAAAAGCAATCAACTCATCGATTTTTTCACCCAGCTGTAACATTTTATTTCCCGCTTGAGGCAGTCTCAGTGGTTGGCGTGACCATTGGGCTCCGGTCTACAACTGTGGGACTGGTTCGCAGGTTTTCCTGCAGAACAGTTTGGTTGTGAACGTGCGACCCTCATACTTTCCTTTCGTCTGTCTCGAGGACATTACCACCTACGGGGGCCAAGGTTGCCATCTTATTTCTCTTCGTCTGACTATCCACCTTTGAATTTATTCTTAAAATAATTCCGCTCTTGCCAGTTTTTTGGTCCGCGGGTGGTAGATGACAGTATCTACAATGTTTTTTAGTCTATATCCACTCCTTAGCCTATCTTCGATCCATCTGTGAAAATTTGCAGTAGTAGATCTGGGGGGTATGATGGTTGAGAAGTTTTTCTTGAAGATGAGCTTAGGTATCATGAGATCCAAATTGATCAACGATGGTAGAGCGTCCTAAGGTGAGCTGCTTCCACATACTCGTACGCAGCGATTTCAATCTGATCGTCGAAAGCGAGTAGTTCGCATCGATCCGCTAATGCAAATGCATGCAATCCGCTGCACCGTTTCAAGCTGTTTGTCTGACGATAGATAGCGATGCCAGATAGCGATGCCGCACAGTAGTATGGGTCTTACTACCAATACGAATAGAGCTTATTACAACAATACGCCCTCTATTTTCAGTCAAGAGGTACGTGTCTTTGATCAAGACATTTCTGGAATATGGTGACCAGTTGGAGGGTCAGGGAACTGCTGTAGCTTCACGGGAAAGATGCCATCTGGTACTGCCATTTTGTATGATTTGAAAGTTTGAAAGATTAATTGCAGTAGGTACTCACATCTCTTATAGTATGGTGGACGTTGGCATTTGCACCCGCATTCCTTGCGAAGAAAAGATTGAAGTTCTGCGCCCTGAGTCCACAGATTTGATCGGAAGCCGAGGTAGCGATAGCGGTATATACTGCCGAGGCAGACAAATCGGTCTCCTGATCCCGAAGTTCTGGGTTGGGTGAGGGCGCCAAGTCATCTTGCCCCCCACCTTCACATCCATCCGGGTTATAACGATTGGCAACGACCTTCACGTTAGGTGCGGTTGGTTTAGGTTCCTCCGTGGCAGGGACTCCTTGTTGATGACTACTACAGCCGCTCTGGGGTCCCCCTTGGGTTCCTCAAGCTTTGCAATTTCGCATTTATGTGTTTACAGATCTAGCTTGAATGCCTGCTTAGGCAAGGTTAGGTAAATGTGATTGCCAGAACTTAAGCAGTTTTGGCTCACTTAGATCCTGATTAGATCCATTGTAAGATCACTATTCGGAAGCTTACGCACCGGTTCCTCTTTAAGGCACTAACTAAACACCAGAAAGTACTACCTACTCTTATGCTAGTGACACTTGCGAACTACATTTCCGATTTCCTGTCCATTAAATGTTGGATTTATTGAAATCCAAATGAGTATTGAAGTCCACAAGTATCAATTCAATCCACCTCCGATAGGCTGTATTGATGGCATCTGTAATTAACAATGTGTTCCCCTGTTCTAGCTAACTCGTCACCCCTTTTGTTGCCTGGAATACCACTACCCCATGGACCCAGTATAGGTTAAGGTTGCATCTGAACCCTGAGAGTTAGGCGGCAACGTTTTACCGTCTTTGATTTTCTTGATGGTGTAGACAGAGCTAACTCGTCGGCCCTTTTGTTGCCTGGAATACCACTATCCCATGGACCCAGTATAGGTTAAGGTTGTATCTGAACCCTGAGAGTTAGGCGGCAACGTTTTACCGTCTTTGATTTTATTGATGGTGTAGCCAGAGCCTTAATGGCCGCCTGACTGTCTATGTATATAGCGATTGATAACCCGTCTATCGGGTTCATTCACAGTAAGCGGCCAGCCTGGATAGCTTTTACTTCTGTAATGTTTGCATTCTTGATTGCATCCATTTTATTTTGTATTTTTGTAAATTAATTTTTATTTATCAATTCATTGTATACTTCATACTACACAAAAATCCTTAAAACTAGTTGGTCGAGCAATGATTCTATTTTAACTTACAGGCTCTCTAAGCTAAACTTAATCTTAATCTATGTTTTTCGACATAACCTAACAATGCTTTTTTAACTAAAAGAAAATAAATTAATGTGGACAACATAATATTAAGAAAAATTCAAAAACTTAATAACTAACTACTTAATACTAGTACTAACTCACGTACCACCTTAAAAATAACTTAAACTAACTTAAGTTTAGCTTATACATATATATGTACTTATATTATATACAATATATACACATAGGTACACACCTGTGTAAGAGTGTGCATCTTCTTTTTTCTTTTTGTATTTTTTGTTTTTTTTTTTTAAATTTTTTTATTATTATTATTTTTCTATTTGCATCTATCAGCTGCAAGACAGTGACCGACAACTGCTCCCATGCGGTAGCCGACGATATCGTAGCCGTCGCACACTTGCTCTTTATTTTTTCTTATGCTAAAGTTATCAATACATGCGGCCGTCCTACATACCTGTGCAGTTTGTAGTATGCCCTTCTCGAAAACGTTGATGCGTGGTACTTTTTCCTTTGGTGTACATGTCTTTTGGTGTACTGCTGGATGCTATTGTTGCTGCGGTGCAGTCTTTTGCTGCTGCTTCGGCTGTTCAGCTGTTGCTTGGTAATGTTGCTGAGCTGCTTTCTGTTGCTGCTGGTTTGCTGTTGTGCTGCTGTCTGCTTTGTTGAAATGTAATTGTAGGAAATTCAAATATTTACATGTTGTATAAAAAGTTTTGAAACGTCAGAATATTTGGTTAACTATTTTTATTTCTTTAATTATATATTTACATACTTCTTTTCTCCAATTATGTATATTATACTTAGATACATATTTACATCACTCAATTAGAAATCAAACATATTTTTATATTTGTCGTATTTTTGAGGCAAGATGTGCCAATAAACGTAATTTATGTGTTTATTATTATCTATGATAAATAAATGTATCTATCGAAATGAATATTAATACATATATCAACCTCTGAATCTTTTATCTTACGGGATTCAACAAGAAAGTTTTCGAAAACTGAAAGTACCAATGGTACATCATGTTCAATATCGATATTCAATTGAAAGCGAATATAGACGTTCTGAAGAAATGCACATTGAAAATTTACAAATGTTAAATAACAACAATGTAAAAATCGAGATATCGGGAGGCAATACTTCTGAACTTAGTGAACTTCGAAGGCGAAGGCTGAAGTATTTGCACTATATGTAAATTCATAAAATATATACCTATTTGAAAATGAAAAAGTGACCGCTTGTTTTCATATGTTGAAATTGTAAATACACATACAGTGAAACCTCCTAATTGAGGTACTCCAGGGGACTGTGAAAATGCGATTGTACCAATGTGGAGGTTCCCCGATTTGATAGGGCCTCTAAATTAGAGATGTAACGAATAGCGATTTGACCAAATACCTGATACCGGGTATTGGGTATATAATATAGTCGGATATCCTGCTAAATATGTTGTCAAGGGCAGTGGTTAACCAATTTATTGGGTTATTGACCTTTTTGTAGTTTTTATTTATTACGTATGTATATATTATAAGTACTGCGATAGGTACATATTAATTAAACTAGAATATGTATATAATAAGAGATAATAAGAGATCTAATAAGAGATCTACTGAAGCCGGCATAGTATAAACGCAATCATTAGTCTTTTACCGACTAATGCCGACAAACTTATATTCATCGAAGATTAGGTTAGGTATGTTAGATAAGAGTGGTGACTACCTCTAGGGTAGCCACACTTAGGCTAGAAGTAGGTGTGTTACCACAAGATCTAACAGATTCTAATCCGGGAAACATCTGGAGCTTTTGTATTAGCTTTAGCTAATAGTATTTATTTAATAATACTACTTATTACATATATATATTTATTTATTTGTTCATCAATGGATACATCATTTTTTGACTACAATTAATTATTATTGATTTGGTTAAAAATATTCAATACAATTTCTTTAAACATATTTCTATTCATTTGAAGGTGGACTTCATGATAAATTGAGGTAAATAGTAATTCTATTTCTTAGACATCTCTCTGGGTTATAAAGAGGCATAAGAGCTAGTAAATCCGGGGACTTCCTACCTTCCTTAATAAAAATATCGCTTTGAGCTTGTCTTCGACCTTCTCAAGTTATTAGATCAATTAATGCACATCTAGATCTATATTTAGGTAAATCTTCGGACCATCTCAGTTTCCTTAATGCAAAGCGCGTAGATTTTTTTAATGTTTTCAATCCTGTTAGAAGAATTATGATAAAAATTACACCAAATAACGCTGCAATATTCCAGTACGGGGATTACTAATGAAGAATAAAGGGGTTTTAGAGTATAAACATCATTAAATACTACAATATTTCGTTTCAGAAAGCCTAGCATGGAATTAGATTGATTAAGATTGATTCATATTTAGATCAAATGTGCTAAGAAAGACAGCTTTGAATTGAATATAACACCTAAATCTTTAATTTCACTTACTAATAAAAGTCTCTCGTTACCAAGACTATAATCAAACGAAGTTCGTGATAATGATCGGAAAGCACTAAAAATCTTACACTAGGAAATATTTAACTCCAGATGACAAAACATTTTCATATCATCTGCGAACATTAGACAATTAGAAATCTGCAAGGAGTACGGGATGTCATTGACAAAAATATTGAAAAGGAGAGGCCCCAAATACAGACCCGACAGAAGTTCTATAAAGAAAGATTGCTCGCCTTCAATTTAGACAATCTGTTTACGTTTAGACAAATAAGATGTTAGCCATTCAAGAAAATAAGTTTTAAAACTCATTTTTCTCAGCTTTTCTACTAAAAGTCTATGATGAACTCTATCGAAACATCCTGCATTCTGTTTTCTAAAGAAGAAATACAAAAATTATTGCAACAAATAAATGCTGTCTTGAAATCAAAACTTCTTTGGTCGCAAAATTGAGTCCATCAAAAACTAACTTTTCAAATAGCTTAGGAATTGCTGAAAGTTTTGAGACAGGCCTATAATTCCTAATTAAATGATTGAGGCCACTTTAGTAGATTGGAGTAATAGATGATAGTTTCCACTCCTCTAGAAAGACGCCACTAAGAAGTGATTCATTGAAAATAAATTTTAATGCTTTAAAATACGAATCAGCGCATTTTGATCTTCTTGATCTTCTATTACCAAAGTAAGACCAGGATAAAGTCTGGTCTTACTTTCCTATGCGTATTCGTTATACTGTCAATATTATAGTTTGACTGAAAAAATTTGCAAAAAGGTTGCATGTAGATTCGGTATCGGAAGCACTTTCACCGTCGAGCTCCATAGAATTTGAAAAAACCGAGCTATGACGTTTTATATATAAGTACATAATCCCAATTTATACATTTAGAATAATTATTTAAAGACATGAAGTCAGCCTTCTTAAACTTAAAATAATAATAATTATCTGTATAACCAGTTTGAAATTCATAAAATTCAAATATTACATCAACAACTTTATGATGAATTTGATTTTTTACTAACGGAAAGACTGACTCAGAGACTGTATATTTAAGATCACTAAAAATAAATATAAGATCCAGAATCCTATTCAATTAATTTTTTATATTATTAATTTGACTCAGTCCTAATAATCATTCAATTCAATTTCCCGTCCTTAGTAACTTTAAATGGGATAAGGATTTGGTCATAGTTTTGATAAGACCAAACAATATCACCAATATTAAAATCACCAAATATACATGGGAATTGGATAGATGACATTTTTTTTACTAATTCTTCTACATTTGAAAAAAGTTCGACATACAATTCCAAACTACTATTCGGTCTATTATAATTTACAATAAAACAATATTCAAGACTATTAAGATTATTAAAAGCATTTCTTGAACGAACAATGACGTATAATTGCTCTATTTGTAAACAACGAACTATCATTGACTATCAAGTAAACAACGAACTGCAATCAATACTACTCCGCCTATGACGCATCAAATAGCTAATATGAATGGATGTCAGATTTCAACCAAGTTTTCGTCAAAATTATGACTTCATAATCATGCGCAGAAGAGTTTAAAAAAATGTAATTTGTTTTGGTCCGTAAACCTCCTGCATTTTGAAAGAAAATCCGCAATGATGAGATGAACGTAGTGAAGACGGTATAACACATTTTATACTGTTTGTGCTTCGATTGCAAAATTCTCGTTTCTTGATTTTGGGCGGTGACTAAATTTCTTAATCTGCAATCCCAATGGCCGAATGGAGGCATTGAATGCCTTCTCAAAAGCATAATCCGGAATCCCAAGTTTGAAATTAACGCATTGAAGAGTTGAAACTTCAACATTGCTTGGAACATCAACCTTGTGTGCTACAAATGAAATTATGTTCTTCTTCTTACTCAAGTGGGAAAGATGAAGAAACTTCAGCCTAGGCACTGATGACAATGATACGTCAGCTGTGCCATCAGTAGCAGTACCAAACAATTTGAAGGTACGTTGACCCGATCACTGCTTATTCCGCTGCACCTGTTACCGATGTTGATGCTGATTGCGATGTTGACATTAATGTTGTTGGTATAGGTGCAGTGAGAGGTGGTAAATCAGCTGGTTCACTGAGATTATAACTTGCTGTTGTTGTTTTTGGTGCTGATGATGATGACGATGTCTCAACAGGTGCAGAAGGAGGTGGCAAAATAGCTGATGCGTTGTTGTTGACTTGTATATCATCCGAAAAAATTTGAGAGGAGGTAGTAATTAACTCCTTTCGATGTTAGATTTTCTGCTTACTTTTTGTTTTACTCTCAATTACCAAAGAGTCACTGTTGCACATTTTTGATTTAATTTCTGCAACATTGTTTTTGAGTTAAACGACTAGTGGCAAAAGAGATCCACTAACACAGTTACAATTATTACAGCGCCAAAAGATATTACTGTCTGATTGAAGGGCTATTACAGATTCTTCAGGAATTTGTGCACATTTTTTATGGAAAATTAATCCACAGAAAAATTAGCATTTCAGAAAATTATCGCCAAGCAATCTAAGACCAAAAACCGCGCAATTGTTTAAAGTTTTTCAAATTCGTACCGCTGCATCATTTACCGCAGCCCAAAGATACTATATTTTCTGGTATTGGCCGTTCACCAAATTTTTCAGACAATAAAGCTGTTTCGTTTTCTTATCGAGCACATTGCAAGAAAACGTGTTCCACGAGCTCTACCGCGTTTTCGCAGCGAGGACAGGTCGGACTCGAATTACGGTTTCAACTTCATTTCTTCAAGCTATAATGGATACTTCCCTAGGCACTGTCAGTCATAGAATGGCGTCATACATCACGTTCCACAGTAAAGGACCTAACACTGATCCTTGGAGCAACCTATCGGTAAAGTAGCTCCTGGTTGGTAATAATACCAACCGTTGGTATTTCGATTGTTCCGGAAATATTCCCTCGCTTAAGAAGAACTCCGTCATGTTGTGAGGGGAACAGAGTTTCTACGATTCTGCTGAGTAAACGCGGGAAAGTTCTCGCCGATTTCTGAGGCGCTTTGAGCTTCGCAGTTATATTGTAATTTTGTACGCTTTACCAAAGACAATGATCCTTAAAGCACTGTCTTTTGTTAGACTTAATAAGAGATTTGAGTGCGGTGCGTGTTTCTTTATACGCTGTCCTCAATATCAAATGCCCATTCGTATCGCGTCTAGACCGTTGATATTTTCTTCGTGCCTTAAGACAGGCTTATCGAAGTTCCTAAATCTCGTCGTTCCACCAATACGTTGACGCCGGCCGTTTTGTGTCCCCGTTCGAGCCATTGATATATCGCAGGCAGCGTGCAGTTGTCGTATTACTAGACGTACGATTTCTTTCGCTGTTCTCCCTTCAACTACGGCTTCAGCGATTGCATACTATAAGAGCTCTTCATGTGTTTTTTTTTCATTTGCTCATTCTAATGTATTCACGTTTGCTAGTATATTCGCCTTGCTAGTTTGAGAACGAGTGTTTCGAGATCGTGTACGACTATGGAGATCGATTATTATTGCGTTATGGTCACTGTGGGTAAAGTGATTGCTGACGTTTCAAGTCGTATATCTAAATAGACTACCTTAATATTGCGACATTGCTCCGACAGTATTGCACTGTCGACCTGCACCGTAACCTTGTTTCTCTTCGTCTGATTATCCACCTTTAAATTTATTTTTCGAGTAATTCCACTCTTGCCAGTTTTTTGGTCCACATTTAATATTTTCACCAACACTGTGTATGTATAGGTTAATGTCCTATCCACACACAGGACCCCCTATCCGAAACCTGTGAACTCGCCCGATGGAAGAACTGGCTAAGCTCCACAAGGGCGTTAAGAGATAGGCGGCAATTGAGACACGTATTGGAGTTACATGTGACTGCACTCAGAGATTTGATCGCTTCCTGGCTGACTGAACAGATGACAATATCTACAATGTTTTTTAGTCTATATGATCGCTATATCGTCTCTGCCTGAAAGTCGCTGACAGTTCGAAATTTAGATCCTTAGAGTAGACTCCAGCACCCACTCATTAGCCTATCTTCGATCCATCTGTGAAAATTTGCAGAGGTGGACCTCTCCTAGTAGATCTGGGGGGTATGATAGTTGAGAAGTTTTCTCGAAGATCAGCTTAGGTATCATGAAATCCAAATTGATCAACGATGGTAGAGCGTCCTAAGGTGAGCTGCTTCCACATACGCAGCGATTTCAATCCGATCGCCGTGCTGACAGCGACCTGTCTGCCGAAGATACCTATCGGCAAGAGATTGGGGAGCGTATGTAAAGCTTGGAAGTGGGTAATTCGCATCGATCCGCTAATGCAAATGCATGCAATCTGCTGCACGCTTTCAAGCTGTTTGCAGTAGGTATCTTTGTCTGACGCAGTCCACTAGATAGCGATGCCGCACAGTAGTATGGGTCTTACTACCAATACGAAAGGAGCTTTTTTACAACATTACGGCCTCTATTTTCGACTCGTTCCTGGTTCTTTTTCCAACTTAGCTTCGCGTCTAAAATGAGGCCCAAGAATTTGGCACTATTGCTTGATTCTAAAAGGACTCACCGGATAATGGGAGGATTGGAGGCAAAGTTGACTAAATCTGTTTCCTGCGGATTAACACTTAGGCCGCAAGCAGTAGCCCATTTTTCTAATTCGATAAAAATAAACAACGGTTATCCTCCAGAGTCAAGGCATTTCTGGAATATGGTGACCAGTTGGAGGAAGATTAGATCAGTGAACTGCTGTAGCTTCGCGCGAAAAATGTCATCTGGTACTGTTATTTTGTATGTATATCGATTGTCACTCTGAGTGAACTGCAAGGAGTACAGGTTCGACTGCTCTCAGTGTTAGTAAATTCCCCCAATCGGCTTTCGACTTTATTTAAGAGCTTCCTGTAACCCTTTCGAAGTTGGTCTAAGTCTTATCGCCACCATATGGGTTTGGGTTCCGCCTTACTTTGCTGATGGGACAGGAGTTGATCAGAGCTTGATTCATGATGTCAGTGAGTTTCGCCACTGAGGAATCAAGTTCCGAAGAGTGTTGTTTATCTGAAAAGTCGAGTAGCAGATTATTTACCACCTCGTTATAATTACCTCAATAAGTCTTCCTTACATTTCGGAAGGGAGTTACTGCGGTGGGTGTGCTTGCTACGTTAAAGGTAATATATCGATGAGCAGGGAAGGAGTGTTCTTTTGAGATCCTCCATCCTCTAATATTAACAGAGATATGGTCTCAAGCAAGGCTTAGGTCTAGTATCTCTTGTCTTTTGCTAACAATAAAAGTGGGGTCATTACCTAGATTGCACAGTAGGTACTCACCCCAGGATGAGTCCAGTTTTTGGCTCTTTTGCCAATCATGCCTCTCAGTAGCCATCAGCGAAAGGCGTTGCACACCTGCTTCCAGGCATACGGTAACTTAGTCTAGATCGCTGAAATGAGAGAGAAAGAATATATTTAGGGTTGGCTGAGGGCTCCTTGAGTCACCTTGCCCCACCTTCACATCCATCAGGGTTACAACGGTTGCAGTGATTCCCTGCCGCAGCTATCTCGACGTCGGCCAGTCGTCTTCGTAGGCTCCTCCCCAACATTTTTATATACTTTTAGGGTTATCCATCCAAATCCGTTGTGGATGGCGCCGTTGGTTTCGGCTGGGGGTGCTAGTGGCTCCTTGTTGATGATTACTACAGCCGCTCTGGGGTCCTCCTTGGGTGCCTCAAGCTTTGCAATTTTTCATTTATGGCTTGGCAGATCTGAATTGAATGCCTGCTTAGGTTGGGTTAAGTTAATGTGATTGCCAGAACTTAAGCAGTTTTCGGTTACTTATATCCTCCTTGGATCCATTGTGATATCACTATTCGGCATCCTCTTTAGTGCGCTAACTAAACACCTTAAATTACCTACTGGTATGCTAGTGACACATGCTAGATGATGCACTATTATGCTGGTTCACAGCTACTTAGTGTTTTTTATAAATTTTGTTAGGTCCAAAATTCTAACATCTGACATTTCTCATACTTTCTAGGCTATTAAATGAATAGCTACCTAGCGTGTTTTTCCTTGTCTTCCTCTTTGCCCCTGCAGCTCCTGCAGAAATCGTCGTAGGGAGTTCCCATCCTTCCTGCTTGTGTACCTTATAGGCAACGACTGGTAATAATGCGAACTACATATCTGATTTCCTATCCATTTAACGTTGCATTTATTGAAAGCCAAATTAGCCTTGAAGTACAGAGGTAACTAATTCAATCCACCTCCGATTGGCGGCCTTGATGGCATCTGTAATTAACAATCTGCTTATTATTTGTTACTATACTTATTTGTATGAATACCACTATCCCAGGGACCCAGCATAGGTTGCATTTGACCGCTATCTCCCTGAGAGATAGGCCCCAACATTTTACCGTCTTTGATTTTATTGATGGTGTATCCAGAGCCTTAATGGCCGCCTGAATGTTTGTGTATATTCTATGAAACCTTCATCCAATCCACCGGATTAGAAATGGACAGGAAAGACAGAGGATAAGGTAACTTAGCTTTATGTCTCCTCATAGGATATACTTCCTAAGAGTCATTGACTTTTACTAAGCCTTCGCACCGCGACAAGGTGTACAGCCTCTCGAAGGGTTCATCGAGGATTATGATGAACCAAAACTATAAGTACTACTTTTGTAACTTAATTTATCAATGTTAATAAAGAAATCATTTTGAAATTTTTATATTTTATTTTACCTATTCAGTTTTGGCCGAATACTGGTTCTTTATCCGACATCCGGCCGAATAACAAACGGCTAGCCTTATAACGAATACTGACTACTAGCATCTCTACTCTAAATTAGGCCAAATAACGTTTTGTCCCAAGCTCTGAAGTTATATGATCCTGAAGTGTTAACGGTCCATTATAAATTATTAGATTAATATATGTAACATATTATAAACGCTACTAAAATAAATGAGTGCTTTGGGCAACAGAGAAAGACCAAGGAATTTTTTTAAACGAGGAAAAACATGTACAAACGTGCGCACTATGACACTTGAATTGAATCATGGGCCAACGATTTCTTTAGAAAACATATTTGAGGTCGGAAAAACAACCTCCAAATTGTGACAGAAATGGACAGCGTTTTTCGAACGTCTTAACATACGGGCGTGAATACTTGTGAGCTCAGCAAAGCTAATTACTCGCGCTGATTACTCGCCTAATACCACTGCATTGCTCTATACTCCTAACAAGTGTGCGTGAAAATTAAGTAGTATGCGTAACGTGAGAGCACAAATGTCAAAAGCTGAGGAGACTTGCGATGGACTACGGGTTTTTCATTAGCGGAAGGGACCTACAGTTTTATGCCGACTCCGAATGGCCAACTTTGAAAAGCCTCCTCTATGCTCTAACTACTCTTTGAGCATTGTGAGTGACTCGAAAGAGGTGGAGCCGCCAACATTTCTTTTAGTCGTACATCCCGGGAATCGAGCCCAGGCAGTGAGTTTCAGTTGCGTAGGGGCAAAGTATCCACCACTTGTTCACCCCAAATAATTATGTGTTTGACGCAGAAACGGGTGAGTATGAAATGGTACTCTGTAATATCCTCACCAATTCTTCAGATTTGCTGTACCTTCTTCAACGTCCAAGTGTATGACACAATAGAAAGGCATCCTAAAACAAGGGGATAATGAATCGCCATCAAAAAACATAAGCGAAATCGAGGAGTTCTGTGCAATCCTCCGACACGTGCACTTGTCTCCGTCGGTGCATTAAGTGTAAAAATAACATAAGCCCCGCGGCCCTGCCACCAACAACACCGTCGCGAGTACGTCGGTGAGTGCTATCGGTCCGCTCCCTTTCCTTCCAAAGCCACTGCTGCGCATTCTCGGTCGCAACTCCCGTTTGATTTTATCAGGCGGGTTGAGGCATGACTGAGAGTGCGTAGCATCGGACGTAGCGGATTTTAGAGGTGTGAATTTGTTGGCGGTCCGTAAGCATTGAGTCCACTACTGCTTTATTTATAGAAGTATATATATTATATATGTATAGCAATACAACTTTTAACGAATTCCACCTCAATAATTGTATCCCTGTATCCTCGCACTGAAATTGTCATTGCGGGCGATTTCAATGTACACAATTCTAATTGGCTTCGACATTGAGCCCACACGAATACCTGACATTGCAGATCATTCCAACACCCTGGACCTGATCCTCACCTCTCATTCTGTCAAATGTTCTACTGACATTCTGTCACCTCTAGGCTCGACTGATCATTGTGTAGTATCAGCAATTTCTCGTTATCACCCCAAACAGTTAGAAAACAAAAAAAAAAACAGTATGGCTACGAGAGAGCCGTTTGGAGCGGTCTGAACAACTTCTTTAGGAATTTTAATTGGTCACTGTGCTTCTTCGATAGCGACGTGGATGCCGCTGTTGATATAATCACACACATTCTACTGCTGGGCATGAGATCCTCCATTCCTCATAGAGTGAAGTGTATCAAACCCAAAGCAAATGCATGGTACGACTGGGGCTGTAAAGAGGCTATCAGGTTGAGAGAGTTGAATTTCCGGATATACAAAGCAAACCCTACTGAGGAAAACCGGAATAAGTTTAAACTGGCCAAAAATGACTGTAATGCAATTATAAGACAGTAAAATTCTCGTATGAGCAAAAGTTGAGGTAAAAAGTGCTACAATGTTCCAAACGTAGCAACAACTTTTGGTCATTTGTGAAAACCGTTAAGAATTCCACCTCGTCTTCTATTCCTACTCTCATTTACAATGCCATCCCAGCTGTCAGCTCTTTTCACAAAGCGAATCTGCTTGTAGCGCATTTTTCAGCCAGCTTAACACTGCCAGATTCTAATATGTCGCTAAATGTACTTGACAGCGTTGATTTCACCATGGGACAAATCCACTTCCGAACTCGTACAGTTGCAAGAGTACTTAATGATCTCGACTTGCACATATCCCGAATATTATTCCCCTATACTTCGGAAGAGGTGTTCTTCTGCGCTGGCAAAACCACTGCCACCATTCTTGTTCATAGTACTACTCCTAACACTTCTACTTCTTTTACTCCATTTGAGCTAGTCTTTGGAAGGCAACTAATACTTACCTCTAGCCTCTCTAAAAATCCAGAATTGTGTTACAGAACTATGACATATATGCCAATGAACTGAAATCCAGACTACAACATACCAATGAAATCGCTAGGGAAATGTTATTAAAACCAAACAAATTTCAAAACACCAATACTATAAAAAAAAAAACAAAATTCTTCAAAATTCAACATAGGTGATCTCGATCATTTTAAAAATGAGCAATCCCCAAAGCACACGAATAAAAAATTCCATTTAAACGATTTAGAACAAAAATCCAAAGACATGAATTTCAGAATAAATCAAATACAAAATTCTACTGACAAAAACAATGCAATAATACAATACTTTTTCAAAATAACTGAACTATTTACTATCTTTTTTTCCCTTTCCGAATATTACTATTATGTAAACAAATC
Source organism: Eristalis tenax (assembly GCA_905231855.2). Classification (NCBI taxonomy): domain Eukaryota; kingdom Metazoa; phylum Arthropoda; class Insecta; order Diptera; family Syrphidae; genus Eristalis; species Eristalis tenax. Next base: position 92,797,408 of record HG993124.1, on the reverse strand, counting down.
TTCCTTAATAGATCCACCTATATTACGAAAGAAATGCGGGAAGTTCAGTCTTACCTGCCAGATGGTAGCCAATTACCATTCCTTTTACAAGAACAACACACACAATTCAATGGAAACACAAACTTATTACAGTGATACATTTCGTTCTCAAAGTACCCCTGATCTCTTCAAGAAAATTCAAAATGTACAAGATGCCTTCTATTCCTAAACTATTGTACAATCAAATATATCCGAATATTATTTCGGAAAAAATGGTGCTCATCATTGACTCAGAAAAACAATTTTACTTCCTTTACAATGAGCAGGACATACAGAAGTGCCCCAATTTTTCAAAAATTATTACATTTGCAAACAAAATGTGTCTTTAACCTTCACACGCTTAAGTAATGCTTGTGAAGCTAATATGTTCTTTCCCTTTACCCAAAATCTATGCCAGACAAAACTAACTCTTATAAATATACCTCTCCAAACCCGAAAATATCGTTCTGAGATGCAAAATTTCAAGCTCAAAAGGAACAATAATTTCAACAGGAATACTTAAAGTAAACCAGTATTGTGCTGTATACACAAAGTATGAAACACTTTCCTCAATGACTACATACGAAACGGATACACCTTCAAATTTCATTTGTGCAGATTTACCTCTTGACTTCGATCATACACGCCTAGAAAAGATTCCTAGTTCAAAAATTAAAACATTTACCCTATTCAACCAGATAAAAGATCTTCACAATATAAGAAAAAGTTTAGATGAAATCGATTATCACCAAAGCACAGACCCACCAATATTGAAAACACTATTACCAGGAATAATTTCATAATCATATACATTCTCTTGACAGTACTCTTTGTGGTGGTGTTTACCATTCTTACATTGCTACTAAATCGTTCATTGAAAAATCAGGTTATCAAAAAGCATATCGTATCCAAACCATGTAAATTTTTTCATTCAATAATATTTTCCATCTCAATCCATTGCCTTTAATTATTTCACAACATCCACTTCAATTTCCGATTATCATCATTTTCAAACACAAAATCCAAAACATTGAACTCTGCTCCACTTAAAGCTCCGCTGTTCATTCACTGTCTCCTATTTCATTGTCGATACGTCAAACCCAAACCCATTCAACTCAGCCGCTCCACTTATACTTCTGCTGTTCATTTAATGTGTCTCCTATTTCATTCTCTATACGCTAACCCCAAGCCCGTTCAACTCTGCTCCGCTTAAACTTCCGCAGTTTATTTACTGTATCCAATTTCATCCTCGATCCAACACACTTCCACACAGTTTCCGCTTATCACACTGACTCATTACGCGATGGATCGCCATCGATTGAGTCGATAGCGATCATTCTGATTCTCGAATCTGTATAGAGTGTACTTCTAAATCGTGTTCTAAATCTAAATCGGACCGTCGTCGTCTTTCGTTTTAAGTAATTATTGTACTAGTTCCTTCGCTTAACTTTCGCTAAATCCGTGTAATTTTTTGTAATAAAGCATAAAATGCATTATAGATGGAATACCTAAATACAAAGGTATTGTGATTAGTTGTAACTCGATAATATAATAGACATAATAAAACAATAAAAAGAAGAAACAGTGTTTAATTTCACTTGCTAGTAACAAGAAAAACAAAAGGAGGTACGACCCACTTGAGGATCGTGCTCCTTAAGTAAAAAAAATAAAAAGCGCAACAGCAGTTCGTAGCCGTATCCCGTACAACGGCTCCACCTCTTCGACTAGATCCTTCCTTAGTATCGAATGTGATGCTCCCGAGTCCAATGTTATCGTTAACGGTCTGCCTCCAACCATGCCATCGACAGTGAGACTGTTCGTGTTCCTTCCTAGTTTGGAAACAACTATTGTGGGGCAAATCATTGTGGTAGCTAGTTTCTGCCCATCTAAACTGATTCTTATTGGTTTAACGACGGATTACAGCCGCCCTCCTTTCCTGTCAGGTCCGGCTGTCGTCGCTTGAAGCTTCGTCCCGGTGACTCGGACCCTGAACATTTTTGACGCTAATTGAATGAAATTTTCGAACTGAATTGAACTGTAATAAAACAACACCAAGCGGCTGTACGTCGGCAGTTGCGCCTCTGCATCTCCACAGCTGTATCAACAACAACTATCAACACAAAACCAACCTGAAACCAATCACATACTCGTACCACTATTAAATAACTTAAAAAAAATAAGTTGAATATACATTCTAGAGAGTTCGTTTCCCTTGTTCCTTTGTACAAATCCTTTATCTTGTTTCATCCTTTTGCTTTAATCGGCTCACTCCGCTTCCAACCACACTCGATTGCAGTCCTCTGTAATATTTTAATTTATTCCCGTGCAGTAGTCCTTTCATTCCATTATGACTTTCTAACGTAAAATAATTATCAATTTGTACTATTTTCATTTTCATTTGCTGTTTTCAATATTCATTCTATGTGCTCCATTTACATTGCTCCATTCAGTTGTTCAGTACATTAAAACCTTTTCAATACTTTCTCTTTGTAATTCAAATAACGCACAGTTTTCCATTTAATGCACACACACATACATACAAATCAAAGCGACAATAAAATATATGACCAACTAGTGCACTATTGTAACAATAATAATCAATTGGTTGATTCATTTTCATCCCTGCGCTTAGTGACGTTCGTAATAAAATTTAGTTGGTGTCAGAACCAGACACCACACCAACACCTTACCGTAGACTTTCCCGGGGAGACTTAAAAGAGATATGACCCTGTAGTTGGATCAATCTCTTTTGGTCGCCTTCTTGAAAAGAGGCACAATCGCTTTCCAAATTATCGCCGAACTCCACCCAAGACAGCTCTTAACAACCAATTTTGAAGTTCTTCGCTACTCAGTGTACCGGTTACGAGAAGAATTTTCCCCAAGAGATTCCAGTCTTTGTAGATCTCCCTCTTCTCTCTGATCTCTCTCACTACCAGCCGCCACTCCAAACCGCTGCACTCCACAAACATCCCGTGCGAAATTAAGGCGTTCATTATGCACATGAGGTTAAATCATCTTCTTTTTGCGGATGACTCAGTTATCCCCACATCTCCGCCAGACAGAGCTCCAGCGCGCACTCGATAGGTTTGTGGCCGTATGTGCTGATGAGGTTTCGGAAATTTACAGAAAGCCTGTTCAATGGAATCTAAACGTTAGTGGAGTCGCATTGAAGCAGGTGGGGATGTTTGAGTATCTCGGGGACATTTTCAGAAGTGATGGGTAAGGTAATTCTGAACTTTTATTTGGGATTGGTCAAAGCCAAGATTTTTCCGTGCTGTTGTGGGAATTACTCGTCGGGATAGGGTGAGAAACACCGCAGTGAGCTAGTAACTCAACAATCAACAGCTGTTTCTTTGAAAGGAAACAGTTCTGTTGTTTGAATGCGATTAAATCAGATAGACGACCGCTTGGTAGAGAACGGATGAGGTAACGAGATCGGCGAGGAGATCTCTCGTGTGTAGCTAGACCCCGCGACTCCTTCAGCGGATCATGCGGGTCAGAAGATGATGATGATGGAGGTTCCTCAATAATTTGCTGGCGCATTTGATTCACCACTTTTGAACATAACTTTGAATAAATATAATTACTTTTGAATAAAGTTACGTTTAGCCGAAAATGAGTCTACGTTCAATCAATTAGATTGTCCACAAATACGGGTTTGATCACTGTATTGCGACGAATGAAACACTAAAGTTCACTATTTGCGTTATACACGAATTTATTTTGCAAGCAAACACTGATTTACTTCTTATACTTTGCAGGTCACTATCCATGTTTTTTTATTTAATTCAAGATCCGCGATATATTAATCTAACCCGTGCTCCTAAAAACTAAATACTTTCAAAATTTCTAAGTATATCTATAGCTTTTCTACGAAAAATAACGCTTTGAATTACCTTTTTCATTAAAAAAAACCAACCGGCGTGTCTGTGCCCTAACCTATGAAATTTATTGAGCCAAAAATAAAACGTCTTTATTCCATGAGAATTTAAAAAAGAGTAAAAATTGTTTCTTCACATAAATGTCATTAAAACAATAGTAGCAGGAATTGAACGTAGTGGCTTTGTAATATTGAGAAACAGAACTTTTCAAACATTCATAATAGACTATAATATGAAATATGTATACATCTGTTCCTGAAATTTAACTGTAAACTGTGATCATTTAGCCAACCCTCTCTTCTACTGTCTTCATTCGTTGTTTTAGGTTGAGTATTTTATCTGACATTCGTCTTGTTGAGTGGACGAATACACAATACACTGAAGTGAAATTCTGAATTCATTATGTTACTGCACTTATATCGAAATAAATATAATAATCTTACTACGGTTAGCTTGACCAATTCTAAGCCAGCCACATTTTCCTAAATTACTTGTTGTAATAAGCTAATATAATGTAATAATATGAAATCTCAGTAAACTTACTTACGTATTTTCTCTTATAATATTACCAGCCATAAAATCAAACTTTTATTCCCTATTTTTTAATTTCTACATCAATTTGAGAATTACATTGTTTCGAAACACTTCTAGAAAAATGAAATTGAACTTATTAAATATTTCAACGATTTTAAATTTAATCATACACCGGCCTGTAAATCTAATTTGTTTGGAAGAGCAGTTGGAGGTTTTATTTATGGAATAAAAAAATTGATTTTGTTAATTTTAATTCAGTTAATGCCAGAATACCAGCAACGGGTATTTTGTCGTTAACAGGTCGTCGAAGAGTGATGTTTTTAGAGAGTTCTCCTTCATTAATGGGCACGATCAATCGGTAACCGACTTAGCTGTATTGTTAGCTGTAAATGACTAGATTGTTTCGAAAATTTTGAAGTATTATCGATTAATTTCTGCCTATAATTGTTAAAGCCCAATTTCGCAGCAATTTAATCTTATGTAACAAAACGCAATTGGTCACCAAATACTACTTCACTATAAAAACACATTTTAAACAGACAGATTGATTCCTTTTCCCTGCATTCTTGTACGGTCAATGAGATTTATGAGAATATAGACTGAGTTAATTTATACCAAGGAATAAATACTTTGATAAAGATTGTAGAAAGTTCTGCAATCAATCTTTCTCCTATCTTAAGGTTTTCAGAATAAGTCTCAATTTTCAAAAAAAAAAATCTATCTCCGCTTCAACAATGATTATAAGCAATTGTGTTCTGTCAAAAAAAAAAAACAAGATTGTTTAAAAAAAAAACATGGCTCAAATCTCATAGTTATTCTGGCCCATTGCCCGTGAACTAGGGGGACGTAGTCAAACTGCTAAGTCTACTCTTGAAACGGAGTCATTAGCAGTTAATTTTAAAAAATCAAATGTTTCAGAGATTGATCTGGCGCTGAGCTTAATTGCACGCTTTTGAGGATGACATTTTTTGTATTTATTTGTATTAGTATTAAATACTTTTATAAACATTTCTGGAATTCATAATTTAGTTGTACAAAATATAATACAATTCATAGATTATTTGATTTTATGAATTATCAAATCATTTGATAGTCTATTGGACAACTTTAGTCCCGTTATCATCAGTGTGTTTTGAGATTTTGTTGTTGTTATTTCCAGTCTGTAGTCATTGGCTTTTCGTAAATGATATGGCTGAGCCTCTCTAACTCTCGTGACGCCGCACAGTGTGTTATTTTGCGAATCTGGAGGAACTTAATTCAAAAATCACAGTCGTCCGAATGACAAAAGTCACAGGCACTACCCCAGGAATTAAAGTTCCGCGCTCCTCATACATTAAGTTAAGTAATCTTTAAGTTAATATCGCCCAAGTAATTAACGATTATTTATGTATGTAACAACTCCGCTACTCGAAAGAAGGCTACACACTATCAGGTTTTTAATTAAATTCCTGGAATATCGGTTTAGCTATTCTAACTTAGACAATGTTATAATAAATACAATATAATATTATAATAAAAACCAGTGGAATATTTAATGTGTGGAAAAATTCTAAGATTCGTTAATTCGAGTTTCGTTATTATAATGAAATTAATGGGAAATGGGAAGTAATCGGAAAATACTAATGTTTCAGAACGATAAATCGGAATTTTTGGATCAGTAAATTGTATTTACGGTAGAGTTTTATGATCAACCACGACATCGAATCCTGGGCGACCTTCGAAACATTTTAACGAATCCATAGTGCAAAAACGAAAAAATAATATAAGGAACCCACTACATCAAGAATGTATTGCCCTGTGACCACATATGGCTATAGGTTTTAAAAACTTGATAGAATTATTTTTTTCCATCACCGAATAGGATAATCCATATATCGACTATAGCGCAACAGGAATAAAGTTCTGCTAGATGTGGAAAATAACACACTGTGCGCCGCTTGTTAGGTACGGGGGATACAGATATCCAACCTCTACCTCCCTTGCCCATTGACTTCATATGACATCGTTTTTTATACGGTGTTGCGATGAGTGGCGGAGCCGAGAATTTATTGGTGTTATTCTGTTACATTTTATTATTGGCCTCATCCCTTTATTTTGTTGTTTCTGTAGTCTATTCATTTTTCCATAATTGCAGAATATATATAAGATAGATGCGCAGTATCCGTGGCTTCACCACAGTATTGTATATAGTCACAGCGGTAATGGAGTTTTCTTTTCTTTCATTTTCTTGCATAAGTAGTCCATTAACTTCGAGGTTGCTGTCCTTGATTTCTTTTGTCCGTTAAGTTTAAGCATGATAATTTTGAGCCAATTATTTACTTCTATCATATCGTCCATTAGTTTATTCTTACAATAGTCCTGATTTGTATCTTCTGTGTATATTAAGTAGTCATCTGCAGTATATATAGTATATATATATATATATATATAGTATAAACAGTATCGGTCCCAATATTAAGGTACGCCCATATACGCTTGGAACCATTTCAACTCGTTGTTATTAATACCATAAGCCTTTAGCTTCGTTAACATTATATCATGGTCAATTCTTTCAAATGCTCGTTTAAAATCGAGAAATATAGCCATTATTTTATTCTTCTGTTTTATTTCTCTTTCATTCGTTTATTAAGTGGTTCACTGTTGATTCACATGAGTGGTGTTTTCTAAAACCCGACTGAAAGAAAGAAAGAATTTTGTGCTTGGCTATGTGGTTCAAGAGTTGCATTTTAACCACTGTTTCGATTATTTTTTTTCCATTGTCTCCAGGGTGTTAATAGACTTACTTGCATATGTTAAATAAATCGTCCATAGTCAACTTGGGAAACTTAAATATCAGTTTACTTAAGTATCAGTTTGTCTGATTGATGTGATTTGATATATTCAACGTTTTTAATTGATTATTGTATTTCCTTGATGCTAGTTACAAAATATTCATTAAATTATTCACAAATATGTCCATGCTATAGTCATATTCAACATTATTAAGAATCACTTTGTTAATTGTTTTTCTTTGCTGTCTTAGTACTAATTCCTTTATTTCACACCACATTTCACATTTATCAATCCTTTTATGAAGTTGTTCTTGGCTTCAGTGAATTTAATATTATATTTGTTTTTCTTGTCTCTGTATTCCAACCAATTTTGGTTATGGTTTGTTATTTTTTGCAATTTGGTACAATTTGTACCAAACACACTTTTAAAAGGTGATTTTTTAGCTATTATCTTTTTGGCAACACTGGTTTAGACAGCTGATGCACGTCTCATGTTTTGTTTCACTGTCAAACATCTTCAGTTTGGTCTATAATTTAACCATGAATCGCCTTACAAACGAACACCGCTTGCAAATTATTGAATTTTATTATCAAAATGCGTGCTCTGTTAAGAAAGCTCATCGAGCGCTTCTTCCATTTTATGGTCAGTTTAATCGGCCCACTGAAGCGGCGTAAATAAGCAGAATTGTCGATTTTGGAGTGAATATCAGCCAGAAGCATTGCAAGAGCTACCAATGCATCCAGAAAAAGTCAAAGTTTGGTGCGGTTTATGGGCTGGTGGCATCATTTGATATCGAAATAAATATAATAATCTTACTACGGTTAGCTTGACCAATTATAAGCCAGCCACATTTTCCTAAATTACTTGTTGTAATAAGCTAATATAATGTAATAATATGAAATCTCAGTAAACTTACTTACGTATTTTCTCTTATAATATTACCAGCCATAAAATCAAACTTTTATTCCCTATTTTTTAATTTCTACATCAATTTGAGAATTACATTGTTTCGAAACACTTCTAGAAAAATGAAATTGAACTTATTAAATATTTCAACGATTTTAAATTTAATCTTACACCGGCCTGTAAATCTAATTTGTTAGGAAGAGCAGTTGGAGGTTTTATTTATGGATTTTATTTATGGAATAAAAAAATTGATTTTGTTAATTTTAATTCAGATAATGCCAGAATACCAGCAACGGGTTTTTTGTCGTTAACAGGTCGTCGAAGAGTGATGTTTTTAGAGAGTTCTCCTTCATTAATGGGCACGATCAATCGGTAACCGACTTAGCTGTATTGTTAGCTGTAAATGACTAGATTCATCGATTAATTTCTCAAGTCATATGCCTATAATTGTTAAAGCCCAATTTCGCAGCAAATTAATCTTATGTAACAAAACGCAATTGGTCACCAAATACTACTTCACTATAAAAACACATTTTAAACAGACAGATTGATTCCTTTTCCCTGCATTCTTGTACGGTCAATGAGATTTATGAGAATATAGACAGAGTCATTAAAAGTTCAACACCTTGTGCAGTTAAAGGTTCAGGTTAATTTATACCAAGGAATAAATACTTTGATAAAGATTGTAGAAAGTTCCGCAATCAATCTTTCTCCTATCTTAAGGTTTTCAGAATAACTCTCAATTTTCAAAAAAAAACTCTATCTCCGCTTCAACAATGATTATAAGCAATTGTGTTCGTATTGTCAAAAAAAAAAAAAAAAGATTGTTTAAAAAAACATGGCTCAAATCTCATGGTTATTCTGGCCCATTGCCCGTGAACTAGGGGGACGTAGTCAAACTGCTAAGTCTACTCTTGAAACGGAGTCATTAGCAGTTAATTTTAAAAAACCAAATGTTTCAGAGATTGATCTGGCGCTGAGCTTAATTGCACGCTTTTGAGGATGACATTTTTTGTATTTATTTGTATTAGTATTAAATACTTTTATAAACATTTCTGGAATTCATAATTTAGTTGTACAAAATATAATACAATTCATAGATTATTTGATTTTATAAATTATCAAATCATTTGATAGTCTATTGGACAATTTTAGTCCCGTTATCATCAGTGTGTTTTGAGATTTTGTTGCTGTTATTTCCAGTCTGTAGTCATTGGCTTTTCGTAAATGATATGGCTGAGCCTCTCTAACTCTCGTCACGCCGCACAGTGTGTTATTTTGCGTATCTAGAGGAACTTAATTCAAAAATCACAGGCACTACCCCAGGATTTAAAGTTCCGCGCTCCTCATACATTAAGTTAAGTAAAATTTAAGTTAATATCGCCCAAGTAATTAACGATTATTTATGTATGTAACAACTCCGCTACTCGAAAGAAGGCTACACACTATCAGGTTTTTAATTAAATTCCTGGAATATCGGTTAAGCTATCCTACCTTAGACAATTTATTATAATAAAAACTAGTGGAATAAATTTAATGTTTGGAAAAATTCTAAGATTCGTTAATTCGAGTTTCGTTATTATAATGAAATTAATGGGAAATTTAAAAGGTTCTGGTCCGAAATAGGCGGATTTCGGTTCACATAATGAAAGGTTTCGATTAAGAAATTCCTAGAGTGATACAGTAAGCTCTATGAGTTTCAATATACATGCAAGGTGGGAAGGAAGTAATCGGAAAATACTAATGTTTCAGAACGATAAATCGGAATTTTTGGATCAGTAAATTGTATTTACGGTAGAGTTTTATGATCAACCACGACATCGAATCCTGGGCGACCATCGAAAAATCTTAACGAATGTGAACCCATAGTGCCAAAACGAAAAAATAAAACAAGGAACCCACTACATCAAGAATGTATTGCCCTGTGACCACATATGGCTATAGGTTTTAAAAACTTATTTTTTTCCATCACCGAATAGGATAATCCATATATCAACTATAGCGCAACAGGAATAAAGTTCCGCTAGATGTGGAAAATAACACACTGTGCGCCGCTTTTTTATACGGTGTTGCGATGAGTGGCGGAGCCGAGAATTTTGTAAGAGTTTGTGTGAAATGCAAAGGGAATTCCACTACACTCTTGTTCCTTACGGGTCAATACCGACATGGACAAGGAGCAAAAATGGCCGAAGTAGTAGTTCCAGATTTCTTGTCTCGTTGCGGTATGGGACCGAAATGACTTTCTGGACAGCCCAGTGTCCAGAAACTCGTTTCGGTATGGGACCGAAATGACTTTCTGATCAAAAGGTGTTTTTTCGGGAAACTGGCATATACCACTTCTGTTCAGCACGCATGCAGCCGTATTTACCGCTTCAGCCCATAGTTTCACACTAACTGTTCTGCCAAACATCATAGATCTTGCCGCTTCTAAAGGGTGATTTTTTAGCTATTATCTTTTTGGCAACACTATTTTAAACAGCTGACGCACGTTTCGTGTTTTGTGTCACTGTCAAACATCTTCAGTTTGGTCTATAATTTAACCATGAATCGTCTTACAAACGAACAACTCTTGCAAATTATTGAATTTCATTATCAAAATGCGTGCTCTGTTAAGAAAGCTCATCGACCGCTTCTTCCATTTTATGGTCATAATCGACCCACTGAAGCGGCTATTCGGGCTATTGTGACTATTTTCGCACCAAATTTATATTGTTGGACATTAAACCACCAACACGCTTACGTAGAGTGCGAACTGAAGAAAATATCGCAGCTGTATCGGCCAGTGCTAATGATGACCATCAATTATCGATTCGTCGCCGTTGGTAGCAATTGGGCCTCTGTTACTCAACAACGTGGACATTTTTGAAATATAAATACTGCTGGTGCAAGAATTGAAGCCGAACGACCTACCGCAACGTAAAATTTTTGATGAATGGGCTCTTGGAAAGTTGGCCGAAGATCCACTTTTTTACCGAAAAATTGTGTTCAGCGATTTAGCAGAATTGTCAATTTTGGAGTGAATATCAGCCAGAATTATTGCAAGAGCTACCAATGCATCCAGAAAAAGTCACAGTTTTGTGCGGTTTATGGGCTGGTGGCATCATTGGACCGTACTTCTTCAAAGATGATCCGAATCGTAACGTAACTGTGAATGGTGAGCGCTACCGTGAGATGATATCCAACTTTTTTTTTGCCCAAAATGCAAAAGCTTGATTTGCATGACATGTGGTTTCAACAAGACAGTACCACATGCCACACAGCACGCGCAACAATGGACTTATTGAGAGGCGAGTTCGGTGAACTTTTTATTTCACGTTCGGGACCGGTCAATTGGCCGCCTAGATCGTGTCATTTAACGCCTTCAGACTATTTTTTGTGGGGCTATGTTAAAGCTCATGTCCATACAGACAAGCCCGCTTCAATTGACGCATTGGAAGACAACATTGAAGTATTTATTCATGAGATACCGGCCGAAATGTTGGAAAGATTATGCCAAAATTGGACTAAGCGGATGGACCATTTGAGGCGCAGTCAAGGTCAACATTTGCATGAAATAATCTTCAAACATTAAATTATATGGACCGTACTATCGATTCAAATAAAGATTTCATGCATTTTTCTGAATTTTATGTGTTTTTTTTCTTGAAAAACTTTCCTATAGCTTTTAAAAAATCACCCTTTATATGGATCAAAATATCGGCCAAATGGCCGCCGCGGCCTCGGCGGCACACCTCCATCCGACTTTTCGATGACGCTGAAGCATAATTGAGGTTCTATGCCGTTAATGTGCCGAATTATCTCATCCTTTAGCTTTTGAATTGTTGCTGGCTTATCGACGTATACCTTTTCTTTCAAATAACCCCAAATAAAAAAATCCAACGGTGTCAAATCACATGATCGTGATTCGTTAGCTGTGTGGCAAGTGGCACCGTCCTCTTGGAAGCCACATATCGTCCACATTCATATCTTCCAATTCGGGCCATAAAAAGTTCGTTATTCACGATAGCGAACACCATTCACAGTGACTGCATGACCGGCCTCATTTTGGAAAAACTACTGCCGGATGATGCCGCCAGCACATAAACCGCACCAAACAGTCACTCTTTGTGAGTGCATTGGTTTTTCCACAATCACTCTTGGATTATCATTCGCCCAAATGCGGCAATTCTGCTTATTGACGTATCCACTGAGGTGAAAATGTGCCTCATCACTGAAGATGATTTTCTTCGAAAATTGATCATCCATTGTTGCCATTTCTTGCCACCATTCTGACCATTGAAGACGCTTGAAATGGTCAAGAGGCTTTAGTTCTTGAGTCAATTGCACCTTGTAAGAGCGTAAATGCATAAGTCTTTATGCATAATGTTCATCAACGACGAGCGTGAGAGGTGCAATTGTTGGGCACGACGACGAGTTGAGGTGGACGGCCACACTATCGCGAACAGCAGCAATATTTTCTGCATTACGAGTTGTACGAGCATGCACTGGTTTTTTCACATCTTCTACAAAAAACGTGACGTTTAGGTGTGGTTCACATTCAACATCGGCCCTTAAAATTTGCCAATCAAGTTTTCCCGTAAAATTTTGTGTTTGATTTATTCTGAAATTCATGTGTTTGGATTTTTGTTCTAAATCGTTTAAATGAATATATTTAAGATTCGAATAATTAATATAGTTTTTAAATATTGAAATTAGTTTTTCATAGAGGTTAGTAATATGAGCTTGGTCTTTGTGTAATATATTAATGTTTATAATTTTGGCGTCATAATTGTGTAATGTACCGAATAATTTTTTAGCGACAGTTCCCATGACATTTATTAAGCCACGTTTTTGCAATCGAGGTGCATTAGTAGTTCCTAAGTATTTTTTAATGATTTCATCTTGGTACTTCATGCTTTTTGCTTCTAAAGGCAGTGTTTCGCACTGAGAGATATTACAATTTTCTGGTTCAATTTGCTGGCAAAAACTTGTTAATTCGTTAAATGTTTTAAAGATGTTTTAAAGCAGATAGATCAGTATATATAACAAGTTGAAATGTCTGAGAATCGATGTAAATTACCAATATCTGCATAATATAATCGGGATTTATTTCCGAAAGAAATTATTTCGTAACTAGCAGTTGATTTGGCGTCACCCACGAATTTGATGGGGGATAAGTAAATTAAAAAATGATTGTTACGTTCGGCATCATGTTGTCAGAAAAGAGGAAATGGAGAATGCGATATTTATTTATCTGTTCGATACGCAGTCAGACGATTATTATGAACTTTCACAATTTTGTTTTTAATTTGAATCTCAGAATTTACACTATTAATTGAAATGATTTCGTAAGGACCTATCCAGGCGGGAAGAATTTTTTTGTTTGTGTGCTTTGGGGATTGCTCATTTTTAAAATGATCGAGATCACCTATGTTGAATTTTGAAGAATTTTGTTTTTTATCGTATTGGTGTTTTGAAATTTGTTTGCTTTTAATAAAATTTCCCCTAGCGGTTTTATTGGTATGTTGTAGTCTGGATTTCAGTTCATTGGCATATATGTCATAGTGCTATAAAACGATTCTGGATTTTTAGAGAGGAGTAGTACTATGAACAAGAATGGTGGCAGTGGTTTTGAAAGCGCAGAAAAACACCTCTTCCGAAGTATATGGGGAATAACATCCGGGATTTGTGCACGTCGAGATCTTTAAGTACGCTTGCAACTGTACGGGTGCGGAAGTGGATTTCTCCCATGGTGAAATCAACGCTCTCAAGTACAGGTGGCAACATATTAGAATCTGGCAGTGTTAAGCTGGCTGCAAAATGCGCTACATGTAGATTCGTTGTCTAAAGAGCTGACAGCTGGGATGTCGTTGTAAATGAGCGTGGGAATTGAAGACGAGGCGGAATTCTTTACGTTTTTTACGTTAAGCTGATACGGCATAATGGTCAGACGAGCCTAGAGGTGATATAATGTCAATAGAATATTTGTCAGAATGAGAGGTGAGAAACGGATTTGCAATGTCAGGTATTCATTTACTAGCTGTGTCTACCTTCAAAAGGAATTACACCAGCAACATCGTTCATTAACGCAGAAGTGGATTATTGTGGACCATTCAGGATCCATTACAAGATCAGTGGTAAAAGACGTAATAAGGCGTATGTGGCCATATTTTGCTGTTTCGCAACCAAGGCTGTACATATAGAATTGGTAACGGACCTAACCACTGAATCAATTTTGGGAGCGCTAAGAAGATTTATTGGTCGTAGGGGACGCTGTCAGAATCTTTACTGCGACATTGTTTCCAATTTTGTGGGAGCCAACCAACAGCTGTTGGAATTGTAAAATGCCATTTTCTCTGAAAGGGCCCGTTCAACAAGGACCCGCTCATCAAGGAATGTTGTAACAAGTCCAACAAGTATAAAAAAATTCCGTCGAAGTGTGGTCTATGGGAAGCAACAGTAAAATCAGCAAAACATGTACTAAGCCACAACTTCCCTGACATATGAAGAACTGGAGACAGGATTAGGAAGATGTGGCAATTTTAAATTCAAGGCCATTAACACCTACGATACAACGACCTGACAGCACTAACTCCAGGTCACTTCCTAATCGGTGAACCACCAACGGCACAACTAGATGTGAATGCCACGTCAATGAAACATTCACTGTTGACAGGATGGAATTTAGTGGCACATCTTAAGCACGAATTTTGGAGAAGGTGGTCGCTTGAGGAATCTCCCAGGAACATCCAGGTGGGGGATATGGTTATTATAGGAGAGGTCCAAAAAAGTATGCCAGCACTACAGTGGCCACTGGGCAGAATCATAAAAACCCATCATGGTGATCAGGGAGTTGTACGAGTAGTGGACGTCAAAACATCTACAATACCAAACACACGGTTCAAAACATCTAATCACCTAGGACTATAAGTATTAACTCTACTAACAATAGTATGTAGTGAACAGATTCAAGTTCAAAAATTTGAGATACCTATAGGAATCAAATTTGAAGACATTGGCGAAGCAAACCAGCGAATGGAACTTCATGATGCACTACAATCTCAGCACATTGAGAAGGGAATATGAGACAATACTGTTACCTAAATGAGTCTACGTAAGATTAATTAAATTGTCTACAAATGATCGAACCCGTGATCATTGGATTGTGACGAATGAAACACTAAAGTTCACTACGAATTTATTTTGCAAACACTGATCTACTTCTTATACTTTATTGCACTCTAATAATCACTATTACTTTACTACAAAACGCTCTGCTGCCTTTCAGGCTGAAGTGATTAACACTTTGAACACTATAAAATCCCACACTGAACTAAACTGTAATAATTCTTTAACTGAACTGACTCGCATAGCCCGTCGTTCCGATATTTATATCTCCCAATAGTTCTTTTAGATCATACTGTCGCCACGAATCTATGGAGTCTATGACTCTTTGTAATTTATCAGTGTATAGGTGGCGACATCCCTTCTTGCAGTATGTACACAACAATTGCATTTGTTCCCTCGACTTTTGCATTTCTTGCATTTCTTGGGACAAATTTTTCATCATGGTCATTGCCTGTGTCAAATCAACCGTACTTTCAGATGTTTCCGCAACTTCATATTCGATTTCGTAGGATGGATTGATTCCATCCTATTGCAGAGCGTTGTTGTTATTCAACCTTTACTCCAACTGTCGAAAGGCTCCGCTGTGATGGCTCTTTCTTCAGCTGTTCCATTTTTAAACTCTACTCACAAATTTCACCATTACGTCTTCTGACACCAAATGTTACGCTTAGCCGAAATGAGTCTACGTAAGATTAGTTAAATTGTCCACAAATACGGGTTCGATCACTGGATTAATGCAACACATATGTTCACTATTCACGATATACACGAATTTATTTTGCAAAAACTGATTTACTTCTTATTCTTTATTGCACTTTAAAAATCACTATTACTTTACTGCAAAACTCTTTGCTGCCTTTCAGGCTGAACTCAAAACTTTGAACACTATAAAATCCCAAACTAAACTTTACTGATTCTTCAACTGAAATGCACTGTAATAATAATTTAACTGAACTGAATTGTAATAATTCTCCAACTGAACTGAACTAAACTAATTTTTCAACTGAACTGACTCGCATCGATCTTCGTCCCTATATTTATTCCTCCCAATAGTTTCTCTAGATTATACTGTCACCACGAGCCTTTGTGATCTATCTGTGTATAGGTGGCGACATCCCTTCTTGCAGTATGTACAACAACTTCGGGAAAACTCTTCGGAGTTGATCGTTCTTCCAGATGCGATTTAGATGATGGCGTTTTTGATTTTGTGGTGGTTGGTGTCCTGATTATCTAATCTTATACACGCTGCACTATTCACGTCACAGAATACTGAGTCCATTATTCCAGCTAAGTTTAATGAACGATGATTTAGTGAACGATATTTCCTATTTTCAAAAGTTGTGAATCAAATGCGGCAGGAAATTATAGAGGAACCCCCATTCCGCTACAGGAGTCGCGGGGTTAAACTACACACGAGAGATCTCGGTTCAAGCCGATCTTCCGCCATCGACTCTTACTCATTTACAGTTTTTGGACTTAGTCCAACCACTTCTTCCTGGGTCATCTACCTGATTTAGTCGCATTCAAACCACCGAAGCACAGGCCTTTCTGTTCGAAGAAACCGCAAGTTCAATTATTTTACCCATCACTTCTGAAAAATAACCCTAGCTACTCAAACTTCCCCACCTGCTTCAATGCGACTCCACTAACATGTAGGATAGATTGAACAAGCATTCTGTAAATTACAATTACCTCTGATTTGTCCACATAAACATTCATTCCAGCATCAGCACATACGGCCACAAACCTACCGAGTACGGGCTGGAGTTCTATATGGGGAGATGTGAGGATAACTAAGTCAGCTGTGAAGAGTAGATGAATTACCCTCAAATCTCCCAATGTAAAAAAATTCCTCATCTTCAACAGAAATCGTTTATGGATCTCTTTGTGGTACCACCGTGCGTTAAACTGATGGTTTGTGACGTTAGTATGATAAGGGGGCTGAACTGTAGACTGATCATCACTTGGTGTTGTGTACGCTGTACCTCAGTTATAAAGTACCTCTTCTGCAAAAGCGGAACCCAACGGTGGTTACACGCATATGGTGGGACAAACTACAGATCAGTGAACTGTGGTTAAATTTCACACGGCAGGTATCTGAAAGTTGTCAGCTAATTCCAACTGTTCCATTACATGTAGAGGATGGGGGCTGTTTCCAACAGATGTCATTGTCTCTGCACGGGATTTTTGTGGAGTGCAACGGCTGGACGATTCCCCGACTTAGATGAAGGAACTTCAAAGTTTTTCAAATTTCAAAAACTGGGGTTATTGTCCCTCTTTTCGAGAAGGGAGACCAAAGAGATTGCTCCAGCTACAGGGGCATATCTCTTTTAAGTCTCCTCGTGAAAGTCTACGCTAAGGTGTTGGAAGCGCGTTCTAGAGCTATGGTCGATCCCAAGATGGGGTATGCACGATGTGACTTTCGCCCCCCGACCAGTGAGTATGCACACCCATATACAATTCTTTTTTAGATTTGGAAAAGACATAATACCGAGTCCCTCGAGGTAAACTCTCCAGAGTTCTGCAGTAGCATGGGATTGATGGACCTCTTCTGAGGGCCATTCAGTCTCTACACACAAACTGTTGCGGCTAAGGAATCTCCATTCTGAACACAATAAGAAAGATTTTTACTGCCATTTTATATAGTAGTTTGATGAACTGGGTGAATGCCAGGCCGGTTTTGGACCCGGATTCTCGACATTGGAACATATTTCTGGCCTCTCAAGTATAGCCAGCAAATTTATGGAGAAGAGGAATTAACTGTAGGACCCTTCGAGGTAACGCGGAGAATGTCCCCCTGGACATAGGAATTGTCGGACAATAAGAGGAAGTTAGCGAGGGTATGGCACGTCAAGGATCTGAAATCGTATCACTGGCAGACCGATGCTCTCTAGGATATTTCGCTGTGAAAACCTTTCTAAAGGAAGGGAGGAATATTACGGGTTTCCACTGTGGAAAGGTTTTTCACTAGAAATATGCTGGCCGGTTTGATACCGTCGTAGGGCGTATCGTATATTTTTTTTCTCCTTCTGGTGCGAACATATTCGTGTCCGTTTAGGTTTCTCCTTTTCGAGGACACTAGCCGTTGCTATTGCGACGCGATGAAAGGGAAAGTCGTCTCCTTGATCGGATGATCGATCCAACAGGCGATGTGTTGCGGAGAAAGCAATTTTAGTTTGGATTAGAAACAAGGAAGACCGTCGGGAAGGACAAGTTAGTTCTTGGTAGGCTGACAACGGAATTCAAAGAACGCGCACGGGAGTTCTAATAAAAGGGAAGTCGGGATATGCTCAAGAAAAAAAAAACCCTCGATATCTTTTGTGTTCGGTATCTTTTTTTTTTTGTGATTCGGCGAGACGTTTCGACGTGTGACATCGAAAAAGATTTTTGGTATAGCTACTGGTATGGACTATAGAGAAGCTAGGACAGATAATAAAGAAAAGAAGAAACTAAAGTGTAGCACGGGAAGGGAAGTGTACAATTTAGTGAAGGTTTCTTAGTTTTCCTTCAGTTTCCGTTTAAAAAGAAAAGCCGTGGTTGTACCGAATTTGAAAAAATGGGTCTGTACCATATTTTGCGACTATGTTGAAAGGGTGAAGGGAAAAAACGAATTCACCTAGTGACCTAATCTAAAAGAAAAATTAATTAAGAAGTGCTTGAGGCCAAAAAAAGAGTGAAAAATCGGGGCTAGTTTAGTGCAAAAAAAAAGAAAACATTAATACAGGTGCCAAAAAAAATCGAAGAATGCCTTGAAGAAGGGCGCGCGGTTGACGGCGAAGGTAGGAGAGGACAGGTGGCTTCTCTTGAACGTGGGCAGGGGAATCACTTTTGGATTTGGTTATTTACAATACTTTTCCCATTTTTTTTCTTACTTTTTCTTTAACTATTATACTGATGTATTTTTATTACTGAATCGCTCTGAATTTGAATTGTGTTACATCTTTAATCAGTTGTTATTGTTGTCAAAGACAAGTGCTTGTGTAAATACAAGTGCCAAGGGTGTTTTTTTAGCTATTATCTTTCTGGCAACATTGGTTTAAACAGCTGACGCACGTTTCGTGTTTTGTTTCACTATCAAACATCTTCAGTTTGGTCTATAATTTAACCATGAATCGTTTTACATACGAACAACGCTTGCAAATTATTGAATTTTATTATCAAAATGCATGCTCTGTTAAGAATCGAAGCTCATTTTTGGATCAATGGTTACGTAAATACGCAGAATTGTCGATTTTGGAGTGAATATTAGCCAGAAGCATTGTAAGAGCTACCAATGCATCCAGAAAAAGTCACAGTTTGTTGCGGTTTATGGGCTGATGGCATCATTGGACCGTACTTCTTCAAAGATGATGCGAATCGTAACGTAACTGTGAATGGTGAGCGCTACTGTGAGATGATATCCAACTTTTTTTGCCCAAAATGCAAGAGCTTGACTAGCATGACATGTGGTTTCAACAAGACGGTGCCACATGCCACACAGCACGCGCAACAATGGACTTATTGAGAGGCGAGTTCGGTGAACATTTTATTTCACTTTCGGGACCGGTCAATTGGCCGCCTATATCGTGCGATTTTACCTCTTTAGACTATTTTTTGTGGGGCTATGTTAAAGCTCATGTCTATACAGACAAGCCCGCTTCAATTGCGGATGGACCATTTGAGGCGCAGTCAAGGTCAACATGAATGAAACATGAAATAATCTTCAAGCATTAAATTATATGGACAATACCGTTTTATGTGTTCTTTTTTGAGAAACTTTCCTATAGCTTTTAAAAAATCCCCCTTTATTTGTGGGGTGGTGAATTATAATTCACTATATTTTTTGTTTCTCTTTGGTAATACTTAGTTATTTCGTGGCGCCCTAACTTAAAATCTTCAATCAAACTTGTTGTTTGGATTTGAATATATATTGTTACGGATGCAGACCACGATGTCAGAAAAATTTCGACGAAATAATAATCTAACACCATGTTCATCGGATTTCACGAATTCTCCCAGATACCAAAACTGCTGCCTATGCACTATTGGGAGCACTGCGTGTAGCGTATGGCTGCGAGTGCAGCATAGGTTTTAAGTTAGAATTAAGATTACTTCGGTCGCTCGTGAACTAAACACCTTTTTATTTTCTTACTGCACTAAAACATGTTTTGTTTTTGCCTCTATAGCGAACGAGGATAAAATTGGTATGATAACAGGTAGGAAGTTCGTCGTGAAATATGGCGGCGTAACTTCAAGTAGAGTACTTAGTATAGAAAACGGTCTACAACAGAGGGCTGTAGGATCCCCATATTTACTGCAGATCTTCTAAGGTCTATGCCACACCTAATCGCGTATGCCGATGACCTAGTGGCTTACAGATCAGCACCGAAGGTAGTAGTCATAAACACCCTGTTGCAACGGGATGCAAATAAAATAACTGCATTTTGTTCTTGTTCTTGTTCTTTTCGGTGCCTCGGTGCACAGGGCTTTCAGTGATACGCGTAAGAACTGGAGAGAGTTCTGCATTGTTGACCCTCAGGGCCAGCCGTTAATCGTCAAAAGTGTAGTCAGATATCTCGGCATTTGGTTAATCTAAATAATAGGGTTGTTTTGTTTTTGCTACTCCTCTTCTTTCGGTACATTTTTCCGACATTTCATGGCGCCCTAGCTTACCACCTTCAACCCAACTTCTTGTTTTGATTTGAATATATATATACTTTCTTGGATTTGCTGTGTTTCCCCTAGGAAGATAAATCTGTGGTCTTCGTTCCCTCTTCAAAAAGAGAATAATATAAGAAAATGAACGTAAATAAGTTAAGCGTACAGGAGTTAACCTACGAGTCGGACGTGTGGGGGATAAAGGGTACTACGGGGATGCGATGAAGAAGAAACACTAGTTTTATTCTACCGGAGTATCATTTTAACTTCGAAGATGATGAGGCGGTTGTTACCACGATGCTACAGGAGCTGACAGGGGAATTCTGTGCCCTGCAGAAGACAAATCCCTTGGCAGCAGATGGTAGGCAATCTCTCTAATTTCGATGCCAAGCGGTAGAAGTAGGAGGTGCGGCTGCACCTGCAGAGGGAGCGCAGGGACTCAGTCTTCATCTGGAGCCTACGGGAGGCTAGACCCTCCGGTAAGCCTAGTCGCCTATCCCCATTCAAGAGCCATGTCATCACCGCTCTTGCCACCGACGAAAAGGGTACCGGTCATAAAATGGGGCCTTAAATTTAGCGGGGATTCAGTCGGTCATCAGCTGCCTTGAGAATAAGCTCCGTTTTCGGAATTCGTAGGGTCTGGTAGATAGCTTGAGGGATGAGTTTCAACCGTCGGGGTTCGAGGAGCGGTTGTGGGCGGAGATCAGGGGTAGAACTCAAGGTAAGTTGTAGACTATCGGGATCTACGTGAAAGTGATGCAGTGACCTATCATCACTATTTAGTGTGGATGAACAATTTGAAAGACATACAGGGTTGGTTGTCTTGATAGCAGAAGCTAGAAGCCATTTTTAAACATGTGCCAGCGAAAAGTCCGATGTTAGTTTTAGAGGAGAAACAGTGGAAAGATGTCATTCCAAAGGAAAGGAGAGCTGGTGCAAAATACCGTGGACAAAGTGTCCCGGCGATACTATTGGCCACGGATGAGGCAGAGTATTACACGTCATGTGCGGAAGTGTCCGGTTTGCCAACGTACGGCGCTAAAAAAAGGGAAGAATATTATGGGTTCCCCCTGCGGAAATGTTTTCTTCTAGAGTATGCTACCGATTCGTCATGGTATTTGCGCGTATGGGGCATTGATGATGATGTCCCAAAAATCCTGGAGGTGTTACATGATCTCCGTAGCGCAGAGTGTGGGGTGTTTTATGTCAGTCGCTCTCCGGCATTCAAAGCGAGTGGACCTGTACGTGCGAACGAAAAAAAAAAAAACAAAACAAAATCCTCATCATCAATAAAAATCACATCAGTGCGTGAAGTGCGATTCTGAAGGTAGGTTCTGCAACGAGCTTGTGGCCTAGTACATAGTGTGCATACCCCGGTTCAAATACCGATGGTGGAATAGTGGTAGAGACGTATCCGTTTTTTTTTTTTTTTAAATTAACAATAAAAGCAAAGTGAAGTGAGAATGAGGCCGAGAGGGTGGCATGGGGGCAGAGGTGGATCGACGCGTGGTACATCAGGTCACAGCGATGGCCAACCAGAAGATGATGCTGGCTTCTCAACCGATGCCAGCTCATCACGCCACTCTAAAGATGGTGAGAGCGAGAGGGGGAAGAGGAGGAGGCCCCTTCACCCCGCACCTAACCTGGTCCAGAGGTCGAAGGCGAAGAAGACCACGCCATCGACCGTGACGTCACCAGATAAATCAACGGGTGACGAAGTAGCTGCCATATTTACGGCAGCCACAACAACAACGATAACAGCTGTATCAACCAAAGTAGCGGCAACAACGCTGCGCTAGCAGCACTAGCGTCGGCCGCATCGGCAGCTGCAACAATAACAACAGCAGAGACGAGAAGGAGAAGGGAGATATCTGGGCCTGGGGAACAGGTACCAGGCTTTCTCCGCCAACGAAGAGGACGAAGAGCTGGAGGCTGAGCAAAGTCTCTCACGAATTGAGAGTCGCCAGCTCCAACTCAGCTAGAAGCAACGCATAATAGAGCAGCAGGAGGCGGAACTGGCGGCCGTGGTCCAAATAATGAGAAGTTGGCAGCGCGCAAAGCGGCTCAGGCGGCTGCACGGCTGCGACAACAAGCCGTACAGTCGCAAAAATAGCTGGACAGCCAATGCCAGCAAAAGCAACAACAATCACCAGACGCACCACAGGTGCTGCTTAAAGGCACCCAGCAGCCGCCAAAAAAAAATGCAGTGTCAACAGCAGCAGAGTCAACCGAAGCAGCAGCAGGCGAAAAAGCAGCAACAACAAACACAACCTACAAGAGTCAGATGCCCACCTATAAGCATCTTCGGTGCGGAGACCAAGATCTCCCCTACGAGATAAAGTATGGAATGCCCCTCAGGCCACTATATGGCAGTGAACGAATTAATTAGGCAGGCGTTGGAGATGGCGGGGAATGAGTACTACACGTACACCCCGAAAGGAGGGGGAGAAGAGGGCAAGAACTTAAAAACAAGTTCGAAAGGAGGACACAAAAACGGTGGCAGCAAAGCCAGTGCCTCGCGTTCCACCCATCGCTATTACGCCTGTCATCTATTCCCAAACGGCGACAGGTAGAAGATCGTCACAAGACACAGTGCCAAAGACGGCCACGGTCCCAGTGACCCGGCAGCCGGAGGCAAGTAATGATCTGAGCTCCATCCTGCTGGCTATCCAGGCACAGATGGCTCAGATGCAAAAAAGCATTGCTGAACAAGCAGAGCTGACTGCTAGCTTAGAACAGCTATTCCTTCAACAGGCAGCCAGAATAGATGTCATCTACTTCAGACTGTCTGGCGAACAAGCCACAACTGTTGAGAGATCACAATCCTGATGTGATAATGGTTAGCGAAACTAAGCTTAACCAAAAGCACACCCTCAGGTATAATAATTACAATATTATTCGGAGAGACCGCACCCATAATGGAGGCGGAGTCGCTCATTTAGTTAAGGAAACTATTAATCTTAAGATCATGTATAGCAATGAAGCGCGTAGGTTTCGTTTGCTAGAGACGTGTATCGCACGCATTCCGCTCTCGCGTGGTAAGCGGTTGCACGTGATCACTCTCTATGCACCGGATAATAATAATCTCGAACATAATTTCATTCCAGAGCTCGAAACTCTCTTCACTTGTCTCCGACTGAGCTCGGAAGATAATTATTATATCATTGCAGGAGGAATTGCGCACGGGGGATCGCCTTGAACAACTGGTTGATTGGCCATGATGATGCGCAATGAATCAAATCTGGATTGAATATCTGGAGCTACTATTGATTGACAGACGGCTGACAATACAGGATGTAGATACAAGCACACGGAATTGTTTAACCGCGATTGAGTAAGATAGTGATCATCTTGCTTTCTCGGCGGTTATTCATCTCCAGAACGAGGTGGTTGAACTGGGGGAATATGTCCAGCGAAATCGTTGTAATTACAATAAGGCTCTCTGGCCACGTTTCTCCAGGGCTTTAGCCATGGAACTCCGGTCGAGTGCGATCAATCCGCCAACGAACAGAAACCTATCGAACGAGGAGGTTGATGGGTACCTCAAACAAATGGATGTTAAATCTCTGAAGTCGGAGATCAAAAACCTCCAACAACTAATAAAAATAAATTATAATCTTGCCATAAGCTTGCATTGGGGCAATAAAATCCGTGCTGTACGATCCAACAACCCGGGTATGTTCCCGCAAGTAAATTAATTATTCAGGAGGAGAGATAAAAATGACATTCCAATCGTACGACTTCCGAGAACAAACGACAACGCACAACTACTGACATCAGTTGATATAGATCCAGGTGAGTCCGTGCTAGATGACGAATTCTTCGTGGTCGAAGATCCCCAAGAGAAGGTTAAGACCATAGGCGCTGTTTTCTAGAAAATGTATAAGGTCAGCGAGGTCAGACGGCCAAATCACGATCTAGAGAACATACCCTTGGTAAATCACTTCTATCTCCGCGAGGAGATCAGTCACTGGCGATCTGAGAATCCTGGTTTTACCAGATTCGATGACGTAAATATGGCAAATAATCCCGTCGCCAACGATGTAAATCACACCGTGATCACTCAGGAAGATCTCCAAGGCTTCTTTAAAGCCATTAAGAACAAGAAATCGCCTGGGACAGATGGTATCTCGAACATCTTCCTCAATCATCTCCCTCCGGCAGCAGTGGAAATTTACACTACACTACCCCAAACGTGATAAAGACAAAAGCATTCCGTCTAATCTTCGGTCGATAAGTCTTCTTCCTTGCATCAGCAAGGCATTTGAAAAGATTGTCATTAGAGCTCTGCAGACACGGGTCGAGGACAACAATATTCTGCCGGAGAACCAGTTTGGGTTTAGGGCGGGCATTCGACAGTGCACGCTGCTGCAAAGTTGGTTCCGACATGCAATGGAATATGGATAAAAATCAGTGTACGGGTGTCTGTATGTTCGACTTAGAAAAGGCATTTGATACCGTTTAGTTAGAAGGCCTTTTCCTTAAGTTGGTCAGACGAAGTCTAAATAAACCATTGCTATACATGATTTATGATATGATTACAGGTAGGAAGTTCGTCGTGAAATGTGGCGGCGTAACTTCAAGTAGAGTATTTAGTGTAGAAAACGGTCTACAACAGAGGGCTGTAGGATCCCCATTTTTGTCAACTATATTTACTGCAGATCTTCTAAGGTCTATGTCACACCTAATCGCGTATGCCGATGATCTAGTGGCTTACAGATCAGCACCGAAGGTAGTAGTCATAAACACCCTGTTGCAACGGGCTGCAAATAAAATAACTGGATTTTGTTTATCAACTTCCTGACATGTGAAACTATTCTTTTCCATGCCCCGGTGCACAGGGCTTCAAGTGATACGAGTAAGACCTGGAAAAAGTTTTGCATTGTTAACCGTCAGGGCCAGCCGTTAATCGTGAAAAGTGTAGTCACATATCTCGGCATTTGGTTAGATCATTTTCTGTATTTTCACAAACATATAGAAGGGACTCTGACCAATGGTAGAAAAGCCTTCTCTGTGGCAAGTGGGTGCTTTTACAGCAGCCAACTTGATACCAGGGTGAATGTAATCTGCTACATGGCCCTTATACGGCCGATCATGGTGTATGGTTGTCCCTTTTGGTTCGGTGTGAGCCCTTCCCAAATGGAAACGATAAGGGTGTTCGAGAGACGATGGCTTAGGACCTGTCTCCGGTTGAATCGGAGACCTGAGTCCGAGTACAAGAAGTACAATCCCAACGAGGTCCTGTACAACAGGGCTAACGTGAAAAGAGAAGACAATTTTATAATTTCATTAACACGACGACACATTGCAAGGTGTATGATGTCTACCAACAGTCTGATCTTCGGGGCTTCTTACCCGAACTTTATGTATCATGAGAGGGTACGTAGGTTTAAGTTAGGTTAAGTCAGACGAAAAAAAACAATAAAAATAAAAAATAAAAAAAGAATATAAAATAAAAAAAAGGTGAGCAAAGGCGCGTTACTTATATATGTAAAGCATATAAACACCGTACACGCCCTTTTACACACGCCCGCAATGTCACGGACATAGAGTAAGATAGTTTAGGTTTTATTAGGGTTAGGGATTAATATTAGCTTATGTTTAAGCTCAGTCTAAAGAAAATTAAAAAAAAATTTTCGAGCGACAAGTTTTTTCCAAGTTTTCTTGGAAAGTAAGAACAAACAATAAAGATTGTCCATATGGATTGAGAAAAAACATAGTAGTATAAGCGCCGGTACCTGTGAAGGGACAGTAGGATAGCTTTATAAGAACATGAAGTGTTTAGATAGTAAGATAGATTTAATCATTTTTGTCTAGTTTTAGGGATCATGGATGTTTTTTTTTTTTTAAATAAAAATGAATTTTAAGGTTAAAAAAGTGGGGTTTTTTGTCTAGTTTGATTTTCAAACTTTCCTTTTGTTTCTCCTTCTGGTGAGAAACCGTTTATGTCCTTTGGATTTCTTCTTTTCAAGGTCGAAAGCCGGTCCTAGTGTTTCGTGATGGAAGGATAGCAGTTTTCTTGATCGGGTGATCGATCCAACAGGCGTTTGTTCCGCATTCAGCATCGAAAAAGATTCTAAGGGACTATTGGTATATGGAAGCAAGGACCAACAACAAAATAAAAGAAGATAGTGAATTGTAGTACGGGAAATGAAGTTGTTACGTGCAAAAATTGCACGTAGCAATAGAATTGTCGTTCGTTTCCTTTTTAGAGCGGTTAAAGGAAACAAACTTCAACGGGAGCACTTATCTGTGGTAAAGTATGAATACTACTTCCTTACCTCGAATAAACAATTGGTGGATACGGAAACTATCAAAAAAAGAGAACGAGAGAGTACGAAATGTGACTCAACATGCCATCACTAATCACTATCCAGAGTCGCTGCACCTTCTTAAACTCACTGAAGACAGACCACAAAATAAAACAGGAAATAAAACCACAGAATATAAAACCCATAAAGAAATAATAAAACCAGAAAAAATGCTAATGTGGAACCAACAACGCCGTATAACAACACAAGATAAACATATATACACGTACCATATAACTTATGAGAATAGTTCAAACAATAATAATAATCAATACTAAAAAATATTAAAGAAATAAGATAAATAAAAAGAAACAAATTACCGAAAAACATAAATAATATCACGGAACATTGAATACCATCGGGGTGAACAGTCGTTCACAGATCGCTGAACAGTTCACAAGTGCAATTTTAACAAACCAAGTGCAAGTAGTGAAGTTATCAGCTAAATTCTCAACCAAAGCGTGGCTGAGCGGGTAGAGCGTAAGGCCCAGTCAGACCTTTAGCCACAGAACTACGTTCGAGTGGGATCAATCCTCCGAAACCTAACTTATGCCGAGGTTGACAGGTAACTCATACAAATGGACGACATAATTAAACGTACCATGGGCAAGACGATTCCGAAGGTAGTGCAAATCGATGACAGTGACGTCTATCGAAATGCTACCATCGATGCACTTCACGTGCACAAGAGTAGACTGCTGTCAAGACTCAAGCTCTTGCACAGGCGGTTTACAGATCCGCAAAACGCGGAAGTCAGGGCACTGAAGTCGGAGATCAAGAACCTCCAACAGTTAACAAGAACAAATTATAGCTTGGCTATAAGCTTGCAGCAACAAAATCCGGGCTGTAAAATTCAACAACCCGGGTATGTTCCCGCAAGTAAATAAAATATTCCGGAGGAAAGATCAAAACGACATTCAGGCCGTTCGACTTCTCAGAACGACAACTAACGAACAATTACTGACTTCAGTTGGCATCGATCCAGGTAGGGCAGTGCTAGGCAATGTCTTCTTCGTGGATGAGGATCCCCAGGAGAAGGTGGAAGATATTGGTGCTGTGTTTCAGCGAGTGTATACGATCAACTTGGTCAGTAGGCCGAATCACGACCTGGAAAACAGAGCCTTGCTAAACCACTTCTATCTGCGCAACGAGATAAGTCAATGGCGATCCGAGAATCCAGGATTCACCAGATTCAGTGACGATAATTTGGCACATAATGCCGTCGCCAATGATGGAAATCACATCTTGATTTCGCAAGAAGATCTCCAGAGTATCTTTAACACGATGAAGAAGAAAAAGTCAGCGGGAATCGATGGAATACCGAATATTGTGCTTCGCCATCTTCCCCCCCGCAGCAGTCCAAATTTACACAACGTTTTTCAACAATGGGCTGAGTAATGCATATTACCCTTCGCACTGGAAAACAGCTGTAGTGCAACCAATCCCTAAACGGGACAAAGAAAAGTCCATTCCGACAAATCTCCGGTCGATCAGTCTTCTTCCTTGCATAAGCAAGGTTTTTGAAAAGATTGTCATTCGAGTTCTGAAGAAAGAGGTTGACGAAAATAAAATCATACCGGATAACCGGTTCGGATTCAGGGCGGGCCATGATACCATACATGCCGCGTCAAAGCTGGTTTCCGAAATTCAGTGGAACAAAAACAAAAATCAGTGCACGGATGCCTGTCTGATTGATCTGGAGAAGGCGTTCGACACCGTTTGGCTGGAGGGCCTCTTCTTCAAGTTGGTCAGACTCGGCATATGTAAACCACTGCTATACATGATCTGTGACATGATAACAGGTAGAAAGTTCGTCGTGAAAATTGGCGATGTAACTTCCACTACGGTCTCTGACTTTAAAAATGGTCTACAACAGGGGGCGGTTGGTTCGCCGATCTTGTTTTCAATATTCACTGCAGTAGCGTACAGATCAGGTCCGAAGGTCGAGGTAATAAATATCTTGTTGCAGCGTGACTTCGAGAAAATTCAGCGATTTTGCGACGACTGGAAATTGGTTATCAACTTCCTGATGTGTGAAACTACTCTTTTCAGGACCCCGTTGTACATGGCGTCGCGGGATATTCGCTTAAACTGGCGCAAATTCGGCATAGTTGATCCACGGGGACGGCCGTTAGTTGTCAAAAGTGTGGTTAGATATCTTGGCATTTGTCTGGATCAATATCTGTATCTTGACAAACATATAGATATTGCTCCGACGAAAGGTTGTTTTACAGCAGCCAACTTGATACCAGGGTGAAGGTAATCTGCTACATGGCCCTCATCAGACCAGTTATGGCGTACGGTTGTCCGTTGTGGTTCAACGTGAGTCCTTCCCAGATGGAAAAGATGAGGTTGTTCGAGAGACAGTCTTCGATCCTGCCTCCGGTTGTATAGTACATCCGAGTCTGAGTACAAGAAGTACTATCCTAACGAGGTCCTGTACAATGAGGCAAACGTGAACAGGACAGATAATTTTATTGTTAAGCTAATCAGAAGACACATTGAACGAGCTATGACTTTTTCCAACAGACTGATCTTCGGGGCTTACTACTCCAATATAAGGTACCATGAAAGCGTACGCCTTAACGGCTTTATTCCTCCGGAAGCATTCCTCTATTTAGACATGATTGGCCTAATACAGGATACAGACGGATGCCCTGTAATCTTCTATGTCGTACGCCGAACAGTGGACAGGCGACTCCAATACGAACCGGATGTCGCACAAAATCCAAAAAGAAAAATTATAAAACAAAAGCCCAAAAAATAGGTGCACCACGGCGTATAAATTATATATGTTAAGCATATACATAACATATATGCCCTGGAGTACGCGTCCGTACTGTTACGGACATATACGGACATTAAGATAGTCCTAAGTTTTATGTTAGGGTAAGTTAGTATAAGGTGGGTGGCATGGGCTTATGTACACAGGGTAAAGTTGCTGACTGCATCCAACCTGGTAGGATGCCAGCGCGATCCCTGCTTGTTCATAAGTCAAGTTGACGTACAGCCTCCTCGCGGCGCCCCTGGATAGCCATCATAACAGCCGTTGTGTGGTGAACTAATATACGCAACCCTCTGCCCGAGGGTTAAATTAATGGGCCTGTCCTCCCAGTTTGGAGGTTGTGCGTGAGGTTAACTTCCTCACCACGTAAAAAAAAACACGAGTTCAGAAACAACAACCTGCCTCGGATACGGACGGATCTACTGTTGACGACCCTTGCAAACGGAAAAAGGACAATGACTTTCAGTTCTGCACGTGGAATGTGAGGTCCCTTAACAGACCACGCGCAGCCGATGAACTAGCGCAGGCCCTAGACTGCTATAAAGCAGACATAACCGCTATCCAGGAAGTGCGGTGGAAAGGGCCTGGCAAAAAGAGGATGAGAAACTGTGACCTCTACTACGGCGACTGCTACAGGGAAGGAGGGCAGCGCTTATTTGGATGTGGATTTGTTGTTCGAGGCAGACTTAGTCAAAAAGTCTTAAGCTTTAAGTATGTAAGCGAGCGCCTCATAACAATCCGCATCAAGGCTAAGCTCGGGAACATCAGCCTGATTTGCGCCCACGCCCCGACAGAGGAGAAGGATGACAATAGCAAGGACGATTTCTATGATCTCCTAGAAAGAACATACGATCAATGCCCCAGCTATGATTCCAAGATCGTTCTAGGAGATCTCAACGCACAGCTGAGCAAGGAAGAAATCTTTGCTAAAGTTATCGGAAAACACAGCCTGCACGACAACACATCCGGAAACGGACTCAGGCTGGTGGATTTCGACTCGGTAGGTAAGAATGAGGATATCGAGAGAAATACGGAGTCTAGACAGGACACCTCGTTTTGACGTTGGAAAGCTACAATCGCAATCGATCGTTAGGAACTTTGCCGACCGAGTCTCCCTGAAACTCTCCGAAAGTTCGACCCTGCCTACAACCACAATAGACCAGGAATGGAAACGTTGTCATGAAGCCATCAAAGAAGCTGCCACTGATGTGCTGGGTTTTACGACACCACCAAAGAAGAACCCATGGTTTGACGACGAGTGCAGGCAGGCACATGCAGCCAAACAGGAGGCCTACAAGGCAACTCTGCATCGAACAATGAGAGCTGTTCGTGAGCTCTACGATCAGAAGAGAAGGGATGAAAACCGGCTTCTCAGAAGGAAAAAGAAAGAGCACGAGAAGCGTGCGGTCGAAGAGATGGAGAGATGTTACGGCAGGAAGGAGGTCCGAAAGTTTTACCAAAAGGTAAAACAGTTATCCGGAGGGTATAGACCTCGGACGGAAGCCTGCAGGGATGACAATGGACAACTAGTAGTAGAATCGCAGTCGATGCTGAGAATTTGGAAAAATCACTTCTGCAGACTGTTAAACGGCGATGACGACACAAATTCCGCTGTCAGGCAGAATGTTACACTTAATTTGGACGAGGATGACCAAGAATTCCGTCCCCCCGACTTAGGCGAGGTCAAGATAGCGATATCTAGACTAAAGTCGAACAAAGCTGCTGGAGCGGACGGACTGTCCGCGGAACTGTTTAAAGCAGCTGGAGATGATCTGGTTGGGCGCATGCACCAACTCATCTGTAAGATATGGTCGGAGGAAAGCATGCCCGCTGTGTGGAATCTCAGCGTCGTTTTGTCCGGTCCACAAGAAAGGAAACCCTTTTGACTGCGCCAACTATCGAGGGATCAGTCTCCTTAACATAGCGTACAATATCCTCTCTGCCGTCTTGTGTGAACGCCTGAAACCATTCGTCAATAACCTGATAGGTCCTTATCAGTGCGGTTTCAGGCCTGGAAAGTCCACCATCGACCAAATTTTCACACTGCGGCAGATCCTGGAAAAAACCCACGAGATGCAGATCGACACACACCACCTATTCGTCGATTTCAAGGCCGCATATGACAGCGTGCATAGAGACGAGCTATACAATGCCATGTCTAGTTTTGACATTCCAGCCAAACTCGTCAGATTGTGCAGGATTACGATGAAGAACTCTCGCTGCTCCATCAAGGTCGGTAACGAACTCACCGAGACCTTGTCAAAAAAGGTTTTAGACAAGGCGACACGCTGTCATGTGATTTCTTCAATATCATACTTGAGAAGATCGTGCGAAACTCAAATGCCAACACCAGAGGCACGATCTTCCAAAAGTCCGTTCAACTGCTTGCCTACGCGGACGACATTGCCGTGATTGGACGATCACAGTGAGCTGTCAATGAGGCTTTTGCTAGCATTGAAGCGGAAGCGGCTAAAATGGGTTTGGCAGTTAACCAGTGCAAAACAAAGTACATGCTGTCATCACGAAAGGACGCACAACATCGACGCCTCGGACAGAGCGTCATAATGGGCAGCAGAAACCTTGAGGTAGTCAAGGACTTCGTCTACCTTGGCTCTGCAGTAAACAGGGACAATAACACCAGTACGGAGATCAAGCGCAGAATTACTCTTGCCAATCGCTGTTTCTTTGGGCTCAAGAGGCAATTGAGTAACAGAGCCATCTCTCGAAACACCAAGTTGACTTTATATAACACCCTAGTCATCCCCGTCCTGCTCTATGGCGCAGAGACATGGACGCTATTGAAAGCGGATGAAGAAGCTCTTGGTTGTTTTGAGAGAAAAGTTCTGCGTGCGATCTTTGGTCCTGTTTGTATTGATGGCGTCTGGAGAAGGAGATTCAACCACGAACTGTACGGGCTGTACAGCGGCATGCACCTAGTTAAGCGTCTTCGGATCAAACGCTTAAGATGGCTAGGTCACGTAGAGCGGATTGACACCACAGCTCCGGGCCGAAGAGTCTTCTATTCCGAGCCTTTGGGACAACGCATAAGCGGTCGTCCTAGAACAAGATGGCGCACACAAGTGGAGAAGGACCTCAACCAACTTGGTGTGCACAACTGGAGGCAGCTGGCGAAAGATCGTGCTGGCTGGAGAGGCTTGTTGGTTGAGGCCCAGGTCCACCCCGGACTGTAGCGCCAAACAAAGAAGAAGAAGAAGTTAGTATAAGGTAGGTTAAGTAGTTAAGTTAAGTTTAGCCAAGTTTTTTTATAAGCTTTCTAGGCACATAATAAATTAATCAAGTTTGTCAGGAAAGACTAAAAAAAAAAAAGTAGATTAAGCCGAAAGACACATTTTTAATTCTTGATAAGATTAGCTTAGAGTAGACCTATGCGGGGGTCATTAGATTAAAATTAAGAACAATTTATGAACTGTTAACTTAGTTAAGCTAGTTTTAAGTTCTTTTCTCTAGCATCTAATATAAATTTAAAACAATGTTTTTATTGTTTTACACAAAAAAAAACGAGGTCGTAGAAGAGGGAGAAGCTCCAGCCGCAGCCAAATCTTGTGAAGCGCCGTGCGGAAATATCCGCAGCAACAACAACCGCAGTTGCAAAAGCTACAGCAAGCACCTCAGTAGTAGCAACAACAACATCCATTCGACGATGTCGAATACGAGTCAGAAGAGGGCGAGAGGAGAGGAAGAACTTCCGTTCTTCCTAATACAGGTCACCCCAGACACAAAAATAGACAGCCTAAAGCGTATCAATCGCTTAGGCTCCTGCAAGACCACTGGGTACCCTGCAAACTATTGGGAATGTTCCCTATCGGGAAAATAATAGAGGCAAAAAGGAAGGGAAAAATGGTTAAAGCTCCAGCTACCACTGTCACACCGGCAGTCTCCTATGCCCAAATAGCATCAGGAAGGCGTCCGGTACAACAGACAGTGCCGAAGGTGGCCTTAGTCCCAGTGGCCAAGCAACCCGAGGCAGATCTGGATCTGAAGACGGTTCTGCTGCGCAGGCAGCTCGTAACCAAAAAATTCTAGCAGTGAATGTAAATTCATTGATCAAACCTGAACGACAACTAAATTTCGGTAACTTACTGCAAACGTACAATCCTGACGTGTTGATGGTTTGCGAGACTAAGCTAAATCAGACGCACACACTCAGGTACAGTAATTATCACATCATTCTAAGAGATCGAACCTACCTAGCTGGCGGGGTCGCTCTCTTAATCTAGCCTTTGTCATAAGGTCGTAGACAGCGGTGAAGTGCGAAGATTTCAGGCGATAGAAACGTGTATCGCACGCATCCCCCTTCGGGGTGGTAAGCTATATGGTAAGTTATATGTGATCGCTATCTATGCGTCTGAAAATGCACGTATCAATCAGTACTTCATTTCAGAGCTCGATACTCTTTTCACTAGCCTCCGACTAAGCTCAGAGGATAACTACTATATCATAGCCGGAGACTTGAACTCGAGGCATATTGAAGCCATAATAGATCTTTTATTTCGCATAATATTGATGACATAAGTATTGTTACTGCACATTTTACAGATTAGGGATATGATATTATAATATCTTTCTTCTATAATATTTTACAAGTAATTATGCAAAATTGTGTTTTTCAAAATAATATGATTATACTTTGGAGGAAAGTACGAAAAAAAACCTACAATGTGAAAAAAAAAAACAAAAACAAAAGTATATAATAAGTGAACAATACAATTTTAGTAAACACACAAGTTTTGCAATAAGTAAAATAAATAATAAATAAATAAATAAATAAATAAATGTATAAATAAATAAATAAATGAATAAATAAAGAAACAAATAAATAAATAAAGAAATAAATAAATTAACAAATAAGTAAATATAACACAGTAACATTGAATAAACAATTGAGATTAAGTATCACTCAGAATATTAATAAGAGTGTTTTCAACAAAACTACAGCGTTCTTGGAATTGTAATTTCAGTTTCTGTATGCTATCAGAAATCAATTCAACATTCGCTTTTTTGTGTATGTCTTTTGTTGAGTGATGTCAAGGCAAATTTAACATCATTTTAAGATGTTTATTTTGAGATACTTGCAATCTTTTTATGTGACATTTCGAACAGTTACCCCATACTTGACACCCATATAGCAGAATTACTTGAAAAATCACCGTTTCCTATTTATAAATGGGTATAACATTTTTGTTGCTACCCCTACCTTTTTAATTGTTTTACTAATGTGATCATTAAAATGCTAGTTTCGTTTAATTTGTTAGTTTCGTGTCTAGATTAATACTCAAGTAACGTACGGAGTTTTGGGGGCATGGGCTTATGTACACAGGATAAAGTTGCTGACTGCATCCAACCTGGTAGGATGCCAGCGCGATCCTTGCTTGTTCATAAGTCAAGTTGACGTACAGCCTCCTCGCGGCGCCCCTGGATAGCCATCATAACAGCAGTTGTGTGATGAACTAATATACGCAGCGAACCCTCTGCCCGATGTTAAATTAATGGGCCTGTCCTCCCAGTTTGGAGGTTGTGCGTCAGGTTAACTTCCTCACCACGTAAAAAGAAATACGAGTTCAGAAACAACAACCTGCCTCGGATACGGATGGATCTACTGTTGACGACCCTTGCAAACGGAAAAAGGACAATGACTTTCGGTTCTGCACGTGGAATGTGAGGTCCCTTAACAGACCACGTGCAGCCGTTGAACTAGCGGAGGCCCTAGACTGCTATAAAGCAGACATAACCGGTATCCAGGAAGTGCGGTGGAACGGGCCGGGCAAAAAGAGGATGAGAAACTGTGACCTCTACTACGGCGACTGCTACAGGGAAGGAGGGCAGCGCTTATTTGGATGTGGATTTGTTGTTCGAGGCAGACTTAGTCAAAAAGTCTTAAGCTTTAAGTATGTAAGCGAGCGCCTCATAACAATCCGCATCAAGGCTAAGCTCGGGAACATCAGCCTGATTTGCGCCCACGCCCCGACAGAGGAGAAGGATGACAATAGCAAGGACGATTTCTATGATCTCCTAGAAAGAACATACGATCAATGCCCCAGCTATGATACCAAGATCGTTCTAGGAGATCTCAACGCACAGCTGGGCAAGGAAGAAATCTTTGCTAAAGTTATCGGAAAACACAGCCTGCACGACAACACATCCGGAAACGGACTCAGGCTGGTGGATTTCGCCTCGGGGCGTAACCTCTCTGTAATGATCACACGGTTCCCACACCTCAACATCCATAAAGGGACTTGGCGGTCACCTGATCAATCAACCGTCAACCAGATTGATCACATTGCGATCGACGTCAGACACTCCTCCAATATTGTCGATGTCCGAACTTTGCGAGGAGCCAATATTGACTCGGATCATTTCCTTGTTGTAGCCAAGGTAAGAATGAGGATATCGAGAGAAATACGGAGTCGAGACAGGACACCTCGTTTTGACGTTGGAAAGCTAGAATCGCAATCGATCGTTAGGAACTTTGCCGACCGAGTCTCCCTGAAACTCTCCGAAAGTTCGACCCTGCCTACAACCACAATAGACCAGGAATGGAAACGTTGTCAAGAAGCCATCGTAAGAAGCGACTACAAGCCACCGTTTGTTTTAGGACAAGCAAAAAAAAAAAATATG
The DNA here is from genome assembly GCA_905231855.2 of Eristalis tenax. NCBI lineage: Eukaryota > Metazoa > Arthropoda > Insecta > Diptera > Syrphidae > Eristalis > Eristalis tenax. The sequence continues at coordinate 92,760,821 of HG993124.1, read as the reverse complement.
CAATGAATAAAACAAAGGAATTAGTACCCCAGGTGGAATGCCAGTCGCACTGGAAAATCCACACTCTTCGGAGTCAGGCTCTACGGATTCTGGGGAGAGCATATTATTGCATTTGAACCCTTTTAAAAAATTTTCAAGGGTAAGTAGATCACCACCAGCAGGATCTAATATTATAAACAAGCGCGCATCAACGCCAATGAAAACTACTGCGTCTAAAACGCAAGTAACTAAAACATCAACGAATTTACATTCTCCTACACACGAAGAACAGGCTCTAGCGAGGTTCGAAAGTCTCGAAAAGGAAAATGCGGAATTAAGGACTAGACTCGCTTATATTGCAGATCTCTGTAAAGAACTAAGAAATGAACTTAGTCAGTTAAGGGCAGATAAAATTAAAAATCAAAAAAAAAAAAAGCCCAGCTCGAACGAATCAAAAAAAGTTGAGTATTATACGGATGAGGAAGAACTCGCTCGTGAAACCAACTGGATGACAGAAAGGCGACCGGGCAAAAAACGAAAGGCCAGTTCCTCGCCGGAGGTAATAAAGAAGACAGAAAATGTACGTCTTACTGGTAACAATGAAACTAAGTTACCAAAAGAACGGGCACCCCCGCCAATTAACGTACTAGGAATACCAGTGTACAATAAGTTACACTCTATTCTAAAGTCAACAATCCAATCTGAGTATAAAGTAACAGTGCTCAGCAACAATGCATGGAAGATAAATATCAAGGACTCTGACAGGTACACGTATGAAAATAAGTCCGACCGACCTATTCGTGTCATAGCTAGAGGACTCCATTCGTCTTGTCCAAAAGAAGATATTATTGAGGACTTGAAACATAAAGGCCTAAAAATAGTGGACGCTGCTAATCTATTATGCAGAAGGAAACAACTGGCAAATGGATCCGAAACTGTGACACGTGTCGGTTTACCCCTTTTCATGCTAAGCTTCGACAAATGTGAAAGCATAGACAAAATTTATGGATTAAAAACAATTCTAGATGTGACAATGCAAACGTTCTCAGGGATTCAACCACACTCAAAAGTATTGTCAGAAAGATCCGCGATGTGTCAAATGCGCCGGCGGACATCTGTCGACGGATTCTAACGAAAGTAAGACTTCATGAGCTACTTGTATTAACTGTAAAGGAAATCATCCGGCTAACTATCGTGGCTGCGAAGTAGCAAAAGAGCTTCAGAAAAGACGAGATGAAATCAAATCGTAACTCCGTTAACCACCAAAATCGGCAACAAAGGACGTAGTCCTAAAAACGGTGCCGAAACCAACTCTGACTCGATCGAAAACTGCTGAAATAAAAGGGCAGACACAACCTGCGTCTTCAATAACTCAAAAAATGAAATCAGCTAATGTGAAATCATCACACGTCGGAGCAAAAACCTTCGCCCAAACAGTAGCATCTACATGTGGAAAAAGCTGCGAAGAACAATCAACTCCCGCTACAAATATATTTAATATTATTTTAGAGAAACTTGACGAACAAACCAGAACGAACAAACTTATTTTCGAAAGGCTCATCGACCTCGAAAATAAGATTAAAAGCAAGCGATATGTCAATTAAAATTTTTAATTGGAATGCGAATGGTCTGATACAAAAAATTGACGAACTAGAATTATATATTAGAGAAAAAGATATCGATATTTGTCTGATCTCTGAGACACACTTGACGAAGCAATCGTGTGTAAACTTAAAAGGGTACTGTGGTTACCATGCCTGCCATCCGTCCGAACGGGCAAGAGGCGTTTCATCCCTGTTTATACGCGACAATATAGATCATTTAGTAGGGATAAGTATAGAATCTGATCCTATACAATTAAATACGGTTCGTGTAAAAAATAAACATTACTCATTTAACGTCGCGTCCATTTACTGCCCTCCGCGTAGTATAATTGATCAAAGCGAGCTCGAGCGAATTTTCCACACTCTAGGCCCAAATTTCGTAATTGGTGGAGACTTTAATGCGAAACACCCCTTTTGGGGATCAAGATTAATTTCACAAAAAAGCAGAAATTTATACAGAGCTGGTATGAAACTAAACTGTGATTTTTACTCGACAGGAAAACCAACCTACTGGCCGTCGGATGTTACAAAATACCTGACGTTGTTGATTTCTTTGTCATAAAAGGTGTTTCTCGAAACTACTTACAAATTGAAGAAAGCTTTGATCTTAATTCAGATCATTCTCCCATTGTACTATGTGTAAACCCCCAACAGACAAAAAGTCTTATAGACCAATTTCACTGCTTCCGATAATGTCTAAAGTGTTCGAACGAATATTACTCAGACGTTTAAGCCCGGTTGTGAAAGAAAGACGACGTATTCCTAATCACCAGTTCGGTTTTAGAAGTAAGCATTCAACTATCGACCAAGTACATCGAATAACTGATGTTATAGACAAATCGTTTGAACAAAAGCAAGTCTGCTCATGCTGTATTTCTCGATGTTTCGCAAGCCTTTGACAAGGTTTGGCACGAAGGTTTGAAACACAAGATTCGACAGTTCCTCCCGAGAAGATTTTACACAATTTTATCGAATTATCTAACTGATAGAATCTTCCGTGTGAAATATAGGAAAGAATACTCCCTATTTCAGCCTACACAAGCTGGAGTACCACAAAGAAGTGTCCTTGGTCCCCTCCTTTACTTACTTTATAGCAGCGATATACCGCAGGACATAGGCACCGTGCTAGGCACATTTCTGACGACACCGCCATTTCAACTGCCAAAACGGTCGAAGAATCAACCAGAAAATTACAATGTGCGCTAGACCGGATACAGTAATGCGAATTGAGCTTAACGAAGCTAAATCCGTTCATATAAATTTTACGTATAAGAACGTGAATAACTTGCCCGTTTTTATTAATAATGTTCAAATACCCTTCGGTAATGAAGCGAAATACCTCGGAATGACTCTCGATGTAAAGCTTAAGTGGAAGGAGCATGTCAAAAAGAAACGTGAAGAGCTCCTATTAAGATACGAAGACATGTACTGGCTTATTGGAAAATATTCCAAGCTAAGTGTTGACAACAAATTGCTTATATACAAGCAAGTGCTAAAACCCGTCTGGACGTATGGTATACAACTATGGGGTTGTACCAAAGAAAGTAATAGAAACATGCTACAAACATTTCAAAATAAAGTACTAAGGGCCATCGTCAACGCACCCTGGTATATACGAAACAGCGACATCCACAGAGATCTTGGAATTCCATCAGTCCATGATGAAATTACGAATTTTGCTCGTAAGCATAAGCGTCGTCTGGAAGAGCACATAAACTCTGCTGTCCTTCCAATTCTCGACGAAATCAACGCTTTCCGCCGTCTTCAAAGGACTAAACCCCTTGACCTAGCACGGTGAATTCAACCCGCGCTTAGCTGCGGTGATAGCAAGAACTCTCAATGGAGAATTTCTTGCCAAATGCATCTAAACCAAGAAAGTAAAACTGCTGGATAAGTGTAAGACTTAGTTGTAGTGGAAATATATTTTATTTGAAGGGAGATGTTTTTACTGGGTAAAAATCCCTTTCGCTATGTGGGAACGGTCTCCATAGTGTCTTTTGAAGATTTTCACCTACCCTCGCAAAAAAAAAAGAAGCCATCAAAGAAGCTGCCACTGATGTGCTGGGTTTTACGACACCACCAAAGAAGAACCCATGGTTTGACGACGAGTGCAGGCAGGCACATGCAGCCAAACAGGAGGCCTACAAGGCAACTCTGCATCGAACAACGAGAGCTGTTCGTGAGCTCTACGAGCAGAAGAGAAGGGAAGAGAACCGGCTTCTCAGAAGGAAAAAGAAAGAGCACGAGAATCGTGCGGTCGAAGAGATGGAGAGATGTTACGGCAGGAAGGAGGTCAGAAAGTTTTACCAAAAGGTAAAACAGTTATCCGGAGGGTATAGACATCGGACAGAAGCCTGCAGGGATGAAAATGGACAACTAGTAGTAGAGTCGCAGTCGATGCTGAGAATTTGGAAAAATCACTTCCGCAACTTCACACAAATTCCGCTGTCAGGCAGAATGTTCCACTTAATTTGACCGAGGATGACCAAGAATTCCGTCCCTCCGACGGCCAGGTCAAGATAGCGATATCTAGACTAAAGTCGAACAAAGCTGCTGGAGCAGACGGACTGTCCGCGGAACTGTTTAAAGCAGCTGGAGATGATCTGGTTGGGCGCATGCACCAACTCATCTGTAAGATATGGTCGGAGGTAACATGCCCGATGAGAGGAATCTCAGCGTCGTTTTGTCCGGTCCACAAGAAAGGAAACCCTTTTGACTGCGCCAACTATCGAGGGATCAGTCTCCTTAACATAGCGTCCAATATCCTCTCTGCCGTCTTGTGTGAACGCCTGAAACCATTCGTCAATAACCTGATAGGTCCTTATCAGTGCGGTTTCAGGCCTGGAAAGTCCACCATCGACCAAATTTTCACACTGCGGCAGATCCTGGAAAAAAATTCACGAGATGCAGGCCGCATATGACAGCGTGCATAGAGACGAGCTATACAATGCCATGTCTAGTTTTGACATTCCAGCCAAACTCGTCAGATTGTGCAGGATTACGATGAAGGACTCTCGCTGCTCCATCAAGGTCGGTAACGAACTCACCGAGACCTTGTCAAAAAAGGTTTTAGACAAGGCGACACGCTGTCATGTGATTTCTTCAATATCATACTTGAGAAGATCGTGCGAAACTCAAATGCCAACACCAGAGGCACGATCTTCCAAAAGTCCGTTCAACTGCTTGCCTACGCGGACGACATTGCCGTGATTGGACGATCACAGTGAGCTGTCAATGAGGCTTTTGCTAGCATTGAAGCGGAAGCGGCTAAAATGGGTTTGGCAGTTAACCAGTGCAAAACAAAGTACATGCTGTCATCACGAAAGGACGCACAACATCGACGCCTCGGACAGAGCGTCATAATGGGCAGCAGAAACCTTGAGGTAGTCAAGGACTTCGTCTACCTTGGCTCTGCAGTAAACAGGGACAATAACACCAGTACGGAGATCAAGCGCAGAATTACTCTTGCCAATCGCTGTTTCTTTGGGCTCAAGAGGCAATTGAGTAACAGAGCCATCTCTCGAAACACCAAGTTGACTTTATATAACACCCTAGTCATCCCCGTCCTGCCTTATGGCGCAGAGGCATGGACGCTATTGAAAGCGGATGAAGAAGCTCATGGTCGTTTTGAGAGAAAAGTTCTGCGTGCGATCTTTGGTCCTGTTTGTATAGATGGCGTCTAGAGAAGGAGATTCAACCACGAACTGTACGGGCTGTACAGCGGCATGCACGGCAGTTAAGCGTCTTCGGATCCAACGCTTAAGATGGCTAGGTCACGTAGAGCGGATTGACACCACAGCTCCGGCCCGAAGAGTCTTCTATTCCGAGCCTTTGGGACAACGCATAAGCGGTCGTCCTAGAACAAGATGGCGCACACAAGTGGAGAAGGACCTCAACCAACTTGGTGTGCACAACTGGAGGCAGCTGGCGAAAGATCGTGCTGGCTGGAGAGGCTTGTTGGTTGAGGCCCAGGTCCACCCCGGACTGTAGCGCCAAACAAAGAAGAAGAAGAACGTACGGAGTTTTCCCAATTTTTAGACAATCCATTTAACTGCAATTGCCTTGTAGGAAGAAAGCAGGGCTTTCTTTCTCGTGTGAAAAAGATAGCCTGCGTCTTTTCCTCATTCAATTTGATGTTCCATATGCTGAAATAATTTTTCACAATTTTGATCACATTTAAGAGATTGCTCTCAATATTGAGAGCTAATTCATGTGAAGAAAATATGGCGGTGTCATCTGCAAAAATTGCAGTGTGACAACTTGGCAATTTCGGGAAGTCTAATACATAAATATTATATAAAATTGGAGCTAGAACTGAACCCTGTGGAACATCAGAATTGAAAAACATTAGGTCAGAAACACCACTGTTCACTTGGACTACGAAACGACGACGAGTTAGGAAACTTTGGACAATTGTACATATATAACTAGGAAACCGGAAGTGTATCAATTTATACAAAAGTCCGTCGTGCCAGACAGTATCAAATGCTTTCTCTATGTCAAGTAGAACCATCCCAGTTGATTTGCCTATAGCACGGTTTGACTTTATCTGATTACAGATTCTTAAAACTTGATGGGTGGAGCTGTGGTGTGCCCTAAATCCAAATTGTTCATTGGGGAATATATTGTTTTCAGAAATATGTTTTAAAATCACTTCTTTAAGAACTTTCTCAAAAACTTTGCTAAGGTTACTAAGCAAACTTATTGGCCTGTAGCTTTCAGGATTTTCAGGAGGCTTGCCAGATTTTGGTATAGGAATAACTTTGGCTCATTTCCAGGAGTCAGGAAAATATTCCATTTTGAGGCACGCATTTATAAGAAATGTTAAAAACTTTATTCCACTTCTGGGCAGCTGCTTGATATAGATGTTTCTAATCAGATCAAGCCCTCCTGTTTTGCGAATATTCAAGTTGTTGACGAAAAATTTAATGTCGTCTTCTGATACATGTACAGCAGAAGGGATTTGATGAGAGCTGTTCTCGAAATAATTCTGAATAGTGCTCTTCACTGTGTCGCGTGTACCTTGGTTACTTAGACCACTAGCCACGACGTGGTTATTTGAAAATGATTGTGCAAGAGCATTTGCCTTTTCAAAATCCGTAAAGAACACGTCAGAAGAAGATTTGAGAACTGGCAAAAACTTGTTCCTATTCCTAATAACTTTGACTATATTCCAAAACGGCTTATCATTTTTTTCGAAAAATTTGCTTGCTAATTAAATTGTTGATATACTGTAGCTGACATTTCGCAAATGGCTGACGGTATCTCGTCCAATCTCTTCTGCACTTATTTCTTAGTCTGAAGAGCGCCAAAATATGATGAGGAAGTTATGGAAATTTCGGGACAGAGTTTTCAACCGCATTTAAAATGTTTAAACAGAATTCATTTAGTGCAGCATCCACATCACTTATATTGGAAATATTTTCCAAATTCATTGGTGAGTTTCTCAATTTTGGATTGATTTTACTTCAAAAACGAGTCCAATTGGCATTTTTAAGGTCTTGGAAATATTCCGTTTTCCTCTCCCCAGACCATAGAAGTTGACAAAGGACAGGATTGTGGTCGGAACTGAGGTTGTTTACTGAAACGGTTAAATTACTGCTAGAAACATTGGTGACGAAAATATTAATTGTAGACGGACTATAACGAGAATTTGATGGTACATAAGTTGGGGTGGACGGATACAAAACAGAAAAGGGTTGAGTAATAGAGAGATCGTGGAGAATAGTTCCCCAAGCATTTGCTCTTTGACAGCCCCAAGCCCTATGCCTACAATTTAGGTCGCCACCAAAAAGTAGGTTATTGCCTTGATTAAACAATTTAATGAAGTCATTTTGAAGGACAGTTTTTGTTGCAGCTCCTGCATTTGATCCGGGGAAATAAACACAAAAAATTCTTATAGAATTTTGATTTCTCACCTACATTCTCTACCAACTCAGTTTTTATAACAGGTAAAAGCGAATGTTGAATTGATATTTTTACAAGGATGGTCACACCTCCACCTCCTCTTCCGATTCTGTCATTTCTATAGCATTTAAAATCAAAATTTAAAAACAAATTAATATCATTTTTTTGTAGAGTTTTGTTGACTAGAGCAACATCAATGTCGTTATTATTTAAGAAATTAAAGAACTCTGTGGTTTTTTTACGAATATCCCTCGCATTCCAATTTACAATGTATATGTTTCTATCTATCATATTAATTTACATTTGAATATAGAAATTTTGTAGCTAACTGTGCGATAACATTGAATTGTTCAATTTTAGTTTTACAAACAGAAAGTTTAGTGACCATTTCAATGGCAAGAGAGTTTAATTCCTCCGGCGAAAATAATGAGCCGGTGTTGCAGCCCGTTGTGTTTCCGGGAGAATCGTCAGCGATGTTGCTTGTGATGTTGCTGGGTTTACTGCTGAATTGCACAAGAGGATTTTGAGTAGAGTTATTCAGCCGACATGAGGGATCAGTGGATCTGTGGGGTTTTCCACAATTTGCACATTTGTGGGCAAGAGTGTTATTACATTCAGCAGTTTTATGTGTGCCAGAGCAGATCGAACAATAGGTCTTAACGTGACGGTTCCTCTCTCCATGGCCAAACAACTGGCAGTTGTGGCATTGCGTGAGCTTACTTTTGAGCTTTCGTTGATAATTCCATTTGACTTGGGTATGGAAGATAGAGCGATGTTTTCTGTTCAGATCGCTTAACTTAACAGATCCATTTTCAAGAGAAATGATGTAAATTGTATCACTGTATTGTTCGAATTTCTTAACAACTTTTTTCACTTCAATACACTTTATTCAAGTTTAATAAGTTCTGTTTTTAAGTATTCTGTATTTATTTCATCCATGCCATGCAGAACGACCTTAAAAGCTTTAGCACTTTTTAAATCGTGCGAGAAAAATTGACAGTTTTGTGCTTTTAAACAGCTGATCACCGAATTGTATGCTTCAAGAGATCCACATACAATTTTTATCCCGAGCACTGTTCCTCATGTCTCTAGTTTTTTTATTCAAGGGCAAGGAATTGTCCTTGATTTCCGGAGATCTTCCGCGTTTCGAAATTTTGGTAAATTTAAGAAATTCACTAGAACGAAAGTCAGATGCAGATGACATACACAGACAAAAGCTCCGTGACGACTGAGGCATATTGAATGGGGCAACATAGTGCATAACACCAGGGGTACCTCTTTGTATAGCTGGTTGGTAGAGCACAATATTGAGTTCAAGCTAGATTTGCTCGCAACCGATAGGCCATCGTATCCCAGAAGTGGGTCCTATCTGGATTTGTTGCTGGTAGACAGACGACTAACTATACTAGACGTTGAAAGACGCACACGGAACTGTTAAGCTGCGGAGAGTGATCACTGCAGGCTCTTCGCTGCTATTCAGCTCCCGAACGAGGTGGAAGAACTGGAGGAGTATGTCCAGAGGCACCCTTATAATTGCAATAAGGCCCGCTGGCCACGCCTCTTCAGGACTTTAGCTACAGAACTGCGTTCGAGTGGGATCAATCCTCCCACAAACAGAAACCTAACTAATGTGGATGTTGACAGGTAACTCATACAAATGGACTATATAATTAAACGTACCATGGACAAGACGATTCCGAAGGTAGTCTTGTCAGTGACGTCTATCGAAATGATACCATCGATTCACTTCACGTGCACAAAAGTAGACTGCTGTCACGACTCAAGCTCTTGCTTGAAGTCGGAGATCAAGAACCTCCAACAGTTAATAAAAATTAATTATAGCTTGGCTGTAAGCTTGCACTGGGGCAACAAAATCCGGGCTGTACGATCCAACAACCCGGGTATGTTCCCGCTAGTATAAAATATTCCCGAGGACAGATCAAAACGACATTCAGGCCGTTCGACTTCTCAGAACGACAACTAACGAACAATTACTGACTTCAGTTGGCATCGATCCAGGTAGGGCAGTGCTAGACAATGTCTTCTTCGTGGTTGAGGATCCCCAGGAGAAGGTGGAAGCTATTGGTGCTGTGTTTCAGCGAGTGTATACGATCAACTTGTTTAGTAGGCCGAATCTCGACCTGAAAAACAGAGCCTTGTTAAACCACTTCTATCTCCGCAACGAGATAAGTCAATGGCGATCCGAGAATCCAGGGTTCACCAGGTTCAGTGACGATAATTTGGCACATAATGTCGTCGCCAATGATGGAAATCACATCTTGAATTCGCAAGAAGATCTCCATAGTATCTTTAACTCGATGAAGAAGAAAAAGTCAGCGGGAATCGATGGAATACCGAATATTGTGCTTCGCCATCTTCCCCCCCGCAGCAGTCCAAATTAACACCACGTTGTTCAACAATGGGCTGAGTAATGCATATTACCCTTCGCACTGAGAAACAGCTGTAGTGCAACCGATCCCTAAACGGGACAAGGACAAGTCCATTCCGACAAATCTAAGGTCGATCAGTCTTCTTCCTTGCATAAGCAAGGTTTTTGAAAAGATTGTCATTCGAGTTCTGAAGAAAGAGGTTGACGAAAATAAAATCATACCGGATAACCGGTTCGGATTCAGGGCGGGCCATGATACCATACATGCCGCGTCAAAGCCGGTTTCCGACATTCAGTGGAACAAAAACAAAAATCAGTGCACGGGTGTATGTCTGATTGACTTGGAGAAGTCGTTCGACACCGTTTTGGCTGGAGGGCCTCTTCTTCAAGATGGTCAGACTCGGCATATGTAAACCACTGCTATACATGATCTATGACATGATAACAGGTAGAAAGTTCGTCGTGAAAATTGGCGATGTAACCTCCACTACGGTCTCTGACATTAAAAATGGTCTACAACAGGGGGCGGTTGCTTCGCCGATCTTGATTTCAATATTCACTGCAGTAGCGTACAGATCAGGTCCGAAGGTCGAGGTAATAAATATCTTGCTGCAGCGTGACTTCGAGAAAAATCAGCGATTTTGCGACGACTGGAAGTTGGTTATCAACTTCCTGAAGTGTGAAACTACCCTTGTCAGGACCCCGCTGTACATGGCGTCGCGGGATATTCGCTTAAAATGGCGCAAGTTCGGCACAGTTGATCCACGGGGACGGCCGTTAGCTGTGAAAAGTGTGGTTAGATATCTTGGCATTTGTCTGGATCAATATCTGTATTTTGACAAACATATAGATATTGCTCTGACGAAAGCCAGAAAGGCCTTTGCTGCGGCAAGGAGGTTGTTTTACAGCAGCCAACTTGATACCAGGGTGAAGGTAATCTGCTACATGGCCCTCATCAGGCCAATTATGGCGTACGGTTGTCCGTCGTGGTTCAACGTGAGTCCTTCCCAGATGGAAAAGATGAGGTTGTTCGGGAGACAGTGTCTTCGGTCCTGTCTCCGGTTGTATCGTACACCCGAGTCCGAGTACAAGATGTACTATCCTAACGAGGTCCTGTACAACGAGGCAAACTTGAACAGGATAGATAATTTTATTATTAAGCTGATGAGAAGGCACATTGGACGAGCTATGACTTCTTCCAACAGACTGATCTTCGGCGCTTACTACCCCAATATTATGTACCATGAAAGGGTGCGCCTTAACGGCTTTATTCCTCAGGAAGCATTCCTCTATTTAGACATGATTGGCCTAATACAGGATACAGACGGATGCCCTGTAATCTTCTATGTCGTACGCCGAACAGTGGACAGGCGACTCCAATACGAACCGGATGTCGCACAAAATCCAAAAAAAAAATTATAAAACAAAAGCCCAAAAAATAGGTGCACCACGGCGTATAAATTATATATGTTAAGCATATACATAACATATATGCCCTGGGGTACGCGTCCGTACTGTTACGGACATATACGGACATTAAGATAGTCCTAAGTTTTATGTTAGTGTAAGTTAGTATAAGGTGGGTGGCATGGGCTTATGTACACAGGGTAAAGTTGCTGACTGCATCCAACCTGGTAGGATGCCAGCGCGATCCCTGCTTGTTCATAAGTCAAGTTGACGTACAGCCTCCTCGCGGCGCCCCTGGATAGCCATCATAACAGCCGTTGTGTGGTGAACTAATATACGCAACCCTCTGCCCGAGGGTTAAATTAATGGGCCTGTCCTCCCAGTTTGGAGGTTGTGCGTGAGGTTAACTTCCTCACCACGTAAAAAAAAAACACGAGTTCAGAAACAACAACCTGCCTCGGATACGGACGGATCTACTGTTGACGACCCTTGCAAACGGAAAAAGGACAATGACTTTCAGTTCTGCACGTGGAATGTGAGGTCCCTTAACAGACCACGCGCAGCCGATGAACTAGCGCAGGCCCTAGACTGCTATAAAGCAGACATAACCGCTATCCAGGAAGTGCGGTGGAAAGGGCCTGGCAAAAAGAGGATGAGAAACTGTGACCTCTACTACGGCGACTGCTACAGGGAAGGAGGGCAGCGCTTATTTGGATGTGGATTTGTTGTTCGAGGCAGACTTAGTCAAAAAGTCTTAAGCTTTAAGTATGTAAGCGAGCGCCTCATAACAATCCGCATCAAGGCTAAGCTCGGGAACATCAGCCTGATTTGCGTCCACGCCCCGACAGAGGAAAAGGATGACAATAGCAAGGACGATTTCTATGATCTCCTAGAAAGAACATACGATCAATGCCCCAGCTATGATACCAAGATCGTTCTAGGAGATCTCAACGCACAGCTGGGCAAGGAAGAAATCTTTGCTAAAGTTATCGGAAAACACAGCCTGCACGACAACACATCGACGTCAGACACTCCTCCAATATTGTCGATGTCCGAACTTTCCGAGGAGCCAATATTGACTCGGATCATTTGCTTGTTGTAGCCAAGGTAAGAATGAGGATATCGAGAGAAATACGAAGTCTAGACAGGACACCTCGTTTTGACGTTGGAAAGCTACAATCGCAATCGATCGTTAGGAACTTTGCCGACCGAGTCTCCCTGAAACTCTCCGAAAGTTCGACCCTGCCTACAACCACAATAGACCAGGAATGGAAACGTTGTCATGAAGCCATCAAAGAAGCTGCCACTGATGTGCTGGGTTTTACGACACCACCAAAGAAGAACCCATGGTTTGACGACGAGTGCAGGCAGGCACATGCAGCCAAACAGGAGGCCTACAAGGCAACTCTGCATCGAACAACGAGAGCTGTTCGTGAGCTCTACGAGCAGAAGAGAAGGGAAGAGAACCGGCTTCTCAGAAGGAAAAAGAAAGAGCACGAGAAGCGTGCGGTCGAAGAGATGGAGAGATGTTACGGCAGGAAGGAGGTCCGAAAGTTTTACCAAAAGGTAAAACAGTTATCCGGAGGGTATAGACCTCGGACGGAAGCCTGCAGGGATGACAATGGACAACTAGTAGTAGAATCGCAGTCGATGCTGAGAATTTGGAAAAATCACTTCTGCAGACTGTTAAACGGCGATGACGACACAAATTCCGCTGTCAGGCAGAATGTTCCACTTAATTTGGACGAGGATGACCAAGAATTCCGTCCCCCCAACTTAGGCGAGGTCAAGATGGCGATATCTAGACAAAAGTCAAACAAAGCTGCTGGAGCAGACGGACTGTTTAAAGCAGCTGGAGATGATCTGGTTGGGCGCATGCACCAACTCATCTGTAAGATATGGTCGGAGGAAAGCATGCCCGCTGTGTGGAATCTCAGCGTCGTTTTGTCCGGTCCACAAGAAAGGAAACCCTTTTGACTGCGCCAACTATCGAGGGATCAGTCTCCTTAACATAGCGTACAATATCCTCTCTGCCGTCTTGTGTGAACGCCTGAAACCATTCGTCAATAACCTGATAGGTCCTTATCAGTGCGGTTTCAGGCCTGGAAAGTCCACCATCGACCAAATTTTCACACTGCGGCAGATCCTGGAAAAAACCCACGAGATGCAGATCGACACACACCACCTATTCGCCGATTTCAAGGCCGCATATGACAGCGTGCATAGAGACGAGCTATACAATGCCATGTCTAGTTTTGACATTCCAGCCAAACTCGTCAGATTGTGCAGGATTACGATGAAGAACTCTCGCTGCTCCATCAAGGTCGGTAACGAACTCACCGAGACCTTGTCAAAAAAGGTTTTAGACAAGGCGACACGCTGTCATGTGATTTCTTCAATATCATACTTGAGAAGATCGTGCGAAACTCAAATGCCAACACCAGAGGCACGATCTTCCAAAAGTCCGTTCAACTGCTTGCCTACGCGGACGACATTGCCGTGATTGGACGATCACAGTGAGCTGTCAATGAGGCTTTTGCTAGCATTGAAGCGGAAGCGGCTAAAATGGGTTTGGCAGTTAACCAGTGCAAAACAAAGTACATGCTGTCATCACGAAAGGACGCACAACATCGACGCCTCGGACAGAGCGTCATAATGGGCAGCAGAAACCTTGAGGTAGTCAAGGACTTCGTCTACCTTGGCTCTGCAGTAAACAGGGACAATAACACCAGTACGGAGATCAAGCGCAGAATTACTCTTGCCAATCGCTGTTTCTTTGGGCTCAAGAGGCAATTGAGTAACAGAGCCATCTCTCGAAATACCAAGTTGACTTTATATAACACCCTAGTCATCCCCGTCCTGCTCTATGGCGCAGAGACATGGACGCTATTGAAAGCGGATGAAGAAGCTCATGGTCTGTTTGTATAGATGGCGTCTAGAGAAGAAGATTCAACCACGAACTGTACGGGCTGTACAGCGGCATGCACGGCAGTTAAGCGTCTTCGGATCCAACGCTTAAGATGGCTAGGTCACGTAGAGCGGATTGACACCACAGCTCCGGCCCGAAGAGTCTTCTATTCCGAGCCTTTGGGACAACGCATAAGCGGTCGTCCTAGAACAAGATGGCGCACACAAGTGGAGAAGGACCTCAACCAACTTGGTGTGCACAACTGGAGGCAGCTGGCGAAAGATCGTGCTGGCTGGAGAGGCTTGTTGGTTGAGGCCCAGGTCCACCCCGGACTGTAGCGCCAAACAAAGAAGAAGAAGAAGTTAGTATAAGGTAGGTTAAGTAGTTAAGTTAAGTTTAGCCAAGTGTTTTTATAAGCTTTCTAGGCACATAATAAATTAATCAAGTTTGTCAGGAAAGACTAAAAAAAAAAAGTAGATTAAGCCGAAAGACACATTTTTAATTCTTGATAAGATTAGCTTAGAGTAGACCTATGCGGGGGTCATTAGATTAAAATTAAGAACAATTTATGAACTGTTAACTTAGTTAAGCTAGTTTTAAGTTCTTTTCTCTAGCATCTAATATAAATTTAAAACAATGTTTTTATTGTTTTACACAAAAAAAACGAGGTCGTAGAAGAGGGAGAAGCTCCAGCCGCAGCCAAATCTGGTGAAGCGCCGTGCGGAAATATCCGCAGCAACAACAACCGCAGTTGCAAGAGCTACAGCAAGCACCTCAGTAGTAGCAACAACAACATCCATTCGACGATGTCGAATACGAGTCAGAAGAGGGCGAGAGGAGATTCTCCTACGGATGTAGAGGGAACTCCTATAGTGCGCTAATGTCATCCGAGTCGGATGATGAAGAAGAGGAGGACCGCGAGGTACTCACACAAATTCAGAGGGAGAAGGCGCAGTTGGATGCGCACATAAAAGCCATCCAGGAAAAATTCGAGGCCAGAAGCAATTAAAACAGCAGCAACAACAACAGCTGCCAAAGCAGCAGCAACAAAAAGAGGCGTCCCAACAGCTGCCAAAGGGACAACGTACAACGGCGGGCAAACAGCAACAACAACAACAGCAGCCAAAGCAGCAGCAACAAAAACCGCAGAACCAGCAGAAAAAGCAACAGCTTCAAGCAGCCGCAGTCAAAAAGGAGAGATGCCCACCAATCAACGTCTTCGGACTGGAGACAATGGACGTCGACATCAGGATGTCGACCTATGTAAATTGGTCTCCAAAAGTGGCTATTTTATTAAGTATAAAGGTCCATTAAGATCGTCTGTCCACTGCTCATCAGTGGCTATCAGGTATTAAGGAAAGGTTAGCGGTGTCGGAGGCCGAGCTTTTCTCGTATACCCCAAAAGGGGAGAAGGTGCAGACCATGCTCCTTAAGGGCGTAGATCCTGACACTGGTAGGAAAAAAGGAGATCCTCGCAGAACTGCGCAAAGCGCAGAGTGACGATGTCCGGTTCGCTGGGGTTAAGCCCTTCATCACTGCGGCAGCGAAAAGGGAAAACTTCCGTTCTTCCTAATACAGGTCACCTCAGACACAAAAATAGACAGCCTAAAGCGTATCAATCGTTTAGGCTCCGTTGATGTCAATGGGACACATTAAAAAAGACAAGGCACAAACTCCAGTGTGCTTGTTGTCAAAGGTTTGGGCATGCCGCGGCGAACTCCAACATGCAGTCTCGCGTCAAATGCACAGGAACCCACATGCGAGGGGAATGCCCTTTGGGGACTGAAAAAGTTGATGATATTAGCATCCTGAAATGTGCACTCTGCAATACCAGCGGGTACCCTGCAAACTATTGGGAATGCTCCCTATCGGGAAAATAATAGAGGCAAAAAGGAAGGGAAAAATGGTTAAAGCTCCAGCTACCACTGTCACACCGGCAGTCTCCTATGCCCAAATAGCATCAGGAAGGCGTCCGGTACAACAGACAGTGCCGAAGGTGGCCTTAGTCCCAGTGGCCAAGCAACCCGAGGCAGATCTGGATCTGAAGACGGTTCTGCTGCGCAGGCAGCTCGTAACCAAAAAATTCTAGCAGTGAATGTAAATTCATTGATCAAACCTGAACGACAACTAAATTTCGGTAACTTACTGCAAACGTACAATCCTGACGTGTTGATGGTTTGCGAGACTAAGCTAAATCAGACGCACACACTCAGGTACAGTAATTATCACATCATTCTAAGAGATCGAACCTACCTAGCTGGCGGGGTCGCTCTCTTAATCTAGCCTTTGTCATAAGGTCGTAGACAGCGGTGAAGTGCGAAGATTTCAGGCGATAGAAACGTGTATCGCACGCATCCCCCTTCGGGGTGGTAAGCAGTTATATGTGATCGCTATCTATGCGTCTGAAAATGCACGTATCAATCAGTACTTCATTTCAGAGCTCGATACTCTTTTCACTAGCCTCCGACTAAGCTCAGAGGATAACTACTATATCATAGCCGGAGACTTGAACTCGAGGCATATTGAATGGGGCAACATAGTGCATAACACCAGGGGTACCTCTTTGTATAGCTGGTTGGTAGAGCACAATATTGAGTTCAAGCTCGATTTGCTCGCAACCGATAGGCCATCGTATCCCAGAAGTGGGTCCTATCTGGATTTGTTGCTGATAGACAGACGACTGTCTGACGTTGAAAGACACACATGGAACTGTTTAACTGCGGTTGAGTACGAGAGTAATCACCTCAGGCTCTTCGCTGCTATTCAGCTCCCGAACGAGGTGGCAGAACTGGAGGAGTATGTCCAGAGGCACCCTTATAATTGCAATTAGGCCCGCTGGCCACGCCTCTTCAGGACTTTAGCTACAGAACTACGTTCGAGTGGGACCAATCCTCCGACAAACAGAAACCTAACTAATGCGGATGTTGACAGGTAACTCATACAAATGGACTATATAATTAAACGTACCATAGACAAGACGATTCCGA
The DNA here is from genome assembly GCA_905231855.2 of Eristalis tenax. Classification (NCBI taxonomy): domain Eukaryota; kingdom Metazoa; phylum Arthropoda; class Insecta; order Diptera; family Syrphidae; genus Eristalis; species Eristalis tenax. Next base: position 92,743,640 of record HG993124.1, on the reverse strand, counting down.
ATTTAGTGCAAATAGATGTCAGTGACGTCTATCGAAATGCTACCATCGATGCACTTCACGTGCACAAAAGTAGACTGCTGTCAAGACTCAAGTTCTTGCACAGGCGGTTTACAGATCCGCAAAACGCGGAAGTCAGGCCACTGAAGTCGGAGCTTGCACTGGGGCAACAAAATCCGGGCTGTACGATCCAACAACCCGGGTATGTTCCCGCAAAAAGATCCAGAGGAAAGATCAAAACGACATTCAGGCCATTAGACTTCCCAGAACGACAACTAACGAACAATTACTGACTTCAGTTGGCATCGATCCAGGTAGGGCAGTGCTAGACAATGACTTCTTCGTGGTGGAGGATCCCCAGGAGAAGGTGGAAGCTATTAGTCCTGTGTTTCAGCGATTTTATACGATCAACTTGGTTAGTAGGCCGAATCTCGACCTGGAAAACAGAGCCTTCTTAAACCACTGCTATCTCCGCTCTTCTCCTTCACGCCAAAAGGAGAAAACCTCCAGTCAAGGTTGTTAAAGATCTCCGCACCACTCGAAGTGGAGGAGATCCTCCAACTGCTCAAAAAGCATGTGTGTGACGGTCTCGAGTTCGTCGGGGTCAAGCCCTTCACCACAGCTAAGGAAAAAAAACTGACGTTCTTCATTGTTTAGCTCTCACTCAATAGCAAAATAGACAAGGTAAACGATATTGTTAGATTATATCTGTCTATCGGTCCGTCTGGGAAAGCATTACAAGGCGCGACGGCATTCTCCAAAGCACTCGCTGCCAAAGGTTTGGTCACACTGCGTCGAACTGTCGAATGCAGCCTCGATGCGTTATGTGTAGTCAAAACAACAAGGCGGAGTAATGTCCGCTAAGGAAAAAGGGATCAACTGCCAAAAGTCAGCTCAAGTGCGTACTCTGCGGGAATGCTCTGCGGGAATACACATTCGTGTATCTCAGTGGCCATTGCGCACTCAGTACCGAAATCAAGATTCCTAACGATATTGCGGAATTAGGAGAGTTTGTTCAAACGTACCCGTGCAATTACAGTAGAGCACGTTGGACCCGCTTTTCCAGACAAATGAATCTCTTCGAATGAGCTCCACATACCGTCCAATAGAAACTTGTCAAACGAAGAGGTTGGCATGTATCTAATTCAAATGGACAGTATGATACCACGGTATATACGTACAAACAACCAAAACATGTACCGCAATGCGATAATTAACACACTCCACCAAACAAAAAAGTAGACTCCTGTCAAGATTAAAAACCTTGTACAGGCGGTTTACGGACAGACGAGACGAGGTAGTTAAGACACTGAAATCGCTCATCAAAAACATCCAAACATTGATTGCACAGAATTACAGACTCTGCTAACCTGTATTTTAACAATAAAAGTCGAGCTGTACGATCCAACAACCCGAGCATGTTCCCTCAGATAAACAAATCATTTAGAAGTAACAATCAAAGCCATATTCAGTGTCTTAAGCTCACTAGAACGACGGACAATGAACAAATACTCAATACTGCAGTGGTCGAAGATCTGCAAAAAAAAGTACTTGAAGGTACTTGGTAGGTACTTGAAGCGGTCACAAGCGAAGTTTGCAAGGTGTACGAGAGTGTTCGCCCGAACCACGACCTGGAGAACCGCGTACTAGTTAACAGCACACTTCTTCGTGAAGATCTGCAACAATGGCGTTCTGAGAACACTGGCTTTGTCATGTTCAGTGATGATAACATGGCAGATAATGTCATCACTGACGAAGGGGTTCATCACACGTTCATATCGAAGACAGATCTCCAAGCAGTCTTCAAATCTATAAAGAAGATAAAGTCAGTGGGAGTTGATGGGATCTCGAACATTTTGTTAAGACATCTCCCCCAGGAAGTGGTTAATATGTACGCAATCCTGTTTAACAATGCTTTGAATAATGCACATTATCCGGAGCATTGGAAAACTGCGATTGTGCAACCCATATCAAAGCGAGGAAAAAATTCTTCAAATCCTTGCAACCTCCAGTCAATTAGTCTTCTTCGGAACATCAGCATGGTATTCGAGAAGGTGATAAATAGAGCTCTGATCAACTGGACTAAGGACAAAAATATAATTTCGGATAACCAATTCGGTTTCAAAGCGGGGCATGACACTTTTCATGCCGCGTCGAAACTGGTATCGGATATCCAATGGCACAAGAGCCAGAAACAATGTACGGGTGCATGTTTGACTGACCTGGAGAATTCCTGCTGAAGTTGATTCAAGATCATATTGGCAGAGCTATGAACTCGATCAACAACCTGATCTCGGGGGCTTACTATCCCAATCCACTATAAAACTAAAGGGTACGGCACAACGGCTTCGTCCCCCCAGAAGCATTTCTCCTTTTGGATAAGCACGGTCTGATACAAAATAAAAATGTGGTACCGCTCCTCTGTCACATCGCCCGTTCAACAGTAGTGACTCAACCACGACCTTTCCATCGAACGAGCTGAGGAGGGTCTCCTCCGGTTCTGGACGCCGGTATCAAGGAGAGATGTTCGGAAAAATGCAATACAACACCGAACAACCGAACACCGAATTTTTGTCTAGTATGTAAATTTACTATGAATTTTGCGATAAAAAGAAATTTAAAAAAAAAACCTTTCCAGCTGTTTGCGTTAGGTGTCTTTGTCTAAGAAGTCCATCAGATAGCGATGCAGTGTAGTACGTGTCTGACTACCGATGCGAATAACCAGTGAACCATTCACGGTTTGCTATATTATTGCTCTATTATTGAAAAGTTGGTGAATAAAAGTCACTAGGGACTTTTTGATCTCTTGCTGAGGTAATTGCATGGGGTTCGCCGTTATTAAATGCTCCCTCAATGTAAGCAAAGCCTGTAATGGTAAATTCCTTATGCTCGAGGGATCTTTCTATAATGCCAACAAGCGAGTGAAGGTCTGTTTCTACAGATGTACCCCTGTTGTAGGCTTTCTGAGAGATAGACCTTTTGTTGGTGGGCGTTGGCATCGCACCCCAGGATGATTCCGGTTTTGGCTCTCTCCGCAATCATGCTTCTCAGTAGCACCATCAGCCAAAGGCGTTGCACACCTGCTTCCAGGCTGAAATGAGAAAGAAAGAAAATATTTAGAGATTTCTTCGCAAGTATACAGGCTCTATGCTTAGCCGCATTCCTTGCGAAAAATATATTAGATAGTTCTGCGCTCTGAGTTCACAGATTTGATCGTTAACGATCCAAGGTTCTTGGATCAGGGCAATGTCCTCCCCCTTTTGCTGGAGACGGAGGATAAGAGCGGCCGAGACCGCGGTCGTGCTGTGCACTGCCAAATTCGAGGTCGAAGAGACCGATAAAATGATCTCCCGTTCCTGGATGGCTGCTCTGGATTGGGTGAGGGCTCCAAGTCACCTTGCCCTCGGCTCCACATCCATCCGACGTATTTAGAGGTGCATGGTTTAGGTTCCACCGTGCATCCCTCCACCACTGTAGTCTCTGCGGCTAGCCGGCCCGTGGACTTCGTAGGTACCTCCAAATCCATAAACCTTTAGGGTTATCCATTCAAAGCCGTAGTGGATGGCGCCTTTGGTTTCGCCTGGGGTGCTAGGGACTCCTTGTTGATGACTATTACAACCGCTCTGGGTTCCCCTTGGGTTCCTCAAGCTTTCCAATTTTGCAGTTATGGATTGGATGCCTGAATGAATTTCAAGATTGAGGGAGTGTCTGAGGGGTTAGGTTAGGTTAGGTTAATGTGATTGCCAGAACTTAAGCAGTTTTGGCTCACTTAGATCCTGATTGGATCCTTTGTGATATCACTACGCATCGGTTCCTGATTAGGGCAGTAACTAAACACCTGAAATTACTACCTACTGGTATGCTAGTGACACATGCTGGATGATGCACTACTATGCTGGTTTGCAACTACTTAGTGTTTCTAGGGTAGTTTTTAGGTAGGGAAGAGTAGTTTTTTCTTCCTCTTCATCCTTGCAGCTCCTGCATACATCCTTGTACGAAGTTCCGTCTGGCGTATGTGCCAAATAGGGAGTAGCCGGTAATAATCCGAACTACATTTCCGATTTCCTTTGTATTTAATATTCGATTTAATGAAGGCCAAATTAGCCTGAAGTCCAGAAGAATCTAATTCCATCCACCTCCGATTGCGCTGATGGCACCTGTAATGAACATGGTGTTTATTACTTGTAGAGAGGGGTTGTCGTGTGCAAATTGCATGCGACAAGAATATATTGTTACGTTTAGCCGAAATGAGTCCACGTAAGATTAATAAAACTGCCCACAAATACGGGTTTGCCCACGGATACGGGTTCGATCACTGGAATGTTGACGAATGAAACAGAAATGTTCACTACTCACGATATACACGAATTTATTTTGCAAACACAGGTTTACTAATTATACTTTATTACACTTTAAAAATCACTATTACTTTACTACAAAACTCTTTGCCACCTTTCAGGCTGAACTGATTAAGACTTGGAACACTACAAAATCCCAAACTGGACTATACTAATTCTTTAACTAAACCTTACTAATTCTTGAACTGTAATAATTCTCCAACTGAACTAACTCGCATCGACCACCGTGCCGATATTTATACTCCCAGCATTTGTTCTAGATCCTACTGTCGTCACGAGTCTATGGAATTTCCCCGCTGACGCTTATATACATGATTCTTTATAGTCTATCAGTGGTGGCGTCATCCATTCTTGCAGTATGTACAAGAACTACTGGAAAACTCTACGAAGTTGATAGTTCTACTAATTGTGTATAGATGGCGTTGGTGTCCTATATATTATCTTATTTTATATGCGTTATACCATTCACGTCACAATATGTTGCTTAATTGTGCAATTGTTGGTCCGTCCCGGTAAGGTGAAGGAAAACCCCATATCCATCATTTCGGAAATTGACCGATATCATCATAATAGGTGGATACCATCACAATAGATGGAACGACAGTTGAGCACGAGTTCTTAGTGGCGGATATAGTTGACGAGTTGATTCTGGGAGCGGACTTAATGATAGGGACCGGCATTACTTTGGACCTTGAGCTTAGAACTCTAAGGTGTATTGTGAGACTCAGCCAAAGCGAGATGTGGAGCCAACATCGAACAGCAAATTAAGTGCATTTGCCAAATGTAGGAAAACCCTATCATCGCAGCAAGCGCAAAAGGTGAAAGAGCTGCTGACAAAATAAAGCTCTATATTTGCGTCGTGTTCGAGAAATGAGGGCAGGAAAAGCATAGTCAAACATCGAGTTGACACCGGAGATTCGAGGCCCATCCGACAAGCACAAGGAGAGTACTATTTGCAAAGAGAGAGGAGGTTACCGAGCTAGTGGAGGAGATGCAACAGAGCAACGTCATTGAGTCATCGACAAGTCCATGGAGCTCGCCAGTTGTATTGGTCAAGCAGAAGGATTGCAGCATGCGCTTCTATGTGGACTACAGGAAGCTGAACGAGGTAACAAAGAAAGACAGTCACCCTCTGCCAAGAATAGACGATACCCTGGACTCGTTTACGGGATCAAAGTGACAATTTCTTGTAATGCCATTTGGACTGGACAATGCTTGAGCTACATAATAGAGCATGTACTTGAGGATTACACTTTAAGACCTGCCTGGTATACACACACAGACATCATTGTCATGGGTAAGTATTTCAACGACCATCTGAGTAATCTGAAAGAGGTATTCCAACGCATTGCGGGAGCCGGACTTAAGCTCACTACGAAGAAGTGTTCGCTCTTTAAGAAAGAAGTGAAATACCTTGGAAATCGGATCACCAGAGAAGGCGTATAAGATTGGCCGAGACGTACAAATCTGCACGAGTTACAAAGCAGTCTAGGATTGTGTACCTATTACCGGCGTTTTGTACCAGGTTTCGCGAATCGGGAGCATAGCTTGCACGGGTTAACGAGGAAGAATCAGCAGATTGTGTGGACGGAGCCGCAGGAGACAGCGTTTGAAGAGTTGAAGAAGCTGCCCTGTTCCGTCCAAATCCTCGCGTATCTAGTATTCAGCAACACATTTATATTGGACACGGATGCAAGCGCTTATGGCATAGGTCGTGTCCTCAGCCAAGTAATCGATGGCGAGGAAAAGGTAATTGTGTACCTATTACCGACGTTTTGTACCAGGTTTCGCGAATCGGACGCATAGCTTGCACGAGTTAACGAGGAAGAATCAGCAGTTGGTGTGGACGGAGCCGCAGGAGACAGCGTTTGAAGCGTTGAAGAAGCTGCCCTGTTCCGCTCAAATCCTCGCATATCTAGTATTCAGCAACACATTTATATTGGACACGGATGCAAGCGCTTATGGCATAGGTCGTGTCCTCAGCCAAGTAATCGATGGCGAGGAAAAAGTAATTGCTTCAGGGGAGCTTCTGGCTGTTGTGGAGTATTTGTATGGCCAAGAATTCCATCTGAGAACGGATCATGCTGCGCCACTGGTGACTTCTCCAGTTTAAAAATCCTGTAGGACAACTCGCTCGATGTATTAAAAGGTAGTAGAGCTATCATTTGAACATAGAACACCGTAAAGGAAGACAACATGACAATGCAGATGCACTATCGCAAAGTCCTTCTAAAGTGGAGTGCAAACATTGCACAAGGGCCGAAGAAAAGGAACACATTATCGATGCGCGATGGCTCAGCGGCTTACCGGAGGAGAAGTAGTAGCTGGAACAGATCCGCAGGGAGCAAAACAATGATCCGGATCTATCAAAAATTATCGAGGCCATAGAACGTGGAATTAGACCGACGTAGGAGGAAATGACCAGCGAAAGTCCTGTTGCCAAAGCTAAGACGGTTGAGAAAATCAAACAGAAGTTCTACTGGGTTAGATGTCAACAGTCTGTTGCCGAATGGGTATAAGCTTTTGATAGTTGCACAAAGTTAAAGGGACCACAATGAAGAAGCCGCGGGAAGATGCAGCAATACAACGTTGGAGCACCATTCGAAAGGGTAGCAATCGACGTAGCGGGGCCCTTTCCGACCAACGAACATGGTAACAAGTACGTCCTGGTGGTAATCGACTACTTCAGCAAGTGGCCGGAGGTTTACGACATACCGAATCAGGAAGCCAAGACTTCTGCGGATGCGTTCCTCCACAATTGGGTATGCCGTTTCGGAGTTCCTTTGGAGCTGCACTCGGACCAGGGAAGAAATTTCGAATCTGCCGTCTTTAACTGTGTCGAACTTTAGGCATACACAAGACAAGGACAACACCGTTGCACGCAATTAGACGGTATGTTGGAAAGATTCAACCGGACACTTGAGGAGCACCTGAGGAAAGTGGTTGATAAGAATCAACGAGACTGGGACGAACATATACCACCATTCCTTATGGCCTATTGATCAGCTATCCATGACATAACATCCACGTCACCAGCAAAAGCAGTATTCGGATCGGAGTTAAGGCTTCCAGCAGATCTGAGGTTTGGCATATCGATAACCAAAGAAGAGTCACCATCCTTCAAACAACGGCTGGATCAGATTCATCGAAACATGAGAAGGTGTACACAACTAAAGAGTGACAAAATGAAGGCGAGATATGACATCAAAGCTAATTCTGGAAGCTTTGAAGAGGGACAACTGGTGTTGCTTCACAATCCACAACGGAAGAAAGGACTGTCAACCAAACTGCAGACACATTGGGAAGGGCCATACAATATAATAAAACGGATTAATGAATTGTCCTCTGCCGGATACAATGGAATGCCAGCAGTAGAGCAAAAGTGAAAGTCGTCCATCTAGGTCGACTGGCACCGTACAGGGGTGGAATTCTGAATTTCTTGGTGGGTAGTGTGACTTGAATGGTATATATGCGTTTAAGATAATCAGGACACAACGCCATCTGTACGAAATTAGAAGAACTGTTAACTCCGAAGAGTATTCCCGAAATTCTTGTACATATTGCAAGAATGGAAGCGACTTATACACTGATAGGTGGCAAAGAATCATATTCCATAGACTCGTGGCGACAGTAGGATCTAGAACCAATACAGGGTGGTCGATGCGAGTACAGTTCAGAAGGAGAATTAATAAAGTTCAGTTGGAGAATTTTTGGGATTTAGTGTTCAAAGTGTTCAGCCTGAAAGGCCGCAAAGATGTTTTGTAGTAAAGTAATAGTAGTCGTTAAAGTGTAATAAAATATAAGAAGTAAATCAGTATTTGCTTGAAAATAAATTCGTGTATAACGTAAATAGTGAACTTTTGTTTTCATTCGTCAAAATCCAGTGATGGAACCCGTATTTGTGGACAATTTAATTAATTGTACGTAGACTCATTTGCGGCAAAAAACGTAACATTTGGTGTCAGAAGTGGGATTGTGCCAAAATAATGGTGTAATTTATTAATCTGAAAGCTGAACAGCTTAAGAAAGAGCTGGCACAGCGAAGTCTTTCGACAGTCGGAGGAAAGGCTGAATTGCAACAACAGTGCGTGACGCTCTCCAGAAGGATGAAATAGATCCAGAAACACACGAATTTGAATATGAAGTAGCGGAATCATCTGGAAGTACGGCCCCGGTTGATTTGACACAGGTAATGGCCATGATGCAAAATTTATTTAAAGAACAAAAGCAAGAGTCGCGCGTACGTTGCATCAAATGCAACTATCGTTGGAGGAACAGAAACAACAAATGCAACAATCGCTTGGAAGTGTGCAACAATCACTCGAGGACCAGAAGCATGAGATCAGGAAAGCTCTAGAAGAACATCAAAACCGTTTGAACAGGAAAATCTGGAGGTGAGTAGTGAAGTGAAAGTAGTGGACGAGAAAGTTCACCACTTCGACAGCAAGGTTGTGAGTCTAGAGACTTCAGTGGATGGTCTAGAAACAACGGTCGGCGTAACGAAGAAGGACATATGCGCACTGAAGGTGAGGCAACCAGTTTTTAACAAAGTCGCAACAAAGTTCAAACGACCGATGCACGACGGAACAACAGCCTTTATCTTCAGCCTATCATCTTCAGCCTGCAATTCGAAACATCTGTTGCCAGGGCACATCTGAGCGATGAAGACAAGGCGGCGGCGTTGGTCGTGTCGTTAAAGGGTGGTGCCGCAGACGTGCTCCAACCGATTCCAGAAAATCTCCAGAAGGACGGATGATAAAAAGTTGTTACCGGTAAGAGTCCTCAACCTGGGAAAAGAGACGCGGAGGATTAGGAAAGGCCAAATAATGCTACATTGTGAAGAAGTAGCGACGATAGCGAATTGTGCGATTCAGCCAAAGCGAGAAGTGGAGCCAACATCGGAAGAGCTGCTGACAAAATATAGCTCTATATTTGCGGCGAGTTCGAGAAATGAGGGCAGAACAAGCATAGTCAAACAACGAATTGACACCGGAGATGCGAGGACGATCGGACAAGCACCAAGGAGAGTACCATTTGCAAAGGGAGAGGAGGTTACCGAGTTAGTGGAGGAGATGCAGCAGAACAACGTCATTGAACCCTCGGCAAGTCCATGGAGCTCGCCAGTTGTATTAGTGAATAAGAAGGATCGCAGCACGCGCTTCTGTGTGGACTACAAGAATCTGAACGCGGTAACAAATAAATACTGTTACCATCTGTCAAGAATAGACGATATCCTGGACATGTTGTCGGGAGCAAAGTGGTTCTCTACATTGGACCTCCAAAGTGGATATTGGCAAGTGGAAATCAACAAAACCGATCGGGAAAAGACAGCTTTTAGTACTGGAGACGGTTTCTGGCAATTTATTGTAATGCCATTTGGACTGTGCTACGACATTAAAATTGTCCTTGGCGATTTTAACGCAAAACGTGGAATTAGATCGACGTGAGAGGAAATGGCCAACGAAAGTTCTGTCGCCGAAGCATATTGGGCTCAGTGGCGACGTCTACAGATGCAGAATGGTTGCTTGCACCGCGTTTGATTTGAGATTCTGGAGGAATATCACAACGGATTAAGTGGAGGACATCTAGGCATCACTAAGAGAGTTGAGAAAAATAAACAGAGGTTCTACTGGGTTGGATGTCAACAATCTGTTGCCGAATGGATCCAAGCGTGTGATAGTTGCACAAAGGGACCACAATGAAGAAGCCGCGGGAAGATGCAGCAATACAACGTTGGAGCACCATTCGAAAGGGTAGCAATCGACGTAGCGGGGCCCTTTCCGACCAACGAACATGGTAACAAGTACGTCCTGGTGGTAATCGACTACTTCAGCAAGTGGCCGGAGGTTTACGACATACCGAATCAGGAAGCCAATACTTCTGCGGATGCGTTCCTCCACAATTGGGTATGCCGTTTCGGAGTTCCTTTGGAGCTACACTCGGACCAGTGAAGAAATTTCGAGTCCGCCGCCTTCAAGGAACTGTGCCGGACTTTAGGCATACACAAGACAAGGACCACACCGTTGCACCCACAGTCAGGCGGTGGTTGATAAGGATCAACTAGACTGCGATGAACACATACTACCATTCCTGATGACCTATCGACCAACATCTACGTCACCAGCAGAAGCAGTATTCGGATCGGATTTAAGGAGTTAAGGCAGATCTGAGGTTTGGCATATCGACAACCAAAGAAGAGTCATCATCCCTCAAAGAATGCCTGGATCAGATTCATCGAAACATTAAAAGGCGTACACAAAATGAAGGCGAGATATGACATAAAAGCTAATTCTAGAGGCTTTGAATAGGGACAATTGGTGTTGCTTCACAACCCCCAACAGAAGAAAGTACTGTCACCCAAGCTGCAGACATTGGGAAAGACCATACATGATAATAAAACGGATTAATGATGTGGTCTACCGGATACAATGGAATGCAAGCAGTAGAGCAATAATGAAAGTCCTCCATGTAGATCGACTCGCACCGTACAAGGGTGGTATTCTGAATCTTGTTCTGGACGAACACGTTTAGGTGGTGGGTAGTGTGACGTGAATAGTATAACGCGTATAAGATGAGATAATCAGGACACCAACGTCATCTATACGCAATTAGAAGAACTATCAACTTCGAAGAGTTTTCCCCGTAGTTCTTATACATACTGCACTAATGGATGCCGCCACCTATCCACTGATAGATTACAAAGAATCATGTATATAAGCGTCAGCGGGAAAATTTCACAGACTCGTGGCTACAATATGATCTAGAACCAATACTGGGAGTTTAAATATCGGCCCGGTGGTCGATGCGAGTTAGTTCAGTCAAATATTTATTACAGTGCAGTTTGGGATCTTATAGTGTTCAAAGTGTTAATCGTATAGTGTTTTAAAGTTTAATAAAGTAAAAGAAGTAAATCAGTGTTTGCTAGAAAATAAATTTGTGTATAACGTAAATAGTGAATTTTGGTGTTTCATTCGTGACAATCCAGTAATCCAGTATTTGTGGACAATTTAATTAATATTTCGTATACGCTTGTACGTTCGGATACTTTCCGTGGTGGGTTTTTTTCTTCTTATTTCATTCTTTTTGAAAAGTATTTGAATATACGTACGCTTATACAAACGTTTCGCCATTTAATTTTCCTTGGCTTTGAGATTTCATGATCAGCCCTGTGATGGATATCAAATCCCATATTATTCCTTACTACTCGATTTCTTGCATTGGTGAAAAAAGTTATCTTTGATAATTGACTTCCAAAACCTTTTAAGTGGAGTGGAGCACCTTACTCCTCCATGTAAGGTAAACATAACACTGATGTACCATCCCTACGGGAACGTGACAGTACGCATGAGATAAATGGATCTTTATCATGCAATTATGCCTTTGAAGAAACTCTTGCACTAATGCATGGGAAATTAATTGGAAATGCTTTGATTTTATGTAGAAATTCAGGCGTCGAAGATCGAAAATTGGACAAAAACCTTTGTTGCTATTTGGTACCAAAAAAAATTTGGGACAATAAACTCTATGCTTGAAAAACTTAAAAGGTACAATGGTTTTCAAACACCAGCTGCAACCTTCATTACAAAACTGTTTGCTTCTAAAGAGATCCTATTTTTGGTTGAATCTTTTACTCAAAAACACTCAACGCAATCAGGACCAACGATTGGAGGCAGAAATTTTCTCTTGAAAACGACAAAGGCATCTTCATCTGCTATTGAGAATCGAGATACAGCAGGACAGTTATGGTCAAAGTCTTATATAATTTTTGCTTGGTCCTTCGAGAGAGAGCTCTACTACTCAATTGCCTCTTGAACCCAAGGAAACAGCAATCGGTGAGAGTAATTCTGCATTCAATATTGGTACTGATGTTGTTCACTTACTTAACTTGGGAGCCGATGCAGACGAAGTCCTTCACTTATTCCAAGTTATAGCTGCCTATGGTGACGTTCTGGCAGAGTCGTCCATGTATGCTAGAAATTGTACGGACTTTTATAGGATCGAGCATCTAGTGTTGGCGTATGAGGTTTGCACGAACTTCTCAAGAATGATGTTACATGACAGCGCGTAGACTTGTCTAAAACCTTTTTTGACTCCAGAGGGCAGGAGTGCCTTTGTATAGAAAGTCTCTAAGCACGCTGTCATATGCGGCCTTGAAATCGAAGAATGGGTGGTGGGTGTCAGTTTGCATCCCTTGGATTTTGTCCATGATCTGCCGTAGTGTGGAAACTTGGTCGGTGGTGGACTTCCCTGTCTGAAACCATACTGATAACGACCTATTAATTTTTTCACAATTGGTTTCAGGCTTTCACACACAACGGCAGAAGAGATCTTGTAGGCGACGAAGTCCACACATGTTGTTGACCGAATTAAGAGGTTGATCTAGAATAAGAAGTATGATCGGAGGTAACGAGGGCATGTACAATAAATGTTGGAGTCACTCTGCATTAGTTCCGAGTAGCGACTACTGTTATTATTATTATCCTGAAGAACAAAATTTTGTTCTTCTCGAATCACCAACATTCATTCCTAATTAGTGTCGTCCGCGAAAGTCGAGTGAACAATTTTATTTTTGTTTAGTTCAGTAAAAAGTAATGTAAATAGTAGAATCAAACGCAAAAAACGTTGAAACAGGAAAGCTCAGCATTAGTCCTTCCATCACTCGTGAAAAAGACTCCGAGATACTTAAACTTCTCCACCTGCTTCAATGGGACTCATAAAATGTAGAGTGCATTTTAGAGGCGTTCTGGAAATTACCATAACCTCGGATTTGTCGACAATAGCCTTCATTCCAGCATCAGCACATAAGGCTACGAACCTATCGAGTGTGCGCTGGAGTATTTCATCTCTATACGTATTCTTTTTCTCTTTGATGGCTTCTTGAACTCCGGGCGTTTTAGGCCACGAGCGGTGTAGCGACACTCATCAAGCATCCCGTGCATATGCAATGACAGCTATTGAAAACAGTCACCATTATTTCTCCCCATGTGTTGAAACACTTGGAATTTGCTAATACCTTTCAGATATGTGCCGTGCAAAAATTAGCTGCGATTCACTGTTCCCCCACCGTATGCGTGTAACTACTCTTGGTTTCCGCTTTGGCAGGAGAGGTTCTTTGTCAGTGAGGTATAGTGAACACAACACCAAGTGAGGGTCAGTTGACATTTCAATAACGGATGCCTTTGTGTGGAAAGAATGTGTTCATTATGGAAATGCCCTTTGCACAGCAAAAGGCCAACAAATTCTTTCTGTTCATGTTCTGGTGAGGATCACCGTTCCTCCCCATCACACTCTCCCATGTCGTTACATCCACACCAACGCGAGCATTGAATGAAATCCATCCCCGCTACCCTATCAATGGCAGTTTCAACTTCATAAAGGAAAGCGGCGTACTCTGACTCGAGATTAAGTGCATGCACCTGCACTAGAGTTGAATTTGACCTTTCAAGCTTGAGCTTTAAGATCCCGGCTTTCCCTCCTAATAGTATACAATCCAATCAGGGACTTGTAAGTATCCCACTTCCGCCTGAGCAGACATTTGAGGTGCAACTCCCGACAGGAAAAGTTTCCACCCGTCCAAAAGGTCCACAGTAAAGGTGATCTGGCCTTTACTTCACTGAAGAGGTAAACCTCCACCACCATAGCGTCAGCAATATGAAACTATTGTAAGCAGCTCCCCTTTAAATTAACTCTGTCTCAGATTTGTATTGTAATTATATTGTAATCTATATACGAGTATATGGTTCCGCTTTGTCCAAATACATTCCTCCACTTTGAAGCACGTATCAATCGTAGCGGTACAAGTATATGTCGAATTTGAACGTAAATGTATTTCTAATAATTAGGAAAGTATGCCGGTGAAAGGCGATATGTCTGGAATCAAGCAAAAAGATTCTGAAGTACCAAAGTGAAGATGAAGCGACAGACTCTGACGCAGACTATAGGCTTTCACCACTGTTCTGCAAGGAGTTCTGTGCCATTCTCCAGCCAGTGTACTTGACGCCGTCGGTGCATTGTGCGTGTACAAAACGAAAACCCCGTGGTCTTTCCACCTACACAAACGTCGCATGGAAAAAAATAGCAAAGGAAAAAATTAAAAAAAAAACAAGTAAAGTGTTGCGTAGTATCTGACGTAGCGGATTTTAGAAGTGTGGATTTCTTGGTGGACCATCTCGAATCGATGTATGGACATAACACCTACAGGGATTATTGCTGGAAAGCAAATCTGAAATTTGTACTTCTCAATTCAGCTTTACCACAGGTTTTAGGGTTGGTGTGAGCAATGTGCGTGGGCCTAGAGTGAATCTTTTCCCTATGTATGTCCACTTATTGCTATAAACCAGCTGTCTTGGTGCTGAGTGAAGCACAGGATGGTCAGATTACAGAATCAACGGATTTGAATCTGCCAGGATATAGCTTGGTCGTTTTTCTTTACATCGTGGTCTCGCCATCTACGTGCGTAGTGATGTAGCTTACAAACTACAACTACAATACGTCCTCTGTTCCATGTCCGTAAGAATTTAATCAACTACTGTTTCGTTTATAGAAGTCTAATGCTAGATAGCAACTCAACTTTTAACGAATTTGATGCGCTATCCGACTCCATCTCAAGAAGAATTGTATCCCTGAAATTACCATTGCGGGCGATTTCAATGTACACAATTCTAATTGGCTTCGACATTCGGGCCAGAAAACATCCGAAGGAAGGTATGTTGAAATCTTTGCTGAGGTAAATAACCTGACCCAGCTAGTAAATAAGCCCACACGAATACCTGACATTGCAGATCATTCCGCCAACACCCTGGACCTGTTTCTCCCATCTCATCGTGACAAATATTCTATTGACATTCTGTCACCTCCATACTCGTCTGACCATTGTGTCGTATCGGCTAATTTCTCGTTATCGCCGCAAACTGTTAGGGAACAAATTCCTAAAAGAACAGTACGGCTATACGAGAAAGCCGATTGGAGCGGTCTAAACAACTTCTTTAGGAATTTTAACTGGTCACTATGCTTCCTCGATAGTGACGTGGATGCCGCTGCTGATGTGATCACAAACATTCCTCTGCTGGGCATGAGATCCTTCATTCCTCACAGAGTGAAGAGTATCAAGCCCACAGCAAAAGGGCGGTATGACACGAGCTGCTCTTAGGATGAGAGACGAGAACCGGAATAAGTTTAAATGGGCCAGAAATGACTTTTGCATTTCTGACATGTATGTGCATTTATCAGACATGTAAAATTCTTTTATGAGCAATATTTGAGGCATTAATTGCTACAATCTCCAAGGTGTTCTTAATGCTGTATTATTTAATTTCTTAATTTAAATAACGTTATTATTTAATTCACATTATTTTTAAATATTGACATACATTATGTATTTTACACTATATATGTTCTCACAAATCATACGAGTAATTAGTATTGAGAGTTAGTATACGTATAAGATTTTAACATTGAGAGTGGAAATATTGTACACATCTCATCCTTTGATGCCTTTAGAGATTGCTTCCTTGGTTCTGTAGAAAGCAACTCATATTTGAGTTGTTGACACAAATTCCATTACTCCAGGTAATTTTTGTGCGGTGATGCAGCAAACCTAATTAAGCACATGTGTAGTTCCGAAACAAATTACGTAGAGTATTGGGATAGTCTCGAAAAGCATTATAACAGTAAACAGGATCGTGCACGCATATTTATCTCTTCCAACATCTTCGGGATTTATTCATACTCTCCGAAAGATGACCAATGGAGCTGATGAGGTAATTCGTGGCTTAAATTCGTTGGAATCAACAGAACATGATCCGTGGCTTATCGACCTTTTACTTCAAAATGTTGACTATGAATCTAAGCAAGCATGGGCAGAAGAGCTAGGAACAAGAGAGAATCCAACAGTTATTGAATTGATCGAATTTTATTCATACGAGGTGCGACGCATTGGAATCTTTTCATTCTCTATCTCGGTGTTTGCAGACGTGTAATAACAACCAAACGACTATAAGGAAGCATTTTGTTTAACAAAACCAAGGTTGTCAAAGGTGTAATTCTAATCACACACTATCCAGTTGCGATGTTTTCAGTAATCTCAGTGGAGAAGATCGAAGGGAATTTACTATGGATCGATCTCTTTGTTTTTACCGCCTTCGACAAGCTTATGTTTCTTCCAAGTGTACGAGGGGCGTTCAATATATTCTCGGTATCGATATGAAGGAAAATGCGAATTCAATTTAAATTGTTTTTATTTTTCAATATAATCTCCCCTAACATCAATGCATTTGTTACATCTTGAGATAAGCTTTTTAAAATCCTCAAAAAAATAAATTTCCTACTTCTCTTCAAAATACCCATTTATTGCCGACTTGAGTTCTTCATCATCCGGAAATCTTTTTCCACGAAGACATTTTTTCAAATCCGGAAACAGGAAATAAATACTAGGGGCAAGATCTGGACTATAGGGTGGATGTTGCATTTCTTCGAAACCACAATCTCGCGCAGCAGCCTTGGAAACTCGCGCCGTGTGAACAGGAGCGTTGTCATGAAGAAGCAACACACCCGCTGCGAGTTTACCCTGTCTTTTCTTTTTTATTTCCTCCCGCAAATTATGCAAAGTGGAAGCGTAGGATGTTGCGTTGATGGTTTCACCTTTTTTTTTTTGTACTCAATGAGCAAGATTCCCTTTGAGTCCCAAAAAACTGTGGCCATGAGCTTCCCGGCAGACGGAGTGACTTTGAACTTCTTCGGAGGTCTGTTCCTTTTTTATGTCACTGGTGGACACATGTTTCGTCACCAGTAACGATCGAATTGTTACTGGTGACACCGTCCGCGTTCCCACTACACATCTCCAAAAGCTCTCTTCAGCATGCGATTTTCACTTTTTTCTGAGGCGCTGTGAGCATTCGCGGCACTTCATGAATTGAAATCAAAAATCTTCATGACTAGTTTCTTGACTTTTTCCTTGCTTAGTGAGAGATTTAATTACAGCGCGATGCTCAATTTTCACCATCATCGTCTCAATTTATATATACACCCACAGCTTCATCCCGATACCGAGAATATATTGAACGCCCCTCGTACGTGTGTGTATTTCATTAGCGCATCCAACTGAATGCCGGTCAACAGCTGAGCCTTCAAACTGAAATCAAAAACTTACATTTAACTAAGCCATCGTCATTGCAAGACTCTTCAAATCAATTATTCAACAACATAGGGGATCCCAGGGCTCGTTTATAACGGAAAATATTGTTGAACGCTTAGGACCTCGTGGACCAGTGCGGATACTAATTAATTTAGTGGCATATACGTCAGCAGGATATACAAATGGTGTAGTGAAAGTTCGCTTGCTATCTTGTTACATGTCTGAATTCAATGAAGTTGGTTGTTTTCTATTGTCAAATTAACATTACTGTTACCATCGCATTCTTTCTGATCCATATTTTCATAAACCTCGTTCGATCGACATTCTGATAAGTGCTGACAAGGTATTCAACATTATTCAAGGATCCCCTAAGGACATCATTAAAGGATTCAATAGTATGATTCCAACTGCTCGAAGTTCAGAAGTTAGGTTGAAGAATCAACCTCGGTAAATGTGTCACGTTCTCTGAGAATCGTGTATTTTTGACCAGTTATCGGTATTAGAATATAAATAAATGGGGTGATGAACTTCCCCAAGTTCCCGTTGGCCACTTGGTCCGTAGCATAGTACACATATCTCATTTCATTTCTTAATGTAAGTAACATTATTATTTATTTCACTGTACGTTTTGTTTTTTTTTTTATTTTTGAATACTGGCAAACATTATGTAATTTACCCTGCATAAATTCTCTCAAATCGTATGAGTAATTACTATGGAGTGTTAGTATAAGTATAAAATTTTAACATTGAGATTGGGAATATTGAATTGATACGTTTAGCAGAAACGAGTCTACGTAAAATTAATCAAATTGTCCACAAAAAGGGTTCGATCACTGGATTGCGACGACTCACGATATACATGAATTTATTTACAAACTCTGGGGCACTTTTTGTACTTTATTACGTTTAAAAAACACTATTACTTTACTTAGAAACTCTTTGCTGCCTTTGCTGAACTTTTAAACACACTATATAAATTCCCAAACTGAACTGATTCCATTCGTGTCGCCATCTGGCTATGGATTCCCCTCTCGATATGTACATAATTCTTCGTATACCATTCGTGTATAGGGTACAGTTTTTACATAAGCAAGTACTACAACCAATTCGGAAATACCCTTCGGAATGTTTTCTTTTTCGGAGTTATGGTCGATTTACGCAATAGATGACGGTGTCGAGATAATTGGACTAAGGTGGCTGACAGATGTGTGGACCAAAAGATGGTTGGTGTTCTGATCATCCCACGTAACAGTATTAATCTCATCATGTAATATTGTCCTCTTTAGCTGTTCTATCGTCGAATAGATACAGAAATAATTTTTATTTTATTATTTAAAAAATAACCTTATTATTTTTTACAGCTAAACACTGCCAAAATATCTACACTTGTACTTGAGACCGTTGATTTCTTCGTGCACAAATCTGCTGGCACGGACGATCTTCTGCGCTTGCAAAACCACTGCGTAAGCTTTGTCATCTATCCTTCTCTTTAGGTCTCTTTCCGAGCAGATGGCAAACAGAATTTTTCCAGCCCGAGGCGAATCTTCGTCACCCACCTCGTACTGACCCATATCATTTACGTCCCTTCTTTCTAAGGTCATGGAAATGCTGATAAGTCGCCAGCTTCTGAAATATCTTACATCGCGGAAGCTTTTTAATGACCGGCACTACGGTTTTCACAGCAACCGGTCAACAGGTGATCGATAGCTTATCTCACCGAAAGTGGAACCAATCTTTGAACAATGCAGGTGAAAGCAAGATCGTTGCAATTGATATTTCTAAGGCATTTGACCGAGTTTGCCATCAAGCTTGATTATGATACCGATGATTCTTCTATAAATTAGCTTTGGAACCATTCAATTGAAGTTGTTCAAGTCTGATATATAGTTAGGTTCAAGTCTGTAAACCACCAAATAGATGGTGGTGTTCTTCAAGGCTCTTTTCTGTATCCGACATTCTTTCTCATTTCTGTAAATGACCTCTTGCCTTCTCTAATCCAGTTCATTCCTTCGCTAAAGACAGCACACTTTTATATTCGATCCAAGACTCACGACCCAACCCATCAGCCGTAGAATTGGAACGGCAGCGTATGGTTAGCACATGAATTCCGATATTGACAGCATAATTAACCGAAGAAAGTATAATATAGTGGAATTCAATTTCGAAAACTCAGTGCTTTCTGATGTCAATCAAGCGAACCCTTGTGAATCAGCCATTATTCATAAATAGGGCTTGTTTCAAAGAAAGAGGAAAACTCTACATCCTTGGTATCAACACAACACTTAGTTGGAACGATCACATATTTGAGATCGCCAAAAATTCTGCGAAATGGTTTGGTTTTAATTTATAAGGCGCATATCCACCCCAAGCTAAGTACAATGCTCAAGTCTGGTCTGGTGAACCCAAGACCACCCTGCACCTACTAGATAGTATCCAATAGCGAGCTATAAAACAGAGACTGGTTCTACTTGCTCGAAAATACTTGTCCGTATTTTATCACTATTTAGAGACTCGTTCTTCAGTCGCACCACACGAATATGGAATGCTCTTCCCAGCCTAACACACCAATCAGTGTTAAATATCTGCGGATTGTAGTGTGTTAGGCTGGGAGGAGCATGCCATATTCGTGTGGTGCGACTGAAGAACTGATTTAACACCCTATTTCTACCTCTATACTTTTGGCCGGTGCTGTGTCTTGACCACGGACACTTGAGAGTAATAGCAACCCCTTGTAATAATAAATCTCTGTAATAATGTCCCTTAATTACAGATAATACGGAAATTTTCCAGTTCAGGAAAAGCCTAATGAGACCGAGTTTCGTAAAATCCCAACTCAAAACTTTGGTGAAAAGTGTTAGTTGTTCAAGTTTGGATGAAGCAATGAAAGAAGAACAACTTCTCGACACTTTCCGGATTTCCTCAAACAATAAATATTGCCATAACTGCCGAACGTAGCAAACAACATAAATTAGTGTAGCATTTAACAAAAACAAGTCCTAATATTGGTCAGCCTGTCGGGTTCAACAATAACAGATATACCAATCAACAATGTTTATCAAGCTCAATAAACGACATGGCCCATTCAACACTCGAAGTCAGGTAAGGCGTCTGCAACAAGGTGGCCAAGATATCCTTTGTAAAGGGTGGTTTTTTTCTGCATTTGATTTGACATTTCTCAATTTGAGACTAACTCAATTTGAACCATGAAAATATACACAATCGAGCAACGCGTTAAAGTTATTCAGGCTTAGTATGAAAATGTTCAAATCAAAATGCATATCGTTCACTTTTCGAAGAAAATCATCTTCAGTGATGAGGCGCGTTTTCACCTCAGTGGATTCGTCAATAATCAGAACTGCCGTATTTGGGCGAATGATAATCCAAGAGTGATTGTGGAAAAACCAATGCACCCACAAAGAGTGACTGTGTGGTGCGGTTTATGGACTGGCGGCATCATCGGGCCGTATTTTTTCCAAAATGAGGCCGGTCAGGCATTTACTGTGAATAAAAATTAATGGTGTTCGCTATCGTGAAATGATAACGAACTTTTTATGGCCCGAATTGGAAGATATGAATGTGGACGATATGTGGTTTCAACATGACGGTGCCACTTGCCACACAGCTAACGAAACAATGGCTCTTTTGCGCGACCAATTCAATGGCCCTGTTATCTCACGTGGCGATGTCAATTGGCCGCCAAGATCATGTGATTTGACACCGTTGAATTTTTTTCTTTGGGGTTATTTGAAAGAAAAGGTGTACGTCGATAAGCCAGCAACAATTCAAGAGCTAAAGGATGAGATAATTCGGCTCATTAACGGCATAGAACCTCAATTATGCTTCAGCGTCATCGAAAATTTGAACCATCGGATGGAGGTGTGTCGCGGAGGTCGCGGCGGCCATTTGGATATGTTGTTCCATACATAATTGAACCAAACCAATATTTTCATAATTAAAAGAAATGACAATAATTTCCTAAGTAATTTGAAACCTCATTCAATATAATTCAAGATGCGAATTGAACAAAGAAAAACATTATGAAAATAAAAGTTTTCCATCACATAAAAGTCCTAAATCGATTACTTCGAAAGTACATTAAGCCTTCACAAACCGAAAGAAACAATCTCCTAGACAAACACAAAGTCAAATTACAAGAAAAAAGTGTAAATCCTACTATTCCAAAAATAGAGCAATTCTCCAAATTCAGAATCTTAATCAATTTCTGACAAGAAGTGTAACTTAAAACAAATAAATCAACCTTCTAGGGCATACTCGCTACTAGGAACCTACCAGCTAACGTCGCATCTGTAAACAGGGCGTCTACTTTCAAAAGCGAAATTAAAGTAAAATTCAATTATATTAATACAAAGCAAACTATAATGCTTCGATACATCGGCGCAAGCCTGTAATGCTTCAAGCTAGGCACCTCAAATAAAAATGTTATGGTACAGGTAGACAGCATTACTGACCGTAAGGACAGTAGATCTAGCACCATGCTAGGTACAATAAATTCATACATAGAAATTCCAGTAGGGATTATGATTAAACACAGTTTTCACGCAGTTCCAGACAACTTCCAATTTCTCAGAACGGAATAATATGCGAATATTTCTTTAACACCCAAAAAATTATACATAAATATACACCCAAAGCACCAAAAATTTGTGTGGCCACGGATGTCAGAAGTAGTTGGTTGTTTTTGTTAATTGTGTCTCAGAATTGCTTGAAGTGTTTTGCAACTAAAGGACAAATCTATACTGGTATGGCACCTTCTGAAGAAAGAGAAAGAAATCATAATGGACATGTGGTCAAAAGATTTGTATAAGTATTTGACTACTTTTTTACGAGCTAAAATTTGGCTTCAACTTTGATGTTAGACCACAGTTCAATTTTTGTTTACAATTTGCCAATATTGGGATCTACCTATCAACAAAAGGTGCACATTTGTACCAGTCAAATTTTTTAATCCAAAAGGAAAAAATTGGTTGTGGTTCTCATATACATAGTATCAGAATTGAAGGTCCTAAAAGAAAGCCAAAAATGATACTTCAAAAACCGTAGACGGCATGGCATAAATCATCCAGGATCGTTGGCAAAATGCCCAAATCATGCGGAATTTTCCATCAAGTAGTGAAGATGAAATATGTTGGGTCACCCAGTAACACGAACTGTTGAAATTCAAAAAGGACGAGACAAGAAAGGAAATTGTTACCTTATGTCTCAGACGAAAAGTCAAATCCAGTTTGTGCTGTCCATTCAGTGGACATAACTCAATGTAATCCTAAGATAAGAACCTTTGTTTTTATAAAATGTAATGTAAGTTCCTTTTTCCAAACAAAATAAAAAAAGATGTCAAATGAGTAAAAAAATATGAATTTATTGGGTCCTAATGGGAACTTAATTCGTACGTTTATTTTTTAACGTTCTTTTAAGAAAATCATGTACAATATTATTATTCACAGTATTGCCCATCTGAAGCTATGACTTTTTCCCATCTTCTGGCAATTTGTGAATCCCATCCCAAACGAACTGCGCCGGCTTGGCAGCCAGGAATGAATCAAGCCAATTTTTGATATTCTGCTCTGATGTGAACCGTATTTCAGTGCGGTCGTTCTGTATCGGCCGGAACAAAACAAATGGTAGTCAGAAGGGTCAAGGTCTGGTCTATAAGGGTAAAACTTCCCATCCACAGTTTTCCAAATAGTTCTTAACCAGGATAGCAAAGTGGAGCCGAGCGTTGTTATGATGGAAAATAATTGCCTCGTGTCTGGTAGCATATTCCGGGTTTTTTCGGCTACTGCTCTCTTCAAATGGATTAATTGTGTTCGGTAGAGTTGTCCATTGATGGTTTCACCCGGTTTTAGCAGCTCATAATA
The DNA here is from genome assembly GCA_905231855.2 of Eristalis tenax. Classification (NCBI taxonomy): domain Eukaryota; kingdom Metazoa; phylum Arthropoda; class Insecta; order Diptera; family Syrphidae; genus Eristalis; species Eristalis tenax. The sequence goes on along the minus strand of HG993124.1, from coordinate 92,720,277 downwards.
CAGCACACCCTTCTGCTCCCGCCAGCTTTGCCTTTGATTTAGCTGGTTGGCCAAGCCAAAATCACCACTTTTAAATAGTGCATATCACTTTTGGCACGTTAGATTCCGATACGGAGATGGAAAAAGAACCAACACCAATCAAATCCTTGCAGGAGAAAGACTCGATGTCAGACTCCATGTATATCCAAAGGAACTTAGACCAATCAGCATTTCATATGTACTTTATATAAGTATGGCTTATTGATTTACATCTTAGATCTAGATTGACCCAACCAAACTTTCGCTGTCGCAACATGCGTACAATAAAGGAAGATCCATGGATACGTCTCTTCACACGATGAGACGAAGCATTGAGATACCTGAATAAATCTACTCATCTAATCATTGAAATGTCTTCCAATCGGAAATAATGGACATGATATCCGCCCGCAATATTTGCTTCTTTACCGATAGCCATGCATAGCTATCTTTACCAAACATCGTTCTCTATAAACTTAAAGACAGTTATAACTTGTCGCGCATCTTTTGAAGAAATATTCAAACAGTTTCGTATTCGCAACCAAAAAATTCATCCAAAAAATTGCCAAATCACCAAGCAAATCTGCCAAAGTCTCGACCCTAAAAGATCTGATAGCCTGACTATTCTCTAATGATTTTTAGAGAAGCTGTCTAGATGAAGAAGAGGAGGAAAGTATGCAACACCTTTTCTGTAGTTGCCCTGCTCTCGCCTTCAGTAGGAAAGTCACCTAGGTTCCTACTACTTTGATAATCTAAGCGATGTTAAAGAAAAACCAATCAAATAGCTACTGGATTTTACTGACAATTCTGGCAGGCCATTGTAGTAAACGCCGCATAGTATATTATGTTTCCAGTCTAGCGGTACTCAATTCAAAAATCATTATTACCATTGCTTTTTATTACCTACACCGGACTATATGCTTCCAGAATCCGCTTAGGTATTTTGCCCCTAGCTGCCCCAGCTGTCACTTGGTCAATTGTCCGTGGAAGACCAAGAAGCGAGCAATAACGAATACAGGAGAAAAAAAACTTTTCTACTATTTTTCCTGAACACATTGGTAGTTTCAACAAAATCGGGTCAGTGGTATTTATGTTAGAGCCATTTGTATCCATGAGGTTTATGGAGGACAAAAGACGTGGGCCTATCCATTTTATGCTGCCACTGAACAGGAAAATCCGTAGTTTAGCTATATATACCTAAGTGCACCAAATCCACTTGCCACCTACTACCTACTACCATGTAGACGATTTAATCATATTTTCCACCTCGATTCAAGAACATAGCGAAAGCATTAACATTGTTGTTGACAAATTACGAAATTCCAATTTCAAAACGCAAATGGGAAAGTGCGATATTTTGCGGAACAGGACCAACAGGACCCCCAAAAATCCATGCTATTAAGAATTTCTCGATGCCGAAGCATTCTAAGAGTTAATTGTCTGCTAACAAACTGCCTAACAAATTTCACAACTAAAAATTTAAAGCAATTATGTATAAGCTTTTCAACATGTAAACATCTGCTGATCAGCGATCCAATACTCCAACACCCTTTTTAACATTTTTTAACACCCATTATTATTGTTGAGGGAATATTGCACAGAGACCTTTAGATCTAGTGTCTTTTGTGGGCTAGTGTCTCACAAAATCCCAGTATATGCTCTGCGATTGGAATTTCTATATATTCTCCAGAAAATCTGCAGATTCCCTCTTCTGATGCTCCCAGTTTCCTTAGGTTCTCCCTGAGTCTACAGTGCCCTGTCATGAAGCATGGTAGGTTACGGAGGTTATTCTAGCTCATCTTGACACATGCCCCAAACCTCTTTCGGCTATATTAAATCAAGCCTTTCTTGGCCTGATTCATGTCATGAGCGTTGTTCAAGCTATATGCCCAGTTCCTTCATTCGAGTTCCCTATACATTTCCCTGAGGATATGGTCTCCTACAACGCAGAATGGATCATTCCATTTCAGTGCCTTCTATCCTTATAGGGCACGTAGAGTTATCCAGTAGAGTTATATTGTGTTACTGCTGCTCAGCTTCTTAAGCTTCTGTAGACATTCCCACACAAGCTTTGATTTGACGATACGGCACGACTGTAAGACATTTTTGCTATGTCGCAGTTCAAGATTAATCTAAGCGCATCTGTCTATGGCAAAGACTTCTGCTTGGTGCGTTTGCCCATGGGTTTGTAGTACTTTGTCCAGGGTCCAAATACTCCTGCCCCCGTCCCTTCATCAGTCCCTGGTTCATCTGCATATCATTTTATTATGTTACTGCTCAGTCTGTAGGTTGTGGATTCATTTCTTCAGTACTTTTTGGTTCATGGTAAGCACCTTTATTCATATTGGAGCTCCAATAGCACATGTAATGCAGAGGCATGCCAACCTTTGCACTTAATTGAGTGCCTCTCTTGCGCTGATCAGGTTATTTCTTTTTGACTATGCTATTGCAACGTATGTGATTGTTGATCTAACAATAGTTGTGTACATCATCTTTTGATGCTTAGACTGCAACCCCAGGATTTGCTTGCTCGATTCGTAGAGGTCTATACAAATCATTACAGCACGCATCGCCTTCCTGGTTACCTCTTCTGTGAGCTTTCACTATATAAATTTGGTATCTTACACACACACACTACTATTGGGCTATTGTACTATTGTGTATTGTGCCTGACAAGCTTATTTTTTTTAGTCGTATCTACCTACAATCGCGTGCCATGTGTCCAATTCTATTGCAGTCGAAGCAACGGCCCTTGAATGTGTTTCGAGCAGATTCCGCTTCCAAATCTACTCATCGGGTTCTAGAATAAGAAATACATGCCAATCCATCTGCCTCGTTGGAGAGCAGTGGCAATCGTTTCCTAGAATGTTCTCCTCGGTGGCGACAAAAAATTGGTCGCTTCGTCTCCAGATCTCTTATATCTACTGTCCACAAACGCATCCGTTTTGCCGTTTTTGATGAGCTCCATCGTTGAGCCGGCGTGCTCCAAATGTGCCAATCGCTCAATCTATTGCGTTGTTTCTATTCTTCAACGCCATCTTGAAGACTTGCATGCGGTGTGGCTAGGTTTCTGGATCGATACCATCCTTTTGGAAACCTTCACGCAGCCGTTGTTGTAATTAACCTTTTCTCCGACTGTCGAAAGGCTCCGCTGCGGCAGCTCTTTCTTCAGCTGTTCCACTTTTAAACTCACAAATTTCACCATTACGTCACAATCCCACTTCTAACACCAAATGTGCCTTTTAGCAGAAACAAGTCTACGTAAAATTAATCAAATTGTCCACTAAAAAGGATTGTGACGAATGAAACACAAAAGTTCACTCTTCACGATATATACAAATTTATTTTGCAAACACTGGTTTACTTTTATGCTTTATTACACTTTAACGACTACAATTACTTTTCCACAAAACTCTTTGCCGCCTTTCAGGGCAGCTGAATCACGACACTGAACTAAACTATGATGATTTTCCAACTGAACTGCACTGTAATAATTATTCTGCTTAACTCACTCGCATCGACCACCGGGCCGTTATTTATACTCCCAGTATTGGTTCTAGAATTTTCCGCTGACGCTTATATATATGATTCTTTGTAATCTATGCCTGTATAGGTGGCAGTCTAGCAGTATGTACAACAATTTCGGGAATACTCTTCGGACTTGATAGTTCTTCCAATTGCGTATGGATGAATTTTTTGGTGTTCCAAATTACCTTTGCATTCTTGCATGTCAATCATTCGACCGCCTTGAGTAGACTCTCCTCTAGTTCCATATGGATAATTGTCTTTTCTGCTCTCCTTAGAACAGCGAGTCTTCAGATAGAACCATGAATTCCTCTTCTATCTCTCCCTCAGGTAATTGATCAGCAGAGGAAATTGTTTTGCAGACTGGAGAGGATCTATTTCCTCCTTTGCAGACTCTGTGCTCCCCAATGTTGGGATTTGATTGGTCAACTGACGCATCTCCTCCTCTGACTTCTTGAGTCCAGACACCTTCCCCAGGCACAAGGCCCTTCTCCAGGTATGGAAGATACCACATGACTCTAGCACCACTGAACCCTCTCCTGAGTGAATAAGCCAATCCATCGGGTTGTCCCGGAGCGGGCGTATGTGAACAATTGCGCCACATTCTATTTGACACGGCTTTAGAATATTGAGGGGTAACAAAGTTCTCAAGCTTCATATCCCTTCTCTCTTTTGCTGTCTCGGCTAGAGCTAGGGAAGCTAGAGATGTACTCCCGCTTGCCCCTTCGGAAGTTTGCGTGTTCTTGCCTATCGGTTTTCCCAGGGTTCTTGCAGCTGTAGTGGTCTCACTACATTTCCTTGCATACGCAAGTCTCTGTCCCTGCAACATATTTACGCCTTTTTATATCGTCATCTCCTATTCACAATTCAACAAAAAGCAAGTGCCTTAATTTATCATGACCCATTATATTCATATTCCCTCAACGCACCAAAAGCAATATGATACACTGACATCCAAATTTATTTACAATAGAAGTCAAGTGCAAAAGCGCCGCCTTTGTAGCAGGTCAGTAAAATAATTACGAAATAAGTAAAAGCGCTGGCAACTCTAAAATCGGTCGGTGTAATGTATACCGAGTGAGTGAATTGTTTTTGGCATTATTGTCTATGAGGTAACGAAATATGCTGTGATGATGGGTGCCCTAATATAGAAATACACTGGCGTGCACTAGTTGTGCAGGAAGTTGAATCAGAATTGAATAAATTTATTTCCTGTGGAAATATTTTATTTAAATCAATAAAGAAAACAGATAAACTGACATTCATAGAAATTTCCGAAATTAGAGGTTGCTACTTTCGGGCTGATTCAGCTCCATACCTTGACCACTTGGGCATCACTCAAAAGGATACACGAGTCAGAGTACAACGGGGAGATATCACGTTCCTCCGCCCGGAACGAGTTGCTGGCATCAAAGCGGCTACCTCGAGAAATAGTGGGAGAGTTTGGCGATCGTGTGCACAACAACTCTGCTACATATGCGATTACAAGTTATGAAGCGGTTAGAAAATTTACCTTAGAAATTGCATACGTTACACGGAAAGACACGCAACCCGCATCGAAAATCCGGCGCATAACCAACCTCAAGGTAGCAGACCTCCCAGAACCGACTTTTCACAACTAACTTGCCAAACATGTGATAAGACGGGACACACACAAGTAAGGTGTTACCTAAATTTTCAGCCAATGCATGTAAAAAGGGAAGCGCAGTTCCTCACTTATAATTATTGCAAAAAACCCAACCACATCGAAAGTGAATGTCGTAGAGAAAACACTGGTTGCAGTTCTTCACCACGAAATCCAAGCCAAGAAGAGCGTCATTTCAACTCCGGGAAAAGCAGAAATTTGGAAAGGGAAATCGGCGAACCTTATGGAATGAAAATACCAGCCGATGCACGGAATTTAAACAGGTAACATTGTCCCTGCTCCCCGAATGGTGGCGAAATTCACGGTTCCCTAATATTTAAGAACCAAGAAGTGGTTATTACCCTTAGTCCCCCTTTTCATATTCTACATAGGCAAACAAATCTAGCATATGATGGCATAATAGCGAACGATTTCCTTAGTAAATACGATAGTAGAATAAACTGTAAAGAAACAATTTTGGAAATGCGCAACGTATGTAAAATCTTGAACAAAACCTACTAAACTTATCGAAACTACTACTTCTAATTTTAATAATATTTATCAAAATATCAATGAAAATACAGCAAAAAGTAAGACTGAGGGAGAAACTGATAATATTCAAATGAATTTTAACTCAGAAAATAAAGTTGGTGAACGCAAAAATGGACTTGAATCAGGGACCGGAGCAACAAGCACAAACCGGGCAGAGACTCTATCCAAAGCTTTCAAGCATCGAACCATTACCTTGAAAACACGTTGCGAACAGATGATCGAAATCAGTCTAATCTAAAGATATAGTTATACATAAAAAAGAAATAATTTCAGGTATATATCTTGCCCAAACTATAGTAAGCCCTAGTTATGTAAACACTGGAAAAGTTTTAGTATCGACTACATTATATGAAGAAAGATAATAAACCCTAATATTGGCTATGGATGTGACAAACTTGATAATTTGACGCTATACGATTAAACGCAACAAAAGATCCTGTTGAGAATAGACTCAAAAAATTTGTTCCGTAATTCAATTGGATCACTGCAATGAGGAAGAAAGGACAACATGGAACATAACATCAAAACTGACCCAAGCAAACCGCCTGTCTTCGTTCGACCTTATGGACTTCCTGTAAGGGAGATGCTGGATGACGACATCATACAGTCAAGCTCTAGTCCATGGAACTCCCCATTATTACTGGTTCCTAAGAAACCGGACCGTAAAGGTAACAAGCGCTAGAAAGTCGTCATAGATTTTCGGCAATTAAACGAAATTACGGTTGGAAACGCATATGCCACACATCTCGGATATTCTAGATCACTTAGATAAAGCAAAATATTTTAGCACACTCGACTTACATAAAGGACTCAATCAGATACTCGTTAAAGAAGAAGACAAGCTGAAAACTGTATTTAGTACACCTTTCAGGCACTATGAGTATAATCGCATGCCATTTAGACTCAAAGGTAGTCAGTACATTTCAGAAATCTATTAACAATGTATTCATGGGATAGCCATCTATGGATACTAAGCCATCACAATAGCAAACTTGCAAAGATTTTAGAATGGTTGAGACAGCACAATCTTAAACTCCAACCAGAATAGCGCAATTTTATAAAAAAAGAATTAATATATTTGGGACATATTATCTCCGAAAATTTTTCCAGCATAGCATAACCTCTGACACTGTTGTTAAAAAAGAATATTTCATTCAAGTTTTTGTGATGAGGCCTTCCTTACGCTGAAAGAACAAGCACCGACTTCAACGAAAAATTTATTATCACCACCGATGCTAGTGATGAAATAGAACAAGACAAACCAATCTGTCTCACAAGCCGAACTCTTAGCGAGGCCGAAAAACGTTATAGCACGACCGAAAAATAATTGTTAGCCATTGCTTTCGGTGTTAAGCAGTTTCGACAATGGCACTAACGGCCAAAAAATCACGATATGCACAGATCATAAGCCTCTAGAATGGCTTATGAAATTAAAAAATCTTATCCTCAGAATACGGAAAATAATAACCTTATAAAGACAGAAAAAGCAGTTCTAGTACAGCACGTAGCAAGCAAACACATAAGATAACGAAAATAACAAGCAAACAGAAACCACTGAAACAATACAGCAAACGATAGTGTCCACTTTTAGCCTAACCGAAGAATCAATATTCCTAGTAAAAACAAAGCACCCTTGAACATTGTCATATTCCCATTAATCGACTCATTAGAGGAAAATCATGTACGGAAGCTTGTACCTTATTTCCAAAAATCAGATACAGGAAAAAAGGTGTCATTCAAACACAAAAAATTTAAAATGCCATTCCTGAGTGATACCCTACCCATATCCTTCCGAAGTACTAAAGAGTAAACAAAAATCTGTTGAGAAAATATCATTAAAACATTTAATAACAAAAAACTAGAGTCCATCGCAGTATCTTTACCAAACCTGAACAACCAGTTTAAAGCTGATTTTAAGACCCTACTGAAACATATTTTTGGTCCTTTAAACATACAGATTTATCTTCTTACCAGTCGTAAAATACTCTTGGACGATCCCAATGAAGTAATAAAAAATATTATGCGAATTTCATATGCCACCTCTTGGGGGACATCAAGGTATCACTCGAACCATTAAGCGAATTAGGAAGAGTTTCTACTGGCCTACTATTGTTAAGGACGTAAAAGATTACATACGTAAATGTGAATCTTGTCCGAAAAATAAACTTGATAAGTCCCGTCAAATACCAATGAAAATAACAAATGCTAGTTCACACAGAATAGCATTAAATATTGTAGGACCACTGCCAGTGAGCTATAGCAATCACAAGTACCTTCTCACTTTTCACTGATGCTATTCTCATGCAAAACGCTATAGCTTCTACAATAACTAAAGTTTTTGTTCAGCAAATTTTATTACGTTTCGGTTTTCGTGAAGCCATACTCACTGATCAAGGTTCAAACTTCTTGAGCAAATTCTTCAAAGAAGTCTGCTTCTAAAAATAAAAAATACAAACTACACCTTATCACCCACAAACTAACGGAGCTCTCTAGCGTAGTCATCTCTCCTTAGCTGAATATCTACGACACTACGTTAACAAAGACCCACTTTCATGGGACACATGGATCCGATACGCTATTTTATTTAATACCACGCCACATAACAGAACTGCGTACACCTCTCATGAATTACGATATGGGTTCCCCGCGAAAATGCCCAACGTCTTATGCAGAGACTTACAAATTAACTACAAATACGAAAGTTATAGTAATGAACTAAAAGCCCGGTTACAACACGGATTCCTCATCACTAAAAATACATTTAAAGAAAAAAAAAAAGAAAAATCAAAAAAGTACTAGGACAAAATCACATTTCAAAAGAAGTTCAACATTGGAGACAATGTTTAATAAAAATTCATTCCCGAAAAATTCGCCTCTTTATCGGAAGGATCTTACGAAGTCTATAAAATAATATCCGATGAAAACACTGAAATAAAAATAGGAAATATATTCAAAATCGTATATAATAATAATGTAAAAATAGTTTCTGAGTACATCGAAACAATTCCACGTTCACATCGCACAGACACAAAAAGACACATAAAACTGATTAAGCGATTAAAAAAAAAACCAACCTAACGTTTTACAGAATATGGACTCGTTGGCTCTCCATATTCTGTTGGGAATTCTGCAAGGCAAGACTCGCTGCGACATCTTATGCAACAGCGCAACTAGTGAACTACATCTCTTATTTATGGTTCTAGAACAAAAATACAGTCTTATAACAATGGACCCTAACAGCCGGTTCAAACGATCATTTTTTAACGCAGTAGTAATGATTATTAAGTCATTATTTGGAACTTTAAGTGAGGAAGATGCTAGGCTTTATGATAAGTCCCGTCAAATACCAATGAAAATAACAAATGCTAGTTCACACAGAATAGCATTAAATATTGTAGGACCACTGCCAGTGAGCTATAGCAAAGAAGTCTGCTTCTAAAAATAAAAAATACAAACTACACCTTATCACCCACAAACTAACGGAGCTCTCTAGCGTAGTCATCTCTCCTTAGCTGAATATCTACGACACTACGTTAACAAAGACCCACTTTCATGGGACACATGGATCCGATACGCTATTTTATTTAATACCACGCCACATAACAGAACTGCGTACACCTCTCATGAATTACGATATGGGTTCCCCGCGAAAATGCCCAACGTCTTATGCAGAGACTTACAAATTAACTACAAATACGAAAGTTATAGTAATGAACTAAAAGCCCGGTTACAACACGGATTCCTCATCACTAAAAATACATTTAAAGAAAAAAAAAAAAGAAAAATCAAAAAAGTACTAGGACAAAATCACATTTCAAAAGAAGTTCAACATTGGAGACAATGTTTAATAAAAATTCATTCCCGAAAAATTCGCCTCTTTATCGGAAGGATCTTATGAAGTCTATAAAATAATATCCGATGAAAACACTGAAATAAAAATAGGAAATATATTCAAAATCGTATATAATAATAATGTAAAAATAGTTTCTGAGTACATCGAAACAATTCCACGTTCACATCGCACAGACACAAAAAGACACATAAAACTGATTAAGCGATTAAAAAAAAAAACCAACCTAACGTTTTACAGAATATGGACTCGTTGGCTCTCCATATTCTGTTGGGAATTCTGCAAGGCAAGACTCGCTGCGACATCTTATGCAACAGCGCAACTAGTGAACTACATCTCTTATTTATGGTTCTAGAACAAAAATACAGTCTTATAACAATGGACCCTAACAGCCGGTTCAAACGATCATTTTTTAACGCAGTAGTAATGATTATTAAGTCATTATTTGGAACTTTAAGTGAGGAAGATGCTAGGCTTTATGATTAGCAAATTAAAAAACTAGATTACAAGGAGAAACATATCTTATCACTAGTTAAAAATCAAACGCTGATCATAGAGACCACGGCAAATATTCTTAACAAATCAGAGACTGAAAATATTCCCCCACCAACAGACTACAAAGTTAATTTTGTCTTCATACAACCTACAACACAATTTTTGATGATCGATTAAAACAAGGAGTATTACAGTATATTAAATTCAAACGATCTAACAAATTGTAAAATTTAGGGAAACATCTTCTTATGTACAATGACACACTCTCTCTTCAGTCCAAACCCCAATTTATCTGCGTGCGAATCAGAATTGCTAAGAAGAAGTAAAGATTACCCTGTTTATCCACCTGCTAGATCAAGGAAACAAACCTGACCAGTATATGGAAACAGTTAGCCGCGCAAAATAAATGGTTGTTCTCTTCATTGACCAATTACGATCTAGACTAAATTTTTGAGGACGATTTAACGAGGTACAACCTTCGAAACACTGCAACTGTTGAAATTTTTGGAAATTGTTACATTTATTCGAAAGATAAATTGATTCACAATTTTTATGAAAAAGACTCCTACATACCACATATAAACATTACAAAACTTTTGACAAAATTCTCCCTTCCAACAATAAATACCACTTTTCGTAGCTGAAGAAAATACTTCACTTCTCGTATGACATACAACATTATTCCATTATTTACGTCATTGTAGGGTAGGGAAAGGGGCTGCTAGTGAATTTACCAGCACACTTAGACCACGTTGGTCCATTGTGATACCCACAGTCAGACAGACTACTACCACTGATCGACCACTCCAGTGATAGTGCCGTTAATTTGATCACAACGGCAAATGTGGCTGGACCAGGTTAAAAAAACAGATAATAACGTATTAACTTTCTTTCACAGGGATTCGCACCGGGGACCCCACTTTATTCACGTCATACTAGTATTGATTTTAGTTTTCTGCTTATGTCACCTAGAAGGATACTTAAAACAAAAGACTAATCCAATCGCAAAACCAGAAGAATTTTTGGTTTTGGGAGCCTCATTTGCGTCAGTCTGCCTTACCCAGAGAAGCTTATTCCATCATCGATGCCACTGGTTTTGTCGTTGCTTTGACGGCGGAGTATCATCTTCTACCTCTGGTTTTCTTTGCGGTTTCTCTTTCTCTCAGTGCGTTTGGGCCACGGCACAATTTGGAAGGATTGTTTCTTCGGATCACCTCCATGACCGTATGGTCGTGCATTTCAATAGCAGCCAGTTCGTATAATGCCTTGATGCTCTCTATGGCGTCTCTCATTGGTTGATGAATGGAACACCTTTTACCATCTACTAACATTTCCACAAGTGCTTTTATCTGTTCTCCTAGCTTGTGGAAAATTGACGGTCCATTGCGAGCTGACTTTTCGGGTATCCAGCCTGGCATACAGGCGACCTTTGCAGCCTATTGCTCCTTTTGAACGGGGTTTCTTCGTTAGTCCCGTCGTTGTTGTTTTGTTTTTGATTTGCTGAATTCCTTGTTGTTGTTGGGTCAAAGCCGGTATCAATAGCAGAATGCGTAATCACCTAATTGATAAATCTTTCCATTCAGTGAGGCCATGCGAGAGTTGACACAGGCGCTTGTGAGGTTCTGTGGCAGAGACGAATCGATACAACCAGGAATGTCACATCTGGACCTTCACCACCAACTTAATGGCGACGAAACATTGAACTAACCTTGCGGCCAGCCAGGTTTTAACGGGATGGGGGCGTTTTCGGCTTTAGTCTGTTATCCATTTCAACAGAATTTCACTCCTGCTTACTCCGGTAACAGAATACTGTCAACGTCAGATCTGATAAGGTGATAAGGATTCGTTTAAAATTTAGAATCCTGTGATACGAAGGTTACGCCGCGTAAAATTATATATAAGCGGTAGTATAATTTTAAGAAATAAATTAATCAAACCAAATTTAATTTATGTGGACCCAATATATACAGTTTGTGAAGAGCACACACAGAATCGAAAGGTTATTGTGTCAAACAAACTTATAAAAACACTTAAAAATTTATAAAATCGGACACAAAAATCGAAAAATTTTAGCGAAATTTATATAACAGCAAGAGAAATCAGAAAGAATTTTGTGAAGAAAGCTACAATGGCATACCCCAACTTGAGCAGCATCTACAACAACAACGAGAAACCAATACATTAAACTATGTTCGTTACATATTACTGTATTTATGGGCAAGGAAATAACAGAGTAAACTCCTTTTTCAAATGTGTGGAGTACTTTTTAAATCGGGTGCGGAACGAGGAAAATAAGAAAGATGCAACTCAAACTGTATATTACGAGAAAATTCAAGGAAAAGCCAGAAATGTCGTCATGAGTATCCTGCAGACGGACAATTGGTGAAGCTGCACTACAGACTTTACACAGAGCCCGAAGATGTATATAAAGGGTTTTGGCAACACTGGTTTAAACAGCTGACGCACGTTTCGTGTTTTGTTTCACTGTCAAACATCTTCAGTTTGGTCTATAATTTAACCATGAATCGTCTTACAAACGAACAACGCTTGCAAATTATTGAATTTTATTATCAAAATGCGTGCTCTCGTTCATCGCGCGCTTCTTCCATTTAATGGTCAGCTTAAACGAAGCTCATTTTTTGCTCAATGGGTACGTAAATAAGCAGAATTGTCGATTTTGGAGTGAATATCAGTCAGAAGCATTGCAAGAGCTATCAATGCACCCAGAAAAAGTCACAGTTTGGTGCTGTTTATGGGCCGATGGCATTATTGGACCGTACTTCCATGATGCGAATCGTAACGTAACTGTGAATGGTGAGCGCTACCGTGAGATGATATCCAACTTTTTTTTGCCCAAAATGCAAGAGCTTGACTTGCATGACATGTGGTTTCAACAAGACGGTGCCACATGCCACACAGCACGCGCAACAATGGACTTATTGAGAGGCGAGTTCGGTGAACATTTTATTTCACGTTCGGGGCCGGTCGATTGGCCGCCTAGATCGTGCGATTTAACGCCTTTAGACTATTTTTTGTGGGGCTATGTTAAAGCTCATGTCTATAAAGACAAGCCCGCTTCAATTGACGTATTGGAAGACAACATTGAAGCATTTATTCGTGAGATACAGGCAGAAATGTTGGAAAGAGTATGCCAAAATTGGACTATGCGGATGGACCATTTGAGGCACAGTCAAGGTCAACATTTGCATGAAATAATCTTCAAACATTAAATTATGTGGACCGTACTATCAATTCAAATAAAGATTTCATGCATTTTTGTGAATTTTATGCGTTTTTTTTTTTTTTTTGAAAAACTTTCCTATAGCTTTTAAAAAATCACCCTTTATTACAAAGAATCATGTATATAAGCGACAACGGGGAAATTCCATAGACTCGTGGCGACAGTATGATCAGTACGATATTAAAAACTGGGAGCTATGAATATTGGGACGACAGTGGATGCGAGTTCAATTCAGTTGGAAAATTATTACAGTTGAGTTCAGTGTCGTGATTAGTAAAGTTCAGTTTTTATATTCACATTTTATAGTGTTCAAAGTGTTAATCGGTTCATCCAAAAATCAGCAAAGAGTTTTGTTTTTTTAATAGCAGTCGTTAAAGTGTAATAAATAATAAGTATAAACCAGTGCTTCTAAATAAATTCGTGTATATCGTGAATAGTGAACTTTTGTGTTTCATTCGTCACAATCCAGTAATCGAAGGTATTTGTGGACGATTTAACTAATTTTACGTAGACTCATTTCTGCTAAACGTAACAATATAGCAGAATACTTTTTTGATAAGTTAAGAGGCAAATTGAAAAGATTCATAAAGAAAGAAGAGAAGGAAATGTATTCAGAATTCCCTGAGAATAAGTACTGTTCAAATAGAAATAAGAGAAGTGTTTTCCAATTACAATAGAGTTGATTTCATCAACCCTTCATTCAGAGCTGAAGGTATAGAATCAGAGGTTGAAGGTTTTAAACAAATATCCCTCTACCACGTAAAACAAAGTAAGTATTCGTTAATTCAAGAGAATACAAAAAGCGTTATGAATTTTGACGAACGATTTCATTCAACTATCAAATGTACTCTAATAGATGCACATTTACATCGAACAGAAGCACCTATAGATCGTCAGCACGCAATTAAAGAAACAGAAAAGAGAATAAGGAAGTTAAACAAAACTATAAAACTGTACGATCTATATTACATACAAAACTACAAGGCATTAAGATACAAACAAGAACCAAAATGTTGGAATGAACTGTACTTAAATTACTGTTGCAACAAGAAGTCTACATAAAATAAAAGTACTATAATTTGCTACATGGTAGCACTAAAAAGCACAAAATTCCATGCAAATTCAAAAATGTATATATGTAAAGTTGTGCACTCACATAATAATTTAAAAGATTATATCAAACGAGAGAGAAATGTATTTGAGAGGCAACTTATTAATGTATTTAATAATAAGTTACTTAGAAAAAAAAAAGATAAAAATGTTTCAGAAAGAAATGAAAATTAGCATTGTATTTTTCATTATCATGTGTACCACTATTGAATATATCCAATATGAAAATCATCAGCAGGAAATAATCAGGACTGATCACTTGTGCTCAGGGTGCGATTATCCATGACGATCGGTTATGAAAGGGATGAAATGAACATTGAGAAAACAATAGTAGATCTGCAGTATGATGAGAACAAGAAAGAGGTTCTCGTCAGCAAGTGTTTAAGATTATCCTAAATTAGATGTTTGAAAAGTGAAATTGTGCATTTTTTTAATTGATAATTTTATTTTCTTCATCATCTTTCTTTATTTTGGACAAGTCGTCCAAAGTAAAATATATATTTTGCGTAGAAGTTTCGAGGGTGGAAACCCTTTTCGGTTGGCGACACAACGGTCGAATCGCGAAATTTGTTGGCACGTCGAGTTTCGGTACCAAGGCGGTACACCGTGAAAGTATTTGGCGAGGTATTCGGGGTTTCGCCGTATCGTTACTCCTTGGTGTCGTTCCGTTTTATGTTTTGTGTGGGGGCGGAGCGCGGGTTCCCGCGTGGATTAGATCGGGTTTCCCGACGTATGGGCTGAGGTCTTCGGATCGGAAACCGAAACTCTTTCTTTTGGAATTTTTGTTGACCGGTTTTGGGCTTTCCCA
This sequence comes from Eristalis tenax, assembly GCA_905231855.2. Taxonomy (NCBI): domain Eukaryota; kingdom Metazoa; phylum Arthropoda; class Insecta; order Diptera; family Syrphidae; genus Eristalis; species Eristalis tenax. The sequence goes on along the minus strand of HG993124.1, from coordinate 92,705,054 downwards.
TTGAAATCGGTAGGGTTTTGGTTTCATCCGAGGTGAAGCTGTTTTATTGTGGTTGTTGGGATTGCTTGTTTGGACCTTTCATTGGTGAATTGGAAACGGTTTTTGTAGTCTCGATCTCGGCCTGTTAGCAGTTATTAATTTTTTTGTCGCGTTAATTATTTGAAGTTGTGTCTGTGATAGCGTTGTTTTGTACGATGGAGATCAACAGGGTGTCTGTGGAGGAGTTGAAAAGCGAGATCATGCGCCGAGGGTTAAAGGTCAACACGGTGGAATCGATGGGGAAATCGCTTAGGGCCGAGAGGTTGAGGAGCGGCGTGAGATGGTGCGGGAAAATGTAAAGACGTTCTCCCCACCACCCACGTCAAGAGCGAAAAACCTGCCGGAGCCGAATCGCACCTATATAGCAAAGGAGGAGCCCAAACTGGCCGCAGTGAGGATAGATCCACCACCTGCCGTCCGAAAGAGGCAAGTGCACCTCAAGAGCCGTCAACCAGCTGACACAGAGAGCTATCGGATGACCAGTCATCGAGAGCCATCCCCGGCAGTAATAATAGTCACCACCAAACCGATTCCTGGAACCACCAACAGCGATGCGAAGGGATTCGCCACCAATGGCACATCAGCGAGAAGTGTTCGTTGCTTTACCTATAACCGGGAGGTACATATGTCTAACATATGTTCTGTTTAGAGGGAGAGAAAGAGAGTGCGTGAGCGTCGTCGGGACTAGGAAGGGTGCCTGCTGGCAACTAGTCAGGGATCGGTGTTCATGCTATTACGGTATTAGGGCTAATAGATTCCGGGTCTTAACGTATGATCCATTGTAGGCATGGTTGGGAGATTTTGAGCGTAGGGATTAGATTAGCACGGGGAAAAACGAGTAGGGTTGCTTTAGCTGGGGTAGCTGGGGAAGTGTGTCTGCCAATTGAGGTGCGTAGAAACGCCCTCATGCTAGATTGCTTGGTGAATCCTACTCTAACCCAAGCATTGAGTTTTGTTGGATTTGTTCTCTGGCGAATGTTGTTCTCACAAACAACTTCCTGCTTCGGTGTCCACGATTATGGACAGAGCAGAGTTGGACGAAAACCAAGAGTGGCACCTAGAGATTGTGATTATGAATGGATTTGATAATCACCCGGAGGTCTTAAAGAATTTGTTAAAGCGTCTCCAAGATGCTGGCTTAAAACTTCGCAGGGACAAGTTTGGATTTTGCATGTCCTCACTTAAATATTTAATCACTGACCGACTTGTTGAAAAGGAGAACGAGGTTTTCGTGGACGGACAAGTGCGAGGATTGTTTCCGAAAGGCAAAGGAGTGCCTGGTAACTGCCCCGACACTTGCTTGTCCGGATTTTGAGCTTAATTTTGATGTGCAAACCGCAACCGCAGTGCGCAGTCAGATGTTCGACGAAGAAGAGAAGGCTATATGTTACCTGGTTAGGTCGCTTAATAAGGATGAACAGAACTATTCCGCAACGGAGAAAGAGTGTTTGGCCGTACTATGAGCAGTGGAGAAGTTATGACTGTACATCGAAGGTGTTCCTTAGTATAGCTGAACAGTCTGAAGGACACTTGTGGCAGATTTGCGAGATGGGTAGTGAGGCTGCAACAGTACAATTTCAAAATCGTGAACCGCAAGGAAAAGGAACGCGTCGGGCTGTAAGACCGTGAAGGTGGCCGCAATAATAGAAGAGTATGTAATTTCGGACCCTTGGGTCCAAACGATGATCAGAACGTCTTACCCATTGTGGAAGGTAGAGCTAGGGAAATTTTTTAGATTGATTAAGGCCAAACAGGTGAATGTCCGTGACCACTCCCGAGGTCCACCAGTGAATACACTTATATTTTAACTGTGGTGGATTATTTCACAAAATGTCCATTCCTGTTTCCTTTGAGAACAGCGACCTCAAAATCCATATCAAAATATCTCGAAGACAATGTCTTTCTTTTGTTCGGGGTACCAGCGACCACCCGCAAGCCAATCCGGCTGAGCGGATAAATCAAATTCTAAAAATAAACTTACGCGCGTACCGGAACAACCGGTAATGGGATACACACCTGGCTCAAGTCTCGTGTAGTATCCGTCCCGCGCAACATGATGTCTTGGGGCTTACCCTATTCTACACAAATTTCGGGAGAGAAATGACAACATCGAGGACGAAACTAGGAAATAAAGCATGGAACATGGAGCCAAACCGACACAAGAGCGAATGGCAATTGAAAGTGCTGTCGTCAAGGCATACTGGACTGAGGAGCTGAGTCCGTTTCGTGGACTGCATAGTTTCTAGGAAAGCGGAGAGAGCGACGCAAGGAGAGTTGTGGAGGTCTTGAGGATCGGCGGATGACGTTGCTTCACAACCTGCAACGGAGCAAAGGACTTCCACAGTGGTTACAAACACATCGTCCCCCACCTTACAGGCAGAAATTCTGAATCTTGTTCGGAAAGAACAAGTTTACAAAGAAAAAGTATATATAAATATATATGATATCATCTATATGGACGTAGCTTTTTTTTCTATGTGGTCTTGCAAGATTTCATTCACAAGTCCATGACAGGTTTCGGGTGCATTATTGAAGCCGGGTGGCACCCTTAGAAACTCATAGTGTCCAGATAGAGTGAGAGATTTTTAGGGTCTACTTCTATTTGACAGAAAACTTTTTTTAGAGCTACTGTAGAGAAACTGACTGCATGTCCCAAATTGTCTTATATTGAGTCCATGTTTGGATCTCTTTTTTTAATTCATTTTTATTTTTTAAAATTCATGATAAACTTAAATGCTAGACAAAAATGCTTAAAACTAGTTGGACGAACATTGTTACTGCTATTTCTAACTTACAGGCCCTCGGCGGGCACTCTAAGAAAGACTTAACCTTACCTTAAATCAATTATAAATAATATTTTCCGATATTGGGATTAAGAAAATTTTAAAAAGAAAAACCTAATGACCGAACATTTTTAATAAAACTTATACACCTACTTACATACTACCTTAAAATAACTTAAACTATCTTAAACTAGTATCAATACATATAGATATATACATACTATAAAGATAGTTTATAGATACTATAAACATATATATATATACATATTTCTTATATACATCTGTATACACGTGTGTATACATGAGTGTACGCATGTGTATGTTTTTTTTATTTTTATTATAATAAATATTTACATACTAACAGCTTCATCCAATCATGTTGCAAGACATGATTTCCAATCCACTGCAAGACAGGAACCGACTATTCCCCAATTGGGGGATCTGAGATACCCTTACTACCCGGGGTCTAAAGGGTTCGAGGATGGAGTTCCCTCACTCACCAGCCACCACAACTTTCGATGTTGCATAGCAACATCCCGCACATCCCGCCTTGATACCGCCGTACTGAACCGGAGGAAACCTTCCTCAGCTCGTTGTGCGACGGAGCGGTCGTGGTTGAGTCGCCCATCCACAGCTGATCTGGCGATGTGATAGATGAGCGCTACCGGATGTACGTCTTGTATCAGACCGTGTTTATCCAAATGTAGGAATGCTTCTGAGGGGACGAAGCCATTTTGACGTACCCCCTCGTGGTATTGTGAATTGGGGTAGTAAGCCCCCGAGATCAGGTTATTGACCGAGTTCATCGCTCTGGCAGTATGACCTCGAATCAACTTCACTAGGAAATTGTCCACTCGTATTAGGTTCGCCCTGTTGTATAAGATCTCATTGGAATAGAATTTTTTGTACTAGGACTCTGGAGTTCGATAAAGGCGAAGGCAAGCCCTAAGACAAGCAATCTCGAACAACCGAATCTTTTCCATCAAGCTTGCAGTCACTTTGAAGCACAGTGGACAGCCATAGGTGAGCGTTGGCGGGATGAGGGCCATGTAGCAGATTACCTTCACCCTCGCATCGAGTTGGCTGTTGCAAAACAGTCTTTTTGTCAGGGCGAAAGCGCCTCGGGCCCTGGCCAGAGCAGCATCTCCATGTTTGTTAAAATATAGATACTGGTCTAGCCAGTTCAACAGGTATCTGACTACAGTCCTTTGCGCCAGTGGTTGCCCGTGTCGTCCAACAATTCTTTTTCGTATCCGCCGAGGCCTTATACAACGGCGTCCTGAACAATATGGTTTCCGTCTTCTGAAACTTGATTTTCAACTTCCATTCATCGCAATCTTTCATGAATGAATTGAAGTCACCCTGCACGAGAATAGTGATGTCCTCGATCTTTTTGCCTGATCTGTACACGATCAAGTCGTCGGCGTACGCAATTACGTGAGGAAGAGAACTTATCAGATCGCTCAAGTAAATGTTGAACAGGATCGGCGAATTAACGGCACCCTGTTGGAGACCATTTTTTACATCAAAAATACATGTGGAGGTTACGTTGCCATTCTTGACTACGAACCGTCTACCGGTAAGCATGTTACACAGTAGGTACAGCAGTGGTTTGCTAATGCCCAGCCTATTGAGCTTGTAAAAAAACCTTCTAACAATATGGTGTCAAAAGCCTTCTCCAGATCAATCAAGCAGGCACCCGTACATTGTTTCTGGCTCTTGTTCCATTGGATATCCGACACCAGTTTCGACGCGGCATGAATAGTGTCATGCCCCGCTTTGAAACCGAATTGGTTATCCGGAATTATATGTTTGTCCTCAGTCCAGTTAATCAGAGCTCTATTTATCACCTTCTCGAATACCGGAGGTTGCACGGATTCGAAGAATCTTTTCCTCGCTTGGATATGGGTTGTACAATCGCAGTTTTCCAATGCTCCGGATAATGTGCATTATTCAAAGCATTGTTAAACAGGATTGTATACATATTAACCACTTCTAGGGGGAGATGTCTTAGCACAATGTTCGAGATCCCATCGACTCCCACTGACTTCTTTTTTATTGATTCGAAGACCGCTTTAAGATCTGTCTTCGAAATGAACGGGGAATGAACCCCTTCGTCTGCGATGACATTATCTGCCATGTTATCATCATTGAAAACGACAAAGCCAGTGTTCTCAGATCTCCATTGTTGCAGATCTTCACGAAGAAGCGTGTTGTTAACCAGTACGCGGTTCTCCAGATCGTGGTTGGGGTGAACACTCTCGTTCACCTTGTACACTTCCTGAAAGACCGCGCCAAGTACTTCCACTTTTTCTTGCGGATCTTCGACCACAAATAAGTTATCGTCAAGTATAGCGTTATCTGGATCAATGCCTTCTGTAGTCAGTATTTGTTCGTTGTCCGTCGTTCTAGGTAGCTTAAGACACGGAAGATCGCTTTCCTTGTTGCTTTTAAAGAATTTGTTTATCTGCGGGAACATGCTCGGTTGAGCGATTTCAGTGTCCTAACTTCCTCGTCTCGTCTGTCCATAAACCGCCTTTTTTGTTGGTGAAGTGCGTCAATTATCGCATTGCGGTTCATGTTCTGGTTGTTTGTGCGTATATACCGAGGTATTGTACTGCCCATCGTTTGTTTTATTGTCTCGTCCAATTGGATTAGATACATGTCAATCTCTTCGTTTGACAAGTTTCTATTGGACGGTATATGGAGCTCATTCGAAGAGTGCTCTCGTCATTTGTATGGAGAAGCGTGTCCATCGTGCCCTACTGTAATTGTTGGGATACGTCTGCACAAACTCTCCTAATTCCGCAATGTCTTTGGGGATCTTGATTTCGGCACTGAGTCCGCAATGGTCACTGAGATACACGAATTTGTTCAAACAGTTTACCGTTTGTGAAGTTGTGTCTGTCAGCTGAAGTCTTGCGTCAAACAGCATGAGTTCCAGATAAGAGCCGCTTCTCGGAAACGAGGAGATCTCTGTTGCTTTCAAATCGAGTCTATACTCGACACTGTGCAAGCAAAACCAGTTGTAAAGCTGGTCCCCTCTATTGTTGGAAATCATGTTTCCCCAATATCCGTGTCGGGCATTTAAGTCCCCGGACAGAATGAAATAATTCTCCTCCGAGTCCAGCCTCAGACATCGAAAGAGTGAATCGAGTTCTGATATCATTGTTCCGGAGTGAGAAGAACCGGAGGAGTAGACCGACACCGCATACAACCTCCTTCCACTGCGGAGTGAAATGCACACGATGCAGGCCTTCGACTCCTGAAACCTTCGTACTTCACTACTATACACTACTTTGTGTTTTATGTTATTTTTAATGAAGATCGCTACACCGCCTCCACCACTGGAATTAGGCCGGTCTCTTCTAATAACATTATAATTACTGTGCTCCAATATGCCTCTCCGAGTTAGATTGGTTTCGCTAATCAGCATCAGCTCTGGGCTTTGATGGTCCAACAATCAGAGTTCGTTTTTTCTATCGATCCCAGTCAGTGAATTTACATTCACTGCAAGGATCTTATAGGAACTCTCCGTCTGCGCAGCCATTAAGACTATTGACGTGCTGGGTTCTGCAGGAGCGCCAGAGTTTGGCCGACCTGCTCTTCTAACCGATCCATACGCAATTGGATGGATTATCGACCGCAGGATCGTGTGCTCTTGGCTCTGAAACTAGCGGCGCTACATTCGGTAGCTCCTTTCCCGTGTTCCTCTGGCCAGACACCATTTGGGCGTAAGACACTTGAGGCGTGACGGTTATGGCTGCCCCGAGTGGATTTTTCACTGGGGGTTGCTTCTGCAGAACCATTTTTTTCTTCCGCTCTTGGAACTTAAGACAACCCCGATAGTTAGCGGTGTGCCCCGCATTCCCGCAGAGTACGCACTTGAGCTGACTTTTGTCAGTTGCTCTTCTTTCCCCAGCGGGCAATCCTCCGGCTTGTGGTTTTCACTCCACTTCACGCATCGAGGGTGCTCCCTCGTGCTATTGCAGTTCGACGCGGCGTGCCCAAACCTTTGGCAGCGAGCGCAATGAAGAATGCCCTCGCCCCTTGTAATGCTTTCCCAGATGCAATGTAGGTAATCTAAGAACTGGATTTTCTTTAAATTACCCGGTTTGCTCGTGGGCGAGAGCTGAACAATGTAGAACGGTAGTTTCCGCCTTTTTTTTGCTGCTGCTTAACTTTTTGTTGCTGGGGTGCTGGCCTCTTTTGTCGCTGAACTGCTGGGAGCTGTTGTTGCTGAACTGTTATCAGCTGTTGTTGCTGGACTGCGGGCGAATTTTGATTCTGCCCTGCATTACTCTTTTTCATTTGTGCTGGCTGTTGTTCTCGCCTTTGTTGTTGTTGGGCCTCCTTCTGCTGGTCCAACGCTTGTCTGGCGAGAGTCATCTCTCTCAGCACTCTTATTTCTTTGAGGGGACGACCGACTCTCTCCTCCATATCCTGCACTTCATTTTCTTTGGAGCGAAGTACTCTCTCCACTTCATCCTCAGTGTCGGAGGCCAACGATTCGAAGCTGTTGCTGCTAATTGCAAACAACCCTTCTCCTCCCTCGGACACATAGCATACCTCCTCCTCTTCCTCTGACTCGGCTGCTGCTGCTTCGGACACCGTCGTCGCTTGCTCTTCCCCCTGCAGCCCCTCAGGAGACGCCTTGGTGTTGCGGCGTTTCGCACATTTTGGAGAAGTTTTCTTCCTCCTCCTCTTCGCAGTGCCTTCTTTTGACACCGTTGGCTGGTGGCCTGATTCTGCCACCGGTTCTTGTTGTTTTTTGCTTCTAAAAGCGTGGACCGGTCGTGGGATTCCATACTCCCACACTCACTCACTTATTACATTATTCTTAAATGTTTTTGTTTTTTGAAAAAAAAAAAGAAGAACAAATTATCTGCCTCTCACTGGGATTCGAAATAGCCCTGTAGAGTCAAGAGCACTGACTCTACGTACTCGGCCAGGTACTCCTTTTCAACACCTTGGGCGCTTACGCACTTTATCACTCCACTACTACCACTTATGGATTTTTTCTCGACACTCTCGAACCGCACTGCACAGAGGTCTGTGAACGACTGATGTTTGGATCTCTGGATATCTATATATCCTCCTGTAAATAGCAGAATTATCTTCTATAGTTTATTTTTTTTATCTTCTTGAGTTTAAGATGGTTCGTAAAAGACGTTCGCGTGTTTTTATAAAATGCTTCATCGCATTCATTGATTACTCTAAGTAGTATTTTCTTTTTCTTTTTATTTAAGTGATCCGTTCGAAGATATTTATTGATCTAATTATTTATTATGGAATCCACGGGTTTTATTTTATTAAAATAATTGATCGTTTTTTCATATTCCTTTTTTTCATTCCTTTCATTTATTTGATTCTCGTTGAGGAGAATAGGTACGATTTTGTCATTCTCGGTGGATATTTTTTTTTTATAATTTATTTGTTCATTATTTGGATTACATTATACTCTTCATTGAAGGTATGTACTTGGAATTCACAATCATTTTTGACTGATAGTGCAAATTTATTTTTTGTACTAACAACATCTTTTGTGACGACTATTTCGGTTTCCTGCTGTTTTTTGCCATTGGCTTAGTAAGCCATTTTGTTTATATGCTTTGTGAATCTTATTCACATGTTTGTCTAGAGTTTTTGTTTCGAAGTTATTCAGCCTATCTTTGTCCTAAGGACGAGTAATAAAACCATGGTGACTAAGTAATAAGTGCTAATTTCATCGAATTTGAATTTAGAACATAGATGATTGTCCTCATATGTATAGGAGAGCGTTCTTTAAACATATTTAAGGCTGTTTCATTATTTTTGGTAATGTCAGACATATTATTCTCTTGAAGAAATTTTTGATTTAGTAATCAAATTGTTTTTTGGATGTTATTATAGTTTTTTTGATATAATTTATATATTTATATTCAAACCTATATTGAGAACCTCTTAGATCTTCGTACAATTGTGTTCTGGCGTCATTTCTTTAAGCAGTTGAAAATAAGTTTAAATTTCTTTTCATTAAATCTATTACATTCATAACTTCTTAAATTGATCGTTTACTTTGTTTTGTAATCTACTACTTTCATTCAGTCATTTGTCAAAGTGTACATACATATGCATACATGGTTGATATCAAGCCAGAGATAACGAATGGATAGAGATATCCATTTTCGGCCATATTTGCCCCTAGTCCACATCGGAGATGTAGTGGTGTTCCCTTGTATTTCACACATCCTTTTAAACAAAACCAAGTATCCGCTACGCAATGACTGCCGATTCGTGAATTTTAGTGGGAATGTCGCAGATCCATCGATTTTAGTGGGAATAAATGGCGACAGATTGCCGAATTTGCCCACGAACACTGTATTTTTGGGCACAGGGTGTTCAAAAATTTACTCGTATTCTTAAGAGCATATACGTATATATATTGTTATATGGAATTTCGTGAATAAAAAAGTAATGCAATGCTTTGTTGTTCTTTCCCCAGTTGATTATGCTTTCAAGATCGGAATTCAGTGTTCTTATCATACGCTGCCGTTCCAATTCTATTGCCAAAAGGCGGGGTCGTGAGTCTTGGAACGAATAGGGTGCTGTCATCAGCGAAGGAATGGATTGGATTAGAAGTAGCAGACAAGAGATCATTTATAAAAATGAGAAAGAGTGTCGGAGACAGAACACCAGCATTTATTTGGTGGATATCAGACTTTAACCCATCCAAAACAACTTGAATTGAACGGTTCGAAAAGTAATTTCTAATCCAAAAAATCGAATTTTGCAGTACGCTCCCGTGCACTAACTTTTAGTAGCAAGATCGAATTTCTTATTTATATATGACATTCTTCAATTCGAGTTGAATACGAATCAATTAGATATTCCGTCTACTCTGAAGCTAGCTAGATTTTAATGTTCTTATCGATTTGTACAGCCTGTTTTTGCCTGTTCGTTTAAATCTGGGTATTAATAAACCTGTTCTACAAAACTCGTTATTCGGCTGGCTTGTCACTGGAAATTGCGCCATCAGCCAAGACAAGCTTCCTATTGTCAAGCAGACTTGTACGTAAATTTTCAATGGAGACCTCGATAAACGTTTACCAACATTTTGGGAACTAGACTATCACATCGACAACGAGAGGTCACTATCGAGAGAAGAATCATCATGTGAACACCATTTTCTTCAGGCTTAAAGTGTCACTTCCTTTTTAAGAAGAAGTATACCTTGTTGGGATGTTCTAAGAACAAGCTGAAAGAGGTCTATATACTCTAGAGACTAGACTTTTGCGCAACTCGAATCTCAAAGGCGAATATAGAGAATTTATTAGCATAGAGCATATGACTACATTATGCCCTCTACAGGACGAAGTCAACGAAGACGTGTACCATTTGCCACATCATGAGGTTTGGAATTTGTCTAGTTCTACGTCTTATTTAAGAGTTGCACTCTACAGGTATAGTCCAATTGAAGCAAGTGGAGAAGTTTTAGTATCTCGGGGTCTTTTTTACGAGTGATGGGAGCAGTAATCCTGAGCTTAGTAGGATTGGCTAATCTGGGTCAATTTTGAACAAGCTTGGTAGATCTGCAATCAGAAAGCCGAGCTTGGTGTCAAAGCCAAGTTAGCGGTTTTCAACTCATTATCTGTTCCAACTCACCTATGGTCATAAAATTTGGGTAATGACCGAAAGACTAAGATTGCGAAGACAAGCTGCTGAGATGAATTATCTCCGTGCTGTTGTGGGAATTACTTGCCACGATAGGGTGAGAAGCACGGCAACATTGAGGAGCTGCTTCTTAAAACGGAGAGGGCTATGCTTCGGTGGTTTGTTCACGTGGTACGAATGCTGCTTTCATCACGACTTCCGAGACGGGCGTTGAATGCGATTACATCAAATAGGCGTCCGCTTGGCAGACCCAGGACGAGATGGTAATAACTCCTAATGAGTAAGAGTCGATGGCGGTCGATCGAGTTACTTGGAGATCTCTCATGTGTGGCTTACCCCCGCGACCACTTAAGTGGAGCATGCAGGTCAAAAGATGACGATGATGATGATGCTGCCTATTTGCGTAGTTTGAAATCTCCGCTTGCCCTTACACATCTCATCTCAATCTTCGTGGGTGATTTGAATCTGTCTACATATCACTTCGATGTCTGCCCGGAATACAAATTGATGATTTTTCCATCTTATCGGTATGCTAAACAAGTCCTGCTGTATTACAGGCCTATGAGCTTTTTTTTCATTTATGCTTAAGCCTGAGCTAGTTTTTGACGACGCATCAAAAACTATGCGTAATTTTGTGGTGGAGCTTTCTGGCCTAACGACGGCTTAATGTGTTTCATTTGTCGGGTCAGTAGAAGAGTTCACTATCTCCATGTGTCCAAGTTTTAAATATTCTTGTAAGATGGCATTGTAATCTTTACGAAATTGCTGAATTCGCCATGTAGTCCCAACAAATGCTTTATCTGGCTCTATTTTTGTGAGTTTGGGCAGTACGATGAAAGACGTCCATTACTTAAATGATGGTGGATGTATTGGTTGAATTTCTGTTTCAACTCTACTGGTGGGAGTTCCTGCTTTTACTGTCCCTAAGTCTGCAACTGACACTGTTGCTGATGAAGGATGACTGTGAACCTTGATCAACTAAAGCTCTTAGATGAAATTCACGACCTTTTCAGTTTGTTTTTATTATTAAAAAGTTGCCAAAATCCCTGTGTCCTCCAAAATTTGCTTCCAAGTGAAGTAGAGTATGGTATTTTTCTCTGCAGATCTGATATGTTATCAATGTGATGCACGATGATATATCCTGGTCTGGCTTGAAGCAATTTCTGCATATTCTTCCCTTTGGAACAATATCTTGTCTCTGTAGCACGAACATGCTCATAAATTTGTTGCAACCAATGCATTCCTTTGCACATCTTGCAATTAGGAGTCATTACAGAATGGTACGCTCTCTTTAGCGGTCGTGTTCCTGCTTTATTCTGAAATCTTGATAGCCTTTGATCTCTATGATGATTTCCTCTTGCGTTTCTTTCTTGAAAATTTTCCAATGCGTGAGATTTGTTCTCCAAAAACTTAAGGAATTCGTCAAGCGTTTGCATAAGCTTTTTTTGTTTCGTTGTCTAATTTTTGGGAAACTATGAAGACAATCATTGGATCCCAACTTCCGATATCGATGTTTAATCCTTCTAGTGCGTTGACGCATTCCAATGTTCTGTCATGCAGTTGTTAAAGTTGTCCAGTCGATTCATGGGCAATTTCGCTTTGATTGAGTATTGCCTGAATTTATATATTTTCTATTTGCCTAGAATATCTATTTAATATTTTTGTATTTGTTTATCAGCATCTCCCTCGCTGTTAGATAGGTGAGGTTTGTCTTCAGGTCATACAATTGTTGTGCATAACCCAGTTGTTCGTTTTTTGATTGTTTGCTCGAACAAATCTATGAATGACATTGTAAGTTTAATTGCGGGAAGCTTAATATCAATGTGTAATGTCCCATTTAGCAGCTCTGTGTTCTTGACATCCCAAATTTGATGAAATGCCGTCGGTCGTCAGCTGATTGGGGTCTGTTGATTTTCCGTCGGCGTTTTGTGATGCATTTCGTGATGTCTTAGATGAATGCATGTTGCGTTCAACATCCTGCGGGCTACCGGGAAAGAACTAGGACATCAGGGTAATTGTCCCGCTGTAGCTGGTAGAGATCCTGGACTTATGATGTGTGACCGGTGTATGCCTAAAAAGAAAAAAGGTGTAGGTATGGTGAACTGTGTGTGGCAATGATGAGTTATATTATGTATGTTATGTTGTTAGATTATGAAAAATTAATGATTATATTTGTGTGTGTGTGTATGTGTTGGTCTGTGAACTCGGCTACTTCACCATAGGCAGAAGGCTAAGTTTGGCTATTGGTCGTCGAAACGAAGATGTTGCAGTTCTAACTGTTACGACTCGAATTTTTCCGTCTGCTACTGAGTGTGTGCGTGATTCTGCCAGACGCCAAAGAGTGGGGGGGGGCGTTTGTTCTTCAGGCAGAAGCACTAGCTGTCCCACCTTGAGATCGTTGTTTGGCGTTAACCATTTTGGACGACGTTGTAATCGGGCCAAATATTCAGACTTCAACTTTTTCAAATATCTTGGTGGATTTTCTGCAGCAGCTGCCATCTTTTCAAATGAGACTTCTTCATTTCAGTAAAGTCCCTTTCCGGTACGGTGTGTAGTGCTGCTCCAATTAGAAAATGTCCTGGTGTTAGGATCTAGAGATCATCAGGATCTTCCGTTAAAGGACAAAGTGGACGAGAATTCATACAAGCCTCGACTTGCGCCAGTACAGTTGCATATTCTTCGAACGTAAGACTGTAGTGTCCGATTACCCTCTTCAGGTGGTGCTTCATAGACTTCACACCCGCCTCCCAGAGCCCACCGAAATACGGAGTGGCAGGAGGGTTGAAATGCCATTGGGTTCCATTGGCTTGGTGTGTCTTATGCAATATCGTCCGACCATTGCGTTGGCATGAATGACCTTTCCGCTTCCATAAGATTTGCGGCTCCCTTGAAATTCGTTCCGCAGTGGCTGTAAAGATTTGTACAAATGCCACGGCGAGCGGTGAAACGTTTAAACGCTGCGAGGAATGCTGATGTGGTGTAGTCGCTGACTAACTCCAGGTAAACTGCTTACGTGCAGAAACAGACAAAAATCGCGATGTACGCTTTTGTAACCTTGTTGCACCGACCTTTCCACGCTTTTAGTTGCATAGGACCAACATAGTCAACTCCTGACGGTTGAAACGGGCGGGCTTGGTTCACTCGTAAAGCTGGCAGATTTCCAATCAGTTGCTGCATCTCTGTTGCACTGAACCTGAAGCATTTTGGACATTTGTGTGTTTTACAGCAGATTTCAAGTGCAAAATCCAATACTCCGACCGAAGTATAGCCATCATTATTGTTGAGTAGAGATCAGATTTGTTGACCGCCATAAAAAGTTTTTAAATGCTCATCGTGGACAATGAGCTTCGTTAGAATGTTGGTTGAAAATAACTCAGCATTTTTCAACCGACCTCCAACTCGTAGAACACCATTTTCATCCATAATTGGTGAAAGTCTTGCAATTTTGCTTCTCCGAGGTATGCTTTCCTTGTTGCTTAACTTTTCTACTTCTTCAGGAAAATACTCCTGCTGAACAAGGCAATCAGACGCCATTGAGCTATCTCATCGGCTGAAAGTGGTCCAACCAGCGGGTTTTGCAACTTTTATTTTCAAATTAGTGAGGAATCGACGCCAATATGCCACAACTCGATGCAATCGGTTAAGAAACGAAAAGCGGTTGAACAGAAGAATGTAGTGAAGTGAACGCAGAGCTGAAAAAGATTTATTATGGGGTACCCAGATGCGATCAACTTACGTTTTAGTTTCAAGATTCGTAGGCGTGATGTCCACGGACACCTTTTGGGTTGCGTCAAATGATTTTAAGAACGCGGGTCCATACCACCATTGAGTATTCTGCACCAGATCACTCACGCTGACACCTCTGGATGCAAGGTCCGCTGGGTTTTCCTTGGATGGCAGGTAATTCCAGCAGTTAAAATCGGTGAGTTCTTGAATTTCTGCCACTCTGTTGGCAACGAACGTTGTTCTAATGTATGGTGCGCTATGAATCCATGCCAATGTGATTTGAGAATCACACCACAGGAACCTTTTTGCTGAGTGAAGCTCCATCGTGTCCACAGTGGCCATCAACAGCTTTGCCAACAACAGGGCTCCACATAGTTCCAAGCGGGCTAAGGACTTACTTTTGAGCGGCGCCACCCTAGCTTTTGCTGCAATGAGGTGTATAAGTGTATCCTTCCCCGTTGTGACTCGGAAATATATTGTTGATAAGATTTATCAAGCGGGGAAACTCGTTGGCCGCTAAAAGACTTAGTTCCGCTCAAATTTTTGCCACGAAGAAAGAATTGTTGGTGGGAGCTCAGCATCCCATATGTTTTGTTGCTTCCATATATCTTGCATCATTATTTTCCCAACGATGACGCAAGGTGCTAACCATTCCATTGGATCATAAACGCGAACTAGATCTGATAAGATCATTTGCTTTGTGATGCTCTTGGTTTCTGGGATTGGAAAAACTCCCCTTTTCAACATGCTTATGAGCTGGTCTCGCATCGTTTACGCTTCCGTTAGTGAATTTGCACCGTACATAACGTCATCGACATAGAAATTTCGCATGGCTATGGTTGATGCTAGAGGGAAGTCACCTCGCTCATCAGCCGCAAGTTGTTGAAGCGTGGGAATCGCTAAGTATGGTGCGGCGGAAGTACCGAATGTCACCGTATTAAGCCGATATGTTTTGATTTCCTCGCCCCCTTTATCACGCCATAATACCAGTTGATATAAAGAATCGAGAGGGGTAACCCAAATTTGACGGTACATTTTGGTTATATCTGCTGTAAATGCAACTTTAAACTTCCTGAATCTTGCGATGTGATCAAAAATGTCGTCTTGCAATCGAGGTCCAACAAGCAGATGATCGTTGAGCGACGACCCGTCTGACGTTTTGCAAGACGCGTCAAAGATAATTCGCAGCTTTGTTGTTGAGCTGGACCCCTTTAATATCGCCACTGGTTCGCCTTTTCTTACGCCGTCAAGTATAATTGATGGGTAAACATCACTTCCCAGTAACACATCAATTCGGTTAGGCTTGTTGAACTTTGGATCAGCAAGTTCTATATTGCGGAGATGATTCCAATCAGACTGAAGTACCTTGGTTGTGGGAAGGACGGCTGTAAGTTTGTTGAGAACTAAAGCGCTAATTTGAAGACTGAAGTCCTTATTTACAGTGGATAAGATTGTGAAAATTACTTTCCACTGTGAACTATTGGCATTAGTTTCTCCAACGCCAATTATGTTCACGCGGTTTCTTTCCTTTTTCAGCCTTAGAAGTTGAGTAGCAGCCTCTGTAATAAAGGAAGCCTGTGACCTAGGATCGATCAACGCTCGCAGCAGTAACGGTTGGCCAGCAGGTGTAATAACCTGTGTTTCTTGACAAACTCCTGTCTTTTTGTGACGTTGAGAGCTTTGAATTTGAAGCAAATTTGGATCGAGCGTAAGCCGTGACATAGCGAACACTAACTTGTAACTGTAGAGTTATGCACCCGAACCGAATTTGGAGATTTTTTTTGTTTATGGTAATTGACACCAGATGAGGACTGTCCAATGATATGTGCTTCCCATGAAAATGAGTACATCCTCCCAATACTCTACAGCTACACCAATATTCTTGATTGACTGCCTTGCTTCGTTTGTCGTGTCAACTAACAGTTTAAGATCTTCGGATGATTCTGCAACAAGCTGAGGTTGATCGAAGAGGAGTTTGAACTGATTATATTTTGAACTGATTTAACAGACGAATATTTTGATATCTCTTCACGAGCAACGCCCAAGCAGATTCGAAATTTGAATCGGTGTTTCTCAGAAGTCGAGCTGCTTCACCCGTAAGATTGCCTTTTAAATATTGCAACTTATGAGCATCAGATATTGACGCGTTCTTGTTGACCATCGCTTCAAACAAATTCTTAAACTCTGGCCACATGTTTAAAGAACCGTCAAACGTGGGGATTTTAATTGCAGGGAGCTTAAGTTCTATGCGTTTGAAACGCATAGTGATCTGTTAAGGTCAATTTGACTTTCAGTTGTTGCCAACTGTTCCTTTAATTCACAGGAATAATCAAAGAATAGTTCCTTCAGTTTGTGAAAGGTGAGAGCATATAATATATATATATATATAATTATATATATTTTTATATATAATAATAATTCACCTTAATTTCTTCGGTAGGAGCCTCAACAATTTTCTGATGAAGAACCTTGCCCTCGTCGAAGGATGCCTCCAAATCAGCCAACCGCGCCTCATACAAATGCACCGATTTCTTTTTGACATCTAAGTTAGAATACGCTTTGTAATCATCGGCGATATTTCGAGAAATCGTCTGCACTGCATCGATTAAATTTGGAAGCTTTGATTTGCTTTGATCATGATGTGTACGAAAATGATTAATTATCCCTCCCCGAACACACAACACACAAGTTAATTTATTATGATCAAATATGATCAGTGAATTAAGGTAAGAAGTATTATAATAAGGTTGCTCCCTCGCTGTACTATCTCGGGAAGTTGCTTTGCTCTGGCTGCGGAAATGAACTCGGCGTGCAGTTTGTCTGAATGAGAATAAGTAATGAATGAAGAAGTTTTTCTTCAAGCTTCGGACGGGACGGTTCTCCTAAGAAAAGATTATAACAATAAAGTGCTCTTAAGAATTTACTTTATGTGTTTTCCTTCGGTTGCATTTTTCAAAAGATTAACGAAACAGGTAACTGGCGCAGTCGGTTGTTTATTTTTCCAAAGAAAATCAAATAAGTGACCCGAAAAATAAAATCAAATAAGTGATCGAAAACCCGGATGAAAGACAAATTGAATAATATATTCGGCCGTAATTTGGACAGTGTTTCTAATAGTGATAGTGAAAAAACAAACTGTGAAGAAATGACAAATGAACACGATCTAGCACTTTTGTTGCAAACAATGAAAGAACAACAGGATCAAATTGCTCAATTGCAAATCCAGCTGAATCAACATTTGCGACAACCAAATTTGGCACAAGAACAACCACAACTTCCAAATGATGTCAGCGGAACAGGGCCTCAACCATTTCCGCAACATGAAGCCTTTTAACGGCAAAGACGATTTCAAGCTAATGGAATTCATCAACTCGGTTAACAATGAAGTATCACTCCGTAACTGCCAACCACTCAAACAGTATGCTATCAGCATAGTATTGAATGAAAAAATCCAGGGAGAAGCTAAACGCTGCGTTCAACGACTTGGAGATGATATATCTTTGGAAACAGCACAAACCGAATTCAAACTACACTTCAGACCTCGGACAATGCTGAGCTGATAAATAAAAGCCGCAACATTAAGGTAGTAACATTAAGAGAATTATTTAATAAGGTTAGGTCAGATAGTTATGAATTAAATGAATTATATAGTTTTGAAGATGAAAAAAATAGACCTGTTATATATACGCCTGAAAACAATGATAGGTATCTTGTAGGCATTGTAAGGGAAAAACTAGACAACTTAGTCCGTGGTAATGTAGGCAAAAATGATATTTACAATTAATTATACAAATGTAATTTACATTTGCTGAGTTAAGATTATTAGATGATGAAAAAGCAATTGATATTGCGCACCGAAAACAGAACAATTTTAGAGATTTTAGTCGACACAATAAGTACAGACAAAACGACAACAATAACTCGGAGACCGTAGAGCATTCAGCCAAAAATAGGAGTAATCAATTCAATTTAAGAAATAATACCGAAAATAATAGCTTTAGTCGTAGAAATATAAATAATGTCGTGAAAGTAATCAAGTGAGAAGTAATTATTCAGCTTATTCTGGCAGATTCCGTAATCAGGCCAATAAATCTGGTTCTGGGCTTACGAGAACTGTGAAAAATTTCGTACACAGTGGTGAACCAATGGAAATAGGAAACATTAGGGAAAATGGAAATTTTACAAAAAAGCCTCAGAAACGAAATTACCAATAGCAACACTTTGATAACTATTGCTAACCAAAAAATTAAATGTTTGATTGACACCGTGTCAGAAACAAATATAATAAAACCTAATTTCATTCAAAACTATCCTCGAACTGAAAGATTCCATATTCTATACCACAATCAATGGCACTTATGTATTCGACCATACGAATACATAAGAATACCACTTCTAAAAGAATTTCTAAGTAAAGGAACTGTGGCATGGAAAGTGCTTGCATATCACAGTAACAATTATGATGCAATTATTGGTCAGATCATAATAATACCTTTAGAAGTGAAGATAGATATAGGAGAAAGGCATTTAGAAGTGAAAGGAAATAAAATTATCTTTATCTATTATCCATTCGAAATAAATAGTATCAACAAATTTTAAGTAAATGAAAGAAGTACTATTAGTTCTCTAAATCTGAATCATTTAAATGATCAAGAAAGGAAACTAATTAAAAATCTACTATACGACTACCAGGAGCTCTTTTTCAAAGAGGGTGACCAATTAACATGTTCACATTAAGTAGAACATGAAATCTTCACCACAGTCAGCAATCCCATCTTTTCCAAAATATATCGTTATCCTCAGGCACATGAAAAGGAAATAGACAAACAAATATCAGAAATGATTTCCCAATGAATAATTAAAGAAAGCTGTTCTCCTTACAATTCCCCTCTTTGGATTGTTCCAAAGAAGTCGGATAATTCTGGACAAAAAAATGGCGCATAGTTATCGACTATAGTAAACTCAATGAAGTTACGACAGATGATAAATCCCCAATTCCCAATATGGAAAACATATTGGACAAATTGGGAAAATCCCAACATTTTACGACGTTGGATCTGGCGAAAGGGTTTCACCAGATCCTTGTTAAGCCAAAAGATCAAAAGAAAACTCCAAATAGGCACTATGAGTACGTAAGGATGCCATTCGGGCTTAAAAATGCCCCAGCAACGTTCCAAAGGCTCATTAATTCTATCCTCAGAGAATTTATCAATACAATTTGTGTCGTCTACTTAGATGACATTTTAGTTTTAAGTACGTCTTTAGAGGAACACATCAATAGTATCCGAAAAATATTCAGTAGGTTAAGGGAGGCAAGTTAAAAATACAAATTGACAAATGCAATTTCCTTTCTAAAGAAACGGAGCATTTGGGTCATATTTTGACACCCGAAGGTGTACGACCGAATCCCGCAAAAGTAGAAGTCATCCAAAATTTAAAGCTTTCAAAAACCCAGAAACAGATTAAATCGTTTCTAGGAATAACGGGGTACTACAGAAAATTTATAAGAAATTACGCAACAATTGCCCATACCTCAACAAAATACCTGAAAAAGAATGTCCGAGTAAACACAAATGATCCAAATTGTATCGCTGGTTTTGAAAAATTGAAGCAACTGAAAACCAACCATCCGATCCTTAGATACCCTGACTTTTCAAAACAATTCGAACTTATTACTGATGTCAGCAATGTTGCAATTGGAGCAGTTTTGACCCAGGACGGTCACCCCATTTCTTATGCCAATTACTCAAGAATTGACAAAGAGTTGCTGGCTATAGCTTGGGGAGTTAGATATTCTAGACCGTATCTGTTCGGAAAAACGTTCGAATTGCAGACGGATCATCAGCCAATTAAATGGCTGCATTCCAAATATACAGGAAAAGATATTATTCCCCGTCTTCAGAGGTGGCTCTTCAATTAGGAGAATACAACATTAAGATACGTAGATTATATTAAGGGGAAGGATAACGTGTTTGCTCATTTTTTAAGCCGAATATATGTAGATAGTAAGGAAATCAATGCAATTACTGAGAACGAGCAAAATGATAATGAAGAAATCACTGTTGCAAACTTGAACACAAATAACGAAGTACTGAACGAAGTGTTAAACGAACAACCTGAAAAAAGTAGTAATTTAGAAAAAGACCAAAAAGGTAGCGAATCAATGGATGCACAGACTATTCATTCACAGGAACAAAATTTAGAGGATCACATCCCTATCTTAAGTACGGTCGTTAATAGATTCAAGACACAGATTATACTCTTAGAATGTAAAAAACAAGAGTTTGAAAATGTATTTAAGAATGTTCGTCTTTACATTGACGAAAACGATTTATCCGAAGATAAGGTCAGTGATATTCTAAGAAGGCATTTGAAAAAAGGTAAAAAAGGAATTTATTCTTATTTAGATGATAGTGAATATAATCAATTCCAACAGAGAGTTATTGAAATATTTCCTAATAGAAAACTTTTTAAATTCGTGAAATGTAGTTACCTAGCTAAGGACCTAGAAAATGAAGAAATTCTGAAGAAACAAATTGCATTATTCCATAAGAATGAGGTAGGATATTCTGGAATAATACCAACATACGAGGGAATAGAGAGAAAAGTATATCACCCCAATCTTAGAGTAATAATACATCAGCTAATTAATAACTGCGAGACTTGTTCGTCTGCTAAATATGGCAGACACCCTATAGGAAAGAAATTTATTCTTACAGAAACTCCCTCAACTATTAACGAAGTTGTCCATGTAGACGTTTATGTCAACAGTAAACATTCTTTCATAGTTTTTATAGAAAAGTTTTTTAAAATTTGCAATAACATTTTTCTTAGAAGACAGAAATAGTCTAACAATAGTGGATAAATTAAAACAATATATTGCAATTAAAGGCAAAGTAGGAAAGTTAATTTTTGACGACGAATTTAAATCGAATAACGTAGTAGCATTTTGTAAAAAAGAAAATATAGAAGAATCCCATATTACAAAACCAAATAATCACACTGGAAATTCCGACGTAGAAAGGCTGAACAACACACTAACCCAAAAAATTAGAGCTTTAAATCTCGAAAAAAAAACAACCTATCAAAACACAGATGCTGAACGCAGTAATCTTATACAATAATACATACCATTCCACTATAAAATTAACCTCTTCTGAAGTAAATTAACATAAAGTTGATTTCATGTTAATAAAACAAAGAATAAACAAAACGAAAGCACATACAATAGAAAAAAGAAACATATACCGCGAAGATTATGAAGAAAAAATAACTTCAGGATATATCAAAAACTACAAATCTCTTCGTCACAAAGAAAAGCCCAAATTTAGGAAATACAATCTCACTAATGTACACGAAAATAACATAAAACGTCCATTTAAATTCACACTTCTCATGTTGATACTTATAATGTTGACAACCTCGGTAACACAAACGGCTCTGACAATTGAGAAAATTACTACGGACATCGGTTACGCAGAAATTAGAATGGATGAGTAAATAAGTTCGATATAATATTGCACATAGTTAATACAACAGAAATTGTAAATATTCTAGATAGTTTAGAAATTAGTATTGAAAATTCAAATGCAGTAAGAAAAGATTTTTTAAATGAGGAAATAACTTCCCTTAGAAATAAGGTACAAACTCTTTCAGAAATAAGAGAGGATTAATAAACATTGTTGGGAAAGGACTAAAGTGGCTCTTCGGAACTCTAGACGAAGACGACAAGACCGACACAGAAAAACAGCTGATCTACGACAACACCAATGACGAAGTTAGTAGTACTCTTAACCAGCAAGTAAAAATAAATGAAAATTTTAACAATTCATTGATAATACTAAAGAAACTTTTGGAATCAGATAGAAACAAAATTTTGAAAAAAAATTAATGAAAATGAACATTTTCAGAGTTTCTTGAACAACAAATGCGAATAAACTTACTTAGAGAAAAAGTGGATCAAATTCAAGACAATGTACTTTTGGCAAGATTGGGAATGATCCACCCAAGTATATTGAGTAATCAAGACATAAATGAATACCGAATTGACCTAATGAAACTTAGCAACATGAAAGTAGGAATAGCGAAATTTGAGAGTGATGTTATAATTTTTGCCATAAAAATACCTACATCCACAATAAAATCAGATGTACAATTATGGGTACCAATAGTTAATTCACATAATAAGAATTGGAATATGTTGTCAAAATAAATAATAAAACCTACAATTTTCAAAATAACTTAAGCCTGCAAGAACTAAAACCAAGCAAAAATTGCATTTGTAAAAAGAATTGTAATTAGTCAGTAACTTTGAAAAAGAAATATTAACACTTCATTATGATCTTCTTTTGAATAATATAAAAATCGAAACTTTTCAAAGCGATTGTGATGAAATGGAAATTATTTGATACATTTTTTTAATTGTTCAGTAAAGATTGGTAGTAAGAAATTGAAGAGTAAAGTGTCCAAGACTGTTGAAAAATGTTGTATGTCAAACTATGAAAACTTAATAACAAGCAATGATTCTTTAACATTCGAAGACCTGACTTTCCATCAAGTCAATAATATAAAAGAAATACACAACCTTAGAAAACATAGTATTATAAATTAAGCAACAGGAAGCTCAAGCATTGTGATTATTATATTAATTGCAGTATATTGTAAGCAAAAAAAAAAAATCAATTTAAAAATTGTTAACAGAATTCAAGAGAATCCTGAGTTAAGTGAGGGAGGAGTTACGTTCCCACACTTCACGAAATCGAAGTTTGGACGAAATAATGTCCATATGATACTTCAGCCAAACTGTCCCAGACCTAAAGTCATCAAATTTGTTGAAGACTTACACCGTTCACGACTCAGTCTGGCCGCGCAAATGAACTCGGTGTGTGAAACACCTGAGTAAGCAATTTCCGCAGTTTGTTTGTCTGAAAAAGAATAAGTAATGAAGAAGTTTTTCTTCAAGCTTCGGACGGGACGGTCTCCTAAGAGAAGATAATAACAATGAAGTGCTCTTAAGAACTTACCTTATGTGTTTTTCTTCGGTTTCATTTGTCAAAAGATTAACGAAACAAGTAACTCACGCGTAACCGCAGCACAAACCGATTGTCTTTGGGGATTGGTTTTCACACTCGCGTTCACTTTCTGCCTTGCAATTCCTTTAAGGATCCTTTTAATGTCCTTAATACAATCCGGCTCGAAGGACCAATGTTTTGTCGCAAGGACAGTTGGCAAAAAAAATGTGCAGCTTAAAGATCGAAACCGATAGTTTAAGTTAGGCTTGCCGGAGGCGGAACAACAAAAGGTTGAAGTAAAACCGTGAAGTAAAAAACCTTTTTTTTTCTATGAATTCTATTTGATTGAAGATGTGTATTGATTTAGCTCTACCATGGGAATGAATGCATCATCAGGGTCATTGCCTTCAGGAAATCTCTCGTCCGTTTTTTTCCTTGGTCTATTGCTAGTCCAGCTACATAGCTTTCTTGCATAATTCGCCACCCTGCACCTCCCGGTTCCCTTGAAGTAGCCAGACTATCACTGCATACGCGCACACCAAAATACCATGCATGTGTGAAAAAATACGTCGCAGCGTGGGGGGAGCCAGGGGTCGGTCGTGAAGCAGCTAGAAGCAGCATTCAGTGCATACATACACACATCAAGCACATCACATCGTGGGAGTACCCATTGTCACTCACGATGTAGATCATTTTCTGATCTCCCAAATTTGATGAATTGCCATCGGTCGTCAGCTGACTGGGGTCTGCTGATTTTCCGTCGGTGTTTTCTGATGCATTTCGTGATGTCAAATTTTCGTAGATGAATGCATGTTGCGTGCCATGATGTCATTATGGGTTTTGTTGATTATTTCCCATAGGTTGGATAGGATAATTTTTTGTTTAAAATTTCGTTTAATTTAATATGGCTTTGTTCCTTGACCTTTTTCATTCGCTCGATCGACCTGAGCATCTTGTCGTTTTCGGCTTCTCATTTGTTCGTTATCTTGGCCACTAGTATTGTCCATTGTACTTTCCTAGACAATGTCCGCTACCTTTCGCACTTTCTTCTTCTTCCAATGCGCTTAATATTGCCTTCTTCGCTTTAGCTTCCAGCATATTATCATGGACTTTATCAAAGTACTTCGTTTGCACGAACAAGTGACTTCCGATGTAGTCCCTTAGCGATTTTATTGCGCTGCCTCGTTCTTCAAATTCATTCCAATGAAATGTTAGATCATCCAATCGTCTTTCTGACCTTTGGCTCATTTGTGTACCTTTCGGATACTTTCATTATCCATTCCACCGTCTGCCATTGCTTTTTCCACTAAGTCGTCTAGGCTTTTTCCATTTTCAAATCGTTATCTCTCGTATATATTTACTTCGTCCGTACTTCTTGATTTATAAAAAAAAAAACACTTTTTTCGATGATAGTCTCCAAATATTTACTCGTTTCTACATCACTTCACTCATTCTATACTTAGTTCGAAGGACCAGAATGTTGGATTTGAACTATTGCCACCTTACAACTTATAGGGGGAAAGTAATAGAGCAAACCAAAGTAAATAATACAACGCGTATCGTGTTTGAGTTAGTTGCTCGCACTCGCCTCATATTCTGTTCTGACCTCATATTTTTTGTTCTGACTGACCCGGCGTATGGGTCGTCGACTAACCTGGAGTCTACATTGCAACTACAGCAACTGACAGCATTGGCGCATGTTGACAGAGAGAAATTGAAGCGTAGGCAACCGAACGATTGGAAGCATGTACAATTCGCATACGTTGACAAACTTCACACTGACTAATGATTATTTGAATGGGTTCAAAAAGTTTCGGCAAAACATATTCAATTTTTATTTTTTTTCGGAGTGTTTACTCTGTTTATTCAGAAGACCTGAAGGAAAATGAGCTGCCTGTATCTCCCACCACTTCAGCACCGAAAATCTGAAACCTGATCCGAGCAAAGGAGGGACAATGACAGAGAAAGTGCTCTGCAGTGTCGTCGTCCTCTCCACAGCATACGCTGAGGGTTTCATCGCTTAAACAAAGCACGTTTAGATGTTTGGCGATGTCGTAGTGTCTCCTTTGTACGCCTGTATGTTGTCTCCAGTCTTTTCCGGCAAGAGATACCAAGAATGCCGCGGATTTCTTAAAGAAGTTTGGGAGCATGCGCTTGGTCTGTCTGCATCCCGGAGAGTCATGCCACCTCCGATTGTGCTCTCGAGAGGCCCAACCATGGCTGTAAGTTTTAGAGAATGTCTCCTCTGATTCTTGTCTAGCAAGTTTATCGACGATCTCATTTACAGCGATCCCGGGGTGACCCGGGACCGAGACATGTGTGTGAATTATGATTGCCGATCAAATTTAGAGAGAACTTACATTCCTGCACTTTTCTGGAAGTGGTTAAAGGAGCAAGGCCTTAAGTACAGCTTGACTGTAACTACAGACACAGATACTTTTCCCCTTCCACCTGTTCTTCACAATATAGTTCGTGGCCATAAGGATCGCAAATTTACCTAATGGGGTATACAGTAAAATGTTGTTGCTCTCGACAAAGGCATCGACGCAAGATCCTTCATTGGTTATGGATCCATCCGTAATGATTCGATTACATACCTTTTCTGGCTAAAATTTTGGCCAGAGCCAGTCTTGAGCGTAGGGAAAGTCGACTTTGTATGTGCACCACAAATGAAGTACTGGTGTCCGTGCGTCAGACGGTATATCCAAGGGTCAAACGAAATGGTCTGAATATCAATGGCCTTTTCATAGTCGTATAAATCCAGATGAATCTATTTTGATGATGGACCCCAAGGCTTACCGAGAATCCCCTTATACTGCCAGAAAACTGAGAGCGCCTTGGCGATTCTCGACTCGATGTGTTTTTTCCACAGAAGTTTTCTATCTAGAGTAACACCCAGATATTTTGTTTTATCGGAGAAAGGGATGGTGACGCCTTTTAGTTTCAGTTGAGTCAGACCAGCCAATTTCCTCCTCCCCGTGAAGAGAACAATTACTGTTTTAAGAGGGTTAACTGAAAGCATATTCCTGATTGACCAGTCGTCGATCACGTACTATTTTGAGCACACATCAACTTTCCGGGGAGACTTGGGTAGAGACAGTACGGCTACGTCATCAGTATAAGACTCGGCGCAGATGTTAAAGCCTACCTTCCCCCCTTGCCAACGAGATTTTGATTTTGATTTCTGCGCTCATAAGCATGTTGCATCTGAGACTGAGGATGTAGTTTTAAAGCAATTTTTGCGCACGAGTTATAATTTTGCTTCAAACACAACCGATTTGTTTGAAGTCTCATGCCCACGTCCACGCATCTTTATTTCTATATTAATTATTTCTGAAAATTATATATTATATATTTAAGGTCAAGGCATTCTGTTTTTCTGGGTTGGTGTTTTCGCTGGGTTTCGAATGACAACACAACTGGCAAGTGACCTACATTTGCGTTACTCGAAAGCTATTAACAGTTGAATGCTGTTGGACACTTTATTGCTTATTGGTTGCGAAGCAACACAAATGTTCCCTCAGCAAGTTTGTTGACTTGCATTTCATTTATTTATAAATTGGGGATCATATTTCATTATTGTAACATAAAATATTAATTGAACAATTATTTATATTTATTACATAATTTCCATTTAGCTTAAGTTTTTGATCGTCACAACAATTTATTACAATTTCATTGCGAACAATTTTACAAATGACGATATGTTCATCAATTTTTATTACTTCACTTTCATTATTATATCTATAGTTACATTCAAGTTTTGTTAAATAGTTGTTAGTTAGATGTAAATCCTTAAAGTAAATGCTATTTGGATTATATTCAAGCTTGGCGTCATATTTTTTTTTTTTTTTTTTCTATTTTATTAAATTTAACTTACATGCTAGACAAGAGAACTTAAAACTAGCTCAACTAACTTAACAATTCATAAATTGTTCTTAATTCTAACTTACTGACCCTATGCGGGTACTCTAAGCTAATCTAATCTACTTTATTAATGTGCCTTTCGGCTTAATCTACTTGTTTTTTTCAGTCTTTAGTGACAAGTTTCATTTATTTATTACTTATTTATTTGCCAAGAAAACTTATAAAAAACTTGGCTAAACTTAGCTTAACTACTTAACCTACCTTCTACTAACTTACCCTAACATAAAACTTTGGACTATCTTAACTATGTCCGTAACAGTACGGACGCGTGCACCAGGGCGTATATGTTATGTATATGCTTAACATATATAATGTATACGCCGTGGTGCACATTTTTTTGGGTTTTTGTTTTATATTTTTTTTTTTTTTTTGATTTTTTTTTGTTTTATAATTTTTTTTCCCTTAATAACTACCTTAAGACCTATGTAAGTTGGCCACCATGGTCAACTACCGGATCGTTTAAAAAGGCCAGCGGTGGAGGAGATTGATTTTAGTGTAACCACCAGTAAAATTGCCGATCTTTGGCAGTCTGCTTCCTATCTCGAGCGGGGATCGCTCGGCTGAACCGAAGAAGATCCTCGTGGGTGCGGGCGACATCCGGTTCGTATTGGAGTCGTGTTTGGCGTACGACATGGAAGATTACAGGGCGTCCGTCTGTATCCTGTATTAGGCCAATCATGTCTAAATAGAGGAATGCTTCGGGAGGAATAAAGCCGTTAAGGCGCACCCTTTCATGGTACATAATATTGGGGTAGTAAGCCCCGAAGATCAGACTGTTGGAAGAAGTCATAGCTCGTGCAATGTGCCTTCTGATCAGCTTAATAATAAAATTATCTATCCTGTTTGCCTCGTTGTACAGGACCTCGTTAGGATAGTACATATTGTACTCAGATTCGGGTGTACGATACAACCGGAGACAGGACCGAAGACACTGTCTCTCGAACAACCTCATCTTTTCCATCTGGGAAGGACTCACGTTGAACCACAACGGACAACCGTACGCCATAATTGGCCTGATGAGGGCCATGTAGCAGATTACCTTCACCCTGGCATCAAGTTGGCTGCTGTAAAACAACCTCCTTGCCGCAGCAAAGGCCTTTCTGGCTTTCGTCAGAGCAATATCTATATGTTTGTCAAAATAGTGATATTGATCCAGCCAAATGCCAAGATATCTAACCACACTTTTCACAGCAAACGTCTGTCCTTGCGGGTCACCTATGCCGAATGTGCGCCAGTTTAAGCGAATATCCCGCGACGCAATGTACAACGGGGTCCTGAAAAGGGTAGTTTCGCACTTCAGGAAGTTGATAACCAACTTCCAGTCGTTGCAAAATCGCTGAATTTTCTCGAAGTCACGCTGCAACAAGATATTTATTACCTCGACCTTCGGACCTGATCTGTACGCTACTAGGTCGTCGGCGTACGCAATTAAGTGCGGCATGGAACCTATAAGTTCTGCAGTGAATATTGAAAACAAGATCGGCGAACCAATCGCCCCCTGTTGTAGACCATTTTTAATGTCAAAGACCGTAGTGGAGGTTACGTCGCCACTTTTCACGACGAACTTTCTACCTGTTATCATGTATAGCAGTGGTTTACTTATTCCGAGCCTGACTAACTTGAAGAAGAGGCCCTCCAACCAAACGGTGTCGAACGCTTTCTCCAGATCAATCAGACAGGTACCCGTGCACTGATTTTTGTTTTTGTTCCACTGAATGTCGGAAACCAGCTTTGACGCGGCATGTATGGTATCATGGCCCGCACTGAATCCGAACTGGTTATCCGGTATGATTTTAATTTCATCAACCCATTGCTGCAGAACTTGAATGACGATCTCTTCAAAAACCTTGCTTATGCAAGGAAGAAGACTGATCGACCGGAGATTTTCGGACTGGACTTGTCTTTGTCCCGTTTAGGGATCAGTTGCACTACAGCTGTTTTCCAGTGCGAAGGGTAATATGCATTACTCAGCGCATTGTTGAACAACGTTGTGTAAATTTGGACTGCTGCTGGGGGAAGGTGGCGAAGCACAATATTTGATATTCCATCGATTCCCGCTGACTTTTTCTTCTTCATCGAGTTAAAGATACTCTGGAGATCTTCTTGCGAAATCAAGATGTGATTTCTATCATTGGCGACGGCATTATGTCATTATCGTCACTGAACCTAGTGAATCCTGGATTGTCGGATCTCCATTGATTTATCTCTTTGCGGAGATAGAAGTGGTTTAGCAGGGCCCTGTTTTCCAGGTCGTGATTCGGCCTACTAACTAAGTTGACCGTATACACTCGCTGAAACACAGCACCGATAGCTTTCACCTTCTAATGGGGATCTTCAACCACGAAGAAGTCATTGTCTAGCACTGCCCTACCTAGATCGATGCCAACTGAAGTCAGTAATTGTTCGTTAGTTGTCGTTCTGGGAAGTCGAACGGCCTGAATGTCGTTTTGATCTTTCCTCTGGAATATTTTATACTAGCGGGAACATACCCGGGTTGTTGGATCGTACAACCCGGATTTTGTTGCCCCAGTGCAAGCTCCGACTTCAGTGGCCTGACTTCCGCGTTTTGCGGATCTGTAAACCGCCTGTGCAAGAATTTGAGTCTTGACAGCAGTCTACTTTTGTGCACGTGAAGTGCATCGATGGTAGCATTTCGATAGACGTCACTGACATCGATTTGCACTACCTTCGGAATCGTCTTGTCTATGATACGTTTAATTATATAGTCCAACATCCGCATTAGTTAGGTTTCTGTTTGTCGGAGGATTGGTCCCACTCGAACGTAGTTTTGTGGCTAAAGTCCTGAAGAGGCGTGGCCAGCGGGCCTTATTGCAATTATAAGGCTGCCTCTGGACATACTCCTCCAGTTCTGCCACCTCGTTCGGGAGCTGAATAGCAGCGAAGAGCCTGAGGTGATCACTCTCGTACTCAACCGCAGTTAAACAGTTCCATGTGTGTCTTTCAACGTCAGACAGTCGTCTGTCTATCAGCAACAAGTCCAGATAGGACCCACTTCTGGGATACGATGGCCTATCGGTTGCGAGCAA
This sequence comes from Eristalis tenax, assembly GCA_905231855.2. Classification (NCBI taxonomy): domain Eukaryota; kingdom Metazoa; phylum Arthropoda; class Insecta; order Diptera; family Syrphidae; genus Eristalis; species Eristalis tenax. Next base: position 92,674,868 of record HG993124.1, on the reverse strand, counting down.
ATCGAGCTTGAACTCAATACTGTGCTCTACCAACCAGCTATACAAAGAGGTACCCCTGGTGTTATGCACTATGTTGCCTCATTCAATATGCCTCGAGTTCAAGTCTCCGGCTATGATATAGTAGTTCTCCTCTGAGCTTAGTCGGAGGCTAGTGAAAAGAGTATCGAGCTCTGAAATGAAGTACTGATTGATACGTGCATTTTCAGACGCATAGATAGCGATCACATATAACTGCTTACCACCCCGAAGGGGGATGCGTGCGATACACGTTTCTATCGCCTGAAATCTTTGCACTTCACCGCTGTCTACGACCTTATGACAAAGGCTAGATTAAGAGAGCGACCCCGCCAGCTAGGTAGGTTCGATCTCTTAGAATGATGTGATAATTACTGTACCTGAGTGTGTGCGTCTGATTTAGCTTAGTCTCGCAAACCATCAACACGTCAGGATGATGCGTTTGTTTAATTGTCGTTCGGGTTTGATCAGTGAATTCACATTTACTGCTAGAATTTTTAGGTTACAGGCTGCCTGCGCAGCCATCAGACCGATGTGGCGTTTGGCTCGGCGAACAGCGTGGAGTAGATAAGGGTCTACACGCGCTGCTTGCTCAAGGAACTGTTTTCGGAGCTGAGCGATCTGCCCCTGGATAGAGAGCAGGACCGTCTTCAGATCCAAATCGGCTTCAGGTTGCCTGGCCACTGGGACTGGGGCCACCTTCGGCACTGTCTGTTGGACCGGTCGCCTTCCCGATGCCATTTGGGCATAGGAGACTGCCGGTGAAACAGTGGTAGCTGGAGCACGGGGCACTGGCCTCGCTTCTACCATTTTTCCTTTCCTTTTTGCTTCTATTATCTTCCTAATTTCTTGGACCTTAGGGCAACCCCGATAGTTTGCAGGGTGCCCGCTGGTCTTGCAGAGAACACATTTGAGAGTGCTCCTGTCATCAACTTTTTCAGTCCCCAAAGGGCATTCCCCTCGAGTGTGGGTTCCTGCGCATTTGACGCAGCGAGGCTGCATGTTGCAGTTCGCCGCGGCATGCCCAAACCTTTGACAACGAGCACACTGGAGTGTGTGCCGAGTCTTTTTTAATATTTCCCATTTTACACGAATGGAGCCTAAACGATTAATACGCTTTAGGCTGTCTAATTTTGTGTCTGGGGTGACCTGTATTAGGAAGAACGGAAGTTTCCTGTTCTCCCTTTTCGCTGCCGCAGTGATTAAGGGCTTAACCCCAACGAACAGGACATCGTCGCTCTGCGCTTTGCGCAGTTCTGCGAGGATGTCCTTGGGATCAGTGTCAGCATCCACGCCCTTAAGGAGCATGGTCTGCACCTTCTCCCCTTTTGGGGTATATGAGAAAAACTCAGCCTCCGCCACCGCTAGCCTTTCCTTAATACCTTTATGGTCTGCCACTGATGAGCAGTGGACAGACAATCTTAATGAACCTTTATACTTAATGAAAAAACTATTATTAACGAAAAAACTATACATAGGATGTGCACGGCCTTTGTCTCCAGTCCGAAGACGTTGATCGGAGGGCATCTCTCCTTGTTGGCTGCGGCCGGTTTATGTTGATGCTGTTTCTGCTTTTGTTGTTGTTGCTGTTTCTGCTGTGCCTGCTTCTGCTGTGGTTTTGTTGCTGCTCATTTGGCTGCTGCTGTTGTTGTTGCTGTTAGACAGCTGCTGTGCGTTGTCCCTTTGGCAGCTGTTGGGACGCCTCTTGTTGTTGCTGCTGCTATGGGCGCTGTTGTTGTTGCTGCTGCTGCTGTTGCTCCTTGGCCAACCTTCTGGCCTCTAATTTTTTTTGGATAGCTTTTATATGCGCATCCAATTCCGCCTTCTTTCTCTGGATTTTGGCGAGTACCTCGCGGTCCTCCTCCTCTTCGTCATCCGACTCGGATGACATTAACGCACTATAGGAGTTTCCTCTCCCACCGTAGGAGAATCTCCCCTCGCCCTCTTCTGATTCGTATTCGACATCGTCGAATGGATGTTGTTGCTCGTCTGTGGCTGTTTCTACAGCTGCTATTGTTGTTGCTGCTGCTGAAGTGCTTGCTGTTGCTGTGGTTACTGCAACTGCTGTTGTTGTTGCTGCGGATATTTCCATACGGCGCTTCACCAGATTTGGCTGCGGCTGGAGCTTCTTCCTCCTCTTTGACCTCGTCTCTGGTCTATTTTGTAGGTGGTCTGACACACTCGTTTGGTGGTCTGATGTGCCAGCCACCGGTTCATCATGTTTTCCCGTTTTTACGAGCGCGGGTCGCTCCATTGCGTCCATCACGCCACTCACTACTTTACTCACACTATGTGTCTTTGTGTTTTTAATTATTAATTTTTAATAAAAACGATCTTTAATTCCCTCGGGATTCGAACCCGGCACCACGATTTCACCGGCGGTTACTCTACCGCGAGGCTACTGGTTCTTATTGATTTTATGCCACACTTTACGCACTTCACTAAAATTTAATACTCCCACTAAGTCGCAACACGTCTGATCTGTTTGGAGGTCTGTGAACGACTGAAGCTTTGTGTCATTTATCTCAACATATGTCATTTCATTTACATTTAGTTCCTTAAATTCCATGTTCGGTATAGGGACAGCCATTTTAAGGTCTACCTATATATATTCAATTGGAAGTTTTATAGCTAAAACTAACGTTTAATTTTAACAATTTAGCTGTTTTTACTTGTTTCAAATATATATTTCGTTGACCATCTAATAAACTATTATATCGTTCAGATGCTTCTTTTCTATCTTTTTCCACAGTAATTCCATTATATTAACCATTAACTGTTTATTGATGTCAATCTGTTTATTTAAATTATCGTAGACAGTATGATTATTTAAATCAGTGACATGTAAATGTTGAAGAATATCAACTCTGTCTTAGTCGTCCATGGTTCCAAAGAACCATTCCTGACCGGCTCCAATCAAACTCATCAGATCTCGTTGTATTCTTGTTTGCGTAATTATTGCTTATAAGTTTGCTTTTATGTTTATAGCTTCATTTATAATTTCAAAATTGTTGTCTAATTAGTTTGTGTAGATTGAGTTCTATTCGCTTTCGTTAATATGGTATAGCGATATTTGTTTATGCAGTTCCTCTACCGTCTCTATTTCATGATACACTTAACAAATGAAATATTTTTAATTTATCTAAAAAGTTATGTGAAAATCTGTTGCACTTTGTTGTACTCACTATAAGATAAAAAATAGGAATAAATTGCTAAATTCCTACTCCTGATGTAATGGTTCTTATAAATAGTTTTTTCCAATGTGACTGATTTTTAGTCAAATAAATTTGGACTATTTTTCTGCCATGAACTACCTTTATTTCATTTGTAACAGTGCATGTAACAAGCGTCGTCTTCGAAATTGTCTGCATTCTCTATTCTACTTAAGAAGTCTGCGACTTTTTTGTCTCTCCATTTAAGATATTCTATGTCGAAATTAAATTCAGCTTGTTTCAGGAACTATCTTTGGTTTCTCGATGAAAATTACTTTTTATTATATTTTTTATTTCAATATTTTATGGTTTGATGATCTGTAACTATGTATCATGAATCGATTTAAAGGTAAGGACGAAAATAAGTTAATGACCACACTATGGAATTCCTTAGAGATTACACAACGAAGAGGAGGAAGAAAAGACAGACCTCCTCTAGTTCGAAACGACGCAAAACAGCGTCAAATGAAAAAACCGAGGAAGAAATTGCAGCGTCTACGTCATCGAACGAGACATCACACGAGGCCGATGCACAAGACGCATATTCGTATGTGTCCGACGGGAGGGAGGGACGATTCGCAGTAAGCAGTATTAGCTTTGAATCGGTGCCCTCCGACACTGAAGAAGAAGTGGAGGCGTTAATTAGCTCCAAAGAAGAAAGGTGACTGATCCTAGGGAGGAGACGCAAAAACTCCTCTACGAGATCAGAAAACTTCGTGCAAGTACTCTCGCAAGAAGAAAGAGAGAGGAGGAACAAAGGGCACTACGGGCCGGGCAACAACTACAGTTGCCACTCAATCTGGAGCTAAGCCAACAACAGCAATCTGCAAAAAAGCAGGCAGCAGTACAACAGGAAAAGCAGAAACATCAGAAAGCAGTTCAGCAACATCAACAAGCAACATCTGAACAGCCGAAGCAGCAGCAAAAGACAGCACCGCAGCAACAACAGCATCTAGCAGTACACCAAAAGTAGCAGCAGGGAACGAAAAAGGAAAAGGTACCACCTATCAACGTTTTCGAGGAGGACATACTACAAACTGCTCAGGTATGTAGGACGGCCGCGGATATTGGTAATTTTAGCATAAGCAAAAATAAAGGTAATAACAAATATGCAATTCGCTGAATCGGACATAATATGGTGTGAACGGAAGTGAATCGGAATAATATGGTGAAAGGGGCTCTAACGATTTCGGAGACGGAGTTATTTTCTTTCACACCGAAAATAGAAAAACTTAAGACAATGTTGCTGAAGTTATCCGTGCCGCTTGGAACGGAAAAGGTCTTCCAACTGCTCAACGAAGCAGCCCCCAGTCACACGTCAATTGACCTACTCCCAAATGGCGTCGGGCCAGAGGAGAACGGAAAAGCAGGAACTACCGAGCGTAGTGCCGCAAACCTCAGTGACTAGAGCACACGAACCAGCGCCCATTTGCTTCCATTGATAGGCGTATGGCTCGGCTAGAGGAGCAGGTCGGCCAAATTCTGGCGCTCCTGCAGAACCCAGCACGTCAAAAGCCTGCATCGTGTGCATTTCGCTCCGCAGTGGAAGGAGGTTGTATGCGGTGTCGGTCTACTACTCCGGCAACCCTAATTCCAGAACAACTATATCAGATTTACTCTTTCGATTTCTAAGGCTGGACTCGGAGGATAACTATTTCATTTTGGCCAGGGATAAATGCCCGACATGGATATTGGGGAAACTTAGTTTCCAATTACAGAGGGGACCAGCTTTATAACTGGTTTTGCTTGCACAGTGTCGAGTATAGACTTGAATGGAAAGCAACAGATATCTCGTCGTTTCCGAGAAGCGGCTCTTATCTGGATCTACTGCTGTTTGACGCAAGACTGCAGCTGACAGACATAACTTCACAAACGGTAAACTGTTTGAACACATTCGTGTATCTCAATGACCATTGCGGACTCAGTGCCGAAATCAAGATCCCTAACGATATTGCGGAATTAGGAGAGTTTGTTCAAACGTATCCCTACAATTACAGTAGAGCACGATGGACACGCTTCACCAGACAAATGACCAGAGCACTCTCTTCGAATGAGCTCCACATGCCGTCTAATAGAAACTTGTCAAACGAAGAGATTGACATGTATCTAATACACTTGGACGAGGTAATTAAACGAACGATGGACAGTACAACCAAAACATGTACCGCAATGCGACAATCGATGCACTCCACCAACAAAAAAGTAGGCTCCTGTCAAGATTAAAAACCTTGTACAGGCGGTTTACGGACATACGAGATGAGGAAGTTAGGACACTGAAATCGCTCATCAAAAACATCCAAACTTTGATTGCACAGAATTACCGACTTTCTGCTAACCTGTATTCGAACAATAAGATTAGGACTGTTCGATCCAACAATCCGAGAATGTTCCCACAGATAAATAAATAAAAAAGAAGAAATCAGTGGGAGTCGATGGGATCTCGAACATTGTGCTAAGACATCTCTCCCTGGAAGTGGTTAATATGTACACAATCCTGTTTAACAATGCTTTGAATAATGCACATTATCTGGAGCATTGCAAAACTGCGATTTTACAACCCATATCCAAACGAGGAACAGATTCTTCGAATCCATGCAACCTCCGGTCAATTAGTCTTCTTCCGAACATCAGCAAGATATTCGAGAAGGTGATCAATTGAACTTTGATCAACTGGACTAAGGACAAAAATATAATTCCGGATAACCAATTCGGTTTCAAAGCCGGGCATGACACCATTCACGCCGCGTCGAAACTGGTATCGAATATCCAATCGAACAAGAGCCAGAAACAATGTGCGGGTTTCTGCCTGATTGATCTAGAGAAGGCCATTGACACCGTATGGTCAGAAGGTCTCTTTTACAAGCTCAATAGGCTGGGCATTAGCAAACCACTGCTGTACCTACTGTGTAACATGCTTACCGGTAGACGGTTCGTAGTCAAGAATGGCAACGTCCACAGGTATTTTTGATGTAAAAAATGGTCTCCAACAGGGTGCCGTTAATCCGCCGATCCTGATAAATTCTCTTCCTCACGTTATTGCGTACGCCGACGACTTGATTGTGTACAAATCAGCCAAAAATATCGAGGACACAACTACTCTCGTGCAGAGTGACCTCGATTCATTCATGAGAGATTGCGATGTCTGGAAGTTGAAAATCAACTTTCAGAAGTCGGAATCCATATTGTTCAGGACGCCGTTGTATAACGCCTCGGCGGATACGAAAAAGAATTGGCGAAAGTTCTCTATTGTTGGATACCTGGGGAACTGGCTAGACCAGTATCTATATTTTAACAAACATTTAAATCCTGCTCTGGCCCGGGCCCGAGGCAATTTTGCCCTTACAAAGAGACTGTTTTACAACAGCCAACTCGATGCGAGGGTGAAGGTTATCTGCTACATGGCCCTCATCCGGAAAATGCTCAACTATGGCTGTCCCGTGTGGTTCAACGTGAGTGAAAGCCTGATGGAAAAGATTCGGTTGTTCGAGAGGGCTTGTCTGAGGGCTTGCCGTCGCCTTTATAGAACTCCAGAGTCCCAGTACAGGAAATTCTATTCCAATGAGATCTTATACAACAGGGCGAACCTGATACGAGTGGACAATTTCCTAGTGAAGTTGATTCGAGGTCATACTGCCAGAGCGATGAACTCGGTCAATAACTTGATCTCGGGGCTTTTTACCCCAATTCATTACACTACGAAAGGGTACGTCACAATGGATATGTCCCCACGGAAGAATTCCTCTATTTGGATTCAAACGGTCTGATACAAGACATAAATGCGGTACCGCTCCTCTTTCATACCGCCCGTTCAACTGTGGATGGGCGACTCAACCACGACCGCTCCGTTGCACAACGAGCTGAGGAAGGCCTCTACCGGTTCAGTATGGCGGTATCAAGGGGGGATGTGCGAGATGTTGCAATGCAGCATCGGAAATTCTGGTTGTTGGAGAGCGAAGGAACTCCCGCGTCGAACCCGTTTGACCTTGGGTAGAAAGGATAATGCAGATTCCCGCATGGGAGCAGTAGTCGGTCACTGTCTTGCAGCTGAGCAGCCGCAACCTATGGCCGTCTTACATAGATTAGGGTAGTGTGTCAAGGTAGTTTTTAAGATGTAAATAGAGAAAAAAAGGAAGAGTAGTATACACACCCGTACACATGTGTGTACCTATGTGTATATATTGTACATAATGTAAAGCCATATATATACATATGAGTATATCATTATATACACATATGTATATGTAAGTAGTTTAGCATGTAAATTAGCATGTAAGTTAGTATATAGGTTTTAATAAAAAAAAAAATAGTTCAGTTATTAAGTTTTTTCAATTTTTCTTAATTTTAGTTGTACATATAATTTATTTTCCTTTATTTAAAAAAGCATTGTTAGGTTAAGTCGAGAGACATAGATTAAGATTAAGTTTAGTTTAAAGAGCCCACCAAGGGCCAGTAAGTGAAAATAGAATCATTGTTCGTCCAACTAGTATTAAACATTTTTGTCTAGTATGTAAGTATTTAATGAATTGATAAATAAAAACGAAATTAAAAAATTAAAAAACTAACTGCCACCCTAGGATAATTAGACACATCAGTAAAAAGATAAATCTTTGGAAATCTAAGGATAGGGTAATTGACAATATTATATATAGAATAGTCTCAAATGCTTGGAATGTATTCTGGATCATTTACGATCATTTAATCATGGCATATTCTACTCTGGGGTAATTTTTGACAAACTTCCTATAAAATCCGGTTAATCCAAGAAAGCCTTTTAAATGTCTTTCTGTTGTGGTGTATTTAATTTTACTTAGGTTTAGTTTCATACTCTCACTAATTAAAATATGACCCAAAAACTCCGTATCGTGAAAGTGGCTGGTACATTTTTCAGATCAAAGGGCATTCGAGTGAACTCATATAGACCATTTGGCTTAACAAACGCTGTCTTATAAATATCTCGTGGATGCATTTATCTGGTGGTTGCCTTTTGCTAAATCTAACGTTGTGAAATATTGAGCCCTTCCTTATATATTAGGACATTTGTCACCTAGTCTTCTGTAGACAACACACAATCCAAATCTAAGTTCACAGGAGTTATCTATTCTTTGGGTACTACCACAATTGGAGAAGAGTATCGGCTATTAGATTTGCTGATGATATATTGCCGTTCCATTTCTTCTATTCGAGTTTTGATTTTTGACTATTGACGACAGTTTTATTTGGTTATTTGGTTCTCAATTAACGAAGCCATCAAGGGACCGAAAGCATTGGGCAAAAGGCAAACTCATTATCTGCAACGCTGCACTCTTCACACAGATGTAGCGTTGCTTATTTGTCAGCCAGAAATTAGTTAAGAATCTAGTTTGGATTTGTCCGTCGTAGACTTTATATCTCGGAGTGTTTTTTATTTAAAAATTACTAAAAAAAAATGTGCTAATACGCTTGCAAAGCGAAACCAAAATTGAACAATTTTGTATTGAAATTTGGACCATATTGTTTTCATCCGACGGAAAAGAGCTGTTATGCAAATTGTGTGGTATAAAAGTTAAACATGAAGAAAATATTTTATTGCACATATCAAGAGATCAAAGCACCAGCCAGCAATGGCTTTAAAGAAAGAAAAAAACTCAAACAATTATATCTTTCGTTACTGGAACTGAAAAAACAATTAATTTTACGGCGATATGGCAAAAATGTTGTTAGCTGTGACATACCGTTGGATAAAATCAATAAACTCGAGTTCCAGACTTTCATAGAGAGAAGTACACACAAAAACAAGTGACAAATGAGTCGACACTAAGGAAAAAATTACGTTGGAGATTGCTACCTTGAAGTATTCCACGAAATCCGAGCTGAAGTTCTTGACGAAAATATTTTTGTGTCCATCGATGAAACGGCAGACAAAGCAGGGCGCTGTGTAACAAATGTACTTGTGGGACCCTTGCGAACAAATAGCTGAGGGTTTCTGTTAACGTCCGAAGTTCTGGAGAGAGTAAACTCAACAACCATTGTACAGCTGTTTGACGATTCAATACGGTTGCTGTGGCCAGATGAACTTAGAAGTTTTGTTGTTCGTAACAGACACTGCACCGTATATGTAATATCGTATATGTAAATCACTTCAAGTTGTATTCGAAAATGGTTCATGTAACTTGCGTCGCTCACGGTGTGCATACAGTCTGTGAGAGCATACGCAGTCACTACTCAAAAGTTGACGCCTCCGTATGGAACACGAAAATATTTTTAAAATTCCATCCCGGATTGCTGTTATTAAGGAGATGGAACCTGCATTGCCGCTACCACCTCAACCCGTAAGTTTGTTAAAAATGAAATTTAAATTTAAAGTGTTAAATTTACATAACATCAGGTGTTAACTCACTGGGGTACTTGACTAGAGGCAGCAGTGTATTATGCGGATTATTTTTCTCGGATCCGCGATTTTTCTTCTCACCTATTGTTCGTGGTTGGGTGAATATCTATACAATTTGGCATTTACTTGACCATCTGTTGTTGTCTTAACTTCGCGTTTTATAACACCAAATTTTCTACTGCACCATATTCTTCATTGTTTAAACGATTAAGTGTATCTAGTGTATATATTTCGTTAAATTTATAAGTACACTGCAATATCATGATCTGGTCGTTTCAAGTTATTGTTAATGCTTGTAAGTCAATAAGTGTGTTTAGTTTATTGAACACATCTGTGCCTATTATGAAGTTATATTCCCACATTTATGTCCTAAAGTCATTTATTCTGTCATCTATGATGATGAACCAGTATCTATCGTGGCTAAATATTTTGTATTATTAATTGTTATTTTAACTGTAGGTAAATCATCCGAGGCTAATTCATAAAAAAAATAATACAAAATATTTACCTCTTTGCTATTTTCTAAAATTTCAGAGTTATTATGTTCCATATTTTCTACATCCATTGGTTCATAGTTCCGTATTCTCGAATCTATTAGATTTCGTTTTTCTTTATGCATCCCTTATGCAAGGATCCTCAAACCATATATTTTATAATATTTTATCTAACATGCAATTTATATTACTTAAGTCAATGGCGATATGGTTTTTATAATTCTCAATTAATTTGTCACATTTATATTTAATTTTTTGTGTTTCTATTAGTAATTCACTTTCTATATTAACTCTCAATGTGTGGATACAGCGGTCTTCCTCCGGTTTGAATTCCGTATTTTCGAATCTATTAGATTTCGTTTTTCTTTATACATCCCTTATGCAAGGATCCTCAGACCTTATATTTTATAAAATTTTATCTAAATCTGTTTCATATATTCTTTCATATATTTTATATTATCATATTTACTAACATGCAATTTATATTAATTAAGTCAATGGCGATATGGTTTTTATAATTCTCAATTAATTTGTCACATTTATATATAATTGTCTGTGTTTCTATTAGTAATTCACTTTCTATATTAACTCTCAATGTGTGGATACAGCGGTCTTCCTCGGGTTTGAAATACAATTTCAGTTGCCTATATATTGCTTCTCAGTCTCCTAGATCCGGTATGTTGATTATGATTTCTTTGGCTGCTCCCTGCATTTAGGTATGTACCATATATTATTTTAAGTGAACGTTGGCAACTTCCTGAATGTAATATTCCACATTTATGAAGAAAATGTTCCCTTTCTCCTTTTTTGCTTATATAGAACTCATCTCAAAGCTTCTCGAAAATATTTTTAAAATTCCATCCCGGATTGCTGTTATTAAGGAGATGGAACCTGCATTGCCGCTACCACCTCAACCCGTAAGTTTGTTTAAAATGAAATTTAAATTTAAAGTGTTAAATTTACATAACATCAGGTGTTAACTCACTGGGGTACTTGACTAGAGGCAGCAGTGTATTATGCGGATTATTTTTCTCGGATCAAAAAAATTGTAAGCGTTCTTGAAGACGATGAAAGCTGTGTTGTGTTTGCAAAGGAATTGATTGAATACGAAGCAGTACAAGGTGTATAATAAAGTCAATTTTCGGTTTTTAGCCGACCCAAAAAAAACGAATTTCCGAAGTATAACAAAAAACAGGTATATTGAGAGTCTCTACTTTTATTCTTAGCTAATTTTATACTTATCAAGGAACATCAGTTGGCGAAGTGTTGCCGGTTTTGAAACAAACTTGAAAACAGCAAAGGGGAAGATTGGAAAGGAAGTCTTTAAGAAGATTACTGCCGTTTTCCATGTGGGACTGAAAAGTATTGATAAATTCCAAACTTCCAGAAAACATTGATGTTGATAATGTTGAACACTTTAAATGGGCTCCACTTGTTTCAACTAGAGTAGATAGTTTATTTAGCTCTTTCAAAGCGCTTCTAAGGGACAACCGGATAATATTGTGTAATTGATACAAGATGCACTACAAACGTCCCATAAACCGCTACAGAAATGTCCAAGCACCTCAAGAAAATATTTGTCACACCTTAATTTTTGTCATATTCAGAGATATTTTGTTTCCCCGTGAGTGGACGAAGTATCAGCAAAAATCAAAGTGTGCGCTGATTCATTGACTACAACTGTCATATTGGTGTGTAGTTGGGACTTTTTCGTTTCTGTTATCATTTAAGGGACACTTGCAGGACAATATAATTGTGTTATAGAAGCAATGAAAATGTATTGCACATTTAACTGGCAAATTATTTAATTTGTTCAATCATTCGTTTTGGTTCTCCTTTTTTAATTAATTTTTAATTAACTCTTTGGGCAGGTGCTTTTTTGGGGACAAACGCATTAAGGCTTTCAAATATTTTTTCGCATTAAGGCTTTCTTCTTATTACAACAATCAACACTCTCAAGACTCGTAAAATAGGATCTAAACAACTCGCACTTAGCATATTTGAAGTCGAAATATTGCACATTATTGTTCCTAGACCTAGGAAATATCACAGCTTACATGTAATGATCTGAACTTAATGTATAAACTACGTTAGGTAGTGAACAGATATTCGGCACATTCGTGATGAAAAAGTCTAGTACTGAAGGAGAAGACCTACTAGAGTTTGGAACAAATGTCCGACATTATTCGGAAACAGAAGGCTAAAGTCGGTCACCCCATGAGTTAGCTCTCAAGCATCCCCAGTCACAAGATTCGCGTCTGTAATAAATCTGTCACTACCGATCAGTCTTACTAAGTCACCTTTAAAGCTATGAGCACATTGTCTTCTTCCACAGGATTCTATCTAGTCCATAACACGTGTAGTTGTTGTTGTAGAAACGGTTATTGTCATCAAGCCATGTTTCGCACACAAGACATCCATCAACATTAAAACATAAAAAAATTTAAAAACTCAGCAGATTTGTTGAGTTTTAGCATGCCCATATAAAAGCTTTAAATTGGTTTGAGAATGACTTGACTTTTGTTGTACAGATATTTTCATTAAATTAAACTGTTCTACCTCTATTTTGCATTGCCTTAGTTTGGTTTTCATTCCGTGGTGAGGGAAGAAAGTTCTTCGTGAGAGAAAAGTTTTTTTTCTTCCGTTGATCTGCTCGAAGTTGTGGTTGCGGGCCTCATGTCTTTGGGAGATATATACAATTTTCAGTGCTCTTGTAATTGAACAACGGTGTTTTGGTCGATGGGTTTAGGATTTGTGTTGGACGGGTGACACGAAGTGTTTCCCCTGATGCGCTCTCTTTCATTTCTTTGTATTTAATGCGGCTGAGGGATACGTCATCAGTGGGGCGATGATTGCCCTTACAGTTTGCACATTGAAACAGCCAAGTAGAAGTGCAAGAGTCAGTGTTATGTGTCTCAGCGCAGTACGCACAGAATTTAACATTACAGTAAAGTTCGCCATAACCAAAAGATAAACGATGTAAAAACCATCTGTAAATGTATCGTGTTTTTTTATGATCATCTTAAGATCTTTGCGCTAGATTTTTTAAGAGTTCACTTAAGTTTCGTACAGACCGAACAAAATGACTTTAAATGGCCCCTCCGACTTTAGGTTGTTGCAGAAAAATTGACATGCATTTGACCTTAAAGCACTTCGCACTTTTTCGAACTAATTGATTCACAGGCAATTTTAATGCCTATTGAGAGTTTGCGAATTGAATAGTCAGTGACATTAATTTCTTTAAGTAGGAAGTAAGAATATTTTTTGTTGGGATCTTTTATTGGAAGCACTCTGAACTTCACCGGTTTTGTCCGAGTCATTGAGTTCTAGAGAACTCCAGTAATTCATTACGAAACATTGTAGGAGTTGCGCTTCTCCTGGATTTAATGATGAAAGAGCCTCACAACTGATAGTTCGACGTTTTGAAATGTTTAGTGTTGCTTCGAACTCGTGAGAAAGAAAATTACTTCTTACTCGGAAGTGAGATGAGAGTGAATTGAAGTTTAAATATTTCTCTAGATTCGTTGACCCTTTTGTAAAACGTTTCTATTATGATATCATATCACGTCAAAGCATCTTTGTATTTATTTCAAATTCTGATATAAATTAATTTACTTCTTCCTCTTGCAAGAAAGTGTTACTGTATATCCCTTTCGGAGTTTTCTTCAAAGTACTCAATATCTGAGTAATTTATTTTAGCGAATTTAACATTATATAAGATGCAATGGAATTTTTTTTTCTTGATAGTGTTTGTTTTTTATTTCTCAGATTTATTTTCTTATACATAATTTACTCGAACTACCTCTCTATGTACTATCTAACTTATTTTGTTCTTTGCGAAGAGAAACACGGACTTTCTGAATTCAGGCACACACACTTGTAAAGATTGTCATTGTGCCTTGTTGATGGTCATTGCATATGCAATTGTACTTCGTGTCCTTTGAATTTTTCATTCAAAATAGTAGCTTCGGTGACGTTGCAAAATCGTGACGAATTAATATTTCGAGGTAAAATGATAGGCACTCCAATTTTCAAACTTAAATCGCGCTGAGACATGCCGGCTAAGTCAAGAGAATTCAAGAACTCAGTTGGATAGTTTACAACTTCGTCTTGATTCATCACAGTATCGATATATGTTTTCGCTTCGCCTGTTATTTCGCATTGAATGGTGAAATAAATGGACTTAACATCGTTGTTTTTGGCCGCTTATATAGCAGGTTCACTGAACCATTGACGGTTTTTGTAATTTCTTGCGATATCAGGGGAAACTTGGTGTCTGTAGTTGCTGTGAATATATAGAAATCTGCTGGCTGAATGAAATTGTTGAACATGGAATGTCTGGTAAAGTTTGTCGAAAGTTATCAGACAATAAAATGAGCCCACCATCGAAAATTCGTTCGTTTCCTCTTAAGTCTTTTAGTGTGCGATGCAGTATATGTTGGTGCCTCAAAGGTTTGCATGTGTTACGACAATTTTCGTGCACAATGCGCTGTTTGACCACAATCCAAAAATGTTGTCGCAATTCCAGATGAAGCGATAGCCACTGCAATGTTATTTAGAGATTGTATGATAGCCAATATAAGAGCAATCAGAAATGTTGCGCATCTATGAAATACAATCCACAATCGTGTCGTACATTATGCGTTGTTCTTTAATCAAATTCGGAAGGTTCGTTTGAATGAACATATCCAAATCAGCGACGTTAAAAAGTGTTTGTGATCGAAAAGATTTTCCGCAGGTCAGTTCGGCGCAAGCATGCCTAACTGGATCGATTGTTTGTTAGCGATTGCCACACATATTTCCACACAATTATATCCTCAATCAAAACCAGTGCCTCATTATAAACGTCTGGTGTCTCAATCGGTGTGGGATGTCTTCACTGAATATAATGTACATTTTAACTTTGGTCGAGTAGTATTCGATGCATCAGCTAGTGAAATGTCCCAATGTGCATAATTTTCAAGGAAATTTTTCCTCTTGGCAAACTCACGATAAGTGGCACATGATTGACCGAACGCGCTTCAATTTCTCGAAATAATATTGCTGATACTATTCATTTAAAAAAAAAACCAACTTGATTCTACGAACGTTCTTCACAAACTGATAGAAGACGATATTGCAGTGTTTTATAAGATTTCTCATTTGTAGAGGTGATTGCAAGAACTTTGTGGGGAGCGGAGGGCTCCCAAACGCTGAGTCAGCTAGTCATGCAAACACATTGATTTTGGTGAAAATGTAAAAAATGCAGTGTCGGCACGTGTCGAATATGATGAGTCAAGGATTGAGGTGGGGACAGGCAGAAGACATAACTTCTCCCCTTGGAATAGAGCAATGGCCGGAGTGACCTAAGTCGGGCTGAAGCGATAAACTGAAACATGGGGACGTCATTTCCGAAGTTCTCTTGAATCTGATGATGATTATGGCGGCTATTGGATGAACAAGAGAACGGCTGATGTCATGTAGTAAAGATGAAGGATTATGGGTATGAGAGTTTTTCTTTGGTTCTGAAGTTGAATTCCTTAATTTCTACAGGCTTAGTACATCGGTTGTTGAAGCTGCATGGACGTAATTTCTGGATGGTTGGGGAATTATTTACTTCTTCCCAAAACATTTCAGGATCCTCTTTGTAAAGCATCCCGTTGATTGTGACACTGCAGTTCTGGAAGTGGAGAGGCGCTGTGCCTTCTATGGTTGTGGCCTGAGTGCTGCAAAAATAATTGATTAGAGTTTTCTTTTCTACATTAATAATAAATAAAATAGTGGACAATATCCGGCTTTGTTCCTCATGAGATTCCCCAGTTCGGATTCCCCATTCGAATGCTGTTCCTTCTTTTTCTTTTTGTTGTTGGGAGCAATAGTATGTACCTGCTACTTTGGGGCAAAGTGCAGTGTGTTGTTGTATATACTTAGTGTTATATATTAAAGGGTGATTTTTAGCTATTATCTTTTTGGCAACATTGGTTTAAACAGCTAACGCACGTTTCGTGTTTTGTTTCATAATTTAATGTGTTTGGTCTATAATTTAATTTTATGGTCAGTTTAGACGAAGCTCATTTTTGGCTTAATGGGTACGTAAATAAGCAGAATTGTCGATTTTGGAGTTAATATCAGCCAGAAGCATTGCAAGAGCTACCAATGCATCCAGAAAAAGTCACAGTTTGGTGCGGTTTATGGGCTGGTGGCATCATTGGACCGTACTTCTTCAAAGATGATGTGAATCGTAACGTAACTGTGAATGGTGATGATACCGTGGGATGATATTCAACTTTTTTTTTCCCAAAATGCAAGAGCTTGACTTGCATGACATGTGGTTTCAACAAGACGGTGCCACATGCCACACAGCACGCGCAGCAATGGACTTATTGAGAGGCGAGTTCGGTAAACATTTTATTTCACGTTCGGGACCGGTCAATTGGCCGCCTAGATCGTGCGATTTAACGCCTTTAGACTATTTTTGTGGGTCTATGTTAAAGCCCATGTCTATACAGACAAACCCGCTTCAATTGACGCATTGGAAGACAACATTGAAGCATTTATTCGTGAGATACCGGCCGAAATGTTGGAAAGAGTATGCCGAAATTGGACTAAGCGGATGGACCACTTGAGGCGCAGTCAAGGTCAAAATTTGCATGAAATAATCTTCAAACATTAAATAATATGGCCCGTACTATCGATTCAAATAAAGATTTCATGCATTTTTCTGAATTTTATGTGTTTTTTTTTAAACTTTCCTATAGCTTTTAAAAAATCACCCTTTATATACGGTTTAGTAACAACGTTTTTGGTGTCATGAATTGGTAGCCGGATAATATGATACACATGATATTTTGTTAGTGTAAGGTATGTTAGGAATTCATAGATTTGTGCTGTAGAGATTGTTTTAATATTTTGTTCTTCTAATTTCTTTTGTATCAATTTTAATTCATCTGGACATAATACAAATTTTGGTATGATGGTAATTTTACTTTACTGCTTCAACTAGATTGGAAATATGGTTAGTTAAAAGGTCAATATTGTAATTATATTGATTGAAGAATTGCATTTCGAATAATGTATCTTCCTCATGTCTGACTTGGTTTGTTAGTTCAAGGTATTTATCAATAGTTGCTTGTTCTTTTTTATATCGTTCTGTCATGTGGAAATTTAGAGTGTTCTGGTCAATCATTATGTTATAAAGGTTACTGATGCTTTCTTCTTTTTTCGATAAAATCTTGGGAGTCGTCGATGTAAAAGTTTCCGGGTATAATTTTGATAGCGAATCCCAGTCTGCGATATATTGTTAGTAATTTAGTTTCTAGCTCCTTGAGTTTCAGGGATGTAACGTTAGTAACGTTGCTTAATATGGCTCTCCTTTCTAAAAGGTTCAATGATCTGACCATGCCTTGTATACTGTTATATTGAGACTGGATAGCCTCCGTTATCATATGCCGTGATAAGACTATTATGTTTAGGTACACTCATATGCCGTGAATGTAAGGAAAATGTGTATTTGTATATAATTTCAAAGCAAATGTTAACGCTCTTATGCAGTGAACGAAACGTGGTTTTATATATATTCATGTATTTACTTGTTAAATTTTTCTTTATTGTCATCGTATGCCTCGACTACGCTATCATGTTTACGTTTATATGCCGTGAAGGTATCAATATATTATTCATTAATTCATATTTATAAGCTTGTTTCTTTTTTTAGTTTACATTTATTGAGTTTTTTTGTTGCCCTTTGTTATTATAACGAACTTATCGTCTCTTTTGGTTATGTGCTTCGAGAACCTATGAAAATGATCTCATTTCCCTCAACCTCTTCTGGTTCTTCCCTGGATATGTTTAATTTTTCGATTCTATACGTTGTTAGTTTGTCTACTCTTTCATGGATCGTGGGGTATATTTCATTAGGAAATTCTTTACACTTGGTGAGATGGTCGTGATGGAAAAGTCTAAATTTTTGTCAAAAAAAAAAAAAATAATAATCACATAAAGGGTGTGTTTTTGCTTGAGTGTTGTAATACGCGTCCGAAGAAGTCCTGGCCACACACATTTTTTTTCGGAATGCCATAGAGACTCCTTTATTCGTGCAAATGGAACATCCTTCACTTGGTATCGACCATGATTAAGTACTGTGGTTACCGGATACAATCCTTTATATTTTGCCTTTTTTTTTTTTGACGTTCCCGTATCAGTTACCACGCTCTTCACCAACATTATTGGTCCCCACGTCATAAGTTTTTGCTGCTTTGTGTGTAGAAACGTGTCTTCCTTTTTTTCTGTTCGCCTTATTTTTAGCTTTTCAGCTCTTTGAGCACGTATGCGTTGCCTATTTCGCGGCTTCTGATTTAATTCCACTCCTTGCTCAGACCAGGGATTTCTCTAAGTGTATCCCATGAGGTTCTGATGTCGCTTCTATAGTTTCTGTACTTGCTTTTATGTATTTTTTTTTTGCTTAGATTTTTGTGTGATGACTTGAACAATTTCTTCGTCTTGTAACTGCAATGTGCATAATCAGGCTACGATGTAAATGTAAGGAATACTGCACTGTTTGTTAAGGGACATATTAATAAGGACACATTATCAGTATTCAAATGACATTCCTAGAATGCAATTTCATATCATTTTAGTCCAAGCTACAATTTTTTTTTTTTTATCATTCCAGCAAGAAATTCATTTGCAAACTGAAAGTATGTAGCCTACTTAAAAGAGTACAGTTATCCCTAGTTTTATGAGGGTATACTCCATAAAACTTGGGATACCATGATCGTGATAGAAGATGCAATCCTTTTTGCTTAGTTCTGCTTTGAATTTCAATGCGAGATGTGGCAAATTGTGTAGCATAAAGTGAATGCAAAAATAATATACTTTAGAAAAGATACCAGTGCTTTGCGTTCTATTTGGAATTACAAGTTCAATATTTGAAACATTTCCTATGCTCTTTGCTCTTCACATTAGTTTCGTTTTCTTCCTCGTGTTAAGTTGTCAACGTCAATTATTTTTTTTATTATTTTTATATTATCATATTTAAGTGGTTATTATATTATATTTCTAATATTTAATATAGGAAGACCCAAGAGTTCTATTTGGAACCATTTTGAGAAATCCGACAATACTGTAAAGTGCAAATTTTGCGGAAGGACTTATTTTTCAAATAAAAATAAAATAACGAAGCATTTAATCGATTGCTTTAAATGTCCATCAGATAGTAAGGAAGTTTTTAACAGTGAAATCGGATTGAAAAGACTCAGTGCTGAAGTGATACAAGATTCGCAAAATATCAACAATTTCAGCATAACAAGATCAACAGAAAAAATAAAATCCGAATCCATTATCTCAGATTAGATAATTTGTATCAATTATATATTTTTTTTATTAAATAAATCTAAAACTAAAACCTATATGAAAATGAGTAAAAAACCACATATATACCCATTTTGAAAGGGTATAAACCATGTAAATGCCCATCGCTAATCCCAACTTATTGCAATAACACACAGATACGATCTGTCAAACAAAGACATCGGGGAACTCGAAAGTGCACTTCCCCAGATCCTTAAAGTTCCCCATCGTGAGTTTGTATTTCATATACCGAAACCACACTATTATCGGTTCCGTCAATACTCTTTCGTCAACGAAAGCACACTCCCTCTAGGCATGTACACCGTTTCTAATACATGTGTGCAAAAGAAACATCAAACAAGTCAAACAATGTTCGCACAGACTGCGTCACAAATACTTCTTTGTAAACCAAAAACGCATTTGCTCAAAAATCGCGTCCTTATCCATACAAGCCCACAACATGGAATAATGCTTTTTCGTACACCGACAACCCACTATTGTCACTGTCACGCAAACAATTTCTTGATCCACCCCAATACCAAGCCGGCATACTTCACTAAGTATTACGCACTCGTCTTTTCAATAGGTTGATCCCACTTCTGATCTTTAAAGACGACTGTTATTTATATTAATAAAACTCAAGAGTCAATTTCCATTTTATATTTTATTGTTTAATACTCCAGAGCCTAGTACTGCTCAGTCTGAACGCATCACAAGGAATGCCGCCTTCCATCCTTCATTGAAAAACTCATTTTAGTGCTGCCAAGCTTCACTCGATTTAGTCGTTTTATTGTATAGATATCTATGTGAATTATTTCTAAAAGCTTCACGGGGATTTCGCGTTTTTTTTCTGAATTTGGGTATCGGGGGATTCCGATCATAATTGAGTATTTTACACTTCTCGCAATGATGATTGTCACAATTTGTGTGACTATATTTTTTTTATATTATCGAATATAATGAATATTCTTTCAAGTGCCATCGGCAACCTTTATCACTGGCCTTAAGCACAACCTGTATACCAAACTCGTTCAGAGGTTTTTCCGATATATGCATCCCGTCATTTATATTTTCTTATGCACTGTGAATTGCAATGGTGGTCTTGTCTGGGTTAGTGATCTTGAGACGACTTAGGGCATCAGCGTTCGTATTTGGCTTTTTTATAGACAATTTCGTAGTCGAGGAAGAATTCCATCGATAATGTCGTATAATCCGCTGCTCCAAAATGTTTCAAATTTGCTCTTTTACCTCTTGGTTATGTACGAATGGGTACCTGTAGGCTTTCACATATATAGGGCTGTCATCTGTTGCGCTGATTCATTGTTTATTCTAGTTTGCGAACGTAAGCGGTTCCCCTTCTCTATACATAATAAAAATTTTTCATATTTCATTTCTTCTTTCATTTCTTTCCTTGCGTTCTTCTGGATTCATCTGGTTTGTCTGATTAGTTCTGCAATATT
Source organism: Eristalis tenax (assembly GCA_905231855.2). Lineage (NCBI taxonomy): Eukaryota > Metazoa > Arthropoda > Insecta > Diptera > Syrphidae > Eristalis > Eristalis tenax. Next base: position 92,653,993 of record HG993124.1, on the reverse strand, counting down.
CTTCTGGGGCATCATTCCTTCAGGTTCCCTTTTGGAGTGATTGATTTCGAAGAAATCTAAGGGATTGTATGATTTTTCATCAAGTTCGGTGTCGACCATAAACGATTGTTCTTCATTTGAATAATTTACGGTGCATTTTCAGCTTCGTATAGGCCTTCATTTGCGAAAAGAAGAGGTTTGATTTCAATCGAATTCAGGAAGATGGTGCTTTGTTGCTTCTCCACGAGAAGTCTTACAAATAGCTTGTTGAGTTTGTTAAGTTTGTGGCCAATAAGATTTTCTTTTCTAAATAAATTTGTTCATCTAGAGAAATAAGAGTGATTTATAGGTTCAGTCCTTGTTAAATTCTTAGAAGATAAATACTGTGGTAATAGTGACTGTACTGCATGACGTCTGTTTATGCATTGGAATGAAGTCAGGATGCCTGTATCCAACAGAAATTTGAGTGGCCTACCGAAGGGCGATGAATATTTATGAAAGGTAATTTTGTGGGGTATCGTTCTAAGTTCACGTTGCTTGTTGGAGGCTTGCGTTGAAAATTTTGGAGTGTTTTGGGTTAGTAATTTACTCATGGGCTGTTAATTTCATTGAAGTTAATGTTAATGTTGCGTGTTTGCTGACTTTATTAGATTTTTGGTGGGTCGGTATGTAGGTTCCTGGCTTTGAGATAAATTGTATTGGGGGTCATGGACTCATATTCATTGGTGCTTGAAGTTTCGGTTCGAATATATTGCTAAGATATGGTCTGCTGTGGTGTTGCTAGTGGTGCGAAGGTGGGTGGCAAATTGTGAACATTTTTGGCACGATATATTGATACATTGTTATGGAAGAAGTATTTCGAAAATGTTGATTTGACAACTGAGAAAATTTGGTCATTTGTATATATAGACGTCAATTTCCTTCATAGGAAGAATTTCTTGAAAATATCACTTTACTCTCATGGAAGATTGGTCTAAATATAACACGTCGTTCTTTGTTCCTGAATATTCTTCCAAGTGTCATCGGGCAACCTGTCATTGGTTTTTCCGGTAAAGGGTGGTATGGTATACTATGGGAACTAAAAGCGCTGTGTCTCAAAAATATGCAAACTACCTATTCAAATTAATCTTAATCTATATTAAAGTACAAACACTATTGTAGCTCCTTACAAACAAAAGCATCATCATCATTAGCAGGGACAGGATTTTGTTGACCTAAAAAAGTAACAAAAAAGCAAACCAAAATACTTAAAACGGCAATTATTAGAATGAACGTAAGTGCGCATTTAATTGTAGCAATAATCTTGTCCGGTTGTCTTTTAGAAGTGCAATGAAAGCGCTAAATGGCCTTTCCACTTCAGCTAAAACAAGTGGAGCCTATTTAAAGCTTTCAACATTATCAAAATCAAAGTTTTCTGGAAGTCGTCGTACATTACAGAATTCATCTGCTCAATAGTTTTCAGTCCCCTTTTTGCATTGAAAACGGCAGTAAACTTTTTGAACACCTCCTTTGCAATCGGCCCCTCTGCTTTTCTCAGGTTTTCTTGAATGTTTTTCAAAACCGGCAACACACAACAATTGATGTTAATTGATGAGAACAAAATTAGCTGAAAATAAAAGTAGAGACTGTCAAAATACCTGTTTTTTTTTTTATTATACTTCGAATATTGTTGTTTTTTTTGTCGACTTCTTCAATCAATTCCTTTGCAAACACAACACAGCTTTCATCGTCTTCAAGAACGCTTATAATTTTTTTGATCCTTATAATTTGATAATCCGCATAATACACTGCTGCCTCTAGTCAAGTACCCCAGTGAGTTAACACCTGATGCTATGTAAATTTAACACTTTAAATTTAAATTTCATTTTAAACAAACTTACGGGTTGAGGTGGTAGCGGCAATGCAGGTTCCATCTCCTTAATAACAGCAATCCGGGATGGAATTTTAAAAATATTTTCGTGTTCCATACGGAGGCGTCAACTTTTGAGTAGTGACTGCGTATGCTCTCACAGACTGTATGCACACCGTGAGCGACGCAAGTTACATGAACCATTTTCGAATACAACTTGAAGTGATTTACATATACGATATTACATATACGGTGCAGTGTCTGTTACGAACAACAAAACTTCTAAGTTCATCTGGCCACAGCAACCGTATTGAATCATCAAACAGCTGGACAATGGTTGTTGAGTTTACTCTCTCCAGAACTTCGGACGTTAACAGAAACCTTCAGCTATTTGTTCGCAAGGGTCCCACAAGTACATTTGTTACACAGCGCCCTGCTTTGTCTGCCGTTTCATCGATGGACACAAAAATATTTTCGTCAAGAACTTCAGCTCGGATTTCGTGGAATACTTCAAGGTAGCAATCTCCAACGTAATTTTTTCTTAGTGTCTACTCATTTGTCACTTGTTTTTGTGTGTACTTCTATCTATGAAAGTCTGGCAATCGGGTTTACTGATTTTACCGAACGGTATTGGATATTGTTTTTGCAGTTCCAGTAACGAAAGATGTAATTGTTTGAGTTTTTTTTCTTTCTGTAAAGCCATTGCTGGCTGTTGCTTTGATCTCTTGATATGCTGTGCAATAAAATATTTTTTTTCATATTTAACTTTTATACCACACAATTTGCATAACAGCACTTTTCCGTCGGTTGAAAATAATCTGGTCCAAATTTCAATACAAAATTTTTCAATTTGAATACATGAATACATGAGGCATTTCCTAATAATAAGTTTTTTGTTAAGTCGACTCCTGCGCAGAGGGTGCCAGGTTCGAGCCCCGAAATTACCAGTCCTTTTTTTATGCGTCCATGACTTTAGGTGTGCGTATTACGTACTGTGAGTAAGATTCAATGTTTGCACAGATATACATTCACGCAAACTCGAATTTTTCTACAATTTTTTTTGCGAGAAGCTTTGAGATGAGTTCTATATAAGCAAAAAAGGAGAAAGGGAACATTTTCTTCATAAATGTGGAATATTACATTCAGGAAATTGCCAACGTTCACTTAAAATAATATACGGTACATACCATAAACAACGAGAAAATGCAGGGAGCAGCCAAAGAAATCATAATCAACATACCGGATCTAGGAGACTGAGAAGCAATATATAGGCAACTGAAATTGTATTTCAAACCCGAGGAAGACCGCTGTATCCACACATTGAGAGTTAATATAGAAAGTGAATTACTAATAGAAACACAGACAATTAAATATAAATGTGACAAATTAATTGAGAATTATAAAAACCATATCGCCATTGACTTAATTAATATAAATTGCATGTTAGTAAATATGATAATATAAAATATATGAAAGAATATATGAAACAGATTTAGATAAAATATTATAAAATATAAGGTTTGAGGATCCTTGCATAAGGGATGTATAAAGAAAAACGAAATCTAATAGATTCGAAAATACGGAATTCAAACCGGAGGAAGGCCGCTGTATCCACACATTGAGAGTTAATATAGAAAGTGAATTACTAATAGAAACACAAAAAATTAAATATAAATGTGACAAATTAATTGAGAATTATAAAAACCATATCGCCATTGACTTAAGTAATATAAATTGCATGTTAGATAAAATATTATAAAATATATGGTTTGAGGATCCTTGCATAAGGGATGCATAAAGAAAAACGAAATCTAATAGATTCGAGAATACGGAACTATGAACCAATGGATGTAGAAAATATGGAACATAATAACTCTGAAATTTTAGAAAATAGCAAAGAGGTAAATATTTTGTATTATTTTTTTTATGAATTAGCCTCGGATGATTTACCTACAGTTAAAATAACAATTAATAATACAAAATATTTAGCCACGATAGATACTGGTTCATCAATATAGATGACAGAATAAATGACTTTAGGACATAAATGTGGGAATATAACTTCATAATAGGCACAGATGTGTTCAATAAACTAAACACACTTATTGACTTACAAGCATTAACAATAACTTGAAACGACCAGATCATGATATTGCAGTGTACTTATAAATTTAACGAAATATATACACTAGATACACTTAATCGTTTAAACAATGAAGAATATGGTGCAGTAGAAAATTTGGTGTTCAACAACAGATGGTCAAGTAAATGCCAAATTGTATAGATATTCACCCAACCACGAACAATAGGTGAGAAGAAAAATCGCGGCGATGGAAGCACAGGAAATAATTAGAAAAAGTAGATCGGAGTACACACGTCCCTCTCGAGAGGGTCAGGGGAATGAAAAGTTACGTGAAAAACAAAACCGCGCAAAACGAAGTAAGAACGCCCTGCGAAATAGAGAGTTGCGTTCCTGAAAATAGGGAATATAAAAAACTAAAGGGAATGTAAAACATTATAGCTAATATTTAATAATAAAACATATACTTCAACAAAAAAAAAATGAAGAAAGAAAAATCACGAAAACTAAAACCTCGCATTTAAACTAAAAAATTCAAAACTTAAAAATAATTACAATTATATACGTTAAACATTTTTTAATTTCAGTTTTATTTAAAGAAATCGGTTAAAATCAGTTGCATTTTGTTTTTAGATTTTTCTAAATGAACTGCCATGTAACGTTCCAATTATGCCCTCATACCGTTGTGGAACTTGTCCAACCGTCCTTCGTCAGGATCAATTCTGGAAACCTGTTCCATCAATTTGCTAGGTTGGTTGCAGTCATCTTATCTTGCTCTTGGGGTGTTTCTGCAGAAGGTTCAAGTTGTTGAAATACACTATCAATCATCTCTTCTGCAGCCATGTCTGGCCCATCAGCGTCTAAAATTTTATTAATTTGACTTATTTGATTTTGATTTATGCAATTTGACTACCACATTCATTTAGTCCTTCCACATCAATTTCTATGTCACCTGGAGAGTATTTTTGATTAAGATGTCTTTTCCAAACAGCTTGTAGAGTTGAACGCTTTAATTCTCCCCATGCTAGCTTTATATTGCGGACTAATACGGTAAACTTTTTCCCAAAACTTCTAATGGTATCAAAGGTATGGTCTTCATCAGAAATGGGCTTCTTCCGAAAATGTGTGCTTTAGGTAATTTACTTCAAAAGTGGATATTATCCCTTATTCCATTGGTTGGATTAAAGCGGTAGTGTTTGGAGGCAATAAAATAGCTTTGATGTTTGGGTGCAAGTCTGTCAAATATCATCGATGATGCGTTGTCCAGAAGAAGTCACTCGACTTTTTGCAATATTCTTCAACTTCAACGGCAAGATGTTCCGTCAACCATTCTTTGAATATGGAAGCGGTAACCCAGGATGTTTTGCTCGACCTCCAGGGTACAGGCAAATGCGACTTAGATATGCCCTTGGAACATCTCGGATTTGTATGAATAACCAAAGGCTTACATCTGAAATCACCCTCAGCATTTCCGCATATCAGAATAGTTATTCGCTGCTTTGAATCCTGGAGCAGACTTCTCCTCTCTCGCAGTAAATGTTCTATTCGGCATGCGTTTCCAATAGAGACCTGTCTCATCAGCATGAAATATTTGCTTAAGAGAATATCCTCCAGCTTCGATTTGTGCTTTAAGAATCCCAGGAAATCGAGTTGCTGCTTCTTCAACGGCACTAGCTCATTCTCCTTTAAGAGTGAGGCTGTAAAGATTTTGGCTTTTTTTAAATTTTTGAAATCAAATTTCTGTAGACGAACATCCTTCTTTTAGTTTTAGGCACTCATGCAATTGCAATGCCCTTTCCCGAATAACAGCTGTGCTAAAAGGCATTCGGTCTGGCGTTGTATCCACGGAACTAAAATTCTTTCAACTTTCTCAACCAAAGCCGGCCGAACTCTGGATGTTGACTTTGTCGACAACTCACTTGATTGCGTAACAGAACGTTTTATTCGTTCTTTATTCGGTCCTATTATTCGGATGTTCAACTCTTTTATGCCATATAATTTTACTGAAACGGCTTCTCGCCGTTTTCCAGTTTCCTAATTATTTCTATTTTCTTAGTCAAACTCAACATTTTTTTGGCTTGATTTTATCTTTCTCCTAAAAACAATGAAAGATGTATGAATATTCACTACTAATTTGTTATCTTTTACCAGAATTCCAATTGTGCAATAAAAAAAAAAAGATTATCGCTGCACTATTGCCCGATTCAATCATAAAAAACAACTGAATATATTACATGGATATGTGTGTAAATCTTTCACAGGAAAATCGTGGCACGCCATTATTCTTTGAAGAAAAATGGCATTTCGCGCAAAGCGATGTCGCACAAATCGTGTATGAAAATCGCGCAAAGTCGAAACCGCACAAAACGAGGCCGCGCAAAGCCAGGGATGCTGTCGTTGATAGTCGTGCCAACGAAATGTGACAATTCGAGAATTTAAAAGTTTGGTGTATGCATAGGATAATAGGAAAATAAATGAAATTACCATTAACGACAAGCTACCTCTTCCTAATGTGGATGCCATATTAAAATTCATTGATCAGATCAAATTACCAGATTTTAGTAAAGGAAAGGGATATCCAAAACAACAGCCTTTGTAACACCCCACGGCTTATATGAGTTTAGCCTTGGGGTGTTTCGTTCGACTTGAACAATGCCGCAGCGACATTCCAAAAGCAAACGTAACCTGTGATGTATATCTTTCTTGGTGGGAACTAGAGATTTCGTGCATTATTGTATCGGTTAACAGTATTTATTAATTTCATACCGATAAGCATATCGTATGCTTTATTTTTCAAACCCATTTGGTACCATTTTAATTTACATTCTTCACTCATTCGAAATTCCTTAGGGGCGTCAGTAACCTTTATTTTAACTTTTTCTGTTGTGACATTATTTATAGTATTAAAGGACACATTTTATGTTTGCAATATCTTGAAGCAAGAACAATATACATTCGAAGCATTTGTGAGACTACTGTTTGAGCCTGTATCTACTAAGGCACTTGTACGTTATAAATCTAATTGTGAGATTACAAACAATTTTATCTCCGAGGATTAGTTTAGACAATTTACCGGCTCAACGTTATTTATGTCTTGAACATCACAATTATTAGAATTACTTCAATTGGGATTGTGTGCATCGTTCGATGGAACATGATTTACCTCCATGGAACTAGGGTTTTGACTCCTATTTCTGTATTCACCTGATGGATTGAAAGTGTTGTGCCTAACCTGATCTGATCTATGGTCTAAACTATTTTCAAGGTTGAAGTTGCTAATACCTATATTTCTACTCCGGCTATCTTGGTTTTGATTACTGACGTTGAAATTCGATTGTCCTGATGATTCCACATTTGAACCAAAATCATTTCTAAGCCTCGAAGATAAAATTGTTTGTAATCCTGCAATTAGATTTAAAACGTACAAGTAAGCCATAGATCATAGACTGTTAATATAAAATTGTACTCAGAAGACTATGGAACAGTAGGATGCAATGAATTAACAAATCAAAATAATAGAGAAATAGACTTACTACATTTAAATCAATATGAAAAATAAGAAATTATAAATATCTTTAGTCAATTTAAACATTAGGATATAGAGACGGGAATCAGTTTATTAACACCGATGCAATACTGCAAGAAATCCGCCATGAAGAGTAGTGACCATAATAAATAAGCAGATTGGTAAAATCATGATCTTTGGGAAGATTCATTGGACATTGTTCGTTATACGGTAATGCAGATCATTGTAAACGCATTTCGAATCGAAGTATTTTGTCGTTGTCATGGAAAGGAACTAATCTTACTAAACGATTTTGTTGCCCAACCACTCCAGTTCGTAATAACGAATGTGTATCAGAAGTGAAACTTTCCGATTGCAAAAAAAAACCGGCTTTGTAAGTTCCATTGAATACTGTACGGATTATTCCTACTCTATTTGCAGCAAATATTGGCCGTCTGCTAACATTACCTCGAAACCAATATAGGACTATGGTGGAATCAATCCAATTCAATCCGCGGAATGCTGGTTGGTGGAATACGTAGAAAAGCGATGGCTTCAAATGCGTGGGATGATCCTTCGCAGAAAGGAAAGTTTTTGCGGTTACAACAATAGGATTAATGAGCCCTAATGGAACTAAATAATAAATAATATATATGTCTTTACAATTTGCGCGCACAAGTGATTGTTAATACCTTCATGTGTCCGAGGTCAAGACACAGCACGGGCCGAAGGTATATCCTCTATGGAGAGGAGGTACCTGTGAATATTGGTTTTATATATCAGCGGATTGTAGTCTAGAGGAACAAGTCTCTAAATTTAACTGTGCGTCCGAAGGTACTGCGTATGAATTCATGAGGAGGAGGAATGCAGTTAGTTAGCTCCCTTGAGCATCGTTTGTTAAAATAGCAATAAAATACGGACAAAAAGACACAGTTCTTCGATATTTCGTAGAGGTCAATGACACTGCAATATTGTTGTCTCCTATAAGTTTTATCGCTCGCTTTTGGATTTTATCTAGTAGGTGCAGGGTGGGTTTAGTCTTGGGTTCACCAGACCAGACATGGGCGTTGTACTCAACTTGGGGTGGATATGCACCTTATAAATTAAATCCAAATCCAATACTTGGGGTGGATATGCACCTTATAAATTAAATCCAAATCGGAGGGTGTGAAATATTTCTTTCTAACCATTTTTTTGCGATCTCAAATATGTGATCATTCCAACTAACTGTTGTGTTGATACACATACTAAGGACGGAGAGTTTTCCGGTTTTATCGACACAGGCGCGATTCATGGATAATGGCTGACTATCAAGGGTTCGCTTGAGTGACAGCAATGAGTATTAAATTCCAGTCCGTTGTTCTTTCGAAGGAACGGATTGGATTAAAAGTTGCAGACAAGAGATCATTTAAAAAATGAGAAAGATAGTCGGAGACATAATAGACCCTTGGGGAAAACCAGCATTTATTTGGTGGATATCAGACTTGAACGCATCCAAAACAACTTGAATTTAACGGTTCGAAAGGTAATTTGTAATTCATAGACATTTTCGACAAGAAAGCTTAATGCCAAACTCTGTCAAATACCTAAGAAACATCAATCGCAACGATCTTGATTTCGCCTGAATTGTACAAAGTTTGGTTCCACTTGCAGTGAGAAACGCTATCAGATCACCTGTGGACCTGTTGCTGCGACAACCGTACTGCCGGTCTTTAAGAAGCTTCTGCGATTCTTGGTACTCCTGCACCTGTACGAGTGCGGAAATGGATTTGTCCTAGTAGAAGTTAACGCTCTCAAGTACAGGTGGAGACATATTGACAGTCTGCAAGCAGATTCGCTTTGAGCTGACAGCTGCATTGTGAATTGAAGACGAGGCGGATTTCATTATGGGGTTAATATTCTTCACTCTATGAGAAATGAAGGATATCATGCCCAGCAGAAGAATGTTTGTGATGAAATCAGCAGCGGCATCCACGTCAGTATCGATGGAGCATAGTTACCAGTTAAAATTCCTAACAAAGTTGTTAAATCCGCTCCAATACTAAAATACTACTACCTAATTGTAGTAGTTTATCGTTCTAGACATCTTTTGAATTACGATTGCACTTAAACTTACGTCTGTAACAGTTATTGTGAGCTCTCTGTTCTACATCCTTAACAGAAATAGATAAATCTTTTAATCTTTTATTTTGAGTATTAAAATTTAAAATGATTTCAGGTTAAATAAAACAAATAAAATGGTATTACATAATAGTAATTTTTCTCTGTTATGGTTTTATTCACTTAATATAAGTTCCATTTGTTGAAAATTAACAATTTGGACTGTTTTATTATTTCGATGTGATTCAGATAAAATGTTATCCCCACCAATTTCGTCGTGTTTTCATTCAATGCGTAAATATAATAATAATCACTTATCTTATGAAATAATTCGATTTGGTACGAAAGTTTATTAATTCTACACGAGTTCGTCTGATTTTTCGTACAAATATTTTTAACACAATTTACTGACTTTATTATTGTGCATTTTTACATATATCCGAAATGAGTCTACGTAAGATTAATTCAATTGTCCAAACAACAGGGTTCGATCACTAGATTGTGACGAATGCAACACTAAAGTTCACTATTCACGATATACACGAATTTATTTTGCAAACACTGATTTACTTCTTATACTTTATTACACTTAAAAAATCACTATTACTTTACTACAAAACTCTCTGCTGCCTTCCAGACTAAAGTGATTAGTACTTTGAACACTATAAAATCCCAAACTAAACTGTAATATTTCTCCAACTATACAAACTCGCATCGACCACCGTGCCGATATTTATACTCCCACTACTGGTTTTAGATCACACTGTCGCCACGAGTCTGTTGAATTTCCACGCTGACGCTTATATACATGATTCTTTGTAATCTATCAGTGTATAGATGGCGACATCCATTCTTGCAGTATAGAAAACATCTTCGGGAAAACTCTTTCCAGTTGATCGTTCTTCTAATTGCGTATAGACGGCGTTTTTGGTTTTTGTGGTTGGTTTCCTGATTATCTCATCTTATACAAGTTATACTATTCACGACAGACCAGACAGACGAAGATTCGAAGTTTGACTTCTGGGCGAAGACAGAGTTCTTCTAATTGCGTGTAGATGACGTTTTTTGTTTTTGTGCTTGGTGTCCTGATTATCTCATCCTATACACGTCACAATGCTATGTGTGTTGTAAAATTTTATTTTGTTCATTTAAACCTTTCATCATCTTTATGTTTGAGATCTGCACTGCGGATCCTTATTATTCGCATTTTTAATCTCTAGAATTCTATTTTCGATCGATTGAATGTCCTACCAAATAATCCTTACAATCTAGAACCAAAAATGTTAATTAAGCCTTTTCTTTTCCTATTCGAATAATTATCGTCAATTAAACCTAATATATCCTTAGTGTCTCTCATTCTCCTTTTGATTTTTTCTAAATGATTTAAGTTAATTTACCTTGGTTAGTTGGCCGATTTGGCTCACACCAAAGTGCGCGCCGTTTTGACACCACACCTCGTAGACCTTGGTTGTTAGGGTTAGCTAAATCCAGCCGAAGGAGTTTACGAAGTGCTTGTAGATTATGAAGTTCCTTGCTTGGCCAGTTCATCGACAATCTCATTTGCCTCTCTGTTGTTGTGGCTGGATATTTCATATTTCTTTTTATGATTTTCAATATTTTAAAAGGTCCGGAATATTTTTAGCCAAATTTGCCTTTTTTATCGTTTTCTACTAATATTAGATTTTTTACTTCATTATATTTCTTTAAATTGCTCTTTCTTAATCTTTCAAACACTCTTTTTAATCTGTTCTGATGTCGTTCCATCGTAACTCCATAGAAAACAATGTCGTTCATGTACACAAAACATAACTTTAATTATAGCTCATTCAGTACGTTATTTATAAGGCGTTGAAAGCACTCAGGAGCGTTTTTAGGCCAAGTGGCATTCGAAGAAATTCGAAGTGGCCATATAGTGTGGAAAATGTAGTTTTCCCTATACTTCTTTCACCGAGAGGAATCTGCTGAAAACCGGATTTCAAATCGATTGTAATCCTACTGAGTTTCAATATTCCATTTTCATTTGACATGTGTTAGAGTACGATAAAGAGTAGATTTAGAAAATATTCTCGATTTCTGTATCCCACCGCTGCCACCAATTTTATTTTATGGTTTTAATTAATTGAAACACATCTCAATTTTCAAGATTAAAATGGCTTTTCAAAATTCACAATTATTCTGCCTGTAATCGAGTGTGTGCCATGAATCGAATTGGCGTCAAGGTTGTGCGTGGAATTCGCGCAAGCGAAAAATGCTATGTTAGCATTTTGCTCGATTTTGTATGCAGTGCCTACCAGATGCGCGTGGATTTCGCATAAGTGAATAACGCGATGTAAACCTTATCTGTACCCAATACTTTGTACAGAGTTGACAAAGAATTCGTCACAAACAATCCAAAAACTAATCGCATGCGTATGCATAACATGCATACGGGCATGGAGTTTTAACCAATTAAATTCCGTATTGGAACAGAGGCCGTATTGTGTAAATCAAACGATCTGACTCAGTTTGATTTCATATAATTATTCTTTTATTAACTCTCCTTTTGGAATCTATTTGCAAAGAAAGTTACTTGCGACAAGCTAGACGCTGGGGTGTTTTGAATATTATTCCATACCGGATAGTATAGGCGTGTGATGACGGCGTTGATGTAGTCAGGGCGTGAACATTGCGATTTAATACAGGTTGCCTTTGATTTTGCGGGCTTAGCGGGCTTGACGGTGCAGTTTTTGAATTCTGGGTAAGTGGTGGTACGATGTTGTTTGGTGGGTTTTATTTCAGTTCTAGTTTTGTCCTGGATACAACGATTTGTTTGCATATTTGGCTTGTTTTTGTAGTTCTTCTTTGAGTAATTCTAGCACGTTTGGTGTGTTGGGTTAAGTAATAAGTGATGATATAGTTGTTGGAAAAACTCTTAAATCTCGGTTGAAAAATTCTTGAAAACTCTTGACGAAAATTGTGGGCTGCTATCTCAAAAGGGTGAATTGGTATTTCTTTGGTTCTCAATTTTGTTATTCTGTCGTTAGTAAACTTGACAAACAGCGCACTTTTTTATGTAATTCGCAATGTCGGAACTCATGTTTTGCTATAAAACTACATCTCTAGCTTTTCGGATACATTTTTCGCAGTTAAAGTGGCCGTTGACCGACCTGATTACTTCCTCTTTCATTTGAATTGGTATCAAGGCTGCTTGTGCTTTAAATATGATATTGTTGTCCAACGAAAGCTCTTCTCTTCGAATATTTTCTTATGTTTCTTAGGAAACTTTTAATTGTATTCCATATTTCAAACATTTGGTTTTCTATTAAAACAATGTATTACGATGACGTAAAAAGCTGCAATGGTTCTCCGAGATATTTTCTCTGTAATGAATTTACTTTGATCAGTTAAGTTAATAAGTAAGTTATATGAAGTTGTTTTTTTTTTCTGTGTACAAGTTTCGGCACCATGTAAATCAAGCGCGATGTGATTCAGTTTGATTTCATGTAATTCTTTTATTAACTAAACGACACTTAATCCATTTAATTCATAATAAACCATGAATTCACAAACTAAGGTTAATACCACTGCTTGCCAGTATTCGACGGAGAAGAACGTGCACAAAGCGTTTGACGTTTCTTGTTGATGTTGTTGACATTCGTGTTACTTGTTGTTGTTGACTTGGTGTTATTACTTTAGAGCATGATCGTCTTTCATATTGTGGTTGTATTTGGTAAGATACATCACTACGCACGTAGATGGCGGGACTACGGCTCATTGCTCATGTCAACCCAAAAAAAACTTCATATAAAATACAGAACAGAGATATCAAGAAACCAACTCCAAATGCGGGTGGTAAAGCAGAGTTGAGAAGTATAAATTTTAGATTAGCTTTCCAACAATCCCTTCATTCTTCTCAAATCCTCTACGTCAGATGCTATGCACTCTCAGTCATGCCTCACCCCGCGGATAATATATTTCCTTTCGTCACAGGTTCATGCTGGAGATCGAATTTGATTTTGTATCCAAACTGATCACATTTTGGCTGCCAACGCACTCCTAAGGTCTTGATCATCTATAACAGTAGCCTCGCTCTTTTGTTCAATTGGCATGAAGATTAGAAGCTCCGATACATATGACCATTTATGTAATTCAAAACCTCCTTCTCGAATGGCACATATTGTACACAGAATTCGAAGAGCTTTTTCGACTGTTTCTGCACCAGTGAAAACACCATCAACATACATTTCTTTTCAGAGGAAAACGTTTTCTTTCATCTTCTGCTAGCTGATGTATGACACGGATTGCAGTTGCAGAACCGGTTTCAAAGGTGACAGTGGTTAATCGATATTCTTCCATTTGGTTATCTCCATTGCGCCACAGCATGCGCTGGTACTGGGAGTCCTCTTCGTGCATATCGGTTCACCTAAACATTTGTTTTAATGCCTGACGTGATGAGGAATTCATATAAACGCCAGTTAAGTAAAACTGCTGCTGGATCATTTTGAAGAGGTCGCCCATTTGATAAAAGGTCGTTGAGTGAGGCTCCGCTGGAAAACTATACGGCAGGTAATATAGGGCCAAATAGTGGCGATGACTTACGGCCCTCGAAATACTTCTTGAGGAGATGTAGTAGGTCTACGTTGTGGTTGAGAGAATGAAGGATATCATGCCCAGCAGAAGAATGTTTGTGATGAAATCAGCAGCGGCATCCACGTCAGTATCGATGGAGCATAGTTACCAGTTAAAATTCCTAACAAAGTTGTTAAATCCGCTCCAATACTAAAATACTACTACCTAATTGTAGTAGTTTATCGTTCTAGACATCTTTTGAATTACGATTGCACTTAAACTTACGTCTGTAACAGTTATTGTGAGCTCTCTGTTCTACATCCTTAACAGAAATAGATAAATCTTTTAATCTTTTATTTTGAGTATTAAAATTTAAAATGATTTCAGGTTAAATAAAACAAATAAAATGGTATTACATAATAGTAATTTTTCTCTGTTATGGTTTTATTCACTTAATATAAGTTCCATTTGTTGAAAATTAACAATTTGGACTGTTTTATTATTTCGATGTGATTCAGATAAAATGTTATCCCCACCAATTTCGTCGTGTTTTCATTCAATGCGTAAATATAATAATAATCACTTATCTTATGAAATAATTCGATTTGGTACGAAAGTTTATTAATTCTACACGAGTTCGTCTGATTTTTCGTACAAATATTTTTAACACAATTTACTGACTTTATTATTGTGCATTTTTACATATATCCGAAATGAGTCTACGTAAGATTAATTCAATTGTCCAAACAACAGGGTTCGATCACTAGATTGTGACGAATGCAACACTAAAGTTCACTATTCACGATATACACGAATTTATTTTGCAAACACTGATTTACTTCTTATACTTTATTACACTTAAAAAATCACTATTACTTTACTACAAAACTCTCTGCTGCCTTCCAGACTGAAGTGATTAGTACTTTGAACACTATAAAATCCCAAACTAAACTGTAATATTTCTCCAACTATACAAACTCGCATCGACCACCGTGCCGATATTTATACTCCCACTACTGGTTTTAGATCACACTGTCGCCACGAGTCTGTTGAATTTCCACGCTGACGCTTATATACATGATTCTTTGTAATCTATCAGTGTATAGATGGCGACATCCATTCTTGCAGTATAGAAAACATCTTCGGGAAAACTCTTTCCAGTTGATCGTTCTTCTAATTGCGTATAGACGGCGTTTTTGGTTTTTGTGGTTGGTTTCCTGATTATCTCATCTTATACAAGTTATACTATTCACGACAGACCAGACAGACGAAGATTCGAAGTTTGACTTCTGGGCGAAGACAGAGTTCTTCTAATTGCGTGTAGATGACGTTTTTTGTTTTTGTGCTTGGTGTCCTGATTATCTCATCCTATACACGTCACAATGCTATGTGTGTTGTAAAATTTTATTTTGTTCATTTAAACCTTTCATCATCTTTATGTTTGAGATCTGCACTGCGGATCCTTATTATTCGCATTTTTAATCTCTAGAATTCTATTTTCGATCGATTGAATGTCCTACCAAATAATCCTTACAATCTAGAACCAAAAATGTTAATTAAGCCTTTTCTTTTCCTATTCGAATAATTATCGTCAATTAAACCTAATATATCCTTAGTGTCTCTCATTCTCCTTTTGATTTTTTCTAAATGATTTAAGTTAATTTACCTTGGTTAGTTGGCCGATTTGGCTCACACCAAAGTGCGCGCCGTTTTGACACCACACCTCGTAGACCTTGGTTGTTAGGGTTAGCTAAATCCAGCCGAAGGAGTTTACGAAGTGCTTGTAGATTATGAAGTTCCTTGCTTGGCCAGTTCATCGACAATCTCATTTGCCTCTCTGTTGTTGTGGCTGGATATTTCATATTTCTTTTTATGATTTTCAATATTTTAAAAGGTCCGGAATATTTTTAGCCAAATTTGCCTTTTTTATCGTTTTCTACTAATATTAGATTTTTTACTTCATTATATTTCTTTAAATTGCTCTTTCTTAATCTTTCAAACACTCTTTTTAATCTGTTCTGATGTCGTTCCATCGTAACTCCATAGAAAACAATGTCGTTCATGTACACAAAACATAACTTTAATTATAGCTCATTCAGTACGTTATTTATAAGGCGTTGAAAGCACTCAGGAGCGTTTTTAGGCCAAGTGGCATTCGAAGAAATTCGAAGTGGCCATATAGTGTGGAAAATGTAGTTTTCCCTATACTTCTTTCACCGAGAGGAATCTGGTGAAAACCGGATTTCAAATCGATTGTAATCCTACTGAGTTTCAATATTCCATTTTCATTTGACATGTGTTAGAGTACGATAAAGAGTAGATTTAGAAAATATTCTCGATTTCTGTATCCCACCGCTGCCACCAATTTTATTTTATGGTTTTAATTAATTGAAACACATCTCAATTTTCAAGATTAAAATGGCTTTTCAAAATTCACAATTATTCTGCCTGTAATCGAGTGTGTGCCATGAATCGAATTGGCGTCAAGGTTGTGCGTGGAATTCGCGCAAGCGAAAAATGCTATGTTAGCATTTTGCTCGATTTTGTATGCAGTGCCTACCAGATGCGCGTGGATTTCGCATAAGTGAATAACGCGATGTAAACCTTATCTGTACCCAATACTTTGTATAGAGTTGACAAAGAATTCGTCACAAACAATCCAAAAACTAATCGCATGCATATGCATAACATGCATACGGGCATGGAGTTTTAACCAATTAAATTCCGTATTGGAACAGAGGCCGTATTGTGTAAATCAAACGATCTGACTCAGTTTGATTTCATATAATTATTCTTTTATTAACTCTCCTTTTGGAATCTATTTGCAAAGAAAGTTACTTGCGACAAGCTAGACGCTGGGGTGTTTTGAATATTATTCCATACCGGATAGTATAGGCGTGTGATGACGGCGTTGATGTAGTCAGGGCGTGAACATTGCGATTTAATACAGGTTGCCTTTGATTTTGCGGGCTTAGCGGGCTTGACGGTGCAGTTTTTGAATTCTGGGTAAGTGGTGGTACGATGTTGTTTGGTGGGTTTTATTTCAGTTCTAGTTTTGTCCTGGATACAACGATTTGTTTGCATATTTGGCTTGTTTTTGTAGTTCTTCTTTGAGTAATTCTAGCACGTTTGGTGTGTTGGGTTAAGTAATAAGTGATGATATAGTTGTTGGAAAAACTCTTAAATCTCGGTTGAAAAATTCTTGAAAACTCTTGACGAAAATTGTGGGCTGCTATCTCAAAAGGGTGAATTGGTATTTCTTTGGTTCTCAATTTTGTTATTCTGTCGTTAGTAAACTTGACAAACAGCGCACTTTTTTATGTAATTCGCAATGTCGGAACTCATGTTTTGCTATAAAACTACATCTCTAGCTTTTCGGATACATTTTTCGCAGTTAAAGTGGCCGTTGACCGACCTGATTACTTCCTCTTTCATTTGAATTGGTATCAAGGCTGCTTGTGCTTTAAATATGATATTGTTGTCCAACGAAAGCTCTTCTCTTCGAATATTTTCTTATGTTTCTTAGGAAACTTTTAATTGTATTCCATATTTCAAACATTTGGTTTTCTATTAAAACAATGTATTACGATGACGTAAAAAGCTGCAATGGTTCTCCGAGATATTTTCTCTGTAATGAATTTACTTTGATCAGTTAAGTTAATAAGTAAGTTATATGAAGTTGTTTTTTTTTTCTGTGTACAAGTTTCGGCACCATGTAAATCAAGCGCGATGTGATTCAGTTTGATTTCATGTAATTCTTTTATTAACTAAACGACACTTAATCCATTTAATTCATAATAAACCATGAATTCACAAACTAAGGTTAATACCACTGCTTGCCAGTATTCGACGGAGAAGAACGTGCACAAAGCGTTTGACGTTTCTTGTTGATGTTGTTGACATTCGTGTTACTTGTTGTTGTTGACTTGGTGTTATTACTTTAGAGCATGATCGTCTTTCATATTGTGGTTGTATTTGGTAAGATACATCACTACGCACGTAGATGGCGGGACTACGGCTCATTGCTCATGTCAACCCAAAAAAAACTTCATATAAAATACAGAACAGAGATATCAAGAAACCAACTCCAAATGCGGGTGGTAAAGCAGAGTTGAGAAGTATAAATTTTAGATTAGCTTTCCAACAATCCCTTCATTCTTCTCAAATCCTCTACGTCAGATGCTATGCACTCTCAGTCATGCCTCACCCCGCGGATAATATATTTCCTTTCGTCACAGGTTCATGCTGGAGATCGAATTTGATTTTGTATCCAAACTGATCACATTTTGGCTGCCAACGCACTCCTAAGGTCTTGATCATCTATAACAGTAGCCTCGCTCTTTTGTTCAATTGGCATGAAGATTAGAAGCTCCGATACATATGACCATTTATGTAATTCAAAACCTCCTGCTCGAATGGCACATATTGTACACAGAATTCGAAGAGCTTTTTCGACTGTTTCTGCACCAGTGAAAACACCATCAACATACATTTCTTTTCAGAGGAAAACGTTTTCTTTCATCTTCTGCTAGCTGATGTATGACACGGATTGCAGTTGCAGAACCGGTTTCAAAGGTGACAGTGGTTAATCGATATTCTTCCATTTGGTTATCTCCATTGCGCCACAGCATGCGCTGGTACTGGGAGTCCTCTTCCTGCATATCGGTTCACCTAAACATTTGTTTTAATGCCTGACGTGATGAGGAATTCATATAAACGCCAGTTAAGTAAAACTGCTGCTGGATCATTTTGAAGAGGTCGCCCATTTGATAAAAGGTCGTTGAGTGAGGCTCCGCTGGAAAACTATACGGCAGGTAATATAGGGCCAAATAGTGGCGATGACTTACGGCCCTCGAAATACTTCTTGAGGAGATGTAGTAGGTCTACGTTGTGGTTGAGAGAATGAAGGATATCATGCCCAGCAGAAGAATGTTTGTGTTTAAAATTCCTAACAAAGTTGTTAAATCCGCTCCAATACTAAAATACTACTACCTAATTGTAGTAGTTTATCGTTCTAGACATCTTTTGAATTACGATTGCACTTAAACTTACGTCTGTAACAGTTATTGTGAGCTCTCTGTTCTACATCCTTAACAGAAATAGATAAATCTTTTAATCTTTTATTTTGAGTATTAAAATTTAAAATGATTTCAGGTTAAATAAAACAAATAAAATGGTATTACATAATAGTAATTTTTCTCTGTTATGGTTTTATTCACTTAATATAAGTTCCATTTGTTGAAAATTAACAATTTGGACTGTTTTATTATTTCGATGTGATTCAGATAAAATGTTATCCCCACCAATTTCGTCGTGTTTTCATTCAATGCGTAAATATAATAATAATCACTTATCTTATGAAATAATTCGATTTGGTACGAAAGTTTATTAATTCTACACGAGTTCGTCTGATTTTTCGTACAAATATTTTTAACACAATTTACTGACTTTATTATTGTGCATTTTTACATATATCCGAAATGAGTCTACGTAAGATTAATTCAATTGTCCAAACAACAGGGTTCGATCACTAGATTGTGACGAATGCAACACTAAAGTTCACTATTCACGATATACACGAATTTATTTTGCAAACACTGATTTACTTCTTATACTTTATTACACTTAAAAAATCACTATTACTTTACTACAAAACTCTCTGCTGCCTTCCAGACTGAAGTGATTAGTACTTTGAACACTATAAAATCCCAAACTAAACTGTAATATTTCTCCAACTATACAAACTCGCATCGACCACCGTGCCGATATTTATACTCCCACTACTGGTTTTAGATCACACTGTCGCCACGAGTCTGTTGAATTTCCACGCTGACGCTTATATACATGATTCTTTGTAATCTATCAGTGTATAGATGGCGACATCCATTCTTGCAGTATAGAAAACATCTTCGGGAAAACTCTTTCCAGTTGATCGTTCTTCTAATTGCGTATAGACGGCGTTTTTGGTTTTTGTGGTTGGTTTCCTGATTATCTCATCTTATACAAGTTATACTATTCACGACAGACCAGACAGACGAAGATTCGAAGTTTGACTTCTGGGCGAAGACAGAGTTCTTCTAATTGCGTGTAGATGACGTTTTTTGTTTTTGTGCTTGGTGTCCTGATTATCTCATCCTATACACGTCACAATGCTATGTGTGTTGTAAAATTTTATTTTGTTCATTTAAACCTTTCATCATCTTTATGTTTGAGATCTGCACATCCGTTACCTTATTATTCGCATTTTTAATCTCTAGAATTCTATTTTCGATCGATTGAATGTCCTACCAAATAATCCTTACAATCTAGAACCAAAAATGTTAATTAAGCCTTTTCTTTTCCTATTCGAATAATTATCGTCAATTAAACCTAATATATCCTTAGTGTCTCTCATTCTCCTTTTGATTTTTTCTAAATGATTTAAGTTAATTTACTCGGTTAGTTGGCCGATTTGGCTCACACCAAAGTGCGCGCCGTTTTGACACCACACCTCGTAGACCTTGGTTGTTAGGGTTAGCTAAATCCAGCCGAAGGAGTTTACGAAGTGCTTGTAGATTATGAAGTTCCTTGCTT
The DNA here is from genome assembly GCA_905231855.2 of Eristalis tenax. Lineage (NCBI taxonomy): Eukaryota > Metazoa > Arthropoda > Insecta > Diptera > Syrphidae > Eristalis > Eristalis tenax. The sequence goes on along the minus strand of HG993124.1, from coordinate 92,633,359 downwards.
GGCCAGTTCATCGACAATCTCATTTGCCTCTCTGTTGTTGTGGCTGGATATTTCATATTTCTTTTTATGATTTTCAATATTTTAAAAGGTCCGGAATATTTTTAGCCAAATTTGCCTTTTTTATCGTTTTCTACTAATATTAGATTTTTTACTTCATTATATTTCTTTAAATTGCTCTTTCTTAATCTTTCAAACACTCTTTTTAATCTGTTCTGATGTCGTTCCATCGTAACTCCATAGAAAACAATGTCGTTCATGTACACAAAACATAACTTTAATTATAGCTCATTCAGTACGTTATTTATAAGGCGTTGAAAGCACTCAGGAGCGTTTTTAGGCCAAGTGGCATTCGAAGAAATTCGAAGTGGCCATATAGTGTGGAAAATGTAGTTTTCCCTATACTTCTTTCACCGAGAGGAATCTGGTGAAAACCGGATTTCAAATCGATTGTAATCCTACTGAGTTTCAATATTCCATTTTCATTTGACATGTGTTAGAGTACGATAAAGAGTAGATTTAGAAAATATTCTCGATTTCTGTATCCCACCGCTGCCACCAATTTTATTTTATGGTTTTAATTAATTGAAACACATCTCAATTTTCAAGATTAAAATGGCTTTTCAAAATTCACAATTATTCTGCCTGTAATCGAGTGTGTGCCATGAATCGAATTGGCGTCAAGGTTGTGCGTGGAATTCGCGCAAGCGAAAAATGCTATGTTAGCATTTTGCTCGATTTTGTATGCAGTGCCTACCAGATGCGCGTGGATTTCGCATAAGTGAATAACGCGATGTAAACCTTATCTGTACCCAATACTTTGTATAGAGTTGACAAAGAATTCGTCACAAACAATCCAAAAACTAATCGCATGCATATGCATAACATGCATACGGGCATGGAGTTTTAACCAATTAAATTCCGTATTGGAACAGAGGCCGTATTGTGTAAATCAAACGATCTGACTCAGTTTGATTTCATATAATTATTCTTTTATTAACTCTCCTTTTGGAATCTATTTGCAAAGAAAGTTACTTGCGACAAGCTAGACGCTGGGGTGTTTTGAATATTATTCCATACCGGATAGTATAGGCGTGTGATGACGGCGTTGATGTAGTCAGGGCGTGAACATTGCGATTTAATACAGGTTGCCTTTGATTTTGCGGGCTTAGCGGGCTTGACGGTGCAGTTTTTGAATTCTGGGTAAGTGGTGGTACGATGTTGTTTGGTGGGTTTTATTTCAGTTCTAGTTTTGTCCTGGATACAACGATTTGTTTGCATATTTGGCTTGTTTTTGTAGTTCTTCTTTGAGTAATTCTAGCACGTTTGGTGTGTTGGGTTAAGTAATAAGTGATGATATAGTTGTTGGAAAAACTCTTAAATCTCGGTTGAAAAATTCTTGAAAACTCTTGACGAAAATTGTGGGCTGCTATCTCAAAAGGGTGAATTGGTATTTCTTTGGTTCTCAATTTTGTTATTCTGTCGTTAGTAAACTTGACAAACAGCGCACTTTTTTATGTAATTCGCAATGTCGGAACTCATGTTTTGCTATAAAACTACATCTCTAGCTTTTCGGATACATTTTTCGCAGTTAAAGTGGCCGTTGACCGACCTGATTACTTCCTCTTTCATTTGAATTGGTATCAAGGCTGCTTGTGCTTTAAATATGATATTGTTGTCCAACGAAAGCTCTTCTCTTCGAATATTTTCTTATGTTTCTTAGGAAACTTTTAATTGTATTCCATATTTCAAACATTTGGTTTTCTATTAAAACAATGTATTACGATGACGTAAAAAGCTGCAATGGTTCTCCGAGATATTTTCTCTGTAATGAATTTACTTTGATCAGTTAAGTTAATAAGTAAGTTATATGAAGTTGTTTTTTTTTTCTGTGTACAAGTTTCGGCACCATGTAAATAAAGCGCGATGTGATTCAGTTTGATTTCATGTAATTCTTTTATTAACTAAACGACACTTAATCCATTTAATTCATAATAAACCATGAATTCACAAACTAAGGTTAATACCACTGCTTGCCAGTATTCGACGGAGAAGAACGTGCACAAAGCGTTTGACGTTTCTTGTTGATGTTGTTGACATTCGTGTTACTTGTTGTTGTTGACTTGGTGTTATTACTTTAGAGCATGATCGTCTTTCATATTGTGGTTGTATTTGGTAAGATACATCACTACGCACGTAGATGGCGGGACTACGGCTCATTGCTCATGTCAACCCAAAAAAAACTTCATATAAAATACAGAACAGAGATATCAAGAAACCAACTCCAAATGCGGGTGGTAAAGCAGAGTTGAGAAGTATAAATTTTAGATTAGCTTTCCAACAATCCCTTCATTCTTCTCAAATCCTCTACGTCAGATGCTATGCACTCTCAGTCATGCCTCACCCCGCGGATAATATATTTCCTTTCGTCACAGGTTCATGCTGGAGATCGAATTTGATTTTGTATCCAAACTGATCACATTTTGGCTGCCAACGCACTCCTAAGGTCTTGATCATCTATAACAGTAGCCTCGCTCTTTTGTTCAATTGGCATGAAGATTAGAAGCTCCGATACATATGACCATTTATGTAATTCAAAACCTCCTGCTCGAATGGCACATATTGTACACAGAATTCGAAGAGCTTTTTCGACTGTTTCTGCACCAGTGAAAACTCCATCAACATACATTTCTTTTCAGAGGAAAACGTTTTCTTTCATCTTCTGCTAGCTGATGTATGACACGGATTGCAGTTGCAGAACCGGTTTCAAAGGTGACAGTGGTTAATCGATATTCTTCCATTTGGTTATCTCCATTGCGCCACAGCATGCGCTGGTACTGGGAGTCCTCTTCCTGCATATCGGTTCACCTAAACATTTGTTTTAATGCCTGACGTGATGAGGAATTCATATAAACGCCAGTTAAGTAAAACTGCTGCTGGATCATTTTGAAGAGGTCGCCCATTTGATAAAAGGTCGTTGAGTGAGGCTCCGCTGGAAAACTATACGGCAGGTAATATAGGGCCAAATAGTGGCGATGACTTACGGCCCTCGAAATACTTCTTGAGGAGATGTAGTAGGTCTACGTTGTGGTTGAGGTTGTTTTGCAGTGCTGGTTGCGATGGTAAAAAACATTGACTTTAGAGATGGGTGATGGTTACTGGTCTGCGGCAGGTGAGGCAGTTTGGAGGGGACTCCCTTTTCAGCAGGTGCTGGTGAGTAAATTCTGTGTGTCCAAGACGGAGCCGGATATACATCCTAATATCCGATTTAGGTACATCTGTTGGGAATTTTGGCTGAGTTTTATTAGGGTTAATTATTTGATAGTGACGTTTATAATTCTCCCACTCGCGTAATATTTGTTATTGGCACTTTTGATTTATGTATCTCTTTAGATCGCATTGAGAGAAGGTATTGTAGAAGAGGATGGGTGCCTTGAGAGCTGCATTTGCAGCAGCATCTGCATATTCATTGCCCGCAATTCCAACATGGCATGGTGTCCATAGCAGCTTTAACTTCGTTTGTGATTTGATGAGGATATCACGAATGTTGGATGGGGTTATAGAGTCGTTTTGTGGATTTGCGACGGCTTTTATAACAGACAGGCTGTCGGAACAAATAACCCACTTACCTCTTGTTTGGGAATATTTTTTAGCGGTGTGGAGTATAGCTACTGCTTCTGCTGTGTATAGGGAGGCGATGTTCGGTAGGATGCCTTGCGAAATGATCGAGCCTTCTTGATTAACAACTGCATAGGCTGTGTTGTCGTCTGTTTTGGAGCCGTCTGTGTATATAAAGTTCCAACCCGTACGTTTAAAAGTTTCATGGATCTCATTGAATCGAGCTGTGTATACAGTATTGCTAGTTGTGTCTTTACGTTGTACGTGCAGGTCCAGAAGTATGGAGTCCTCATGGAGTGACCATGGCGGATATGTAGGCGTAAACTAGGTTGCTCTCTTGCGAAGTAGATGTATTTGTTATCCCCAACGTAGGATGCAGTGGATTCCCATCCCCTCGGCAAACCTTCGATTATGACTGTGGGTAATGGCCTTAGCTGTATCTTGGTCAATTATCGATCCAGTTTGGAGGTGGAGTTTCGCATTGAGTCTCAACCGCAATGGATACAAAATATCTTTCTTCCAAAGAAGGAAGTCCAGCTTCAGCGAGGATGTTTCTGACTGGAGTAGTTGTAAATGCTCCAATGCTGGCTCTGGCTGCTTGGTGGTAAGTAGGGTCAACTATGTTTCTTGTAGACTTCGGACAGGAGCCGTATATAGCCAAACCGTAATCCAATTTACTAAGAACTAATATATTTGAAATATTGCAAAGTGAATTTACATGAATATTACTTTTATTTGAGGCTAGATATTTAATTATATTGCTATATTGCTTATACAGCTAAAGATTGCTTAAGATTAATACAGTGGGGTTTCCAATAATACCTATTATTAATTAACAAACCTAGGACGTTAAGGTTAGACACTGTTTCAATCTTAATGTTGTTGAACACTAATTCTACACTAATACATTTTACTTTCCTACATATGTGAATTAATTTACATTTTTCCAAAGATAATTTAGATCCAGAAGTGCATGACCATTCACAAATTTCTTTCAGTAATTCAGAAAGTATATTTTTGGTTTTATTTAAATCATTGTATTTAAATATTATGAAGGCGTCATCGGCATAGATGCAATGATCTAAATCTTTGTAATTAGTTATGATTTCACTGAGTTGATTAAAGGCTATTGAAAAACAGATTACCGATAAAGGAGACCCTTGCGGGATTCCATTACTCAGCGGCATTAATTAAGAAAACATACTGCGGATTCTAACGAAGCATTTTCTGTCAGCGAAGTCCAAATGAAGGAGCGCATCTATGCATCCTCTTTCAGGTTTGAAACCGACTTGGTTAGGTGTTAGTAACGTTTTGTGTTCTGCGAACAACATGAACCTATTGGCGATTATTTTGTCTAGTACTTTTGATAAACAGGGAAGTAGTGAAATTGGGCAATAGCTGTTTACGCTAGAGGGGTCTTTCTTAGGTTTGGGTATATATATGTTCGCCCCTCGCTTCTCCACGCCACCGCGGCGACACAGGTTACAGAATGTTTGTTTATGGCCGGTTAATCCTGCATCCACCATGTGGTCTCCGGTATCCCGTTGCCTGTTATTCTCCGAAACACACGCACACACGACCGCACACAAACCATTTCAATGGCACAGCGGGACACCATTGTTGCCATGTTAACGCTCTCGATTTTTATCCATTTCACCTTTTGTCCCTCCACCACGGACACAATCAAGCGAAACTGTTCAATGGGGTGTAATGGCGTCCTCAATCCTTTTGTTGTCACAGTTTGCGTGTTTGCCTCACCGCGTCGCGTCGGAGGGATCACGGCGGATCTCGAGGGCTTTATTTGTTTTGCGCATGGTTAAACGTTGAGTGGGATTAATGTCGGATGCGATTCAATAAATCGAAGAGTGTCGGTCGATTGGTAGAGTTCCTTTGATATGGCCTCGTATTGGAGGCCTGCCGCTCGGCGGAGGGCTTGCAAACAAGATCAGTTTAACAAGCGCGGTATTTGTCGAAGCGGCTCAGCGATGTGTTGAAGCATGGCTGGAACAATGCCAATTTATGGATTTGATTAGGGTTTTCGGGCTCAAGTCAGGCTTAGGGCGAAAGGGATTCGATCGCTTCCATAGAAACGGTCCCATGAGATGTAACACATTGGACGGTTCTGGGTATGGACAAACGAAGTGTAGGAATGAAGCAAGATGATCTGAAAAGTTTCATTTTGTACTTGATGGCATAAGTTCAGCAGACGTGACACAACTTGGTGGACAAAGGTCAAGCCGACATACGAGTACGGGTCCCTCGCTTATATCCTTCACCACATCCGTTGTGAGGTTAACCAATGTATGCAGCGGTTCGGCTGAGGGCTAGTATACCATCACAGCTCTTCAGGTCCGGTGGCGATGTTCTAGTAAGGAGCATGCACCATCCTTAGAGTTCGCCAATTCAAGGGCATGGCCGACGACTACAATATCAGCTCCATATGTGCCATCCAGAAAAAAGGGGATACTAACCCTTGTAACAACTACAGAGTATATCCCTGCCCAACGTCGCCTATAAGTGTATGAACTTCTGAAGTCGTTTTGATATGTTTTTGTCGATTTTAATATTATGTAGGGCAGCAATCATCGCAAACAATTATTGGGGCGGTGCTCGAATTCGTGATCCCGTAGTAGAATCGCTCTTGGCAACCGTAACTATTTTGGTTTGTCAAAACAAGTGGGCCCAAAACTCGAAAGACATGCTCCAAGAAACGTATTTTATTTCTATATGGAGCCGAAAGCTGGGCCATAAGCAAAACAGCAGAACTGATTCTTGGTACATTAAAAGGAAAGATTCTGTGCGCAATATGTTGTCCCGTCTGTAGGGAGGAAGAAGAAGCCATAACCACGAACTCTAGGAGCTTTACCAAGATATCGATGTAGTCCGGAAGGCAAGAATTCCTCAACTACACTGGCTTGGCCACATCGAGGGGATGGACGCAAATGAGCTAGCTAGTGGAAGACCGAGGACCCGGTAAAAAGGCCAGGATCGCGGACCTAAGCCAGCTTGGTCTTGATGACTGGAAGCAGGGTGTCCAGGACCGTCAGTGTGAATACTGAATACCTCTTGCAGTATATCTTATGTTCTTGTATTTAATACTGTGTTGGGTATGCAATGAAATAAGTATCGATTAATAAACCAAATCAAGATTCGAAAACTCTAGGTGTTAGTTGCGTAAGAAGACTTTGGTTAAGCAGAGGTCGACCAAAGTACTCGAGGTATCGGAAAATGTGTACATTGTACTAAAGAAGGGATACTGCTCATTGTCCAGTATGTTATAGCTGAAACCCCAGACTTTATACGCGTTTAGAAAAAATATCGTTACCGTGTAAGTTGGGCTCCAATCGACTTTCTGACACGACACGTCTGACACACAAGTTCTGACACGTCGCCGCAACTCAAGTTCCTTTTTACGAGTAAAAGAATGAGTATGGAGGAGGACTAGAGGACTTTTGAGGGCTTTATACATTTTGTAGTACGATCTGAACAAACGAGGGTCGTTAAACCCTCAAAAAAATAAATTTCCTCTTTCTCTGCAAAATACCCATTTATTGCCGATTTGAGTTCTTCATCATCCGAAAATCTTTTTCCACGAAGACATTTTTTCAAATCCGGAAACAGGAAATAATCACTAGGGGCAATGTCTATACTATAGGGTGGGTGTTGGATTTCTTCGAAACCACAATCTCGCGCGGCAGCCTTGGAAACTCGCGCCGTGTAAACAGGAACGCCGCGTTGTCATGAAGAAGCAACACACCCGTTGCGAGTTTACCCCGTCTTTTCTTTTTAATTTCCTCCCGCAAATTATGCAAAGTGGAAGCGTAGGATGTGGCGTTGATGGTTTCACCTTTTTTTTGTACTTAATGAGCAAGATTCCCTTTGAGTCCCAAAAAACTGTGGCCATGAGCTTCCCGGCAGACGGAGTGACTTTGAACTTCTTCGGGGGGTCTGTTCCTTTTTTATGCCACTGCATGGACTCTTGTTTGCTTTCAGGGTCATAGTGGTGGACCCATGTTTCGTCACAAGTAACAATTCGATCCATAACACCGTCCGCGTTCTCACTACACATCTCCAAAAGCTCTCTACAGCATGCGATTCTCACTTTTTTCTGAAGCCCAAACCTAGCTATCTAGCTTTGTGGGATAGAGCCTTTGCTGAAGATGTTGTTATAAAGCGACAGGAGTCTTACTTTGGATGATTGAGGAAGGTTTTTAATCATAGGGTAAGAAATTCTATCCCTTTTAGGTGTTTTTCCTACTAATTTAGACAGACACCTCTCTAGTTCAAGCGGGGTAAAGTCTGATTCTATGCGAAGTATGGCCGAGTTGCTAGCTTCTTGGGGCATTATGTAAAGACTTTCCAGTTTCAGCCTGTTAAAAGGTGGGGAGAAGTTGGAGTTATCGGAATTGGTAGACAACGTTTCGGCAAAGAAGTTGCAAACATCATTGAGGTTGGATACAGGACCTTTTGGTGTGCTGATTGAAGCAATGGATTTACGTGTTGGATTGCCTATCAGAGTCTTGGATTTTTTGCCAAACTAAGCTTGGTGTTGAGCTTGAATTAATGTTGCCTGTGAATTGTTGGAAGCTCTTTAATTTGCTGATTTTTAGCAATCTTCTAAAAACAGCATTAGTTTTTTTTTTGTAGGCTAGTAAATTGACTTGAGTAGGATATTTCCTCAATACCCTCCAAGTTTTTAATTTTTCAGTTCTGAGTCTAGCCAAACCAGGATTCCAGGGACCAGGGAACAGATCGTTTGTGAGGTGTAGGCAATGTTTGAGGGATGGCCACATTAGCTGCACTACGAATGGCTTTAAGTATAATTGCAGCTTCTCTATTTACACATTGGATGGGAAATGGTGTCTTAGAAAGGCAAGCCTCCAGTATGTTTTGGAATAGCTTCCAGTTAGCTAGCTTCTCTATTTACACATTGGATGGGAAATGGTGTCTTAGAAAGGCAAGCCTCCAGTACGTTTTGGAATAGCTTCCAGTTAGCTAGCTCAGTTTTAAATCTAGGCATATGTTTATTAACATCGCATATGTTAGATAACAACAGTGAGATGGAAATAGGAAAGTGGTCGCAGTTGCGCAAGTCCTCAGAAATACTCCAAGTTCTTTTTGGGAGAAGGATTGGTGAGCAGCAAGAAACGTCTACGTCAGTAAGCGTGCTATGAGTGGAGAAGTGGGTAGGGGAACCATCGTTTAGTATGGCTAAGTCAGTCTTGATGATAAAGTTTTCGATAATCAAACCCCTTGAGTTGTTCTTAGGTGACCCCCAAAACACACTCCAGGCGTTTAAATCGCCCGTGAGAATATATGGAGGTTGCACTTGCCAGATAATGTTTTCCAAATCTGAGGAAGCGAACTTAAGCCCAGGTGGGATGTATACACAGACAATCGTAACTTTAAGACCCATATTAACCTGTACTGCAGTGGATAACATGTTTGACACAATTGGCTTGTGAGTGTGAGGAATATGATATTTTACCAGTATACCGATACCGTGCACTGAGTTTAGGTTGCCAGGCGAGTTAGAAAAATAGCCAATGTATGATTTTGGTGATGAGGGGACTTTATTATATGGTATATGAGTTTCTTGTAAAGAGATGATATCGTAATTGCGCTCTTTCATTATTAAATTAAGTTCGTCATAATTGTTGATGTAGCCGTTAAGGTTCCATTGCAAAATGTTAAGAGATTGAAATGTATTCTGTTGACGGGTATGTTGGTGTATATATGTTAGTCGATGATCGCCCCCGCGGGAGGGAGGGGGTTGCCGACCACATGCAGTGGATGGCGACCCGTCCCCTACCGCGGCTTCAACCGTCGACGGTGGGGTTGCTGAGGTTATGTTTTTATATGTGTTCATTTGTATTAACAGAGTTGATTAAGCTGTTGCTTGAGTTGTTAGTGGGATTGTTAAGAGTGTGTGTTTTTGAGAGAGAAGAGTTAATGTGTGTTGTAGGTTGGTTCAGAGTTGGTAAGAAGCGGTAGATTGCAATTGACGCAGACTTTGCTTCTGGTGCACCTCTTCAATGTATGGCCCAGGAGTTGGCAGTTTCGGCATCTCATAGGAGGGGGGATATATTCTTTTACCTTTGCTTTATACTAACCAATTTCAACGGTTTGAGGCAGGTGATAGAGATCAAAAGTGAATACCATAAGGCCCGTAGGCTCGGTTGTATCATTGATTTTTTTTTGAGAATTTGTATACTTCGGAAACGCCCTGCGATCTCATCTCTGCAATTATTTCCGATTCTTGCACATTTTTTAGCCAAGGTGCGTACACTGCGAACGGCAGTAGAAGTGAACGAGATGTTTACGCTTCGAGAGCCAGACGATGACTGACATTAAACTAAATTGATCGGTGTAATAACAAAAAAATAGCGAAACTTTTTTTTCTTTAAACACACCGGCCGCAACAATGTGGCATGACTTCTTTCCCGATTAAAGTTTAACATTTGCACCGCAGATTAAGAGATGAATGATGCTTCTGATCCGGGATCAAGTAGTGCTCGCAACACAAATGATTGGTCATCTGGTGTGACAAAATTCACGCGTGCAAAAACGGTTTATTGTTCGTTTCTGACTATGGACGTATCGTGTGTTGCTGCCGTTTGTTCAGAAGAGTGAAGCTTTTGTGAGGGTTTCGTTAACTGGCATGGGAACGTGTAGTAACGAAAGATGCTTTGAGTGTGTGCAGAGTGTCGTATGATATCCAGCATTTTCGTCGGGTTCAAACCTCTTTAATTTAAAACACTTTCTTATGGAGTTCAAGCCCTGACACACTGAACAACTTGAAGCTGCAGAATTGTGCGATCGTTTCGATACTTTTCTTTTGCGGTGCAGTGGACTGTAGCAACAAACGCAAACATATTGGCTTCCCATTGACTCCAGGTGAGAAGCGGTAGTTTCTTTACTGTGTGAAAGATTAAAACATCTTCCCAAGATTCTACTGGCACTCCAAAGTTTGTGGGCGCCTATTTGGCTTCATTTGTTGTGTCCAACTGCGTTTGAAGATGCTGGTTGTTCGAACAACAGCTTAAATTGAATGTCCCTTAACAATAGAAGGTTTTGGTATCGCTTCACCGGAATTGTTCATCTGTCCGAACCAATCCCCCCTGCACATGCATTGCACTTGTTGTAATAAGAAGGCCGTCTGTTCTGCATTTCCATCTGTGATCGAAAAGAGAGAGGGTCATACAGGGCAAAGTTGTTGATCGCTCCCAATGTGGAATCCCAGCAACGATCCCTGTCGATTCACAAAAGTTAAAACAAAAAAAAAATCTCTCATCATCCATTGATAGGTTACGACCGTTTACCCATATATTACTACTTGCTTGCTGGTTACCGCTTGTTCATCTGTACGTACCAATCAACTCTCACATGCATTGCACTTGTAGTAGTAAGAGGCCGTCTGTTTTGCATTTCTGCAATTTCGTGTGGGGGCATTGTTTGTTGACATGCCGTTCTTTTTGAAATTTCCCTGCATCATCAGATATCGTAAACAACACGTAGTCGAGCCACATTATGAAACGGGCATAACGAAATAATGTTGATAGTATCCAGTTTCGGGAGTTGCTACACCCATTTGAGTCAATTTTGGTGCTCCGAATCTGGCATCTCATCCTATTTTACAACACCAGATTTTCTGCAACAGGACCTTCAGGAATATAAGGCTATAATCCCCATGGATCAAAGATTTCCAGTAGCACTTTCAGAACATCACGTTCCAAGTCAGTCTGATTCGACGGGTAGACCAACGCTATCAACGGCTCCCCAGAGGAACTGAGATAAGATCGTCGTGAATTTTACTTTCACCATTTGCCTTTGGAGGCACTCCAGTCTTCGCAACGCCATAGGATAACTATTTGGTAGGCTGAAGTCATCATATTTCCAGGGAAACCCTGTCTCGAAGCTCCCGTCCTTATAGATTGTGATTGGCGCGGGCATAGTCGCCAAGTCAGGTGGTAGTTGATGGAGCACCAAAGTTGTCAGCACGTAGGAAATCATTTCTCTCAGTTTTGTGCTGCATTCCCATATGCGGTAGCTTCGGACCTCATCAGTAATCCACTGGAGATCCGCTCTCTCTGGACTGTAAAGGGAGCCTCAACTATGCAATGTTGATGCCTATCAGCAAAAGTGGGACTGCTGTACAATTCGAGTCGACTGATATTACATCAAGGTGACTATCCCTCTTTTGCTGTTCGTCCAAACGAAGTGTTTGTGCTGGTAGGCCTAGGTTGTACACAGCGTCGAATATCGTGAAGTTAAGTAGTTGCAAGCTCCTTTCATAACTCGACGTATTTCTCGGCCATCGCAGTGTGGCTGGGGCTTACGTTGAAGGTTCAGGTCTTGCCATCTCCTTATCCATCAACGTCACTGAAGAACCATAGTCAACGAACGCGAATTACTCCAACTTGACTCCATTACTGTAACTCTTGGAGTAGCACAGGATTGTTAAGGTAATCTATTTACCCGGGTGACTCCTCTGTAACACACAGATGCTCCATCACTATGGCAAATCGAGCGGTGGTGCCTGTATAAGAGCGTTGACGACCAGCTCAGGTCTCTAGACCAGCATGCGTAAAGTCGGCAGCCCCCATTGGAGGCAGTAAGGTTGGACTAATACGCTTTTGTCGCAACTGTCAGGGCGTTTATCCTTCTTCTCATGATAAACATCCAGGTGTCCAAGGTTTTCCCGGTTTTCCTTTTGTTGCAAATAGAAGACACCATTACATATAAAGGGCCGATGTTGATTTTGAATAAAACACAAATTATTTAGGAAATTATTGTCATTTATTTTTATTATGATAATATTGATTATCATTTCACGATAGCGAACACCATTCACAGTAACTGCCTGACCGGCCTCATTTTGGAAAAAACACGGCCCGATGATGCCGCCAGCCCATAAATCTCACCAAACAGTCACTCTTTGTGGGTGCATTGGTTTTTCGACAATCACTCTTGGATTATCATTCGTCCAAATGCGGTAATTCTGCTTATTGACGAATCCACTGAGGTGAAAATGTGCCTCATCACTGAAGATGTTTTTCTTCGAAAATTTATCATTTGCATTCTGATTTGAACGCCCATTTTCATAATAAGCCTGAATAACTTTAACGCGTTGCTCGATTGTGCATCTTTCCATGGTTCAAATTGAGTAAGTCTGAAACTTGACGTTTAGTGAAAAAAAACTTGACGTTTAGGTGTGGTTCACATTCAACATCGGCCCTTAAAATGTAACCACCCTTTACATTCAAAACAGGTGTGACAACACCAACTTTAGAGAATTGTAAATTCACCACAATAAATTCTAAACTGTTTTATTATAAAAATATATATAAAAATCTATAACATAACTATAATAAAATAAGAGAATAATTGAATTCAACATTCAACAATGTTCACTTTGTTCGGTTGTTTCCTTTGTTAAATAAAAATGCCGTGTATTTATACATATATCGATCAGTTTTTATTAAGATATTTTTTATCGTTTACCCTTTGAAAATACATAATGGGCATTGAGAAGCAATTTAGTTTTGTGAAGAACAAAATAAAAACAGAACAAAAATAGTTGCCTGTGGTAGAAGAAAAGTGCGCTTCACCAACACTAATTAAAATACTACTGTGGAAATTAAAATAAAAAGTATACGAGTGATTCAGCGTGAAGGAAAACATCAAAAGCTGCTTCCGGAACATAACTAGAAATTGATAACAGCAGAAGACATCGCATAATATCTTAAGTGCATAATATGTACTATATCTTATAATCATTTATACATGAAATAAAAAGTTCCATATAAAATAAGAATTATTTGCTGTGATTTAATTTATTGTTGTTGATTGTAGTACATATAAATATCTACACATTAATATTTAAAATGTCTTTCTGAAAATTAGAGATCATTTTGTTTGATCACTTGAAGCAAAATCGCGAACATTTTCTGAAGGCCTACAGCAAACGACTAGAAACCGTATCGAGACAATGGATAGTTTTGATTCCAATAAGCAAATAATATTACAATATAATATAATATTACAATAAGTGAATAGTTCGCGCTGGAGAAATAGAGGACAATTTTAAAATCACAAAATATTTTGGACACATACACACAAGACTGGATAAGCTGGTTGTCATACTAACTACTAAATATTATTATTATTACTACCAATAAATGCGTTTTCGGGCATCTGTGAGACACGGAAATCATTATATTGGTTTAACGCGTATAAGATGAGAAAATCAAGACACCAACGCCATCTATACGAAATTAGAAGGACGATCAACTCCGAAGAGTATTCCCGAAATTTTTGTACATATTGCAAGAATAGATGTCACCTATGCGCTGATAGATTGCAAAGAATCATGTATATAAGAGTCAGCGGGGAAATTCCATAGACTCGTGGCGACAGTAAGATCTAGAACCAATACTGGGAGTATAAATATCGGCACGGTGGTCGATGCGAGTGCAGTTCAGTCAGTTCAGTTGGAAAATTATTACAGTGCAGTTCATTCGAAGAATTAGTAAAGTGCAGTTTGGGATTTTGTTGTGTTCAAAGGGTTACTGAGTTTAGCCTGAAAGGCAAAAGCGTTTTGTATTGTAGTAAAGTAATAGTGATTTTTAAAGTGTAATTAAGTACAAGAAGTAATTCAGTGTTGGCTTGAAAATAAATTCTTGTAAATCGTGATCGAACCCGTATTTGTGGACAATTTTAGCGTAACAATATTTTCAAGTCACTAATGGACAGCAACACAACTTTGTCTAAAGTTGAGAAACTATTCTAACTCAAGTCGAGTGTCAATGGAGAGGCAGAACGTATGCTGCAGCATATGTCCATTGATAAAGGAAACTATGATCAAGCTTGGGAGATCTTAACAGAATATCATGATCATAAGCGGGTTTTAGGTAATACACAACTTAAATTATTCTTTGGTCGACAAAGTACTAACGAAGAATCAGCATCAGCAATTAAACAACTATTGGACTTCAAGGAGATTGTGCATTCGCTGAAGAATTTAGGATAACCAAAAACTCATGGGGATGCAATCCTTATTTCATAGTTGAGCAGAAGTTAGCCAAGAAAACGCAGCAGCTGTGGAAGGAAAAGTTGGGAACATCGAAAGAACCGACAAAATTAGAAGAACTTTTCAATTTCTTTGAATGTAATTTTCGATCTTTGGAAGCCGTAGATCAACAACCGCAAACTAGTGTAAAGGCCAACAATTTCGAAGCGGAGGCGGAAGTTTCATGCAAAGAGAAATTTAACAACACATGGAGTTTAGCATGCATTGACAGAATGCAAAAGCTTTTTACAAACGGAGGTTACAAATGGTTCACAATATAAAGGTGTCTGGAAATTGTTTTAAATTAAATTAAAGAGATTTCAAGGTCTCATTTACAAAGAAGATGATCAACTCACGAACACTAATGTCATAACTCTCGAAATAATAACAGTAACGGATCAGCAAATCAACTCTAGGCTTTATAGACTACCTTCACGACATGAAGAGGAAGTTCGAAAGCAAGTTGATGAAATGGAGAAACAAGGAATTGTCCGGAAATCTAATAGCAGATATTCTTCACCCAATGTGATAGTTCCCAAAAAGAGCAATTCAGGAGAGCAACAATTTAGACTATGTGCAGACTTTAGGAAATTAAATGAATTAACTGCAGACGATAAATACCGTCTGCCTAATATCAACAGTATATACGACAAGATAGGGAGGAACCAGTATTTCACTACCTTAGATTTAGCTAAGGTTTACTCGGATGCCTTTTGGGTTTAAGATCGCTCCAGCAACTTTCCAAAGGCTTATGAATGAAATACTAAGGGACCAAATCAACAAAATCTATGTCATCTATCTTGATGGCATTTTCATTTTCTCCACCATTCTCGAAGAACATTTAAATTCTATTATAACTGTCTTGAATGTACTTGCTGAACAAACCCTTAAAGTGCAATTTTTCAAATGTGCCTTCCTCAAAAAGACACTGAATTCTTGGGCCATGTTCTGACAAAAGAATGAAACCAAACCCTAATAAGCTTAAGTGCATTTCAAATTACAAACTACCATCAACCGAAGCAACTAAAATCTTTTACAGGTCTAACTGGATTTTACCGGAAATTCGTTCAGAACTATGCCAAAATAGCTTACCCTATGACAAAAAAGGTAGCAAAAATCAATACGAGTGATCCTGAATTCATCCAGGCATTTGAAACGCTAAAACGTAATATAACCTCCTACCCCTTGCTTAGATTCCTCAATTTTAAGAAACCGTTTACGTTATTCACTGATGCCTCAAATTTTTTCAAATTTGCTATTTGAGTTCTTGGCTATTGTATGGGCAGTTATATTGGGAAGATGGTCGAAATTTTCGATGAGGCTGAAACATAATTGAGGTTCTAGTGCTGAATTATCTCATCCTTTAGCTCTTGAATTGTTGCTGGCTTATCGACGTACACCTTTTCTTTCAACTAATCCCAAGGAAAAAATCCAACGGTGTCAAATCACATGATCTTGGCGGCCAATTGACATCGCCACCACGTGAGATAACAGGGCCATTGAATTTGTTGCGCAAAAGAGCCATTGTTTCGTTAGCTTTGTGGCAAGTAGCACCATCCTGCTAAAATCATATCTTCCAATTCCGGCCATAAAAAGATTGTTATCATTTCACAATAGCGAATCCCATTCACAGTAACTGCCTGACCGGGCTCATTTTGGAAAAAACACGGCCCGTTGATGCCGCCAGCCCATAAACCGCACCAAACAGTCACTCTTTGTGGGTGCATTGGTTTTTCGACAATCACTCTTGGATTATCATTCGCCCAAATGCGGTAATTCTGCTTATTGACGACTCCACTGAGGTGAAAATGTGCCTTATCACTGAAGATGATTTTCTTTGAAAATTAATCATCCACTGTTGCCATTGCTTGCCCGTTTTCATAATAAGCCTGAATAACTTTAACGCGTTGCACGATTGCGTATCTTTCCATCAAATTGAGTTAGTCTGAAATTGAGAAATGTCAAATGAAATGCAGAAAAAAACTTGACGTTTAGGTGTGGTTCACATTCAACATCGGCCCTTAAAATTTAACCACACGTTAGAAGGAGAAAATGTGGGTATTTATACAGAATTGCCGTACTCTGAGTATAATAAATATATATTTATATATAAATATAATTATAGTATATTTAGTTCGGAATAAATAAATATCTCTCGTTTATAAAGTGTACACTTAGGGCACAAGAAATAAAAACTGAGTCAAAAATTTGCAAACAAATATCGTTGTATCACGTAAAAGAAAGCAGTCACTCAGGAATCTCTGAAACCTATAACACACACAAAATAAAACTATTTTCTCCGGGACTTATTAGAGAAATTTCAAAAGTGATTGGAAACTGCCAGAGCTGTCGAGAAGGTAAGTACGATAGGAAACCACCAAAGCCCAAATTTAAAACCTCTGACACTCCTTGTTTTTGGCATACTGGAAATTCTGATATTGAACGCTTCCACTCTACCCTCCTCAAGATCCTTTTAAGAATTAAGAACAAAGATCCCACAACAACACAAAGAATTCACAAAGCCTAAGCAAACAGCTAACGTTGACGTTCAGGTGCTAGTTCAAAGGATTACAAAACAGAAAGATAGAATTCTAGATAGGAGAAATAAAAATAGGGAAAACTGTTTAGAAACTAAAAGGGAAGGTTTTATTCGAAATTACAAGCACTTAAGACACAAAAATGAGCCATACTATAGAAAAAAAGAGTTAACTAATGTTCATGCAACCAATATTAAAAGAACAAATAAATTTTCAGGTATGAATTTGGTTTATAATGTTACTGATGAATTGTTAAATATAAAAGCAAAGGTTAGAACTCTATTACCTATAGTACGAACAAAAATAGGCCTCATGAATTTTATTGGAGTTTTTGTACTATGGATGACGAAGATAGAGTAGACATAATGGACCATCTCAAAATTGTGGAAAATTATAACAAAGCTGCTATAGAAAATTTAAACAAAAAAATTGTTATCAATAAACAACTAATGAGTAAAATCAATGACATAAAAACAGTGGTCATGGATGACAGGCTTATAATGCCGAGATTGATAGTCAAAGAGTCTTTAGGTTAAAATTGTTACAAACTGACCAGCTGTAAAAATTGAAAATTCTTGAAGCTCAAATAGATAACATTTTAGACAACTTATCATCAGCCAGACTGGGAATATTGCACCCAAGTATTCTTTCAAGAGAACAAATTGAAAGTACGGAACTAGATTATTTTAAGTTAAAACAAGCGAAAATAGGAGCGTTTCGATTAAATAATACTAAATATATCTTAGCAATTAAACTGCCCACTCAAACTAGAAAAAAAAATATACAAAATGAAATCCCGGAGAATTTCAAAACAAAGGGGTGTGAAGTTACGCAAATGCAAGTCAGCAGATTCGACGACGGAACATTTGTGTTGCTTCGCAACCCATAAGTACAGTGACGCCTCTTTCCGGTGCCGATGAAATCACGTTGATAATTGAAGCACAACGGAAGGTGAATGCGTTGACCTTTCTATTTATTTTGATATCATATTTAAATTTGTATGAACAAAGTTAGGGCAGTCTTGACGGACCTGCAGAACAGCGATCATCGTGTGTTTTTCATTTAACCCACACGTCCCTCTCCAGGGTGGAATACAGTTGTTTGTGATCGCATCTATGCATCTGACAATAAAACTTCAATCGGAACGTTATTTCAGAGATCGATACTCTATTCACGAGCCTTTGATTTAGCGCGGCGAAAAACTATTATATTATAGGCGAAGATAAGAACTCCAAATATAGAGAATGGGGCAATAAAGTGCACAATGACAGGGAAACGCCTGTTATAATTGGTTGGCAGAGCACAATATTGAGTTCAAGCTAGATTTACTTGCAACCGTTAGGCCATAGTATTGCCGAAGCGGGTCCTATCTGGATCTGTTTGCTGATAGACAGACGACTGAATCTACTAGACGTGGAAAGACATACTCGGAACTGTTTATCTGCGGTTGAGTACGAGAGTGATTACTGCGGGCTCTTCGCAACTATTCAGCTCCCGAACGAGGTGGAAGAACTGGAAGAGTCACATAAATGTACAACGTAATTAAACGAATCATGGAGAAAATCATTCCGAAGGTAGTACAAATTTATGGCAGCGATTTTTCTCAATTTTCTGCATCGATGCACTTTACTTGCACAAAAGTAGGCTACTGTCAAGACTCAAGCTCTTCTGGAGGCGGCTTATAGATCCACAAAACCCGGAAGTGAGGGCTTTGAAGTCGGCGATCAAGAGCCTCCAACAATTAATACGCATAAGCTACAATTTAGTTATAAGCTTGCAATAAAATCTGGGCTGTACGATCGAACAACCCGTTTATGTTCCCGGAATTACATAAAATCTTACGAAGGAAAAAAATATCAAAACGGCATTCAGGCCGTTAGACTTTCCCGGACGACAGACAGCGCACATTTACTGACGTCAATCAGCATCGATCCAGATGGTGCAGTGCTAGACAATGACATCTTCTTGGTTGAAGATCCCCAGGAGAAGGTGGAAGCTATTGATGCTGTATTCCAGCAAGTGTACACGGTCAACGAAGTAAGTTGGCCGAATCACGACCTGGAGAACGAAGCCTTGCTGAACCAGACTAATCTTCGTAATGAAATAATTCCTTATGTTTCAGTGACGACAATATGGCACCTAGTGCCGTCGCCAATGATGGAAATCACATCTTGATTTCTCAAGATCTCCAGGGCATTTTTAACTCACTGAGGAAAAAAAAAGTCAGTGGGAATAGATGGAATACCGAATATTGTGCTTCGTCAACTTGACCCCTATATAGTGCACATTTACTGTTCAACAATATGCTAATTAATGAATATTACCCAGCGCACTGGAAAACTGCTGCTGTGCAACCGATCCGTAAAAGGGACAAAGACAAGACAGGACTTCTTCCGTGCATAAGCAAGGTTTTTGAAAAGATAGTCATTCGAGTTCTGAAACAATGGGTAGAGGAAAATAAAATCATACCGGACAAGCAGTTCGGTTTCAGGGCGGGGCACGAAACCATACATGCCGCGTCCAAACTGTTGGCGACGTAAAATCGACCACGGTCTTTGACCTTAAAAATTTCAATTATTCTGCAACAGGGGGCTATTGGTTCGCCGATCTTGTTCTCAGTATTCACTGCAGAACTTATAGGTTCATGCCGTACTTAATTGCGTACGCCGCAACCTGGTAGCGTACAGATCAGGTCCGAAGGTCGGGGTAATAAAAAGCTTGTTTCAGCGTGACTTCGAAAAAATTCAGCGATTTTGCGACGACTGGAAGTTGGTTATCAACTTAATGAAGTATGAAACTACCCTTTTCAGGACCCCGCTGTAGATGGCTTCGCGGGATACTCGCCTAAACTGGTGCAAGTTTGGAATAGTTGACTCGCAAGGACGGCCGTTAGCTGTGAAAAGTGTGGTTAGATATCTTGGCATTTGGCTGGATCAATATCTGTATTCTGACAAACATATAGATGTTGCTCTGACGAAAGCCCGAAAGGCCTTTGCTGCGGCAAGGAGGCTGTTTTACAGCAGCCATCATGTTACGAGGGTAAAGGTAATCTGCTACATGGCCCTCATCAGGCCAATCATGGCGTACGGTTGTCCATTGTGGTTCAACGTGAGTCCATCCCAGATGAAAATATGAGGCTGTTCGAGAGACAGTGTATTCGGACCTGTCTCCGGTTGTATCGTACACCCGAGTCTGAGTACAAGAAGTACTATCCTAACGAAGTCCTGTACAACGAGGCAAACGTGAACAGGATAGATAATTTTAGTATGAAGCTCATCAGAAGGCACATTGCACGAGCTATGACTTCTTCCAACAGTCTGATCTTTTTTTTTTATTCAAAAGCTTATGAATTTCGCAAAATTCGCATGTTAGTATTTGTTGTGACCACCTTTAGCATCAATAACCGCCTTTAGACGCTTTGTCATTGACCCAATTAACTTTTTTATATCATAATTATTTGGAATGTTAGCCCATTCTTCATTAATTACCATTTTTGGGGCTCCCTTTTGCTACCGTCTTTTTCATATGTGTCGATAGATTTTCTATTGGATTAAGGTCTGGGCTCTGAGCTGGTGTATCCAATACATTGGTGCAGTCCTCACCTTAAGTTCTTTGTGTTTCGGATCGTTGTCTTGATAGAACAAAACTCGATGGCACTAGCAAACAAGTACTTCTTTGCGTCCATGCTATTTTCAATTAAAACTATGTCCCTGACGCCCTTGCTGGACATGCACCCCCGAACCATCACAGATAACTTACATAATTTAACGGTTGGAATGATAGCAATTTCCAACAATCAACTATACACATATATAATTTCGATCACTTTTAGATCACAAGAAGGTATCAGAAAGATATCTAGATGCAACGAAAAGGGGACTTCCAAAAACATGAGTGAATGCAGAAATTTGGATTTGAATTTTGATTAATAAATATAATAAAATACAGATAGTAAAAATAATGGAAATAGAAAATCACATATGCACGTTCATAATTGCACCAACTCATTAAAAAAGTCATAATTCATTATGAAAATCACATACATTATATATGTTCAAGCTGGTCATTGAAAATGTTTTGCCTAAACTATAATCTGTTGCGGATTCGTACAAGATCCGGAGAGGTTCTACCGTTGATTGTGGATGGAGTTGGTTACTTATTTTCGAGGTCATCTGAAACATGAGATTTTTTTTTTTAATGAATTTATTGAATAAATAATGAATACGTACCTATTTTTGAACTAGACGACGTTGATGGTAAGTCTTCGAGATATTCCACTAACTAGAATATAGTCTTCCAGCACATTTTGCATTCCTTGCATGCTGGATCCTTTCTTGAACATTGGCACATTTGGATTTACGCTGGTGCTCTGGACTGACTGGCTGTTTGCTGGAGGATAAGACGAATTCGTGCAAGGTGTTATAATCGTGTGATCTGTAGCATGTGTGTGATTGTGTTCATTAGATTTAGGAGGTTGTATGGAGTTCCGAGATTCCACTGCCGAGGTCACGTGCAGCAGCGAAGGATGCATTCGCTGGCAATAACAGCAGTGTCCCTGGCTGGGACATTGTTGCGTCTATTGGATGTATGTTAAACAGTTTGAACACACTCCAATTGGCAAGGTTCATTCCGATGAACTTTTTGCACTTACGCAGGGAATGCTTAGCTTTCTTTCAAACGGGAACTCTTCTTCTGGTGATTTTTGGAGATCGAATGTCGATTGCCACTGGTCTTTTAGCCGGTTTCGGTTTCTGCTGGTCGCCTTATTAAAAAATCCGAAATTGTGTGTGTGTTTGTGTCTCCCAAAATTCGGAGAATTACTTCATAGTGGGTAACTCCTTCCGTGATCCTAGTTTCTTTCCACAACCTTTGTGCGGACATCGGTAGTTTTTGCGACAAGACAAAGATTAAGATTATCTCACTGGTAGCCCAAGATTTTGCAACGAATGCAGACACTCTGTAGTCGTGTCAAGCAGACCTTTTTAAATTGCTTGCAGCCTTGTTGTTCATTATTGTTTGACCGAATATAATCTTCAGCTGTGCATTCATTCATTGAGAAAGTGTAGTTCTTGGACACTTTCTCATCTGCCATACCCATAAACCTTGTATAATCTTTCTTTATGCAAGAACGGGCATTTTCTAACAATTTAAACTCCCGGGTTCTTATTTTGTTTGCTTTACTTATTTATACATATTGGGTCAATAACTTAATTCGTGCGGGTTGCTAAGAGATGGCGTAACTTGTGTTATTTTCATTGTAATTATTCCATTGGAACATGCCTTGGAAAGCTACTGTCATTGTACGTCATTTGAGTATATGTCATTCATTTGAAGCGTAAACAACAATTTTTTTTTCACTCACATATGCGAAATTTGTGCCTGAAAAAGTGTATTTGCGGGGAGCTCTTCTTCATTACTTTAATATGATTTTGGCTTGGCCAACCAACTAAATCAACAGCAAAAGCCGAATATCTATGGCGCGAAGTTAATGCTCTGTATTTGGTGGGATCAGAAGGGTGTGCTGTATTATGAGCTGCTAACACCGGGTGAAACCATCAATGGCCAACACTACAGAACACAATTAATCCGTTTGAAGAGTGCAGTAGCCGAAAAACGCCCGGAATATGCGACTAGACAGGAGGAACTATTTGGAAAACAGTGGATGGGAAGTTTTACCCCACCCACCTTACAACCCCGACCTTGCCCCTTCTGACTACCATTTGTTCCGGTCGATGCAGAACAAAAATTGGCTTACTTCATTCTTGGCTGCCAAGCCAAGTTCTTTTGGGATGGGATCCACAAATTGCCAGAGAGATGGGAAAAAGTTATAGCTTCAGATGGGCAATACTTTGAATAATACTATTGTACATGTTTTTTCTTAAATAAACGTCAAAATTTTGAAAAAAAAAACCGAACGAATTAATTTTTAGACCCAATATTTCAAATGCTTCTACTTATATAATAAGTTACAACACTTTGTATATATTGTGTATCTAGTTATTGGCACGTTTAACAGACACGTGTCTACGTAAAGTTAATGAAATTGTCCACAAATACGGGTTCGATCACTGGATTGTGACGAATGAAACACAGAAGTTCACTATGTATCGTACATAATTCTTTGGATTTCATTTGTGTATAGATGGCAGTTTTATATAAGCATGTACTACAATCATTTCGAGAATACTCTTTTGAATAAGTGGAATAAGGTGGCTGACAGAATTGCAGACTGAAAGGTGTTTGGTATTCTGATCATTCCCATCCGTATAAAAGTCAATGGCTCTGCCAAAATGTATGGTTCCGCCGTACCACAGGTCTCTCTCTGGGATTAGAGTTTCGAAGTAGTTTTCCGGAAAGTGTCGTGGTGAACTGTAATCTGATTATATTGAGGTCAGATTTTGTTCGCGAAGTATATTGGCATGTGCGCACCATTGGGAGCAAGCCTTTACGATCTGTGGAGTTGGTTGCTGTTTGCTTACCAAAGATATCTAAGGTTTAGGAGAGTTTCCAATGCATACGAGGGAGTATTTTTTAGAGCTCCGCTGATGCAGATGCAAGCTTATCTCTGTACCTTTCTTAATTTGTTAAGGTGGTAACCGACGTTGAGTATGGGCCACCAAACTATTACGCCGTATATGAGGATAGGTCTGATGACGGCTGTGTAGAGCCAGTGTGTCATGTGTGGTTGGAGACCCCATTTGTTGCCCATGGCTTACTTACTCGTATATAGGTCTGTAATGGCCTTCTTTGCTCTCTCTGTTCTGTGCTGATTGTGATGCCAGTGATTGAGTGAGTGAGTGAGTTTATTGTCTCAATAAATTGACAAAATTCAATGTACAATACAATATAAGAATACCTTCCAAAGACACAATGGAGTTATCTCTCCAATGGTGTATAAAACCTTGAAGCTGTAGAAGAGAGTACATGTGAGACGTCGGTGTTGGCCTTACAACATTATTTATAACAATTAATTCTGGATTACATGAAAGGCAATAGAGAATAAGCGAAGCCTAGAGGCTTTTCTGCAGAAGATTATTCAGAAAAATAGTTTTTACATAAAGAGTGATTTTTTAGCAACACTGGTTTATACATCTGACGCACGTTTCGTGTTTTGTTTCACTATCAAACATCTTCAGTTTGGTCTATAATTTAACCATGAATCGTCTTACAAACGAACAACGCTTGCAAATTATTGAATTTTATTATTAAATTGCGTGCTCTGTTAAGAAAGTTCATCGCGCGCTTCTTCTATTTTATGGTCAGTTTAGACGAAGCTCATTTTTTTTTTTGGCTAAATGGTTACGTAAATAAGCATTGCAAGAGCTACCAATGCATCCAGAAAAAGTCACAGTTTGGTGCGGTTTATGGGCTGGTGGCATCATTGGACCGTACTTCTTCAAAGATGATGTGAATCGTAACGTAACTGTGAATGGTGATGATACCAACTTTTTTTTGCCCAAAATGCAAGAGCTTGACTTGCATGACATGTGGTTTCAACAAGACGGTGCCACATGCCACACAGCACGCGCAGCAATGGACTTATTGAGAGGCGAGTTCGGTGAACATTTTATTTCACGTTCGGGACCGGTCAATTGGCTGCCTAGATCGTGCGATTTAACGCCTTTAGACTATTTTCTGTGGGGCTATGTTAAAGCTCATGTCTATACAGACAAGCCCGCTTCAATTGACGCATTGGAAGACAACATTGAAGCATTTATTCGTGCGATACCGGCCGAAATGTTGGAAAGAGTATGAAAAAATTGGACAAAGCGGATGGACCATTTGACCAATCTTCAAACATTAAATTATATGGACCGTACTGTCGAGATTTTATGCATTGTTCTGAATTTTATGCTTTTTTTTTTTTTTGAAAAACTTTCCTATAGCTTTTAAAAAATCACCCTTTATAAAATTAATCATATAAAACATTTCAAACAGAGAATTCTCGTTACTATGGGATCGGACTTAGATTAATTATTGTATAATTTTATGTGTTTAGGTTGTTCAATAGTAAATATTCCTTTACTTCATTTCTCCTGGTGTGCAACGACTGTATACTCAATATCTTGTGGGTTGAATATTCTTGGCACCGCAACGGAAAGTTGCTTTTTTCCATACGAGTTGTGTAGCCTTGGTATTTTCAGAAGAACATTTGCTCTTTGGCTTGTGTTGACGCCGCGATCAATCGTTTGTGTAAATTGTTGGTCGCTGAACATCTCATTAATTATGTTGAAAAGAAAAAGTTTTTCGACGGTTAGTACATTTACTATTTTTAGACTATTTTGAACCCTTTGGAGATCCATAATTGTATAACGCTCTGCGCCCACGTTATTCCGTATTGAAATACGGCTCCACTAGAGAAAAGCCCACTTGCTTCAGCACTTCAAACGACGTGTGGTTTAGTCTATCGTTCATATAAGGCCGAGATATTTCACTTTTTTCGAAAACGGGATACTGGTGCCATTGAGCACTAACGCCCAGACCATAGTCGCCCAGTTATTAAGAATGAGTTATTAAGAAAAAAAAGACCATTTCGCATTAAATCCCTCAAGACTTGTGTGACTTGGATATTTTCCCGAGAATTCAATAGCGACATCATCGGTAGTAGTTGTTTATTCACTACCAGAGAAGAGCGGATAATACTCCTTCTTGTGAGTAAATGGTCGATTATTGCTACAAGTCCTGCTTTTACGTTTAGTTCTTCCAGTGCCTTGGTGATGGTCTGTGGAAATATGTTGTGGAAAGCTCCTTCTATGTCCAGGAAAGCAACCATGGTTTAGTGATTTTCGAATACCACCAGAGGGTGAGGGCCATTTCTACGGATCTGCCTTTGTTGTACGCATGCTGAGATAGAGAGCGTTGTGTATGATTTATAGTAGATCATAAATGTAGATCAATGAGTCTTTCTAGTTTTTTAAAAGAAAAGATGATAAGCTTATGGGTCTTAGATCTTTAGGATGATCGTGGGAGTGTGTAGAGTAACTGATGAAGCGATTTCGGTTTATTTTAAACAGAAGGGCGTAGCGCTCAAAAATTGTGTTAATTTACGGTAATTTCGAAGCAAATGATTTTCCACATACTATGCCACATACTATATGTATTCTTTATATTTCGTCTTCACCATTCAAAAGCACAGAGCCGAGAGAATCTGAGGATATATTTGTATTTTACTGAACTTCCAATGCATGTGCACAAATTAAAAATAAGTAAAATACTTAATCCAATCGTGAGTGGGAGACATGTGAAACGCAAAAGCCATGATGCAATATGGTAAAATACATCATAAACAAGCAGATGGAGTTGCATACTAAACGACGGTGTGTCTGCCCACGATATCGGTATAAGTCGCAGTTGAAGTAATTTTTGCGTTGTATCCTGTAAAGAGACGCCGGCGTGATCACATGATTTTTCCTATTTTTACGTTAAGTTTTCAAATCGAAAAATCGACGCGAAATAGCAAACCCAGAAGATTCCATCGCTGGAAATTTGACAGTTTTTGGAGAATCTGATGAGCTGATGGAAATGGAAAGCGATCCCTGCACAGTGGTTTGTCCAAATCGAAGCAAAATTCCACAACAACAGGATTACTTCAGACGTGGTAACGAGTCTTGTTCAGGAACCACCAAACCAAGATAAGTATACTGTTTTTAAAAAGCAGTTAATTCCTAGGTTCAGAGAGTCGAAAAAACTCCAACTCTTATGAATTTACTGGAGCTCGGTGACAAACACCCTTCAAGCCTGTTGAGGGAGATGTGGGGCAGAATGTGCCAGATGACATGCTGTCCACAATTTGGATGACAAGAATGCCAAGTCATGTACGTTCAATACAGTCTGCTAGTCACTACATTGATTTCAATGCGTTGTCAGAGATAGCCAACATGATCGTGTACAACACGACAACCAATGTTGTTTTTGCAAACGAAGTCTGCGACGAAAAGCCAAGCAGCGATCCATAGTCATTGAGTCCACTCTTTCAAGTCTGACACCACTCATTCGCAAATCAAGAGTGAATCAACCTCAAAGTAGATACCGCACTAAATCACGAAGCAGATCTTCAAAGAGTAAAATCCTCAAGAACCGCATTGTTCTTTGACTTTCACAAAAAAGTTTAGTGAAAAGGCTGCTAATTGCAAGAAACCCTGCAGTTTCACTAACAAAATTAGCAAGCCTGTTGTTTCCAAGGATT
Source organism: Eristalis tenax (assembly GCA_905231855.2). Taxonomy (NCBI): domain Eukaryota; kingdom Metazoa; phylum Arthropoda; class Insecta; order Diptera; family Syrphidae; genus Eristalis; species Eristalis tenax. The sequence goes on along the minus strand of HG993124.1, from coordinate 92,605,950 downwards.
AACCGGAAAAGTCCTGGAGGAATTAGTATATAACCACAAGTTTGATTTTGTGCTAATAAGTAAAACACATACAAGGGCTGATGTAAAGGCTAGTGAATATAAATTATAAAACATTTCAGGGCTTGTAAAATTCAAGACATACTATATAGGTAAATAAAAAAAAAAAAATAAAGCAGTTGAACTGAGAAAAGATTCAATTAATTATAAAACTTGCATACTACTGGTAAAGATGAAATATGAAAATGAATGCTGGAATATTATTAACTTACATCGATCGGATACAATGAGAGTTGTTGTGGTCTAGAATGAATTTATTGAAACTAATTTGAAGTTTGACGAACATTTCTTTATAGTTTAATATAAGCTTCAACTGTAATAGTATGTACAAAAAGTAAAGTATAAGATGTAAATCAGTGTTTGTAAAATAAATGCGTGACGCTCTCCAAAAGGATGGAATCGATCCAGAAACCTAGAAATTCGAACATGAAGTACGGCCCCGGTTGATTTGATACAGGTAATGACCACAATGCAAAATGTGTTTCAAGAACAAATAAATCAAATGAATCAATCGCTGGGCAGTGTGCGTGCATCGTTGGAAGACCGAAACCAACAAATGGATCAATCGTTTGGACGGATGCAACCATCACTGATAAATGTGCTGCATGTGCAGATCAAAAAGGATCTAGAAGAACATCAAAGCCGCTTGGAACAGAAATTTCTGGAGGTGACTAGTGAAATAAAAGTACTAGACAAGAAAGTTCACCACGTCGACAACAAGTTTTGAGCCTAGAGACTTCGATGGACGGTCTAGAAACAACGGTCGACGTAATAAATAATAATATCTGCGCATTAAAGGTGAGGAAACCTGTGTTTAACAACGTCGCAACAAAGTTCAAACCACCGATATACGGCGGAAGAACAGCATTCTGAGCGATGAAGACAAGGCGGCGGCGTTGATCGTGCCGTTAAAGGGTGGTGCTGCAGACGATTCCAGAAAATCTCCAGATGGACTACAGCGCAATCATGAGCTCCCTAAAGCGCAAGGAAATGAACAGTCTAGATGGAGGTGAAAAGCAGAAAACAACGCAATGGTGAGTCGCTCCGGCTCAATGATGGAGCTCATCGAAAACACTAAAACGTATGCGCTTTTGGTCGGTATAAGGGATCTGGAGGCAAAGCGAACAACTTTTTCGTCTCCAAAAGGAACCTTCCAGGAAACGGTTGCTTCTTCTCCATCATACGAGGCAGCGGAATTGTAGTGCATGTCGTGTTCCAGAGCTCTCTGAGTGATGTGGAAACGGAAGGTACACGACAAGCACACGTTCCTAGTGGCGGATATAGTTGACGAGTTTATTCTACGAATGGACTTTATGATTAAGACCGGCATTACTTTGGACCTTGAGCGGAGATACCTAAGGTACAAGAGAGACCACAAACAAGGCGCCATGGGGAGATACCGCCTATCAGCGTTGCAGCACCAGTTGAAAGGCGCAATGGATGTACAGACAGCCAGGAAGGGGACACCATTTCAGGAAGAAGGTGTGAGCCACGTTCAGCGAAAGTTAAAAGGGCGCGCAAAGCTTCGAACTGATGACGAAAAAGCACGGAGTGACGTTAAAGAGAGTTCTGGACTTTTTGATGATCGGCGGATGGCGCTGCTTCACAAACCGCTAGGGAGCAAAGGACTTCCACGAAGGTTACAAACACATTGGGATCGTTCCCCAACGTACACGCAGGAATTCTGAATCTTTTTCGCTGGTGGCAGCACAGAGTTTTATGCTAAAATAATAGAGATTTTTAAAGTGTAATAAAGTATAAGAAGTAAATCAGTGTTTGTATAATAAATTCGTATATATAGGGAATAGTGAACTTTAGTGTTTCACTCGTCACAATCCAGTGATAGAACCCGTATTTGTGGACAATTTAATTAATCTTACGTAGACTCATTTCTGCTAAACGTAACTAAGCTGGAAATAGCAAATAAATTAAATGAATTCTTCATCAATAGCAAAGCAGATTTGAACCAAAATGTGCCATATTTTCATTACAGTGACAGTATAATACTTTCAAATCGTAATATTACGATTGGAGGAAATGGAAAAAATAACTAGAAGTGTAAACAAAAATAGAAGACTTGACGTAGTAGAACCTAACTTGAATGTTGCCTTACACAACGTGGTCCGCTATGCAGATTACATTCGACAGAAACATCGCTTGCTTGGGTTCTTAACGAGTAGAAAAAGGAGATGGAAGCAGGATGCTCAGTGTTGTCGCTATTTCTTGACCTAAAAAGAGATCTCCAAACTGTGGAGAGAGTTATATTGCTGAGTAAACTCCATAAATACAGTGTGCGAGACAAGGAATTAAAATGGTTTGATTCCTTCCTAACTGCAAGGACCCAGAGCGTGAAAATTGGAAAAATATTTTCGAATTATAAGCCAGCCAAATTCGCTCTTCCGCAGGGTACAATCTTGGTAGTAGTACTATCTCTACTTTTCATAAACGATTGTCTCAATTTCTAAGGTTTCATCGTCATACTCTACTTTATATTATTGGAAAATATCATGCAGAATGTGAACTTAAATTAAACTATGATGCAGAAAATTTATTTAAATTGCTTTTTATGAACATACTAAAGTTGAATATTAAAAAAAAACTATATGTGTATTGGAAATAGTAATATTAGTATAAAAGTGGAGCGCGTTGAACATGTTATCCAAATAAAATATTTACGGGTGATTTTAGACAACAAATTATTTCTTAATGCACACGCAGATTACATATGCGGTAAAATAGCAAACAAAAAATTAACTTTTCGTCCAAAATTAGAAAGTATATTTAAAAAAAATGTCCAATACTTATTTACAATTCAATTATTTTGCCTCATCTTGATTACTGTTCCAATTTTGTATTTGTGTAATTCATTTAAAATTAATAATCTCCAAATCCTTCAAAATAGAGCTATGGGATGAATACTTAAATGTAATCGAAGAACACATATTGTTCATATTTATTTAACATATTGTTAAATTAACGAAAATAATTGAATGTGATTTAGAGAATTGAAATGAATGTATTGATATTTATCTTGAAGGCTAATTGTATCCGAATTATTTACAGAGAAATTCGAAGGAAAAGTTCAATCCAACTGTGTTACCAGACTGTTGTCTGTATTTGGACCTGAACCATACATTCAAATTAAGGTAAACCAAAAACCACTTCCAGGATTTTCTACGGAAGGGTTACTGTTGTTTGTCCAATATTCCAGAGGCCAGTCCAATCCACCTAGTCGAAAAAACGACTGGCGGCTGGAGATGTTGTGGGGATTATCGTCGTTTATACGCACAAACGCCACCAGACAGCTAACCCATACCACACATCATGGATTTCACAGAAAACATTTACAAAGAGAGCTTATATATTATATATATATTATATGTTGTATATATTGGGTCTTAATTACAGTTAGTACATATTGTGAAGCGCTAAGTTCAACTTCAGCACACGCGCCGATACAGTAATGCAAACTCAGCACACGCTGCGGATACTTGTTGCGCACGACATCGGATGCGGATCGAATATCCGTCCATGCTGCTTGCTGACCCTTTCACTTTTTGATGTATAACTAGCCCTAGAAGAAACATTTGTATTTAGATTTAAGTCTGCAGTACGCAGAGACGCTGTTGAAATAAATAAGATAAACGTATGTGTTTATATCTGGCCCCCGAGCAGGGACTTGCACATGAAACCGTGTTGTGAACAGTTAACCGTCGGAACAACTGAGAAAACCCTAACAAGGTCGTCGCGAGTGTTAAACATAAGAATAGCGCTTGTGTGACGAAAGATTCGTGTCATTGTACTATCGTGAGTTGTCAACATAAGAATAACACGTGTAAAGGAAGAACTATGGCATGAACCCTTCACGAGTGTTTTACATAAGAATAACATGAGACGGTGTCGCAAGCTTATTAAAATCAGACAGTATCCAGTTAAGTGAGTGAATCCTGTACCATAAGTGGACCGTAAAAAGTCAAAATTATTGCTGAAATCTGCAGATATCTTAGGAATGAAAGTTGCAGCAATACTCACTCACAGAAAATTACAGAAATCGTGATCTAGACGTTTTTAAAAAAGGCTTGAATTTAGACATATCCAACATGCTGACCAAAAGCCACAAACCTTACCAGTAGCGTATACATCATGTCCGGAGGCACAAAATCTAGATTTAAGAAATGTAACAATTCATAAAAAATACATGCCAAAAACCGTATCAGCTCCTATAAACCAGATATTTGCAAATCAACAAAAACCGAAACGACATAACATTCCTCCAAGACCGCATGCAAAAGGCATTTAACATACAGGCTAATAATCATCCTCAACAAAATAACAATCATCCGAGACCACCAAAGCATTTGGAATGTGGATGGATGTGGATCAATCCGATCAATCACGATAAGTCAACTATATGAATAGAATGAATCAGAAAAATTTCAAAAGTCCAAATGGGTCAGTAAATTACAGGCCTAAACAACAAAAATTATTTAATACAGTTACCCAAGGTGATGATGAATAAGAATGCTCTCTATCATTCCATACTTAGAGTATAGAACCAGGTAAGTTAAAATAGTGAAAATAGCTAAAATAAACTTCATCAATTAAGTAAAAATGCCATTCCTGTTACAAAACCGTTTAACATTCACTCAGCAGGTGGTGAAATGTTAATCCAACACAAAGTAAAAAGAAAATGTGTCGAAAGCATTGGTAAAAATACGCAATTGGACTTTATTACCGACAAAATCCCCGAAACCGATTGGGGTTGGGCGGAAGAACGCCAGCCGCTCAATGGAGATTGGCCGTAGGTTATCGATGGTAATTTAAGAAGGAAGGAAAAAAAGGACGCACAATTGACTTCACTGTTTACAATTTATTCATAAATTCATAAATCTATCTTAACTGACTAACAATGTTTATTCAGTATTTCATTTTTCATTTAATTAATTTATAAAATGTAATTGATTTGGGAAAGGACAAGTACCAAAAAGTCAGAACACGAAAGGAAACAGAAACCAAAAAAACCGAGTCCGAAATTCAACCCCACACCGGTGGTTTTCGAACCGTCGCAGCCAACACATAAGAAATACTCGCGCCTCGATCCGGCTAACGAACCTTACAGACTACCGAGGAAAAAAAAACGGATTGACATACAGGGGAACAAAATATGGTGTTTTATAATTCACAAGCCCACAAAATACAGGGAGCACACGTGCAAAAATAATTAAATAAATTCAATTCACGTATGTTAAATAATAATCCTAGTGTTTATAAAATTCAATGATGTTATAATAAAAAAAAAACAACAAATCAAAAATTAGTCTCCCCCCCCCTGTGTCCTTCCTGGCCTCGTCGATCAGCTCCGAAACCGTTTTTTTTTTTTTTTTTTCAATGTTATTTTGTTTTTATTGCAATGAATGTAACTTACTTGCTAGACGAAGAACTTAGAACTAGCTTAACTAACTTAACAATTCGCAATTGTTGTCAATACTAAGCGTATACTTAAGTATACTAAGCTTATCTAATCTCCGTTATAAATGTGCCTTTCGGCTTAATCTACGTTCAACTGCTTGTTAAGTTGGCCGTTGTGCACCATTTTTTGGTTTTTTAACATATTTTCATTTTTTAAGTTTTGGATTTTCGTGTTATAAAGGGTGATTTTTTAGCTATTATCTTTTTGGCAACACTGGTTTAAACAGCTGACACACGTTTCGTGTTTTGTTTCACTATCAAACATCTTCAGTTTGGTCTATAATTTAACCATGAATCGTCTTACAAACGAACAACGCCTGCAAATTACTGAATTTCATTATAAATATTCGTGCTCTGTTAAGAAAGTTCATCGCACGCTTCTTCCATTTCATGGCCAAAAAATTGTGTTCAGCGTCGAACTCATTTTTGGCCCAATGGGTACGTAAATAAGCAGAATTGTCAATTTTGGAGTGAATATCAGCCAGAAGCATTGCAAGAGCTACCAATGCATCCAGAAAAAGTCACAGTTTGGTGCGGTTTATGGGCTGGTGGCATCATTGGACCGTACTTCTTCAAAGATGATGCGAATCGTAACGTAACTGTGAATGGTGAGCGCTACCGTGAGATGATATCCAATTTTTTGTTTGCCCAAAATGCAAGAGCTTGACTTGCATGACATGTGGTTTCAACAAGACGGTGCCACATGCCACACAGCACGCGCACCAATGGACTTATTGAGAGGCGAGTTCGGTGAACATTTTATTTCACTTTCGGGACCGGTCAATTGGCCGCCTAGATAGCCTTTAGACTATTTTCTGTGGGGCTATGTTAAAGCTCGTGTCTATACAAGCCCGCTTCAATTGACGCATTGGAAGACAACATTCGTGAGATACCGGCCGAAATGTTGGAAAGAGTATGCCAAAATTGGACTAAGCGGATGGACCATTTGAGGCGCAGTCAAGATCAACATTTGCATGAAATAATCTTCAAACATTAAATTATACCGTACTATATATTCAAATAAAGATTTCATGCATTTTTGTGAATTTTATGTGTTTTTTTTTTTTTGAAAAATGTTCATATAGCTTTTAAAAAATCACCCTTTAATTTTTACTTTCATATTTTTTATTCTTAATAACTAGCTTAAAACCTATGTAAGCCTGGCCAATCGTGTCTAAATAAAGAAATGCTTCGGGAGGAATAAAGCCGCACACTTTTTTTTTGGAAGAAGTCATAGCTCGTGCAATGTGCCTTCTGATCAGCTTAATAATAAAATTATCTGTCCTGTTCACGTTTGCCTCGTTGTACAGGACTTCGTTAGGATAGTACTTCTTGTACTCAGACTCGGTTATACGATACAACGGGAGACAGATCCGAAGACGCTGTCTCTCGAACAGCCTCATCTTTTCCATTTGGAAAGTTGGTAACCAACTTCCAGTCGCCGCAAAATCGCAGAATTTTCTCGAAGTCACGCTGCAACAAGATATTTATTACATCAACCTTCGGACCTGATCTGTACGCTACTAGGTCGTCGGCGTACGCAATTAAGTACGGCATGGAACCTATAAGTTGTGCAGTGAATATTGAAAACAAGATCGGCGACCCAATAGCCCGTTGTACACCATTTTTAATGCCATTGTTAATGCCGTGGTAGAAGTTACATTGCTATTTTTCACGACAAACTTCCTTCCTGTTATCATGTCATAGATCATGTATAGCAGTGGTTTACTTATGCCGAGCCTGACCAACTTGAAGAAGAGGCCCTCAATCAAACAAGTACCCGTGCACCGATTTTTGTTTTTGTTCCACTGAATGTCGGAAACCAGCTTTGACGCGGCATGTTTGGTTTCGTGCCCCGCCCTGAAACCGAACTGGTTGTCCGGTATGATTTTATGTTCATCAACCCAATGCTTCAGAACTCGAATGACTATCTTCTCGCTTATGCAAGGAAGAAGACTGATCGACCGCAGATTTGTCGGAATGGACTTGTATTTATCCCTTTTAGAGATCGGTTGCACTACAGCTGTTTTCTAATGCGAAGGATAAGATGCGGTACTCAGCGCATTGTTGAACAACGTTGTGTAAATTTGGACTGCTGCGGGGGGAAGATGGCGAAGCACAATATTCGGTATTCCATCGATTCTTGGTCTATTAACCAAGTTGACCGTATACACTCGCTGAAACACAGCACCTATAGCTTCCACCTTCTCCTGGGGATCCTCAACCAATAAGAAGCAAAATTTCTCGCGCTCAATAATTGCATTGTGCGTAAGCAAAAAGAAACACAAAACTCTTGATAACAAAATGGACCCGAATGAACTTCTAATTGATATAAATTGTAGGGTAATTAGTGGTTTTAGCGGCATCAAAACAAATGAATTAAATGAAAATAAATGTTACTGTCTTAGTTTTAATACAAGATCATTTCGAAAGAATTGGAATGATTTCTGCATTAACGTTAGCAATTTCATCAATATGTTAAAAATAATAATTCTAGTTGAGACTAACATGGATGAAGAAGAAGAGGGCCTTTACAGTATAGATGGTTTCCAAGCGGAGTTCCTGAATCGAGATAAACGTAGAGGAGATGGACTTCTAATGTTGATACGTAATGACTTACAATATGTACGATCAACATCTGAAAGTGTGTCATATGAAAATATCCAAATTCAGATTAAAGAAGACAATAAGTACAAGTATGTAATAGGGATATATAGACCACCAGGTTACAGCCGAAAGCGTTTATTGAAGAATTCAGAAAGGAAAGGGTTGGGAAAAAAGGACGAGATTATGGTAATGGGTGATATGAAAGAAAGTTTAAATCATGGATGTCTACGGATATAATCAACAAATGTAGAAAAAGGGACATACTTTATAGAAGGTGGAAAAACAATCGACTAAACAAATATTATGAACTGGAATATAAGACTTTCAGAAACAAATTTAACAAGGAAATAATGGAAAACTATAACAAAGAACTTCTCTGGCAAAATGTGTCTCAATAATCTCGCTAAAACATTATTTTATATTATTATATAAAAACATTATTCATCATTGCGACACTGCTACATCGACACATACGAGTTCAACATTATCCAGGTCAGTATTCGTACAGGAAACAAGTGTCTCAGAAGTTCGAAGAATTATTCTTTCACTAAGCGATAACAAAACGCCAGGTTTTGACGGGATAAAAGCCCGGGATATAAAAAGACACTCGGACATCTTCACCCCAATATTATGCAAATTTGTTAACCTTAGCAAAAATTCCTTCAACTCTGAAAACAGCAGTAGTCCGGCCCATATATAAAGGAGGTACCAAAAGCGAACTCAACAACTACAGGCCGACTTCAATATTGCCGATAATTGACATTATAGCTAAAAACTCGATCATACACAAAAACTAGTACGGCTTTCAGAAATATAAAAGTACTGGTAAGCTCTTAGGTTAATTTACCAACTGTATCAACGAAGGCCTAAACAAAAGCTACCATGTACTAGTGCTGTTCGTGGATTTCAGCAAGGCTTTTGACACACTGAACTATGATAGGCTAATAGAAACATTGGAAAGAATTGGCATAAGAGATGATGGCAGATTGGCTAAAAGAATACCTAAGTAATAGACAATTCTGTGTCAAAATCAACCAGACGTATAGCCAAAAGGAACGCGTACAATACGGAGTCCCTCAAGTATCAAAATTGGGCCCGATCCTATTTATTTTATACACCAACGAGCTGCTAAGGGTTTTCAAACAGGCCATTCCATTCGCGTATGCAGGCGATACGGCGATAGTGGTGCGCAATAGATCTTTGAACACAGCAACAGCAATTATGCAGAAGGAGTTTGATAATGCGGTTAAATGGTGTCATGATCACGGTCTAACGATCAACGCAATAAAAACAAAGATAATGCACATACGAAATCCGCAGTTCAAAGCTACTAATCAACAAATTAATTTTAGAAATGATTCCTGTGGTAGCTCATGAAGCTGCCCGATTGAGATAGTGAAGACATGCAAATATCTGGGAGTCGCCATCGACAGCAATTTTCTGTGGGACACGCATATCGATGAGTTACGCTTGAGCCTTAAAAAAGCTCTATATGCCCTTACCCATCTAAAGTTCTATGCCACAAAGTCTGTATTGAGACAAGTATACTATGCCCTAGTGGAATCGAAATTGAGGTATGGAATACTTGCATGGGGCAACGCATCTGCAACACACATAAATAAGCTGAAGAAACTGCAAAGCACTGCATTAAAAAAGATAAGTGTAGATAAGGTTCTTCCAGCAGATGAAATCTTTAAGATGACCCTAATACTGGAGTACTATGACGACACTAGATTCATCACACCAATTCAACATGGGATCAACGCAAGAAGACGGGCACAAAGTATGCTTCAAGAACCTCGAACAACTACGGGAGAAGACAGCTGAATTTGAGTGTACCAGAAGTCCTCAATACACTTCCACAAGAGCTAAAAAACATCACAAACTTAACAACTAGAAAAAAAAAACATAAAGCAATTTTTTCTAAACAAGAATTCAAATAATCTTAATTATAATATAATTAATTTTTTGTATAATTAAATCTAATAATCTTAATTTTTAAAAACCAGTTAACTTATCCATGAATTGTTTTCAAATAATGAAATGTTTGAGATTCATTTAAACTAAGCTTGCTTCCTAAAGTTAATTATACAAATTTGAAACTCGATCTTCTGCAGAAAAGCCTTTATAAGGCTTCGCGGAAACATATAACTATTGTAAAATATTCTCTGAAAATAAAAATGAATTGAATTGAATTGAAAAGCTTATAGTCAAGCTAAAATTTATGCTTATTAACTGTTGGAAGTTCTTGATCTGAGACTTCAGTGCCCTGACTTCCGCGTTTCGAGGATCGGTAAACCGCCTGTGCAAGAGCTTGAGTCTTGACAACAGTCTACTTTTGTGCACGTGAAGTGCATCGATGGTAGCATTTCGATAGACGCCACTGACATCGATCTGCACTACCTTCACAATAGTCTTGCCCATGGTACGTTAACACGTACGATACACGTTTTTATCGTATGAAATCTTCGCAATTCACCGCTATCACGAAATTATGACAAAGGCCCTTTTTGATTAAGAGAGCGACCCCGCCAGCTAGGTAAGTTCGATCTCTTCTAATGATGTGATTATTATTGTACCAAAGTGTATGCTCTGAATTCACATTCACTGCTAGAATTTTTAGGTTACAGGCTGCCTGCGCAGCCATCAGACAGATGTGGTGTTCGGCTTGGCGAACAGTGTGGAGTAGATGAGGTCTACTGGCGCTGCTTGTTCCAGGAACTGTTTTTGGAGCTGAGCGATCTGCCCCTGGATAGAGAGCAGAACCATCTTCAGATACAGATCTGCCTCGGGATCCTTGGCCAGTGGACTGGGGCCACCATCGGCACGGTCTGTTGTACCGGTCGTCTTCCTGATGTGATTTGGGCATAGGAGACTGCCAGTGTAACAGTGGTAGCTGGAGCTCGGGGCACTGGCCTTGCTTTTACCATTTTCCCTTTCCATTTTGCCTCTATTATTTTCTTGATCCCTTGGATCTTAGGGCATCCCCGATAGTTTGCAGGGTGCCTTTACCCCAACGAAATGGACATTGGCAGTCTGCGCTTTGCGCAGTTCTGCGAAGATCTCCTTGGGATCAGTTTCAGGATCCACGCCCTTAAGGAGCATGGTCTGCACCTTTTCCACTTTTGGGGTGTACGAGAAAAACTCAGCCTCCGCCACCGCTAGCCTTTCCTTAATACCTTGACAGTCTGCCACTGATGAGCAGTGGACAGACAATCTTAATGGAGCTTAATATTTAAGAAAATAGCCATTTTTGGCGACCAACTTACATAAGATGTCGACGTCCTTTGTGTCCAGTCCGAAGACGTTGATCGGAGGGCATCTCTCCTTTTTGACTGCTGTCGGTTGAAGTTGCTGTTGTTTGGCAGCTGTTGTACGTTGTCTGTTTCTACAGCTGCTGTTGTTGTTACCCCTGCTGAGCTGCTTGCTGTTTCTATAGTTCTTGCTGTTGTTGTTGCTGCCGATATTTCCGCACGGCGCTTCACCAGATTTGGATGCGGCTGGAGCTTCTGGTTAATGGTCTGATGCACTTGCTTGGTTCTCTGATGTGCCAGCCACCGGTTCATCGTTTTAGCGAGCGCGGGTCACTTCTCTGCGCCCATCACGAAACTCACTTATTTATTCACACTATGTGTCTGTGTTTTTAATTATTTATTATAAAAGAGGATCTTCAGCTTTCCGCGGGACTCGAACCCGGCACCACGATTTCACCAGCGATTACAGCACCGCGAGGCTACTGGTTCTTAATGATTTTATGCTACATTTTATGCACTTCAATAAAATAGAATACTCGCACTAAGTCGAAACACGTCTGATCTGGGTGGCATCTGGTTGCTTCGGCAGAACAACTAAAATTGGAACGATACAGAGAAGATTAGCATGGCCCCTGCGCAGCTCCGCCACCTCTTTAGGATACGATTACTTCTTGCCTTCTCCATTATTTCACTTTTCTTTTTGCACTTATGGTACTGGTTTATGGTAGTTTTTCCTTTTATTTTCGTTCTTGCCAACTTATCGAAATTCGTTTTTTTTATATTCGATGATGATTATTTTTTTTTAAGCTGCTCTTGATACCTAGCTAAGATCTCCATCCGCCACTTATCTATTTCTGCCACTATTTGATTTCAGCTTTCACTAACTTAAATCTTAGCTGTACACTTTTCATTTTCCATTTTCCTTTGTCGCACTCTTCACTTGTCTTATGGTCTGGCCCATCTGACCATAATTACGTCACTATAAGGATTCCTTTTTTTCTTTTTGAACTAAACTATGGTGTTACGTATCTGTGGCGATACAGACAGTATTAAGGAAAATAATTCCGATAGATCATTTAGCGTATAGACCGAGTTGCAACCCCAGAAGATGAACAATTGACACACTTTTCCAGACGGCTCTGACCTTCTTCATCTTTCCCCTTTCTTGTATGTCGATCGAAATGATTCGAGGGACCACGCAGAACACTCGGAAACTAGTTAAAAAAAAGCATAAAGGAACCAAATAAATGCATTTCCTGAAAGTCTACTATTCGGACCACACGTGCCTTTTTTTCAAATCCCGCGGCCAGCCTACCAAGAACTTGTCCTCCCGTGTTGCTTCACACCCAAACCAAAACTGACCCCCCTCAAACCACGCTACAATATCCGGTATCCCAATCCAACCACGCCTTCCGATCAGATGTTCACTCTCTCGATCTCCTTGCGGGACGAACGTCTGTTAGATCGATAACCCGATCCAGGAGACCGCTATCGTTCCATCACGCCACACTAGGAACACCTCGCGTCCTTGAAAAGTTGAAAACGAAAGGAGAAGAAAAAAAAACGTAAAATGTATACCAAATCATATATAACCAGTAAACTTAAGAAAAGAGATGGAGAAACAAATAAAAAAGTTGCTAGATGACGGCATAATTAGGTCTTTATGATTCTCTATTATAGATAATCCCGAAAACGATGAACGCTTTAGAAGAGAAAAAATACAGGATTGTCATAGATTACAAACGATTCCGGACATATCGAACACAATAGCCAACTTAGGAAAAACCAAGTTTTTTACAACCCTCGACCTCAGCTCAGGATTAAACCAAATAAAGACGAAAGACGCTGATATCCCGAAAACTGCGTTCTCCACGATGAATGGGAAGTACCAGTTTACAATACTCCCATTCGGGCTGAAGCACGCTCCAGCAATATTTCAACGAACTGTAGATGATGTTTTATGTGAGCATATAGGTTACATATGCTACGTATATATAGATGTCTTCGCCATACTAGGAGAAACCGAAGAAGAACATATTAAGAACATAGAAACTATACTTTCAAAATTGGATAAAGCCAATCTCAGGGTCGATTTGGACAATTGTTAATTTCTAAAACAGGAAGCTGAATTTCTGGGATACCTTATCACAAGAGAAAGTATAAAGAATGATCCAAAAAAAGTTGCCGCAGTCAAGCACATCCGACCACCTGAGAACCTTAAAGACCTAAAAAGATTAGTTGGTCTTGCCTCTTATTACAGGCGATTCATAGCAAACATTGCAAAAATAGCAAAGCCTTTGACAAATCTTACGAAATGAGAAAGCTCAAGTTAGAGCTTATCAATGTTAAATTGTTAAATGTTAAAATCAAACTAAATGGAGAAGAGCTCAAGACATATAACAATATAAAAGAACTTCCAACATCCTCAGATGTATTGATTTTTCCGGACTTCGACAAGGCTTTTGCGGAACTACTTTGGAACAGTCAAAAGAACAGAAACAGCAGAAGAAACCGTAGCAGAACAAAGCCTAGGACTTACCAACAAGGGAAAACTGTTTACGTAACTACCAAACGTAGTGACGGCAAGCAAAACCCCCCGTTTACAAAAGAGTTTTAAAAGACAATCGGATTACGATTGTGACAGAAAGCGGAAAAAATCCACAAGACCATATAGTAAGTAATAATAAGTAATCAACAGCTAAATTCCTACAACAGAACAGCAAATAGACAAGACTAGCATTTTAAGACCCCAGATTCTTTATCAGTTACATCAAATTGAAACACAACTAGCCAAATTGCATGGAACGGGTCTTATGACAACGAGGTCAAATAACTAGATTGGATCCGCATGGAAATGGATAGCCGGATCACCAGATGGCACGGATTGGGATAGTCTTTTAATAACTCAAAATGAAATAATCGAAAATAAAAATCATCAATATCAAATTAATAAGCACGTAACTGAGGTTACACAAAGAATTTTGGACGTTAAAATAAAATCATCCAAATAACTGATAATGCAAGCACCGATAAATTCGAGCAAATGATATATACTAAACTAGCTATAATCAAAGACGAAATTAACGAAATCACTTCACTCGTCAACTCGCTAAAAGTGGAATTATAAACGCGAATCTCCTAGACAAAAGTGAAATCCAAAGGATACTTACATAAGTGGAAACCTTACCGTATAATAATGATATTGAAGCCATTGAGTACTCAAAACCAATAGTTTTGCAAAAAGGACCCGTTCTACTCTATGCTCTATCATTTCCAAAAACAAACATAGAAGAATTCACTCATCTTTTGATAAGATCCACAGTCAAAAATAATAGAAGAATCTTTCTGGAAACTAACGATTCGGAACTTAATACTGTGCAACGAGGACAAACGTCAAAAACTATCTCCAGACAGCTGCATCAGTCATTTTTTGAATGGAGCAAGTTCCAGTTGCTACCAACAACTCTTTCAAAGGTCATTAAAAGTGTCAAGAAAAAGTTTTCTGTAATTAATCAAGTTTCAGTCATTTCAGATGTTACCGTATTTGCAATCATTGTAATTTTTGTAATTGTTATAACCATTTTTATGTATAGACGTTAGGCAAAACCCTTCACGATAGAATTATCAACATCAGATTCAAAGGCAAACGAATTATCACCACAACCCCTCAAGTTGAACTTTTGACTCACGAGACATGGACTTAAGGAGGGATGCGCTAAGTGAAAACTGCACACGCGCCGATACAGTAATGCAAACTGCGCACGCGCCGGATACCTGTTACGCACAATATCGAATGCTGATTGACTATCCGTCCATGCTGCTTGCTAACATTTCGACTTATTGTTATATATCAATAGCCTGACAAGAGACATTTGCATTTAGCTTTAAGTCTGCGGTACGCAGAGACACCATTAAATAAATATATTTTTTAAAAAGATAAACGTAAGTTTTTTTTATCTTTACCACCCCTTTTGGATTGTTTGAGTTTTTAGTCATGCCAATGGAGTCAGCTATGCCATTCGAATTTCAAGTTCTACATCGACTCAAAGAACACGGGTTGGTTTTGAATTTAAAAAAGTGCTATTTTGGAAAGTCAAACCACCGCAAGACAGAGTAAAAGCTATTTCCAACTACTCCAAACCAGCCTCAATCTTGGAACGGCGTCGTTTTCTTGGAGTAGCTCCTTGTGACAGTAAATTTTTCTATAATATCATTAATACAATATCCCCGTTTTCTTCTTCATAAAGTAACTTTTGGCCTTGTCTACTTCTGAAAATTTTATTCATTCGTTCCATAGAATCCATTGAATAAAGAACATTCGTTTATTTTGCGTTAAAATAAATCTTTGCAGATATGTGGAAAGGGACAACAGCCCGACCCGAATCCACCAAATGAAAATATATAAGTAGTTAGAGGATGACACTAGAGCACGGTCAAATTTAATTATTTCTGCTGATCCAAGTTTGCCTTCACTGTTGCGGCTGGTGAAAGGATTGAACACAGCAAGGAGTATCTGGGAGAGACTGAAATCTGAGTTCGCATCCACTGGACCAGTCAAAAAGGCGACATTGTTGAAACGGGTGGCACATATAAAATGCAGAAAGGCGACTACCTGCGATAATGCAGTTTCACAATTGAGGTGTATGGGTGTTGATATACACGAAGAACTGCAGTCGATGCTGTTGCTGAATGGGTTGCTATCTAGTTTTGATATATTTTGATATGCGATGGACTCCCTCGATAATCTACTAAAACCTGAAATCCTCAGTTAGAGGATTCTCGAAAAATACGACAATGGAAGATGGTGACAATGAAGTAATGTATGTCCGGCGAAATGCATATCAGCATAAGTCAAAATTCGGAAGAAATAATACCTTCAAGATACCTTGTTAGTTAAACATTTGAGGACTAATCTTTCTGCTGTCGCGAGGGTCAATGACCGCGAAAACACAAAAAAGGTTTTCGGATGCTGATCATGCCAACGACGATAGGCAAGCTATCATATACGGGTTAGGTTCTTACTCTAAGTGGAGCAGAAAAAGCAGTTTGTCACCCGGGGATATATTGTACATATTAACGCGACCACTACCGATTTTTGTAGGATATCGGGATGTCAATTTGTTAAGAAGCGCTGTTTGAAAAAGGCGTGTAGAGATACGGAATTCAATCAGCGCTTTGTGTCAGAACCTTTATCCTATAATTTCATTACTGTAACATCTCTGTTTTCTTCTTCGCCAGAATTTCATACTGTAACATTTGCTTCAGAAATGAAGTATGATAGAGAGGACTTCTAACTCTCTTGCTTAATATTTTTGACAACTATTTTCTTATATTGTTTTGTGAAGCTAAATTGACCAATCAGAGAATGGCATTTTATTTTGTGAATAACTGTCAAGAATTCATGAATAACTGTCAAAACACCACTGAAATTCGTCGATAGACGAATTGCATACTATCAAAAGCACGGAGTCGACTTATAACCGTGAAAAACTGACAGTATATCGCACGCTATCCAATTTTTTATATAAATTTTGAATGGTCCGGGGTTCATCATGAATAAAAATGCATTTTAACAGTGTTCCGACAAAGCTCCTCAGCGTCGATTGAGACAACTCGACTTCACGTCACAATCTACAACCGAAATAGTCTACGTACCTAGACAAGAAAATCTTGTAGCCTACGTGATGTCACGAGTCAACACCATATCGACAACGCCCCTGCAGTTTGAGCTACATGAACTAAGCATTTGACAACTTCTACATTTTTCGCTTAACACAACCAGAACAAGAACCCGACATTCACATTTACTGCATTTACGCCGAAAAGCCTTCTCGTTAGACCGCTACCTTTGACACCCAAGCTAAAAGATAACTAACCAAACATACTGTTACGATTTACAGCAATGAGTCTTACGGGGAAATTCCATAGCCAGATGGGGACAATGTTATCTAGAAACAATATTAGGAGTATAAATATCGGGACGGTGGTCGATGCGAACTCAGTTCAGTTGGATAATTATTATAGTGCAGTTCAGTTGGTGAATTGGTAGAGTTCAGACGGAAAATTATTGCAGTGCAGTGCAATTGGATAATTAGTACAATTCAGTTTGGGAATTTATACAGCGTGTTTAAAAAAAGAAAAAGTGTTAATCAGTTCAGCCTGAAAGGCAGCATAGAGTTTCTACGTAAAGTAATAGTGCTTTTTTAAGTGGAATAAAGTACAAGAAGTAAACCAGAGTTTGTAAATAAATTCGTGTATACCGTGAATAGTGAAGTTTTCTGTTTCATTCGTCACAATGCAACACCCCTTTTTGTTGACAATTTTATTAATTTTACGTAGACTCATTTCTGCTAACATTGTTTTGCGAAGGGAATGCACTAAAATAAAATAATTTCAGTGTTATTTTATTGACGTTGTGCATAGGGATTCAATCCGCATCTTTCGCATAACTACAAGATTTCCAAGCTGGAGTAGCCGAAGGGGGACGTCAGAGCTTTCACCATAATTATAAATAAGGAGTTGCCAAAAATAATTACGTATCCCACTACGGTTTTAATTGGGTTACGCTCAAGATGTATATGAAGGATGGGGTGGACCCCGTGAAGACGGTGCACGCCGTCTCCACCCTGCGCTCGGATCCATAGCCCCAAGGGTAGTCACAGATTCTGGGACTTCACTGGGGCCTCGGCCGCTCTTAATATCCGCCTCAGCCGACAGGGGGAGGTTTTAGCCCTGGTCCAGGAGCCTTGGATCAGAAATGATCTGATCTCTGGACCTGGGGAGCGGAACTATAATGTCTTCCTTGTAAGAAATATGGGTAAGTCAAGAGCTTGTATTCTTCCGCAGTCCTCACTAAATGTTTATCTTCTCTAGAACTATAACGATCAAGATACAGTAACCGTATGTCTGGAGGTCGGTAGATATCGAACATGGCTCACTTCGGCATACGGAAAAGCCGAAACCCGCATGGTGCCATTCAGATCCCACGTGTAGTACAAAAGAGGTCTCAGTACCTCAAAATATAAGCTAAGAACAGCCAAAATATCATCCCTGCGACCCTTCTGTGAGAAGATCAAGGAAGTCTCTGAAACTTCCAGGCTGCAGAAAATATTAGCATCATCTCCCACAATTCCCTCCCTGATGCAAAGGGCTGATGGTCCCTTGACCACCTTCAGTCTGGAGAGTCAAGGCCTTCTTACTGAAACCCACATCCAGGGCTGTAGTGTTAGGGACACACTGTAGCTCCAACCAGTCAGCCCCAATCATATCACAGCTCCCTGAGGGTGACTACTGTCCTGTGGTCTATCAACTCCTTTCAACTCTACAAAATGGCAGGTCCAGATGCTATTTTCCCAGCAGAACTGCAAAAGGTTGCAGACCCCATTTCTACCTGTTTGGTCAACATCTTTCAAGGATGTTTAGATCTTGGTCACGTATCTAGAATTTGTAAAACGACCACAGTTGTTTTCGTACCCAAGACTGGAAAATGCTCGCATGTCAAACCAAAGGCTATATATATCAAACCAAAGGATATTGAAGGGACTGGCTGCAAGGTCATTGCGTATGGAGACGATATTTTCATTGCAGTATCTGGAAAAAATATATCCACAATCATGGATAATATGCAAGTGAAATCGACTAGCTAATATGACCTATGAGTGAATCCACAAAAAACGGATATAGTACTCTTTACTTAGAAGAACAAAATCTCTACCTCACTACGAATATACAATATATAGGTCTTATATGGACACGAAGTTAAGCTTTAAGTTAAATATGCAGGAACGTGTCAAGAAAATCTCTACGGCTTTTTACTACTGCAAAATGCCCATTGGGTGCATATGGGGACTCAGTAGTCATACCCATACCATATTGAACCCAAAAGAAAATCAACCTCACACCACTCGCTGGAGTGCAGAGGATGGCATGCGTATGGATTAGCGGAGCATTAAAGACTACCTTCTCCCTGTAAAAATACTCCTTAACTAGAAGAGACTGCATGAACGCGGACGAGGAAGAAACCATTGAACTCTTGCTGTGCAGCTGCAGTGCTCTCTCATCCCGTAGATTCAGACTTCTAGGTGTCCAATTCTTTGATAAGTAGATGTACGGTATACTTGATATGAAAAATGCTTACTTTTTGTTGTTTACCATTAAGTTACCAAAGCTATCAAAATTAACAATTAGTACTAATCGGAGGTCTGAACCCTATCAACGTTTCATTCAGTTGTGCGGTACTAGGAAAACGATAAAATTAGTAAAAGAACGCGGTCAATTAGTTTTGAAGACAATTTGTCTTCAAATATTAAAAGTGTGAAAATGAATTCTTCGGGAGAAAACTCTAGAGGAAATCGATACGTAGCACTTGATAATATGGATGATGATAATGATTCTGATGTCATAATATCCAAAACTATTTCTAAAAGAAAAGCGAAAATCCCTTCAATCTGTGTATTGCGCAAATCGGGTAGTGAAGTGCATTCACTTTTTGGTGACGCAAAGATTTCTCACTATTGCATCAAAAAAATTTCAATCGGTATCAACATTTTTTGTGAAAACAACAACACCTATAATGCTATTTGCTCAGTATTAGAAACAAAAACTGGCAATTTTTTTCTCACGACTTTCCTGCTGAAAGGTAACTCAAAGTCGTTTTGTATGGACTTGATGAAATGTCCACAGAAACTCTTAGCGCTGAATTAGTCTCACTTGGACTGAAAGTTCAGAAAGTAAAAAAAAAATAAAAAGGACTATGGTGCATACAGTGATGTATTCTATATTATATTCTTGGAATGTGGTTCTACAAAATTAAACATTATAAAAGAATATGTTCGGTCCATATTCAAAACACAAATTAAGTGGGACTTTGCACGTAGGCTTCGCAATAAAATTACTCAATGCCATAACTGCCAAATGTTTGGCCGTGGTGAAAAGAACTGTCATGTAAAAACGCTTTGCGGAATTTGTGCTGAAAATCACCATACAAATGAGTGCAAATCCGCCAACATCAAATGCGCCAACTGCAACAAAACCCACAAGTCCAACGATCCAGCATGTGGAAGCCACAAATCATTTATTAATATAAAAGCCCAACTCTCAAAGAAAAACAACATTAAACTGGACAGACCCGATATGCAAAGAACACATCAACAACAACAAGAGTTCTGCTCAAACATCTGCTCAAATGACAGCGCTTTGTGTCAGAACCTTTATCCTATAATTTCATTACTGTAACATCTCTGTTTTCTTCTTCGCCAGAATTTCATACTGTAACATTTGCTTCAGAAATGAAGTATGATAGAGAGGACTTCTAACTCTCTTGCTTAATATTTTTGACAACTATTTTCTTATATTGTTTTGTGAAGCTAAATTGACCAATCAGAGAATGGCATTTTATTTTGTGAATAACTGTCAAGAATTCATGAATAACTGTCAAAACACCACTGAAATCACTATCAAAAGCACGGAGTCGACTTATAACCGTGAAAAACTGACAGTATATCGCACGCTATCCAATTTTTTATATAAATTTTGAATGGTCCGGGGTTCATCATGAATAAAAATGCATTTTAACAGTGTTCCGGCAAAGCTCCTCAGCGTCGATTGAGACAACTCGACTTCACGTCACAATCTACAACCGAAATAGTCTACGTACCTAGACAAGAAAATCTTGTAGCCTACGTGATGTCACGAGTCAACACCATATCGACAACGCCCCTGCAGTTTGAGCTACATGAACTAAGCATTTGACAACTTCTACATTTTTCGCTTAACACAACCAGAACAAGAACCCGACATTCACATTTACTGCATTTACGCCGAAAAGCCTTCTCGTTAGACCGCTACCTTTGACACCCAAGCTAAAAGATAACTAACCAAACATACTGTTACGATTTACAGCAATGAGTCTTACGGGGAAATTCCATAGCCAGATGGGGACAATGTTATCTAGAAACAATATTAGGAGTATAAATATCGGGACGGTGGTCGATGCGAACTCAGTTCAGTTGGATAATTATTATAGTGCAGTTCAGTTGGTGAATTGGTAGAGTTCAGACGGAAAATTATTGCAGTGCAGTGCAATTGGATAATTAGTACAATTCAGTTTGGGAATTTATACAGCGTGTTTAAAAGAAGAAAAAGTGTTAATCAGTTCAGCCTGAAAGGCAGCATAGAGTTTCTACGTAAAGTAATAGTGCTTTTTTAAGTGGAATAAAGTACAAGAAGTAAACCAGAGTTTGTAAATAAATTCGTGTATACCGTGAATAGTGAAGTTTTCTGTTTCATTCGTCACAATGCAACACCCCTTTTTGTTGACAATTTTATTAATTTTACGTAGACTCATTTCTGCTAACATTGTTTTGCGAAGGGAATGCACTAAAATAAAATAATTTCAGTGTTATTTTATTGACGTTGTGCATAGGGATTCAATCCGCATCTTTCGCATAACTACAAGATTTCCAAGCTGGAGTAGCCGAAGGGGGACGTCAGAGCTTTCACCATAATTATAAATAAGGAGTTGCCAAAAATAATTACGTATCCCACTACGGTTTTAATTGGGTTACGCTCAAGATGTATATGAAGGATGGGGTGGACCCCGTGAAGACGGTGCACGCCGTCTCCACCCTGCGCTCGGATCCATAGCCCCAAGGGTAGTCACAGATTCTGGGACTTCACTGGGGCCTCGGCCGCTCTTAATATCCGCCTCAGCCGACAGGGGGAGGTTTTAGCCCTGGTCCAGGAGCCTTGGATCAGAAATGATCTGATCTCTGGACCTGGGGAGCGGAACTGGAGGTCGGTAGATATCGAACATGGCTCACTTCGGCATACGGAAAAGCCGAAACCCGCATGGTGCCATTCAGATCCCACGTGTAGTACAAAAGAAGTCTCAGTACCTCAAAATATAAGCTAAGAACAGCCAAAATATCATCCCTGCGACCCTTCTGTGAGTAGATCAAGGAAGTCTCTGAAACTTCCAGGCTGCGGAAAATATTAGCATCATCTCCCACAATTCCCTCCCTGATGCAAAGGGCTGATGGTCCCTTGACCACCTTCAGTCTGGAGAGTCAAGGCCTTCTTACTGAAACCCACATCCAGGGCTGTAGTGTTAGGGACACACTGTAGCTCCAACCAGTCAGCCCCAATCATATCACAGCTCCCTGAGGGTGACTACTGTCCTGTGGTCTATCAACTCCTTTCAACTCTACAAAATGGCAGGTCCAGATGCTATTTTCCCAGCAGAACTGCAAAAGGTTGCAGACCCCATTTCTACCTGTTTGGTCAACATCTTTCAAGGATGTTTAGATCTTGGTCACGTATCTAGAATTTGTAGAACGACCACAGTTGTTTTCGTACCCAAGACTGGAAAATGCTCGCATGTCAAACCAAAGGCTATATATATATCAAACCAAAGGATATTGAAGGGACTGGCTGCAAGGTCATTGCGTATGGAGACGATATTTTCATTGCAGTATCTGGAAAAAATATATCCACAATGATGGATAATATGCAAGTGAAATCGACTAGCTAATATGACCTATGAGTGAATCCACAAAAAACTGATATAGTACTCTTTACTTAGAAGAACAAAATCCCTACCTCACTACGAATATACAATATATAGGTCTTATATGGACACGAAGTTAAGCTTTAAGTTAAATATCCAGGAACGTGTCAAGAAAATCTCTACGGCTTTTTACTACTGCAAAATGCCCATTGGGTGCATATGGAGACTCAGTAGTCATACCCATACCATATTGAACCCAAAAGAAAATCAACCTCACACCACTCGCTGGAGTGCAGAGGATGGCATGCGTATGGATTAGCGGAGCATTAAAGACTACCTTCTCCCTGTAAAAATACTCCTTAACTAGAAGAGACTGCATGAACGCGGACGAGGAAGAAACCATTGAACTCTTGCTGTGTAGCTGCAGTGCTCTCTCATCCCGTAGATTCAGACTTCTAGGTGTCCAATTCTTTGATAAGTAGATGTACGGTATACTTGATATGAAAAATGCTTACTTTTTGTTGTTTACCATTAAGTTACCAAAGCTATCAAAATTAACAATTAGTACTAATCGGAGGTCTGAACCCTATCAACGTTTCATTCAGTTGTGCGGTACTAGGAAAACGATAAAATTAGTAAAAGAACGCGGCCAATTAGTTTTGAAGACAATTTGTCTTCAAATATTAAAAGTGTGAAAATGAATTCTTCGGGAGAAAACTCTAGAGGAAATCGATACGTAGCACTTGATAATATGGATGATGATAATGATTCTGATGTCATAATATCCAAAACTATTTCTAAAAGAAAAGCGAAAATCCCTTCAATCTGTGTATTGCGCAAATCGGGTAGTGAAGTGCATTCACTTTTTGGTGACGCAAAGATTTCTCACTATTGCATCAAAAAAATTTCAATCGGTATCAACATTTTTTGTGAAAACAACAACACCTATAATGCTATTTGCTCAGTATTAGAAACAAAAACTGGCAATTTTTTTCTCACGACTTTCCTGCTGAAAGGTAACTCAAAGTCGTTTTGTATGGACTTGATGAAATGTCCACAGAAACTCTTAGCGCTGAATTAGTCTCACTTGGACTGAAAGTTCAGAAAGTAAAAAAAAATTAAAAAGGACTATGGTGCATACAGTGATGTATTCTATATTATATTCTTGGAATGTGGTTCTACAAAATTAAACATTATAAGAGAATATGTTCGGTCCATATTCAAAACACAAATTAAGTGGGACTTTGCACGTAGGCTTCGCAATAAAATTACTCAATGCTATAACTGCCAAATGTTTGGCCATGGTGAAAAGAACTGTCATGTAAAAACGCTTTGCGGAATTTGTGCTGAAAATCACCATACAAATGAGTGCAAATCCGCCAACATCAAATGCGCCAACTGCAACAAAACCCACAAGTCCAACGATCCAGCATGTGGAAGCCACAAATCATTTATTAATATAAAAGCCCAACTCTCAAAGAAAAACAACATTAAACTGGACAGACCCGATATGCAAAGAACACATCAACAACAACAAGAGTTCTGCTCAAACATCTGCTCAAATGACAGCGCTTTGTGTCAGAACCTTTATCCTATAATTTCATTACTGTAAAATCTCTGTTTTCTTCTTCGCCAGAATTTCATACTGTAACATTTGCTTCAGAAATGAAGTATGATAGAGAGGACTTCTAACTCTCTTGCTTAATATTTTTGACAACTATTTTCTTATATTGTTTTGTGAAGCTAAATTGACCAATCAGAGAATGGCATTTTATTTTGTGAATAACTGTCAAGAATTCATGAATAACTGTCAAAACACCACTGAAATTCGTCGATAGACGAATTGCATACTATCAAAAGCACGGAGTCGACTTATAACCGTGAAAAACTGACAGTATATCGCACGCTATCCAATTTTTTATATAAATTTTGAATGGTCCGGGGTTCATCATGAATAAAAATGCATTTTAACAGTGTTCCGACAAAGCTCCTCAGCGTCGATTGAGACAACTCGACTTCACGTCACAATCTACAACCGAAATAGTCTACGTACCTAGACAAGAAAATCTTGTAGCCTACGTGATGTCACGAGTCAACACCATATCGACAACGCCCCTGCAGTTTGAGCTACATGAACTAAGCATTTGACAACTTCTACATTTTTCGCTTAACACAACCAGAACAAGAACCCGACATTCACATTTACTGCATTTACGCCGAAAAGCCTTCTCGTTAGACCGCTACCTTTGACACCCAAGCTAAAAGATAACTAACCAAACATACTGTTACGATTTACAGCAATGAGTCTTACGGGGAAATTCCATAGCCAGATGGCGACAATGTTATCTAGAAACAATATTAGGAGTATAAATATCGGGAATATCGGGACGGTGGTCGATGCGAACTCAGTTCAGTTGGATAATTATTATAGTGCAGTTCAGTTGGTGAATTGGTAGAGTTCAGACGGAAAATTATTGCAGTGCAGTGCAATTGGATAATTAGTACAATTCAGTTTGGGAATTTATACAGCGTGTTTAAAAGAAGAAAAAGTGTTAATCAGTTCAGCCTGAAAGGCAGCATAGAGTTTCTACGTAAAGTAATAGTGCTTTTTTAAGTGGAATAAAGTACAAGAAGTAAACCAGAGTTTGTAAATAAATTCGTGTATACCGTGAATAGTGAAGTTTTCTGTTTCATTCGTCACAATGCAACACCCCTTTTTGTTGACAATTTTATTAATTTTACGTAGACTCATTTCTGCTAACATTGTTTTGCGAAGGGAATGCACTAAAATAAAATAATTTCAGTGTTATTTTATTGACGTTGTGCATAGGGATTCAATCCGCATCTTTCGCATAACTACAAGATTTCCAAGCTGGAGTAGCCGAAGGGGGACGTCAGAGCTTTCACCATAATTATAAATAAGGAGTTGCCAAAAATAATTACGTATCCCACTACGGTTTTAATTGGGTTACGCTCAAGATGTATATGAAGGATGGGGAGGACCCCGTGAAGACGGTGCACGCCGTCTCTACCCTGCGCTCGGTTCCATAGCCCCAAGGGTAGTCACAGATTCTGGGACTTCACTGGGGCCTCGGCCGCTCTTAATATCCGCCTCAGCCGACAGGGGGAGGTTTTAGCCCTGGTCCAGGAGCCTTGGATCAGAAATGATCTGATCTCTGGACCTGGGGAGCGGAACTATAATGTCTTCCTTGTAAGAAATATGGGTAAGTCAAGAGCTTGTATTCTTCCGCAGTCCTCACTAAATGTTTATCTTCTCTAGAACTATAACGATCAGGATACAGTAACCGTATGTCTGGAGGTCGGTAGATATCGAACATGGCTCACTTCGGCATACGGAAAAGCCGAAACCCGCATGGTGCCATTCAGATCCCACGTGTAGTACAAAAGAGGTCTCAGTACCTCAAAATATAAGCTAAGAACAGCCAAAATATCATCCCTGCGACCCTTCTGTGAGAAGATCAAGGAAGTCTCTGAAACTTCCAGGCTGCAGAAAATATTAGCATCATCTCCCACAATTCCCTCCCTGATGCAAAGGGCTGATGGTCCCTTGACCACCTTCAGTCTGGAGAGTCAAGGCCTTCTTACTGAAACCCACATCCAGGGCTGTAGTGTTAGGGACACACTGTAGCTCCAACCAGTCAGCCCCAATCATATCACAGCTCCCTGAGGGTGACTACTGTCCTGTGGTCTATCAACTCCTTTCAACTCTACAAAATGGCAGGTCCAGATGCTATTTTCCCAGCAGAACTGCAAAAGGTTGCAGACCCCATTTCTACCTGTTTGGTCAACATCTTTCAAGGATGTTTAGATCTTGGTCACGTATCTAGAATTTGTAGAACGACCACAGTTGTTTTCGTACCCAAGACTGGAAAATGCTCGCATGTCAAACCAAAGGCTATATATATCAAACCAAAGGATATTGAAGGGACTGGCTGCAAGGTCATTGCGTATGGAGACGATATTTTCATTGCAGTATCTGGAAAAAATATATCCACAATCATGGATAATATGCAAGTGAAATCGACTAGCTAATATGACCTATGAGTGAATCCACAAAAAACGGATATAGTACTCTTTACTTAGAAGAACAAAATCTCTACCTCACTACGAATATACAATATATAGGTCTTATATGGACACGAAGTTAAGCTTTAAGTTAAATATCCAGGAACGTGTCAAGAAAATCTCTACGGCTTTTTACTACTGCAAAATGCCCATTGGGTGCATATGGGGACTCAGTAGTCATACCCATACCATATTGAACCCAAAAGAAAATCAACCTCACACCACTCGCTGGAGTGCAGAGGATGGCATGCGTATGGATTAGCGGAGCATTAAAGACTACCTTCTCCCTGTAAAAATACTCCTTAACTAGAAGAGACTGCATGAACGCGGACGAGGAAGAAACCATTGAACTCTTGCTGTGTAGCTGCAGTGCTCTCTCATCCCGTAGATTCAGACTTCTAGGTGTCCAATTCTTTGATAAGTAGATGTACGGTATACTTGATATGAAAAATACTTACTTTTTGTTGTTTACCATTAAGTTACCAAAGCTATCAAAATTAACAATTAGTACTAATCGGAGGTCTGAACCCTATCAACGTTTCATTCAGTTGTGCGGTACTAGGAAAACGATAAAATTAGTAAAAGAACGCGGTCAATTAGTTTTGAAGACAATTTGTCTTCAAATATTAAAAGTGTGAAAATGAATTCTTCGGGAGAAAACTCTAGAGGAAATCGATACGTAGCACTTGATAATATGGATGATGATAATGATTCTGATGTCATAATATCCAAAACTATTTCTAAAAGAAAAGCGAAAATCCCTTCAATCTGTGTATTGCGCAAATCGGGTAGTGAAGTGCATTCACTTTTTGGTGACGCAAAGATTTCTCACTATTGCATCAAAAAAATTTCAATCGGTATCAACATTTTTTGTGAAAACAACAACACCTATAATGCTATTTGCTCAGTATTAGAAACAAAAACTGGCAATTTTTTTCTTACGACTTTCCTGCTGAAAGGTAACTCAAAGTCGTTTTGTATGGACTTGATGAAATGTCCACAGAAACTCTTAGCGCTGAATTAGTCTCACTTGGACTGAAAGTTCAGAAAGTAAAAAAAAATAAAAAGGACTATGGTGCATACAGTGATGTATTCTATATTATATTCTTGGAATGTGGTTCTACAAAATTAAACATTATAAAAGAATATGTTCGGTCCATATTCAAAACACAAATTAAGTGGGACTTTGCACGTAGGCTTCGCAATAAAATTACTCAATGCTATAACTGCCAAATGTTTGGCCATGGTGAAAAGAACTGTCATGTAAAAACGCTTTGCGGAATTTGTGCTGAAAATCGCCATACAAATGAGTGCAAGTCCGCCAACATCAAATGCGCCAACTGCAACAAAACCCACATGTCCAACGATCCAGCATGTGGAAGCCACAAATCATTTATTAATATAAAAGCCCAACTCTCAAAGAAAAACAACATTAAACTGGACAGAACACATCAACAACAACAAGAGTTCTGCTCAAACATCAGCGACTTCCCCGCTCTTCCATCTCGCCGTAAAACTGCGTTTCCACCAAATTCATCGAAGCTTCGCTCTAATGTTTAGATCAGGAACACCAACAACATCACGGCACCAAAAGCTTCGAGTGAGCTTTTCACCTTAGATGAAATTAACGCGCTTACAGCAGAAATGATCTCTTCACTTGGCAATTGTACTTCGAAAGCAGAACAATTCAACACTATTGCACAATTAGCCATTAAGTATTTGTACAACCAAGGTATATAAGTATGAATGTAGGATTAAATATTATATGTTGGAATGCTAGAAGCATTCGAAATAAAATAATTGAATTTTTTGCTTTCTTAAGCTCCCACAATATTGATGTAGGTCTTGTCACAGAAACATATCTAGATGAAAATGTTAAAAATTTGTCAAATAGTGAATATAAGCTGTATCGCTTAGGTAGTAGTGAAAGGAGGGGGGTGGTGTTGCCATTGTAGTAAAACGGTCAATATCACATAAAGTCCTTCCAATTGTTAAAACCAAAATTATTGAAAATATAGGTATTGAAATACCTTTTCAAAATGGTCGTACAATAAACATATTTTGTGTTTAGACGACTAGATTTAAATCATGACTTACGCGAATTGTTGAAACTTAACGATATATTCCTAATAGGTGGTGATCTAAATTGTAGACACAGGAATTGTTTGCTTAAGAGCTAATTCGTGGGGAAATGTGCTTGACAATCTCCATTCAAGCCACCCTTTCCACATTTTATATCCCCCTCAACCAACATACATTCCAAGAAACCTCAGGTCCAGCCCATCAACTCTGGACTTTTTCGTCACTAACAAGCATGAACTTTTCACTCAACCTACTGTGATACATGATCTAAGCTCAGGTCATCTTCCCGTTAAATGCAGCACTCTCTTGATTCCCAAACACAGCCATAACGTAGTTTACAACTACCGAAAGACAAGCTGGAATGTTTTTAAAAATATAATGAACTGCAAATTGAACAACTGGCAGGAATTATTTCCTAACGAAATTAAAAAAGTTCACATCGATGAAGCAGTGAAATATTTGACTGAGTCCCTGCACACCTAAAATGTTTATTCAGTGCAGTACCACAATTGTTCTTCCACATAGTGTCATTGAGTTAATCAAAATTAGAAATTTTGTTAGGCGTAGGTGGATGCGAACCAGAGACATTACATTTAAAAATCTGGAAAAAATGCTAACTAAGAAAATTAAAGAAGAAATTTTCTTAATTAGAAACCAAAGTTGGAATAGAAAATTGCAGGAACTAGATAATCGTAGCAAACCCTTTTGGAATATAGTGAAAATCATTAAACACATTATTCCAGCATTCAAAGAGGGGGACTCGTTACTTGTCTCTAATGACGAAAAATAGAACGCTTTAGCGAAGACCTTCTTAGAGAATCATTCCACTGGAAATAATATAGTTACCAGCGAAGAGAACTTAGTTCAGCAGTCCTTAGGTCAAATAAGCAATCAAGTTTTAGCTATTGCTGAAAACGATCTGATTTCAACAAATCAGGTCCAAGTTGCTATTAGTTCATTGAAAAACTCAAATTCTCCAGTATTGGATATGACTCAAAATAGTTTTCTTAAAAACCTTCCAATACTGGGCATCAGATTCTTGCAGTGCATATTCAACAAATGTTTACAAATAGTTTACTTTCCTCAAAACTGGAAGAAATAAAAAATTATACCTATAAACCTGGAAAAGATCCATGTCAGAAAAGCAGTTGTCGCACTATAAGTTTATTAAGTTCAGTAGGTAAATGCTTTGAAAAAATAATCCAACTTAAACTGGTTAACTACATTGATACACACCGAATTATTCCAACTCAGCAATTCGGCTTTAGGGCACGTCACTCTGCTGTCCACTAAATTAACCGCATTGCAAAGCACATAAAAGAAAATTTTAAAGATGGCAAAAGCACTGGTCTTGTTCTTCTGGATGTTGAAAAGGCTTTTGATACAGTTTGGCACAAAGGTCTGTCATATTTTCATAAATCATATTTTGATAAATGGAAAATAAAAATATATGCTTCAAAGACTCAGACTATCTTTTTTACCAGAAAAAGAAAAGCCTGTTTCTTACCAAGCAACAGAATAACATTAAATAACATTGAAGTTGATTGGAAGGCAAGTACTAAGTACCTTGGGGTATATCTTGACAAGACACTGACATTCAATTTACATATTCAGAATATAATTAAAAAAGTTAACCTAACTATAAAAACTCTACATCCCCTTAGAAATCAAAAATCTAGATTAAGCAATTCAAATAAACTAACGATTTTCAAAACGATATTTCAACCAATAATGTGTTATGGTTCACCAGTATGGGGTAAATGTGCTAAAACCCACCTACAAAAACTACAAATTGCACAAAATAAACTGTTAAAAATGATGCTTAACTTGCCATGGCATTTTTCAACCAACGAATTACATGAAATTAGTAATATTGAAAAAGTTTCAACAAGTCTAAATAAATTATTTGACCGGTATTGCGCGTCTTGTATTCAGTCTGACAATCCTTTGATTTCGAGTTTGATTAACGAAAGCTGATGTAAATTGCAATTTAAATAACCAGAATTATTCATCTGTGATATCCTTTTCCTGATTATTTATTTATTTACTTATTTATTGAATCATTTATTTATTTATCTATCTATTAATTTATTTAGTTATCTATTTATTTATTTATTTATCTATTTATATATTTATCTATTTATTTATTTATCTATTTATCTATCTTAATTTATTTATATCTGTATACTTACTGATTTCAGTATTTTTCCAAGTATTTACCTGTTTATTTATCTATTTTAATTTATATATTACGTTATTTATCTATCTATATCGTGTCCCTATATACACTTTATTTAATATATTCTACTATGATTGTTTCAAAATTGAAATCAAGGCAAAACGCCACCTACCCCCTTTTTTCATTTTATCTTTTATCAAAATTAACAAGTTTAGTGCGATGTTTGATACCAAATTTCAAATTCAGATGTTTTTTAAACTACTCATTCTACTTTTTGTCAACTTCTTCTGTTGCGGCAAAATTTTAACAAATGTGTAAACTTTTGCCCAAAATATATTGTGACGTGAATGGCATAATGCGTATAAGATAACCAGGACACCAACGTCACCTATACGAAATTAAAAGAACGATCAACTCGGAAGAGTAATCCCGAAATTCTTGTACCTATTGTAAGAATGGATGCCACCTATACACTGATAGATTGCAAAGAATCATGTATAAAAGAGTCAGCATTGAAATTCCATGGACTCGTATCTACAGTAGGATCTAGAACAAATACTGGGAGTATAAATATCGGCACGGTGGTCGATGCGAGTTACTTCAGTTGGAAAATTATTACAGTGCAGTTCAGTTGAAGAATTAGAAAAGTTCAGTTTCTAATTTTATAGTGTTCAAAGTGTTAATTAGTTCAGCCTGAAAGGCAGCAAAGAGTTTTGTAGTAAAGTTGTAGTGATTTATAAAGTGTAATAAAGCATATTCTTGTAAATCGTGAACATTGAACTTTTGTGTTTCATTCATCACAATCCAGTGATCGAACCCGTATTTGTGGATAATTTAATTAATCTTACTTGGATTGATTTGGGCTAAACGCGACAATATGTATTAAACATATGTTTGGTATACATTTTTATATGAATTAATATTTAAGTAAATATATAATTATAAAATGAATTTTAACATTTCGCATGTTCTAATATTATGAAAGTATAATTTTGTAAGGTTCTGACGCCCAAAGTTTTTAGTATTATTTCGCTGGTAGCAAAACGTCATTAAAAAATTGCTGAATTTGAGACCATCATTTCAATAGAACATTATGTTTCAAAAGTCATGTACGTCAACGCAAAGCTTAAAAAACTTTAGAGTCAAAATGGCTTAGCGAAAATATTTGTTTTAAGAAGTATACTTCTTTTGTTGGACACCCATCGTTTGTTTTTGAAACAAGCACTGATCAAACAAAGGGCATACGAACAGGAGAACCACAAAAAAGGGTTCCGCCAAGTGAGTTTGTCTATGCTGCTTCAATGTTATTAAAGTTGGGTTTGGATGGTAGTTCCGGGCATAGCCAATACCATCAAGCATTATTAGAACAGTACGAACATGATGACGAGTTTATTTTTGTGAAATGACTAGAAACTGAAGTGAAGTGACTGGAAACCTAAAAGATCTTTGCAAAAATCCCTGCCCTTGGCTTCCGGGCTATTGCTGTTCACTATAAATTGATTTTTAATAAGATAGCGATTGACTTGTGAGGCTTGAACGATAAATGGAGCTATGAATATTTGCTTTGTTTTATATATTGCTTGTATCTTAAAATAAGTAAAAATTTATTTGTAATGGAACTTCTATTCAATATGAAATTTACTCTTATATAAGTCTATAAAACACAAAAAGTTATAATCCACATCTCAAAATAATGCATATCATAAAGCTTACTACTTTTGCCTCACGGCGTTTCCCGGCAATTGTCTCTGAGCCTCTACTAAGAGTAGCGCACAACTAGAGTATAACAGGACTCGTGCCTGGATCCTAGCATAAACCTCAGGCGCTTCTTCATTCTTGGAATTCATTCAGGATTGCAATCAAGATTTCCCCAACCCACAACTGGAAGATTGCAAAGCTTAAGGAACCCAATGGGGACTCCATAGCTGTAATAGTCATCAATAAGGAGTCCCTAGCACCCCTAGCCGACACCAACGACGGCATCCACTACCGCTTCGAATCGATAACCGCAAAGGTTTACCATAAGGATGGGGAGGAACCTACGAACCGCAACCTCCACCTCTAAATCTGTTATAACCTCGATGAAAGTGTAGGTGGGTCTTCGAGTGCTAAGCCAACCCTGAGCTTCGGGATCGGGAGTTCGATTTTATCGGACTTTCCGACCTCACATTTGGCTTTACACCTCCAAATAGTCAGGAGTCATCCTTGGAACTTTCTGACGAAGAAAAGACAACAGTGGTAGAGAAGGTTTTCGTTATGAAGGTAACGGAGAGAGATCGCGATAGCCATGCTTGGGTGATCCGAATTTACCTTCATTAATACACCGCGGCCTCGGTCGCTCTTATCCTCTGCCTCCAATAAAAGGGAAAGATATTACTCTGATCCAAGAACCCTGAATCGTTGGCGATCAGATCCGTTGACTGGCGCGGAACTTCAATCTTTTCTTCGCAAGGAACAGGGGTAAACCTAGACCCTGTACATTTGCTAAGAAATCTCTAAATATCTATCTTCTCTCTCATTTCAGCGAACAAGACATACCGTATGCCTGGAAGCAGGTGTGCAACGCCTTTGGCTGACCTCTGTGTGTGTGACCCAAACCGTATCCTGGGGTATGATGCCAACGCGCACCGATGTAAATAAAGGTAATGATCCCACGATTATTATTAGCAAGAAGTCCTAGATCTAGAGGATATAAAAAAAAGTGGAGGGTCTCCAAAGACCACTAATCTGATCACAGATATATTACCCTTAACGTTACCATTTTGATGATTCCTCAGTTGAGAAACTCACCGAGGTCATCAATGGAGCTCTAATCAATACCTGTCTTATCAGTGAAGTAAGGAGAGAACCCAAGCCCCATCAGACTTAGACCAACTTCGTTAGGACTTGCAGTAAGTTCTTAAACAAAGCAGGAAGCATGTACAAGCTATAAGAGAGCTGTTAACACCTTCAAAATCGAGCTGAGGAAATCCATGCGATCATCCTGTAGACTCTTCTGTGATATGAGTGAGAATGTCTCCGAGATCTCTAGACCCAGGAAGGTATTGGCATCATCTACCAAAATGTCTGCCTAATTCAAAGTGCAAACGGAACCTGGACTACTTCCAGCACGGAAAGTCTACGGCTTCTCTCATTTAGCATCTTTCTTGCGGAGCTAAAGCAAGTCGCTGATCTTATCTCTCCCTCCCTTCCATATTCCAGAAGTGTCCTGGTCTAGAACAGGTATCTAGATTCTGGAGGATGACCACCGTTGTCTTTATACCAAAGGCAGGGAAAAACTCTCACTATATAAAAGAAAACAGAATAAACAGAGGAACTCCCCCCTCCAGTGGAACGTAGTAGTGGATGAACTTCTACTAACATTTGATAGGATAGGGTATAAGGTCATCGCATATGCCGATGATGTTGCCATCACGGCCTGTGGGAAGTTCTCATCCACGAATTCTCCCCTCGAATTAGAAAAATTGATTTATGTTTACTACCTAAGTATTAATCCGCAGAAAACAAATCTAGTCTTCTTTACTAGGAAATGATCCCATATGTTGAAGGACACTCCTCGATAATTTGAATCCCTACCAGGAAACATCGACCTTACGAAACCTAATCTCATCTTCTAGAAAAACTTCTCAAACAGCATACGCCTGGCCTCCCCGAAGAATTAAGGATAACATAAGAATAATATAAGGATCGAACATGAGCGATGGAGTGGGAGTCTACTCTAAGGATCTGAATTTCAACTGGCATTCCAACTACCCTCTCATTGTAGCGTCCATCAGGCAGAGACTATAGGCATTAACCAAACTCTGTCATTGCTAAAAAGCAATGTAATATTGGGTGTAGATGTTGCCATCTGTTTAGACAGCCTGGCAGCCATCAAATCTTTGAGTGCAGTCACATTACTATAACTAACATCGGCGCTAAACAGCTCACAGAATTCACGCCTCAAGTCTAGGTATCCCCTATAACGACTTCTACAAAAGTTATAGGGGTTATAATTGTGAAGATAGATAGATGGCTAGATATGTTAAGTTCGTTTCAAATTACATTTTGTTATCGCACAATTTGCAAATAATGTGCACAGAGATATGATTAACATATTTAATGTACTTTTTTTAAGGAATGGCTTTATATGTATTGATTAAACTACGAAAGAGAAAAAAATCATACGAAGAGGTAAATCAATAAATTAAAAATATATATTTGTATACACGTATTCAAATATGAATATACAGGATATATCATATATATACATATAATATCAATATGAATATGCGTAAGTTTAACTTAACTGTCCACAAATACGGGTTCGATCACTGGATTGTGAGACAAAACTATATACAAACTATATACAAACAACTATTCACGATTTACAAGAATTTATTTGGCAAGCAAGCACTGATTTACTTCTTATACTTTATTACACTTTAAGAATCACTATTAGTTAACTACAAAACTCTTTGCTGCCTTTCAAGCTGAACTGATAAACACTTTGAACACTATAAAATCGCAAACTGAACTTGACTAATTCTTCAACTGAACTGACTCGCATCGACCGACGTGCCGATACTTATACTCCCAGTATTGGTTCTAGATCCTACTGTCGCCACGAGTATATGGAATTTCCCCGCTGACGCTTATATACATGATTCGTTGTAATCTATCAGTGTAAAGATAGTGGCACCCCTTCTTGAAGTATGTATGAAAACAACGGGAAAAACTCTTCGAAGTCCATCGTTTTTCTAATTTCGTTGGCGTCCTGATAATCTCATCTTAGACGCGTTACACTATCCACGTCACACTACAAACCACCTAAACTTGTTCGTCCAGAACAAGATTCAGAATTCCTGCCTGTACGGTGGAGTACGATCCCACTGTGTTTGTAACCTTCGTGGAAGTCCTTTGCTCCTTTGCGCGTTGTGAAGCAACGCCATCCGCCGATCATCAAAGCCTCCAGAATGATCCTCAACGTCACTCTGCGCTTTTTCGTCATCAGTCCGAAGCTGTGCATGCCATTTTATCTTTCGCTGAACATGGCTCAAACCGTCTTCCTGAAACGATGCCCCCATCCTGGCTGTCTGTGCATACATTGCGCCCCTTTCAGCTGGTGTTCCAACGTTGAACTGCTGCACTTTCCCATGGTGCTTTGATTGCGGTCCCTTTCCGCAGATATCACTTGCCTAGATCCCTTCTCTCACTGACTGCTGGCATCCAACTCCATTTAACCCCTGCTCCGCTATCTCAGCTCTCCTTGTGATGTCCAGACGTCCTTCACTTGATCCCTTTGATTTGCCTCTGCACTTTCATATACACTCTTCCCTGGGACCCCAATCAAATTTCCTGTTGTGTCGCTCTCTTCGCTTTCCCAGAAGCGATGCAGTCCACGAAACGCGCTCAGCTCCTTAGCCCAGTATACCTTGGCGACAGCACTTTC
The DNA here is from genome assembly GCA_905231855.2 of Eristalis tenax. Taxonomy (NCBI): domain Eukaryota; kingdom Metazoa; phylum Arthropoda; class Insecta; order Diptera; family Syrphidae; genus Eristalis; species Eristalis tenax. The sequence continues at coordinate 92,569,279 of HG993124.1, read as the reverse complement.
GCATGTCATTAATTTTTGCTTCAGTTTATCTCCATGTTCCATTCTCTCGAAAGTTGTCGATAGATCCGGATCGTTAACCTGCTCCTTTCGAACCTGCTCCCCATAAGTGACTCTTCTTCATCGGCTTCTATGAAGGTTCTTCCGACGACTATGAGGACTATATTCGTAGCTGGCGTTTGACCTTCGGCTTCCACTTTCCACAAGGTGCTGGTAACACAATCGTACTCTGAATCCGGCGGTATCCTGGTGTCCCTTTCCGCCACGACTTGGTTGATCCTCGTAGACTTGCTCTGCCCGACATGCAAAGGTATATCAGAATTCTTGTACCTTAGGATTCTCTGCTCGAAGGTCCAAAGTACTGCTTTATGTCCTAAACATAAAGTCCGCTCCCAAAATCAACCCGTCAACTATATCTGCCACTAAAAACTCGTGCTCAACTGTCGTACCGCCTATTGTGATTGTTTCGGTTAACTTCCCAAATACTTTCGCACCATCATAAACTGACTCCTTTTAGTTTAACGACGGCCGACATCCGTTATTAACTTTCATCGAATCCGACTGTCGTCCTTGAAATTGTCTTGCGTGTGGTGACCCGGAAATTTCAGATGATTCCTACAATCGCGTGTCCCGTGTCCGATTCTATTGCAGTCGAAGCAACGGCCCTTGAATGTGTCTCGAGTAGATTCCAGCCCCACATCTACTCTGCGAGTTCTAGAATAAGACACACACCATAATCCCACTGCCTCGTAGGACAGAGCAGAAGCAACCGTTTCCTGGAAGGTGCTCTTTGGTTACGACAGTGTTGCACGCTTCGTCTCCGTTTTGACGTTTTCGATGAGCTCCATCGTTGAGCCGGCGTACGCCAAATGTGCCAATCGCTCAATCTCTGCAGCAAATTCCTGGAGCGAATCACCGTTGCGTTGTTTCCTGCTCATCAACTCCATCTTGAAACTTGCATATGCTGTTCACTTCCAAACTTGCGCTGTAACGAGCCCATGATTGCGTTGTAGTCCATCTGGAGATTTTCTGAAATCGTTTGGAGCACATCTGCGGCACCACCCTTTAACGACACGACCAATGCTGCCGCCTTGTTTTTATAGCTCACATGTGCCCTGGCGATGTCTTTCTCCATTCGTTGAACCTTCACGTCCATCGGAGAAGCATGAGATCAGGAAAGCTCTAGAAGACCATCAAAACCGTTTGAACAGGAACTTCTGGAGGTGAGTAGTGAAGTGAAAGTAGTGGACGAGAAAGTTCACCACTTCGGCAGCAAGGTTGTGAGTCTAGAGACTTCAGTGGATGGTCTAGAAACAACGGTCGGCGTAACGAAGAAGGACATCTGCTCACTGAAGGTGAGGCAACCAGTGTTTAACAAAGTCGCAACAAAGTTCAAACCACCGGTGCACGACGGAACAACAGCCTTTAACATCTTCAGCCTGCAATTCGAAACATCTGTCGCCAGGGCACATCTGAGCGATGAAGACAAGGCGGCGGCGTTGGTCGTGTCGTTAAAGGGTGGTGCCGCAGACGTGCTCCAACCGATTCCAGAAAATCTCCAGAAGGACGGATGATAAAAAGTTGTTACCGGTAAGAGTCCTCAAACTGGGAAAAGAGAGGCGGAGGATTAGGAAAGGCCAAATAATGCTACATTGTGAAGAAGTAGCGACGATAGTGAATTGTGCGACTCAGCCAAAGCGAGAAGTGGAGCCAACATCGGACTGCAACTTAAGTACATTCATTGCCGAATGTAGGAAACTCTACATTGCAGCAGGCGCAAAAGGTGGAAGAGCTGCTGACAAAATATAGCTCTATATTTGCGGCGAGTTCGAGAAATGAGGGCAGAACAAGCATAGTCAAACAACGAATTGACATCGGAGATGCGAGAACGATCGGACAAGCACCAAGGAGAGTACCATTTGCAAAGGGAGAGAATGTTACCGAGTTAGTGGAGGAGATGCAGCAGAACAACGTCATTGAACCCTCGGCAAGTCCATGGAGCTCGCCAGTTGTATTAGTGAATAAGAAGGATTGCAGCACGCGCTTCTGTGTGGACTACAAGAATCTGAACGCGGTAACAAATAAACACTGTTACCATCTGTCAAGAATAGACGATACCCTGGACATGTTGTCGGGAGCAAAGTGGTTCTCTACATTGGACCTCCAAAGTGGATATTGGCAAGTGGAAATCAACAAAACCGATCGGGAAAAGACAGCTTTTAGTACTGGAGACGGTTTCTGGCAATTTATTGTAATGCCATTTGGACTGTGCTACGACATTAAAATTGTCCTTGGCGATTTTAACGCAAAACGTGGAATTAGATCGACGTGAGAGGAAATGGCCAACGAAAGTTCTGTCGCCAAAGCATATTGGGCTCAGTGGCGACGCCTACAGATGCAGAATGGTTGCTTGCACCGCGTTTGATTTGAGATTCTGGAGGAATATCACAACGGATTAAGTGGAGGACATCTAGACATCACTAAGAGAGTTGAGAAAAATAAACAGAGGTTCTACTGGGTTGGATGTCAACAATCTGTTGCCGAATGGATCCATGCGTGTGATAGTTGCACAAAGCAAAGGGACCACAATCAAGAAGCCGTGAGAAGATGCAGCAATACAACGTTGGAGCATCTATCGGAAGGGTAGCAATGGACGTAGTGGGGCCCTTTCCGACCAGCGAATATGGTAACAAGTACGTCCTGGTGGTAATCGACTACTTCAGCAAGTGGCCGGAGGCTTACGACATACCGAATCAGGAAGCCAAGACTTCTGCGGATGCGTTCCTCCACAATTGGGTATGCCGTTTCGGAGTTCCTTTGGAGCTGCACTCGGACCAGGGAAGAAATTTCGAATCTGCCGTCTTTAAGGAACTGTGTCGAACTTTAGGCATACACAAGACAAGGACAACACCGTTGCACCGGCAATTAGACGGTATGTTGGAAAGATTCAACCGGACACTTGAGGAGCACCTGAGGAAAGTGGTTGATAAGAATCAACGAGACTGGGACGAACATATACCACCATTCCTTATGGCCTATTGATCAGCTATCCATGACACAACATCCACGTCACCAGCTTCCAGCAGATCTGAGGCTTGGCATATCGATAACCAAAGAAGAGTCACCATCCTTCAAACAACGGCTGGATCAGATTCATCGAAACATGAGAAGGTGTACACAACTAAAGAGTGACAAAATGAAGGCGAGATATGACATCAAAGCTAATTCTGGAAGCTTTGAAGAGGGACAACTGGTGTTGCTTCACAATCCACAACGGAAGAAAGGACTGTCAACCAAACTGCAGACACATTGGGAAGGGCCATACAATATAATAAAACGGATTAATGAATTGTCCTCTGCCGGATACAATGGAATGCCAGCAGTAGAGCAAAAGTGAAAGTCGTCCATCTAGGTCGACTGGCACCGTACAGGGGTGGAATTCTGAATTTCTTGGTGGGTAGTGTGACTTGAATGGTATATATGCGTTTAAGATAATCAGGACACAACGCCATCTGTACGAAATTAGAAGAACTGTTAACTCCGAAGAGTATTCCCGAAATTCTTGTACATATTGCAAGAATGGAAGCGACTTATACACTGATAGGTGGCAAAGAATCATATTCCATAGACTCGTGGCGACAGTAGGATCTAGAACCAATACAGGGTGGTCGATGCGAGTACAGTTCAGAAGGAGAATTAATAAAGTTCAGTTGGAGAATTTTTGGGATTTTATAGTGTTCAAAGTGTTCAGCCTGAAAGGCCGCAAAGATGTTTTGTAGTAAAGTAATAGTAGTCGTTAAAGTGTAATAAAATATAAGAAGTAAATCAGTATTTGCTTGAAAATAAATTCGTGTATAACGTAAATAGTGAACTTTTGTTTTCATTCGTCAAAATCCAGTGATGGAACCCGTATTTGTGGACAATTTAATTAATTGTACGTAGACTCATTTGCGGCAAAAAACGTAACATTTGGTGTCAGAAGTGGGATTGTGCCAAAATAATGGTGTAATTTATTAATCTGAAAGCTGAACAGCTTAAGAAAGAGCTGGCACAGCGAAGTCTTTCGACAGTCGGAGGAAAGGCTGAATTGCAACAACAGTGCGTGACGCTCTCCAGAAGGATGAAATAGATCCAGAAACACACGAATTTGAATATGAAGTAGCGGAATCATCTGGAAGTACGGCCCCGGTTGATTTGACACAGGTAATGGCCATGATGCAAAATTTATTTAAAGAACAAAAGCAAGAGTCGCGCGTACGTTGCATCAAATGCAACTATCGTTGGAGGAACAGAAACAACAAATGCAACAATCGCTTGGAAGTGTGCAACAATCACTCGAGGACCAGAAGCATGAGATCAGGAAAGCTCTAGAAGAACATCAAAACCGTTTGAACAGGAAAATCTGGAGGTGAGTAGTGAAGTGAAAGTAGTGGACGAGAAAGTTCACCACTTCGACAGCAAGGTTGTGAGTCTAGAGACTTCAGTGGATGGTCTAGAAACAACGGTCGGCGTAACGAAGAAGGACATCTGCGCACTGAAGGTGAGGCAACCAGTTTTTAACAAAGTCGCAACAAAGTTCAAACGACCGATGCACGACGGAACAACAGCCTTTATCTTCAGCCTATCATCTTCAGCCTGCAATTCGAAACATCTGTTGCCAGGGCACATCTGAGCGATGAAGACAAGGCGGCGGCGTTGGTCGTGTCGTTAAAGGGTGGTGCCGCAGACGTGCTCCAACCGATTCCAGAAAATCTCCAGAAGGACGGATGATAAAAAGTTGTTACCGGTAAGAGTCCTCAACCTGGGAAAAGAGACGCGGAGGATTAGGAAAGGCCAAATAATGCTACATTGTGAAGAAGTAGCGACGATAGCGAATTGTGCGATTCAGCCAAAGCGAGAAGTGGAGCCAACATCGGAAGAGCTGCTGACAAAATATAGCTCTATATTTGCGGCGAGTTCGAGAAATGAGGGCAGAACAAGCATAGTCAAACAACGAATTGACACCGGAGATGCGAGGACGATCGGACAAGCACCAAGGAGAGTACCATTTGCAAAGGGAGAGGAGGTTACCGAGTTAGTGGAGGAGATGCAGCAGAACAACGTCACTGAACCCTCGGCAAGTCCATGGAGCTCGCCAGTTGTATTAGTGAATAAGAAGGATCGCAGCACGCGCTTCTGTGTGGACTACAAGAATCTGAACGCGGTAACAAATAAATACTGTTACCATCTGTCAAGAATAGACGATATCCTGGACATGTTGTCGGGAGCAAAGTGGTTCTCTACATTGGACCTCCAAAGTGGATATTGGCAAGTGGAAATCAACAAAACCGATCGGGAAAAGACAGCTTTTAGTACTGGAGACGGTTTCTGGCAATTTATTGTAATGCCATTTGGACTGTGCTACGACATTAAAATTGTCCTTGGCGATTTTAACGCAAAACGTGGAATTAGATCGACGTGAGAGGAAATGGCCAACGAAAGTTCTGTCGCCGAAGCATATTGGGCTCAGTGGCGACGTCTACAGATGCAGAATGGTTGCTTGCACCGCGTTTGATTTGAGATTCTGGAGGAATATCACAACGGATTAAGTGGAGGACATCTAGGCATCACTAAGAGAGTTGAGAAAAATAAACAGAGGTTCTACTGGGTTGGATGTCAACAATCTGTTGCCGAATGGATCCAAGCGTGTGATAGTTGCACAAAGGGACCACAATCAAGAATCCGTGAGAAGATGCAGCAATACAACGTTGGAGCATCTATCGGAAGGGTAGCAATGGACGTAGTGAGGCCCTTTCCGACCAGCGAATATGGTAACAAGTACGTCCTGGTGGTAATCGACTACTTCAGCAAGTGGCCGGAGGTTTACGACATACCGAATCAGGAAGCCAATACTTCTGCGGATGCGTTCCTCCACAATTGGGTATGCCGTTTCGGAGTTCCTTTGGAGCTGCACTCGGACCAGGGAAGAAATTTCGAATCTGCCGTCTTTAACTGTGTCGAACTTTAGGCATACACAAGACAAGGACAACACCGTTGCACGCAATTAGACGGTATGTTGGAAAGATTCAACCGGACACTTGAGGAGCACCTGAGGAAAGTGGTTGATAAGAATCAACGAGACTGGGACGAACATATACCACCATTCCTTATGGCCTATTGATCAGCTATCCATGACATAACATCCACGTCACCAGCAAAAGCAGTATTCGGATCGGAGTTAAGGCTTCCAGCAGATCTGAGGTTTGGCATATCGATAACCAAAGAAGAGTCACCATCCTTCAAACAACGGCTGGATCAGATTCATCGAAACATGAGAAGGTGTACACAACTAAAGAGTGACAAAATGAAGGCGAGATATGACATCAAAGCTAATTCTGGAAGCTTTGAAGAGGGACAACTGGTGTTGCTTCACAATCCACAACGGAAGAAAGGACTGTCAACCAAACTGCAGACACATTGGGAAGGGCCATACAATATAATAAAACGGATTAATGAATTGTCCTCTGCCGGATACAATGGAATGCCAGCAGTAGAGCAAAAGTGAAAGTCATCCATCTAGGTCGACTGGCACCGTACAGGGGTGGAATTCTGAATTTCTTGGTGGGTAGTGTGACTTGAATGGTATAGATGCGTTTAGGATAATCAAGACACAACGCCATCTGTACGAAATTAGAAGAACTGTTAACTCCGAAGAGTATTCCCGAAATTCTTGTACATATTGCAAGAATGGAAACGACTTATACACTGATAGGTGGCAAAGAATCATATTCCATAGACTCGTGGCGACAGTAGGATCTAGAACCAATACTGGTAGTATAAATATCGGAATGGTGGTCGATGCGAGTACAGTTCAGAAGGCGAATTAATAAAGTTCAGTTGGAGAATTTTGGGATTTTATAGTGTTCAAAGTGTTCAGCCTGAAAGGCCGCAAAGAGGTTTTGTAGTAAAGTAATAAGTCGTTAAAGTGTAATAAAATATAAGAAGTAAATCAGTATTTGCTTGAAAATAAATTCGTGTATAACGTAAATAGTGAACTTTTGTTTTCATTCGTCAAAATCCAGTGATGGACCCCGTATTTGTGGACAATTTAATTAATTGTACGTAGACTCAATTGAGGCAAAAAACGTAACAATATTGTGACGTGAATGGTATAACGTATGAGATAATCAGGACACCAACGCCATCTTTCATTTTTTATAATTAGCGCGCGCACAGTGTATTGTTAATACCCTTAAGTGTCCGGGTTCAAGACACAGCACGGGCCGAACGTTGAAGGGAGAAAGCGAGAGGAGGTACCTGTGCACATTGGTTTTAAATATCTGCGGATTGTATTCTGGGGGAAATATTAGGCTGGGAAGAGCATTCCATATTCGTGTCGTGCGGCTAATGAACTAGTCTCTAAATTTAACTGTGCGTCCGAAAGTAGGCTTAAGGGTAAACTGATGAGCATTCTTGGTGAGACGGGTTTTGCGGGTGAATTCATGGAGAGGAGGAATGCAGTTGGCAAGCTCACTTGAGCATCGTTTGTTAAAATAGCGATAAAATACGGATAGAGACGAGACGGTACGTCGATGCTCGAGCGAGTCAAGTGACTCTGCAATATTTTTGTCTCCTATAAGCTTTGTCGCTCGCTTTTGTATTCTATCTAATTGGTGCAGGGTGGTTTTTGGGGCACCAGACCAGATATGTATAATATATATAAGCCAAATCAGAACGAGTGAAGTATTTCTTGCATCGATTGAGGAAACCTAAACATTTCGCAGCATTTTTGATGCACATACCAAGGATGGAAGGCTTTTCGGTTTCATCGACACAGGTGCCATTCATGGATAATTTTTGATTAAAAAAGGTTCGCTTGAGTGACAGCAGACAGCATTGAACTCCACACGGTTGTTCTTTCCCCAGTTAATTGTGCTGTCAAGATCGGAATTCAATGTGCTACGAAAACCATACTGCCGGTCATTAAGAAGCTTCCGCGATTCGAGATATTTCATAAGCTGACGATTTATCAGCGTTTGCATGACCTTAGAAAGAAGGGATGCAAGTGATATGGGTCAGTACGAGAGGGGTGACGAAGATTTTATTTTTACGGACGGGCTGGACAATTGCTGTTTTCCATTTGCTCGGAAAGAGACCTAAAGAGTAGGATAGATGAAAAAGCTTACGCAGGGGTTTTACCAGCGCAGAAGAACACCTCTTCAGAAGAATAGGGGGAATACCATCCGGGCCAGCGGATTTGTGCACGTCGAGATCTTTAAGTACTCTTGCAACTAAACGAGTGCAGAAGTGGATTCGTCCCATGGTGGAATCAACACTCTCAAGTACAGGTGGCGACATATTGAAATCTAGCAGTGTTGAGCTAGCTGCAAAATGCGCCGCAAGGAAATTCGCTTTGTCTAAAGAGCTGACAGCTGGGATGTCATTGTTGTCGTCGCTCCGCTCTTCACCGTTCAAAATAAAACGCATTTTCATCCGTTTGCTTCAGGGTTTCAGGGTTTATTTTCTTAAAGGAAACTTATTCAAGAAACTATATGAATAATATTCATATACTTACTTATTGGGGACTCTTGACAGGCGGCAGCTGCTGGCGATGACAAAGAGCAAAGGAGAATTAAAGCTCGAAGCAAATTCAGAAAGCGCTGTATGTTTGACAGATCGTCTTAAATGTCAATAAAATTGGTTCTGTTCGCTTTCGCCACCAATATCAGCCCCCGTCAGGAGCACTAGCCGAGACTCCAGTCTCACTCACATCTAATACTGCGAGCCTTACCGCTGGTCTTCGCAGCACCCCCGAAGCAGTCCTCACGTCGGCCGAACGGACCTGTCCGTCTGGTCCCGGGAAAACTTTAATGATCCTGCCTCGCGTCCATCTACTCCTCGCTTTGTCCCCAACTTCTAGCGGCGGCTCCCTTTGGAACCATTTGCAGCGTTTTGTTAACACCGGCAGGTACTCACGTACCCATCGATTCCAAAAACGGTTCTTCAACTGCTGGCTTACCATCCACCGTTTTCGAAGACATAACGCTCGAATTCGTACGGCGTCATCTGGTGAAGCTGGCTACCCTTCCGCATTGGTAAGTCTTGTCGTAGGCATTCGATGTCCTCACCATAAGCCTCGCCCTGCGCTTGTCGACATACTAAGTCCTCAGCCTCCTTGAGTTCAGCTGCTGTTAATTCACCTAGTTCCATCGGCTGACGTCGGCACGCGCTTATAAAGCGTAGCTCCCATGCCATGGTGCTGCGCAGCTTCAGAGAACTCGAGAATCTTGTAGCATCGAAAATTGGCTTGCTTGCGCGGGATGTGCTTAGCAGATACTTCGGACGGATTTCCTTCGTTGAAAGGTGATCGCAGATATCGTCGGGCTGTTGGGGCCACTCTGTTTTCGGCAGCCTCAGGAAGGCAGGACCCCTTATCCACTTGCTGTTGCTGTGGAACTGCAGTGAATGACTGCCACGGGTAGCGTCGTCGGCTGGGTTATACTTCGATGGCACCCACCGCCATTGATTGGCTTTGCTGCCCGGAAGAATCTCTGCTATGCGGTAGGCTACGAACTCTTTATGGCAGCTGGGGTCTGATCGTAGCCAGTGTAAGACGGTCTTGGAATCACTCCAATAAATTCGATCAGCTATAGGCAGAGTGTGGCATTCGACGACGGAGTTACAAAGTCTCATCCCAAGAATCGCAGCGGACAATTCTAAGCGAGGTATGGTTAGGAGTTTGTTAGGACTTACCCTTGTTTTACCACAAACGAATGATACTCGGACGTCCCCATGATGCTCGATGTGAAGTGACGGCACTGAAAGCTTCTTCACTGGCATCCACAAACGTGTGAAGGTCCACCCGGGCGGCTCTGGTCGTAAAGCGATTGTGACATCTTGGGATCTTAAGTACAGTTAATGTTACCATCTGTGACTTCCATTCCTTCCAACGTGCGAGCGATTCTGCGGGCATAGGTTCATCCTATCCAATCCCAAGGCACCGGATAGACTTCAGTATAAGCTTCAAGGGTAGTGAGTAGTTGGCTATCATCCCAAGGGGGTCGAAAACGGACATGGTAAGACCAAGGAGTTCCCTCTTGGTTGGGCATCTATTTCCTGTGATGACGTCTTGGCTAACTCGAGCGAAGTTCGGACTAAACATGAACACGTCCTCCTCACTGTTCCAACATAGACCCAAGACCTTATCGGCTATGGCGGCTTCCATGTCCAAGCTGATCGTCTTAATGGAACTGCATGTCGCAGTGGCGTGCGACGAGTTATTCAGAACTTCTTTGGAATTGGATGTGATGTTACGCAATTCAAACCCTGCATCACGGTGAATATCGATGTCTGCCTTGGTTACAGCTATGGCCTATACACTTTCAAAATTATCAACGTAGTCGTCCACGTAGTGGTGCTTCATGATGGCTTCGGTGGCTCTTGGATGCTCATTTCGGAACCTTTTGGCGTTAAGATTCTTTATATAGTTCGCTGAGCAAGGGGAGCAGGCGGCTCCGAAAGTCATGACCTTCATGACGTAGGTGTCTATCGGCATCCCTGCATTCTCTCGCCAGAGGAAACGATGCAAGTGTTCGTCTTTTGGGCGTATCAGCACTTAATGAAACATTTCTCTAATGTCTCCTGTGACTGCGAAGGGTCGGATCCGGAAGTTGAATAACACCTTTACTAACGGCACGTTGTTGTCTGGTCCCTTCAGCAAGGCAGAGTTTAGAGATACGCCTTCAACCTCAGCAGCAGCCGAACTGTGGGAGATACCAAGTACTGGGAGTTAATGTACCTGCTTCGGACGACGTCAACTTCACTGCATACCCCTTTTTATATGTGGCACCAAAATCGAGATCCGTTCTCATTCTTACTTCTAGATTGAAAAGTCTTTTCTTGGCTAGTCCATAGCTGCTTGGTAATTGACCTCTATCTTCATTCCACAGTAGGCCAGTCTGATACCGCTTATCCAACCTTTTCGTGGTGCTGCTTAACAAGTGCGAAGCTCTTTTGTCACTCTGGGATACTGGTTTCTCCATTGGTTTTCTTACGCCAAAGCTTTCGATGCAGATATATTCTTCCACGAGCTTATCCAGTCGTACATCACGTTCACGCGCATGTTTACTGCAAAGCACGACATTTCCTCTCGGCTTATCTGCGTGTCCCGAAGGCAGAGCACCGTATGCGACCCACCTTAGTTCAGTTCGCACAGTCATCGGTCCCTTTTTCTCGGAGTAGACTATTTCCATTGGCGCTCCGAGGTGGCTGTTGTCCAGTCCTATTAAAATCTCTGGTCGGGCGTCCTTGTAGTTAAGCAGAGAGATATGGGGACAGCTATGCAGGACAGGTCCGAGGTGACAAACGTTTGAGTGGGCAAGCAAAGTTCCTCGACGGTTTGAACTTCGCTCAGTTTGAACCTTTTTGCATCTTCCTCGTCGGCACTTACCTCCACATCAACAGCAAGGGATCTTTTTGTTTCTGGCTTGTCTCCAATCCATCGTAGATGCAGATCCTTAGGCTTTCCGCTAAGGTGAAGACATTTGGCTAGTTCCGAGCTCATGATTGTGACAGATGAACCCTCATCGAGTAGAGCAAAGGTTCGAACCATCGCTTCTTTATTGTATATCCTGATGGGCAAGACTCTAAAGAGGATCCGTGCGCTTCTGGTGTCGTCGCAAAGGCCTTCGAGGTTCCAAACCAACGCTCTCTCCAGCTGATGACTTCGTTGGTGATTCGCTTTCGTGAAGAGACTGGTGGTGCGAAATCGCCAATGGCACACGATCGTTTTGTGCGACAGGTCCTTACGTTGTGCCCAAAAACTCCAGGCATCGGAAGCATAAGTTGTGTCGTTTCACGAAATCCCATTTAGCTGGGGTATGTCGTTTGGTGAAGCGTGAAGCTGCTGCGCTCTGTCACTGCATGCGACGTTCCTCGCAGTAACGGCACTTGCTGTTTCCAACCTTCTCCTTCACTTCGACGGCGTGAAGAACGTTGCCTTTCGTCGTCCTACTTGAGGAATCGCTATGACTTCAAGTGCTGTTGCATTCCACTGGATTCCGGGAACACGGTTAGGTTTTGCACCTTTGTAGCAAACGGCACTATTAACTCCAGCTTGTTTTCTGGTATCGGTGTGAAACAAGTCACTCTGGACGTCCACAACGAAACTCCAGGCTGGCCATCAGCTGGATAAGCAGAGACTCGACTACGTCTCTGGCTTCCCCTCTTAAACTTTTGTGTAGGCGGAACATGTTCTCCACTTTTCTATAGCCGAATATGTTTGTGGACTCAACGAATGCTGTGCAGAACATAGGCCACTCTTCTGGCCTCCGGCGAAACTCCGGCAAATCATGAAGATTTCGGCGGCGACGAAGACACTGGTGGCCAAGAATACGAGGCGTGAGAAGAACATGTCGTGTGCCCCGTCGTAGCGGTCTGTTGATGAATAAAGTTGTCTTGACCAACGGCATACGGTACGGTTGTTGCAGTCGAAATAGCTAACACAGGCGTAAAAACAGCTGAGGTAACTGCAGTGATTTCGGGAGCACCAGACATAACCGCACTATTGGCAATAGAAGCACTGGATATTACCTGTTGCTCTTGTAGCTGTTGTTCATACCGCAGGCGTTCCTGTTTTTCTTTGCTTGCGGCTGCTTTCGCTGCTTTTAGCTCTTTTCGGAGCTGCAACAACTCTTCCTCCAATGTAGAATTTTGGGCTTCGCGTTTTCGTAATGGCCTGTTTTCTTCGTCTTGGGAAATGCATTAGTCGAAAGAGTCCGTTGGATCGTCAGACTCTTGGCTCTTCTTTGATGTTTGTCTCGTGATTCTCCTTTCCCTTGGCATTGGCTTATATCAATTAAATAATTGAGGCAGCGGTAACTTCTTCCGCTTGTTACGGGGTCTAACGGTTGTTTGTTCTGATGATAGCGGGCACATATAAATTCCGGCAAATTCTGTCCACTGGCTGCGGGTATTCCGGCGAAGTGTTCGTCCGCTGGCTAAGGGAATTCCGGCGAAGTGTTCGTCCGCTGGCTGCGGGAATTCTCTAGAAGTCGGTTGCTGATTTTAACTTCGTCCGCTGACTGCAGAAATTATAGGCACAATAAAAAATAAAGCTTGTCGTCGCTAAAACGCCTTTTCAACCGTTTACTTCAGGGTTTCAGGGTTTATTTTCTTAAAGGAAACTTATTCAAGAAACTATATGTATAATATTCATATACTTACTTATTGGTGACTCTTGGTAGGCGGCAAATCGAGAAAGCGAGCGCTGTCGATTCGTTCTGTTCGCTTTCGCCTTCCAAGAGATACCAATATCACAATGTTTACACGTCTCAATTGTCGACATTGTAAATGAGCGTGGGAATTGAAGACGAGGCGGAATTCTTTTTACAAATGACCAAAAGTTTTTGCTACCCTTGGGACATTGTAGCACTTTTTGCCTCAACTTTTGTTCATACGAGAGTCTTATAATTGCATTACAGTCATTTCTGGCCCGTTTAAACTTATTCCGGTTTTCCTCAGTAGGGTTTGCTTTGTATATACGGAAATTCAACTCTCTCAACCTGATAGCCTCTTTAAAGCTCGAGTCGTACCATGCGTTTGCTTTGGGCTTGATACACTTCACTCTATGAGGAATGAAGGATCTCATGCCCAGCAGTAGAATGTTTGTGATCATATCAGCAGCGGCATCCACGTCACTATCGAGGAAGCATAGTAACCAGTTAAAATTCCTAAAGAAGTTTTTTTAGACCGCTCCAATCGGCTTTCTCGTATAGCCATACCGTTCTTTTAGGAATTTGTTTTCTAACTGTTTGTAGCGATAACGAGAAATTAGCTGATACGACACAATGGTCAGGCGAGCCAATAGAATATTTGTCGGGATGAGAGGTGAGAAATAGGTCCAGGGTGTTGGCGATTTCAACATACCTTCCTTCGGATGTTGTCTGGCCCGAATGTCGAGGCCAATTAGAATTTTGTACATTGAAATCGTCCGCAATGTCAATTTCAGTGCGAGGATACAGGGATACAATTTTTGAGATGGAGTCGGAAAGCGCATCAAATTCGTTAAAAGTTGAAATTCCATAGACTCGTGCCGACAGTAGGATCTAGAACCAATGCTGGAAGTATATATATCGGCAAGGTGGTCGATGCGAGTTAGTTCAGTCAAATATTTATAACAGTGCAGCTTGGGTATTCAAAGTGCTTTTCAGTTCAGCCTGAAAAGCAGCAAGGAGTTTTGTGGTAAAGTAATAGTGATTTTTAAAGTGTAATAGGGTATAAGAAGTAAATCAGTGTTTGCTTGCAAAATAAATTTCTTGTAAATCGTGATAGTGAACTTTTGATTTCATTCGTCACAATCCAGTGATCGAACCCTGTTGTGTGGGCAATTTAATTAATCTTACGTAGACTAATTTCGGCTAAACGTAACATTTGGTGTCAGAAGTGGAATTGTGACAAAATAATGATGAAATTTATTAGTCTGAAAGTTGAACAGCTTAAGAAAGAGCTGGCACAGCGAAGTCTGTCGACATTCGGAGCAAGGGCTGAATTACAACAACGGCTGCGTGAAGCTTTCAGAAGACTGGAATTTATCCCGAAACACACGAATTCGAATATAAATTTGCGGAAACATCTGGAAGCACGGCCCCGTTTAATTTGACACAGATTAAGGCCATGATGCAACATTTGTTTCAAAAACAAAAAAAAAAGAATTGCAACAGTCGCGCTAACAAATGCAACAATCGTTGGAGGAACAGAAACAATAGAGGCAACAATCGCCGGGAAGTGTACTGTCACTCGAGGACCAGAACCACGAGATCAGGAAAGCTCTAGAAGAACAACAAAACCGTTTGGAACAGAAACTTCTGTAGGTGAATAGTGAAGTGAATGTACTGGACGTGCTTCAAACGATTCCAGAAGATCTCCAGATAGACTACAACGCAATCATGGGATCGCTACAGCGCATGTATGGAAGTGAACACCGCATGCAAATCTTCAAGATGGAGTTGAAGAGCAGAAAACAATGCACCGGTGAGCCTCTCCAGGAGTTTGCTGCAGAGATTGAGCGATTGGCACATTTGGCGTATGCCAGCTCAATGATTGAACTCATGGAAAATGGCAAAACGGATGGCGTATAAAGGACCTGGAGACAACTTTGTCGTCACGTTTGCTACTGCTTTGTCTTACGAGGCAGCGGGATTATCGTGTGTGTCTTATTCTAGAACTCGCAGAGTAGATGTGGGGCTGGAATATACTCGACAAACATTAAAACAGACATACTAAACAACAACAACATTGGCCGTTGCTTCATCTGCGAGGGAATAGGACACAGGAGCGACAAGCGATTGTGTGGATCATCGGAGACGTTCCAAGTCACCACCGGCAAGACAATTTCAAGGACGATAGTCGTATTCGATAAGAGCTAATGACGGCTGTAGGCCGTCGTCAAACTAAAATAAGTCAGTTTGGAGGGGCATAAGTTGGCTCTCACAATGGATTGCCCCACAATCTTTGTGTCCCAACGAAGAAGAAACACGAACAGTCTCACTGTCAAATCTCGTTGGAGGCAGACGGTTAACGGTAATATTGAAACACATCACATTTGATCCTAAGGAAGGATCTGGCGGAAGAGGTGGAGACGTTGTACGGGATACGGCTACGAACTGCTACGGGTGATGTAGCGGAAGTACTTCGAAAGTTAACCGAGACAATCACAATGGGCCGTACGACAGTTGAGCACAAGTTCATAGAGGCAGATATAGTTGACGAGTTGATTCTGGGAGCGGAGTTTATGATTAAGACCAGCATTACTTTGGACCTTGAGCAGCGAATCCTAAGGTACAGGAATTCTGAGATACCTTCGAGTATCGGGGAGAGTTAGTCTACGCGGATCAACCAAGTCGTGGCGGAAAGGGACACCAGGACTCCGCCGAATTCATAGTACGAACTCTGGGCAAAGACAGAGTACGATTCTGGAATCAGCACCTTGAGGGAAGTGGAAGGCGAAGATTAAACACCAGCTACGAACGTAGTCGTCGGAAAAACCTTCATAGAAACCGATGAAGGAGAGTCACTAATGGCGAAGCAGTGCTCGTTGGAACGTATCCGACAAGAGCAGGTGAACGATCCGGATCTATCGACAACTTTTTAGAGCACGGAACATGGAGCCAAACCGACACAAGAGCGAAAAGCAAGGGAAAGTGCTGTCGTCAAGGCATACTGGGCTGAGGAGCTGAGTCAATTTCGTGGGCTGCATAGTTTCTAGGAAAGCGAAGAGAGCGACACAACAAGAAACTTGATTTCACAACCCGCAAAGGGGCAAAGTACTTCCACGAAGGTTACAAACACATTTGGATCATACTCCACCGTACAGGCAGGAATTTTGAATCTTGTTCTGGACGAACAAGTTTAGGTGGTGGGTAGTGTGACGTGGATAGTGTAACGCGTATAAGATGAGATAATCAGGACACTAATGAAAATAATCCTGTATATAAAAGTCAGCGGGGAAATTCTATAGACTCGTGGGGACAGTAGGATCTAGAACCAATACTGGGAGTATAAATATCGACGATGGTCGATGCGAGTTGAGTTCAGTTGAATAACTTGTTAGTTCAGTCAAATATTTATTAGAGTGCAGTTTGCGATTTTATAGTGTTCAAAGTGTTTATCAATTCAGCCTGAAAGGCAGCAAAGAGTTTTGTGGTAAGGTAATAGTGATTTTTAATTTAATTAATTTGACGCAGACTCATTTCGGCTAAACGTAACAGTATTCATAGTTATTGATACATGTGTTTGTTTATAAAAAATAAAAATAAAACAGTTAAGAGAGATATACCTAAATAAACAAGTAAATAAATAAATAAATAAACAAATAAGTAAGTAAATAAACATTTAAACTAATAAGTACTTACATATAAATATGCAAGTACACACAAGAACAAATATATTTAGGGACATATATTGCAAAAATTAACTAAACATTATTTTAATTAAATAAGTATTACGTAAATACTATTTATAAGGAGTGTCAATGCAGATTCAACATAATTTTTAAGGCTTTGTTTTTTAAGAATTGCCTGAAAATATAAAATAAATATAAGTACCTTGTTTTCGTTGGAAAGCAAAGACCCTCTATTGATAGTCGTATATAATATTTTGAACGTCATTGACTCAGATATATGATATACTTTTCTTCCATGGTACTGAGTTTCCTAAGATATTAAAGTCATTTGGAGGTAAGAAGCAAGTCTTTCTTTTTCTGCTAACGAAGATAGCTTTTATCTTATCGACATTAACTTATATTTTAAACCTTAAAAGATATTCGAGTAAGCATTTAACCGCATTTATTAAGTTCGTCTCAATATTGAGTCTGAACTCATGCGAAGCAAAACTTGACGTATCATCGGCATAAATTGCTGTATCACAATAAGGAAGCGTGCGAAAGTCAGAAATATACCAATTAATCTGTTAGGTTTAGCAGAAACGAGTCTACGTAAGATTAATCAAACTATCCACAAAATAATGTTAGAATACTAGATTGTGACGAATGAAACACTTAAGTTCAATATACACTGGCTTACACGTATGCCTTATTACACTTTAACGACTTTTATTACTTTACTACAAAACTCTTTGCTGCCTTTCAGGCTGAACTGATTAACACATTCAACTCTACAAAATCCCAAACTGCACTGCAATAAATATTTGCCTGCAATAACTAATTCTTCATCTGAACTGAACTCGCATCGACCACCGTGCCGATATTTATACTCAGAGTATTGGTTCTAGATCCTACTGTCGCCACGAGTCTATCGAATTACCTCGCTGACTCATATGTTCATGACAATTTCGGTAATACTCTTCGGAGTTGATCATTACTCCAATTGCATATGCAAGGCGTTTTTGTGGTGTTTGGTGCCCTTATTACCTCATATTATACACGTTATGCTATTCACGTAACAATACAAAACTGGATTGAGGACTGAACCTTGTGTGTGTTCTGCTAATACATTCGCTTTTTCTTAGTCTCTGTTCGTTAGGCAAGGAATCGTCTTGCACACATTTTTAACAATTTTCACTATGTTAGAAAGTCAGAAAGTTATAACCATTATTATAATCATTATTAAGTGAACTGAGTACAATATTAAACTCCATGTTACTATACTCTTGTATTTTGTGGTAAATTACTTTGTTCAGCTGCGCAACTGTGTTAAGCGAATATATTTGACTTTTTCTTTTGTTTGTAGCTTACACCGCTAAAGAAAGAAGAGAATTTCGCAGTGCCGTAATTGCTAATTGTTTGGTCATGGCGAAAACACTGTCATGTTAAGTCATACATCATCACTACTCACGATATACAAGAATTTATTTTGCAAACACTGGTTTACTCTTAACCTTTATTACACTTTAATGACCACTATTACAAAACTGTTTGCAGCCTTTCAGGCTGGACCGATTAACACTTTGAACACTATAAAATCCCTAACTGCACTATAATAAATATTTGACTGAACTGACTCGCATCGACCATCGTGCCGATATTTATACCTCCCACTCCATTAGTTCGTCCAGACCGTACGACGGCGCCACGAGTCTATGGAATTTCCACTCTGACGCGTATATACATGATTTTTTATAATATATCAATGTATAGGTGGCGGCATCCATTCTTGCGGTATGTACAACAACTTCGGGAAAACTCTTACGAGTTGATCATTCTTCTAATTGCGTATAGATGGCGTTGGTGTCCTGATTATCTCATTTTATGCTTTTTCGTCATTATTTCGAAGCTGTGCACGCCCTTTTACCTTTCGCTGAACTTCACTCAAACCTTCTTCCTGAAATGATGCCCCGTTCCTGGCTGTCTGTGCATACATTGCGCCCCTTTCAACTTGTGCTCCAGCGTTGAGCTGCATTTTTGCATGGCCTCCTGTTTGTGGTCCCTTTGCGCAGATGTCACTTGCCTGGATCCCTTCTCTCACTAATTGCTGGCATCCAACTCCATGGAACACCTCTTCCGTATCTCACCACTCCTTATGATGTCCAGATGTCGCCCACTTGATCCCCTGTGATTCCCTCTGCACTTTAATACACATTCTTCCCTGGGACCCCAATGAAGTTTCCTGTTACCTCACTCACTTCCCTTTCCCAGAAGCGATGCAGCCAACGAAACGGACTCAGCTCCTCAGCCCAGTATGCCTTGGCGACAGGACTTTCCCTTGCCATTCCCTCTTGTGTCGGTTTGGCTTCATGTTCTATGCTCTCTAAAGTTGTCGATGGCTCCGGATTGTTCACCTGCTCCTTTCGGATCCGTTCCAACGAACACTTCTTCTTCGTTAGTGACTCTCCTTCATCGGCTTCTATCAAGGCGATTCCGACGACTATATTTGGAGCTGGTGTTTGATCTTCGCCTTCCACTTCCCATAAGGTGCTGATTCCAGAATCGTACTCTGTCTTTGCCCAGAGTTCGTACTCTGAATTCGGAGGAATCCTGGTGACCCTTACTTGGTTGATCCCCATAGACTTGCTCTCCCCGACTTTCAAAGGTATCTCAGAATTCTTGTACCTTAGAGTTCTCTGCTCAAGGTCCAAAGAAATGCTAGTCCTAATCATAAAGTCCGCTCCCGGAATCAACCCGTCAACTATATCTGCCACCAGGAGCTCGTGCTCAGCTGTCGTACCGCCTATTGCGTTTGTTTCGGTTTACTTCCTAAGTATTTCCGCATCATCACCCGTAGCAGTTCGTAGCCGTATCCCGTACAACGTCTCCACCTCTTGCACCAGATCCTAGCTTAGAATCGAATGTGATGCTCCCGTGTCCAATGTTACCGTTAACCGTCTGCCTCCAGCAATGCCTTTGACAGAGAGTGTTCCTTGCTACAGTGTTCCTTGCTAGCCCTGACACAAAGATTGTGGGGCAATCGGTTATGAGAGACTGCTTATGCCCCTAAAATTGACGCCTTTTAGTTTAACGACGGCCTACAGCCGTCATTATCTCTTATCGAATACGACTATCGTCCTTGAAATTGTCTTGCCGATGGGGACTTGGAACGTCTCCGATGATCCACACAATCGCGTGTCCTGTGTCCTATTCCCTCGCAGATGAAGCAACGGCCGATGTTGTTGTTATTTAGTATGTCTGTTTTAATGTTTGTCGAGTATATTCCAGCCCCACATCTACTCTGCGAGTTCTAGAATAAGACATGCACGCCAATCCCGCTGCCTCGTAGGATAGAGCAGTAGCAACCGTTTCCTGGAAGGTTCTCCTCGGTGACGACAAAGTCATTCGCTTCGTCTCCAGGTCCTTTATACGTCCATAAACGCATTCGTTTTGGCGCTTCGGTGAGCTCCATTGTTGAGCCGGCGTACGTCAAATGTGCCAATCGCTCACCATTGCGTTGTTTTCTGCTCTTCGACTCTATCTTGAAGACTTGCATGCGGTGTTCACTTCCATATTTGCGCTGCAGCAAGCCCATAGTTGCATTGTAGTCCATCTGGAGATTTTCTGGAATCGTTTGGAGCACGTCTTCATAGCTCAGATTTCCCCTGGCGACAGATGTTTGGAACTGCAGCCTGAAGATGTTAAATGCTGTTGTCGTACAGACGTCTTTCTCCATCCGTTGAACCTTCTCGTACATCAAAGTCTCTGGACTCATAACTTTACTATCGAGGTGATGAACTTTCTCGCCCAGTACTTTCACTTCACTATTCACCAGAAGTTTCTGTTCCAAACGGTTTTGTTGTTCTTCTAGAGCTTTCCTGATCTCGTGCTTCTGGTCCTCGAGTGCTTGCTCTTACTCCTGCAACGATGCATGCACGCTGGCCAATGATTGATGCATTTGATGCACTTTTTCTTGGAACAAATTTTGCATCATGTTTATTACCTGTATCAAGTTAACCGGTGCCGTACTTCCAGATGATTCCGCTACTTCATATTCGAATTCGTGTGTTTCTGGATCTATTCCATCCTTTGGGAGAGCGTCACGATCGATCACGGGATTGTGACGAAAGAAACACTTAAGTTCACTACTCACGATATAAACGAAATTATTTTGCAAACACTGGTTTACTCTTATACTTTATTACACTTTAACGACTACTATTGCTTTACAACAAAACGCTTTGCTCCCTTTCAGGCTGAACCGATTAACACTTTGAATACTATAAAATCCCAAACTGGACTGCAATAAAAATTTTACTGAACTGACTCGCATCGACCATCGTCGAGATATTTTAACCTCCCAATAGCTCGTCTAGATCATACTGAAGCCACGAGTCCATGGAATTTCCCCTCTGACGCTTATATACATGATTCCTTCTAATATATCAGTGTATAGGTGGCGGTATCCATTCTTGAAGTATGTAGAAGAATTACGGGAAAACTCTTCGAAGTTGAAATCCGGTGAAATTTGAGAATTTCAAAGTGGAACGGCTGAAGAAGGAGCTGGCGAAGCAGAGCCAAAAGCTGAATTACAACAACGGCTGCGGAACGCTCTCCAAAAGGATGTGGACTGTATAAGGCATCTGGAGGCAAAGCGAACAACTTTGTCGTCACCAAAAATAACCTTCCGGGAAACGGTTGCTACTGCTCTGTCCTACGAGGCAGCGGGATTGGCTTGTGCGTCATATTCTAGACCTCGCAGAGTAGATATGGAGCTGGAATCATCACATTCGATCCTAAGGCTGGATCTAATGGAAGAGGTGGAGCCGTTGTACGGGATACGACTACGAACTGCTACGGGTTATGATGCGGAAGTACTTATGAAGTTAACCGAGAGCATCACAATACGTCAAACAAAATTTGAGCACGAGTTCTTAGTAGCGGATATAGTTGACGAGGTGATTCTGGGAGCGGTCTTTATGATTAGGACCGGCATTACGGATCCGAAGGGAGCAGGAGAACGATCCGGTCCCCTTCCCGATGTTATTTAGGCATAGGAGACTACCGGTGTAACTGTGGTAGCTGGAGCTCGGGGCACTGGCCTTGCTTCTACCATTTCCCTTTCCTTTTGACCTCTGTGATTTTTCTTATCTTCTGGACCTTAGGGCATCCCCGATAGTTTGTAGGGTATCCGCTGGTCTTGCGGAGTACACATTTCAGTTTGCTTAACTTTTTCCGTCCCCAAAGGACATTAACCTCGAATGTGGGTTTCTGCGCATTTGGCGTAGCGAGACTGCATGTTACAGTTAGCCGCGGCATGCCCAAACCTTTGACAACGAGCACACTGCAGTGTTTACCCTGTCTTTTTTAATATCTCATGTGTGTATGTATCATACTATTAGCATGTACGATCATTTCTTAAATATGGGACTCTGTACATCAAATATTTCAGTTAAATCATACGTCTTTGCATTGAAGACTGTTGGTTATTTCTATTTGTAGGCAATAAGACAAAAATGATTTTGTAACACATAAATTGACTTAATTCTTTATTTTTTTTTTTTGCGAGGTTAGGTGAAAATCTTCAAAAGACACTATGGGGACCGTTCCCACATAGCGAAAGGGATTTTTACCCAGTAAAAACACCTCCCTTCAAATAAAATATATTTCCACTACAACTAAGTCTTACACTTATCCAGCAGTTTTACTTTCTTGGTTTAGATGCATTTGGCAAGAAATTCTCCATTGAGAGTTCTTGCTATCACCGCAGCTAAGCGCGGGTTGAATGCACCGTGCTAGGTCAAGGGGTTTAATCCTTTGAAGACGGCGGAAAGCGTTGATTTCGTCGAGAATTGGAAGGACAGCAGAGCTTATGTACTCTTCCAGACGACGCTTATGCTTACGAGCAAAATTCGTAATTTCATCATGGACTGATGGAATTCCAAGATCTCTGTGGATGTCGCTGTTTCGTATATACCAGGGTGCGTTGACGATGGCCCTTAGTACTTTATTTTGAAATGTTTGTAGTATGTTTCTATTACTTTCTTTGGTACAACCCCATAGTTGTATACAATACGTCCAGACGGGTTTTAGCACTTGCTTGTATAAAAGCAATTTGTTGTCAATACTTAGCTTGGAATATTTTCCAATAATCCAGTACATGTCTTTGTATCTTAATTGGAGATCTTCACGTTTGTATAAGCTTGTGTAGGCTTAAATAGGGAGTATTCTTTCCCATATTTCACACGGAAGATTCAGTTAGATAATTCGATAAAATTGTGCAAAATCTTCTCGGGAGGAACTGTCGAAGCTTGTGTTTCAAAGCTTCGTGCCAAACCTTGTCAAAGGCTTGCGAAACATGGAGAAATACAGCTGAGCAGACTTGCTTTTGTTCAAACGATTTTTCTATAACATCAGTTATTCGATGTACTTGGTCGATAGTTGAATGCTTACCTCTAAAACCGAACTGGTGATTAGGAATAAGTCGTCTTTCTTCCACAACCGGGCTTAAACGTCTGAGTAATATTCGTTCGAACACTTTAGACATTATCGGAAGCAGTGAAATTGGTCTATAAGACTTTTTGTCTGTTGGGGGTTTACCCGGTTTCGGCACCATTATTATTTCCGCCACTTTCCACTGACTAGGGACATGTTCTAATCTAAACGCGGCGTTAATTAGGTAGATAAGCATAAGGAGCGCTTTCTGAGGTAATTCTTTCAGAACTTCTCCTGTGATTAAATCATAACCATAGGAGTTTCCAGGAAACGTTTCTCCGTCGCATGATTTAAACGTTTCTTCCAAATGATCTGCGAAGAGATCCGCTTTCTCTTTATCTTCTTTTGCCCACTCGTATTGATTTTTCCGAATTGGGGCCGCATGTGGTTGAGGTTTTCTTAAGCCTTTGGCTGCTTTCCACAGTGAGTAATGGGTATCCTTTTTCCCTGACAAGCCTGTCAAGTAGGTATTTAGGTTATTATTTTTAAACGACTTAATTTTCGCCTTCAGAATGTTAGACAGTTGGTTGAGGCGAGTTTTATGCTGCGGCGCACGGGTCTGCTGCCATTTCTTACGAGCCGTACCGATCTCTCTTACTAATTCTCGTATTTCCGGTGGATATCGCAATACATGTTTTATCGTCGTTTTTCTAGCGAGAGGTGTATTGCTCCACGCAGCGCACTGTATTACTTCTATAAATTTATCGAGTTCTATTTCTAAATCGTATGCTGTTCTCGGCGGTACTCTAAGTTCGATATTATCTTGTACATAATT
The DNA here is from genome assembly GCA_905231855.2 of Eristalis tenax. Lineage (NCBI taxonomy): Eukaryota > Metazoa > Arthropoda > Insecta > Diptera > Syrphidae > Eristalis > Eristalis tenax. The sequence continues at coordinate 92,545,154 of HG993124.1, read as the reverse complement.
TCTTAATGCTTGCCAATTCGTACGTTTATTTGTTAATGTAGGTGGAACTTCCTTTTTTACAAGGGTATCGTTTACACATAGTACAATGGGAGAATGATCTGAATTAAGATCAAAGCTTTCTTCAATTCGTAAGTAGTTTCGAGAAACACCTTTTATGACAAAGAAATCAACAACGTCAGGTATTTTTGTAACATCCGACGGCCATTAGGTTGGTTTTCCTGTCGAGTAAAAATCACAGTTTAGTTTCATACCAGCTCTGTATGAATTTCTGCCTTTTTGTGAAATTAATCTTGATCCCCAAAAGGGGTGCTTCGCATTAAAGTCTCCACCAATTACGAAATTTGGGCCTAGAGTGTGGAAAATTCGCTCGAGCTCGCTTTGATCAATTATACTACGCGGAGGGCAGTAAATGGACACGACGTTAAATGGGTGATGTTTATTTTTTACACGAACCGTATTTAATTGTATAGCATCAGATTCTATACTTATCCCTACTAAATGATCTATATTGTCGCGTATAAACAGGGATGAACCGCCTCTTGCCCGTTCGGACGGATGGCAGGCATGGTAACCACAGTACCCTTTTAAGTTTACACACGATTGCTTCGTCAAGTGTGTCTCAGAGATCAGACAAATATCGATATCTTTTTCTCTAATATATAATTCTAGTTCGTCAATTTTTTGTAGCAGACCATTCGCATTCTAATTTAAAATTTTAATTGACATATTCATGTTAAGGTACGCTTGCTGTTAATCTTATTTTCGAGGTCGATTAACCTTTCGAAAATAAGTTTGTTCGTTCTGGTTTGTTCGTCAAGTTTCTCTAAAATAATATTAAATATATTTGTAGCGGGAGTTGATTGTTCTTCGCAGCTTTTTCCACTTGTAGAAGCTACTGTTTGGGCGAAGGTTTTTGCTCCGACGTGTGATGATTTCACATTAGCTGATTTCATTTTTTGCGTTATTGAAGACGCAGGTTGAGTCTGCCCTTTTATTTCAGCAGTATTCGATCGAGTCACAGTTGGTTTCGGCACGCTTTTTAGGACTACGTCCTTTGTTGCCGATTTTGGTGGTTGACGGAGTTTCGATTTGATTTCATCTCGTCTTTTCTGAAGCTCTTTTGCTACTTCGCAGCCACGATAGTTAGCCGGATGATTTCCTTTACAGTTAGTACAAATAGCTCGTGAAGTCTTACTTTCATTACAATCCGTCGACAGATGTCCGCCGGCGCATTTGACACATCGCGGATCTTTCTGACAATACTTTTGAGTGTGGTTGAATCCCTGACAACGTTTGCATTGTGGTATTGAATTCGTATTTTTGCGCAAGGCTTCTATTTTAACAGTCACATCTAGAATTGTTTTTAATCCATAAATTTTGTCTATGCTTTCACATTTGTCGAAGCTTAGCATGAAAAGGGGTAAACCGACACGTGCCACAGTTTCGGATCCATTTGTCAGTTGTTTCCTTCTGGATAATAGATTAGCAGCGTCTACTATTTTTAGGCCTTTATGTTTCAAGTCCTCAATAATATCTTCTTTTGGACAAGACGCATGGAGTCCTCTAGCTATGACACGAATAGGTCGGTCGGACTTATTTTCATACGTGTACCACTGGATTTTTTGCGCATTCAGTTTTTGGGAGAGTAATCTATAGCTGTCAGAGTCCTTAACATTTATCTTCCATGCATTGTTGCTGAGCACTGTTTCTTTATACTCAGATTGGATTGTTGACTTTAGAATAGAGTGTAACTTATTGTACACTGGTATTCCGAGTACGTTAATTGGCGGGGGTGCCCGTTCTTTTGGTAACTTAGTTTCGTTGTTACCAGTAAGACGTACATTTTCTGTCTTCTTTATTACCTCCGGCGAGGAACCGGCCTTTCGTTTTTAGCCTGGTCGCCTTTCTGTCATCCAGTTGGTTTCACGAGCGAGTTCTTCCTCATCCGTATAATACTCAACTTTTTTTGATTCGTTCGAGCTGGGCTTTTTTTTTTTGATTTTCAATTTTATCTGCCCTTAATTGACTAAGTTCATTTCTTAGTTCTTTACAGAGATCTGCCATATCAGCGAAACTAGTCCTTAATTCCGCATTTTCCTTTTCGAGACTTTCGAACCTCGCTAGAGCCTGTTCTTCGTGTGTAGAAGAATGTAAATTCGTTGATGTTTTAGTTACTTGCGTTTTAGACGCAGTAGTTTTCATTGGCGTTGAAGCGCGCTTGTTTATAATATTAGATCCTGCTGGTGGTGATCTATTTACTCTTGAACATTTTTTAAAAGGGTCCAAATGAAATAATTGGCTCTCCCCAGAATCCGTAGAGCCTGACTCCGAAGAGTGTGGATTTTCCAGTGCGACTGGCATTCCACCTGGGGTACTAATTCCTTTGTTTTTATTCATTGCCTATTTTTTTTTTTTTTTTTGCTTGTCCTAAAACAAACGGTGGCTTTTCGTCGCCTCTTACGACAGGCATGCCTTACCTCGGGTATATTCTTGCCCCTACCCGAAGGGGTAGGTGAACGGTTTAATAGTATTTTTAATTTATGACCAGACAGAAATAATATACATGAAATACAATGTAACTTCATAACTCCTCCATAATTATTATATTACGTAATTCTTGAGAGGTTGTCCAAGTCAATGGCTTAGTTAAGACATCTGCTAGTTGTTCGTAAGATTTGACATGTTCCAAATTCACCGTCTTCTCAATACGTTGTTGAACAAACTTTCCTGAAATTTCAATGTGTTTCTTGCCCTTGGTGTTTTTTCCTTCGTGTGTAGCACAATATTCTGCTATAGCAGATGATGTTGCAACAAGACGTTGTTTTTGCGCATACCAGACGGTTGGACCTTTTCTGATAATAAGAACTCCACTTGTTGAGTGATGAATAGCAGTATTTCCTCCATAATCAGAATCAGTATATGCGACCAACTTTTCGTCTCGATTAAACAATGTACCATAGTTAATTGTTCCTTTCAAATACTGAAATATACGTTTGACCATTTTTTCTATGTTACAATTTTCACTATGTTAGAAAGTCAGAAAGTTATAACCATTATTATAATCATTAGTAAGTGAACTGAGTACCATATTCCACTCCATGTTACTATACTCTTGTATTTTGTGGTAAATTACTTTGTTCAGCTGCGCAACTGTGTTAAGCGAAGATATTTGACTTTTTCTTTTGTTTGTAGCTTACACCGCTAAAGAAAAAAGAGAATTTCGCAGTGCCGTAATTGCTAATTGTTTGGTCACGGCGAAAACACTGTCATGTTAAGTCATACATCATCACTACTCACGATATACAAGAATTTATTTTGCAAACACTGGTTTACTCTTAACCTTTATTACACTTTAATGACCACTATTACAAAACTGTTTGCTGCCTTTCAGGCTGGACCGATTAACACTTTGAACACTATAAACACCCTAACTGCACTATAATAAATATTTGACTGAACTGACTCGCATCGACCATCGTCGAGATATTTTAACCTCCCATTAGTTCGTCCAGATCGTACTGGCGCCACGAGTCTATGGAATTTCGTCTCTGACGCGTATATACATGATTTTTTATAATCTATCAATGTATAGGTGGCGGCATCCATTCTTGCAGTATGTACAACAACTTCGGGAAAACTCTTACGATTGCGTATCGATGGCGTTGGTGTCCTGATTATCTCATTTTATGCTTTTTCGTCATTATTTCGAAGCTGTGCACGCCCTTTTACCTTTCGCTGAACTTCACTCAAACCTTCTTCCTGAAATGATGCCCCGTTCCTGGCTGTCTGTGCATACATTGCGCCCGTTTCAACTTGTGCTCCAGCGTTGAGCTGCATTTTTACATGGCCTCCTGTTTGTGGTCCCTTTACGTAGATGTCACTTGCCTGGATCCCTTCTCTCACTAATTGCTGGCATCCAACTCCATGGAACCCGTCTTCCGTATCTCACCACTCCTTATGATGTCCAGATGTCGTCCACTTGATCCCCTGTGATTCCCTCTGCACTTTAATACACATTCTTCCCTGGGACCCCAATGAAGTTTCCTGTTGTCTCACTCACGCCCTTTCCCAGAAGCGATGCAGCCAACGAAACGGACTCAGCTCCTCAGCCCAGTATGCCTTGGCGACAGGACTTTCCATTGCCATTCCTTCTTGTGTCGGTTTGGCTTCATGTTCTATGCTCTCTAAAGTTGTCGATGGCTCCGGATTGTTCACCTGCTCCTTTCGGATCCGTTCCAACGAACACTGCTTCTTCGTTAGTGACTCTCCTTCATCGGCTTCTATGAAGGTGATTCCGACGACTATATTCGGAGCTGGTGTTTGATCTTCGCCTTCCACTTCCCACAAGGTGCTGATTCCAGAATCGTACTCTGTCTTTGCCCAGAGTTCGTACTCTGAATTCGGAGGAATCCTGGTGACCCTTACTTGGTTGATCGCCGTAGACTTGCTCTCCCCGACTTTCAAAGGTATTTCAGAATTCTAGTACCTTAGAGTTCTCTGCTCAAGGTCCAAAGAAATGCCAGTCCTAATCATAAAGTCTGCTCCCGGAATCAACTTGTCAACTATATCTGCCACCAGGAGCTCGTGCTCAGCTGTCGTACCGCCTATTGCGTTTGTTTCGGTTTACTTCCTAAGTATTTCCGCATCATCACCCGTAGCAGTTCGAAGCCGTATCCCGTACAACGTCTCCACCTCTTGCACCAGATCCTAGCTTAGAATCGAATGTGATGCTCCCGTGTCCAATGTTACCGTTGACCGTCTGCCTCCAGCAATGCCTTTGACAGAGAGACTGTTCGTGTTCCTTGCTAGCCCTGACACAAAGATTGTGGGGCAATCGGTTATGAGAGACTGCTTATGCCCCTAAAATTGACGCCTTTTAGTTTAACGACGGCCTACAGCCGTCATTATCTCTTATCGAATACGACTATCGTCCTTGAAATTGTCTTGCCGATGGGGACTTGGAACGTCTCCGATGATCCACACAATCGCGTGTCCTGTGTCCTATTCCCTCGCAGATGAAGCAACGGCCGATGTTGTTGTTATTTAGTATGTCTGTTTTAATGTTTGTCGAGTATATTCCAGCCCCACATCTACTCTGCGAGTTCTAGAATAAGACATGCACGCCAATCCCGCTGCCTCGTAGGATAGAGCAGTAGCAACCGTTTCCTGGAAGGTTCTCCTCGGTGACGACAAAGTCATTCGCTTCGTCTCCAGGTCCTTTATACGTCCATAAACGCATTCGTTTTGGCGCTTCGGTGAGCTCCATTGTTGAGCCGGCGTACGTCAAATGTGCCAATCACTCACCATTGCGTTGTTTTCTGCTCTTCGACTCTATCTTGAAGACTTGCATGCGGTGTTCACTTCCATATTTGCGCTGCAGCAAGCCCATAGTGGCATTGTAGTCCATCTGGAGATTTTCTGGAATCGTTTGGAGCACGTCTTCATAGCTCAGATGTGCCCTGGCGACAGATGTTTGGAACTGCAGCCTGAAGATGTTAAATGCTGTTGTCGTACAGACGTCTTTCTCCATCCGTTGAACCTTCTCGTACATCAAAGTCTCTGGACTCATAACTTTACTATCGAGGTGATGAACTTTCTCGCCCAGTACTTTCACTTCACTATTCACCAGAAGTTTCTGTTCCAAACGGTTTTGTTGTTCTTCTAGAGCTTTCCTGATCTCGTGCTTCTGGTCCGCGAGTGCTTGCTTTTACTCCTCCAACGATGCATGCACGCTGGACAATGATTGATCATTTGATGCACTTTTTCTTGGAACAAATTTTGCATCATGTTCATTACCTGTATCAAGTTAACCGGTGCCGTACTTCCAGATGATTCCGCTACTTCATATTCGAATTCGTGTGTTTCTGGATCTATTCCATCCTTTGGGAGAGCGTCACGATCGATCACGGGATTGTGATGTAAGAAACACTTAAGTTCACTACTCACGATATAAACGAAATTATTTTGCAAACACTGGTTTACTCTTATACTTTATTACACTTTAACGACTACTATTGCTTTACAACAAAACGCTTTGCTGCCTTTCAGGCTGAACAGATTAACACTTTGAATACTATAAAATCCCAAACTGGACTGCAATAAAAATTTTACTGAACTGACTCGCATCGACCATCGTCGAGATATTTTAACCTCCCAATAGCTCGTCTAGATCATACTGAAGCCACGAGTCCATGGAATTTCCCCTCTGACGCTTATATACATGATTCCTTCTAATATATCAGAGTTCCTTTTGGCCTCTGTGATTTTTCTTATCTTTTGGACCTTAGGGCATCCCCGATAGTTTGTAGGGTATCCGCTGGTCTTGCGGAGTACACATTTCAGTTTGCTTAACTTTTTCCGTCCCCAAAGGACATTAACCTCGAATGTGGGTTTCTGCGCATTTGACGTAGCGAGACTGCATGTTACAGTTAGCCGCGGCATGCCCAAACCTTTGACAACGAGCACACTGTAGTGTTTACCATGTCTTTTTTAATATCTCATGTGTGTATGTATCATACTATTAGCATGAACGATCATTTCTTAGAGATGGGACTCTGTACATCAAATATTTCAATTAAGTCATAAGTCTTTGCATTGAAGACTGTTGGTTATTTCTATTTGTAGGCAATAAGACAAAATGATTTTGTAACACATAAATTGACTTAATTCTTTATTTATTTTTTTTTTTTTTTTGCGAGGGTAGGTGAAAATCTTCAAAAGACACTATGGGGACCGTTCCCACATAGCGAAAGGGATTTTTACCCAGTAAAAACACCTCCCTTCAAATAAAATATATTTCCACTACAACTAAGTCTTACACTTATCCAGCAGTTTTACTTTCTTGGTTTAGATGCATTTGGCAAGAAATTCTCCATTGAGAGTTCTTGCTATCACCGCAGCTAAGCGCGGGTTGAATTCACCGTGCTAGGTCAAGGGGTTTAGTCCTTTGAAGACGGCGAAAAGCGTTGATTTCGTCGAGAATTGGAAGGACAGCAGAGTGTATGTGCTCTTCCAGACGACGCTTATGCTTACGAGCAAAATTCGTAATTTCATCATGGACTGATGGAATTCCAAAATCTCTGTGGATGTCGCTGTTTCATATATACCAGGGTGCGTTGACGATGGCCCTTAGTACTTTATTTTGAAATGTTTGTAGTATGTTTCTATTACTTTCTTTGGTACAACCCCATAGTTGTATACAATACGTCCAGACGGGTTTTAGCACTTGCTTGTATAAAAGCAATTTGTTGTCAATACTTAGCTTGGAATACTTTCCAATAAGCCAGTACATGTCTTTGTATCTTAATTGGAGCTCTTCACGTTTCTTTTTGACATGCTCCTTCCACTTAAGCTTTACATCGAGAGTCATTCCAAAGTATTTCGCTTCATTACCGAATTGTATTTGAACATTATTTATAATAACGGGCATTTTATTCACGTTCTTATACGTAAAATTTATATGAACGGATTTAGCTTCGTTAAGCTCAATTCGCTGAGTGTTCGTCCATTCGTGTATCCGGTCTAGAGCACATTGTAATTTTCTGGTTGATTCTTCGACCGTTTTGGCAGTTACTAAAATGGCGGTGTCGTCAGCAAATGTGCCTAGCACGGTGCCTACGTCCCGCGGTATATCGCTTGTATAAAGTAAGTAAAGGAGGGGACCAAGGACACTTCCTTGTGGTACTCCAGCTTGTGTAGGCTTAAATAGGGAGTATTCTTTCCCATATTTCACACGGAAGATTCTATCAGTTAGATAATTCGATAAAATTGTGTAAAATCTTCTCGGGAGGAACTGTCGAAGCTTGTGTTTCAAAGCTTCGTGCCAAACCTTGTCAAAGGCTTGCGAAACATGGAGAAATACAGCTGAGCAGACTTGCTTTTGTTCAAACGATTTTTCTATAACATCAGTTATTCGATGTACTTGGTCGATAGTTGAATGCTTACTTCTAAAACCGAACTGGTGATTAGGAATAAGTCGTCTTTCTTCCACAACCGGGCTTAAACGTCTGAGTAATATTCGTTCAAACACTTTAGACATTATTGGAAGCAGTGAAATTGGTCTATAAGACTTTTTGTCTGTTGGGGGTTTACCCGCTTTCGGCACCATTATTATTTCCGCCACTTTCCACTGACTAGGGACATGTTCTAATCTAAACGCGGCGTTAATTAGGTAGATAAGCATATGAAGCGCTTTCTGAGGTAGTTCTTTCAGAACTTCTCATGTGATTAAATCATAACCATAGGAGTTTCCAGGAAACGTTTGTCCGTCGCGTGATTTAAACGTTTCTTCCAAATGATCTGCGAAGAGATCCGCTTTCTCTTTATTTTCTTTTGCCCACTCGTATTGAGTTTTCCGAATTGGGGCCGCATGTGGTTGAGGTTTTCTTAAGCTTTGGCTGCTTTCCACAGTGAGTAATGGGTATCCTTTTTCCCTGACAAGCCTGTCAAGTAGGTATTTAGGTTATTATTTTTAAACGACTTAATTTTCGCCTTCAGAATGTTAGACAGTTGGTTGAGGCGAGTTTTATGCTGCGGCGCACGGGTCTGCTGCCATTTCTTACGAGCCTTACGTTTCTCTCTTACTAATTCTCGTATTTCCGGTGGATATCGCAATACATGTTTTATCGTCGTTTTTCTAGCGATAGGTGTATTGCTCCACGCAGCGCACTGTATTACTTCTATAAATTTATCGAGTTCTATTTCTAAATCGTATGCTGTTCTCAGCGGTACTCTAAGTTCGATTTTATCTTGTAGATAATTTCTAACTGCTTGCCAATTCGTACGTTTATTTGTTAACGTAGGTGGAACTTCCTTTTTTACAAGGGTATCGTTTACACATAGTACCATGGGAGAATGATCTGAATTAAGATCAAAGCTTTCTTCAATTAGTAATTAGTTTCGAGAAACACCTTTTATGACAAAGAAATCAACAACGTCAGGTATTTTTGTAACATCCGACGGCCATTAGGTTGGTTTTCCTGTCGAGTAAAAATCACAGTTTAGTTTCATACCAGCTCTGTATGAATTTCTGCCTTTTTGTGAAATTAATCTTGATCTCCAAAAGGGGTGCTTCGCATTAAAGTCTCCACCAATTACGAAATTTGGGCCTAGAGTGTGGAAAATTCGCTCGAGCTCGCTTTGATCAATTATACTACGCGGAGGGCAGTAAATGGACACGACGTTAAATGACTAATGTTTATTTCTAACACGAACCGTATTTAATTGTATAGGATCAGATTCTATACTTATCCCTACTAAATGATCTATATTGTCGCGTATATACAGGGATGAACCGCCTCTTGCCCGTTCGGACGGATGGCAGGCATGGTAACCACAGTACCCTTTTAAGTTTACACACGATTGCTTCGTCAAGTGTGTCTCAGAGATCAGACAAATATCGATATCTTTTTCTCTAATATATAATTCTAGTTCGTCAATTTTTTGTAGCAGACCATTCGCATTCTAATTTAAAATTTTAATTGACATATTCATGTTAAGGTACGCTTGCTGTTAATCTTATTTTCGAGGTCGATTAGCCTTTCGAAAATAAGTTTTTTCGTTCTGGTTTGTTCGTCAAGTTTCTCTAAAATAATATTAAATATATTTGTAGCGGGAGTTGATTGTTCTTCGCAGCTTTTTCCACTTGTAGATGCTACTGTTTGGGCGAAGGTTTTTGCTCCGACGTGTGATGATTTCACATAAGCTGATTTCATCTTTTGCGTTATTGAAGACGCAGGTTGAGTCTGCCCTTTTATTTCAGCAGAATTCGATCGAGTCACAGTTGGTTTCGGCACGCTTTTTAGGACTACGTCCTTTGTTGCCGATTTTGGTGGTTGACGGATTTTCGATTTGATTTCATCTCGTCTTTTCTGAAGCTCTTTTGCTACTTCGCAGCCACGATAGTTAGCCGGATGATTTCCTTTACAGTTAGTACAAATAGCTCGTGAAGTCTTACTTTCATTACAATCCGTCGACAGATGTCCGCCGGCGCATTTGACACATCGCGGATCTTTCTGACAATACTTTTGAATTCGTATTTTTGCGCAAGGCTTCTATTTTAACAGTCACATCTAGAATTGTTTTTAATCCATAAATTTTGTCTATGCTTTCACATTTGTCGAAGCTTAGCATGAAAAGGGGTAAACCGACACGTGCCACAGTTTCGGATCCATTTGTCAGTTGTTTCCTTCTGGATAATAGATTAGCAGCGTCTACTATTTTTAGGCCTTTATGTTTCAAGTCCTCAATAATATCTTCTTTTGGACAAGACGCATGGAGTCCTCTAGCTATGACACGAATAGGTCGGTCGGACTTATTTTCATACGTGTACCACTGGATTTTTTGCGCATTCAGTTTTTGGGAGAGTAATCTATAGCTGTCAGAGTCCTTGACATTTATCTTCCATGCATTGTTGCTGAGCACTGTTACTTTATACTCAGATTGGATTGTTGACTTTAGAATAGAGTGTAACTTATTGTACACTGGTATTCCGAGTACGTTAATTGGCGGGGTGCCCGTTCTTTTGGTAACTTAGTTTCATTGTTACCAGTAAGACGTACATTTTCTGTCTTTTTTTATTACCTCCGGCGAGGAACCGGCCTTTCGTTTGTGGCCTGGTCGCCTTTCTGTCATCCAGTTGGTTTCACGAGCGAGTTCTTCTTCATCCGTATAATACTCAACTTTTTTTGATTCGTTCGAGCTGGGTTTTTTTTTTTTTGATTTTCAATTATATCTGCCCTTAATTGACTAAGTTCATTTCTTAGTTCTTTACAGAGATCTGCCATATCAGCGAGTCTAGTCCTTAATTCCGCATTTTCCTTTTCGAGACTTTCGAACCTCGCTAGAGCCTGTTCTTCGTGTGTAGAAGAATGTAAATTCGTTGATGTTTTAGTTACTTGCGTTTTAGACGCAGTTGTTTTCATTGGCGTTGATGCGCGCTTGTTTATAATATTAGATCCTGCTGGTGGTGATCTATTTACTCTTGAACATTTTTTAAAAGGGTCCAAATGAAATAATTGGCTCTCCCCAGAATCTGTAGAGCCTGACTCCGAAGAGTGTGGATTTTCCAGTGCGACTGGCATTCCACCTGGGGTACTAATTCCTTTGTTTTTATTCATTGCCTATTTTTTTTTTTTTTTTGCTTGTCCTAAAACAAACGGTGGCTTTTCGTCGCCTCTTACGACAGGCATGCCTTACCTCGGGTATATTCTTGCCCCTACCCGAAGGGGTAGGTGAACGGTTTAATAGTATTTTTAATTTATGACCAGACAGAAATAATATACATGAAATACAATGCTGCCAAATTAAATACTTAACTTCATAACTCCTCCATAATTATTATATTACGTAATTCTTGAAAGGTTGTCCAAGTCAATGGCTTAGTTAAGACATCTGCTAGTTGTTCGTAAGATTTGACATGTTCCAAATTCACCGTCTTCTCAATACGTTGTTGAACAAACTTTCCTGAAATTTCAATGTGTTTCTTGCCCTTGGTGTTTTTTCCTTCGTATGTAGCACGATATTCTGCTATAGCAGATGATGTTGCAACAAGACGTTGTTTTTGCGCATACCAGACGGTTGGACCTTTTCTGATAATAAGAACTCCACTTGTTGACTGATGAATAGCAGTATTTCCTCCATAATCAGAATCAGTATATGCGACCAACTTTTCGTCTCGATTAAACAATGTACCATAGTTAATTGTTCCTTTCAAATACTGAAATATACGTTTGACCATTTTTTCTATGTTACAATTTTCACTATGTTAGAAAGTCAGAAAGTTATAACCATTATTATAATCATTAGTAAGTGAACTGAGTACCATATTCCACTCCATGTTACTATACTCTTGTATTTTGTGGTAAATTACTTTGTTCAGCTGCGCAACTGTGTTAAGCGAAGATATTTGACTTTTTCTTTTGTTTGTAGCTTACACCGCTAAAGAAAGAAGAGAATTTCGCAGTGCCGTAATTGCTAATTGTTTGGTCATGGCGAAAACACTGTCATGTTAAGTCATACATCATCACTACTCACGATATACAAGAATTTATTTTGCAAACACTGGTTTACTCTTAACCTTTATTACACTTTAATGACCACTATTACAAAACTGTTTGCTGCCTTTCAGGCTGGACCGATTAACACTTTGAACACTATAAAATCCCTAACTGCACTATTATAAATATTTGACTGAACTGGCTCGCATCGACCATCGTGCTGATATTTATACCTCCCATTAGTTCGTCCAGATCGTACTGGCGCCACGAGTCTATGGAATTTCCACTCTGACGCGTATAAAATGATTTTTTATAATATATCAATGTATTGGTGGCGGCATCCATTCTTGCAGTATGTACAACAACTTTGGGAAAACTCTTACGAGTTGATCATTCTTCTAATTGAGTATAGATGGCGTTGGTGTCCTGATTATCTCATTTTATGCTTTTTCGTCATTATTTCGAAGCTGTGCACGCCCCTTTACCTTTCGCTGAACTTCACTCAAACCTTCTTCCTGAAATGATGCCCCGTTCCTGGCTGTCTGTGCATACATTGCGCCCCTTTCAACTTGTGCTCCAGCGTTGAGCTGCATTTTTACATGTCCTCCTGTTTGTGGTCCCTTTACGCAGATGTCACTTGCCTGGATCCCTTCTCTCACTAATTGCTGGCATCCAACACCATATCTCACCACTCCTTATGATGTCCAGATGTCGTCCCCTTGATCCCCTGTGATTCCCTCTGCACTTTAATACACATTCTTCCCTGGGACCCCAATGAAGTTTCCTGTTGTCTCACTCACTTCCCTTTCCCAGAAGCGATTCAGCCAACGAAACGGACTCAGCTCCTCAGCCCAGTATGCCTTGGCGACAGGACTTTCCCTTGCCATTCCCTCTTGTGTCGGTTTAGCTTCATGTCTATGCTCTCTAAAGTTGTCGATGGCTCCGGATTGTTCACCTGCTCCTTTCGGATCCGTTCCAACGAACACTGCTTCTTCGTTAGTGACTCTCCTTCATCGGCTTCTATCAAGGCGATTCCGACGACTATATTTGGAGCTGGTGTTTGATCTTCGCCTTCCACTTCCCATAAGGTGCTGATTCCAGAATCGTACTCTGTCTTTGCCCAGAGTTCGTACTCTGAATTCGGAGGAATCCTGGTGACCCTTACTTGGTTGATCCCCATAGACTTGCTCTCCCCGACTTTCAAAGGTATCTCAGAATTCTTGTACCTTAGAGTTCTCTGCTCAAGGTCCAAAGAAATGCCAGTCCTAATCATAAAGTCCGCTCCCGGAATCAACTTGTCAACTATATCTGCCACCAGGAGCTCGTGCTCAGCTGTCGTACCGCCTATTGCGTTTGTTTCGGTTTACTTCCTAAGTATTTCCGCATCATCACCCGTAGCAGTTCGTAGCCGTATCCCGTACAACGTCTCCACCTCTTGCACCAGATCCTAGCTTAGAATCGAATGTGATGCTCCCGTGTCCAATGTTACCGTTAACCGTCTGCCTCCAGCAATGCCTTTGACAGAGAGACTGTTCGTGTTCCTTGCTAGCCCTGACACAAAGATTGTGGGACAATCGGTTATGAGAGACTGCTTATGCCCCTAAAATTGACGCCTTTTAGTTTAACGACGGCCTACAGCCGTCATTATCTCTTATCGAATACGACTATCGTCCTTGAAATTGTCTTGCCGATGGGGACTTGGAACGTCTCCGATGATCCACACAATCGCGTGTCCTGTGTCCTATTCCCTCGCAGATGAAGCAACGGCCGATGTTGTTGTTATTTAGTATGTCTGTTTTAATGTTTGTCGAGTATATTCCAGCCCCACATCTACTCTGCGAGTTCTAGAATAAGACATGCACGCCAATCCCGCTGCCTCGTAGGATAGAGCAGTAGCAACCGTTTCCTGGAAGGTTCTCCTCGGTGACGACAAAGTCATTCGCTTCGTCTCCAGGTCCTTTATACGTCCATAAACGCATTCGTTTTGGCGCTTCGGTGAGCTCCATTGTTGAGCCGGCGTACGTCAAATGTGCCAATCACTCACCATTGCGTTGTTTTCTGCTCTTCGACTCTATCTTGAAGACTTGCATGCGGTGTTCACTTCCATATTTGCGCTGCAGCAAGCCCATAGTTGCATTGTAGTCCATCTGGAGATTTTCTGGAATCGTTTGGAGCACGTCTTCATAGCTCAGATGTGCCCTGGCGACAGATGTTTGGAACTGCAGCCTGAAGATTTTAAAGTCTGTTGTCGCACAGACGTCTTTCTCCATCCGTTGAACCTTCTCGTACATCAAAGTCTCTAGACTCACAACTTTACTATCGAGGTGATGAACTTTCTCGCCCAGTACTTTCACTTCACTATTCACCAGAAGTTTCTGTTCCAAACGGTTTTTGTTGTTCTTCTAGAGCTTTCCTGATCTCGTGCTTCTGGTCCTCGAGTGCTTGCTTTTACTCCTCCAACGATGCATGCACGCTAGCCAATGATTGATCCATTTGATGCACTTTTTCTTGGAACAAATTTTGCATCATGTTCATTACCTGTATCAAGTTAAGCGGTGCCCTACTTCCAGATGATTCCGCTACTTTATATTCGAATTCGTGTGTTTCTGGATCCATTCCATCCTTTGGGAGAGCGTCACGATCGATCACTGGATTGTGATGAAAGAAACACTTATGTTCACTACTCACGATATAAACGAAATTATTTTGCAAACACTGGTTTACTCTTATACTTTATTACACTTAACGACTAATATTGCTTTACAACAAAACGCTTTGCTCCCTTTCAGGCTGAACCGATTAACACTTTGAATACTATAAAATCCCAAACTGGACTGCAATAAAAATTTTACTGAACTGACTCGCATCGACCATCGTCGAGATATTTTAACCTCCCAATAGCTCGTCTAGATCATACTGAAGCCACGAGTCCATGGAATTTCCCCTCTGACGCTTATATACATGATTCCTTCTAATATATCAGTGTATAGGTGGCGGTATCCATTCTTGAAGTATGTAGAAGAACTATGGGAAAACTCTTCGAAGTTGAAATCCGGAGAAATTTGAGAATTTCAAAGTGGAACGGCTGAAGAAAGAGCTGGCGAAGCAGAGCCAAAAGCTGAATTACAACAACGGCTGCGGAGCGCTCTCCAAAAGGATGTGGACTGTATAAGGCATCCGGAGGCAAAGCGAACAACTTTGTCGTCACCAAAAATAACCTTCCGGGAAACGGTTGCTACTGCTCTGTCCTACGAGGCAGCGGGATTGGCTTGTGCGTCATATTCTAGACCTCGCAGAGTAGATATGGAGCTGGAATCATCACATTCGATCCTAAGGCTGGATCTAATGGAAGAGGTGGAGCCGTTGTACGGGATACGGCTACGAACTGCTACGGGTTATGATGCGGAAGTACTTATGAAGTTAACCGAGAGCATCACAATAGGTCAAACAAAATTTGAGCACGAGCTCTTAGTAGCGGATATAGTTGACGAGGTGATTCTGGGAGCGGTCTTTATGATTAGGACCGGCATTACGGATCGGAAGGGAGCAGGAGAACGATCCGGATCTATCGACAACTTTCGAGAGCATAGAACATGGAGCCGAACCGACGCAAGAGAAAATGGCAAGAGAAAGTGTTGTCGCCAAAGCATACTGGGCTGAAGAGCCTGATAAGGGCCACGTAACAGATTACCTTCACCCTGGTATCAAGTTGTCTGCTAAAAAACAACCTCCTTGGCGCAGCAAAGGCCTTTCTGGCTTTTGTCAGAGCAATATCTATATGTTTATCAAAATACAGATATTGACCAAGCCAAAACCGCTCTTGCGGGTTTAGGCGAGTATCCTGCGAAGCCATGTACAGCAGGGTCCTGAAAAGGTTAGTTTCACACTTCATATAGTTGATAACCAACTTCCAGCAGTCGCAAAATCGCTGAATTTAAGCGATCTGCCCCTGGATAGAGAGCAGAGCTGTCTTCAGATCCAGATCAGGTTGCTTGGCCATTGGGACTGAGGCCACCTTCGGGACTTTCTGTTGTACCGGTCCCCTTCCCGATGTCATTTAGGCATAGGAGACTACCGGTGTAACTGTGGTAGCTGGAGCTCGGGGCACTGGCCTTGCTTCTACCATTTCCCTTTCCTTTTGGCCTCTGTGATTTTTCTTATCTTTTGGACCTTAGGGCATCCCCGATAGTTTGTAGGGTATCCGCTGGTCTTGCGGAGTACACATTTCAGTTTGCTTAACTTTTTCCGTCCCCAAAGGACGTTAACCTCGAATGTGGGTTTCTGCGCATTTGACGTAGCGAGACTGCATGTTACAGTTAGCCGCGGCATGCCCAAACCTTTGACAACGAGCACACTGTAGTGTTTACATTGTCTTTTTTAATATCTCATGTGTGTATGTATCATACTATTAGCATGTACGATCATTTCTTAGAGATGGGACTCTGTACATCAAATATTTCAGTTAAATCATACGTCTTTGCATTGAAGACTGTTGGTTATTTCTATTTGTAGGCAATAAGACAAAATGATTTTGTAACACATAAATTGACTTAATTTTTTATTTTTTTTTTTTTTTGTGAATGTAGGTGAAAATCTTCAAGAGACACTATGGGGACCGTTCCCACATAGCGAAAGGGATTTTTACCCAGTAAAAACACCTCTCTTCAAATAAAATATATTTCCACTACAACTAAGTCTTACACTTATCCAGCAGTTTTACTTTCTTGGTTTAGATGCATTTGGCAAGAAATTCTCCATTGAGAGTTCTTGCTATCACCGCAGCTAAGCGCGGGTTGAATGCACCGTGCTAGGTCAAGGGGTTTAATCCTTTGAAGACGGCGGAAAGCGTTGATTTCGTCGAGAATTGGAAGGACAGCAGAGCTTATGTACTCTTCCAGACGACGCTTATGCTTACGAGCAAAATTCGTAATTTCATTATGGACTGATGGAATTCCAAGATCTCTGTGGATGTCGCTGTTTCGTATATACCAGGGTGCGTTGACGATGGCCCTTAGTACTTTATTTTGAAATGTTTGTAGTATGTTTCTATTACTTTCTTTGGTACAACCCCATAGTTGTATACAATACGTCCAGACGGGTTTTAGCACTTGCTTGTATAAAAGCAATTTGTTGTCAATACTTAGCTTGGAATATTTTCCAATAAGCATACATGTCTTTGTATCTTAATTGGAACTGTTCACGTTTCTTTTTGACATGCTCCTTCCACTACATCGAGAGTCATTCCGAGGTATTTCGCTTCATTGCCGAAGGGTATTTGAACATTATTTATAATAACGGGCAAGTTATTCACGTTCTTATACGTAAAATTTATATGAACGGATTTAGCTTCGTTAAGCTCAATTCGCTGAGTGTTCGTCCATTCGTGTATCCGGTCTAGAGCACATTATAATTTTCTGGTTGATTCTTCGACCGTTTTGGCAGTTACTAAAATGGCGGTGTTGTCAGCAAATGTGCCTAGCACGGTGCCTACGTCCCGCGGTATATCGCTGCTATAAAGTAATTAAAGGAGGGGACCAAGGACACTTCCTTGTGGTATTCCAGCTTGTGTAGGCTTAAATAGGGAGTATTCTTTCCCATATTTCACACGGAAGATTCAGTTAGAAAATTCGATAAAATTGTGTAAAATCTTCTCGGGAGGAACTGTCGAAGCTTGTGTTTCAAAGCTTCGTGCCAAACCTTGTCAAAGGCTTGCGAAACATCGAGAAATACAGCTGAGCAGACTTGCTTTTGTTCAAACGATTTTTCTATAACATCAGTTATTCGATGTACTTGGTCGATAGTTGAATGCTTACTTCTAAAACCTAACTGGTGATTAGGAATAAGTCGTCTTTCTTCCACAACCGGGCTTAAACGTCTGAGTAATATTCGTTCGAACACTTTAGACATTATCGGAAGCTGTGAAATTGGTCTATAAGACTTTGTGTCTGTTGGGGGTTTACCCGGTTTCGGCACCATTATTATTTCCGCCACTTTCCACTGACTAGGGACATGTTCTAATCTAAACGCGGCGTTAATTAGGTAGATAAGCATAAGAAGCGCTTTCTGAGGTAATTCTTTCAGAACTTCTCCTGTGAATAAATCATAACCATAGAAGTTTCCAGGAAACGCTTGTGCGTCGCGTGATTTAAACGTTTCTTCCAAATGATCTGCGAAGAGATCCGCTTTCTCTTTATCTTCTTTTGCCCACTCGTATTGATTTTTCCGGATTGGGGCCGCATGTGGTTGAAGTTTTCTTAAGCCTTTGGCTGCTTTCCACAGTGAGTAATGGGTATCCTTTTTCCCTGACAAGCCTGTCAAGTAGGTATTTAGGTTTTTATTTTTAAACGACTTAATTTTCGCCTTCAGAATGTTAGACAGTTGGTTGAGGCGAGTTTTATGCTGCGGCGCACGGTTCTGCTGCCATTTCTTACGAGCCTTACGTTTCTCTCTTACTAATTCTCGTATTTCCGGTGGATATCGCAATACATGTTTTATCGTCGTTTTTCTAGCGAGAGGTGTATTGCTCCACGCAGCGCACTGCATTACTTCCATAAATTTATCGAGTTCTATTTCTAAATCGTATGCTGTTCTCAGCGGTACTCTAAGTTCGATATTATCTTGTAGATAATTTCTAAATGCTTGCCAATTCGTACGTTTATTTGTTAACGTAGGTGGAACTTCCTTTTTTACAAGGGTATCGTTTACACATAGTACCATGGGAGAATGATCTGAATTAAGATCAAAGCTTTCTTCAATTCGTAATTAGTTTCGAGAAACACCTTTTATGACAAAGAAATCAACAACGTCAGGTATTTTTGTAACATCCGACGGCCATTAGGTTGGTTTTTCTGTCGAGTAAAAATCACAGTTTAGTTTCATACCAGCTCTGTATGAATTTCTGCCTTTTTGTGAAATTAATCTTGATCTCCAAAAGGGGTGCTTCGCATTAAAGTCTCCACCAATTACGAAATTTGGGCCTAGAGTGTGGAAAATTCGCTCGAGCTCGCTTTGATCAATTATACTACGCGGAGGGCAGTAAATGGACACGACGTTAAATGACTAATGTTTATTTCTAACACGAACCGTATTTAATTGTATAGGATCAGATTCTATACTTATCCCTACTAAATGATCTATATTGTCGCGTATATACAGGGATGAACCGCCTCTTGCCCGTTCGGACGGATGGCAGGCATGGTAACCACAGTACCCTTTTAAGTTTACACACGATTGCTTCGTCAAGTGTGTCTCAGAGATCAGACAAATATCGATATCTTTTTCTCTAATATATAATTCTAGTTCGTCAATTTTTTGTAGCAGACCATTCGCATTCTAATTTAAAATTTTAATTGACATATTCATGTTAAGGTACGCTTGCTGTTAATCTTATTTTCGAGGTCGATTAACCTTTCGAAAATAAGTTTGTTCGTTCTGGTTTGTTCGTCAAGTTTCTCTAAAATAATATTAAATATATTTGTAGCGGGAGTTGATTGTTCTTCGCAGCTTTTTCCACTTGTAGATGCTACTGTTTGGGCGAAGGTTTTTGCTCCGACGTGTGATGATTTCACATTAGCTGATTTCATCTTTTGCGTTATTGAAGACGCAGGTTGAGTCTGCCCTTTTATTTCAGCAGTATTCGATCGAGTCACAGTTGGTTTCGGCACGCTTTTTAGGACTACGTCCTTTGTTGCCGATTTTGGTGGTTGACGGAGTTTCGATTTGATTTCATCTCGTCTTTTCTGAAGCTCTTTTGCCACGCAGCCACGATAGTTAGCCGGATGATTTCCTTTACAGTTAATACAAGTAGCTCGTGAAGTCTTACTTTCGTTACAATCCATCGACAGATGTCCGCCGGCGCATTTGACACATCGCGGATCTTTCTGACAATACTTTTGAATTCGTATTTTTGCGCAAGGCTTCTATTTTAACACTCACATCTAGAATTGTTTTTAATCCATAAATTTTGTCTATGCTTTCACATTTGTCGAAGCTTAGCATGAAAAGGGGTAAACCGACACGTGCCACAGTTTCGGATCCATTTGTCAGTTGTTTCCTTCTGGATAATAGATTAGCAGCGTCTACTATTTTTAGGCCTTTATGTTTCAAGTTCTCAATAATATCTTCTTTTGGACAAGACGCATGGAGTCCTCTAGCTATGACACGAATAGGTCGGTCGGACTTATTTTCATACGTGTACCACTGGATTTTTTGCGCATTCAGTTTTTGGGAGAGTAATCTATAGCTGTCAGAGTCCTTGACATTTATCTTCCATGCATTGTTGCTGAGCACTGTTACTTTATACTCAGATTGGATTGTTGACTTTAGAATAGAGTGTAACTTATTGTACACTGGTATTCCGAGTACGTTAATTGGCGGGGTGCCCGTTCTTTTGGTAACTTAGTTTCGTTGTTACCAGTAAGACGTACATTTTCTGTCTTTTTTTATTACCTCCGGCGAGGAACCGGCCTTTCGTTTGTGGCCTGGTCGCCTTTCTGTCATCCAGTTGGTTTCACGAGCGAGTTCTTCTTCATCCGTATAATACTCAACTTTTTTTGATTCGTTCGAGCTGGGTTTTTTTTTTTTTTTGATTTTCAATTATATCTGCCCTTAATTGACTAAGTTCATTTCTTAGTTCTTTACAGAGATCTGCCATATCAGCGAAACTAGTCCTTAATTCCGCATTTTCCTTTTCGAGACTTTCGAACCTCGCTAGAGCCTGTTCTTCGTGTGTAGAAGAATGTAAATTCGTTGATGTTTTAGTTACTTGCGTTTTAGACGCAGTAGTTTTCATTGGCGTTGAAGCGCGCTTGTTTATAATATTAGATCCTGCTGGTGGTGATCTATTTACTCTTGAACATTTTTTAAAAGGGTCCAAATGAAATAATTGGCTCTCCCCAGAATCCGTAGAGCCTGACTCCGAAGAGTGTGGATTTTCCAGTGCGACTGGCATTCCACCTGGGGTACTAATTCCTTTGTTTTTATTCATTGCCTATTTTTTTTTTTTTTTTTGCTTGTCCTAAAACAAACGGTGGCTTTTCGTCGCCTCTTACGACAGGCATGCCTTACCTCGGGTATATTCTTGCCCCTACCCGAAGGGGTAGGTGAACGGTTTAATAGTATTTTTAATTTATGACCAGACAGAAATAATATACATGAAATACAATGCTGCCAAATTAAATACTTAACTTCATAACTCCTCCATAATTATTATATTACGTAATTCTTGAAAGGTTGTCCAAGTCAATGGCTTAGTTAAGACATCTGCTAGTTGTTCGTAAGATTTGACATGTTCCAAATTCACCGTCTTCTCAATACGTTGTTGAACAAACTTTCCTGAAATTTCAATGTGTTTCTTGCCCTTAGTGTTTTTTCCTTCGTGTGTAGCACGATATTCTGCTATAGCAGATGATGTTGCAACAAGACGTTGTTTTTGCGCATACCAGACGGTTGGACCTTTTCTGATAATAAGAACTCCACTTGTTGAGTGATGAATAGCAGTATTTCCTCCATAATCAGAATCAGTATATGCGACCAACTTTTCGTCTCGATTAAACAATGTACCATAGTTAATTGTTCCTTTCAAATACTGAAATATACGTTTTACCATTTACCAGTGACTTGTCATAGGTTTGTTGCAATACCGACTCAGATAACTAACGGCAAAACTTATGGCAGGGCGAGATATTCTTGACAAATAAAGCAGACATCCTATGGCTTCACTATAGGGTATTAATTTTTTCAGCAACTTATCATTAACGAGGTTTTCTTCATTAGTCATCATACCAGGTTCCATTGGAGTTGAAACAGAATTAACAAGATTGTACTTGAATCGTAGCAAAATTTTCTCTGTGTTCTTTGATTGATTGACAAAAATTCCGCCCTCACTATCTTGTACCCGCAAACTCAAGTATGATAATCGACCTTCAGGAGCAGCATCAAATGTTACTCCAAATTAGTTTGCTGTTTAATCTTTTCATAATATATTTCTTCATATTTTTTTCCAACAATCAATCCATCGTCAACAAATAATGCAAGTATTATGCTTCTGCTCCGATCTTAATAAACACACAGGACATCATTGATATTTTCAAGTCCAAGTGCTTTTTAAAACTCATTCCAGTTTTTATGAGCTTGTTTCAAGCCATATAAGGTCTTTGGTAACTTACAAATGTTCCGGCTGATTCATGAATAAATCCCCTTTTAAGTCTCCTTATAAAAAGGCAGTCTTGGCGTCAAAAGTCATTAATTTCCTGTTATTAGATGCAGCGTAACTGAGATCGAGACGAACTGATACATAGAGAACAACTGGACTAATGTATCAGTGTAATCTATTCCTTCCTTTTGTTTAAAGCCTCTAGCTACAAGTCTAGTTTTGTATCGACCATCAAGTTTCTGACGCAATATCCAACGACATCTCAACGGCTCAATGTTGTCTGGTGCCTCGACTAAATTCCCAGTATTCATTTTCGTAAGAAGTTTAAACTTTTCGGTCATGGCTTCTCTCCATTTTTAATTATTCAATACTTCACACACACCGATATATCACAGCAACATGTGTTTCATAGGCTTCCGTAAATTAACTGTTGTATCTTGCTATTAGTTGTATCTGTCAGTGATGGCTCGTCATCTAGATGTTGATTTGCTCTACTTTCTTGTTCAAGACTTTCATAATGCGTTTCAAAATCGGATTCATTTAATTCTTTTTCTCAATTGTCATATCTGGTATCCAAAGCTGTTTCGATATTTGTTGAGTTGCTGTAAGTCTTTTCGTCAAAAATTAAATTCGGAGCTTGTGACATCTTCTTCAACAGGTAAGTAAACTCTATAACATGAAGAGTCTAAGTCATACCCAACAAACGCAGCTTTCTTGTTTCAAACGGCTTTACAGTTTAAAATACGATAAAAAAAACACAACAACGTTTAATTTAACACACAAAACTTCTTTATTTTTCTACTGAACAATAAAAACTAAGTTCTCTTCAGGATGACGCCTATCCACTACTGCCCTCTTCTCGAACTTCCTTCAGTTGTTCGGTGTTACCTTTCAGAGGATCCTTCTCGTCTTCTTCGTCGCACATAGATGGCGTGACTGTATGCTTATACTTGGATTTCTTTTCAGTTTTCAATCGTTTGTGGTCATGTATTAAAACAAAGCAATCTGAACCAAATGTTCTTAATTTAGTGATGTCAATTTTAGCAGGATTATTGCCTTTTCATGAACTAGTTCCAGTCTGGTTTATAGTGAACAAATCAAACATTATGATTTTACGCATAGATTTTCATTTAGCTCACGAGCATGTATAGCTGACCTGGATGACTCTACAACAGATCGCATCTGTCTCTTAATTCTCCCATTTTGCTGATGTGTATAAGCATTAGATTTTGTGTGAAATATGCCAAGCTCGTTTAATAACCTCCTTGTGTCGGCATTTTTAATTTCTGTTCCATGGTCATTTGACTTTTCTATCGAATTGATTTTTTACCATTTTCATATACATTTTTAATTTTTGAGGTGCTTCATCATGCCATGTGAGTTTTCAGAAACTGTTTCCAGATGTGACTTGACAATGTACATGACGATTTTGAGACTGGTGGACGTGTTGACTTGTGAAAAACTTATTGCTATAACCTTACACAATTTCACCCCACTTCTCTTCATTTTTCCGCAAACCAAATCAAGATTCCCAATTCCAAGGCACCGGCCTGCTTTTCCGTAAGGCAAGGCTCACAAACTCATCAGCATCATCTATTTACGCTTACGGTTGAGTGTGAACCCGATTCTTCTAATAGGAGACTTTAATTCCTGGAGTCCACTATTTTCCTCTTCTGAAAATAGCCGCGGCAAAACTATCAACAGATTCCTCAACTCTACACACTTAGTAATTCTGAACACACATTGACTTATATTTTATCTTGGCCGATTTTCCCCTTACGCCTCTTGCACAACCCGGCCTTTCCAAAATCAGTGCCTACAGGCCCATATCACCAAATTAATACTTGGAAAAAATTTAACGAATAATAATACGAAGGCGTCCACCATTTGACTCCCTCCTACATATCGATACTTTTATTGCTAACGCGTTTTCAAACCATATTTCAATGGACTTCGAAAGGCATTTGACCGAATCGGAATTCAGGTTATATTAAACAATTTGTCTCGGTTGAAAGGAAGTCGGAAATATTTAATTACATCAAATCTTTTGTTTTTTTTTTTTAATTCATTTTTATTTATCAATTCATTAAATACTTACATACTAGACAAAAATGCTTAATACTAGTTGGACGAACAATGATTCTATTTGAACTTAATGGATCTTGGCGGGCTCTCTAAGCTAAAATTAATCTTATTCTGTCTTTATTATGTCTTTTGACTTAACCTAACAATGCTTTTTTATATAAAGGAAAATAAATTTATATGTACAACTAATATTAAGAAAAATTGAAAAAACTTTATATCTGAACATCAAATCTTTTGTAACTAGTCGAATATTCCGTATAAAACTGGGAAACTCCTCAGTTAAAAACTTTATAACGGCACTAAGCACCAGCATGGCAAATCCACCGGTGTTGATAAAATCCGGCCAGAAATACTTAAGTCAATGGGTAAAGAGGGAGTTTTATGGCTCTCTCGTATCATTAAAGTGGCCTAGAAACGTGTCGAGACACTTGGCGATTGGCAAATTGGGGTGATTGTCATTCTTTTTAAGAAGGGGGGCAAAAAAGTTTGCTCCAAACAACGGGGGAGTAGTGTATTGGCAATACTACGGTAGAGCGTGGGAGCATAAGAGGTACTCTACGATAAGTAGAGTCTTTTGAGTCTCCCCGGGAAAGTCTACGCTAAGGTAAATACCGTTCTCTAATTTGTCAATTGGCTTTAGAAAACGATATAAAAAATGGTTGTAATGGAATGTAATTGGCAAGTAAGGTAGAAGTTTTGCATCTATATCATACTTCATTTCTGATCTAGAACAGAGATGATGGAGGAGGAGATATTCCTCTTTCCAGTGGAAAACCCCCAGTCAACCAACCACAATGGTGTTAGCAGAAATGAAGTATGATAGAGATACCCAACTTCACAGCTGATTGACCCCTAGTCCTTCGACGAATTTGACGTATAATCATTCACGAAATAATACGCTGAAATCGAACATAGACAAAAACAAAATGGCGGAACCGACCATAATAAGAACAATACAAAATTTACAAAATCAATAAGAATTGATGAACTAGAGTCGGCGTCGAGGAGAACTTGGCAGAAACAGTCAGCCAAGAAATGAATAACTCGCACATTTTTTCTTTTGTCCAAAATAGGTTTTTTTTTAACTTAAATGCCTCTTTTATCGTGAATATTTTATTTTTTTTTTTTAATTTGTGTATATAATGGATATTTTTTAAAGACTTATTATCTCCTTTATATTTCATGATTTCTAGACGATTTTTGTAATACAGAAACTAACGTTTCTATCGCATCTTAGGTTGTCGTCTACCGGATTTTATTCTCTCTCAGCGGCAGCACTAATTTATATGTTGGATTGTTTTGATTGTATCAGAATATGACAGCACAGTAATTGGATTGATATATGGTCATATTTTTCTTATGAAGCGAATGGAACATAATCTTCCGCTTAAACATTATCCCTAGGTAGTAGCAGTTTATTTCGGGTAAAATTGTTTGTACGACATGTTAAGTTGTCACGCATTTTACAGAGATTAGATATATTAAGAACATCTTTCTTCTGAAACAGTATTTGGTGTATTATTGAAAGAAGTAATATGTTAAGATAACTACTTTTAAGGGAAAAACGAAAAAAAACCTTCTATGTAAAAAAAAGTGTAAGCAAATGATATAAATGTAATTAAATAAGAAAATAAATAATAAATAAATAAATGAATGCATAAATAAATAAAATACATAAAAAAAATAATATATGTTATGTTATATATGTATATATATATATGTAATGTTTTATTTAACCATGAAGTTTAATCCAATATAAGAGTTATAATAAAGGTAAGGGAATGTTTAACTGATGAAATAATTACTAAATTCGGCTCTCTGCGGCTACGACTCTTGGTGATTGTCGGCTCTTGGTTGACGACTGCAACACAACAACTGCTACACAACGACTGCCAGAACACAATCTATAGCAACCGAGCTAATATTAGTGCTGCCAAATACGACGTAGCTCGCCTCCTTACATTCGGTCATCCTGCTCACTGTCATCTGTCCCCGATGACAACAGTCCCTGATTCATTCCGCGTAATTCCACAGCTTATTGTCGGCGCTTGTTAACGTAAGATTCGACTTGTGTGGCTTTTTTAACCTCGTATCGACCATTCATTTTAATTTTAATTACCTCGTACCAACATGCCAATTTCTTGCCTGCAACGAATTGAGTTCGCCTAAAGGCGACCAGGCTCCCCATTTTATAAACGTATTCGGCTTTATGCTTTTTTATCGAAGTTGGATTTGTACGTTTCTTGAGCTTTCTGTATCTGCATTCTGGCTTCATTACGTATTTCTTGCCTTTCTCTATCAAAAGTTACTCCTTGGCACTCCAGTTGTAGTCCAAACGTGTTGAATCACTCTCTGCTTAACATATTCTTCAAAAGCATTAGACGTAAAAGCAGCTGATTTATCACTCACTATTCTATTTAGAAGGCAGGCCAAATACAGTCGACCATTCTTCAAGCTTTTTTATGACTTCCTCGACGCCTGTTGACTTTGTTGCATACAATTAAACGAACTTTGAGAACCCGCACACCATCGCCAACACAAACTTGTATTGTTTCGCTGTTGAATCCATCGGGCCTAAATGATCCAGGTGGAGAGATATCCCTTTTGCTTGCCAACTTTTTTGTTGCTCATGATGCACCTTATGCAAGTGGAAACGACTTGCGCAACCTTACGCTCAAGGTGTGGAATGAAGAATTGCTGCTGTAAGCTGTGCATTGTTTTGGAGACTTCAAAGTGACCACATGTGTGTGCTTCTGTTATTATTTCACGTTCCATTGATTTTGGTAAGGGGTGATTTTTTAGCTATTATCTTTTTGGCAACACTGGTTTAAACAGCTGGGGCACTTTTCGTGTTTTGTTTCACTGTCAAACATCTTCAGTTTGGTCTATAATTTAACCATGAATCGTCTTACAAACGAACAACGCTTCTAAATTATATAATTTTTATTATCTCTGTTAGGAAAGTTCATCGCGCGCTTCTTCCATTTTATGGTCAGTTTAATCGAAGCTCATTTTTGGTTCAATGGGTACGTAAATAAGCATTGCAAGAGCTGCCAATGCATCCAGAAAAGTCACAGTTTGGTGCGGTTTTTGGGCTGGTGGCATCATTGGACCGTACTTCTTCAAAGATGATGCGAATCGTAACGTTACTATGAATGGTGAACGCTACCGTAAGATGATATCCAACTTTTTTTTTTCCCAAAATGCAAGAGCTTGACTTGCATGATATGTGGTTTCAACAAGACGGTGCCACATGTCACACAGCACGCGCAACTATGGACTTATTGAGAGGCGAGTTCGGTGAGCATTTTATTTCACGTTCGGGACTGGTCAATTGGCCGCATAGATCGTGCGATTTGACGCCTTTAGACTATTTTTTGTGGGGCTATGTTAAAGCTTATGTCTATACAGACAAGCCCGCTTCAATTGACGCATTGGAAGACAACATTGAAGCATTTATTCGTGCGATACCGGCCGAAATGTTGGAAAGAGTATGCTAAAATTCTATCGTACTATCGATTCAAATAATGATTTCATGCATTTTTCTGAATTTGATGTCTTTTTTTTTTGAAAAACCTTCCTGTAGCTTTTAAAAAATCATTCTTTATATATATGTAAGGAGGCTAGCTACGTCGTATTTCGCAGCATTAATACTAGCCCGTTTGCTATATTTTGTGTTCTGGCAGTCGTTGTGTAGTAGTTGTTGCGTTGCAGTCGTCGCGATACAACCACCAAGAATCGTAGCCGTATTTCATCAGTTAAACATTCTCTTATCTTTTATTATAACTCTTATATTGGGTTAAACTTCATTGTTAAATAAAACATATATACATTTGGGGGCTCAACCAGTCCATAATTCAATCGTGCTGTATAATGTGAAATTAAATGATCCGTTAACTTGCGTGTTAAAATTAAACTCTAATTTTAAATGTGCCTTGAGTGTAGATGTGCCGAGCAGTGCACAAGAATATGAGCGAATCGCATACACCGAAACGATCTGTAAGAGCCGTGCCAGCAGTGAAACAAAGACAAACATATAACACACGTGCAAAAGTGACAACCCAAAAGAAGAACATGTCTGTAGATGAGAGTAGAAAAAGCTGAGTTAACATCAATACTACAAGGCATTCCAAATAACTTAAACATTATAAATTGTAAAGACGACGGAGTCGACGGTTACTGCTAACATGAGGAGGATGGAAGAAAGAGTGACACAGAACTGTAAAACGCTAGATGAAATAGTAAAGCTTTTAGGTTTACAGTGTCAGGCCGAAAAAAATAACACGAGTGAAATTAAAATAACCCCTGAAAACTTTGCAAAAATTGTGCCGGACTTTGATGGACAAAATATACCTGTGGAGCGTAGGTTTATGAATTTTGAGCAGAATGCCGATGCTTACGAGCTGAATGAAAAGCAGCGATATGTGCAGGCTCGCGGTAAGATGATAAAAGCTGCCGCGTTATTTCTGAATTCAGTTTTTGTGGGCTCATACGCTGACTTAAAAAAAGTGTTGACAGATGAATTCAAACGTACATATACCAGTGCCGATATTCACAAGGAACTTCGCGAAAAAAAGAAGAAAGAGGACGAATCGTTCCACGAATATGTGTTGCGTATGCGGGAAATAGCGGTGCTCAGTTTTGATGATGGATCGGTTATTCGATACATTGTGGATGGTTTAAATATGAAAAACGAATACAAATATAACATGTACATTAGTAAGTCCTTCAGTGAAAAATAACGCATTGCTTTAATTGCGGGTCAAGAGAGCATTTAAGAAAAGACTGTCGTGCTGAAACCAAGTGTTTTAAATGTGGTGGAAATGGCCACATGTCGAAAAATTGCATACAAGCCGAAGAAGCGTGAAAGTGGTCCAAGATAGTAGTCGTTTCAAGACAATTGTGCTGAATAGTTTAGAAGTAGAGTGCTTAGTCGACACGGGTGCCGATGTGTCAATCATCAAAGAATGCGTCTATCAAAGACTTGGCGATATCGAACTGAAAAAGTCGACATGCGTCTTGCGAGGCCTAGGTAGTGCAAAAACAATACCGACTGGAGAATTTAGCGCTGCAGTACTGGTAGATGGTGTCCACGTACAGCAAAAATTTATAGTGGTGGCTGATGATAAAGTTGGATACAACGGTTTGCTTGGCTACGATTTCGTGTCAAAGTTTTGCGTAGTTCTGGATGATTGTGGATTCCATTTCTCTCGGAAATCGGCGCGAGTCGCCTAAAGAGCTATGTATTTATAATGCTGTTGAAACCGAGACTGAAATACGCACTTCTCTACAGTTCGAGCCGTTAATTCGTTCGTTACCAACCGAAACCGATTCCTGTGAAAAGTCCAGTAGAGCTAAAAATTGTGCCAAATGAGAAGATGATGCCGTTCAAACATCAACCAAGCCGATATTCCCTTGTCGAGTGTGCAGCAATAAGGAAACAAGTCGATAAATGGCTCCAATAGGATCTGCATAGACTTTCGTCAATTAAACGCTATGGTGCTGAAGGACTGTCTCACCGTACCGTTGATCGATGACGTACTCGAAAAATTACAAGCAGCTAAATTTGTTGTCGTTATATATATATATAGTTCAACAAGACCCCGTTCGGATTCACCAACTCCCCAGCCGCTTTCATAAGATTTATAAACTGCGTGTTTCAAGATCTTGTTGCTGAAGACGTAATGCAAATTTACATGGACGACATCATAATCTATGCCGAGACAGTAGGTGAATGCATCCAAAAGCTAAAGCGAGTCCTTGCTGTAGCTGAACGTTTCTGTTTGGTCATTAAATGGAAAAAATGTCGTTTTCTAAACAGCAAAATGGATTGTCTCGGTCATACGGTTGAGAATGCTGTTCAAGCATTACAATTCCTGGTTATTGAAGAAAGATGTTGTCAAAGCAGGGCTTCGGTGCAAAATTATTTCAGAGGTTCGAAAAAGAGCTCCATCCAATATCTTACTGGAGTAAGAAAACTACTTCCACTGATTCCAAGCGTCACCGTTATACTTTGGAAGTCAAGGCTGCTTACATGGCCATTGAGAAATTTAGATACTACATGCTGGGCATTCAATTCACTTTAGTCACAGATTGCGCTGCGTTTACACAAACTGTTTGAAAGAAAGGCACATCTTTCTATACATCTTTCGCGAAGTAGCCCAGTGGATTTTAGGCTTTCAAGACTATACATTTGTGGTTGAACATCGCAGTCCAGAGCGTATGAAGCTCGTTGACTGTTTAAGTCGGTTTCCAAGCGTCCTTGATCTCCTTGTTGTAAAGGGTGATTTTTTAAAAGCTATAGGAATCAGTCAACACTTTTTTTAAGTCAGCGTATGAGCCCACAAAAACTGAATTCAGAAATAACGCGGCAGCTTTTATCATCTTACCGCGAGCCTGCACATATCGCTGCTTTTCATTCAGCTCGTAAGCATCGGCATTCTGCTCAAAATTCATAAACCTACGCTCCACAGGTATATTTTGTCCATCAAAGTCCGGCACAATTTTTGCAAAGTTTTCAGGGGTTATTTTAATTTCACTCGTGTTATTTTTTTTGGCCTGACACTGTAAACTTAAAAGCTTTACTATTTCATCTAGCGTTTTACAGTTCTGTGTCACTCTTTCTTCCATCCTCGTCATGTTAGCAGTAACCGTCGACTCCGTCGTCTTTACAATTTATAATGTTTAAGTTATTTGGAATGCCTTGTAGTATTGATGTTAACTCAGCTTTTTCTACTCTCATCTACAGACATGTTCTTCTTTTGGGTTGTCACTTTTGCACGTGTGTTATATGTTTGTCTTTGTTTCACTGCTGGCACGGCTCTTACAGATCGTTTCGGTGTATGCGATTCGCTCATATTCTTGTGCACTGCTTGGCACATCTACACTCAAGGCACATTTAAAACTAGAGTTTAATTTTAACACGCAAGTTAACGGATCATGTAATTTCACATTATACAGCACGATTGAATTATGGACTGGTTGAGCCCCCAAATGTAATGTTTTATTTAACAATGAAGTTTAATCCAATATAAGAGTTATAATAAAAGATAAGAGAATGTTTAACTGATGAAATACGGCTACGACTCTTGGTGATTGTATCGCGACGACTGCAACGCAACAACTACTACACAACGACTGCCAGAACACAAAATATAGCAAAGGGCTAGTATTAATGCTGCGAAATACGACGTAGCTAGCCTCCTTACATATATATAAAGAATGATTTTTTAAAAGCTATAGGAAGGTTTTTCAAAAAAAAAAAGACATAAAATTCAGAAAAATGCATGAAATCATTATTTGAATCGATAGTACGGTCCATATAATTTAATGTTTGAAGCCTAATTTAAGCATACTCTTTCCAACATTTCGGCCGGTATCGCACGAATAAATGCTTCAATGTTGTCTTCCAATGCGTCAATTGAAGCGGGCTTGTCTGTATAGACATGAGCTTTAACATAGCCCCACAGAAAATAGTCTAAAGGCGTTAAATCGCACGATCTAGGCAGCCAATTGACCAGTCCCGAACGTGAAATAAAATGTTCACCGAACTCGCCTCTCAATAAGTCCATTGCTGCGCGTGCTGTGTGGCATGTGGCACCGTCTTGTTGAAACCACATGTCATGCAAGTCAAGCTCTTGCATTTTGGGCAAAAAAAAGTTGGATACCATCTCACAGTAGCGCTCACCATTCATAGTTACGTTACGATTCGCATCATCTTTGAAGAAGTACGGTCCAATGATGCCACCAGCCCAAAAACCGCACCAAACTGTGACTTTTTCTGGATGCATTGGTAGCTCTTGCAATGCTTCTGGCTGATATTCACTTTGATAATAAAATTCAATAATTTGCAAGCGTTGTTCGTTTGTAAGACGATTCATAGTTAAATTATAGACCAAACTGAAGATGTTTGACAGTGAAACAAAACACGAAACGTGCGTCAGCTGTTTAAACCAGTGTTGCCAAAAAGATAATAGCCAAAAAATCACCCTTTATATATATATACATATATATATATATATATTTTCTCGAATTGTCAAGCCGTTGCAAAACCTTTTAAAAAGAAATTTTTTTTGACGACCAATGCCGTGCCGCATTTATGGAATTGTTATCTAGACTGGTCGAAGCTCCAACTTCATTGTGACGCCAGTTCGATTGGCTTTGGAGCCGTTCTTCTACAAAGACAGGACGATGAGAATCGTCATCCGATATCGTACTTCTCAAAAACAACTTCGGCTGCCAAGTCCAGGTATCACAGTTTTGAGCATGAGACGCTCAAAACTGTATGTTATGCTCTGAGACGCTTCCGGGTTTACTTGGAGGGGATACCCTTAAAAATTGTAACTGATTGTAGCTCGCTTGCGATGACACTAGGGAAGAAACATTTTAATCTTCGAATAGCTCGCTGGGCCTTAGAGCTCGAAAACTACAACTGCAGGATTCAGCATCGTAGTGGCGTTTCCGTGGGACACGTGGATACTCTCTACCGAACCCAAGTTGCTTCAATATAGGAAGCAGACGACGTTGATTTTCAGATCCAGGTTGCTGAGAATCGTGATGAGGTCATCAAGAGCTTGCGTAATCGTGGTTAGGCAATTATTGGTTTTGAGCTGCTGATGGGCTAGTTTTTAAGGTCAGAAGGAATGGACGGACGGCTTTATATGTCATTCGGGTAATCCACGAAAACTAGTAAATCAGGCGGTTGACAAGTGTTATGATAAAATCGTTTCTGTTTATTGGTTTCCTCATATGAGACCAAGGATTGAAAGGTTTATCCGAAATTGTCTAAGTATGCCGCTCCCGCCCGTGTTAACGAGATTAACTTGGTCAATATACCGAAAAAGACGTTGCCGTTTGATACCTTACACCTGCACCATTGGTATGCTGTTATTTGGTGTTGAGCTGTGGGGGGAAGTCGTTGACGCATCCACGGAACATTTGGTTGGGCTCAGATGATCCTCGCGACCTCTTACGCATTAGGGCAAACGCTTCTGTAGATATCGACGATTCCCAGGATTATAATCTGAGTTATTTCCTTAGGCAAGGCCTAAGGACATCGACACTACTGCCGGGACAAATAAGAAAATGGTGCCGAAATTCCGTGGACCTGATGTCGTACGTAAAGTCCTAGGAAATGACAGATACTGACAGAATGTGGCGGTTTTAACCTAAAGAGGTGGCTGTATGTATCGGGAGCCGGAGCAAAACTCAGACCCCATGTGCCGAATAGCTTCAGCTGATTTTTTGTATGTCATTGTTCGGGTGAGCGTCCTCTGTGTCTCACTTCGTCAACTGAACTGGACGATCGGGGATCGCAGACAACTTCGGGATGATCCTCGAAATAGTGAATTGTAACCAACTTGGGGGATCCTCAATCGTACAGTCCCCTATCTTACATAGACGCTGAAGCTGTTCGGACAAATTTAAGGAAAACCAACGATGTAATCTTTTTTTTTTTTTGTTTTAAATAAAGTTTGAAGATTAAAAGTATGTTAGAGATGCAACTTCTACATCTCTTTCCCTTTAACATTTTTGAGAACCATTTTTTATATCGTTTTCTAAAACCAAATTGACCAATCAGAGAACGGCATTTACGTTATTTCGTGAATAACTGTCAAAAAGCCTCTGGTATTCCTCGACTGCCTAAGGCCCAATCAGCTGTGAAGTTGGGCATCTCTATAATACTTCATTTCGGGTTAGAAGTATAGACACATTGCGTTGTTCTATACTCCCAACAAGTATTCGTGAAAATCATATCACTTACTTACTTACTTAAGGTGGCGCTACAGTCCGGGGTGGACCTGGGCCTCAACCAACAAGCGTCTCCAGCCAGCTCGATCTTGGTTGGTTGAGGTCCCTTTCCACTTGCGTGCGCCACCTGAGT
This sequence comes from Eristalis tenax, assembly GCA_905231855.2. Lineage (NCBI taxonomy): Eukaryota > Metazoa > Arthropoda > Insecta > Diptera > Syrphidae > Eristalis > Eristalis tenax. Next base: position 92,511,037 of record HG993124.1, on the reverse strand, counting down.
CGCGGTCTTCCTCTACTGGAATCATATCATACCAGAGATAATTGAGGAAGAGATATTCGCCTCTTCAGTGGAAAACACACAGTACACCACAGATTTTGACATTTGTGCTCTTAAATCACTCATACAACTTTATTTTCACTGTCAGATGATTCTTAGGGTTAAGAAACGTAGAAGTGGTACAGCAGAATCGTCGACATCTGTGGTGGACTGGTGGTTTTCCACTGGAAAGAACATCCACCCTTCCTCCTTTGTATCTGCGGTTTACTTTAATTCTGCATTGACATTTTTTGTAAATTTTTTAGATTGTTTACTCCATGATTTAGTGAATACCATTCCAAAATTGGTAAATAAGTATCAAAGTCTAACAAGTTCGTCGAGTACAAGAGTCATATAGCTATTGATTCGACTACCTTAAATTAAATGTTATAAACGTAAAAGAAATATATATATCGCAAAATAAACGACGATATGACTGTCAATATGGCACATATCAAAGAAGACTTCGAAAATTTGCTAACTACTACCCCGAAAAAAATTCGTTTCCGTGGGGAAACTCACTTACAAACGCGTCTGGAAGAGATTTCCGAGGATATATGCGAAAGGCGAATGCTAAAACCCGAAGAAATTGGCAATGATAAATCAAAGTATGGTAGGGTAATTTTTATTATATGTAAAAATTGATTGTATGTCGCAATAAAATCTTTTTTTTTTTTTTCTATAGGGAGACCGTCTTTTATGGACTTCGTAAAAGTGGAAATGACAAGGGGTTACATTTTAGAACATGATGAAGAACGATATTCCGCTAGAAGACAAAAAATATATTCCTTCATGAAGATTCCTCGGGAAGTCGAAAAATTTATGGGCTATGGGGTCATCCAATGCGCTGACTCATTTTTATACATTCACACTTTTTTACCAATCCGTTTTATTTTGGCCGCTTGGGCGTTGACTTATCGCCCGATTGCTATTTGCTTTGGATTGCGAAGGAGATCCAAGAAGTTTCTTACCCCAGCCGAAATGTGTGATCTTTTGAAGGGTTTCATATGGATTTCATGTACACTTTTAATGCTGTTCGTTGACACGAATCGGGTGTACCATATCATTAAGTCGCAAAGTATTATCAAGCTGTATATCTTCTACAATATGCTTGAGGTTGGTGATCGCCTGCTTTCGGCTTTTGGACAAGATACCATTGATGCACTGTTTTGGACCGCAACAGAGCCAAAAAATGGTAAGCGAGACCATTTTGGGCTTATCCCCCACATTCTTTTTGCACTGATTTATGTTTTGCTGCATAGCGCCTTGATTATGTTCCAAGCAACTACGTTAAACGTAGCAGTTAACTCAAATAACAAGGGGCTCCTCACAATAATGATTTCTAATAATTTTGTTGAGCTTAAAGGCAGTGTGTTTAAAAAGTTTGACAAGAATAACTTATTTCAGTTGACTTGTAGTGATGTACGGGAGAGGTTTCATTTGTCAGTACTTCTGTTTATTGTTGTCATTCAAACCATGAAGGAGTTCAATTGGAGTACACCACAGTTTTATGTTATGTTACCAGATTGCTTTTACGTCTTAATTACAGAGATTTTGATTGATTGGATTAAGCATGCTTTCATAACTAGATTTAATGAGCTACCTGTGGATGTATACCGGGAATACACTATAAGTCTTGCATATGACATGACACAGACTCGACAGAAGCACGCCTTTTCTGATCATTCCGACTTGGTGGCCCGAAGGATGGGTTTCATCCCTTTCCCGCTGGGTGTTGTGCTTATCAAGGCTGTCTATAGCGCCGTTTCGTTTGATAACTTCGCAGCATTTATTATATTTTTTATTGCTTATCTGACTCTGATGGGTTGTCGCATATTAAATACAATCTGCGCTCTCGGTAAAGCCTGTGAATTAATGAAGCAGCACCAAGAAGAAAAAATTAATTCAACTCCAAACTCATTTGTGTCTTATCCTTATCCGGTTGTTGGGCCCTGCATATTAACATCCTTGAATCGTTTAAAAGTTGATATAACTCCTTTGCCGACATTACGAAAGTCTCAAACATCTAAACCGTCGAATATTTCAACACCAAACCAAACCAGTGGCAAGAACAGTACTTCCCTGTTAATGAAAAATAGTATTGAGTTAGGCGCTACGGCGCTTTTTTCCAATAGCGATGTGGACTTAGATGACGTTTGTTTGAATGAAAACGTACTGCACACGTCAACTTCGATGGAAAACGATGAAGTGTTTGACAACGAAAAGGAAGTAACACGAAGTGTTCCTGATCTACAACAGAAAACAAACAATGTTGGAAAAGCAGCAAAGGAGCATCCGCCAAAAAAGGAAATTGTACGAAAGCATAAACGGTCTGATTCTGAACCTTCTATATCTATCCTCGGCGAGGAATCACCTACGTAGGCGAAAATATCACCTGCCTCACACTTTGTAAATTAAGCTGTAACCCATTAGAAGAATTACGTCCATGTTCTGCATTTCGACCGAAATGATAATGGGAGCGAATGTCAATCGAGTTTCTACGTCGGTTATTTGTTACGAATTTGTGAGTACGAGTTGGTAAACTGGTAATTTTGTACAATTAACATAATTCGGGTAGTCAAAGCATTCGGTAAAAAATGGTGTTCTGAAACAATCGTGTATTGTACACTCGAAAATGTAAATCGTTCTTTTGCATTCTATTCACTTTTGCCAAAAATCAAATCATTGAGTTGTGAATTGTAAAATAGCTTTTAAATATTGCCATTAAAGTCAAAAGAAACAGTGAACTGGGTTTTATTTTGAGGAATTCCGCGTTTGACAACGCAATCGGGATTCTGTATGTCCTTTTTGTCATGCAGGAGCGTGTGTGAATCTTTCGGCATCATCCAATACGCAAAGTAAGTAGTTTCCGCGTACAGGTCCGTTCATACAGGTATTCGGGGATTCGGAGCATGCCAATATGGCAACAAGAGCCTATACCCGTGAGCCTATCACAACGTTCTTCACCTTCAACAAATCGGACACTAGGAAATATATAAATTACTGAAATAAGATACTAGAGCCAAAAACCCAACAAGATTGGCGATCGATGATGGATCTGTTTTGTCATCTCTGTTTTGCAGTTGAAGACAAATTATGTTCAACCCAGATCAGTTGAGAAATGTCTACGGGTGGAAAACAAAATGGCTGAAACGGATAGGTTACCCGGACAAATAGGATGTTTTAATCGCTATCTAAATAGAAAGTAAATTACAGTTTAAACGGTATGATAGTAAGTTTTTTCCTTGTGTTTGAATACTTTTGAACAAAAAATGCCTAGGATACCGAATTGCAGATCCAAAATACAAAACTAATGAATATGAATTCACGAAGTGAGTTCACAAATCATTGCTGCGGTGAAAATATGAGCATTTGAATTTTAATTTCAATTGTGTTCATTAATGGTCAATTTCCTTGGCAAATAAAATATAAAATTTACAAAAATGGTAAGCGGCAAGATTTGTTTCGTGGAAAAACGAAATCTACAAAAAAATGTAAGACTGTGTTGTCAGTGAAATTGTTTTGTTAAATTGAATTTGTTGTTTGTTTCTTATATGGCTCACCCAAATATCAACAATAAATCTGAAAGAACCTGGACTGGAACCTCTTTCAGTCACGATCAGCTATTAGAACTGCGTTTCTACGAAGAAAGAGAGCACGAGTTCAGCGACGACGAAGTTGGCGACACGAATTTTCAGCCAGAAGCCGAATTCTTGGAAGGTGATGAAGAGTATCAAGAACCACGTGCAGAAGTGACGCACCCACACTGAAAATGTGCATCAAGAATCGTCAAGAAAGCCATCTGAATATTACGAAGGTGAGAAAGGATTTATTTGGAATAAACAAGAGTGCACCAGGAAGTCTCGAAGTGCAGCCAACAACAGTTCAAACGCAGCACTAAGGTAGTTCTTATGGGCACAGATGTCAAGAAAATGAAAGCATTTATAGGTTAATGTACTGTTCATCTGTATTTAGTACCCCTATTGCCGATGGCGAGTAGAACATTCGCCTGTTTTCGAACTGTTATGCGAATGTAGCAAGTCGAGCTATTACTGTTCACGATGAAAAAATGAAATATGTCAAACGCCAAATGAAGTTTGTTTATTCATTCTCGTCTGAAATGCGTATGCGAGCGCATTAGAAATGTGTTTTAGGTAAAAAATCGAAAAAAATTAAAGAAAAAACAAAAATACGCATTTCATGTGTCCAGGTTTATCTCCATGACTGCTAGAATTTGCGATTGTGTTTCCGTTTGTAGCTGCAATTTGGGCTTTATCTGAGTCTGTTTTTATAATCCAACCCCACCAGAACAAGGACGGAGAGGTATAAATCATATTGAATATTTTGCTAAAAATCTTACTTTATACATGTCTTTTCCATCAAGTGCAGGTGGTCGCAATCATATTAAGTTCAATCGGTGTCCCAGTTGTATCTTTGGTTTTTTTTTTGGTTCGAAACTGACAATTTATTGATTTGCCTCCTAGAATAATTTTCTAAATTAAAATCAATTCATTTCATATCTTACATTTAGTTTTCTGTCACATCAATAATTTTGCGTATTTGTTCTTTAATTGATGATTCTTGTACGCTTCGTCCATCAGTCACCAAATATTTCCGTTAACATGATTCTGGCATAAGTAACATGAAAATTCGCGAACATTCGCCAACCGTAATATGGTGATTTAGCAATTCGCTGAGCTTCTGACATCAGAGTCTAATGCCATCTGCGCGACTCGCATACGGTAATACCAATTTTCAGCATTTGCACTTGTTAAGAATCGCAGGCATGAACAGACATGATCGTCATTATCTTGTCTGTTCATGGAAAATAACCATCATCAGCAGCCTGCGCAAGCAATTCCCGGAAGTATAGCGGTGATTGCGACCGAAATATAAGGGACGATGAAAACCAGACCCCATTTCATAGTGCGCTGGGTAGCGGTGGTTGCGACCGAGATGTCGCGTCGATGAGCGTACGAGACAGGAGCAATGGAAAAATATATTCTTATTATATTCACTTCATTGCAGTCCACGGTCCAGAGCGGACGTATTTCTTTATAGTGCAAAATTAAATATTTTAATATTTGTGCTTTTTTATTTATTTTCATTTTTCTCTGGATATAGGTGTAAAAATCTTAGCATAATATTTGCCACCGACGGAACTGGACACGAAATATTCCGCTGCGTTATGTCGTTGAGTGGAGGTTTTTTTTGTTTGGTCAACTGTCTCTGATTTGATGATTCCGCTACAAAAGAGGAAAGTCTGAAAGAAAATCCACTTGCCCCAATATCAGACATATTCAACAAGTTCATCTCAAACAGCCAGTCTCAATATTCACCTGAACCATACCTTTGTATCGACGAAATGTTGTTGGCATTTAGAGGACGTTGCCAGCAAAGTATGGCAAAGGAGGAGTTGACGAAGTCGACAAGGAGTGTTCAACATATTCTCGTAGCCGCAAAACTCGTCGTTGGACTATCGCAATTTTCCAAAGAACAGTAGATAGGCAAGCGTTAATGCTTTTTTGCACTGTACAGACTGTGATGATGTGTTCAGTCGATTTTAAACCGCGCATACGAAATGTCAAAGGATAAAATTTATGGAGTACAATAAAGTTGCCATTTTTCTAAACAAAAAAAAAAAAAAACATAAGTTTGAAAGACAGTGGCTATAAATCCACAAATACAGAAAAACAATTTTCATTATCTCATAACGCAAACCATTGTGCCGCGCTTTAAGCAATCCTTGAGGCGAACATTTTTTCTTTCGCATTCGCAAAAAAAAAAAAAAATGTCAACAGTTACAAAAAAAGCTTTGGTGGACTGCTCTTGGGAAGTCAGAGTGGAATTTCCTGAAACAGCCTCCACCGCGCAGCTTAGGAGACTACAAATGGAGGAACAAAGGCAAAATAATCCTGATTCTGTAGCGAGCGACGATGAAACTCGTATCACCGCCAGTGCCGTTGCCTTGGATGAAGAAATGCTTCGAATTCGAAAGCGGCTTGAAATAACAAAATTGCGTTACCAGCTTCGGGAGTTGGAAGGGGAAGCGGCGACATCCAGTGCTCGAAGGAACGACTACGGGGATATAGAACACGCTATCATAAAGTTTTCCCGTGACGATTTTGAGGAAATCAGTTAAATATTTTTTGCGGGATCTCGAGGAAATAATGTCTCCGGTTAATGCCGGAGTCTGCGACGTTCACTCACAGGTACTGCCCGAATGTTTTTGCAGTCAACTGCCGCACTGAACTACACTGCACTAAAGACTGAACTCGTCAACGAATTCGACACTGCCGTTTCCTGCCGGGACGTTTATACGATGTTTGGCCAGCGGAAATGGAAGAAGCGGGGGAAGTCGCTGCATTGCTACGTGCTAAGCATGCAGGCGATTGCGAAGCGGGCTGACATAGGTGAGATTTAGGTTATCAACTTTATCATAGATGGGATGGGAAGCGATATCCCCAACATAAATTGCTCATGGCTGCTCGCAAAATTGACGACTTCAAAAAATTAATCAACCGCTATCAGCAGAAGTACCTCAATCCTGTCACCGCGGGTGCTGATGTAAAATCCATCGATGTTATGCTAACAAAACCTGCCGGATCGACCAAGATCAGTGCCGCCAAAAGTGCCGTTCTGTGCTACAACATTCTCAAACGGGACACATCAAGCCGCATTGCCCGTACCAGTTGCGCGAAGGGGGATCGTGTTTCCGATGCTGGAAGATGTGGCATGACCATCGTTCGTGTCCGAATCCAAAAAAAATCCTGACTGAAGTTGCCGCCAGAAATGCCGTTAAGGAAGTTGCTGCCGCTTAAGATGACAACTCAGATGATGATGAAGAAAGGTGGTGCAGTGAATAAGGTGAGTGTTGCTTTTAAAATTGACTTGGCAAAAGTACGGAGCTTATCAAATTGTTTTCCCTCTTTGATACAGGTAGCCCAATTAGTATAATGAAGTCATCAGGTGTGCTGAGTGAACTGCCGATAAATTTGAAACTGCCGAGAACATCATACCGTGGGATAGGCGGTGAACAATTTAATGTATTGAATGAAATATGGTGTCGTGTTAAATTCGAAAATAAAGTAAAAGAAATTAAAATGTTTGTTTTACCTGACGAAGCAATGACCATGCCGGTAATTTTAGGACGAAACTTTTTACGTTCATTCCATATTCATCTAACCAAGGTTAATCTTAAATATAGACTACTTGCTTTAAGTAAAAATAACGAGCTCCGCACGTTGCCAAATGAATTTAGTTTGATTCTGAATAGATATGGGCTTTCAAAAATTGCTAAATTGAAAGCCGATGAAAATATATGTAAGGTAATGAAAACTGCTGTGGATGCTGGGTCAACTGAGGTTGTTTGTGAGTTGTCTGTGCCGGATATATTTAACATTGAACTTGTTTCCACCGGCGTTGAACTAAATATTAATCCTAAATTAAAATGTGTCGAATTAAATAACTTGATCGTAGACTCCTATATTGTTCCGAAGGACGTGGAAGTACGTAGTAGTAGAAAACCATTAGATTTCGAAATGAAAATTCATTTAACTGCAGATGATGTTCCATTTTGCTGCGTTCCTAGACGACTTTCTTATTTTGAACGAACTAAAGTTCAGTCAATAGTGATCGGTTAGAAAAAGACGGAATTATTAGACCAAGTGTTTCACCATATGCTTCCGCAATTGTTCTAGTGAGGAAAAAGAATGGGGAAATTCGAATGAGTGTTAATTATCGCAGCATGAACAAAAAGGCAATACGGGATATTCAGCCTCTTCCGCTCATAGAGGACTGCATAGAATATTTTGGAGGCAAAAAGTATTTTACGTTGTTAGGTTTGAAAAGTGGGTTTCATCAAGTTCGCGTTTCAGAGGAATCTATTCCTCTTACGGCGTTTGTAACGCCGAACGGAATGTGGGAAATTTTTAAATGTAGTTTGGGCTTAAACATTCCCCAGTTGTATTTCAACGATTTGTATATAATTTCCGTGATTTAATTGACTCGGGCAAGATGGTTGTTTATATAGACGATTTATTGATTGCAACTGCCGATCTTGACGAACACTCATCTTTGTTAAGAATTGTACTGCGACGTATTACGCAACGTAACCATAAGCTCAATCTTGCTAAATGCAAATTTTGTTACACGAAAATAGAGTATTTAGGATACGCCGTTTCATCGCTCGGAATTGCCCCGAGTAAATCTCATGTTGCGGCCATTAAAAGATATCCATTGCCGACCAACCAGAAACAATTGCATTCTTGCATCGGTCTATTTTCTTACTTTAGACGATTTGTGCCGTCATTTTCTCGAATTGCTAAGCCACTGCGAAATTTATTAAAATGAGAAGCCAATTTGAACTTTAATGATCGATGAGCGATGCTCTTACCGAGCTTAAATCCAGACTGGTAGAAGCGACCCTATGAAAGAGACGGAGCTGCATTGTGATGCCAGCTCAATTGGCTTCGGAGCTGTCCTTCTTCAAAGGCATGACGATGGGAAATTTCATCCGGTATCCTGCTTTTCGAAAACTACATCTCCCGCCGAATCGAGATATCACAGTTTTGAACTGGAGGCGCTTGCTATCATATATGCCTTGAGATGTTTCCGAGTGTACTTAGAAGGAATACCGTTTAAGATTGTGACGGACTGTAGTTCGCTAACGATGAACTGCCTTAAGTGTCTCGTGTATGCTGCCCCTGTGCGAGCTAGTGAAAGAAATTTGTATAGTATACCTAAAAGACCAGTGCCGTTTGATACGATTCATGTTGAACATTTTGGTCCCTTACCGTCCATAAGTTCGAAAAGAAAGCATATCTTAGTTGTAATAGACGCGTTCACAAAATTTGTCAAGCTGTATCCAACGAAATTCACAAGCACAAAAGAGGTAATTGGTGCTCTAGAGAAGTATTTGCAGTACTATAGTAGACCAAGACGAATAGTAACAGATAGGGGCACATGCTTTACCTCCTTCGAATTCGAGGACTTTCTATTAAAGCGGAACGTATTGCATGTGAAGTTGGCTGTAGCCTCGCCCAGGCCGAAGGGCAAGTATAAGGGGTCAATCGTGTGATTAAAGCTATGTTAGGGAAACTGAGCGAACCCATAAATCATGCCAATTGGTCGTGCAAGTTGTTACAAGCGGAATATGCCATCAATAACTCTGTTCATAGTACTACAAAGAATTCTCCAAGTATGTTGTTATTTGGTGTTTAGCAACGAAGAAACGGAACATTTAGAAGATAAAGTGTCATCTGATACGCGAGATCTTTCTCAGATCCGGGCAAACGCATCGGTAGAAATTAATAGGTCACAGGAGTATAATTCGGATTATTTTCTAAGACACAGTAGAACAGCCCAGCATTATAGTGTTGGAGATTTTGTTGTTATGCGGAATGTTGATAAAACGGTGGGTACAAATAAGAAGTTTCTACCAAAATATCGTGGCCCTTTTGAGGTTTACAAGGTTCTGGGAAATGACAGATATGCCTTGCGAGATATAGAGAATAGGCAGTTGAACCAGTTGCCCTATAACGTTGTGAGCCATCTACCTTTTAATAACCTCAACGTGGCATTCCACTGAACTCCATTTAATTTTAAGAGCACCGCATCCAAGTTCGGAGCCTGGTAGTCAGATATGGGCAGTCGATTTTAAGCCGCGCATACGAAATGTCAAAAGATACAATTTATAGAGTACAATAAAGTTGCCACTTTTTTCTAAAACAAACTAAAGCTTAAAAACCAAATTTTGAAAATACTAGCTGTCAAAATGGTGTCTGGTGTACTTCCACGTTAGGGAAGACCAGACCTTGCCGACAACTCCTAGTACAACATCGCCATTTTTTATTTGTTTGCTTAAATTCCAGAGGGCGCTGCTATACTTAACCTCCTGTGACTGACGTGGTAGTATAAACGACACCATAGAAACGAAAAACTTGTGTTGCACCGTTATTTTTCTTTTTAATGTTGACTCTTGCTTTCTCAGTACCTTTTTTTAGTATGCTCATACGTTTGTTAGTGTTCCGCAAGCGGTCGTAGAGTGCGTATGCGGTTTTGTGTGAAGGAGAGTGTGTACGAGTAAAGAACGTCAGTATTAATGTATGTGTCTGATAAACAACCACCTCAGTAAAATGTTATGTGTTCATAGCGTCTCCTAGGGAAGATATCAGTGAAATTGTTTTGTTAAATTGAATTTGTTGTTTGTTTCTTAGATGTCTCACTTAAATAACAACAAAGGGTCTTATAGATCTAAAAGAACTGCGAATGCAACATTTTTAAGTCACGATCAGCTATTAGAACAGTGGATGGACGAAGAAAGCGAGCACGAGTTCAGTGACGACGAAGTTGGCGATCCGAATTTTCAGTCAGAAGTCGAATTCTTGGAAGGTGATGAAGAGTATCAAGAACTACGTGAAAAAGTGTCGCATGTGCCCACACTGAATATTACGAAGGTGAGAAGGGATTTATTTGGAATAAACAAGAGTGCACTAGGACGTAACGAACTGCAGCCAACAACATTTCTAACATTGAAGGCTTTTTTGAACTTTGGTCAAAGCTTTTTGATTTTTTTGAATCAAAAACTTAATAATTACCGATCACAGTTCAAACACAGCACTAAGTAGAACTTATGGACACAGATGTCACCGAAATTAAAGCATTTATAGGTCTAATGTACTATTGGTCACTTTTCACTCCAACAGATTCTATGTTTAAACAAAATAAGTACGTGAAAGAAGTACACATTTCATGTGTTCAGGTTTATCTGTATTTGCTTCATGACCGCTAGCATTTTCATTTAATTTTCCGTTTGTAGCTGTAATTTCGGCTTTATCTGAGTCTGTTTTTATAATCGAACCACACCAGTACAAGGACGAAGAGGTATAAATCATATTGAACATTTTGCTGAAAATCATACCGTAAACATTTCTTTTCCATCACGTTAAGTACGATCGGCGTCCCAGTGGTCTCTTTTGGTTTTTTCTTTTTTTTGGGTCGAAACTGACGATGTCTTGATTTGCCTCCATTAATTGCACCAGTTTCCCAACTTGAGAAGGAATCATCAAAATCAATTCATTTTATCAATTCATCAACACATTTAGTTTTATGTCATATTATTAATAATTTTGCGTATTTGTTCTTGAGTTGATGATTTTTGTACACTTCGTCACAGTCATCAGTCACCAAACATTTCCGTCCACATGATTCTGGCATAAGTAACATGAAAGTCCGCAAACATTCGCCAACCGTAATATGGTGATTTAGTGATGCCATCTGCACGACTCGCATACGGTATTACCAATTTTCAGCATTTGCATGACTTTTCGTTCGACTCGCCAATTGTAATAGTGATATGAGTGTAATAATGCTCATCTTAGCATAATAATAGACACCGACGGAACTGGATACGATATATTCCGCTGCGCTATGTCGTTGGGTGGCGTTTTTCTTGTTTGGTCAACTGCCTCCGATTTGATGATTCCGCTACAAAGGATTAACGTCTGAAAGATGATCCACTTGCCCCAATATCAGATATATTCAACAAGTTCATCTCAAACAGCCAGTCTCAATATTCCCCTGGATCATACCTTTGTATCGACGAAATGTTGTTGGCATTTAGAGGTCGTTGCAAATTTATTGCTCACATGCCCTAGAAACCAGCAAAGTACGGCAAAGAGGAGTTGACGAAGTCGACAAGATGTGTTCAATATGTTTTCGTAGCCGCAAAACTCTGCGTTGGCCTATGGCAGTTTTCCAAAGAACAGTAGATAGGCAAGCATTAATGCTTTTTGCACTGTACAGACTGTGACGATAAAATGAGAAGATGAACTTTTATTTTGAACTGCGGATTACTCTCAGTAGAGTTTTGGTTAAAGATCTTCCCCTCCACTACCAAGAACTCAATCAATCCTATCAAATAGAAGAAAACTGTGCTATATTTTTCCAACAAAAATAAAAACATTAACCGGATATTGTCGTTGTGATTGTTCGAAGCCAATTTGTCTTCAACAATCTAGGGCACTTAGTGAAAACAGCCAACAATTTATGATTTTGAGGGTACACATCCTTTAATTTGAACCAATGATTGGATCATATTTTGTTTAGTAAGTGTTAAGTTTAATAAATAAATAAGTAAATGAAGAAAGTATTTTTTTTTACATTTTCTACGTGTGTAAGTTTTGCAAAGTTAATTTATGTCATATCAATAAAAGTTGTTTAACTTTATATGTGTCATTAATTTAATAATAAAATAATATTTAAAGTAAACAAAATAAGTACGTGAAACAAAAAATAAAAGTACGCATTTCATGTGTCCTATTTGCTTCATGGATGCTAGAATTTGATTGTGTTTCCGTTTGTAGCTGTAATTTTGGTTTCATCTGAGTTTGTTTTTATAATCGAATCACACCAGTACAAGGACGAAGAGGTATAAATCATATTGAACATTTTGCTGAAAATCTTACCTTAAACATCTCTTTTCCATCAAGTGCAGGTGGTCCCAATCATATTAAGTTCGATCGAGTGGTATCTTTGGTTTTTTTTTTGGTTCGAAACTGCCGATTTATTGATTTGCCTCCTATAATAATTTTCTAAATGAAAATCAATTCAATTCATATTTTACATTTAGTTTTCTGTCCCATCATTAATTATTTTGCGTATTTGTTCTTTAATTGATGATTCTTGTACGCTTCGTCCATCAGTCACCAAATATTTCCGTTCACATGATTCTGGCATAAGTAACATGAAAATTCGCGAACATTCGCCAACCGTAATATAGTAATTTAACAATTCGCTTATCTTCTGACGCTTAGCTTCGAATGCCATCTGCGCGACTCGCATACGGTAATACCAATTTTCAGCATTTGCACTTGTTAAGAATCGCAGTCATGAACAGACATGGTCGTCATTATCCTGTCTGTTCATGGAAAATAACCATCATCAGCAGCCTGCGCGAGCAATTCCCGGAAGTATAGCGGTGATTGCGACCGAAATATAAGGGACGATGAAAACCAGACCCCATTTCATAGTGCGCTGGGTAGCGGTGGTTGCGACCGAGATGTCGCGTCGATGAGCGTACGAGACAGGAGCAATGGAAAAATATATTCTTATTATATTCACTTCATTACAGTCAACGGTCCAGAGCGGACGTATTTCTTTATAGTGCAAAATTAAATATTTTAATATTTGAAGTTCTTTTGTCCGTTGAGTGGAGGTTTTCTTGTTTGGTCAACTGTCTCTGATTTGATGATTCCGCTACAAAAGAGGAAAGTCTGAAAGAAAAGGTATTGGGGCATATCAGACATATTCAACAAGTTCATCTCAAACAGCCAGTCTCAATATTCACCTGAACCATACCTTTGTATCGACGAAATGTTGTTGGCATTTAGAGGACGTTGCCAGCAAAGTATGGCAAAGGAGGAGTTGACGAAGTCGACAAGGAGTGTTCAACATATTCTCGTAGCCGCAAAATTCGTCGTTGGACTATCGCAATTTTCCAAAGAACAGTAGATATGCAAGCGTTAATGCTTTTTTGCACTATACAGACTGTGATGATGTGTTCAGTCGATTTTAAACCGCGCATACGAAATGTCAAAGGATACAATTTATGGAGTACAATAAAGTTGCCATTTTTCTAAAACAAACTAAATTTTGAAAATACTAGCTGTCAAAATGGTGTCTGGTGTACTTCCACGTTAGGCAAGACCAGACCTGGCCGACAACTCCTATTACAATATCGCCATTCTTTATTTGTTTGCTTAAATTCCAGAGGGCGCTGCTATACTTAACCTCCTGCGAATGACGTGGTAGTATGAACGACACCATAGAAACGAAAAACTTGTGTTGCACCGTTCTTTTTCTTTTTAATGCGAGCAATTCCCGGAAGTTGCGGTGGTTGCGACCGAGATGTCGCGTCGATGAGCGTACGAGACAGGAGCAATGGAAAAATATATTCTTATTATATTCACTTCATTACAGTCCACGGTCCAGAGCGGACGTATTTCTTTATAGTGCAAAATTAAATATTTTAATATTTGAAGTTCTTTTGTCCGTTGAGTGGAGGTTTTCTTGTTTGGTCCACTGTCTCTGATTTGATGATTCCGCTACAAAAGAGGAAAGTCTGAAAGAAAATCCACTTGCCCCAATATCAGACATATTCAACAAGTTCATCTCAAACAGCCAATCTCAATATTCACCTGAACCATACCTTTGTATCGACGAAATGTTGTTGGCATTTAGAGGACGTTGCCAGCAAAGTATGGCAAAGGAGGAGTTGACGAAGTCGACAAGGAGTGTTCAACATATTCTCGTAGCCGCAAAACTCGTCGTTGGACTATCGCAATTTTCCAAAGAACAGTAGATAGGCAAGCGTTAATGCTTTTTTGCACTGTACAGACTGTGATGATGTGTTCAGTCGATTTTAAACCGCGCATACGAAATGTCAAAGGATACAATTTATGGAGTACAATAAAGTTGCCATTTTTCTAAAAAAAAAAAAACAATTTTAGAAGACAGTGGCTATAAATCCACAAATACAGAAAAACAATTTTCATTATCTCAACGCAAACCATTGTGCCGCGCGTTAAGCAATCCTTGAGGCGAATATTTTTTCTTTCGCATTCGCAAGAAAAAAAAAAAAAAATGTCAACAGTTACAAAAAAAGCTTTGGTGGACTGCTCTTGGGAAGTCAGAGTGGAATTTCCTGAAACAGCCTCCACCGCGCAGCTTAGGAGACTACAAATGGAGGAACAAAGGCAAAATAATCCTGATTCTGTAGCGAGCGACGATGAAACTCCTATCACCGCCAGTGCCGTTGCCTTGGATGAAGAAATGCTTCGAATTCGAAAGCGGCTTGAAATAACAAAATTGCGTTACCAGCTTCGGGAGTTGGAAGGGGAAGCGGCGACATCCAGTGCTCGAAGGAACGACTACGGGGATATAGAACACGCTATCATGAAGTTTTCCTGTGACGATTTTGAGGAAATCAGTTAAATATTTTTTGCGGGATCTCGAGGAAATAATGTCTCCGGTTAATGCCGGAGTCTGCGACGTTCACTCACAGGTACTGCCCGAATGTTTTTGCAGTCAATTGCCGCCCTGAACTACACTGCACTAAAGACTGAACTCGTCAACGAATTCGACACTGCCGTTTCCTGCCGGGACGTTTATACGATGTTTGGCCAGCGGAAATGGAAGAAGCGGGGGAAGTCGCTGCATTGCTACGTGCTAAGCATGATTGCGAAGCGGGCTGACATAGGTGAGATGGAGGTTATCAACTTTATCATAGATGGGATGGGAAGCGAATCAACCGCTATCAGCAGAAGTACCTCAATCCTGTCACCGCGGGTGCTGATGTAAGATCCATCGATGTTATGCTAACAAAACCTGCCGGATCGACCAAGATCAGTGCCGCCAAAAGTGCCGTTCTGTGCTACAACATTCTCAAACGGGACACATCAAGCCGCATTGCCCGTACCAGTTGCGCGAAGAGGGATCGTGTTTCCGATGCTGGAAGATGTGGCATGACCATCGTTCGTGTCCGAATCGAAAAAAAATCCTGACTGAAGTTGCCGCCAGAAATGCCGTTAAGGAAGTTGCTGCCGCTTAAGATGACAACTCAGATGATGATGAAGAAAATTAAGTTTTTGGTGCAGTGAATAAGGTGAGTGTTGCTTTTAAAATTGACTTGGCAAAAGTACGGAGCTTATCAAATTTTTTTCCCTCTTTGATACAGGTAGCCCAATTAGTATAATGAAGTCATCAGGTGTGCTGAGTGAACTGCCGATAAATTTGAAACTGCCGAGAACATCATACCGTGGGATAGGCGGTGAACAATTTAATGTATTGAATGAAATATGGTGTCGTGTTAAATTCGAAAATAAAGTAAAAGAAATTAAAATGTTTGTTTTACCTGACGAAGCAATGACCATGCCGGTAATTTTAGGACGAAACTTTTTACGTTCATTCCATATTCATCTAACCAAGGTTAATCTTAAATATAGACTACTTGCTTTAAGTAAAAATAACGAGCTCCGCACGTTGCCAAATGAATTTAGTTTGATTCTGAATAGATATGGGCTTTCAAAAATTGCTAAATTGAAAGCCGATGAAAATATATGTAAGGTAATGAAAACTGCTGTGGATGCTGGGTCAACTGAGGTTGTTTGTGAGTTGTCTGTGCCGGATATATTTATCATTGAACTTGTTTCCACCGGCGTTGAACTAAATATTAATCCTAAATTAAAATGTGTCGAATTAAATAACTTGATCGTAGACTCCTATATTGTTCCGAAGGACGTGGAAGTACGTAGTAGTAGAAAACCATTAGATTTCGAAATGAAAATTCATTTAACTGCAGATGATGTTCCATTTTGCTGCGTTCCTAGACGACTTTCTTATTTTGAACGAACTAAAGTTCAGTCAATAGTGATCGGTTAGAAAAAGACGGAATTATTAGACCAAGTGTTTCACCATATGCTTCCGCAATTGTTCTAGTGAGGAAAAAGAATGGGGAAATTCGAATGAGTGTTAATTATCGCAGCATGAACAAAAAGGCAATACGGGATATTCAGCCTCTTCCGCTCATAGAGGACTGCATAGAATATTTTGGAGGCAAAAAGTATTTTACGTTGTTAGGTTTGAAAAGTGGGTTTCATCAAGTTCGCGTTTCAGAGGAATCTATTCCTCTTACGGCGTTTGTAACGCCGAACGGAATGTGGGAAATTTTTAAATGTAGTTTGGGCTTAAACATTCCCCAGTTGTATTTCAACGATTTGTATATAATTTCCATGATTTAATTGACTCGGGCAAGATGGTTGTTTATATAGACGATTTATTGATTGCAACTGCCGATCTTGACGAACACTCATCTTTGTTAAGAATTGTACTGCGACGTATGACGCAACGTAACCATAAGCTGAATCTTGCTAAATGCAAATTTTGTTACACGAAAATAGAGTATTTAGGATACGCCGTTTCATCGCTCGGAATTGCCCCGAGTAAATCTCATGTTGCGGCCATTAAAAGATATCCATTGCCGACCAACCAGAAACAATTGCATTCTTGCATCGGCTATTTTCTTACTTTAGACGATTTGTGCCGTCATTTTCTCGAATTGCTACGCCACTGCGAAATTTATTAAAATGAGATGCCAATTTTAACTTTAATGAACAGAGCCGCGATGGTCTTAACGACCTTAAATCCAGACTGGTAGAAGCGCCAATTCTTGCTATCTACGACCCTATGAAAGAGACGGAGCTGCATTGTGATGTCCTTCTTCAAAGGCATGACGATGGGAAATTTCATCCGGTATCCTGCTTTTCGAAAACTACCTCTCCCGCCGAATCGAGATATCACAGTTTTGAACTGGAGGCGTTTGCTATCATATATGCCTTGAGATGTTTCTGAGTGTACTTAGAAGGAATACCGTTTAAGATTGTGACGGACTGTAGTTCGCTAACGATGAACTGCCTTAAGTGTCTCGTGTATGCTGCCCCTGTGCGAGCTAGTGAAAGAAATTTGTATAGTATACCTAAAAGACCAATGCCGTTTGATACGATTCATGTTGAACATTTTGGTCCATTGCCGTCCATAAGTTCGAAAAGAAAGCATATCTTAGTTGTAATAGACGCGTTCACAAAATTTGTCAAGCTGTATCCAACGAAATCCACAAGCACAAAAGAGGTAATTGGTGCTCTAGAGAAGTATTTGCAGTACTATAGTAGACCAAGACGAATAGTAACAGATAGGGGCACATGCTTTACCTCCTTCGAATTCGAGGACTTTCTATTAAAGCGGAACGTATTGCATGTGAAGTTGGCTGTAGCCTCGCCCAGGCCGAAGGGCAAGTATTAGGGGTCAATCGTGTGATTAAAGCTATGTTAGGGAAACTGAGCGAACCCATAAATCATGCCAATTGGTCGTGCAAGTTGTTACAAGCGGAATATGCCATCAATAACTCTGTTCATAGTACTACAAAGAATTCTCCAAGTATGTTGTTATTTGGTGTTTAGCAACGAAGAAACGGAACATTTAGAAGATACAGTGTCATCTGATACGCGAGATCTTTCTCAGATCCGGCAAACGCATCTGTAGAAATTAATAGGTCACAGGAGTATAATTCGGATTATTTTCTAAGACACAGTGGAACAGCCCAGCATTATAGTGTTGGAGATTTTGTTGTTATGCGGAATGTTGATAAAACGGTGGGAACAAATAAGAAGTTTCTACCAAAATATATCGAATGGCCCAAAATATCGTGGCCCTTATGAGGTTTACAAGGTTCTGGGAAATGACAGATATGCCTTGCGAGATATAGAGAATAGGCAGTTGAACCAGTTACCCTATAACGTTGTGAGCCATCTACCTTTTAATAACCTCAACGTGGTATTCCACTGAACTCCATTTAATTTTAAGAGCACCGCATCCAAGTTCGGAGCCGGGTAGTCAGATGTGGGCAGTCGATTTGAGGCCGCGTATACTAAATGTCAAAAGATACAATTTATAGAGTACAATAAAGTTGCCACTTTTTCTAAAACAAACTAAATTTTGAAATTACTAGCTGTCAAAATGGTGTCTGGTGTACTTCCACGTTAGGGAAGACCAGACCTTGCCGACAACTCCTATTACAATATCGCCATTCTTTATTTGTTTGCTTAAATTCCAGAGGGCGCTGCTATACTTAACCTCCTGCGAATGACGTGGTAGTATGAACGACACCATAGAAACGAAAAACTTGTGTTGCACCGTTCTTTTTCTTTTTAATGCGAGCAATTCCCGGAAGTTGCGGTGGTTGCGACCGAGATGTCGCGTCGATGAGCGTACGAGACAGGAGCAATGGAAAAATATATTCTTATTATATTCACTTCATTACAGTCCACGGTCCAGAGCGGACGTATTTCTTTATAGTGCAAAATTAAATATTTTAATATTTGAAGTTCTTTTGTCCGTTGAGTGGAGGTTTTCTTGTTTGGTCCACTGTCTCTGATTTGATGATTCCGCTACAAAAGAGGAAAGTCTGAAAGAAAATCCACTTGCCCCAATATCAGACATATTCAACAAGTTCATCTCAAACAGCCAATCTCAATATTCACCTGAACCATACCTTTGTATCGACGAAATGTTGTTGGCATTTAGAGGACGTTGCCAGCAAAGTATGGCAAAGGAGGAGTTGACGAAGTCGACAAGGAGTGTTCAACATATTCTCGTAGCCGCAAAACTCGTCGTTGGACTATCGCAATTTTCCAAAGAACAGTAGATAGGCAAGCGTTAATGCTTTTTTGCACTGTACAGACTGTGATGATGTGTTCAGTCGATTTTAAACCGCGCATACGAAATGTCAAAGGATACAATTTATGGAGTACAATAAAGTTGCCATTTTTCTAAAAAAAAAAAAAACATAAGTTTAAAAGACAGATGTGGTTGGCTATAAATCCACGAATACAGAAAAACAATTTTCATTATCTCATAAAGCAAATCATTCCTTGAGGCGAATATTTCTTCTTTCGCATTCGCAAGAAAAAAAAAAAATGTCAACAGTTACAAAAAAAGCTTTGGTGGACTGCCCTTGGGAAGTCAGAGTGGAATTTCCTGAAACAGCCTCCACCGCGCAGCTTAGGAGACTACAAATGGAGGAACAAAGGCAAAATAATCCTGATTCTGTAGCGAGCGACGATGAAACTCCTATCACCGCCAGTGCCGTTGCCTTGGATGAAGAAATGCTTCGAATTCGAAAGCGGCTTGAAATAACAAAATTGCGTTACCAGCTTCGATAGTTGGAAGGGGAAGCGGCGACATCCAGTGCTCGAAGGAACGACTACGGGGATATAGAACACGCTATCATGAAGTTTTCCGGTGACGATTTTGAGGGAATCAGTTAAATATTTTTTGCGGGATCTCGAGG
Organism: Eristalis tenax; assembly: GCA_905231855.2. Taxonomy (NCBI): domain Eukaryota; kingdom Metazoa; phylum Arthropoda; class Insecta; order Diptera; family Syrphidae; genus Eristalis; species Eristalis tenax. The sequence continues at coordinate 92,491,098 of HG993124.1, read as the reverse complement.
AAATAATGTCTCCGGTTAATGCCGGAGTCTGCGACGTTCACTCACAGGTACTGCCCGAATGTTTTTGCAGTCAACTGCCGCACTGAACTACACTGCACTAAAGACTGAACTCGTCAACGAATTCGACACTGCCGTTTCCTGCCGGGACGTTTATACGATGTTTGGCCAGCGGAAATGGAAGAAGCGGGGGAAGTCGCTGCATTGCTACGTGCTAAGCATGCAGGCGATTGCGAAGCGGGCTGACATAGGTGAGATTTAGGTTATCAACTTTATCATAGATGGGATGGGAAGCGATATCCCCAACATAAATTGCTCATGGCTGCTCGCAAAATTGACGACTTCAAAAAATTAATCAACCGCTATCAGCAGAAGTACCTCAATCCTGTCACCGCGGGTGCTGATGTAAAATCCATCGATGTTATGCTAACAAAACCTGCCGGATCGACCAAGATCAGTGCCGCCAAAAGTGCCGTTCTGTGCTACAACATTCTCAAACGGGACACATCAAGCCGCATTGCCCGTACCAGTTGCGCGAAGGGGGATCGTGTTTCCGATGCTGGAAGATGAGGCATGACCATCGTTCGTGTCCGAATCCAAAAAAAATCCTGACTGAAGTTGCCGCCAGAAATGCCGTTAAGGAAGTTGCTGCCGCTTAAGATGACAACTCAGATGATGATGAAGAAAGGTGGTGCAGTGAATAAGGTGAGTGTTGCTTTTAAAATTGACGTGGCAAAAGTACGGAGCTTATCAAATTGTTTTCCCTCTTTGATACAGGTAGCCCAATTAGTATAATGAAGTCATCAGGTGTGCTGAGTGAACTGCCGATAAATTTGAAACTGCCGAGAACATCATACCGTGGGATAGGCGGTGAACAATTTAATGTATTGAATGAAATATGGTGTCGTGTTAAATTCGAAAATAAAGTAAAAGAAATTAAAATGTTTGTTTTACCTGACGAAGCAATGACCATGCCGGTAATTTTAGGACGAAACTTTTTACGTTCATTCCATATTCATCTAACCAAGGTTAATCTTAAATATAGACTACTTGCTTTAAGTAAAAATAACGAGCTCCGCACGTTGCCAAATGAATTTAGTTTGATTCTGAATAGATATGGGCTTTCAAAAATTGCTAAATTGAAAGCCGATGAAAATATATGTAAGGTAATGAAAACTGCTGTGGATGCTGGGTCAACTGAGGTTGTTTGTGAGTTGTCTGTGCCGGATATATTTAACATTGAACTTGTTTCCACCGGCGTTGAACTAAATATTAATCCTAAATTAAAATGTGTCGAATTAAATAACTTGATCGTAGACTCCTATATTGTTCCGAAGGACGTGGAAAACCATAGTAGTAGTAGAAAACCATTAGATTTCGAAATGAAAATTCATTTAACTGCAGATGATGTTCCATTTTGCTGCGTTCCTAGACGACTTTCTTATTTTGAACGAACTAAAGTTCAGTCAATAGTGATCGGTTAGAAAAAGACGGAATTATTAGACCAAGTGTTTCACCATATGCTTCCGCAATTGTTCTAGTGAGGAAAAAGAATGGGGAAATTCGAATGAGTGTTAATTATCGCAGCATGAACAAAAAGGCAATACGGGATATTCAGCCTCTTCCGCTCATAGAGGACTGCATAGAATATTTTGGAGGCAAAAAGTATTTTACGTTGTTAGGTTTGAAAAGTGGGTTTCATCAAGTTCGCGTTTCAGAGGAATCTATTCCTCTTACGGCGTTTGTAACGCCGAACGGAATGTGGGAAATTTTTAAATGTAGTTTGGGCTTAAACATTCCCCAGTTGTATTTCAACGATTTGTATATAATTTCCGTGATTTAATTGACTCGGGCAAGATGGTTGTTTATATAGACGATTTATTGATTGCAACTGCCGATCTTGACGAACACTCATCTTTGTTAAGAATTGTACTGCGACGTATTACGCAACGTAACCATAAGCTCAATCTTGCTAAATGCAAATTTTGTTACACGAAAATAGAGTATTTAGGATACGCCGTTTCATCGCTCGGAATTGCCCCGAGTAAATCTCATGTTGCGGCCATTAAAAGATATCCATTGCCGACCAACCAGAAACAATTGCATTCTTGCATCGGTCTATTTTCTTACTTTAGACGATTTGTGCCGTCATTTTCTCGAATTGCTAAGCCACTGCGAAATTTATTAAAATGAGAAGCCAATTTGAACTTTAATGATCGATGAGCGATGCTCTTACCGAGCTTAAATCCAGACTGGTAGAAGCGACCCTATGAAAGAGACGGAGCTGCATTGTGATGCCAGCTCAATTGGCTTCGGAGCTGTCCTTCTTCAAAGGCATGACGATGGGAAATTTCATCCGGTATCCTGCTTTTCGAAAACTACATCTCCCGCCGAATCGAGATATCACAGTTTTGAACTGGAGGCGCTTGCTATCATATATGCCTTGAGATGTTTCCGAGTGTACTTAGAAGGAATACCGTTTAAGATTGTGACGGACTGTAGTTCGCTAACGATGAACTGCCTTAAGTGTCTCGTGTATGCTGCCCCTGTGCGAGCTAGTGAAAGAAATTTGTATAGTATACCTAAAAGACCAGTGCCGTTTGATACGATTCATGTTGAACATTTTGGTCCCTTACCGTCCATAAGTTCGAAAAGAAAGCATATCTTAGTTGTAATAGACGCGTTCACAAAATTTGTCAAGCTGTATCCAACGAAATTCACAAGCACAAAAGAGGTAATTGGTGCTCTAGAGAAGTATTTGCAGTACTATAGTAGACCAAGACGAATAGTAACAGATAGGGGCACATGCTTTACCTCCTTCGAATTCGAGGACTTTCTATTAAAGCGGAACGTATTGCATGTGAAGTTGGCTGTAGCCTCGCCCAGGCCGAAGGGCAAGTATAAGGGGTCAATCGTGTGATTAAAGCTATGTTAGGGAAACTGAGCGAACCCATAAATCATGCCAATTGGTCGTGCAAGTTGTTACAAGCGGAATATGCCATCAATAACTCTGTTCATAGTACTACAAAGAATTCTCCAAGTATGTTGTTATTTGGTGTTTAGCAACGAAGAAACGGAACATTTAGAAGATAAAGTGTCATCTGATACGCGAGATCTTTCTCAGATCCGGGCAAACGCATCGGTAGAAATTAATAGGTCACAGGAGTATAATTCGGATTATTTTCTAAGACACAGTAGAACAGCCCAGCATTATAGTGTTGGAGATTTTGTTGTTATGCGGAATGTTGATAAAACGGTGGGTACAAATAAGAAGTTTCTACCAAAATATCGTGGCCCTTTTGAGGTTTACAAGGTTCTGGGAAATGACAGATATGCCTTGCGAGATATAGAGAATAGGCAGTTGAACCAGTTGCCCTATAACGTTGTGAGCCATCTACCTTTTAATAACCTCAACGTGGCATTCCACTGAACTCCATTTAATTTTAAGAGCACCGCATCCAAGTTCGGAGCCTGGTAGTCAGATATGGGCAGTCGATTTTAAGCCGCGCATACGAAATGTCAAAAGATACAATTTATAGAGTACAATAAAGTTGCCACTTTTTTCTAAAACAAACTAAAGCTTAAAAACCAAATTTTGAAAATACTAGCTGTCAAAATGGTGTCTGGTGTACTTCCACGTTAGGGAAGACCAGACCTTGCCGACAACTCCTAGTACAACATCGCCATTTTTTATTTGTTTGCTTAAATTCCAGAGGGCGCTGCTATACTTAACCTCCTGTGACTGACGTGGTAGTATAAACGACACCATAGAAACGAAAAACTTGTGTTGCACCGTTATTTTTCTTTTTAATGTTGACTCTTGCTTTCTCAGTACCTTTTTTTAGTATGCTCATACGTTTGTTAGTGTTCCGCAAGCGGTCGTAGAGTGCGTATGCGGTTTTGTGTGAAGGAGAGTGTGTACGAGTAAAGAACGTCAGTATTAATGTATGTGTCTGATAAACAACCACCTCAGTAAAATGTTATGTGTTCATAGCGTCTCCTAGGGAAGATATCAGTGAAATTGTTTTGTTAAATTGAATTTGTTGTTTGTTTCTTAGATGTCTCACTTAAATAACAACAAAGGGTCTTATAGATCTAAAAGAACTGCGAATGCAACATTTTTAAGTCACGATCAGCTATTAGAACAGTGGATGGACGAAGAAAGCGAGCACGAGTTCAGTGACGACGAAGTTGGCGATCCGAATTTTCAGTCAGAAGTCGAATTCTTGGAAGGTGATGAAGAGTATCAAGAACTACGTGAAAAAGTGTCGCATGTGCCCACACTGAATATTACGAAGGTGAGAAGGGATTTATTTGGAATAAACAAGAGTGCACTAGGACGTAACGAACTGCAGCCAACAACATTTCTAACATTGAAGGCTTTTTTGAACTTTGGTCAAAGCTTTTTGATTTTTTTGAATCAAAAACTTAATAATTACCGATCACAGTTCAAACACAGCACTAAGTAGAACTTATGGACACAGATGTCACCGAAATTAAAGCATTTATAGGTCTAATGTACTATTGGTCACTTTTCACTCCAACAGATTCTATGTTTAAACAAAATAAGTACGTGAAAGAAGTACACATTTCATGTGTTCAGGTTTATCTGTATTTGCTTCATGACCGCTAGCATTTTCATTTAATTTTCCGTTTGTAGCTGTAATTTCGGCTTTATCTGAGTCTGTTTTTATAATCGAACCACACCAGTACAAGGACGAAGAGGTATAAATCATATTGAACATTTTGCTGAAAATCATACCGTAAACATTTCTTTTCCATCACGTTAAGTACGATCGGCGTCCCAGTGGTCTCTTTTGGTTTTTTCTTTTTTTTGGGTCGAAACTGACGATGTCTTGATTTGCCTCCATTAATTGCACCAGTTTCCCAACTTGAGAAGGAATCATCAAAATCAATTCATTTTATCAATTCATCAACACATTTAGTTTTATGTCATATTATTAATAATTTTGCGTATTTGTTCTTGAGTTGATGATTTTTGTACACTTCGTCACAGTCATCAGTCACCAAACATTTCCGTCCACATGATTCTGGCATAAGTAACATGAAAGTCCGCAAACATTCGTCAACCGTAATATGGTGATTTAGTGATGCCATCTGCACGACTCGCATACGGTATTACCAATTTTCAGCATTTGCATGACTTTTCGTTCGACTCGCCAATTGTAATAGTGATATGAGTGTAATAATGCTCATCTTAGCATAATAATAGACACCGACGGAACTGGATACGATATATTCCGCTGCGCTATGTCGTTGGGTGGCGTTTTTCTTGTTTGGTCAACTGCCTCCGATTTGATGATTCCGCTACAAAGGATTAACGTCTGAAAGATGATCCACTTGCCCCAATATCAGATATATTCAACAAGTTCATCTCAAACAGCCAGTCTCAATATTCCCCTGGATCATACCTTTGTATCGACGAAATGTTGTTGGCATTTAGAGGTCGTTGCAAATTTATTGCTCACATGCCCTAGAAACCAGCAAAGTACGGCAAAGAGGAGTTGACGAAGTCGACAAGATGTGTTCAATATGTTTTCGTAGCCGCAAAACTCTGCGTTGGCCTATGGCAGTTTTCCAAAGAACAGTAGATAGGCAAGCATTAATGCTTTTTGCACTGTACAGACTGTGACGATAAAATGAGAAGATGAACTTTTATTTTGAACTGCGGATTACTCTCAGTAGAGTTTTGGTTAAAGATCTTCCCCTCCACTACCAAGAACTCAATCAATCCTATCAAATAGAAGAAAACTGTGCTATATTTTTCCAACAAAAATAAAAACATTAACCGGATATTGTCGTTGTGATTGTTCGAAGCCAATTTGTCTTCAACAATCTAGGGCACTTAGTGAAAACAGCCAACAATTTATGATTTTGAGGGTACACATCCTTTAATTTGAACCAATGATTGGATCATATTTTGTTTAGTAAGTGTTAAGTTTAATAAATAAATAAGTAAATGAAGAAAGTATTTTTTTTTACATTTTCTACGTGTGTAAGTTTTGCAAAGTTAATTTATGTCATATCAATAAAAGTTGTTTAACTTTATATGTGTCATTAATTTAATAATAAAATAATATTTAAAGTAAACAAAATAAGTACGTGAAACAAAAAATAAAAGTACGCATTTCATGTGTCCTATTTGCTTCATGGATGCTAGAATTTGATTGTGTTTCCGTTTGTAGCTGTAATTTTGGTTTCATCTGAGTTTGTTTTTATAATCGAATCACACCAGTACAAGGACGAAGAGGTATAAATCATATTGAACATTTTGCTGAAAATCTTACCTTAAACATCTCTTTTCCATCAAGTGCAGGTGGTCCCAATCATATTAAGTTCGATCGAGTGGTATCTTTGGTTTTTTTTTTTGGTTCGAAACTGCCGATTTATTGATTTGCCTCCTATAATAATTTTCTAAATGAAAATCAATTCAATTCATATTTTACATTTAGTTTTCTGTCCCATCATTAATTATTTTGCGTATTTGTTCTTTAATTGATGATTCTTGTACGCTTCGTCCATCAGTCACCAAATATTTCCGTTCACATGATTCTGGCATAAGTAACATGAAAATTCGCGAACATTCGCCAACCGTAATATAGTAATTTAACAATTCGCTTATCTTCTGACGCTTAGCTTCGAATGCCATCTGCGCGACTCGCATACGGTAATACCAATTTTCAGCATTTGCACTTGTTAAGAATCGCAGTCATGAACAGACATGGTCGTCATTATCCTGTCTGTTCATGGAAAATAACCATCATCAGCAGCCTGCGCGAGCAATTCCCGGAAGTATAGCGGTGATTGCGACCGAAATATAAGGGACGATGAAAACCAGACCCCATTTCATAGTGCGCTGGGTAGCGGTGGTTGCGACCGAGATGTCGCGTCGATGAGCGTACGAGACAGGAGCAATGGAAAAATATATTCTTATTATATTCACTTCATTACAGTCAACGGTCCAGAGCGGACGTATTTCTTTATAGTGCAAAATTAAATATTTTAATATTTGAAGTTCTTTTGTCCGTTGAGTGGAGGTTTTCTTGTTTGGTCAACTGTCTCTGATTTGATGATTCCGCTACAAAAGAGGAAAGTCTGAAAGAAAAGGTATTGGGGCATATCAGACATATTCAACAAGTTCATCTCAAACAGCCAGTCTCAATATTCACCTGAACCATACCTTTGTATCGACGAAATGTTGTTGGCATTTAGAGGACGTTGCCAGCAAAGTATGGCAAAGGAGGAGTTGACGAAGTCGACAAGGAGTGTTCAACATATTCTCGTAGCCGCAAAATTCGTCGTTGGACTATCGCAATTTTCCAAAGAACAGTAGATAGGCAAGCGTTAATGCTTTTTTGCACTATACAGACTGTGATGATGTGTTCAGTCGATTTTAAACCGCGCATACGAAATGTCAAAGGATACAATTTATGGAGTACAATAAAGTTGCCATTTTTCTAAAAAAAAAAAAAACAATTTTAGAAGACAGTGGCTATAAATCCACAAATACAGAAAAACAATTTTCATTATCTCAACGCAAACCATTGTGCCGCGCGTTAAGCAATCCTTGAGGCGAATATTTTTTCTTTCGCATTCGCAAGAAAAAAAAAAAAAAATGTCAACAGTTACAAAAAAAGCTTTGGTGGACTGCTCTTGGGAAGTCAGAGTGGAATTTCCTGAAACAGCCTCCACCGCGCAGCTTAGGAGACTACAAATGGAGGAACAAAGGCAAAATAATCCTGATTCTGTAGCGAGCGACGATGAAACTCCTATCACCGCCAGTGCCGTTGCCTTGGATGAAGAAATGCTTCGAATTCGAAAGCGGCTTGAAATAACAAAATTGCGTTACCAGCTTCGGGAGTTGGAAGGGGAAGCGGCGACATCCAGTGCTCGAAGGAACGACTACGGGGATATAGAACACGCTATCATGAAGTTTTCCTGTGACGATTTTGAGGAAATCAGTTAAATATTTTTTGCGGGATCTCGAGGAAATAATGTCTCCGGTTAATGCCGGAGTCTGCGACGTTCACTCACAGGTACTGCCCGAATGTTTTTGCAGTCAATTGCCGCCCTGAACTACACTGCACTAAAGACTGAACTCGTCAACGAATTCGACACTGCCGTTTCCTGCCGGGACGTTTATACGATGTTTGGCCAGCGGAAATGGAAGAAGCGGGGGAAGTCGCTGCATTGCTACGTGCTAAGCATGATTGCGAAGCGGGCTGACATAGGTGAGATGGAGGTTATCAACTTTATCATAGATGGGATGGGAAGCGAATCAACCGCTATCAGCAGAAGTACCTCAATCCTGTCACCGCGGGTGCTGATGTAAGATCCATCGATGTTATGCTAACAAAACCTGCCGGATCGACCAAGATCAGTGCCGCCAAAAGTGCCGTTCTGTGCTACAACATTCTCAAACGGGACACATCAAGCCGCATTGCCCGTACCAGTTGCGCGAAGAGGGATCGTGTTTCCGATGCTGGAAGATGTGGCATGACCATCGTTCGTGTCCGAATCGAAAAAAAATCCTGACTGAAGTTGCCGCCAGAAATGCCGTTAAGGAAGTTGCTGCCGCTTAAGATGACAACTCAGATGATGATGAAGAAAATTAAGTTTTTGGTGCAGTGAATAAGGTGAGTGTTGCTTTTAAAATTGACTTGGCAAAAGTACGGAGCTTATCAAATTTTTTTCCCTCTTTGATACAGGTAGCCCAATTAGTATAATGAAGTCATCAGGTGTGCTGAGTGAACTGCCGATAAATTTGAAACTGCCGAGAACATCATACCGTGGGATAGGCGGTGAACAATTTAATGTATTGAATGAAATATGGTGTCGTGTTAAATTCGAAAATAAAGTAAAAGAAATTAAAATGTTTGTTTTACCTGACGAAGCAATGACCATGCCGGTAATTTTAGGACGAAACTTTTTACGTTCATTCCATATTCATCTAACCAAGGTTAATCTTAAATATAGACTACTTGCTTTAAGTAAAAATAACGAGCTCCGCACGTTGCCAAATGAATTTAGTTTGATTCTGAATAGATATGGGCTTTCAAAAATTGCTAAATTGAAAGCCGATGAAAATATATGTAAGGTAATGAAAACTGCTGTGGATGCTGGGTCAACTGAGGTTGTTTGTGAGTTGTCTGTGCCGGATATATTTAACATTGAACTTGTTTCCACCGGCGTTGAACTAAATATTAATCCTAAATTAAAATGTGTCGAATTAAATAACTTGATCGTAGACTCCTATATTGTTCCGAAGGACGTGGAAAACCATAGTAGTAGTAGAAAACCATTAGATTTCGAAATGAAAATTCATTTAACTGCAGATGATGTTCCATTTTGCTGCGTTCCTAGACGACTTTCTTATTTTGAACGAACTAAAGTTCAGTCAATAGTGATCGGTTAGAAAAAGACGGAATTATTAGACCAAGTGTTTCACCATATGCTTCCGCAATTGTTCTAGTGAGGAAAAAGAATGGGGAAATTCGAATGAGTGTTAATTATCGCAGCATGAACAAAAAGGCAATACGGGATATTCAGCCTCTTCCGCTCATAGAGGACTGCATAGAATATTTTGGAGGCAAAAAGTATTTTACGTTGTTAGGTTTGAAAAGTGGGTTTCATCAAGTTCGCGTTTCAGAGGAATCTATTCCTCTTACGGCGTTTGTAACGCCGAACGGAATGTGGGAAATTTTTAAATGTAGTTTGGGCTTAAACATTCCCCAGTTGTATTTCAACGATTTGTATATAATTTCCGTGATTTAATTGACTCGGGCAAGATGGTTGTTTATATAGACGATTTATTGATTGCAACTGCCGATCTTGACGAACACTCATCTTTGTTAAGAATTGTACTGCGACGTATGACGCAACGTAACCATAAGCTGAATCTTGCTAAATGCAAATTTTGTTACACGAAAATAGAGTATTTAGGATACGCCGTTTCATCGCTCGGAATTGCCCCGAGTAAATATCATGTTGCGGCCATTAAAAGATATCCATTGCCGACCAACCAGAAACAATTGCATTCTTGCATCGGTCTATTTTCTTACTTTAGACGATTTGTGCCGTCATTTTCTCGAATTGCTACGCCACTGCGAAATTTATTAAAATGAGATGCCAATTTTAACTTTAATGAACAGAGCCGCGATGGTCTTAACGACCTTAAATCCAGACTGGTAGAAGCGCCAATTCTTGCTATCTACGACCCTATGAAAGAGACGGAGCTGCATTGTGATGTCCTTCTTCAAAGGCATGACGATGGGAAATTTCATCCGGTATCCTGCTTTTCGAAAACTACCTCTCCCGCCGAATCGAGATATCACAGTTTTGAACTGGAGGCGTTTGCTATCATATATGCCTTGAGATGTTTCCGAGTGTACTTAGAAGGAATACCGTTTAAGATTGTGACGGACTGTAGTTCGCTAACGATGAACTGCCTTAAGTGTCTCGTGTATGCTGCCCCTGTGCGAGCTAGTGAAAGAAATTTGTATAGTATACCTAAAAGACCAATGCCGTTTGATACGATTCATGTTGAACATTTTGGTCCATTGCCGTCCATAAGTTCGAAAAGAAAGCATATCTTAGTTGTAATAGACGCGTTCACAAAATTTGTCAAGCTGTATCCAACGAAATCCACAAGCACAAAAGAGGTAATTGGTGCTCTAGAGAAGTATTTGCAGTACTATAGTAGACCAAGACGAATAGTAACAGATAGGGGCACATGCTTTACCTCCTTCGAATTCGAGGACTTTCTATTAAAGCGGAACGTATTGCATGTGAAGTTGGCTGTAGCCTCGCCCAGGCCGAAGGGCAAGTATTAGGGGTCAATCGTGTGATTAAAGCTATGTTAGGGAAACTGAGCGAACCCATAAATCATGCCAATTGGTCGTGCAAGTTGTTACAAGCGGAATATGCCATCAATAACTCTGTTCATAGTACTACAAAGAATTCTCCAAGTATGTTGTTATTTGGTGTTTAGCAACGAAGAAACGGAACATTTAGAAGATACAGTGTCATCTGATACGCGAGATCTTTCTCAGATCCGGCAAACGCATCTGTAGAAATTAATAGGTCACAGGAGTATAATTCGGATTATTTTCTAAGCATTATAGTGTTGGAGATTTTGTTGTTATGCGGAATGTTGATAAAACGGTGGGAACAAATAAGAAGTTTCTACCAAAATATATCGAATGGCCCAAAATATCGTGGCCCTTATGAGGTTTACAAGGTTCTGGGAAATGACAGATATGCCTTGCGAGATATAGAGAATAGGCAGTTGAACCAGTTACCCTATAACGTTGTGAGCCATCTACCTTTTAATAACCTCAACGTGGTATTCCACTGAACTCCATTTAATTTTAAGAGCACCGCATCCAAGTTCGGAGCCGGGTAGTCAGATGTGGGCAGTCGATTTTAAGCCGCGTATACGAAATGTCAAAAGATACAATTTATAGAGTACAATAAAGTTGCCACTTTTTCTAAAACAAACTAAATTTTGAAATTACTAGCTGTCAAAATGGTGTCTGGTGTACTTCCACGTTAGGGAAGACCAGACCTTGCCGACAACTCCTATTACAATATCGCCATTCTTTATTTGTTTGCTTAAATTCCAGAGGGCGCTGCTATACTTAACCTCCTGCGAATGACGTGGTAGTATGAACGACACCATAGAAACGAAAAACTTGTGTTGCACCGTTCTTTTTCTTTTTAATGCGAGCAATTCCCGGAAGTTGCGGTGGTTGCGACCGAGATGTCGCGTCGATGAGCGTACGAGACAGGAGCAATGGAAAAATATATTCTTATTATATTCACTTCATTACAGTCCACGGTCCAGAGCGGACGTATTTCTTTATAGTGCAAAATTAAATATTTTAATATTTGAAGTTCTTTTGTCCGTTGAGTGGAGGTTTTCTTGTTTGGTCCACTGTCTCTGATTTGATGATTCCGCTACAAAAGAGGAAAGTCTGAAAGAAAATCCACTTGCCCCAATATCAGACATATTCAACAAGTTCATCTCAAACAGCCAATCTCAATATTCACCTGAACCATACCTTTGTATCGACGAAATGTTGTTGGCATTTAGAGGACGTTGCCAGCAAAGTATGGCAAAGGAGGAGTTGACGAAGTCGACAAGGAGTGTTCAACATATTCTCGTAGCCGCAAAACTCGTCGTTGGACTATCGCAATTTTCCAAAGAACAGTAGATAGGCAAGCGTTAATGCTTTTTTGCACTGTACAGACTGTGATGATGTGTTCAGTCGATTTTAAACCGCGCATACGAAATGTCAAAGGATACAATTTATGGAGTACAATAAAGTTGTCATTTTTCTAAAAAAAAAAAAAACATAAGTTTAAAAGACAGATGTGGTTGGCTATAAATCCACGAATACAGAAAAACAATTTTCATTATCTCATAAAGCAAATCATTCCTTGAGGCGAATATTTCTTCTTTCGCATTCGCAAGAAAAAAAAAAAAATGTCAACAGTTACAAAAAAAGCTTTGGTGGACTGCCCTTGGGAAGTCAGAGTGGAATTTCCTGAAACAGCCTCCACCGCGCAGCTTAGGAGACTACAAATGGAGGAACAAAGGCAAAATAATCCTGATTCTGTAGCGAGCGACGATGAAACTCCTATCACCGCCAGTGCCGTTGCCTTGGATGAAGAAATGCTTCGAATTCGAAAGCGGCTTGAAATAACAAAATTGCGTTACCAGCTTCGATAGTTGGAAGGGGAAGCGGCGACATCCAGTGCTCGAAGGAACGACTACGGGGATATAGAACACGCTATCATGAAGTTTTCCGGTGACGATTTTGAGGGAATCAGTTAAATATTTTTTGCGGGATCTCGAGGAAATAATGTCTCCGGTTAATGCCGGAGTCTGCGACGTTCACTCACAGGTACTGCCCGAATGTTTTTGCAGTCAACTGCCGCACTGAACTACACTGCACTAAAGACTGAACTCGTCAACGAATTCGACACTGCCGTTTCCTGCCGGGACGTTTATACGATGGTTGGCCAGCGGAAATGGAAGAAGCGGGGGAAGTCGCTGCATTGCTACGTGCTAAGCATGCAGGCGATTGCGAAGCGGGCTGACATAGGTGAGATGGAGGTTATCAACTTTATCATAGATGGGATGGGAAGCGATATCCCCAACATAAATTGCTCATGGCTGCTCGCAAAATTGACGACTTCAAAAAATTAATCAACCGCTATCAGCAGAAGTACCTCAATCCTGTCACCGCGGGTGCTGATGTAAGATCCATCGATGTTATGCTAACAAAACCTGCCGGATCGACCAAGATCAGTGCCGCCAAAAGTGCCGTTCTGTGCTACAACATTCTCAAACGGGACACATCAAGCCGCATTGCCCGTACCAGTTGCGCGAAGAGGGATCGTGTTTCCGATGCTGGAAGATGTGGCATGACCATCGTTCGTGTCCGAATCCAAAAAAAATCCTGACTGAAGTTGCCGCCAGAAATGCCGTTAAGGAAGTTGCTGCCGCTTAAGATGACAACTCAGATGATGATGAAGAAAATTAAGTTTTTGGTGCAGTGAATAAGGTGAGTGTTGCTTTTAAAATTGACTTGGCAAAAGTACGGAGCTTATCAAATTGTTTTCCCTCTTTGATACAGGTAGCCCAATTAGTATAATGAAGTCATCAGGTGTGCTGAGTGAACTGCCGATAAATTTGAAACTGCCGAGAACATCATACCGTGGGATAGGCGGTGAACAATTTAATGTATTGAATGAAATATGGTGTCGTGTTAAATTCGAAAATAAAGTAAAAGAAATTAAAATGTTTGTTTTACCTGACGAAGCAATGACCATGCCGGTAATTTTAGGACGAAACTTTTTACGTTTATTCCATATTCATCTAACCAAGGTTAATCTTAAATATAGACTACTTGCTTTAAGTAAAAATAACGAGCTCCGCACGTTGCCAAATGAATTTAGTTTGATTCTGAATAGATATGGGCTTTCAAAAATTGCTAAATTGAAAGCCGATGAAAATATATGTAAGGTAATGAAAACTGCTGTGGATGCTGGGTCAACTGAGGTTGTTTGTGAGTTGTCTGTACCGGATATATTTAACATTGAACTTGTTTCCACCGACGTTGAACTAAATATTAATCCTAAATTAAAATGTGTGAATTAAATAACTTGATCGTAGACTCCTATATTGTTCCGAAGGACGTGGAAAACCATAGTAGTAGTAGAAAACCATTAGATTTCGAAATGAAAATTCATTTAACTGCAGATGATGTTCCATTTCGCTGCGTTCCTAGACGACTTTCTTATTTTGAACGAACTAAGGTTCAGTCAATAGTGATCGGTTAGAAAAAGACGGAATTATTAGACCAAGTGTTTCACCATATGCTTCCGCAATTGTTCTAGTGAGGAAAAAGAATGGGGAAATTCGAATGAGTGTTAATTATCGCAGCATGAACAAAAAGGCAATACGGGATATTCAGCCTCTTCCGCTCATAGAGGACTGCATAGAATATTTTGGAGGCAAAAAGTATTTTACGTTGTTAGGTTTGAAAAGTGGGTTTCATCAAGTTCGCGTTTCAGAGGAATCTATTCCTCTTACGGCGTTTGTAACGCCGAACGGAATGTGGGAAATTTTTAAATGTAGTTTGGGCTTAAACATTCCCCAGTTGTATTTCAACGATTTGTATATAATTTCCGTGATTTAATTGACTCGGGCAAGATGGTTGTTTATATAGACGATTTATTGATTGCAACTGCCGATCTTGACGAACACTCATCTTTGTTAAGAATTGTACTGCGACGTATGACGCAACGTAACCATAAGCTGAATCTTGCTAAATGCAAATTTTGTTACACGAAAATAGAGTATTTAGGATACGCCGTTTCATCGCTCGGAATTGCCCCGAGTAAATCTCATGTTGCGGCCATTAAAAGATATCCATTGCCGACCAACCAGAAACAATTGCATTCTTGCATCGGCTATTTTCTTACTTTAGACGATTTGTGCCGTCATTTTCTCGAATTGCTACGCCACTGCGAAATTTATTAAAATGAGATGCCAATTTTAACTTTAATGAACAGAGCCGCGATGGTCTTAACGACCTTAAATCCAGACTGGTAGAAGCGCCAATTCTTGCTATCTACGACCCTATGAAAGAGACGGAGCTGCATTGTGATGTCCTTCTTCAAAGGCATGACGATGGGAAATTTCATCCGGTATCCTGCTTTTCGAAAACTACCTCTCCCGCCGAATCGAGATATCACAGTTTTGAACTGGAGGCGTTTGCTATCATATATGCCTTGAGATGTTTCCGAGTGTACTTAGAAGGAATACCGTTTAAGATTGTGACGGACTGTAGTTCGCTAACGATGAACTGCCTTAAGTGTCTCGTGTATGCTGCCCCTGTGCGAGCTAGTGAAAGAAATTTGTATAGTATACCTAAAAGACCAATGCCGTTTGATACGATTCATGTTGAACATTTTGGTCCATTGCCGTCCATAAGTTCGAAAAGAAAGCATATCTTAGTTGTAATAGACGCGTTCACAAAATTTGTCAAGCTGTATCCAACGAAATCCACAAGCACGAAAGAGGTAATTGGTGCTCTAGAGAAGTATTTGCAGTACTATAGTAGACCAAGACGAATAGTAACAGATAGGGGCACATGCTTTACCTCCTTCGAATTCGAGGACTTTCTATTAAAGCGGAACGTATTGCATGTGAAGTTGGCTGTAGCCTCGCCCAGGCCGAAGGGCAAGTATTAGGGGTCAATCGTGTGATTAAAGCTATGTTAGGGAAACTGAGCGAACCCATAAATCATGCCAATTGGTCGTGCAAGTTGTTACAAGCGGAATATGCCATCAATAACTCTGTTCATAGTACTACAAAGAATTCTCCAAGTATGTTGTTATTTGGTGTTTAGCAACGAAGAAACGGAACATTTAGAAGATACAGTGTCATCTGATACGCGAGATCTTTCTCAGATCCGGCAAACGCATCTGTAGAAATTAATAGGTCACAGGAGTATAATTCGGATTATTTTCTAAGACACAGTAGAACAGCCCAGCATTATAGTGTTGGAGATTTTGTTGTTATGCGGAATGTTGATAAAACGGTGGGAACAAATAAGAAGTTTCTACCAAAATATATCGAATGGCCCAAAATATCGTGGCCCTTATGAGGTTTACAAGGTTCTGGGAAATGACAGATATGCCTTGCGAGATATAGAGAATAGGCAGTTGAACCAGTTACCCTATAACGTTGTGAGCCATCTACCTTTTAATAACCTCAACGTGGTATTCCACTGAACTCCATTTAATTTTAAGAGCACCGCATCCAAGTTCGGAGCCGGGTAGTCAGATGTGGGCAGTCGATTTTAAGCCGCGTATACGAAATGTCAAAAGATACAATTTATAGAGTACAATAAAGTTGCCACTTTTTCTAAAACAAACTAAATTTTGAAATTACTAGCTGTCAAAATGGTGTCTGGTGTACTTCCACGTTAGGGAAGACCAGACCTTGCCGACAACTCCTATTACAATATCGCCATTCTTTATTTGTTTGCTTAAATTCCAGAGGGCGCTGCTATACTTAACCTCCTGCGAATGACGTGGTAGTATGAACGACACCATAGAAACGAAAAACTTGTGTTGCACCGTTCTTTTTCTTTTTAATGCGAGCAATTCCCGGAAGTTGCGGTGGTTGCGACCGAGATGTCGCGTCGATGAGCGTACGAGACAGGAGCAATGGAAAAATATATTCTTATTATATTCACTTCATTACAGTCCACGGTCCAGAGCGGACGTATTTCTTTATAGTGCAAAATTAAATATTTTAATATTTGAAGTTCTTTTGTCCGTTGAGTGGAGGTTTTCTTGTTTGGTCCACTGTCTCTGATTTGATGATTCCGCTACAAAAGAGGAAAGTCTGAAAGAAAATCCACTTGCCCCAATATCAGACATATTCAACAAGTTCATCTCAAACAGCCAATCTCAATATTCACCTGAACCATACCTTTGTATCGACGAAATGTTGTTGGCATTTAGAGGACGTTGCCAGCAAAGTATGGCAAAGGAGGAGTTGACGAAGTCGACAAGGAGTGTTCAACATATTCTCGTAGCCGCAAAACTCGTCGTTGGACTATCGCAATTTTCCAAAGAACAGTAGATAGGCAAGCGTTAATGCTTTTTTGCACTGTACAGACTGTGATGATGTGTTCAGTCGATTTTAAACCGCGCATACGAAATGTCAAAGGATACAATTTATGGAGTACAATAAAGTTGCCATTTTTCTAAAAAAAAAAAAAACATAAGTTTAAAAGACAGATGTGGTTGGCTATAAATCCACGAATACAGAAAAACAATTTTCATTATCTCATAAAGCAAATCATTCCTTGAGGCGAATATTTCTTCTTTCGCATTCGCAAGAAAAAAAAAAAATGTCAACAGTTACAAAAAAAGCTTTGGTGGACTGCCCTTGGGAAGTCAGAGTGGAATTTCCTGAAACAGCCTCCACCGCGCAGCTTAGGAGACTACAAATGGAGGAACAAAGGCAAAATAATCCTGATTCTGTAGCGAGCGACGATGAAACTCCTATCACCGCCAGTGCCGTTGCCTTGGATGAAGAAATGCTTCGAATTCGAAAGCGGCTTGAAATAACAAAATTGCGTTACCAGCTTCGATAGTTGGAAGGGGAAGCGGCGACATCCAGTGCTCGAAGGAACGACTACGGGGATATAGAACACGCTATCATGAAGTTTTCCGGTGACGATTTTGAGGGAATCAGTTAAATATTTTTTGCGGGATCTCGAGGTAATAATGTCTCCGGTTAATGCCGGAGTCTGCGACGTTCACTCACAGGTACTGCCCGAATGTTTTTGCAGTCAACTGCCGCACTGAACTACACTGCACTAAAGACTGAACTCGTCAACGAATTCGACACTGCCGTTTCCTGCCGGGACGTTTATACGATGTTTGGCCAGCGGAAATGGAAGAAGCGGGGGAAGTCGCTGCATTGCTACGTGCTAAGCATGCAGGCGATTGCGAAGCGGGCTGACATAGGTGAGATTTAGGTTATCAACTTTATCATAGATGGGATGGGAAGCGATATCCCCAACATAAATTGCTCATGGCTGCTCGCAAAATTGACGACTTCAAAAAATTAATCAACCGCTATCAGCAGAAGTACCTCAATCCTGTCACCGCGGGTGCTGATGTAAAATCCATCGATGTTATGCTAACAAAACCTGCCGGATCGACCAAGATCAGTGCCGCCAAAAGTGCCGTTCTGTGCTACAACATTCTCAAACGGGACACATCAAGCCGCATTGCCCGTACCAGTTGCGCGAAGAGGGATCGTGTTTCCGATGCTGGAAGATGTGGCATGACCATCGTTCGTGTCCGAATCCAAAAAAAATCCTGACTGAAGTTGCCGCCAGAAATGCCGTTAAGGAAGTTGCTGCCGCTTAAGATGACAACTCAGATGATGATGAAGAAAATTAAGTTTTTGGTGCAGTGAATAAGGTGAGTGTTGCTTTTAAAATTGACTTGGCAAAAGTACGGAGCTTATCAAATTGTTTTCCCTCTTTGATACAGGTAGCCCAATTAGTATAATGAAGTCATCAGGTGTGCTGAGTGAACTGCCGATAAATTTGAAACTGCCGAGAACATCATACCGTGGGATAGGCGGTGAACAATTTAATGTATTGAATGAAATATGGTGTCGTGTTAAATTCGAAAATAAAGTAAAAGAAATTAAAATGTTTGTTTTACCTGACGAAGCAATGACCATGCCGGTAATTTTAGGACGAAACTTTTTACGTTTATTCCATATTCATCTAACCAAGGTTAATCTTAAATATAGACTACTTGCTTTAAGTAAAAATAACGAGCTCCGCACGTTGCCAAATGAATTTAGTTTGATTCTGAATAGATATGGGCTTTCAAAAATTGCTAAATTGAAAGCCGATGAAAATATATGTAAGGTAATGAAAACTGCTGTGGATGCTGGGTCAACTGAGGTTGTTTGTGAGTTGTCTGTACCGGATATATTTAACATTGAACTTGTTTCCACCGACGTTGAACTAAATATTAATCCTAAATTAAAATGTGTCGAATTAAATAACTTGATCGTAGACTCCTATATTGTTCCGAAGGACGTGGAAAACCATAGTAGTAGTAGAAAACCATTAGATTTCGAAATGAAAATTCATTTAACTGCAGATGATGTTCCATTTCGCTGCGTTCCTAGACGACTTTCTTATTTTGAACGAACTAAGGTTCAGTCAATAGTGATCGGTTAGAAAAAGACGGAATTATTAGACCAAGTGTTTCACCATATGCTTCCGCAATTGTTCTAGTGAGGAAAAAGAATGGGGAAATTCGAATGTGTGTTAATTATCGCAGCATGAACAAAAAGGCAATACGGGATATTCAGCCTCTTCCGCTCATAGAGGACTGCATAGAATATTTTGGAGGCAAAAAGTATTTTACGTTGTTAGGTTTGAAAAGTGGGTTTCATCAAGTTCGCGTTTCAGAGGAATCTATTCCTCTTACGGCGTTTGTAACGCCGAAAGGAATGTGGGAAATTTTAAAAATGTAGTTTGGGCTGAAAAATTCCCCAGTCGTATTTCAACGATTTGTATATAATTTCCGTGATGTAATTGACTCGGGCAAGATAGTTGTTTATATAGACGATTTATTGATTGCAACTGCCGATCTTGACGAACACTCATCTTTGTTAAGAATTGTACTGCGACGTATTACGCAACGTAACCATAAGCTGAATCTTGCTAGATGCAAATTTTGTTACACGAAAATAGAGTATTTAGGATACGCCGTTTCATCGCTCGGAATTGCCCCGAGTAAATCTCATGTTGCGGCCATTAAAAGATATCCATTGCCGACCAACCGGAAACAATTGCATTCTTGCATCGGGCTATTTTCTTACTTTAGACGATTTGTGCCGTCATTTTCTCGAATTGCTAAGCCACTGCAAAATGTATTAAAATGAGATGCCAATTTTAACTTTAATGAACAGTGCCGCGATGCTCTTAACGAGCTTAAATCCAGACTGGTAGAAGCGACCCTATGAAAGAGACGGAGCTGCATTGTGATGCCAGCTCAATTGGCTTCGGAGCTGTCCTTCTTCAAAGGCATGACGATGGGAAATTTCATCCGGTATCCTGCTTTTCGAAAACTACCTCTCCCGCCGAATCGAGATATCACAGTTTTGAACTGGAGGCGCTTGCTATCATATATGCCTTGAGATGTTTCCGAGTGTACTTAGAAGGAATACCGTTTAAGATTGTGACGGACTGTAGTTCGCTAACGATGAACTGCCTTAAGTGTCTCGTGTATGCTGCCCCTGTGCGAGCTAGTGAAAGAAATTTGTATAGTATACCTAAAAGACCAGTGCCGTTTAATACGATTCATGTTGAACATTTTGGTCCATTGCCATCCATAAGTTCGAAAAGAAAGCATATCTTAGTTGTAATAGACGCGTTCACAAAATTTGTCAAGCTGTATCCAACGAAATTCACAAGCACAAAAGAGGTAATTGGTGCTCTAGAGAAGTATTTGCAGTACTATAGTAGACCAAGACGAATAGTAACAGATAGGGGCACATGCTTTACCTCCTTCGAATTCGAGGACTTTCTATTAAAGCGGAACGTATTGCATGTGAAGTTGGCTGTAGCCTCGCCCAGGCCGAAGGCCAAGTATAAGGGGTCAATCGTGTGATTAAAGCTATGTTAGGGAAACTGAGCGAACCCATACATCATGCCAATTGGTAGTGCAAGTTGTTACAAGCGGAATATGCCATCAATAACTCTGTTCATAGTACTACAAAGAATTCTCCAAGTATGTTGTTATTTGGTGTTTAGCAACGAAGAAACGGAACATTTAGAAGATAAAGTGTCATCTGATACGCGAGATCTTTCTCAGATCCGGCAAACGCATCGGTAGAAATTAATAGGTCACAGGAGTATAATTCGGATTATTTTCTAAGACACAGTAGAACAGCCCAGCATTATAGTGTTGGAGATTTTGTTGTTATGCGGAATGTTGATAAAACGGTGGGAACAAATAAGAAGTTTCTACCAAAATATATCGAATGGCCCAAAATATAGTGGCCCTTATGAGGTTTACAAGGTTCTGGGAAATGACAGATATGCCTTGCGAGATATAGAGAATAGGCAGTTGAACCAGTTACCCTATAACGTTGTGAGCCATCTACCTTTTAATAACCTCAACGTGGTATTCCACTGAACTCCATTTAATTTTAAGAGCACCGCATCCAAGTTCGGAGCCGGGTAGTCAGATGTGGGTAGTCGATTTTAAGCCGCGCATACGAAATGTCAAAAGATACAATTTATAGTGTACAATAAATTTGCCACTTTTTTCTAAAACAAACTTAAGCTTAAAACCTAAATTTTGAAAATACTAGCTGTCAAAATGGTGTCTGGTGTACTTCCACGTTAGGGAAGACCAGACCTTGCCGACAACTCCTAGTACAACATCGCCATTCTTTATTTGTTTACTTAAATTCCAGAGTTTTTGTGGGCTCATACGCTGACTTAAAAAAAGTGTTGACAGATGAATTCAAACGTACATATACCAGTGCCGATATTCACAAGGAACTTCGCGAAAAAAAGAAGAAAGAGGACGAATCGTTCCACGAATATGTGTTGCGTATGCGGGAAATAGCGGTGCTCAGTTTTGATGATGGATCGGTTATTCGATACATTGTGGATGGTTTAAATATGAAAAACGAATACAAATATAACATGTACATTAGTAAGTCTTTCAGTGAAAAATAACGCATTGCTTTAATTGCGGGTCAAGAGAGCATTTAAGAAAAGACTGTCGTGCTGAAACCAAGTGTTTTAAATGTGGTGGAAACGGCCACATGTCGAAAAATTGCATACAAGCCGAAGGAAGCGTGAAAGTGGTCCAAGATAGTAGTCGCTTCAAGACAATTGTGCTGAATAGTTTAGAAGTAGAGTGCTTAGTCGACACGGGTGCCGATGTGTCAATCATCAAAGAATGCGTCTATCAAAGACTTGGCGATATCGAACTGAAAAAGTCGACATGCGTCTTGCGAGGCCTAGGTAGTGCAAAAACAATACCGACTGGAGAATTTAGCGCTGCAGTACTGGTAGATGGTGTCCACGTACAGCAAAAATTTATAGTGGTGGCTGATGATAAAGTTGGATACAACGGTTTGCTTGGCTACGATTTCGTGTCAAAGTTTTGCGTAGTTCTGGATGATTGTGGATTCCATTTCTCTCGGAAATCGGCGCGAGTCGCCTAAAGAGCTATGTATTTATAATGCTGTTGAAACCGAGACTGAAATACGCACTTCTCTACAGTTCGAGCCGTTAATTCGTTCGTTACCAACCGAAACCGATTCCTGTGAAAAGTCCAGTAGAGCTAAAAATTGTGCCAAATGAGAAGATGATGCCGTTCAAACATCAACCAAGCCGATATTCCCTTGTCGAGTGTGCAGCAATAAGGAAACAAGTCGATAAATGGCTCCAATAGGATCTGCATAGACTTTCGTCAATTAAACGCTATGGTGCTGAAGGACTGCCTCACCGTACCGTTGATCGATGACGTACTCGAAAAATTACAAGCAGCTAAATTTGTTGTCGTTATATATATATAGTTCAACAAGACCCCGTTCGGATTCACCAACTCCCCAGCCGCTTTCATAAGATTTATAAACTGCGTGTTTCAAGATCTTGTTGCTGAAGACGTAATGCAAATTTACATGGACGACATCATAATCTATGCCGAGACAGTAGGTGAATGCATCCAAAAGCTGAAGCGAGTCCTTGCTGTAGCTGAACGTTTCTGTTTGGTCATTAAATGGAAAAAATGTCGTTTTCTAAACAGCAAAATGGATTGTCTCGGTCATACGGTTGAGAATGCTCTCATTATCATTCCTGGGGTTAGCGCGATTTTTCCGCAAATTTGTCAAAGGATACGCCCACATAGCTCGTCTGCTAACTACGTTATTGAAGAAAGATGTTGTCAAAGCAGGGCCTCGGTGCAACATTATTTCAGAGGTTCGAAAAAGAGCTCCATCCAATATCTTACTGGAGTAAGAAAACTACTTCCACTGATTCCAAGCGTCACCGTTATACTTTGGAAGTCAAGGCTGCTTACATGGCCATTGAGAAATTTAGATACTACATGCTGGGCATTCAATTCACTTTAGTCACAGATTGCGCTGCGTTTACACAAACTGTTTGAAAGAAAGGCACATCTTTCACGAAGTAGACCAGTGGATTTTAGCCTTTCAAGACTATACATTTGTGGTTGAACATCGCAGTCCAGAGCGTATGAAGCACGTTGACTGTTTAAGTCGGTTTCCAAGCGTCCTTGATCTCCTTGTTGTAAAGGGTGATTTTTTAAAAGCTATAGGAATCAGTCAACACTTTTTTTAAGTCAGCGTATGAGCCCACAAAAACTGAATTCAGAAATAACGCGGCAGCTTTTATCATCTTACCGCGAGCCTGCACATATCGCTTCTTTTCATTCAGCTCGTAAGCATCGGCATTCTGCTCAAAATTCATAAACCTACGCTCCACAGGTATATTTTGTCCATCAAAGTCCGGCACAATTTTTGCAAAGTTTTCAGGGGTTATTTTAATTTCACTCGTGTTATTTTTTTTCGGCCTGACACTGTAAACTTAAAAGCTTTACTATTTCATCTAGCGTTTTACAGTTCTGTGTCACTCTTTCTTCCATCCTCGTCATGTTAGCAGTAACCGTCGACTCCGTCGTCTTTACAATTTATAATGTTTAAGTTATTTGGAATGCCTTGTAGTATTGATGTTAACTCAGCTTTTTCTACTCTCATCTACAGACATGTTCTTCTTTTGGGTTGTCACTTTTGCACGTGTGTTATATGTTTGTCTTTGTTTCACTGCTGGCACGGCTCTTACAGATCGTTTCGGTGTATGCGATTCGCTCATATTCTTGTGCACTGCTTGGCACATCTACACTCAAGGCACATTTAAAACTAGAGTTTAATTTTAACACGCAAGTTAACGGATCATGTAATTTCACATTATACCGCACGATTGAATTATGGACTGGTTGAGCCCCCAAATGTAATGTTTTATTTAACAATGAAGTTTAATCCAATATAAGAGTTATAATAAAAGATAAGAGAATGTTTAATTGATGAAATACGTGTGTTTATATTGATAAAATATAGCAAAGGGCTAGTATTAATGCTGCGAAATACGACGTAGCTAGCCTCCTTACATATATATAAAGAATGATTTTTTAAAAGCTATAGGAAGGTTTTTCAAAAAAAAAAAGACATAAAATTCAGAAAAATGCATGAAATCATTATTTGAATCGATAGTACGGTCCATATAATTTAATGTTTGAAGCCTAATTTAAGCATACTCTTTCCAACATTTCGGCCGGTATCGCACGAATAAATGCTTCAATGTTGTCTTCCAATGCGTCAATTGAAGCGGGCTTGTCTGTATAGACATGAGCTTTAACATAGCCCCACAGAAAATAGTCTAAAGGCGTTAAATCGCACGATCTAGGCAGCCAATTGACCGGTCCCGAACGTGAAATAAAATGTTCACCGAACTCGCCTCTCAATAAGTCCATTGCTGCGCGTGCTGTGTGGCATGTGGCACCGTCTTGTTGAAACCACATGTCATGCAAGTCAAGCTCTTGCATTTTGGGCAAAAAAAAGTTGGATATCATCTCACGGTAGCGCTCACCATTCATAGTTACGTTACGATTCGCATCATCTTTGAAGAAGTACGGTCCAATGATGCCACCAGCCCAAAAACCGCACCAAACTGTGACTTTTTCTGGATGCATTGGTAGCTCTTGCAATGCTTCTGGCTGATATTCACTTTGATAATAAAATTCAATAATTTGCAAGCGTTGTTCGTTTGTAAGACGATTCATAGTTAAATTATAGACCAAACTGAAGATGTTTGACAGTGAAACAAAACACGAAACGTGCGTCAGCTGTTTAAACCAGTGTTGCCAAAAAGATAATAGCCAAAAAATCACCCTTTATATATATATACATATATATATATATATTTTCTCGAATTGTCAAGTCGTTGCAAAACCTTTTAAAAAGAAATTTTTTTTGACGACCAATGCCGTGCCGCTTTTATGGAATTGTTATCTAGACTGGTCGAAGCTCCAACTTCATTGTGACGCCAGTTCGATTGGCTTTGGAGCCGTTCTTCTACAAAGACAGGACGATGAGAATCGTCATCCGATATCGTACTTCTCAAAAACAACTTCGGCTGCCAAGTCCAGGTATCACAGTTTTGAGCATGAGACGCTCAAAACTGTATGTTATGCTCTGAGACGCTTCCGGGTTTACTTGGAGGGGATACCCTAAAAATTGTAACTGATTGTAGCTCGCTTGCGATGACACTAGGGAAGAAACATGTTAATCTTCGAATAGCTCGCTGGGCCTTAGAGCTCGAAAACTACAACTGCAGGATTCAGCATCGTAGTGGCGTTTCCGTGGGACACGTGGATACTCTCTACCGAACCCAAGTTGCTTCAATATAGGAAGCAGACGACGTTGATTTTCAGATCCAGGTTGCTGAGAATCGTGATGAGGTCATCAAGAGCTTGCGTAATCGTGGTTAGGCAATTATTGGTTTTGAGCTGCTGATGGGCTAGTTTTTAAGGTCAGAAGGAATGGACGGACGGCTTTATATGTCATTCGGGTAATCCACGAAAACTAGTAAATCAGGCGGTTGACAAGTGTTATGATAAAATCGTTTCTGTTTATTGGTTTCCTCATATGAGACCAAGGATTGAAAGGTTTATCCGAAATTGTCTAAGTATGCCGCTCCCGCCCGTGTTAACGAGATTAACTTGGTCAATATACCGAAAAAGACGTGCAAGTTGTTACAAGCGGAATATGCCATCAATAACTCTGTTCATAGTACTACAAAGAATTCTCCAAGTATGTTGTTATTTGGTGTTTAGCAACGAAGAAACGGAACATTTAGAAGATACAGTGTCATCTGATACGCGAGATCTTTCTCAGATCCGGCAAACGCATCGGTAGAAATTAATAGGTCACAGGAGTATAATTCGGATTATTTTCTAAGACACAGTAGAACAGCCCAGCATTATAGTGTTGGAGATTTTGTTGTTATGCGGAATGTTGATAAAACGGTGGGAACAAATAAGAAGTTTCTACCAAAATATATCGAATGGCCCAAAATATCGTGGCCCTTATGAGGTTTACAAGGTTCTGGGAAATGACAGATATGCCTTGCGAGATATAGAGAATAGGCAGTTGAAACAGTTACCCTATAACGTTGTGAGCCATCTACCTTTTAATAACCTCAACGTGGTATTCCACTGAACTCCATTTAATTTTAAGAGCACCGCATCCAAGTTCGGAGCCGGGTAGTCAGATGTGGGCAGTCGATTTTAAGCCGCGTATACGAAATGTCAAAAGATACAATTTATAGAGTACAATAAAGTTGCCACTTTTTCTAAAACAAACTAAATTTTGAAAATACTAGCTGTCAAAATGGTGTCTGGTGTACTTCCACGTTAGGCAAGACCAGACCTGGCCGACAACTCCTATTACAATATCGCCATTCTTTATTTGTTTGCTTAAATTCCAGAGGGCGCTGCTATACTTAACCTCCTGCGAATGACGTGGTAGTATGAACGACACCATAGAAACGAAAAACTTGTGTTGCACCGTTCTTTTTCTTTTTAATGCGAGCAATTCCCGGAAGTTGCGGTGGTTGCGACCGAGATGTCGCGTCGATGAGCGTACGAGACAGGAGCAATGGAAAAATATATTCTTATTATATTCACTTCATTACAGTCCACGGTCCAGAGCGGACGTATTTCTTTATAGTGCAAAATTAAATATTTTAATATTTGAAGTTCTTTTGTCCGTTGAGTGGAGGTTTTCTTGTTTGGTCCACTGTCTCTGATTTGATGATTCCGCTACAAAAGAGGAAAGTCTGAAAGAAAATCCACTTGCCCCAATATCAGACATATTCAACAAGTTCATCTCAAACAGCCAATCTCAATATTCACCTGAACCATACCTTTGTATCGACGAAATGTTGTTGGCATTTAGAGGACGTTGCCAGCAAAGTATGGCAAAGGAGGAGTTGACGAAGTCGACAAGGAGTGTTCAACATATTCTCGTAGCCGCAAAACTCGTCGTTGGACTATCGCAATTTTCCAAAGAACAGTAGATAGGCAAGCGTTAATGCTTTTTTGCACTGTACAGACTGTGATGATGTGTTCAGTCGATTTTAAACCGCGCATACGAAATGTCAAAGGATACAATTTATGGAGTACAATAAAGTTGCCATTTTTCTAAAAAAAAAAAAACAATTTTAGAAGACAGTGGCTATAAATCCACAAATACAGAAAAACAATTTTCATTATCTCAACGCAAACCATTGTGCCGCGCGTTAAGCAATCCTTGAGGCGAATATTTTTTCTTTCGCATTCGCAAGAAAAAAAAAAAAAAATGTCAACAGTTACAAAAAAAGCTTTGGTGGACTGCTCTTGGGAAGTCAGAGTGGAATTTCCTGAAACAGCCTCCACCGCGCAGCTTAGGAGACTACAAATGGAGGAACAAAGGCAAAATAATCCTGATTCTGTAGCGAGCGACGATGAAACTCCTATCACCGCCAGTGCCGTTGCCTTGGATGAAGAAATGCTTCGAATTCGAAAGCGGCTTGAAATAACAAAATTGCGTTACCAGCTTCGATAGTTGGAAGGGGAAGCGGCGGCATCCAGTGCTCGAAGGAACGACTACGGGGATATAGAACACGCTATCATGAAGTTTTCCGGTGACGATTTTGAGGGAATCAGTTAAATATTTTTTGCGGGATCTCGAGGAAATAATGTCTCCGGTTAATGCCGGAGTCTGCGACGTTCACTCACAGGTACTGCCCGAATGTTTTTGCAGTCAACTGCCTGAACTACACTGCACTAAAGACTGAACTCGTCAACGAATTCGACACTGCCGTTTCCTGCCGGGACGTTTATACGATGTTTGGCCAGCGGAAATGGAAGAAGCGGGGGAAGTCGCTGCATTGCTACGTGCTAAGCATGCAGGCGATTGCGAAGCGGGCTGACATAGGTGAGATGGAGGTTATCAACTTTATCATAGATGGGATGGGAAGCGATATCCCCAACATAAATTGCTCATGGCTGCTCGCAAAATTGACGACTTCAAAAAATTAATCAACCGCTATCAGCAGAAGTACCTCAATCCTGTCACCGCGGGTGCTGATGTAAGATCCATCGATGTTATGCTAACAAAACCTGCCGGATCGACCAAGATCAGTGCCGCCAAAAGTGCCGTTCTGTGCTACAACATTCTCAAACGGGACACATCAAGCCGCATTGCCCGTACCAGTTGCGCGAAGAGGGATCGTGTTTCCGATGCTGGAAGATGTGGCATGACCATCGTTCGTGTCCGAATCCAAAAAAAATCCTGACTGAAGTTGCCGCCAGAAATGCCGTTAAGGAAGTTGCTGCCGCTTAAGATGACAACTCAGATGATGATGAAGAAAATTAAGTTTTTGGTGCAGTGAATAAGGTGAGTGTTGCTTTTAAAATTGACTTGGCAAAAGTACGGAGCTTATCAAATTGTTTTCCCTCTTTGATACAGGTAGCCCAATTAGTATAATGAAGTCATCAGGTGTGCTGAGTGAACTGCCGATAAATTTGAAACTGCCGAGAACATCATACCGTGGGATAGGCGGTGAACAATTTAATGTATTGAATGAAATATGGTGTCGTGTTAAATTCGAAAATAAAGTAAAAGAAATTAAAATGTTTGTTTTACCTGACGAAGCAATGACCATGCCGGTAATTTTAGGACGAAACTTTTTACGTTTATTCCATATTCATCTAACCAAGGTTAATCTTAAATATAGACTACTTGCTTTAAGTAAAAATAACGAGCTCCGCACGTTGCCAAATGAATTTAGTTTGATTCTGAATAGATATGGGCTTTCAAAAATTGCTAAATTGAAAGCC
Source organism: Eristalis tenax (assembly GCA_905231855.2). NCBI lineage: Eukaryota > Metazoa > Arthropoda > Insecta > Diptera > Syrphidae > Eristalis > Eristalis tenax. Next base: position 92,462,031 of record HG993124.1, on the reverse strand, counting down.
GATGAAAATATATGTAAGGTAATGAAAACTGCTGTGGATGCTGGGTCAACTGAGGTTGTTTGTGAGTTGTCTGTACCGGATATATTTAACATTGAACTTGTTTCCACCGACGTTGAACTAAATATTAATCCTAAATTAAAATGTGTCGAATTAAATAACTTGATCGTAGACTCCTATATTGTTCCGAAGGACGTGGAAAACCATAGTAGTAGTAGAAAACCATTAGATTTCGAAATGAAAATTCATTTAACTGCAGATGATGTTCCATTTCGCTGCGTTCCTAGACGACTTTCTTATTTTGAACGAACTAAGGTTCAGTCAATAGTGATCGGTTAGAAAAAGACGGAATTATTAGACCAAGTGTTTCACCATATGCTTCCGCAATTGTTCTAGTGAGGAAAAAGAATGGGGAACAAAAAGGCAATACGGGATATTCAGCCTCTTCCGCTCATAGAGGACTGCATAGAATATTTTGGAGGCAAAAAGTATTTTACGTTGTTAGGTTTGAAAAGTGGGTTTCATCAAGTTCGCGTTTCAGAGGAATCTATTCCTCTTACGGCGTTTGTAACGCCGAAAGGAATGTGGGAAATTTTAAAAATGTAGTTTGGGCTGAAAAATTCCCCAGTCGTATTTCAACGATTTGTATATAATTTCCGTGATGTAATTGACTCGGGCAAGATAGTTGTTTATATAGACGATTTATTGATTGCAACTGCCGATCTTGACGAACACTCATCTTTGTTAAGAATTGTACTGCGACGTATTACGCAACGTAACCATAAGCTGAATCTTGCTAGATGCAAATTTTGTTACACGAAAATAGAGTATTTAGGATACGCCGTTTCATCGCTCGGAATTGCCCCGAGTAAATCTCATGTTGCGGCCATTAAAAGATATCCATTGCCGACCAACCGGAAACAATTGCATTCTTGCATCGGGCTATTTTCTTACTTTAGACGATTTGTGCCGTCATTTTCTCGAATTGCTAAGCCACTGCAAAATGTATTAAAATGAGATGCCAATTTTAACTTTAATGAACAGTGCCGCGATGCTCTTAACGAGCTTAAATCCAGACTGGTAGAAGCGACCCTATGAAAGAGACGGAGCTGCATTGTGATGCCAGCTCAATTGGCTTCGGAGCTGTCCTTCTTCAAAGGCATGACGATGGGAAATTTCATCCGGTATCCTGCTTTTCGAAAACTACCTCTCCCGCCGAATCGAGATATCACAGTTTTGAACTGGAGGCGCTTGCTATCATATATGCCTTGAGATGTTTCCGAGTGTACTTAGAAGGAATACCGTTTAAGATTGTGACGGACTGTAGTTCGCTAACGATGAACTGCCTTAAGTGTCTCGTGTATGCTGCCCCTGTGCGAGCTAGTGAAAGAAATTTGTATAGTATACCTAAAAGACCAGTGCCGTTTAATACGATTCATGTTGAACATTTTGGTCCATTGCCATCCATAAGTTCGAAAAGAAAGCATATCTTAGTTGTAATAGACGCGTTCACAAAATTTGTCAAGCTGTATCCAACGAAATTCACAAGCACAAAAGAGGTAATTGGTGCTCTAGAGAAGTATTTGCAGTACTATAGTAGACCAAGACGAATAGTAACAGATAGGGGCACATGCTTTACCTCCTTCGAATTCGAGGACTTTCTATTAAAGCGGAACGTATTGCATGTGAAGTTGGCTGTAGCCTCGCCCAGGCCGAAGGCCAAGTATAAGGGGTCAATCGTGTGATTAAAGCTATGTTAGGGAAACTGAGCGAACCCATACATCATGCCAATTGGTAGTGCAAGTTGTTACAAGCGGAATATGCCATCAATAACTCTGTTCATAGTACTACAAAGAATTCTCCAAGTATGTTGTTATTTGGTGTTTAGCAACGAAGAAACGGAACATTTAGAAGATAAAGTGTCATCTGATACGCGAGATCTTTCTCAGATCCGGCAAACGCATCGGTAGAAATTAATAGGTCACAGGAGTATAATTCGGATTATTTTCTAAGACACAGTAGAACAGCCCAGCATTATAGTGTTGGAGATTTTGTTGTTATGCGGAATGTTGATAAAACGGTGGGAACAAATAAGAAGTTTCTACCAAAATATATCGAATGGCCCAAAATATAGTGGCCCTTATGAGGTTTACAAGGTTCTGGGAAATGACAGATATGCCTTGCGAGATATAGAGAATAGGCAGTTGAACCAGTTACCCTATAACGTTGTGAGCCATCTACCTTTTAATAACCTCAACGTGGTATTCCACTGAACTCCATTTAATTTTAAGAGCACCGCATCCAAGTTCGGAGCCGGGTAGTCAGATGTGGGTAGTCGATTTTAAGCCGCGCATACGAAATGTCAAAAGATACAATTTATAGTGTACAATAAATTTGCCACTTTTTTCTAAAACAAACTTAAGCTTAAAACCCAAATTTTGAAAATACTAGCTGTCAAAATGGTGTCTGGTGTACTTCCACGTTAGGGAAGACCAGACCTTGCCGACAACTCCTAGTACAACATCGCCATTCTTTATTTGTTTACTTAAATTCCAGAGTTTTTGTGGGCTCATACGCTGACTTAAAAAAAGTGTTGACAGATGAATTCAAACGTACATATACCAGTGCCGATATTCACAAGGAACTTCGCGAAAAAAAGAAGAAAGAGGACGAATCGTTCCACGAATATGTGTTGCGTATGCGGGAAATAGCGGTGCTCAGTTTTGATGATGGATCGGTTATTCGATACATTGTGGATGGTTTAAATATGAAAAACGAATACAAATATAACATGTACATTAGTAAGTCTTTCAGTGAAAAATAACGCATTGCTTTAATTGCGGGTCAAGAGAGCATTTAAGAAAAGACTGTCGTGCTGAAACCAAGTGTTTTAAATGTGGTGGAAACGGCCACATGTCGAAAAATTGCATACAAGCCGAAGGAAGCGTGAAAGTGGTCCAAGATAGTAGTCGCTTCAAGACAATTGTGCTGAATAGTTTAGAAGTAGAGTGCTTAGTCGACACGGGTGCCGATGTGTCAATCATCAAAGAATGCGTCTATCAAAGACTTGGCGATATCGAACTGAAAAAGTCGACATGCGTCTTGCGAGGCCTAGGTAGTGCAAAAACAATACCGACTGGAGAATTTAGCGCTGCAGTACTGGTAGATGGTGTCCACGTACAGCAAAAATTTATAGTGGTGGCTGATGATAAAGTTGGATACAACGGTTTGCTTGGCTACGATTTCGTGTCAAAGTTTTGCGTAGTTCTGGATGATTGTGGATTCCATTTCTCTCGGAAATCGGCGCGAGTCGCCTAAAGAGCTATGTATTTATAATGCTGTTGAAACCGAGACTGAAATACGCACTTCTCTACAGTTCGAGCCGTTAATTCGTTCGTTACCAACCGAAACCGATTCCTGTGAAAAGTCCAGTAGAGCTAAAAATTGTGCCAAATGAGAAGATGATGCCGTTCAAACATCAACCAAGCCGATATTCCCTTGTCGAGTGTGCAGCAATAAGGAAACAAGTCGATAAATGGCTCCAATAGGATCTGCATAGACTTTCGTCAATTAAACGCTATGGTGCTGAAGGACTGCCTCACCGTACCGTTGATCGATGACGTACTCGAAAAATTACAAGCAGCTAAATTTGTTGTCGTTATATATATATAGTTCAACAAGACCCCGTTCGGATTCACCAACTCCCCAGCCGCTTTCATAAGATTTATAAACTGCGTGTTTCAAGATCTTGTTGCTGAAGACGTAATGCAAATTTACATGGACGACATCATAATCTATGCCGAGACAGTAGGTGAATGCATCCAAAAGCTGAAGCGAGTCCTTGCTGTAGCTGAACGTTTCTGTTTGGTCATTAAATGGAAAAAATGTCGTTTTCTAAACAGCAAAATGGATTGTCTCGGTCATACGGTTGAGAATGCTCTCATTATCATTCCTGGGGTTAGCGCGATTTTTCCGCAAATTTGTCAAAGGATACGCCCACATAGCTCGTCTGCTAACTACGTTATTGAAGAAAGATGTTGTCAAAGCAGGGCCTCGGTGCAACATTATTTCAGAGGTTCGAAAAAGAGCTCCATCCAATATCTTACTGGAGTAAGAAAACTACTTCCACTGATTCCAAGCGTCACCGTTATACTTTGGAAGTCAAGGCTGCTTACATGGCCATTGAGAAATTTAGATACTACATGCTGGGCATTCAATTCACTTTAGTCACAGATTGCGCTGCGTTTACACAAACTGTTTGAAAGAAAGGCACATCTTTCACGAAGTAGACCAGTGGATTTTAGCCTTTCAAGACTATACATTTGTGGTTGAACATCGCAGTCCAGAGCGTATGAAGCACGTTGACTGTTTAAGTCGGTTTCCAAGCGTCCTTGATCTCCTTGTTGTAAAGGGTGATTTTTTAAAAGCTATAGGAATCAGTCAACACTTTTTTTAAGTCAGCGTATGAGCCCACAAAAACTGAATTCAGAAATAACGCGGCAGCTTTTATCATCTTACCGCGAGCCTGCACATATCGCTTCTTTTCATTCAGCTCGTAAGCATCGGCATTCTGCTCAAAATTCATAAACCTACGCTCCACAGGTATATTTTGTCCATCAAAGTCCGGCACAATTTTTGCAAAGTTTTCAGGGGTTATTTTAATTTCACTCGTGTTATTTTTTTTCGGCCTGACACTGTAAACTTAAAAGCTTTACTATTTCATCTAGCGTTTTACAGTTCTGTGTCACTCTTTCTTCCATCCTCGTCATGTTAGCAGTAACCGTCGACTCCGTCGTCTTTACAATTTATAATGTTTAAGTTATTTGGAATGCCTTGTAGTATTGATGTTAACTCAGCTTTTTCTACTCTCATCTACAGACATGTTCTTCTTTTGGGTTGTCACTTTTGCACGTGTGTTATATGTTTGTCTTTGTTTCACTGCTGGCACGGCTCTTACAGATCGTTTCGGTGTATGCGATTCGCTCATATTCTTGTGCACTGCTTGGCACATCTACACTCAAGGCACATTTAAAACTAGAGTTTAATTTTAACACGCAAGTTAACGGATCATGTAATTTCACATTATACCGCACGATTGAATTATGGACTGGTTGAGCCCCCAAATGTAATGTTTTATTTAACAATGAAGTTTAATCCAATATAAGAGTTATAATAAAAGATAAGAGAATGTTTAATTGATGAAATACGTGTGTTTATATTGATAAAATATAGCAAAGGGCTAGTATTAATGCTGCGAAATACGACGTAGCTAGCCTCCTTACATATATATAAAGAATGATTTTTTAAAAGCTATAGGAAGGTTTTTCAAAAAAAAAAAGACATAAAATTCAGAAAAATGCATGAAATCATTATTTGAATCGATAGTACGGTCCATATAATTTAATGTTTGAAGCCTAATTTAAGCATACTCTTTCCAACATTTCGGCCGGTATCGCACGAATAAATGCTTCAATGTTGTCTTCCAATGCGTCAATTGAAGCGGGCTTGTCTGTATAGACATGAGCTTTAACATAGCCCCACAGAAAATAGTCTAAAGGCGTTAAATCGCACGATCTAGGCAGCCAATTGACCGGTCCCGAACGTGAAATAAAATGTTCACCGAACTCGCCTCTCAATAAGTCCATTGCTGCGCGTGCTGTGTGGCATGTGGCACCGTCTTGTTGAAACCACATGTCATGCAAGTCAAGCTCTTGCATTTTGGGCAAAAAAAAGTTGGATATCATCTCACGGTAGCGCTCACCATTCATAGTTACGTTACGATTCGCATCATCTTTGAAGAAGTACGGTCCAATGATGCCACCAGCCCAAAAACCGCACCAAACTGTGACTTTTTCTGGATGCATTGGTAGCTCTTGCAATGCTTCTGGCTGATATTCACTTTGATAATAAAATTCAATAATTTGCAAGCGTTGTTCGTTTGTAAGACGATTCATAGTTAAATTATAGACCAAACTGAAGATGTTTGACAGTGAAACAAAACACGAAACGTGCGTCAGCTGTTTAAACCAGTGTTGCCAAAAAGATAATAGCCAAAAAATCACCCTTTATATATATATACATATATATATATATATTTTCTCGAATTGTCAAGTCGTTGCAAAACCTTTTAAAAAGAAATTTTTTTTGACGACCAATGCCGTGCCGCTTTTATGGAATTGTTATCTAGACTGGTCGAAGCTCCAACTTCATTGTGACGCCAGTTCGATTGGCTTTGGAGCCGTTCTTCTACAAAGACAGGACGATGAGAATCGTCATCCGATATCGTACTTCTCAAAAACAACTTCGGCTGCCAAGTCCAGGTATCACAGTTTTGAGCATGAGACGCTCAAAACTGTATGTTATGCTCTGAGACGCTTCCGGGTTTACTTGGAGGGGATACCCTAAAAATTGTAACTGATTGTAGCTCGCTTGCGATGACACTAGGGAAGAAACATGTTAATCTTCGAATAGCTCGCTGGGCCTTAGAGCTCGAAAACTACAACTGCAGGATTCAGCATCGTAGTGGCGTTTCCGTGGGACACGTGGATACTCTCTACCGAACCCAAGTTGCTTCAATATAGGAAGCAGACGACGTTGATTTTCAGATCCAGGTTGCTGAGAATCGTGATGAGGTCATCAAGAGCTTGCGTAATCGTGGTTAGGCAATTATTGGTTTTGAGCTGCTGATGGGCTAGTTTTTAAGGTCAGAAGGAATGGACGGACGGCTTTATATGTCATTCGGGTAATCCACGAAAACTAGTAAATCAGGCGGTTGACAAGTGTTATGATAAAATCGTTTCTGTTTATTGGTTTCCTCATATGAGACCAAGGATTGAAAGGTTTATCCGAAATTGTCTAAGTATGCCGCTCCCGCCCGTGTTAACGAGATTAACTTGGTCAATATACCGAAAAAGACGTGCAAGTTGTTACAAGCGGAATATGCCATCAATAACTCTGTTCATAGTACTACAAAGAATTCTCCAAGTATGTTGTTATTTGGTGTTTAGCAACGAAGAAACGGAACATTTAGAAGATACAGTGTCATCTGATACGCGAGATCTTTCTCAGATCCGGCAAACGCATCGGTAGAAATTAATAGGTCACAGGAGTATAATTCGGATTATTTTCTAAGACACAGTAGAACAGCCCAGCATTATAGTGTTGGAGATTTTGTTGTTATGCGGAATGTTGATAAAACGGTGGGAACAAATAAGAAGTTTCTACCAAAATATATCGAATGGCCCAAAATATCGTGGCCCTTATGAGGTTTACAAGGTTCTGGGAAATGACAGATATGCCTTGCGAGATATAGAGAATAGGCAGTTGAAACAGTTACCCTATAACGTTGTGAGCCATCTACCTTTTAATAACCTCAACGTGGTATTCCACTGAACTCCATTTAATTTTAAGAGCACCGCATCCAAGTTCGGAGCCGGGTAGTCAGATGTGGGCAGTCGATTTTAAGCCGCGTATACGAAATGTCAAAAGATACAATTTATAGAGTACAATAAAGTTGCCACTTTTTCTAAAACAAACTAAATTTTGAAAATACTAGCTGTCAAAATGGTGTCTGGTGTACTTCCACGTTAGGCAAGACCAGACCTGGCCGACAACTCCTATTACAATATCGCCATTCTTTATTTGTTTGCTTAAATTCCAGAGGGCGCTGCTATACTTAACCTCCTGCGAATGACGTGGTAGTATGAACGACACCATAGAAACGAAAAACTTGTGTTGCACCGTTCTTTTTCTTTTTAATGCGAGCAATTCCCGGAAGTTGCGGTGGTTGCGACCGAGATGTCGCGTCGATGAGCGTACGAGACAGGAGCAATGGAAAAATATATTCTTATTATATTCACTTCATTACAGTCCACGGTCCAGAGCGGACGTATTTCTTTATAGTGCAAAATTAAATATTTTAATATTTGAAGTTCTTTTGTCCGTTGAGTGGAGGTTTTCTTGTTTGGTCCACTGTCTCTGATTTGATGATTCCGCTACAAAAGAGGAAAGTCTGAAAGAAAATCCACTTGCCCCAATATCAATCATATTCAACAAGTTCATCTCAAACAGCCAATCTCAATATTCACCTGAACCATACCTTTGTATCGACGAAATGTTGTTGGCATTTAGAGGACGTTGCCAGCAAAGTATGGCAAAGGAGGAGTTGACGAAGTCGACAAGGAGTGTTCAACATATTCTCGTAGCCGCAAAACTCGTCGTTGGACTATCGCAATTTTCCAAAGAACAGTAGATAGGCAAGCGTTAATGCTTTTTTGCACTGTACAGACTGTGATGATGTGTTCAGTCGATTTTAAACCGCGCATACGAAATGTCAAAGGATACAATTTATGGAGTACAATAAAGTTGCCATTTTTCTAAAAAAAAAAAAACAATTTTAGAAGACAGTGGCTATAAATCCACAAATACAGAAAAACAATTTTCATTATCTCAACGCAAACCATTGTGCCGCGCGTTAAGCAATCCTTGAGGCGAATATTTTTTCTTTCGCATTCGCAAGAAAAAAAAAAAAAAATGTCAACAGTTACAAAAAAAGCTTTGGTGGACTGCTCTTGGGAAGTCAGAGTGGAATTTCCTGAAACAGCCTCCACCGCGCAGCTTAGGAGACTACAAATGGAGGAACAAAGGCAAAATAATCCTGATTCTGTAGCGAGCGACGATGAAACTCCTATCACCGCCAGTGCCGTTGCCTTGGATGAAGAAATGCTTCGAATTCGAAAGCGGCTTGAAATAACAAAATTGCGTTACCAGCTTCGATAGTTGGAAGGGGAAGCGGCGGCATCCAGTGCTCGAAGGAACGACTACGGGGATATAGAACACGCTATCATGAAGTTTTCCGGTGACGATTTTGAGGGAATCAGTTAAATATTTTTTGCGGGATCTCGAGGAAATAATGTCTCCGGTTAATGCCGGAGTCTGCGACGTTCACTCACAGGTACTGCCCGAATGTTTTTGCAGTCAACTGCCGCACTGAACTACACTGCACTAAAGACTGAACTCGTCAACGAATTCGACACTGCCGTTTCCTGCCGGGACGTTTATACGATGTTTGGCCAGCGGAAATGGAAGAAGCGGGGGAAGTCGCTGCATTGCTACGTGCTAAGCATGCAGGCGATTGCGAAGCGGGCTGACATAGGTGAGATGGAGGTTATCAACTTTATCATAGATGGGATGGGAAGCGATATCCCCAACATAAATTGCTCATGGCTGCTCGCAAAATTGACGACTTCAAAAAATTAATCAACCGCTATCAGCAGAAGTACCTCAATCCTGTCACCGCGGGTGCTGATGTAAGATCCATCGATGTTATGCTAACAAAACCTGCCGGATCGACCAAGATCAGTGCCGCCAAAAGTGCCGTTCTGTGCTACAACATTCTCAAACGGGACACATCAAGCCGCATTGCCCGTACCAGTTGCGCGAAGAGGGATCGTGTTTCCGATGCTGGAAGATGTGGCATGACCATCGTTCGTGTCCGAATCCAAAAAAAATCCTGACTGAAGTTGCCGCCAGAAATGCCGTTAAGGAAGTTGCTGCCGCTTAAGATGACAACTCAGATGATGATGAAGAAAATTAAGTTTTTGGTGCAGTGAATAAGGTGAGTGTTGCTTGTAAAATTGACTTGGCAAAAGTACGGAGCTTATCAAATTGTTTTCCCTCTTTGATACAGGTAGCCCAATTAGTATAATGAAGTCATCAGGTGTGCTGAGTGAACTGCCGATAAATTTGAAACTGCCGAGAACATCATACCGTGGGATAGGCGGTGAACAATTTAATGTATTGAATGAAATATGGTGTCGTGTTAAATTCGAAAATAAAGTAAAAGAAATTAAAATGTTTGTTTTACCTGACGAAGCAATGACCATGCCGGTAATTTTAGGACGAAACTTTTTACGTTTATTCCATATTCATCTAACCAAGGTTAATCTTAAATATAGACTACTTGCTTTAAGTAAAAATAACGAGCTCCGCACGTTGCCAAATGAATTTAGTTTGATTCTGAATAGATATGGGCTTTCAAAAATTGCTAAATTGAAAGCCGATGAAAATATATGTAAGGTAATGAAAACTGCTGTGGATGCTGGGTCAACTGAGGTTGTTTGTGAGTTGTCTGTACCGGATATATTTAACATTGAACTTGTTTCCACCGACGTTGAACTAAATATTAATCCTAAATTAAAATGTGTGAATTAAATAACTTGATCGTAGACTCCTATATTGTTCCGAAGGACGTGGAAAACCATAGTAGTAGTAGAAAACCATTAGATTTCGAAATGAAAATTCATTTAACTGCAGATGATGTTCCATTTTGCTGCGTTCCTAGACGACTTTCTTATTTTGAACGAACTAAGGTTCAGTCAATAGTGATCGGTTAGAAAAAGACGGAATTATTAGACCAAGTGTTTCACCATATGCTTCCGCAATTGTTCTAGTGAGGAAAAAGAATGGGGAAATTCGAATGTGTGTTAATTATCGCAGCATGAACAAAAAGGCAATACGGGATATTCAGCCTCTTCCGCTCATAGAGGACTGCATAGAATATTTTGGAGGCAAAAAGTATTTTACGTTGTTAGGTTTGAAAAGTGGGTTTCATCAAGTTCGCGTTTCGGCGTTTGTAACGCCGAAAGGAATGTGGGAAATTTTAAAAATGTAGTTTGGGCTGAAAAATTCCCCAGTCGTATTTCAACGATTTGTATATAATTTCCGTGATGTAATTGACTCGGGCAAGATAGTTGTTTATATAGACGATTTATTGATTGCAACTGCCGATCTTGACGAACACTCATCTTTGTTAAGAATTGTACTGCGACGTATTACGCAACGTAACCATAAGCTGAATCTTGCTAGATGCAAATTTTGTTACACGAAAATAGAGTATTTAGGATACGCCGTTTCATCGCTCGGAATTGCCCCGAGTAAATCTCATGTTGCGGCCATTAAAAGATATCCATTGCCGACCAACCGGAAACAATTGCATTCTTGCATCGGTCTATTTTCTTACTTTAGACGATTTGTGCCGTCATTTTCTCGAATTGCTAAGCCACTGCGAAATTTATTAAAATGAGAAGCCAATTTGAACTTTAATGATCGATGAGCGATGCTCTTACCGAGCTTAAATCCAGACTGGTAGAAGCGACCCTATGAAAGAGACGGAGCTGCATTGTGATGCCAGCTCAATTGGCTTCGGAGCTGTCCTTCTTCAAAGGCATGACGATGGGAAATTTCATCCGGTATCCTGCTTTTCGAAAACTACCTCTCCCGCCGAATCGAGATATCACAGTTTTGAACTGGAGGCGCTTGCTATCATATATGCCTTGAGATGTTTCCGAGTGTACTTAGAAGGAATACCGTTTAAGATTGTGACGGACTGTAGTTCGCTAACGATGAACTGCCTTAAGTGTCTCGTGTATGCTGCCCCTGTGCGAGCTAGTGAAAGAAATTTGTATAGTATACCTAAAAGACCAATGCCGTTTAATACGATTCATGTTGAACATTTTGGTCCATTGCCGTCCATAAGTTCGAAAAGAAAGCATATCTTAGTTGTAATAGACGCGTTCACAAAATTTGTCAAGCTGTATCCAACGAAATTCACAAGCACAAAAGAGGTAATTGGTGCTCTAGAGAAGTATTTGCAGTACTATAGTAGACCAAGACGAATAGTAACAGATAGGGGCACATGCTTTACCTCCTTCGAATTCGAGGACTTTCTATTAAAGCGGAACGTATTGCATGTGAAGTTGGCTGTAGCCTCGCCCAGGCCGAAGGGCAAGTATAAGGGGTCAATCGTGTGATTAAAGCTATGTTAGGGAAACTGAGCGAACCCATAAATCATGCCAATTGGTAGTGCAAGTTGTTACAAGCGGAATATGCCATCAATAACTCTGTTCATAGTACTACAAAGAATTCTCCAAGTATGTTGTTATTTGGTGTTTAGCAACGAAGAAACGGAACATTTAGAAGATAAAGTGTCATCTGATACGCGAGATCTTTCTCAGATCCGGCAAACGCATCGGTAGAAATTAATAGGTCACAGGAGTATAATTCGGATTATTTTCTAAGACACAGTAGAACAGCCCAGCATTATAGTGTTGGAGATTTTGTTGTTATGCGGAATGTTGATAAAACGGTGGGAACAAATAAGAAGTTTCTACCAAAATATATCGAATGGCCCAAAATATAGTGGCCCTTATGAGCTTTACAAGGTTCTGGGAAATGACAGATATGCCTTGCGAGATATAGAGAATAGGCAGTTGAACCAGGTACCCTATAACGTTGTGAGCCATCTACCTTTTAATAACCTCAACGTGGTATTCCACTGAACTCCATTTAATTTTAAGAGCACCGCATCCAAGTTCGGAGCCGGGTAGTCAGATGTGGGTAGTCGATTTTAAGCCGCGCATACGAAATGTCAAAAGATACAATTTATAGTGTACAATAAATTTGCCACTTTTTTCTAAAACAAACTTAAGCTTAAAACCCAAATTTTGAAAATACTAGCTGTCAAAATGGTGTCTGGTGTACTTCCACGTTAGGGAAGACCAGACCTTGCCGACAACTCCTAGTACAACATCGCCATTCTTTATTTGTTTACTTAAATTCCAGAGTTTTTGTGGGCTCATACGCTGACTTACAAAAAAGTGTTGACAGATGAATTCAAACGTACATATACCAGTGCCGATATTCACAAGGAACTTCGCGAAAAAAAGAAGAAAGAGGACGAATCGTTCCACGAATATGTGTTGCGTATGCGGGAAATAGCGGTGCTCAGTTTTGATGATGGATCGGTTATTCGATACATTGTGGATGGTTTAAATATGAAAAACGAATACAAATATAACATGTACATTAGTAAGTCTTTCAGTGAAAAATAACGCATTGCTTTAATTGCGGGTCAAGAGAGCATTTAAGAAAAGACTGTCGTGCTGAAACCAAGTGTTTTAAATGTGGTGGAAACGGCCACATGTCGAAAAATTGCATACAAGCCGAAGGAAGCGTGAAAGTGGTCCAAGATAGTAGTCGCTTCAAGACAATTGTGCTGAATAGTTTAGAAGTAGAGTGCTTAGTCGACACGGGTGCCGATGTGTCAATCATCAAAGAATGCGTCTATCAAAGACTTGGCGATATCGAACTGAAAAAGTCGACATGCGTCTTGCGAGGCCTAGGTAGTGCAAAAACAATACCGACTGGAGAATTTAGCGCTGCAGTACTGGTAGATGGTGTCCACGTACAGCAAAAATTTATAGTGGTGGCTGATGATAAAGTTGGATACAACGGTTTGCTTGGCTACGATTTCGTGTCAAAGTTTTGCGTAGTTCTGGATGATTGTGGATTCCATTTCTCTCGGAAATCGGCGCGAGTCGCCTAAAGAGCTATGTATTTATAATGCTGTTGAAACCGAGACTGAAATACGCACTTCTCTACAGTTCGAGCCGTTAATTCGTTCGTTACCAACCGAAACCGATTCCTGTGAAAAGTCCAGTAGAGCTAAAAATTGTGCCAAATGAGAAGATGATGCCGTTCAAACATCAACCAAGCCGATATTCCCTTGTCGAGTGTGCAGCAATAAGGAAACAAGTCGATAAATGGCTCCAATAGGATCTGCATAGACTTTCGTCAATTAAACGCTATGGTGCTGAAGGACTGCCTCACCGTACCGTTGATCGATGACGTACTCGAAAAATTACAAGCAGCTAAATTTGTTGTCGTTATATATATATATAGTTCAACAAGACCCCGTTCGGATTCACCAACTCCCCAGCCGCTTTCATAAGATTTATAAACTGCGTGTTTCAAGATCTTGTTGCTGAAGACGTAATGCAAATTTACATGGACGACATCATAATCTATGCCGAGACAGTAGGTGAATGCATCCAAAAGCTGAAGCGAGTCCTTGCTGTAGCTGAACGTTTCTGTTTGGTCATTAAATGGAAAAAATGTCGTTTTCTAAACAGCAAAATGGATTGTCTCGGTCATACGGTTGAGAATGCTCTCATTATCATTCCTGGGGTTAGCGCGATTTTTCCGCAAATTTGTCAAAGGATACGCCCACATAGCTCGTCCGCTAACTACGTTATTGAAGAAAGATGTTGTCAAAGCAGGGCTTCGGTGCAACATTATTTCAGAGGTTCGAAAAAGAGCTCCATCCAATATCTTACTGGAGTAAGAAAACTACTTCCACTGATTCCAAGCGTCACCGTTATACTTTGGAAGTCAAGGCTGCTTACATGGCCATTGAGAAATTTAGATACTACATGCTGGGCATTCAATTCACTTTAGTCACAGATTGCGCTGCGTTTACACAAACTGTTTGAAAGAAAGGCACATCTTTCGCGAAGTAGACCAGTGGATTTTAGCCTTTCAAGACTATACATTTGTGGTTGAACATCGCAGTCCAGAGCGTATGAAGCACGTTGACTGTTTAAGTCGGTTTCCAAGCGTCCTTGATCTCCTTGTTGTAAAGGGTGATTTTTTAAAAGCTATAGGAATCAGTCAACACTTTTTTTAAGTCAGCGTATGAGCCCACAAAAACTGAATTCAGAAATAACGCGGCAGCTTTTATCATCTTACCGCGAGCCTGCACATATCGCTTCTTTTCATTCAGCTCGTAAGCATCGGCATTCTGCTCAAAATTCATAAACCTACGCTCCACAGGTATATTTTGTCCATCAAAGTCCGGCACAATTTTTGCAAAGTTTTCAGGGGTTATTTTAATTTCACTCGTGTTATTTTTTTCGGCCTGACACTGTAAACTTAAAAGCTTTACTATTTCATCTAGCGTTTTACAGTTCTGTGTCACTCTTTCTTCCATCCTCGTCATGTTAGCAGTAACCGTCGACTCCGTCGTCTTTACAATTTATAATGTTTAAGTTATTTGGAATGCCTTGTAGTATTGATGTTAACTCAGCTTTTTCTACTCTCATCTACAGACATGTTCTTCTTTTGGGTTGTCACTTTTGCACGTGTGTTATATGTTTGTCTTTGTTTCACTGCTGGCACGGCTCTTACAGATCGTTTCGGTGTATGCGATTCGCTCATATTCTTGTGCACTGCTTGGCACATCTACACTCAAGGCACATTTAAAACTAGAGTTTAATTTTAACACGCAAGTTAACGGATCATGTAATTTCACATTATACCGCACGATTGAATTATGGACTGGTTGAGCCCCCAAATGTAATGTTTTATTTAACAATGAAGTTTAATCCAATATAAGAGTTATAATAAAAGATAAGAGAATGTTTAATTGATGAAATACGTGTGTTTATATTGATAAAATATAGCAAAGGGCTAGTATTAATGCTGCGAAATACGACGTAGCTAGCCTCCTTACATATATATAAAGAATGATTTTTTAAAAGCTATAGGAAGGTTTTTCAAAAAAAAAAAGACATAAAATTCAGAAAAATGCATGAAATCATTATTTGAATCGATAGTACGGTCCATATAATTTAATGTTTGAAGCCTAATTTAAGCATACTCTTTCCAACATTTCGGCCGGTATCGCACGAATAAATGCTTCAATGTTGTCTTCCAATGCGTCAATTGAAGCGGGCTTGTCTGTATAGACATGAGCTTTAACATAGCCCCACAGAAAATAGTCTAAAGGCGTTAAATCGCACGATCTAGGCAGCCAATTGACCGGTCCCGAACGTGAAATAAAATGTTCACCGAACTCGCCTCTCAATAAGTCCATTGCTGCGCGTGCTGTGTGGCATGTGGCACCGTCTTGTTGAAACCACATGTCATGCAAGTCAAGCTCTTGCATTTTGGGCAAAAAAAAGTTGGATATCATCTCACGGTAGCGCTCACCATTCATAGTTACGTTACGATTCGCATCATCTTTGAAGAAGTACGGTCCAATGATGCCACCAGCCCAAAAACCGCACCAAACTGTGACTTTTTCTGGATGCATTGGTAGCTCTTGCAATGCTTCTGGCTGATATTCACTTTGATAATAAAATTCAATAATTTGCAAGCGTTGTTCGTTTGTAAGACGATTCATAGTTAAATTATAGACCAAACTGAAGATGTTTGACAGTGAAACAAAACACGAAACGTGCGTCAGCTGTTTAAACCAGTGTTGCCAAAAAGATAATAGCCAAAAAATCACCCTTTATATATATATATACATATATATATATATATTTTCTCGAATTGTCAAGTCGTTGCAAAACCTTTTAAAAAGAAATTTTTTTTGACGACCAATGCCGTGCCGCTTTTATGGAATTGTTATCTAGACTGGTCGAAGCTCCAACTTCATTGTGACGCCATTTCGATTGGCTTTGGAGCCGTTCTTCTACAAAGACAGGACGATGAGAATCGTCATCCGATATCGTACTTCTCAAAAACAACTTCGGCTGCCAAGTCCAGGTATCACAGTTTTAAGCATGAGACGCTCAAAACTGTATGTTATGCTCTGAGACGCTTCCGGGTTTACTTGGAGGGGATACCCTAAAAATTGTAACTGATTGTAGCTCGCTTGCGATGACACTAGGGAAGAAACATGTTAATCTTCGAATAGCTCGCTGGGCCTTAGAGCTCGAAAACTACAACTGCAGGATTCAGCATCGTAGTGGCGTTTCCGTGGGACACGTGGATACTCTCTACCGAACCCAAGTTGCTTCAATATAGGAAGCAGACGACGTTGATTTTCAGATCCAGGTTGCTGAGAATCGTGATGAGGTCATCAAGAGCTTGCGTAATCGTGGTTAGGCAATTATTGGTTTTGAGCTGCTGATGGGCTAGTTTTTAAGGTCAGAAGGAATGGACGGACGGCTTTATATGTCATTCGGGTAATCCACGAAAACTAGTAAATCAGGCGGTTGACAAGTGTTATGATAAAATCGTTTCTGTTTATTGGTTTCCTCATATGAGACCAAGGATTGAAAGGTTTATCCGAAATTGTCTAAGTATGCCGCTCCCGCCCGTGTTAACGAGATTAACTTGGTCAATATACCGAAAAAGACGTTGCCGTTTGATACCTTACACCTGCACCATTGGTATGCTGTTATTTGGTGTTGAGCTGTGGGGGGAAGTCGTTGACGCATCCACGGAACATTTGGTTGGGCTCAGATGATCCTCGCGACCTCTTACGCATTAGGGCAAACGCTTCTGTAGATAACGACGATTCCCAGGATTATAATCTGAGTTATTTCCTTAGGCAAGGCCTAAGGACATCGACACTACTGCCGGGACAAATAAGAAAATGGTGCCGAAATTCCGTGGACCTGATGTCGTACGTAAAGTCCTAGGAAATGACAGATACTGACAGAATGTGGCGGTTTTAACCTAAAGAGGTGGCTGTATGTATCGGGAGCCGGAGCAAAACTCAGACCCCATGTGCCGAATAGCTTCAGCTGATTTTTTGTATGTCATTGTTCGGGTGAGCGTCCTCTGTGTCTCACTTCGTCAACTGAACTGGACGATCGGGGATCGCAGACAACTTCGGGATGATCCTCGAAATAGTGAATTGTAACCAACTTGGGGGATCCTCAATCGTACAGTCCCCTATCTTACATAGACGCTGAAGCTGTTCGGACAAATTTAAGGAAAACCAACGATGTAATCTTTTTTTTTTTTTGTTTTAAATAAAGTTTGAAGATTAAAAGTATGTTAGAGATGCAACTTCTACATCTCTTTCCCTTTAACATTTTTGAGAACCATTTTTTATATCGTTTTCTAAAACCAAATTGACCAATCAGAGAACGGCATTTACGTATTTCGTGAATAACTGTCAAAAAGCCTCTGGTATTCCTCGACTGCCTAAGGCCCAATCAGCTGTGAAGTTGGGCATCTCTATAATACTTCATTTCGGGTTAGAAGTATAGACACATTGCGTTGTTCTATACTCCCAACAAGTATTCGTGAAAATCATATCACTTACTTACTTACTTAAGGTGGCGCTACAGTCCGGGGTGGACCTGGGCCTCAACCAACAAGCGTCTCCAGCCAGCTCGATCTTGGTTGGTTGAGGTCCCTTTCCACTTGCGTGCGCCACCTGAGTCGCGGTCTTCCTCTACTGGAATCATATCATACCAGAGATAATTGAGGAAGAGATATTCGCCTCTTCAGTGGAAAACACACAGTACACCACAGATTTTGACATTTGTGCTCTTAAATCACTCATACAACTTTATGTTCACTGTCAGATGATTCTTAGGGTTAAGAAACGTAGAAGTGGTACAGCAGAATCGTCGACATCTGTGGTGGACTGGTGGTTTTCCACTGGAAAGAACATCCACCCTTCCTCCTTTGTATCTGCGGTTTACTTTAATTCTGCATTGACATTTTTTGTAAATTTTTTAGATTGTTTACTCCATGATTTAGTGAATACCATTCCAAAATTGGTAAATAAGTATCAAAGTCTAACAAGTTCGTCGAGTACAAGAGTCATATAGCTATTGATTCGACTACCTTAAATTAAATGTTATAAACGTAAAAGAAATATATATATCGCAAAATAAACGACGATATGACTGTCAATATGGCACATATCAAAGAAGACTTCGAAAATTTGCTAACTACTACCCCGAAAAAAATTCGTTTCCGTGGGGAAACTCACTTACAAACGCGTCTGGAAGAGATTTCCGAGGATATATGCGAAAGGCGAATGCTAAAACCCGAAGAAATTGGCAATGATAAATCAAAGTATGGTAGGGTAATTTTTATTAAATATAAAAATTGATTGTATGTCGCAATAAAATCTTTTTTTTTTTCTATAGGGAGACCGTCTTTTATGGACTTCGTAAAAGTGGAAATGACAAGGGGTTACATTTTAGAACATGATGAAGAACGATATTCCGCTAGAAGACAAAAAATATATTCCTTCATGAAGATTCCTCGGGAAGTCGAAAAATTTATGGGCTATGGGGTCATCCAATGCGCTGACTCATTTTTATACATTCACACTTTTTTACCAATCCGTTTTATTTTGGCCGCTTGGGCGTTGACTTATCGCCCGATTGCTATTTGCTTTGGATTGCGAAGGAGATCCAAGAAGTTTCTTACCCCGGCCGAAATGTGTGATCTTTTGAAGGGTTTCATATGGATTTCATGTACACTTTTAATGCTGTTCGTTGACACGAATCGGGTGTACCATATCATTAAGTCGCAAAGTATTATCAAGCTGTATATCTTCTACAATATGCTTGAGGTTGGTGATCGCCTGCTTTCGGCTTTTGGACAAGATACCATTGATGCACTGTTTTGGACCGCAACAGAGCCAAAAAATGGTAAGCGAGACCATTTTGGGCTTATCCCCCACATTCTTTTTGCACTGATTTATGTTTTGCTGCATAGCGCCTTGATTATGTTCCAAGCAACTACGTTAAACGTAGCAGTTAACTCAAATAACAAAGGGCTCCTCACAATAATGATTTCTAATAATTTTGTTGAGCTTAAAGGCAGTGTGTTTAAAAAGTTTGACAAGAATAACTTATTTCAGTTGACTTGTAGTGATGTACGGGAGAGGTTTCATTTGTCAGTACTTCTGTTTATTGTTGTCATTCAAACCATGAAGGAGTTCAATTGGAGTACACCACAGTTTTATGTTATGTTACCAGATTGCTTTTACGTCTTAATTACAGAGATTTTGATTGATTGGATTAAGCATGCTTTCATAACTAGATTTAATGAGCTACCTGTGGATGTATACCGGGAATACACTATAAGTCTTGCATATGACATGACACAGACTCGACAGAAGCACGCCTTTTCTGATCATTCCGACTTGGTGGCCCGAAGGATGGGTTTCATCCCTTTCCCGCTGGGTGTTGTGCTTATCAAGGCTGTCTATAGCGCCGTTTCGTTTGATAACTTCGCAGCATTTATTATATTTTTTATTGCTTATCTGACTCTGATGGGTTGTCGCATATTAAATACAATCTGCGCTCTCGGTAAAGCCTGTGAATTAATGAAGCAGCACCAAGAAGAAAAAATTAATTCAACTCCAAACTCATTTGTGTCTTATCCTTATCCGGTTGTTGGGCCCTGCATATTAACATCCTTGAATCGTTCAAAAGTTGATATAACTCCTTTGCCGACATTACGAAAGTCTCAAACATCTGAACCGTCGAATATTTCAACACCAAACCAAACCAGTGGCAAGAACAGTACTTCCCTGTTAATGAAAAATAGTATTGAGTTAGGCGCTACGGCGCTTTTTTCCAATAGCGATGTGGACTTAGATGACGTTTGTTTGAATGAAAACGTACTGCACACGTCAACTTCGATGGAAAACGATGAAGTGTTTGACAACGAAAAGGAAGTAACACGAAGTGTTCCTGATCTACAACAGAAAACAAACAATGTTGGAAAAGCAGCAAAGGAGCATCCGCCAAAAAAGGAAATTGTACGAAAGCATAAACGGTCTGATTCTGAACCTTCTATATCTATCCTCGGCGAGGAATCACCTACGTAGGCGAAAATATCACCTGCCTCACACTTTGTAAATTAAGCTGTAACCCATTAGAAGAATTACGTCCATGTTCTGCATTTCGACCGAAATGATAATGGGAGCGAATGTCAATCGAGTTTCTACGTCGGTTATTTGTTACGAATTTGTGAGTACGAGTTGGTAAACTGGTAATTTTGTACAATTAACATAATTCGGGTAGTCAAAGCATTCGGTAAAAAATGGTGTTCTGAAACAATCGTGTATTGTACACTCGAAAATGTAAATCGTTCTTTTGCATTCTATTCACTTTTGCCAAAAATCAAATCATTGAGTTGTGAATTGTAAAATAGCTTTTAAATATTGCCATTAAAGTCAAAAGAAACAGTGAACTGGGTCTTATTTTGAGGAATTCCGCGTTTGACAACGCAATCGGGATTCTGTATGTCCTTTTTGTCATGCAGGAGCGTGTGTGAATCTTTCGGCATCATCCAATACGCAAAGTAAGTAGTTTCCGCGTACAGGTCCGTTCATACAGGTATTCGGGGATTCGGAGCATGCCAATATGGCAACAAGAGCCTATACCCGTGAGCCTATCACAAAGTTCTTCACCTTCAACAAATCGGACACTAGGAAATATATAAATTACTGAAGTAAGATACTAGAGCCAAAAACCCAACAAGATTGGCGATCGATGATGGATCTGTTTTGTCATCTCTGTTTTGCAGTTGAAGACAAATTATGTTCAACCCAGATCAGTTGAGAAATGTCTACGGGTGGAAAACAAAATGGCTGAAACGGATAGGTTACCCGGACAAATAGGATGTTTTAATCGCTATCTAAATAGAAAGTAAATTACAGTTTAAACGGTATGATAGTAAGTTTTTTCCTTGTGTTTGAATACTTTTGAACAAAAAATGCCTAGGATACCGAATTGCAGATCCAAAATACAAAACTAATGAATATGAATTCACGAAGTGAGTTCACAAATCATTGCTGCGGTGAAAATATGAGCATTTGAATTTTAATTTCAATTGTGTTCATTAATGGTCAATTTCCTTGGCAAATAAAATATAAAATTTACAAAAATGGTAAGCGGCAAGATTTGTTTCGTGAAAAAACGAAATCTACAAAAAAATGTAAGACTGTGTTGTCAGTGAAATTGTTTTGTTAAATTGAATTTGTTGTTTGTTTCTTATATGGCTCACCCAAATATCAACAATAAATCTGAAAGAACCTGGACTGGAACCTCTTTCAGTCACGATCAGCTATTAGAACTGCGTTTCTACGAAGAAAGAGAGCACGAGTTCAGCGACGACGAAGTTGGCGACACGAATTTTCAGCCAGAAGCCGAATTCTTGGAAGGTGATGAAGAGTATCAAGAACCACGTGCAGAAGTGACGCACCCACACTGAAAATGTGCATCAAGAATCGTCAAGAAAGCCATCTGAATATTACGAAGGTGAGAAAGGATTTATTTGGAATAAACAAGAGTGCACCAGGAAGTCTCGAAGTGCAGCCAACAACAGTTCAAACGCAGCACTAAGGTAGTTCTTATGGGCACAGATGTCAAGAAAATGAAAGCATTTATAGGTTAATGTACTGTTCATCTGTATTTAGTACACCTATTGCCGATGGCGAGTAGAACATTCGCCTGTTTTCGAACTGTTATGCGAATGTAGCAAGTCGAGCTATTACTGTTCACGATGAAAAAATGAAATATGTCAAACGCCAAATGAAGTTTGTTTATTCATTCTCGTCTGAAATACGTATGCGAGCGCATTAGAAATGTGTTTTAGGTAAAAAATCGAAAAAAATTAAAGAAAAAACAAAAATACGCATTTCATGTGTCCAGGTTTATCTCCATGACTACTAGAATTTGCGATTGTGTTTCCGTTTGTAGCTGCAATTTGGGCTTTATCTGAGTCTGTTTTTATAATCCAACCCCACCAGAACAAGGACGGAGAGGTATAAATCATATTGAACATTTTGCTAAAAATCTTACTTTATACATGTCTTTTCCATCAAGTGCAGGTCGCAATCATATTAAGTTCAATCGGTGTCCCAGTTGTATCTTTGGTTTTTTTTTTTGGTTCGAAACTGACAATTTATTGATTTGCCTCCTAGAATAATTTTCTAAATTAAAATCAATTCATTTCATATCTTACATTTAGTTTTCTGTCACATCAATAATTTTGCGTATTTGTTCTTTAATTGATGATTCTTGTACGCTTCGTCCATCAGTCACCAAATATTTCCGTTAACATGATTCTGGCATAAGCAACATGCAAATTCGCGAACATTCGCCAACCGTAATATGGTGACTTAGCAATTCGCTGAGCTTCTGACATCAGAGTCTAATGCCATCTGCGCGACTCGCATACGGTAATACCAATTTTCAGCATTTGCACTTGTTAAGAATCGCAGTCATGAACAGACATGATCGTCATTATCTTGTCTGTTCATGGAAAATAACCATCATCAGAAGCCTGCGCAAGCAATTCCCGGAAGTATAGCGGTGATTGCGACCGAAATATAAGGGACGATGAAAACCAGACCCCATTTCATAGTGCGCTGGGTAGCGGTGGTTGCGACCGAGATGTCGCGTCGATGAGCGTACGAGACAGGAGCAATGGAAAAATATATTCTTATTATATTCACTTCATTACAGTCCACGGTCCAGAGCGGACGTATTTCTTTATAGTGCAAAATTAAATATTTTAATATTTGTGCTTTTTTATTTATTTTCATTTTTCTCTGGATATAGGTGTAAAAATCTTAGCATAATATTTGCCACCGACGGAACTGGACACGAAATATTGAGTGGAGGTTTTTTTGTTTGGTCAACTGTCTCTGATTTGATGATTCCGCTACAAAAGAGGAAAGTCTGAAAGAAAATCCACTTGCCCCAATATCAGACATATTCAACAAGTTCATCTCAAACAGCCAGTCTCAATATTCACCTGAACCATACCTTTGTATCGACGAAATGTTGTTGGCATTTAGAGGACGTTGCCAGCAAAGTATGGCAAAGGAGGAGTTGACGAAGTCGACAAGGAGTGTTCAACATATTCTCGTAGCCGCAAAACTCGTCGTTGGACTATCGCAATTTTCCAAAGAACAGCAGATAGGCAAGCGTTAATGCTTTTTTGCACTGTACAGACTGTGATGATGTGTTCAGTCGAGTACAATAAAGTTGCCATTTTTCTAAAAAAAAAAAACATAAGTTTAAAAGACAGATGTGGTTGGCTATAAATCCACAAATACAGAAAAACAATTTTCATTATCTCAGAACGCAAATCATTGTGCCGCGCGTTAAGCAATCCTTGAGGCGAATATTTTTTCTTTCGCATTCGCAAGAAAAAAAAAAGTGTCAACAGTTACAAAAAAAGCTTTGGTGGACTGCCCTTGGGTAGTCAGAGTGGAATTTCCTGAAACAGCCTCCAGCGCGCAGCTTAGGAGACTACAAATGGAGGAACAAAGACAAAATAATCCTGATTCTGTAGCGAGCGACGATGAAACTCCTATCACCGCCAGTGCCGTTGCCTTGGATGAAGAAATGCTTCGAATTCGAAAGCGGCTTGAAATAACAAAATTGCGTTACCAGCTTCGGGAGTTGGAAGGGGAAGCGGCGACATCCAGTGCTCGAAGGAACGACTACGGGGATATAGAACACGCTATCATGAAGTTTTCCGGTGACGATTTTGAGGGAATCAGTTAAATATTTTTTGCGGGATCTCGAGGAAATAATGTCTCCGGTTAATGCCGGAGTCTGCGACGTTCACTCACAGGTACTGCCCGAATGTTTTTGCAGTCAACTGCCGCCCTGAACTACACTGCACTAAAGACTGAACTCGTCAACGAATTCGACACTGCCGTTTCCTGCCGGGACGTTTATACGATGTTTGGCCAGCGGAAATGGAAGAAGCGGGGGAATTCGCTGCATTGCTACGTGCTAAGCATGCAGGCGATTGCGAAGCGGGCTGACATAGGTGAGATGGAGGTTATCAACTTTATCATAGATGGGATGGGAAGCGATATCCCCAACATAAATTGCTCATGGCTGCTCGCAAAATTGACGACTTCAAAAAATTAATCAACCGCTATCAGCAGAAGTACCTCAATCCTGTCACCGCGGGTGCTGATGTAAGATCCATCGATGTTATGCTAACAAAACCTGCCGGATCGACCAAGATCAGTGCCGCCAAAAGTGCCGTTCTGTGCCACAACATTCTCAAACGGGACACATCAAGCCGCATTGCCCGTACCAGTTGCGCGAAGAGGGATCGTGTTTCCGATGCTGGAAGATGTGGCATGACCATCGTTCGTGTCCGAATCCAAAAAAAATCCTGACTGAAGTTGCCGCCAGAAATGCCGTTAAGGAAGTTGCTGCCGCTTAAGATGACAACTCAGATGATGATGAAGAAAGGTGGTGCAGTGAATAAGGTGAGTGTTGCTTTTAAAATTGACTTGGCAAAAGTACGGAGCTTATCAAATTGTTTTCCCTCTTTGATACAGGTAGCCCAAATAGTATAATGAAGTCATCAGGTGTGCTGAGCGAACTGCCGATAAATTTGAAACTGCCGAGAACATCATTCCGTGGGATAGGCGGTGAACAATTTAATGTATTGAATGAAATATGGTGTCGTGTTAAATTCGAAAATAAAGTAAAAGAAATTAAAATGTTTGTTTTACCTGACGAAGCAATGACCATGCCGGTAATTTTAGGACGAAACTTTTTACGTTCATTCCATATTCATTTTACCAAGGTTAATCTTAAATATAGACTACTTGCTTTAAGTAAAAATAACGAGCTCCGCACGTTGCCAAATGAATTTAGTTTGATTCTGAATAGATATGGGCTTTCAAAAATTGCTAAATTGAAAGCCGATGAAAATATATGTAAGGTAATGAAAACTGCTGTGGATGCTGGGTCAACTGAGGTTGCTTGTGAGTTGTCTGTGCCGGATATATTTAACATTGAACTTGTTTCCACCGACGTTGAACTAAATATTAATCCTAAATTAAAATGTGTCGAATTAAATAACTTGATCGTAGACTCCTATATTGTTCCGAAGGACGTGGAAGTACGTAGTAGTAGAAAACCATTAGATTTCGAAATGAAAATTCATTTAACTGCAGATGATGTTCCATTTCGCTGCGTTCCTAGACGACTTTCTTATTTTGAACGAACTAAGGTTCAGTCAATAGTGATCGGTTAGAAAAAGACGGAATTATTAGACCAAGTGTTTCACCATATGCTTCCGCAATTGTTCTAGTGAGGAAAAAGAATGGGGAAATTCGAATGTGCGTTAATTATCGCAGCATGAACAAAAAGGCAATACGGGATATTCAGCCTCTTCCGCTCATAGAGGAATGTATAGAATATTTTTGAGGCAAAAAGTATTTTACGTTGTTAGGTTTGAAAAGTGGGTTTCATCAAGTTCGCGTTTCAGAGGAATCTATTCCGTTTGTAACGCCGAACGGAATGTGGGAAATTTTTAAATGTAGTTTGGGCTTAAACATTCCCCAGTTGTATTTCAACGATTTGTATATAATTTCCGTGATTTAATTGACTCGGGCAAGATGGTTGTTTATATAGACGATTTATTGATTGCAACTGCCGATCTTGACGAACACTCATCTTTGTTAAGAATTGTACTGCGACGTATTACGCAACGTAACCATAAGCTGAATCTTGCTAAATGCAAATTTTGTTACACGAAAATAGAGTATTTAGGATATGCCGTTTCATCGCTCGGAATTGCCCCGAGTAAATCTCATGTTGCGGCCATTAAAAGATATCTATTGCCGACCAACCAGAAACAATTGCATTCTTGCATCATTTCTACATTTCTTACTTTAAACGATTTGTGCCGTCATTTTCTCGAATTGCTACGCCAGACTGCTTAAATCCAGACTGGTAGAGACGCCAATTCTTGCAATTCTCTTACGACCCTATGAAAGAGACGGAGCTGCATTGTGATGTCCTTCTTCAAAGGCATGACGATGGGAAATTTCATCCGGTATCCTGCTTTTCGAAAACTACCTCTCCCGCCGAATCGAGATATCACAGTTTTGAACTGGAGGCGCTTGCTATCATATATGCCTTGAGATGTTTCCGAGTGTACTTAGAAGGAATACCGTTTAAGATTGTGACGGACTGTAGTTCGCTAACGATGAACTGCCTTAAGTGTCTCGTGTATGCTGCCCCTGTGCGAGCTAGTGAAAGAAATTTGTATAGTATACCTATAAGACCAGTGCCGTTTGATACGATTCATGTTGAACATTTTGGTCCATTACCGTCCATAAGTTCGAAAAGAAAGCATATCTTAGTTGTAATAGACGCGTTCACAAAATTTGTCAAGCTATCCAACGAAATCCACAAGCACAAAAGAGGTAATTGGTGCTCTAGAGAAGTATTTGCAGTACTATAGTAGACCAAGACGAATAGTAACAGATAGCGGCACATGCTTTACCTCCTTCGAATTCGAGGACTTTCTATTAAAGCGGAACGTATTGCATGTGAAGTTGGCTGTAGCCTCGCCCAGGCCGAAGGGCAAGTATAAGGGGTCAATCGTGTGATTAAAGCTATGTTAGGGAAACTGAGCGAACCCATACATCATGCCAATTGGTAGTGCAAGTTGTTACAAGCGGAATATGCCATCAATAACTCTGTTCATAGTACTACAAAGAATTCTCCAAGTATGTTGTTATTTGGTGTTTAGCAACGAAGAAACGGAACATTTAGAAGATAAAGTGTCGTCTGATACGCGAGATCTTTCTCAGA
Organism: Eristalis tenax; assembly: GCA_905231855.2. Classification (NCBI taxonomy): domain Eukaryota; kingdom Metazoa; phylum Arthropoda; class Insecta; order Diptera; family Syrphidae; genus Eristalis; species Eristalis tenax. Next base: position 92,434,834 of record HG993124.1, on the reverse strand, counting down.
TCCGGGCAAACGCATCGGTAGAAATTAATAGGTCACAGGAGTATAATTCGGATTATTTTCTAAGACACAGTAGAACAGCCAAAATATCGTGGCCCTTTTGAGGTTTACAAGGTTCTGGGAAATGACAGATATGACTTGCGAGATATAGAGAATAGGCAGTTGAACCAGTTACCCTATAACGTTGTGAGCCATCTACCTTTTAATAACCTCAACGTGGCATTCCACTGAACTCAATTTAATTTTAAGAGCACCGCATCCAAGTTCGGAGCCCGGTAGTCAGATGTGGGCAGTCGATTGTAAGCCGCGCATACGAAATGTCAAAAGATACAATTTATAGAGTACAATAAAGTTGCCACTTTTTTCTAAAAGAAACTAAAGCTTAAAAACCATATTTTGAAAATACTAGCTGTCAAAATGGTGTCTGGTGTACTTCCACGTTAGGGAAGACCAGACCTTGCCGACAACTCCTAGTACAACATCGCCATTCTTTATTTGTTTGCTTAAATTCCAGAGGGCGCTGCTATACTTAACCTCCTGCGACTGACGTGGTAGTATAAACGACACCATAGAAACGAAAAACTTGTGTTGCACCGTTATTTTTCTTTTTAATGTTGACTCTTGCTTTCTCAGTACCTTTTTTTAGTATGCTCATACGTTCGTTAGTGTTCCGCAAGCGGTCGTAGAGTGCGTATGCGGTTTTGTGTGAAGGAGAGTGTGTACGAGTAAAGAACGTCAGTATTAATGTATGTGTCTGATAAAGAACCACCTCAGTAAAATGTTATGTTTTCATAGCGTCTCCTAAGGAAGATATCAGTGAAATTGTTTTGTTAAATTGAATTTGTTGTTTGTTTCTTAGATGTCTCACTTAAATAACAACAAAGGGTCTTATAGATCTAAAAGAACTGCGAATGCAACATTTTTAAGTCACGATCAGCTATTAGAACAGTGGATGGACGAAGAAAACGAGCACGAGTTCAGTGACGACGAAGTTGGCGATCCGAATTTTTAGTCAGAAGTCGAATTCTTGGAAGGTGATGAAGAGTATCAAGAACTACGTGAAAAAGTGCCGCATGTGCCCACACTGAATATTACGAAGGTGAGAAGGGATTTATTTGGAATAAACAAGAGTGCACTAGGACGTAACGAACTGCAGCCAACAACATTTCTAACATTGAAGGCTTTTTTGAACTTTGGTCAAAGCTTTTTGATTTTTTTGAATCAAAAACTTAATAATTACCGATCCCAGTTCAATCACAGCACTAAGTAGAACTTATGGACACAGATGTCACCGAAATTAAAGCATTTATAGGTCTAATGTACTATTGGTCACTTTTCACTCCAACAGATTCTATGTTTAAACAAAATAAGTACGTGAAAGAAGTACACATTTCATGTGTTCAGGTTTATCTGTATTTGCTTCATGACTGCTAGCATTTTCATTTAATTTTCCGTTTGTAGCTGTAATTTCGGCTTTATCTGAGTCTGTTTTTATAATCGAACCACACCAGTACAAGGACGAAGAGGTATAAATCATATTGAACATTTTGCTGAAAACATTTCTTTTCCATCACGTTAAGTTCGATCGGCGTCCCAGTGGTCTCTTTTGGTTTTTTCTTTTTTTTGGGTCGAAACTGACGATGTCTTGATTTGCCTCCATTAATTGCACCAGTTTCCCAACTTGAGAAGGAATCATCAAAATCAATTCATTTTATCAATTCATCAACACATTTAGTTTTATGTCATATTATTAATAATTTTGCGTATTTGTTCTTGAGTTGATGATTTTTGTACTCTTCGTCACAGTCATCAGTCACCAAACATTTCCGTCCACATGATTCTGGCATAAGTAACATGAAAGTCCGCAAACATTCGCCAACCGTAATATGGTGATTTAGGGATGCCATCTGCACGACTCGCATACGGTATTACCAATTTTCAGCATTTGCATGACTTTTCGTTCGACTCGCCAATTGTAATAGTGATATGAGTGTAATAATGCTCATCTTAGCATAATAATAGACACCGACGGAACTGGATACGATATATTCCGCTGCGCTATGTCGTTGGGTGGCGTTTTTCTTGTTTGGTCAACTGCCTCCGATTTGATGATTCCGCTACAAAGGATTAACGTCTGAAAGATGATCCACTTGCCCCAATATCAGATATATTCAACAAGTTCATCTCAAACAGCCAGTCTCAATATTATCAATATATTAATGTTGTTGGCATTTAGAGGTCGTTGCAAATTTATTGCTCACATGCCCTAGAAACCAGCAAAGTACGGCAAAGAGGAGTTGACGAAGTCGACAAGATGTGTTCAATATGTTCTCGTAGCCGCAAAACTCTGCGTTGACCTATGGCAGTTTTCCAAAGAACAGTAGATAGGCAAGCATTAATGCTTTTTGCACTGTACAGACTGTGACGATAAAATGAGAAGATGAACTTTTATTTTGAACTGCGGATTACTCTCAGTAGAGTTTTGGTTAAAGATCTTCCCCTCCACTACCAAGAACTCAATCAATCCTATCAAATAGAAGAAAACTGTGCTATATTTTTCCAACAAAAATAAAAACATTAACCGGATATTGTCGTTGTGATTGTTCGAAGCCAATTTGTCTTCAACAATCTAGGGCACTTAGTGAAAACAGCCAACAATTTATGAATTTGAGGGTACACATCCTTTAATTTGAACCAATGATTGGATCATATTTTGTTTAGTAAGTGTTAAGTTTAATAAATAAATAAGTAAATGAAGAAAGTATTTTTTTTTTACCTTTTCTACGTGTGTAAGTTTTGCAAAGTTAATTTATGTCATATCAATAAAAAAAGTTGTTTAACTTTATATGTGTCATTAATTTAATAATAAAATAATATTTAAAGTAAACAAAATAAGTACGTGAAATAAAAAAATAAAAGTACGCATTTCATGTGTCCTATTTGCTTCATGGATGCTAGAATTTGCGATTGTGTTTCCGTTTGTAGCTGTAATTTTGGTTTCATCTGAGTTTGTTTTTATAATCGAACCACACCAGTACAAGGACGAAGAGGTATAAATCATATTGAACATTTTGCTGAAAATCTTACCTTAAACATCTCTTTTCCATCAAGTGCAGGTGGTCCCAATCATATTAAGTTCGATCGGTGTCCCAGTGGTATCTTTGGTTTTTTTTTTTTTTGGTTCGAAACTGCCGATTTATTGATTTGCCTCCTATAATAATTTTCTAAATGAAAATCAATTCAATTCATATTTTACATTTAGTTTTCTGTCCCATCATTAATTATTTTGCGTATTTGTTCTTTAATTGATGATTCTTGTACGCTTCGTCCATCAGTCACCAAATATTTCCGTTCACATGATTCTGGCATAAGGAACATGAAAATTCGCGAACATTCGCCAACCGTAATATAGTAATTTAACAATTCGCTTATCTTCTGACGCTTAGCTTCGAATGCCATCTGCGCGACTCGCATACGGTAATACCAATTTTCAGCATTTGCACTTGTTAAGAATCGCAGTCATGAACAGACATGGTCGTCATTATCCTGTCTGTTCATGGAAAATAACCATCATCAGCAGCCTGCGCGAGCAATTCCCGGAAGTATAGCGGTGATTGCGACCGAAATATAAGGGACGATGAAAACCAGACCCCATTTCATAGTGCGCTGGGTAGCGGTGGTTGCGACCGAGATGTCGCGTCGATGAGCGTACGAGACAGGAGCAATGGAAAAATATATTCTTATTATATTCACTTCATTACAGTCCACGGTCCAGAGCGGACGTATTTCTTTATAGTGCAAAATTAAATATTTTTATATTTGAAGTTCTTTTGTCCGTTGAGTGGAGGTTTTCTTGTTTGGTCAACTGTCTCTGATTTGATGATTCCGCTACAAAAGAGGAAAGTCTGAAAGAAAATCCACTTGCCCCAATATCAGACATATTCAACAAGTTCATCTCAAACAGCCAGTCTCAATATTCACCTGAACCATACCTTTGTATCGACGAAATGTTGTTGGCATTTAGAGGACGTTGCCAGCAAAGTATGGCAAAGGAGGAGTTGATGAAGTCGACAAGGAGTGTTCAACATATTCTCGTAGCCGCAAAACTCGTCGTTGGACTATCGCAATTTTCCAAAGAACAGTAGATAGGCAAGCGTTAATGCTTTTTTGCACTGTACAGACTGTGATGATGTGTTCAGTCGATTTTAAACCGCGCATACGAAATGTCAAAGGATACAATTTATGGAGTACAATAAAGTTGCCATTTTTCTAAAAAAAAAAAAAGTTTAAAAGACAGTGGCTATAAATCCACAAATACAGAAAAACAATTTTCATTATCTCATAACGCAAACCATTGTGCCGCGCGTTAAGCAATCCTTGAGGCGAATATTTTTTCTTTCGCATTCGCAAGAAAAAAAAAAAAAAATGTCAACAGTTACAAAAAAAGCTTTGGTGGACTGCCCTTGGGAAGTCAGAGTGGAATTTCCTGAAACAGCCTCCAGCACGCAGCTTAGGAGACTACAAATGGAGGAACAAAGGCAAAATAATCCTGATTCTGTAGCGAGCGACGATGAAACTCCTATCACCGCCAGTGCCGTTGCCTTGGATGAAGAAATGCTTCGAATTCGAAAGCGGCTTGAAATAACAAAATTGCGTTACCAGCTTCGGGAGTTGGAAGGGGAAGCGGCGACATCCAGTGCTCGAAGGGGGTATAGAACACGCTATCATGAAGTTTTCCCGTGACGATTTTGAGGCAATCAGTTAAATATTTTTTGCGGGATCTCGAGGAAATAATGTCTCCGGTTAATGCCGGAGTCTGCGACGTTCACTCACAGGTACTGCCCGAATGTTTTTGCAGTCAACTGCCGCCCTGAACTACACTGCACTAAAGACTGAACTCGTCAACGAATTCGACACTGCCGTTTCCTGCCGGGACGTTTATACGATGTTTGGCCAGCGGAAATGGAAGAAGCGGGGGAAGTCGCTGCATTGCTACGTGCTAAGCATGCAGGCGATTGCGAAGCGGGCTGACATAGGTGAGATGGAGGTTATCACGGCTGATGATGAAGAAAATTAAGTTTTTGGTGCAGTGAGTAAGGTGAGTGTTGCTTTTAAAATTGACTTGGCAAAAGTACGGAGCTTATCAAATTGTTTTCCCTCTTTGATACAGGTAGCCCAATTAGTATAATGAAGTCATCAGGTGTGCTGAGTGAACTGCCGATAAATTTGAAACTGCCGAGAACATCATACCGTGGGATAGGCGGTGAACAATTTAATGTATTGAATGAAATATGGTGTCGTGTTAAATTCGAAAATAAAGTAAAAGAAATTAAAACGTTTGTTTTACCTGACGAAGCAATGACCATGCCGGTAATTTTAGGACGAAACTTTTTACGTTCGTTCAATATTCATCGAACCAAGGTTAATCTTAAATATAGACTACTTGCTTTAAGTAAAAATAACGAGCTCCGCACGTTGCCAAATGAATTTAGTTTGATTCTAAATAGATATGGGCTTTCAAAAATTGCTAAATTGAAAGCCGATGAAAATATATGTAAGGTAATGAAAACTGCTGTGGATGCTGGGTCAACTGAGATTGTTTGTGAGTTGTCTGTACCGGATATATTTAACATTGAACTTGTTTCCACCGACGTTGAACTAAATATTAATCCTAAATTAAAATGTGTCGAATTAAATAACTTGATCGTAGACTCCTATATTGTTCCGAAGGACGTGGAAGTACGTAGTAGTAGAAAACCATTCGATTTCGAAATGAAAATTCATTTAACAGCAGATGATGTTCCATTTCGCTGCGTTCCTAGGCGACGAGAGAGAGAGAACTTTTATTTTGAGAAGATGAGAAGATGAACTTTTATTTTGAACTGCGGATTACTCTCAGTAGAGTTTTGGTTAAAGATCTTCCCCTCCACTACCAAGAACTCAATCAATCCTATCAAATAGAAGAAAACTGTGCTATATTTTTCCAACAAAAATAAAAACATTAACCGGATATTGTCGTTGTGATTGTTCGAAGCCAATTTGTCTTCAACAATCTAGGGCACTTAGTGAAAACAGCCAACAATTTATGAATTTGAGGGTACACATCCTTTAATTTGAACCAATGATTGGATCATATTTTGTTTAGTAAGTGTTAAGTTTAATAAATAAATAAGCAAATGAAGAAAGTATTTTTTTTTTACCTTTTCTACGTGTGTAAGTTTTGCAAAGTTAATTTATGTCATATCAATAAAAAAAGTTGTTTAACTTTATATGTGTCATTAATTTAATAATAAAATAATATTTAAAGTAAACAAAATAAGTACGTGAAATAAAAAAATAAAAGTACGCATTTCATGTGTCCTATTTGCTTCATGGATGCTAGAATTTGCGATTGTGTTTCCGTTTGTAGCTGTAATTTTGGTTTCATCTGAGTTTGTTTTTATAATCGAATCACACCAGTACAAGGACGAAGAGGTATAAATCATATTGAACATTTTGCTGAAAATCTTACCTTAATCATCTCTTTTCCATCAAGTGCAGGTGGTCCCAATCATATTAAGTTCGATCGGTGTCCCAGTGGTATCTTTGGTTTTTTTTTTTGGTTCGAAATTGCCGATTTATTGATTTGCCTCCTATAATAATTTTCTAAATTAAAATCAATTCAATTCATATTTTACATTTAGTTTTCTGTCACATCATTAATAATTTTGCGTATTTGTTCTTTAATTGATGATTATTGTACGCTTCGTCCATCAGTCACCAAATATTTCCGTTCACATGATTCTGGCATAAGTAACATGAAAATTCGCGAACATTCGCCAACCGTAATATAGTAATTTAACAATTCGCTTATCTTCTGACGCTTAGCTTCGAATGCCATCTGCGCGACTCGCATACGGTAATACCAATTTTCAGCATTTGCACTTGTTAAGAATCGCAGTCATGAACAGACATGGTCGTCATTATCCTGTCTGTTCATGGAAAATAACCATCATCAGCAGCCTGCGCGAGCAATTCCCGGAAGTATAGCGGTGATTGCGACCGAAATATAAGGGACGATGAAAACCAGACCCCATTTCATAGTGCGCTGGGTAGCGGTGGTTGCGACCGAGATGTCGCGTCGATGAGCGTACGAGACAGGAGCAATGGAAAAATATATTCTTATTATATTCACTTCATTACAGTCCACGGTCCAGAGCGGACGTATTTCTTTATAGTGCAAAATTAAATATTTTTATATTTGAAGTTCTTTTGTCCGTTGAGTGGAGGTTTTCTTGTTTGGTCAACTGTCTCTGATTTGATGATTCCGCTACAAAAGAGGAAAGTCTGAAAGAAAATCCACTTGCCCCAATATCAGACATATTCAACAAGTTCATCTCAAACAGCCAGTCTCAATATTCACCTGAACCATACCTTTGTATCGACGAAATGTTGTTGGCATTTAGAGGACGTTGCCAGCAAAGTATGGCAAAGGAGGAGTTGACGAAGTCGACAAGGAGTGTTCAACATATTCTCGTAGCCGCAAAACTCGTCGTTGGACTATCGCAATTTTCCAAAGAACAGTAGATAGGCAAGCGTTAATGCTTTTTTGCACTGTACAGACTGTGATGATGTGTTCAGTCGATTTTAAACCGCGCATACGAAATGTCAAAGGATACAATTTATGGAGTACAATAAAGTTGCCATTTTTCTAAAAAAAAAAAAAAACAAGTTTAAAAGACAGTGGCTATAAATCCACAAATACAGAAAAACAATTTTCATTATCTCATAACGCAAACCATTGTGCCGCGCGTTAAGCAATCCTTGAGGCGAACATTTTTTCTTTCGCATTCGCAAGAAAAAAAAATGTCAACAGTTACAAAAAAAGCTTTGGTGGACTGCCCTTGGGAAGTCAGAGTGGAATTTCCTGAAACAGCCTCCAGCGCGCAGCTTAGGAGACTACAAATGGAGGAACAAAGGCAAAATAATCCTGATTCTGTAGCGAGCGACGATGAAACTCCTATCACCGCCAGTGCCGTTGCCTTGGATGAAGAAATGCTTCGAATTCGAAAGCGGCTTGAAATAACAAAATTGCGTTACCAGCTTCGGGAGTTGGAAGGGGAAGCGGCGACATCCAGTGCTCGAAGGGGGTATAGAACACGCTATCATGAAGTTCGCGAACATTCGCCAACCGTAATATAGTAATTTAACAATTCGCTTATCTTCTGACGCTTAGCTTCGAATGCCATCTGCGCGACTCGCATACGGTAATACCAATTTTCAGCATTTGCACTTGTTAAGAATCGCAATCATGAACAGACATGGTCGTCATTATCCTGTCTGTTCATGGAAAATAACCATCATCAGCAGCCTGCGCGAGCAATTCCCGGAAGTATAGCGGTGATTGCGACCGAAATATAAGGGACGATGAAAACCAGACCCCATTTCATAGTGCGCTGGGTAGCGGTGGTTGCGACCGAGATGTCGCGTCGATGAGCGTACGAGACAGGAGCAATGGAAAAATATATTCTTATTATATTCACTTCATTACAGTCCACGGTCCAGAGCGGACGTATTTCTTTATAGTGCAAAATTAAATATTTTTATATTTGAAGTTCTTTTGTCCGTTGAGTGGAGGTTTTCTTGTTTGGTCAACTGTCTCTGATTTGATGATTCCGCTACAAAAGAGGAAAGTCTGAAAGAAAATCCACTTGCCCCAATATCAGACATATTCAACAAGTTCATCTCAAACAGCCAGTCTCAATATTCACCTGAACCATACCTTTGTATCGACGAAATGTTGTTGGCATTTAGAGGACGTTGCCAGCAAAGTATGGCAAAGGAGGAGTTGACGAAGTCGACAAGGAGTGTTCAACATATTCTCGTAGCCGCAAAACTCGTCGTTGGACTATCGCAATTTTCCAAAGAACAGTAGATAGGCAAGCGTTAATGCTTTTTTGCACTGTACAGACTGTGATGATGTGTTCAGTCGATTTTAAACCGCGCATACGAAATGTCAAAGGATACAATTTATGGAGTACAATAAAGTTGCCATTTTTCTAAAAAAAAAAAAAAACAAGTTTAAAAGACAGTGGCTATAAATCCACAAATACAGAAAAACAATTTTCATTATCTCATAACGCAAACCATTGTGCCGCGCGTTAAGCAATCCTTGAGGCGAATATTTTTTCTTTCGCATTCGCAAGAAAAAAAAAAAAATGTCAACAGTTACAAAAAAAGCTTTGGTGGACTGCCCTTGGGAAGTCAGAGTGGAATTTCCTGAAACAGCCTCCACCGCGCAGCTTAGGAGACTACAAATGGAGGAACAAAGGCAAAATAATCCTGATTCTGTAGCGAGCGATGATGAAACTCCTATCACCGCCAGTGCCGTTGCCTTGGATGAAGAAATGCTTCGAATTCGAAAGCGGCTTGAAATAACAAAATTGCGTTACCAGCTTCGGGAGTTGGAAGGGGAAGTGGCGACATCCAGTGCTCGAAGGGGGTATAGAACACGCTATCATGAAGTTTTCCCGTGACGATTTTGAGGCAATCAGTTAAATATTTTTTGCGGGATCTCGAGGAAATAATGTCTCCGGTTAATGCCGGAGTCTGCGACGTTCACTCACAGGTACTGCCCGAATGTTTTTGCAGTCAACTGCCGCCCTGAACTACACTGCACTAAAGACTGAACTCGTCAACGAATTCGACACTGCCGTTTCCTGCCGGGACGTTTATACGATGTTTGGCCAGGGGAAATGGAAGAAGCGGGGGAAGTCGCTGCATTGCTACGTGCTAAGCATGCAGGCGATTGCGAAGCGGGCTGACATAGGTGAGATGGAGGTTATCACGGCTGATGATGAAGAAAATTAAGTTTTTGGTGCAGTGAGTAAGGTGAGTGTTGCTTTTAAAATTGACTTGGCAAAAGTACGGAGCTTATCAAATTGTTTTCCCTCTTTGATACAGGTAGCCCAATTAGTATAATGAAGTCATCAGGTGTGCTGAGTGAACTGCCGATAAATTTGAAACTGCCGAGAATATCATACCGTGGGATAGGCGGTGAACAATTTAATGTATTGAATGAAATATGGTGTCGTGTTAAATTCGAAAATAAAGTAAAAGAAATTAAAATGTTTGTTTTACCTGACGAAGCAATGACCATGCCGGTAATTTTAGGACGAAACTTTTTACGTTCATTCCATATTCATCTAACCAAGGTTAATCTTAAATATAGACTACTTGCTTTAAGTAAAAATAACGAGCTCCGCACGTTGCCAAATGAATTTAGTTTGATTCTGAATAGATATGGGCTTTCAAAAATTGCTAAATTGAAAGCCGATGAAAATATATGTAAGGTAATGAAAACTGCTGTGGATGCTGGGTCAACTGAGGTTGTTTGTGAGTTGTCTGTACCGGATATATTTAACATTGAACTTGTTTCCACCGACGTTGAACTAAATATTAATCCTAAATTAAAATGTGTCGAATTAAATAACTTGATCGTAGACTCCTATATTGTTCCGAAGGACGTGGAAGTACGTAGTAGTAGAAAACCATTCGATTTCGAAATGAAAATTCATTTAACTGCAGATGATGTTCCATTTCGCTGCGTTCCTAGACGACTTTCTTATTTTGAACGAACTAAGGTTCAGTCAATAGTGAATCAGTTAGAAAAAGACGGAATTATTAGACCAAGTGTTTCACCATATGCTTCCGCAATTGTTCTAGTGAGGAAAAAGAATGGGGAAATTCGAATGTGTGTTAATTATCGCAGCATGAACAAAAAGGCAATACGGGATATTTAGCCTCTTCCGTTCATAGAGGACTGCATAGAATATTTCGGAGGCAAAAAGTATTTCACGTTAGGTTTGAAAAGTGGGTCTCATCAAGTTCGCGTTTCAGAGGAATCTATTCCTCTTACGGCGTTTGTAACGCCGAACGGAATGTGGGAAATTTTTAAATGTAGTTTGGGCTTAAACATTCCCCAGTTGTATTTCAACGATTTGTATATAATTTCCGTGATTTAATTGACTCGGGCAAGATAGTTGTTTATATAGACGATTTATTGATTGGAATTGCCGATCTTGACGAACACTCATCTTTGTTAAGAATTGTACTGCGACGTATTACGCAACGTAACCATAAGCTCAATCTTGCTAAATGCAAATTTTGTTACACGAAAATAGAGTATTTAGGATACGCCGTTTCATCGCTCGGAATTGCCCCGAGTAAATCTCATGTTGCGGCCATTAAAAGATATCCATTGCCGACCAACCAGAAACAATTGCATTCTTGCATCGGTCTATTTTCTTACTTTAGACGATTTGTGCCGTCATTTTCTCGAATTGCTAAGCCACTGCGAAATTTATTAAAATGAGAAGCCAATTTGAACTTTAATGATCGATGAGCGATGCTCTTACCGAGCTTAAATCCAGACTGGTAGAAGCGACCCTATGAAAGAGACGGAGCTGCATTGTGATGCCAGCTCAATTGGCTTCGGAGCTGTCCTTCTTCAAAGGCATGACGATGGGAAATTTCATCCGGTATCCTGCTTTTCGAAAACTACCTCTCCCGCCGAATCGAGATATCACAGTTTTGAACTGGAGGCGCTTGCTATCATATATGCCTTGAGATGTTTCCGAGTGTACTTAGAAGGAATACCGTTTAAGATTGTGACGGACTGTAGTTCGCTAACGATGAACTGCCTTAAGTGTCTCGTGTATGCTGCCCCTGTGCGAGCTAGTGAAAGAAATTTGTATAGTATACCTAAAAGACCAGTGCCGTTTAATACGATTCATGTTGAACATTTTGGTCCATTGCCGTCCATAAGTTCGAAAAGAAAGCATATCTTAGTTGTAATAGACGCGTTCACAAAATTTGTCAAGCTGTATCCAACGAAATCCACAAGCACAAAAGAGGTAATTGGTGCTCTAGAGAAGTATTTGCAGTACTATAGTAGACCAAGACGAATAGTAACAGATAGGGGCACATGCTTTACCTCCTTCGAATTCGAGGACTTTCTATTAAAGCGGAACGTATTGCATGTGAAGTTGGCTGTAGCCTCGCCCAGGCCGAAGGGCAAGTATAAGGGGTCAATCGTGTGATTAAAGCTATGTTAGGGAAACTGAGCGAACCCATAAATCATGCCAATTGGTCGTGCAAGTTGTTACAAGCGGAATATGCCATCAATAACTCTGTTCATAGTACTACAAAGAATTCTCCAAGTATGTTGTTATTTGGTGTTTAGCAACGAAGAAACGGAACATTTAGAAGATACAGTGTCATCTGATACGCGAGATCTTTCTCAGATCCGGCAAACGCATCGGTAGAAATTAATAGGTCACAGGAGTATAATTCGGATTATTTTCTAAGACACAGTAGAACAGCCCAGCATTATAGTGTTGGAGATTTTGTTGTTATGCGGAATGTTGATAAAACGGTGGGAACAAATAAGAAGTTTCTACCAAAATATATCGAATGGCCCAAAATATCGTGGCCCTTATGAGGTTTACAAGGTTCTGGGAAATGACAGATATGCCTTGCGAGATATAGAGAATAGGCAGTTGAACCAGTTACCCTATAACGTTGTGAGCCATCTACCTTTTAATAACCTCAACGTGGTATTCCACTGAACTCCATTTAATTTTAAGAGCACCGCATCCAAGTTCGGAGCCGGGTAGTCAGATGTGGGCAGTCGATTTTAAGCCGCGTATACGAAATGTCAAAAGATACAATTTATAGAGTACAATAAAGTTGCCACTTTTTCTAAAACAAACTAAATTTTGAAAATACTAGCTGTCAAAATGGTGTCTGGTGTACTTCCACGTTAGGGAAGACCAGACCTGGCCGACAACTCCTATTACAACATCGCCATTCTTTATTTGTTTGCTTAAATTCCAGAGGGCGCTGCTATACTTAACCTCCTGCGAATGACGTGGTAGTATGAACGACACCATAGAAACGAAAAACTTGTGTTGCACCGTTCTTTTTCTTTTTAATGCGAGCAATTCCCGGAAGTATAGCGGTGATTGCGACCGAAATATAAGGGACGATCAAAACCAGACCCCATTTCATAGTGCGTTGGGTAGCGGTGGTTGCGACCGAGATGTCGCGTCGATGAGCGTACGAGACAGGAGCAATGGAAAAATATATTCTTATTATATTCACTTCATTACAGTCCACGGTCCAGAGCGGACGTATTTCTTTATAGTGCAAAATTAAATATTTTAATATTTGAAGTTCTTTTGTCCGTTGAGTGGAGGTTTTCTTGTTTGGTCCACTGTCTCTGATTTGATGATTTCGCTACAAAAGAGGAAAGTCTGAAAGAAAATCCACTTGCCCCAATATCAGACATATTCAACAAGTTCATCTCAAACAGCCAGTCTCAATATTCACCTGAACCATACCTTTGTATCGACGAAATGTTGTTGGCATTTAGAGGACGTTGCCAGCAAAGTATGGCAAAGGAGGAGTTGACGAAGTCGACAAGGAGTGTTCAACATATTCTCGTAGCCGCAAAACTCGTCGTTGGACTATCGCAATTTTCCAAAGAACAGTAGATAGGCAAGCGTTAATGCTTTTTTGCACTGTACAGACTGTGATGATGTGTTCAGTCGATTTTAAACCGCGCATACGAAATGTCAAAGGATACAATTTATGGAGTACAATAAAGTTGCCATTTTTCTAAAAAAAAAAAAAAACAAGTTTAAAAGTGGCTATATAATACAGTGGCTATAAATCCACAAATACAGAAAAACAATTTTCATTATCTCATAACGCAAACCATTGTGCCGCGCGTTAAGCAATCCTTGAGGCGAACATTTTTTCTTTCGCATTCGCAAGAAAAAAAAAAAAAAAATGTCAACAGTTACAAAAAAAGCTTTGGTGGACTGCCCTTGGGAAGTCAGAGTGGAATTTCCTGAAACAGCCTCCAGCGCGCAGCTTAGGAGACTACAAATGGAGGAACAAAGGCAAAATAATCCTGATTCTGTAGCGAGCGACGATGAAACTCCTATCACCGCCAGTGCCGTTGCCTTGGATGAAGAAATGCTTCGAATTCGAAAGCGGCTTGAAATAACAAAATTGCGTTACCAGCTTCGGGAGTTGGAAGGGGAAGTGGCGACATCCAGTGCTCGAAGGGGGTATAGAACACGCTATCATGAAGTTTTCCCGTGACGATTTTGAGGCAATCAGTTAAATATTTTTTGCGGGATCTCGAGGAAATAATGTCTCCGGTTAATGCCGGAGTCTGCGACGTTCACTCACAGGTACTGCCCGAATGTTTTTGCAGTCAACTGCCGCCCTGAACTACACTGCACTAAAGACTGAACTCGTCAACGAATTCGACACTGCCGTTTCCTGCCGGGACGTTTATACGATGTTTGGCCAGCGGAAATGGAAGAAGCGGGGGAAGTCGCTGCATTGCTACGTGCTAAGCATGCAGGCGATTGCGAAGCGGGCTGACATAGGTGAGATGGAGGTTATCACGGCTGATGATGAAGAAAATTAAGTTTTTGGTGCAGTGAGTAAGGTGAGTGTTGCTTTTAAAATTGACTTGGCAAAAGTACGGAGCTTATCAAATTGTTTTCCCTCTTTGATACAGGTAGCCCAATTAGTATAATGAAGTCATCAGGTGTGCTGAGTGAACTGCCGATAAATTTGAAACTGCCGAGAACATCATACCGTGGGATAGGCGGTGAACAATTTAATGTATTGAATGAAATATGGTGTCGTGTTAAATTCGAAAATAAAGTAAAAGAAATTAAAATGTTTGTTTTACCTGACGAAGCAATGACCATGCCGGTAATTTTAGGACGAAACTTTTTACGTTCATTCCATATTCATCTAACCAAGGTTAATCTTAAATATAGACTACTTGCTTTAAGTAAAAATAACGAGCTCCGCACGTTGCCAAATGAATTTAGTTTGATTCTGAATAGATATGGGCTTTCAAAAATTGCTAAATTGAAAGCCGATGAAAATATATGTAAGGTAATGAAAACTGCTGTGGATGCTGGGTCAACTGAGGTTGTTTGTGAGTTGTCTGTACCGGATATATTTAACATTGAACTTGTTTCCACCGACGTTGAACTAAATATTAATCCTAAATTAAAATGTGTCGAATTAAATAACTTGATCGTAGACTCCTATATTGTTCCGAAGGACGTGGAAGTACGTAGTAGTAGAAAACCATTCGATTTCGAAATGAAAATTCATTTAACTGCAGATGATGTTCCATTTCGCTGCGTTCCTAGACGACTTTCTTATTTTGAACGAACTAAGGTTCAGTCAATAGTGAATCAGTTAGAAAAAGACGGAATTATTAGACCAAGTGTTTCACCATATGCTTCCGCAATTGTTCTAGTGAGGAAAAAGAATGGGGAAATTCGAATGTGTGTTAATTATCGCAGCATGAACAAAAAGGCAATACGGGATATTTAGCCTCTTCCGTTCATAGAGGACTGCATAGAATATTTCGGAGGCAAAAAGTATTTCACGTTAGGTTTGAAAAGTGGGTTTCATCAAGTTCGCGTTTCAGAGGAATCTATTCCTCTTACGGCGTTTGTAACGCCGAACGGAATGTGGGAAATTTTTAAATGTAGTTTGGGCTTAAACATTCCCCAGTTGTATTTCAACGATTTGTATATAATTTCCGTGATTTAATTGACTCGGGCAAGATAGTTGTTTATATAGACGATTTATTGATTGGAATTGCCGATCTTGACGAACACTCATCTTTGTTAAGAATTGTACTGCGACGTATTACGCAACGTAACCATAAGCTCAATCTTGCTAAATGCAAATTTTGTTACACGAAAATAGAGTATTTAGGATACGCCGTTTCATCGCTCGGAATTGCCCCGAGTAAATCTCATGTTGCGGCCATTAAAAGATATCCATTGCCGACCAACCAGAAACAATTGCATTCTTGCATCGGTCTATTTTCTTACTTTAGACGATTTGTGCCGTCATTTTCTCGAATTGCTAAGCCACTGCGAAATTTATTAAAATGAGAAGCCAATTTGAACTTTAATGATCGATGAGCGATGCTCTTACCGAGCTTAAATCCAGACTGGTAGAAGCGACCCTATGAAAGAGACGGAGCTGCATTGTGATGCCAGCTCAATTGGCTTCGGAGCTGTCCTTCTTCAAAGGCATGACGATGGGAAATTTCATCCGGTATCCTGCTTTTCGAAAACTACCTCTCCCGCCGAATCGAGATATCACAGTTTTGAACTGGAGGCGCTTGCTATCATATATGCCTTGAGATGTTTCCGAGTGTACTTAGAAGGAATACCGTTTAAGATTGTGACGGACTGTAGTTCGCTAACGATGAACTGCCTTAAGTGTCTCGTGTATGCTGCCCCTGTGCGAGCTAGTGAAAGAAATTTGTATAGTATACCTAAAAGACCAGTGCCGTTTAATACGATTCATGTTGAACATTTTGGTCCATTGCCGTCCATAAGTTCGAAAAGAAAGCATATCTTAGTTGTAATAGACGCGTTCACAAAATTTGTCAAGCTGTATCCAACGAAATCCACAAGCACAAAAGAGGTAATTGGTGCTCTAGAGAAGTATTTGCAGTACTATAGTAGACCAAGACGAATAGTAACAGATAGGGGCACATGCTTTACCTCCTTCGAATTCGAGGACTTTCTATTAAAGCGGAACGTATTGCATGTGAAGTTGGCTGTAGCCTCGCCCAGGCCGAAGGGCAAGTATAAGGGGTCAATCGTGTGATTAAAGCTATGTTAGGGAAACTGAGCGAACCCATAAATCATGCCAATTGGTCGTGCAAGTTGTTACAAGCGGAATATGCCATCAATAACTCTGTTCATAGTACTACAAAGAATTCTCCAAGTATGTTGTTATTTGGTGTTTAGCAACGAAGAAACGGAACATTTAGAAGATACAGTGTCATCTGATACGCGAGATCTTTCTCAGATCCGGCAAACGCATCGGTAGAAATTAATAGGTCACAGGAGTATAATTCGGATTATTTTCTAAGACACAGTAGAACAGCCCAGCATTATAGTGTTGGAGATTTTGTTGTTATGCGGAATGTTGATAAAACGGTGGGAACAAATAAGAAGTTTCTACCAAAATATATCGAATGGCCCAAAATATCGTGGCCCTTATGAGGTTTACAAGGTTCTGGGAAATGACAGATATGCCTTGCGAGATATAGAGAATAGGCAGTTGAACCAGTTACCCTATAACGTTGTGAGCCATCTACCTTTTAATAACCTCAACGTGGTATTCCACTGAACTCCATTTAATTTTAAGAGCACCGCATCCAAGTTCGGAGCCGGGTAGTCAGATGTGGGCAGTCGATTTTAAGCCGCGTATACGAAATGTCAAAAGATACAATTTATAGAGTACAATAAAGTTGCCACTTTTTCTAAAACAAACTAAATTTTGAAAATACTAGCTGTCAAAATGGTGTCTGGTGTACTTCCACGTTAGGCAAGACCAGACCTGGCCGACAACTCCTATTACAACATCGCCATTCTTTATTTGTTTGCTTAAATTCCAGAGGGCGCTGCTATACTTAACCTCCTGCGAATGACGTGGTAGTATGAACGACACCATAGAAACGAAAAACTTGTGTTGCACCGTTCTTTTTCTTTTTAATGCGAGCAATTCCCGGAAGTATAGCGGTGATTGCGACCGAAATATAAGGGACGATCAAAACCAGACCCCATTTCATAGTGCGTTGGGTAGCGGTGGTTGCGACCGAGATGTCGCGTCGATGAGCGTACGAGACAGGAGCAATGGAAAAATATATTCTTATTATATTCACTTCATTACAGTCCACGGTCCAGAGCGGACGTATTTCTTTATAGTGCAAAATTAAATATTTTAATATTTGAAGTTCTTTTGTCCGTTGAGTGGAGGTTTTCTTGTTTGGTCCACTGTCTCTGATTTGATGATTTCGCTACAAAAGAGGAAAGTCTGAAAGAAAAT
The DNA here is from genome assembly GCA_905231855.2 of Eristalis tenax. NCBI lineage: Eukaryota > Metazoa > Arthropoda > Insecta > Diptera > Syrphidae > Eristalis > Eristalis tenax. Next base: position 92,416,894 of record HG993124.1, on the reverse strand, counting down.
CCACTTGCCCCAATATCAGACATATTCAACAAGTTCATCTCAAACAGCCAGTCTCAATATTCACCTGAACCATACCTTTGTATCGACGAAATGTTGTTGGCATTTAGAGGACGTTGCCAGCAAAGTATGGCAAAGGAGGAGTTGACGAAGTCGACAAGGAGTGTTCAACATATTCTCGTAGCCGCAAAACTCGTCGTTGGACTATCGCAATTTTCCAAAGAACAGTAGATAGGCAAGCGTTAATGCTTTTTTGCACTGTACAGACTGTGATGATGTGTTCAGTCGATTTTAAACCGCGCATACGAAATGTCAAAGGATACAATTTATGGAGTACAATAAAGTTGCCATTTTTCTAAAAAAAAAAAAAAACAAGTTTAAAAGACAGTGGCTATAAATCCACAAATACAGAAAAACAATTTTCATTATCTCATAACGCAAACCATTGTGCCGCGCGTTAAGCAATCCTTGAGGCGAACATTTTTTCTTTCGCATTCGCAAGAAAAAAAAAAAAAAAAAATGTCAACAGTTACAAAAAAAGCTTTGGTGGACTGCCCTTGGGAAGTCAGAGTGGAATTTCCTGAAACAGCCTCCAGCGCGCAGCTTAGGAGACTACAAATGGAGGAACAAAGGCAAAATAATCCTGATTCTGTAGCGAGCGACGATGAAACTCCTATCACCGCCAGTGCCGTTGCCTTGGATGAAGAAATGCTTCGAATTCGAAAGCGGCTTGAAATAACAAAATTGCGTTACCAGCTTCGGGAGTTGGAAGGGGAAGCGGCGACATCCAGTGCTCGAAGGGGGTATAGAACACGCTATCATGAAGTTTTCCCGTGACGATTTTGAGGCAATCAGTTAAATATTTTTTGCGGGATCTCGAGGAAATAATGTCTCCGGTTAATGCCGGAGTCTGCGACGTTCACTCACAGGTACTGCCCGAATGTTTTTGCAGTCAACTGCCGCCCTGAACTACATTGCACTAAAGACTGAACTCGTCAACGAATTCGACACTGCCGTTTCCTGCCGGGACGTTTATACGATGTTTGGCCAGCGGAAATGGAAGAAGCGGGGGAAGTCGCTGCATTGCTACGTGCTAAGCATGCAGGCGATTGCGAAGCGGGCTGACATAGGTGAGATGGAGGTTATCACGGCTGATGATGAAGAAAATTAAGTTTTTGGTGCAGTGAGTAAGGTGAGTGTTGCTTTTAAAATTGACTTGGCAAAAGTACGGAGCTTATCAAATTGTTTTCCCTCTTTGATACAGGTAGCCCAATTAGTATAATGAAGTCATCAGGTGTGCTGAGTGAACTGCCGATAAATTTGAAACTGCCGAGAACATCATACCGTGGGATAGGCGGTGAACAATTTAATGTATTGAATGAAATATGGTGTCGTGTTAAATTCGAAAATAAAGTAAAAGAAATTAAAATGTTTGTTTTACCTGACGAAGCAATGACCATGGCGGTAATTTTAGGACGAAACTTTTTACGTTCATTCCATATTCATCTAACCAAGGTTAATCTTAAATATAGACTACTTGCTTTAAGTAAAAATAACGAGCTCCGCACGTTGCCAAATGAATTTAGTTTGATTCTGAATAGATATGGGCTTTCAAAAATTGCTAAATTGAAAGCCAATGAAAATATATGTAAGGTAATGAAAACTGCTGTGGATGCTGGGTCAACTGAGGTTGTTTGTGAGTTGTCTGTACCGGATATATTTAACATTGAACTTGTTTCCACCGACGTTGAACTAAATATTAATCCTAAATTAAAATGTGTCGAATTAAATAACTTGATCGTAGACTCCTATATTGTTCCGAAGGACGTGGAAGTACGTAGTAGTAGAAAACCATTCGATTTCGAAATGAAAATTCATTTAACTGCAGATGATGTTCCATTTCGCTGCGTTCCTAGACGACTTTCTTATTTTGAACGAACTAAGGTTCAGTCAATAGTGAATCAGTTAGAAAAAGACGGAATTATTAGACCAAGTGTTTCACCATATGCTTCCGCAATTGTTCTAGTGAGGAAAAAGAATGGGGAAATTCGAATGTGTGTTAATTATCGCAGCATGAACAAAAAGGCAATACGGGATATTTAGCCTCTTCCGTTCATAGAGGACTGCATAGAATATTTCGGAGGCAAAAAGTATTTCATGTTAGGTTTGAAAAGTGGGTTTCATCAAGTTCGCGTTTCAGAGGAATCTATTCCTCTTACGGCGTTTGTAACGCCGAACGGAATGTGGGAAATTTTTAAATGTAGTTTGGGCTTAAACATTCCCCAGTTGTATTTCAACGATTTGTATATAATTTCCGTGATTTAATTGACTCGGGCAAGATAGTTGTTTATATAGACGATTTATTGATTGGAATTGCCGATCTTGACGAACACTCATCTTTGTTAAGAATTGTACTGCGACGTATTACGCAACGTAACCATAAGCTCAATCTTGCTAAATGCAAATTTTGTTACACGAAAATAGAGTATTTAGGATACGCCGTTTCATCGCTCGGAATTGCCCCGAGTAAATCTCATGTTGCGGCCATTAAAAGATATCCATTGCCGACCAACCAGAAACAATTGCATTCTTGCATCGGTCTATTTTCTTACTTTAGACGATTTGTGCCGTCATTTTCTCGAATTGCTAAGCCACTGCGAAATTTATTAAAATGAGAAGCCAATTTGAACTTTAATGATCGATGAGCGATGCTCTTACCGAGCTTAAATCCAGACTGGTAGAAGCGACCCTATGAAAGAGACGGAGCTGCATTGTGATGCCAGCTCAATTGGCTTCGGAGCTGTCCTTCTTCAAAGGCATGACGATGGGAAATTTCATCCGGTATCCTGCTTTTCGAAAACTACCTCTCCCGCCGAATCGAGATATCACAGTTTTGAACTGGAGGCGCTTGCTATCATATATGCCTTGAGATGTTTCCGAGTGTACTTAGAAGGAATACCGTTTAAGATTGTGACGGACTGTAGTTCGCTAACGATGAACTGCCTTAAGTGTCTCGTGTATGCTGCCCCTGTGCGAGCTAGTGAAAGAAATTTGTATAGTATACCTAAAAGACCAGTGCCGTTTAATACGATTCATGTTGAACATTTTGGTCCATTGAAGTCCATAAGTTCGAAAAGAAAGCATATCTTAGTTGTAATAGACGCGTTCACAAAATTTGTCAAGCTGTATCCAACGAAATCCACAAGCACAAAAGAGGTAATTGGTGCTCTAGAGAAGTATTTGCAGTACTATAGTAGACCAAGACGAATAGTAACAGATAGGGGCACATGCTTTACCTCCTTCGAATTCGAGGACTTTCTATTAAAGCGGAACGTATTGCATGTGAAGTTGGCTGTAGCCTCGCCCAGGCCGAAGGGCAAGTATAAGGGGTCAATCGTGTGATTAAAGCTATGTTAGGGAAACTGAGCGAACCCATAAATCATGCCAATTGGTAGTGCAATGTAACAACTTACAAGCGGAATATGTCATCAATAACTCTGTTCATAGTACTACAAAGAATTCTCCAAGTATGTTGTTATTTGGTGTTTAGCAACGAAGAAACGGAACATTTAGAAGATAAAGTGTCATCTGATACGCGAGATCTTTCTCAGATCCGGAAAACGCATCGGTAGAAATTAATAGGTCACAGGAGTATAATTCGGATTATTTTCTAAGACACAGTAGAACAGCCCAGCATTATAGTGTTGGAGATTTTGTTGTTATGCGGAATGTTGATAAAACGGTGGGAACAAATAAGAAGTTTCTACCAAAATATATCGAATGGCCCAAAATATCGTGGCCCTTATGAGGTTTACAAGGTTCTGGGAAATGACAGATATGCCTTGCGAGATATAGAGAATAGGCAGTTGAACCAGTTACCCTATAACGTTGTGAGCCATCTACCTTTTAATAACCTCAACGTGGTGTTCCACTGAACTCCATTTAATTTAAATAGCACCGCATCCAAGTTCGGAGCCGGGTAGTCAGATGTGGGTAGTCGATTTTAAGCCGCGCATACGAAATGTCAAAAGATACAATTTGCCACTTTTTTCTAAAAAAACTTAAGCTTAAAAACCAAATTTTGAAAATACTAGCTGTCAAAATGGTGTCTGGTGTACTTCCACGTTAGGGAAGACCAGACCTTGCCGACAACTCCTAGTACAACATCGCCATTCTTTATTTGTTTACTTAAATTCCAGAGGGCGCTGCTATACTTAACCTCCTGCGACTGACGTGGTAGTATGAACGACACCATAGAAACGAAAAACTTGTGTTGCACCGTTCTTTTTCTTTTTAATGTTGACTCTTGCTTTCTCAGTACCTTTCTTTAGTATGCTCATACGTTCGTTAGTGTTCCGCAAGCGGTCGTTGAGTGCGTATGCGGTTTTGTGTGAAGGAGAGTGTGTACGAGTCAAGAACGTCAGTATTAATGTATGTGTCTGATAAACAACCACCTCAGTAAAATGTTATGTGTTCATAGCGTCTCCTAAGGAAGATATCAGTGAAATTGTTTTGTTAAATTGAATTTGTTGTTTGTTTCTTAGATGTCTCACTTAAATAACAACAAAGGGTCTTATAGATCTAAAAGAACTGCGAATGCAACCTTTTTAAGTCACGATCAGCTATTAGAACAGTGGTTGGACGAAGAAAGCGAGCACGAGTTCAGTGACGACGAAGTTGGCGATCCGAATTTTCAGTCAGAAGTCGAATTCTTGGAAGGTGATGAAGAGTATCAAGAACTACGTGAAAAAGTGTCGCATGTGCCCACACTGAATATTACGAAGGTGAGAAGGGATTTATTTGGAATAAACAAGAGTGCACTAGGAAGTAACGAACTGCAGCCAACAACAATTCTAACATTGAAGGCTTTTTTGAACTTTGGTCAAAGCTTTTTGATTTTTTTGAATCAAAAACTTAATAATTACCGATCACAGTTCAAACACAGCACTAAGTAGAACTTATGGACACAGATGTCACCGAAATTAAAGCATTTATAGGTCTAATGTACTATTGGTCACTTTTCACTCCAACAGATTCTATGTTTAAACAAAATAAGTACGTGAAAGAAGTACACTTTTCATGTGTTCAGGTTTATCTGTATTTGCTTCATGACTGCTAGCATTTTCATTTCATTTTCCGTTTGTAGCTGTAATTTCGGCTTTATCTGAGTCTGTTTTTATAATCGAACCACACCAGTACAAGGACGAAGAGGTATAAATCATATTGAACATTTTGCTGAAAATCGTACCTTAAACATTTCTTTTCCATCACGTTAAGTTCGATCGGCGTCAAAGTGGTCTCTTTTGGTTTTTTCTTTTTTTTGGGTCGAAACTGACGATGTCTTGATTTGCCTCCAATAATTGCACCAGTTTCCCAACTTGAGAAGGAATCATCAAAATCAACTCATTTTATCAATTCATCAACACATTTAGTTTTATGTCATATTATTAATAATTTTGCGTATTTGTTCTTGAGTTGATGATTTTTGTACACTTCGTCACAGTCATCAGTCACCAAACATTTCCGTCCACATGATTCTGGCATAAGTAACATGAAAATTCGCGAACATTCGCCAACCGTAATATGGTGATTTAGCAATTCGCTTAGCTTCTGACATCAGAGTCTAATGCCATCTGCACGACTCGCATACGGTATTACCAATTTTCAGCATTTGCATGACTTTTCGTTCGACTCGCCAATTGTAATAGTGACATGAGTGTAATAATGGTCATCTTAGCATAATATTAGACACCGACGGAACTGGATACGATACATTCCGCTGCGCTATGTCGTTGGGTGGCGTTTTTCTTGTTTGGTCAACTGCCTCCGATTTGATGATTCCGCTACAAAGGATTAACGTCTGAAAGATGATCCACTTGCTCCAATATCAGATATATTCAACAAGTTCTTCTCAAACAGCCAGTCTCAATATGCCGCAAAACTCTGCGTTGGCCTATGGCAGTTTTCCAAAGAACAGTAGATAGGCAAGCATTAATGCTTTTTGCACTGTACAGACTGTGACGATAAAATGAGAAGATGAACTTTTATTTTGAACTGCGGATTACGCTCAGTAGAGTTTTGGTTAAAGATCTTCCTCTCCACTACCAAGAACTCAATCAATCCTATCAAATAGAAGAAAACTGGTTTTATCTGAATTTGTTTTTATAATCGAACCACACCAGTACGAGGACGAAGAGGTACAAATCAAATTGAACATTTTGCTAAAAATCTTACCTTAAGCATCTCTTTTGCATCAAGTGCAGGTGGTCCCAATCATATTAAGTTCGATCGGTGTCCCAGTTGTATCTTTGGTTTTTTTTTTTTTTTTGGTTCGAAACTGACGATTTATTGATTTGCCTCCTAGAATAATTTTCTAAATTAAAATCAGTTCATTTCATATCTTACATTTAGTTTTCTGTCACATCATTAATAATTTTGCGTATTTGTTCTTTAATTGATGATTCTTGTACGCTTCGTCCATCAGTCACCAAATATTTCCGTTCACATGATTCTGGCATAAGTAACATGAAAATTCGCGAACACTCGCCAACCGTAATATGGTGATTTAGCAATTCGCTGAGCTTCTGACATCAGAGTCTAATGCCATCTGCGCGACTCGCTTACGGTAATACCAATTTTCAGCATTTGCACTTGTTAAGAATCGCAGTCATGAACAGACATGATCGTCATTATCTTGTCTGTTCATGGAAAATAACCATCATCAGCAGCCTGCGCGAGCAATTCCCGGAAGTATAGCGGTGATTGCGACCGAAATATAAGGGACGATGAAAACCAGACCCCATTTCATAGTGCGCTGGGTAGCGGTGGTTGCGACCGAGATGTCGCGTCGATGAGCGTACGAGACAGGAGCAATGGAAAAATATATTCTTATTATATTCACTTCATTGCAGTCCACTGTCCAGAGCGGACGTATTTCTTTATAGTGCAAAATTAAATATTTTAATATATGAAGTTCTTTTGTGCTTTTTTATTTATTTTCATTTTTCTCTGGATATAGGTGTAAAAATCTTAGCATAATATTTGCCACCGACGGAACTGGACACGAAATATTCCGCTGCGTTATGTCTTTGAGTGGAGGTTTTTTTGTTTGGTCAACTGTCTCTGATTTGATGATTCCGCTACAAAAGAGGAAAGTCTGAAAGAAAATCCACTTGCCCCAATATCAGACATATTCAAAAAGTTCATCTCAAACAGCCAGTCTCAATATTCACCTGAACCATACCTTTGTATCGACGAAATGTTGTTGGCATTTAGAGGACGTTGCCAGCAAAGTATGGCAAAGGAGGAGTTGACGAAGTCGACAAGGAGTGTTCAACATATTCTCGTAGCCGCAAAACTCGTCGTTGGACTATCGCAATTTTCCAAAGAACAGTAGATAGGCAAGCGTTAATGCTTTTTTGCACTGCACAGACTGTGATGATGTGTTCAGTCGATTTTAAACCGCGCATACGAAATGTCAAAGGATAAAATTTATGGAGTACAATAAAGTTGCCATTTTTCTAAAAAAAATAAACATAAGTTTAAAAGACAGATGTGGTTGGCTATAAATCCACAAATACAGAAAAACAATTTTCATTATCTCATAACGCAAACCATTGTGCCGCGCGTTAAGCAATCATTGAGGCGAATATTTCCTCTTTCGCATTCTTCGCAGAAAAAAAAAAAATGTCAACAGTTACAAAAAAAGCTTTGGTGGACAGAGTGGAATTTCCTGAAACAGCCTCCACCGCGCAGCTTAGGAGACTACAAATGGAGGAACAAAGACAAAATAATCCTTATTCTGTAGCAAGCGACGATGAAACTCCTATCACCGCCAGTGCCGTTGCCTTCGATGAAGAAATGCTTCGAATTCGAAAGCGGCTTGAAATAACAAAATTGCGTTACCAGCTTCGGGAGTTGGAAGGGGAAGCGGCGACATCCAGTGCTCGAAGGAACGACTACGGGGATATAGAACACGCTATCATGAAGTTTTCCGGTGACGATTTTGAGGTTTGTTTTACCTGACGAAGCAATGACCATGCCGGTAATTTTAGGACGAAACTTTTTACGTTCATTCCATATTCATCTAACCAAGGTTAATCTTAAATATAGACTACTTGCTTTAAGTAAAAATAACGAGCTCCGCACGTTGCCAAATGAATTTAGTTTGATTCTGAATAGATATGGGCTTTCAAAAATTGCTAAATTGAAAGCCGATGAAAATATATGTAAGGTAATGAAAACTGCTGTGGATGCTGGGTCAACTGAGGTTGTTTGTGAGTTGTCTGTGCCGGATATATTTAACATTGAACATTGAATTTTGAGGCAATCAGTTAAATATTTTTTGCGGGATCTCGAGGAAATAATGTCTCCGGTTAATGCCGGAGTCTGCGACGTTCACTCACAGGTACTGCCCGAATGTTTTTGCAGTCAACTGCCGCCCTGAACTACACTGCACTAAAGACTGAACTCGTCAACGAATTCGACACTGCCGTTTCCTGCCGGGACGTTTATACGATGTTTGGCCAGCGGAAATGGAAGAAGCGGGGGAAGTCGCTGCATTGCTACGTGCTAAGCATGCAGGCGATTGCGAAGCGGGCTGACATAGGTGAGATGGAGGTAATCAACTTTATCATAGATGGGATGGGAAGCGATATCCCCAACATAAATTGCTCATGGCTGCTCGCAAAATTGACGACTTCAAAAAATTAATCAACCGCTATCAGCAGAAGTACCTCAATCCTGTCACCGCGGGTGCTGATGTAAGATCCATCGATGTTATGCTAACAAAACCTGCCGGATCGACCAAGATCAGTGCCGCCAAAAGTGCCGTTCTGTGCTACAACATTCTCAAACGGGACACATCAAGCCGCATTGCCCGTACCAGTTGCGCGAAGAGGGATCGTGTTTCCGATGCTGGAAGATGTGGCATGACCATCGTTCGTGTCCGAATCCAAAAAAAATCCTGACTGAAGTCGCCGCCAGAAATGCCGTTAAGGAAATTGCTGCCGCTTAAGATGACAACTCAGATGATGATGAAGAAAATTAAGTTTTTGTTGCAGTAAATAAGGTGAGTGTTGCTTTTAAAATTGACTTGGCAAAAGTACGCAGCTTATCAAATTTGTTTCCCTCTTTGATACAGGTAGCCCAATTAGTATAATGAAGTCATCAGGTGTGCTGAGTGAACTGCCGATAAATTTGAAACTGCCGAGAACATCATACCGTGGGATAGGCGGTGAACAATTTAATGTATTGAATGAAATATGGTGTTGTGTTAAATTCGAAAATAAAGTAAAAGAAATTAAAATGTTTGTTTTACCTGACGAAGCAATGACCATGGCGGTAATTTTAGGACGAAACTTTTTACGTTCATTCCATATTCATCTAACCAAGGTTAATCTTAAATATAGACTACTTGCTTTAAGTAAAAATAACGAGCTCCGCACGTTGCCAAATGAATTTAGTTTGATTCTGAATAGATATGGGCCTTCAAAAATTGCTAAATTGAAAGTCGATGAAAATATATGTAAGGTAATGAAAACTGCTGTGGATGCTGGGTCAACTGAGGTTGTTTGTGAGTTGTCTGTGCCGGATATATTTAACATTGAACTTGTTTCCTCCGACGTTGAACTAAATATTAATCCTAAATTAAAATGTGTCGAATTAAATAACTTGATGGTAGACTCCTATATTGTTCCGAAGGACGTGGAAGTACGTAGTAGTAGAAAACCATTAGATTTCGAAATGAAAATTCATTTAACTGCAGATGATGTTCCATTTCGCTGCGTTCCTAGACGACTTTCTTATTTCAAGGTTCAGTCAATAGTGATCGGTTAGAAAAAGACGGAATTATTAGACCAAGTGTTTCACCATATGCTTCCGCAATTGTTCTAGTGAGGAAAAAGAATGGGGAAATTCGATTGTGTGTTAATTATCGCAGCATGAACAAAAAGGCAATACGGGATATTTAGCCTCTTCCGCTCATAGAGGACTGCATAGAATATTTTGGAGGCAAAAAGTATTTTACGTTGTTAGGTTTGAAAAGTGGGTTTCATCAAGTTCGCGTTTCAGAGGAATCTATTCCTCTTACGGCGTTTGTAACGCCGAACGGAATGTGGGAAATTTTAAAAATGTAGTTTGGGCTGAAAAATTCCCCAGTCGTATTTCAACGATTTGTATATAATTTCCGTGATGTAATTGACTCGGGCAAGATAGTTGTTTATATAGACGATTTATTGATTGCAACTGCCGATCTTGACGAACACTCATCTTTGTTAAGAATTGTACTGCGACGTATTACGCAACGTAACCATAAGCTGAATCTTGCTAGATGCAAATTTTATTACACGAAAATAGAGTATTTAGGATACGCCGTTTCATCGCTCGGAATTGCCCCGAGTAAATCTCTCTGGATATCTTGCGGCCATTAAAAGATATCCATTGCCGACCAACCAGAAACAATTGCATTCTTGCATCGGGCTATTTTCTTACTTTAGACGATTTGTGCCGTCATTTTCTCGAATTGCTACGCCACTGCGAAATTTATTAAAATGAGATGCCAATTTTAACTTTAATGAACAGAGCCGCGATGCTCTTAACGACCTTAAATCCAGACTGGTAGAAGCGCCAATTCTTGCTATCTACGACCCTATGAAAGAGACGGAGCTGCATTGTGATGTCCTTCTTCAAAGGCATGACGATGGGAAATTTCATCCGGTATCCTGCTTTTCGAAAACTACATCTCCCGCCGAATCGTGGTATCACAGTTTTGAACTGGAGGCGCTTGCTATCATATATGCCTTGAGATGTTTCCGAGTGTACTTAGAAGGAATACCGTTTAAGATTGTGACGGACTGTAGTTCGCTAACGATGAACTGCCTTAAGTGTCTCGTGTATGCTGCCCCTGTGCGAGCTAGTGAAAGAAATTTGTATAGTATACCTTAAAGACCAGTGCCGTTTGATACGATTCATGTTGAACATTTAGGTCCATTACCGTCCATAAGTTCGAAAAGAAAGCATATCTTAGTTGTAATAGACGCGTTCACAAAATTTGTCCAACGAAATCCACAAGCACAAAAGAGGTAATTGGTGCTCTAGAGAAGTATTTGCAGTACTATAGTAGACCAAGACGAATAGTAACAGATAGGGGCACATGCTTTACCTCCTTCGAATTCGAGGACTTTCTATTAAAGCGGAACGTATTGCATGTGAAGTTGGCTGTAGCCTCGCCCAGGCCGAAGGGCAAGTATAAGGGGTCAATCGTGTGATTAAAGCTATGTTAGGGAAACTGAGCGAACCCATAAATCATGCCAATTGGTCGTGCAAGTTGTTACAAGCGGAATATGCCATCAATAACTCTGTTCATAGTACTACAAAGAATTCTCCAAGTATGTTGTTATTTGGTGTTTAGCAACGAAGAAACGGAACATTTAGAAGATAAAGTGTCATCTGATACGCGAGATCTTTCTCAGATCCGGCAAACGCATCGGTAGAAATTAATAGGTCACAGGAGTATAATTCGGATTATTTTCTAAGACACAGTAGAACAGCCCAGCATTATAGTGTTGGAGATTTTGTTGTTATGCGGAATGTTGATAAAACGGTGGGTACAAATAAGAAGTTTCTACCAAAATATCGTGGCCCTTATGAGGTTTACAAGGTTCTGGGAAATGATAGATATGCCTTGCGAGATATAGAGAATAGGCAGTTGAACCAGTTACCCTATAACGTTGTGAGCCATCTACCTTTTAATAACCTCAACGTGGCATTCCACTGAACTCCATTTAATTTTAAGAGCACCGCATCCAAGTTCGGAGCCCGGTAGTCAGATGTGGGCAGTCGATTTTAAGCCGCGCATACGAAATGTCAAAAGATACAATTTGCCACTTTTTTCTAAAACAAACTTAAGCTTAAAAACCAAATTTTGAAAATACTAGCTGTCAAAATGGTGTCTGGTGTACTTCCACGTTAGGGAAGACCAGACCTTGCCGACAACTCCTAGTACAACATCGCCATTCTTTATTTGTTTACTTAAATTCCAGAGGGCGCTGCTATACTATCTAATGTACTATTGGTCACTTTTCACTCCAACAGATTCTATGTTTAAACAAAATAAGTACGTGAAAGAAGTACACATTTCATGTGTTCAGGTTTATCTGTATTTGCTTCATGACTGCTAGCATTTTCATTTCATTTTCCGTTTGTAGCTGTAATTTCGGCTTTATCTGAGTCTGTTTTTATAATCGAACCACACCAGTACAAGGACGAAGAGGTATAAATCATATTGAACATTTTGCTGAAAATCGTACCTTAAACATTTCTTTTCCATCACGTTAAGTTCGATCGGCGTCAAAGTGGTCTCTTTTGGTTTTTTCTTTTTTTTGGGTCGAAACTGACGATGTCTTGATTTGCCTCCAATAATTGCACCAGTTTCCCAACTTGAGAAGGAATCATCAAAATCAACTCATTTTATCAATTCATCAACACATTTAGTTTTATGTCATATTATTAATAATTTTGCGTATTTGTTCTTGAGTTGATGATTTTTGTACACTTCGTCACAGTCATCAGTCACCAAACATTTCCGTCCACATGATTCTGGCATAAGTAACATGAAAATTCGCGAACATTCGCCAACCGTAATATGGTGATTTAGCAATTCGCTTAGCTTCTGACATCAGAGTCTAATGCCATCTGCACGACTCGCATACGGTATTACCAATTTTCAGCATTTGCATGACTTTTCGTTCGACTCGCCAATTGTAATAGTGACATGAGTGTAATAATGGTCATCTTAGCATAATATTAGACACCGACGGAACTGGATACGATACATTCCGCTGCGCTATGTCGTTGGGTGGCGTTTTTCTTGTTTGGTCAACTGCCTCCGATTTGATGATTCCGCTACAAAGGATTAACGTCTGAAAGATGATCCACTTGCTCCAATATCAGATATATTCAACAAGTTCTTCTCAAACAGCCAGTCTCAATATGCCGCAAAACTCTGCGTTGGCCTATGGCAGTTTTCCAAAGAACAGTAGATAGGCAAGCATTAATGCTTTTTGCACTGTACAGACTGTGACGATAAAATGAGAAGATGAACTTTTATTTTGAACTGCGGATTACGCTCAGTAGAGTTTTGGTTAAAGATCTTCCTCTCCACTACCAAGAACTCAATCAATCCTATCAAATAGAAGAAAACTGGTTTTATCTGAATTTGTTTTTATAATCGAACCACACCAGTACGAGGACGAAGAGGTATAAATCAAATTGAACATTTTGCTAAAAATCTTACCTTAAGCATCTCTTTTGCATCAAGTGCAGGTGGTCCCAATCATATTAAGTTCGATCGGTGTCCCAGTTGTATCTTTGGTTTTTTTTTTTTTTTTGGTTCGAAACTGACGATTTATTGATTTGCCTCCTAGAATAATTTTCTAAATTAAAATCAGTTCATTTCATATCTTACATTTAGTTTTCTGTCACATCATTAATAATTTTGCGTATTTGTTCTTTAATTGATGATTCTTGTACGCTTCGTCCATCAGTCACCAAATATTTCCGTTCACATGATTCTGGCATAAGTAACATGAAAATTCGCGAACACTCGCCAACCGTAATATGGTGATTTAGCAATTCGCTGAGCTTCTGACATCAGAGTCTAATGCCATCTGCGCGACTCGCTTACGGTAATACCAATTTTCAGCATTTGCACTTGTTAAGAATCGCAGTCATGAACAGACATGATCGTCATTATCTTGTCTGTTCATGGAAAATAACCATCATCAGCAGCCTGCGCGAGCAATTCCCGGAAGTATAGCGGTGATTGCGACCGAAATATAAGGGACGATGAAAACCAGACCCCATTTCATAGTGCGCTGGGTAGCGGTGGTTGCGACCGAGATGTCGCGTCGATGAGCGTACGAGACAGGAGCAATGGAAAAATATATTCTTATTATATTCACTTCATTGCAGTCCACTGTCCAGAGCGGACGTATTTCTTTATAGTGCAAAATTAAATATTTTAATATATGAAGTTCTTTTGTGCTTTTTTATTTATTTTCATTTTTCTCTGGATATAGGTGTAAAAATCTTAGCATAATATTTGCCACCGACGGAACTGGACACGAAATATTCCGCTGCGTTATGTCTTTGAGTGGAGGTTTTTTTGTTTGGTCAACTGTCTCTGATTTGATGATTCCGCTACAAAAGAGGAAAGTCTGAAAGAAAATCCACTTGCCCCAATATCAGACATATTCAAAAAGTTCATCTCAAACAGCCAGTCTCAATATTCACCTGAACCATACCTTTGTATCGACGAAATGTTGTTGGCATTTAGAGGACGTTGCCAGCAAAGTATGGCAAAGGAGGAGTTGACGAAGTCGACAAGGAGTGTTCAACATATTCTCGTAGCCGCAAAACTCGTCGTTGGACTATCGCAATTTTCCAAAGAACAGTAGATAGGCAAGCGTTAATGCTTTTTTGCACTGTACAGACTGTGATGATGTGTTCAGTCGATTTTAAACCGCGCATACGAAATGTCAAAGGATACAATTTATGGAGTACAATAAAGTTGCCATTTTTCTAAAAAAAAAAAAACATAAGTTTAAAAGACAGATGTCGTTGGCTATAAATCCACAAATACAGAAAAACAATTTTCATTATCTCATAACGCAAACCATTGTGCCGCGCGTTAAGCAATCCTTGAGGCGAATATTTTTTCTTTCGCATTCGCAAGAAAAAAAAAAAAAAATGTCAACAGTTACAAAAAAAGCTTTATTGGACTGCCCTTGGGAAGTCAGAGTGGAATTTCCTGAAACAGCCTCCACCGCGCAGCTTAGGAGACTACAAATGGAGGAACAAAGACAAAATAATCCTGATTCTGTAGCGAGCGACGATGAAACTCCTATCACCGCCAGTGCCGTTGCCTTGGATGAAGAAATGCTTCGAATTCGAAAGCGGCTTGAAATAACAAAATTGCGTTACCAGCTTCGGGAGTTGGAAGGGGAAGCGGCGACATCCAGTGCTCGAAGGGGGTATAGAACACGCTATCATGAAGTTTTCCCGTGACGATTTTGAGGCAATCAGTTAAATATTTTTTGCGGGATCTCGAGGAAATAATGTCTCCGGTTAATGCCGGAGTCTGCGACGTTCACTCACAGGTACTGCCCGAATGTTTTTGCAGTCAACTGCCGCCCTGAACTACACTGCACTAAAGACTGAACTCGTCAACGAATACGACACTGCCGTTTCCTGCCGGGACGTTTATACGATGTTTGGCCAGGGGAAATGGAAGAAGCGGGGGAAGTCGCTGCATTGCTACGTGCTAAGCATGCAGGCGATTGCGAAGCGGGCTGACATAGGTGAGATGGAGGTTATCACGGCTGATGATGAAGAAAATTAAGTTTTTGGTGCAGTGAGTAAGGTGAGTGTTGCTTTTAAAATTGACTTGGCAAAAGTACGGAGCTTATCAAATTGTTTTCCCTCTTTGATACAGGTAGCCCAATTAGTATAATGAAGTCATCAGGTGTGCTGAGTGAACTGCCGATAAATTTGAAACTGCCGAGAACATCATACCGTGGGATAGGCGGTGAATATTGAATGAAATATGGTGTCGTGTTAAATTCGAAAATAAAGTAAAAGAAATTAAAATGTTTGTTTTACCTGATGAAGCAATGACCATGCCGGTAATTTTAGGACGAAACTTTTTACGTTCATTCCATATTCATCTAACCAAGGTTAATCTTAAATATAGACTACTTGCTTTAAGTAAAAATAACGAGATCCGCACGTTGCCAAATGAATTTAGTTTGATTCTGAATAGATATGGGCTTTCAAAAATTGCTAAATTGAAAGCCGATGAAAATATATGTGAGGTAATGAAAACTGCTGTGGATGCTGGGTCAACTGAGGTTGTTTGTGAGTTGTCTGTGCCGGATATATTTAACATTGAACTTGTTTCCACCGACGTTGAACTAAATATTAATCCTAAATTAAAATGTGTCGAATTAAATAACTTGATCGTAGACTCCTATATTGTTCCGAAGGACGTGGAAGTACGTAGTAGTAGAAAACCATTAGATTTCGAAATGAAAATTCATTTAACTGCAGATGATGTTCCATTTCGCTGCGTTCCTAGACGACTTTCTTATTTTTAACGAACTAAGGTTCAGTCAATAGTGATCAGTTAGAAAAAGACGGAATTATTAGACCAAGTGTTTCACCATATGCTTCCGCAATTGTTCTAGTGAGGAAAAAGAATGGGGAAATTCGAATGTGTGTTAATTATCACAGCATGAACAAAAAGGCAATACAGGATATTTAGCCTCTTCCGTTCATAGAGGACTGCATAGAATATTTTGGAGGCAAAAAGTATTTCACGTTGTTAGGTTTGAAAAGTAGGTTTCATCAAGTTCGCGTTTCAGAGGAATCTATTCCTCTTACGGCGTTTGTAACGCCGAACGGAATGTGGGACATTTTAAAAATGTAGTTTGGGCTGAAAATTTCCTTAGTCGTATTTCATCGATTTGTATATAATTTCCGTGATTTAATTGACTCTGGCAAGATAGTTGTTTATATAGACGATTTATTGATTGCAACTGCCGATCTTGACGAACACTCATCTTTGTTAAGTTTTGTACTGCGACGTATTACGCAACGTAACCATAAGCTGAATCTTGGTAAATGCAAATTTTGTTGCACGAAAATAGAGTATTTAGGACACGCCGTTTCATCGCTCGGAATTGCCCCGAGTAAATCTCATGTTGCGGCCAATAAAAGATATCCATTGCCGACCAACCAGAAACAATTGCATTCTTGCATCGGGCTATTTTCTTACTTTAGACGATTTGTGCCGTCATTTTCTCGAATTGCTACTCCACTGCGAAATTTATTAAAATGAGATGCCAATTTTAACTTTAATGAACAGAGCCGCGATGCTCTTAACGACCTTAAATCCAGACTGGTAGAAGCGCCAATTCTTGCTATCTACGACCCTATGAAAGAGACGGAGCTGCATTGTGATGTCCTTCTTCAAAGGCATGACGATGGGAAATTTCATCCGGTATCCTGCTTTTCGAAAACTACCTCTCCCGCCGAATCGAGATATCACAGTTTTGAACTGGAGGCGCTTGCTATCATATATGCCTTGAGATGTTTCCGAGTGTACTTAGAAGGAATACCGTTTAAGATTGTGACGGACTGTAGTTCGCTAACGATGAACTGCCTTAAGTGTCTCGTGTATGCTGCCCCTGTGCGAGCTAGTGAAAGAAATTTGTATAGTATACCTAAAAGACCAATGCCGTTTGATACGATTCATGTTGAACATTTTGGTCCATTGCCGTCCATAAGTTCGAAAAGAAAGCATATCTTAGTTGTAATAGACGCGTTCACAAAATTTGTCAAGCTGTATCCAACGAAATCCACAAGCACAAAAGAGGTAATTGGTGCTCTAGAGAAGTATTTGCAGTACTATAGTAGACCAAGACGAATAGTAACAGATAGGGGCACATGCTTTACCTCCTTCGAATTCGAGGACTTTCTATTAAAGCGGAACGTATTGCATGTGAAGTTGGCTGTAGCCTCGCCCAGGCCGAAGGGCAAGTATAAGGGGTCAATCGTGTGATTAAAGCTGAGTGGAGGCTTTCTTGTTTGGTCAATTGTCTCTGATTTGATGATTCCGCTACAAAAGAGGAAAGTCTGAAAGAAAATCCACTTGCCCCAATATCAGACATATTCAACAAGTTCATCTCAAACAGCCAGTCTCAATATTCACCTGAACCATACCTTTGTATCGACGAAATGTTGTTGGCATTTAGAGGACGTTGCCAGCAAAGTATGGCAAAGGACGAGTTGACGAAGTCGACAAGGAGTGTTCAACATATTCTCGTAGCCGCAAAACTCGTCGTTGGACTATCGCAATTTTCCAAAGAACAGTAGATAGGCAAGCGTTAATGCTTTTTTGCACTGTACAGACTGTGATGATGTGTTCAGTCGATTTTAAACCGCGCATACGAAATGTCAAAGGATACAATTTATGGAGTACAATAAAGTTGCCATTTTTCTAAAAAAAAAAAAACATAAGTTTAAAAGACAGATGTCGTTGGCTATAAATCCACAAATACAGAAAAACAATTTTCATTATCTCATAACGCAAACCATTGTGCCGCGCGTTAAGCAATCCTTGAGGCGAATATTTTTTCTTTCGCATTCGCAAGAAAAAAAAAAAAAAATGTCAACAGTTACAAAAAAAGCTTTGGTGGACTGCCCTTGGGAAGTCAGAGTGGAATTTCCTGAAACAGCCTCCACCGCGCAGCTTATTAGACTACAAATGGAGGAACAATGACAAAATAATCCTGATTCTGTAGCGAGCGACGATGAAACTCCTATCACCGCCAGTGCCGTTGCCTTGGATGAAGAAATGCTTCGAATTCGAAAGCGGCTTGAAATAACAAAATTGCGTTACCAGCTTCGGGAGTTGGAAGGGGAAGCGGCGACATCCAGTGCTCGAAGGAACGACTACGGGGATATAGAACACGCTATCATGAAGTTTTCCGGTGACGATTTTGAGGCAATCAGTTAAATTTTTTTTTCTTGCGGGATCTCGAGGAAATAATGTCTCTGGTTAATGCCGGAGTCTGCAACGTTCACTCACAGGTACTGCCCGAATGTTTTTGCAGTCAACTGCCGCCCTGAACTACACTGCACTAAAGACTGAACTCGTCAACGAATTCGACACTGCCGTATCCTGCCGGGACGTTTATACGATGTTTGGCCAGCGGAAATGGAAGAAGCGGGGGAATTCGCTGCATTGCTACGTGCTAAGCATGCAGGCGATTGCGAAGCGGGCTGACATAGGTGAGATGGAGGTTATCAACTTTATCATAGATGGGATGGGAAGCGATATCCCCAACATAAATTGCTCATGGCTGCTCGCAAAATTGACGACTTCAAAAAATTAATCAACCGCTATCAGCAGAAGTACCTCAATCCTGTCACCGCGGGTGCTGATGTAAGATCCATCGATGTTATGCTAACAAAACCTGCCGGATCGACCAAGATCAGTGCCGCCAAAAGTGCCGTTCTGTGCTACAACATTCTCAAACGGGACACATCAAGCCGCATTGCCCGTACCAGTTGCGCGAAGAGGGATCGTGTTTCCGATGCTGGAAGATGTGGCATGACCATCGTTCGTGTCCGAATCCAAAAAAAATCCTGACTGAAGTTGCCGCCAGAAATGCCGTTAAGGAAATTGCTGCCGCTTAAGATGACAACTCAGATGATGATGAAGAAAATTAAGTTTTTGTTGCAGTAAATAAGGTGAGTGTTGCTTTTAAAATTGACTTGGCAAAAGTACGCAGCTTATCAAATTTGTTTCCCTCTTTGATACAGGTAGCCCAATTAGTATAATGAAGTCATCAGGTGTGCTGAGTGAACTGCCGAGAACATCATACCGTGGGATAGGCGGTGAACAATTTAATGTATTGAATGAAATATGGTGTCGTGTTAAATTCGAAAATAAAGTAAAAGAAATTAAAATGTTTGTTTTACCTGACGAAGCAATGACCATGGCGGTAATTTTAGGACGAAACTTTTTACGTTCATTCCATATTCATCTAACCAAGGTTAATCTTAAATATAGACTACTTGCTTTAAGTAAAAATAACGAGATCCGCACGTTGCCAAATGAATTTAGTTTGATTCTGAATAGATATGGGCTTTCAAAAATTGCTAAATTGAAAGCCGATGAAAATATATGTGAGGTAATGAAAACTGCTGTGGATGCTGGGTCAACTGAGGTTGTTTGTGAGTTGTCTGTGCCGGATATATTTAACATTGAACTTGTTTCCACCGACGTTGAACTAAATATTAATCCTAAATTAAAATGTGTCGAATTAAATAACTTGATCGTAGACTCCTATATTGTTCCGAAGGACGTGGAAGTACGTAGTAGTAGAAAACCATTCGATTTCGAAATGAAAATTCATTTAACTGCAGATGATGTTCCATTTCGCTGCGTTCCTAGACGACTTTCTTATTTTGAACGAACTAAGGTTCAGTCAATAGTGAATCAGTTAGAAAAAGACGGAATTATTAGACCAAGTGTTTCACCATATGCTTCCGCAATTGTTCTAGTGAGGCAAAAGAATGGGGAAATTCGAATGTGTGTTAATTATCGCAGCATGAACAAAAAGGCAATACGGGATATTTAGCCTCTTCCGTTCATAGAGGACTGCATAGAATATTTCGGAGGCAAAAAGTATTTCACGTTAGGTTTGAAAAGTGGGTTTCATCAAGTTCGCGTTTCAGAGGAATCTATTCCTCTTACGGCGTTTGTAATGCCGAACGGAATGTGGGAAATTTTTTAATGTAGTTTGGGCTTAAACATTCCCCAGTTGTATTTCAACGATTTGTATATAATTTCCGTGATTTAATTGACTCGGGCAAGATAGTTGTTTATATAGACGATTTATTGATTGGAACTGCCGATCTTGACGAACACTCATCTTTGTTAAGAATTGTACTGCGACGTATTACGCAACGTAACCATAAGCTGAATCTTCTTCTTCTTCTTTGTTTGGCGCTACAGTCCGGGGTGGACCTGGGCCTCAACCAACAAGCCTCTCCAGCCAGCACGATCTTTCGCCAGCTGCCTCCAGTTGTGCACACCAAGTTGGTTGAGGTCCTTCTCCACTTGTGTGCGCCATCTTGTTCTAGGACGACCTCTTATGCGTTGTCCCAAAGGCTCGGAATCGAAGACTCTTCGGGCCGGAGCTGTGGTGTCAATCCGCTCTACGTGACCTAGCCATCTTAAGCGTTGGATCCGAAGACGCTTAACTAGGTGCATGCCGCTGTACAGCCCGTACAGTTCGTGGTTGAATCTCCTTCTCCAGACGCCATCAATACAAACAGGACCAAAGATCGCACGCAGAACTTTTCTCTCAAAACAACCAAGAGCTTCTTCATCCGCTTTCAATAGCGTCCATGTCTCTGCGCCATAGAGCAGGACGGGGATGATTAGGGTGTTATATAATGTCAACTTGGTGTTTCGAGAGATGGCTCTGTTACTCAATTGCCTCTTGAGCCCAAAGCCCGATTGGCAAGAGTAATTCTGCGCTTGATCTCGGTACTGGTGTTATTGTCCCTGTTTACTGCAGAGCCAAGGTATACGAAGTCCTTGACTACCTCAAAGTTTCTGCTGCCCATTATGACGCTCTGTCCGAGGCGTCGATGTTGTCCGTCCTTTCGTGATGACAGCATGTACTTTGTTTTGCCCTGATTAACTGCCAAACCCATTTTAGCCGCTTCCGCTTCAATGCTAGCAAAAGCCTCATTGACAGCTCGCTGTGTTCGTCCAATCACGTCAATGTCGTCCGCGTAGGCAAGCAGTTGAACGGACTTTTGGAAGATCGTGCCTCTGGTGTTGACATTTGAGTTTCGCACGATCTTCTCAAGTATGATGTTGAAGAAATCACATGACAGCGTGTCGCCTTGTCTAAAACCTTTTTTGACATTGAAGGTCTCGGTGAGTTCGTTACCGACCTTGATGGAGCAGCGAGAGTTCTCCATCGTCATCCTGCACAATCTGACGAGTTTGGCTGGAATGTCAAAACTAGACATGGCATTGTATAGCTCGTCTCTATGTACGCTGTCATATGCGGCCTTAAAATCGACGAATAGGTGGTGGGTGTCGATCTGCATCTCGTGGGTTTTTTCCAGGATCTGCCGCAGTGTGAAAATTTGGTCTATGGTGGACTTTCCCGGCCTGAAACCGCACTGATAAGGACCTATCAGGTTATTGACGAATGGTTTCAGGCGTTCACACAAGACGGCAGAGAGGATCTTGTACGATATGTTAAGGAGACTGATCCCTCGATAGTTGGCGCAGTCAAAAGGGTCGCCTTTCTTGTGGACCGGACAAACGACGCTGAGATTCCACTCATCGGGCATGCTTTCCTCCGACCATATCTTACAGATGAGCTGGTGCATGCGCCCAACCAGATCATCTCCAGCTGCTTTAAGCAGTTCCGCGGACAGTACGTCCGCTCCAGCAGCTTTGTTCGACTTTAGCCTAGATATCGCTATCTTGACCTCGCCTAAGTCGGGGGGACGGAATTCTTGGTCATCCTCGTCCAAATTAAGTGGAATATTCTGCCTGACAGCAGAATTTGTGTCGTCATCGCCGTTTAACAGTCTGCAGAAGTGATTTTTCCAAATTCTCAGCATCGACTGCGATTCTACTACTAGTTGTCCATTTTCATCCCTGCAGGCTTCTGTCCGAGGTCTATACCCTCCGGATAACTGTTTTACCTTTTGGTAAAACTTTCGGACCTCCTTCCTGCCGTAACATCTCTCCATCTCTTGCTGAATCTTGCTAAATGCAAATTTTGTTACACGAAAATAGAGTATTTAGGATACGCCGTTTCATCGCTCGGAATTGCCCCGAGTAAATCTCATGTTGCGGCCATTAAAAGATATCCATTGCCGACCAACCAGAAACAATTGGATTCTTTCATCGGTCTATTTTCTTACTTTAGACGATTTGTGCCGTCATTTTCTCGAATTGCTACGCCACTGCGAAATTTATTAAAATGAGATGCCAATTTTAACTTTAATGAACAGAGCCGCGATGCTCTTAACGACCTTAAATCCAGACTGGTAGAAGCGACCCTATGAAAGAGACGGAGCTGCATTGTGATGCCAGCTCAATTGGCTTCGGAGCTGTCCTTCTTCAACGGCATGACGATGGGAAATTTCATCCGGTATCCTGCTTCGAAGTTTTGAACTGGAGGCGCTTGCTATCATATATGCATTGAGATGTTTCCGAGTGTACTCAGAAGGAATACCGTTTAAGATTGTGACGGACTGTAGTTCGCTAACGATGAACTGCCTTAAGTGTCTCGTGTATGCTGCCCCTGTGCGAGCTAGTGAAAGAAATTTGTATAGTATACCTTAAAGACCAGTGCCGTTTGATACGATTCATGTTGAACATTTTGGTCCATTACCGTCCATAAGTTCGAAAAGAAAGCATATCTTAGTTGTAATAGACGCGTTCACAAAATTTGTCAAGCTATCCAACGAAATCCACAAGCACAAAAGAGGTAATTGGTGCTCTAGAGAAGTATTTGCAGTACTATAGTAGACCAAGACGAATAGTAACAGATAGGGGCACATGCTTTACCTCCTTCGAATTCGAGGACTTTCTATTAAAGCGGAACGTATTGCATGTGAAGTTGGCTGTAGCCTCGCCCAGGCCGAAGGGCAAGTATAAGGGGTCAATCGTGTGATTAAAGCTATGTTAGGGAAACTGAGCGAACCCATAAATCATGCCAATTGGTCATGCAAGTTGTTACAAGCGGAATATGCCATCAATAACTCTGTTCATAGTACTACAAAGAATTCTCCAAGTATGTTGTTATTTGGTGTTTAGCAACGAAGAAACGGAACATTTAGAAGATAAAGTGTCGTCTGATACGCGAGATCTTTCTCAGATCCGGCAAACGCATCGGTAGAAATTAATAGGTCACAGGAGTATAATTCGGATTATTTTCTAAGACACAGTAGAACAGCCCAGCATTATAGTGTTGGAGATTTTGTTGTTATGCGGAATGTTGATAAAACGGTGGGTACAAATAAGAAGTTTCTACCAAAATATCGTGGCCCTTATGAGGTTTACAAGGTTCTGGGAAATGATAGATATGCCTTGCGAGATATAGAGAATAGGCAGTTGAACCAGTTACCCTATAACGTTGTGAGCCATCTACCTTTTAATAACCTCAACGTGGTATTCCACTGAACTCCATTTAATTTTAAGAGCACCGCATCCAAGTTCGGAGCCGGGTAGTCAGATGTGGGCAGTCGATTTTAAGCCGCGTATACGAAATGTCAAAAGATACAATTTATAGAGTACAATAAAGTTGCCACTTTTTCTAAAACAAACTAAATTTTGAAAATACTAGCTGTCAAAATGGTGTCTGGTGTACTTCCACGTTAGGGAAGACCAGACCTTGCCGACAACTCCTAGTACAACATCGCCATTCTTTATTTGTTTACTTAAATTCCAGAGGGCGCTGCTATACTTAACCTCCTGCGACTGACGTGGTAGTATGAACGACACCATAGAAACGAAAAACTTGTGTTGCACCGTTCTTTTTCTTTTTAATGTTGACTCTTGCTTTCTCAGTACCTTTCTTTAGTATGCTCATACGTTCGTTAGTGTTCCGCAAGCGGTCGTTGAGTGCGTATGCGGTTTTGTGTGAAGGAGAGTGTGTACGAGTCAAGAACGTCAGTATTAATGTATGTGTCTGATAAAGAACCACCTCAGTAAAATGTTATGTTTTCATAGCGTCTCCTAAGGAAGATATCAGTGAAATTGTTTTGTTAAATTGAATTTGTTGTTTGTTTCTTAGATGTCTCACTTAAATAACAACAAAGGGTCTTATAGATCTAAAAGAACTGCGAATGCAACATTTTTAAGTCACGATCAGCTATTAGAACAGTGGTTGGACGAAGAAAGCGAGCACGAGTTCAGTGACGACGAAGTTGGCGATCCGAATTTTCAGTCAGAAGTCGAATTCTTGGAAGGTGATGAAGAATATCAAGAACTACGTGAAAAAGTGTCGCATGTGCCCACACTGAATATTACGAAGGTGAGAAGGGATTTATTTGGAATAAACAAGAGTGCACTAGGAAGTAACGAACTGCAGCCAACAACAATTCTAACATTGAAGGCTTTTTTGAACTTTGATCAAAGCTTTTTGATTTTTTTGAATCAAAAACTTAATAATTACCGATCACAGTTCAAACACAGCACTAAGTAGAACTTATGGACACAGATGTCACCGAAATTAAAGCATTTATAGGTCTAATGTACTATTGGTCACTTTTCACTCCAACAGATTCTATGTTTAAACAAAATAAGTACGTGAAAGAAGTACACATTTCATGTGTTCAGGTTTATCTGTATTTGCTTCATGACTGCTAGCATTTTCATTTCATTTTCCGTTTGTAGCTGTAATTTCGGCTTTATCTGAGTCTGTTTTTATAATCGCACCACACCAGTACAAGGACGAAGAGGTATAAATCATATTGAACATTTTGCTGAAAATCGTACCTTAAACATTTCTTTTCCATCACGTTAAGTTCGATCGGCGTCAAAGTGGTCTCTTTTGGTTTTTTCTTTTTTTTGGGTCGAAACTGACGATGTCTTGATTTGCCTCCATTAATTGCACCAGTTTCCCAACTTGAGAAGGAATCATCAAAATCAACTCATTTTATCAATTCATCAACACATATAGTTTTATGTCATATTATTAATAATTTTGCGTATTTGTTCTTGAGTTGATGATTTTTGTACACTTCGTCACAGTCAACAGTCACCAAACATTTCCGTCCACATGATTCTGGCATAAGTAACATGAAAATTCGCGAACATTCGCCAACCGTAATATGGTGATTTAGCAATTCGCTTAGCTTCTGACATCAGAGTCTAATGCCATCTGCACGACTCGCATACGGTATTACCAATTTTCAGCATTTGCATGACTTTTCGTTCGACTCGCCAATTGTAATAGTGATATGAGTGTAATAATGCTCATCTTAGCATAATAATAGACACCGACGGAACTGGATACGATATATTCCGCTGCGCTATGTCGTTGGGTGGCGTTTTTCTTGTTTGGTCAACTGCCTCCGATTTGATGATTCCGCTACAAAGGATTAACGTCTGAAAGATGATCCACTTGCCCCAATATCAGATATATTCAACAAGTTCATCTCAAGCAGCCAGTCTCAATATTCCCCTGGATCATACCTTTGTATCGACGAAATGTTGTTGGCACTTAGAGGTCGTTGCAAATTTATTGCTCACATGCCCTAGAAACCAGCAAAGTACGGCAAAGAGGAGTTGACGAAGTCGACAAGATGTGTTCAATATGTTCTCGTAGCCGCAAAACTCTGCGTTGGCCTATGGCAGTTTTCCAAAGAACAGTAGATAGGCAAGCATTAATGCTTTTTGCACTGTACAGACTGTGACGATAAAATGAGAAGATGAACTTTTATTTTGAACTGCGGATTACGCTCAGTAGAGTTTTGGTTAAAGATCTTCCTCTCCACTACCAAGAACTCAATCAATCCTATCAAACAGAAGAAAACTGGTTTTATCTGAATTTGTTTTTATAATCGAACCACACCAGTACGAGGACGAAGAGGTATAAATCATATTGAACATTTTGCTAAAAATCTTACCTTAAACATCTCTTTTGCATCAAGTGCAGGTGGTCCCAATCATATTAAGTTCGATCGGTGTCCCAGTTGTATCTTTGGTTTTTTTTTTTTTGGTTCGAAACTGACGATTTATTGATTTGCCTCCTAGAATAATTTTCTAAATTAAAATCAATTCATTTCATATCTTACATTTAGTTTTCTGTCACATCATTAATAATTTTGCGTATTTGTTCTTTAATTGATGATTCTTGTACGCTTCGTCCATCAGTCACCAAATATTTCCGTTCACATGATTCTGACATAAGTAACATGAAAATTCGCGAACATTCGCCAACCGTAATATGGTGATTTAGCAATTCGCTGAGCTTCTGACATCAGAGTCTAATGCCATCTGCGCGACTCGCATACGGTAATACCAATTTTCAGCATTTGCACTTGTTAAGAATCGCAGTCATGAACAGACATGATCGTCATTATCTTGTCTGTTCATGGAAAATAACCATCATCAGCAGCCTGCGCGAGCAATTCCCGGAAGTATAGCGGTGATTGCGACCGAAATATAAGGGACGATGAAAACCAGACCCTTATTATATTCACTTCATTGCAGTCCACGGTCCAGAGCGGACGTATTTCTTTATAGTGCAAAATTAAATATATTAATATTTGAAGTTCTTTTGTGCTTTTTTATTTATTTTCATTTTTCTCTGGATATAGGTGTAAAAATCTTAGCATAATATTTGCCACCGACGGAACTGGACACGAAATATTCCGCTGCGTTATGTCGTTGAGTGGAGGTTTTTTTGTTTGGTCAACTGTCTCTGATTTGATGATTCCGCTACAAAAGAGGAAAGTCTGAAAGAAAATCCACTTGCTCCAATATCAGACATATTCAACAAGTTCATCTCAAACAGCCAGTCTCAATATTCACCTGAACCATAACTTTGTATCGACGAAATGTTGTTGGCATTTAGAGGACGTTGCCAGCAAAGTATGGCAAAGGAGGAGTTGACGAAGTCGACAAGGAGTGTTCAACATATTCTCGTAGCCGCAAAACTCGTCGTTGGACTATCGCAATTTTCCAAAGAACAGTAGATAGGCAAGCGTTAATGCTTTTTTGCACTGTACAGACTGTGATGATGTGTTCAGTCGAGTACAATAAAGTTGCCATTTTCCTAAAAAAAAAAAACATAAGTTTAAAAGACAGATGTGGTTGGCTATAAATCCACAAATACAGAAAAACAATTTTCATTATCTCAGAACGCAAATCATTGTGCCGCGCGTTAAGCAATCCTTGAGGCGAATATTTTTTCTTTCGCATTCGCAAGAAAAAAAAAAGTGTCAACAGTTACAAAAAAAGCTTTGGTGGACTGCCCTTGGGAACTCAGAGTGGAATTTCCTGAAACAGAGACTACAAATGGAGGAACAAAGACAAAATAATCCTGATTCTGTAGCGAGCGACGATGAAACTCCTATCACCGCCAGTGCCGTTGCCTTGGATGAAGAAATGCTTCGAATTCGAAAGCGGCTTGAAATAACAAAATTGCGTTACCAGCTTCGGGAGTTGGAAGGGGAAGCGGCGACATCCAGTGCTCGAAGGAACGACTACGGGGATATAGAACACGCTATCATGAAGTTTTCCGGTGACGATTTTGAGGCAATCAGTTAAATATTTTTTGCGGGATCTCGAGGAAATAATGTCTCCGGTTAATGCCGGAGTCTGCGACGTTCACTCACAGGTACTGCCCGAATGTTTTTGCAGTCAACTGCCGCCCTGAACTACACTGCACTAAAGACTGAACTCGTCAACGAATTCGACACTGCCGTATCCTGCCGGGACGTTTATACGATGTTTGGCCAGCGGAAATGGAAGAAGCGGGGGAATTCGCTGCATTGCTACGTGCTAAGCATGCAGGCGATTGCGAAGCGGGCTGACATAGGTGAGATGGAGGTTATCAACTTTATCATAGATGGGATGGGAAGCGATATCCCCAACATAAATTGCTCATGGCTGCTCGCAAAATTGACGACTTCAAAAAATTGATCAACCGCTATCAGCAGAAGTACCTCAATCCTGTCACCGCGGGTGCTGATGTAAGATCCATCGATGTTATGCTAACAAAACCTGCCGGATCGACCAAGATCAGTGCCGCAAAAAGTGCCGTTCTGTGCTACAACATTCTCAAACGGGACACATCAAGCCGCATTGCCCGTACCAGTTGCGCGAAGAGGGATCGTGTTTCCGATGCTGGAAGATGTGGCATGACCATCGTTCGTGTCCGAATCCAAAAAAAATCCTGACTGAAGTTACCGCCAGAAATGCCGTTAAGGAAATTGCTGCCGCTTAAGATGACAACTCAGATGATGATCAAGAAAATTAAGTTTTTGGTGCAGTAAATAAGGTGAGTGTTGCTTTTAAAATTGACTTGGCAAAAGTACGGAGCTTATCAAATTTTTTTCCCTCTTTGATACAGGTAGCCCAATTAGTATAATGAAGTCATCAGGTGTGCTGAGTGAACTGCCGATAAATTTGAAACTGCCGAGAACATCATACCGTGGGATAGGCGGTGAACAATTTAATGTCTTGAATGAAATATGGTGTCGTGTTAAATTCGAAAATAAAGTAAAAGAAATTAAAATGTTTGTTTTACCTGACGAAGCAATGACCATGCCGGTAATTTTAGGACGAAACTTTTTACGTTCATTCCATATTCATCTAACCAAGGTTAATCTTAAATATAGACTACTTGCTTTAAGTAAAAATAACGAGCTCCGCACGTTGCCAAATGAATTTAGTTTGATTCTGAATAGATATGGGCCGGATATATTTAACATTGAACTTGTTTCCACCGACGTTGAACTAAATATTAATCCTAAATTAAAATGTGCCGAATTAAATAACTTGATCGTAGACTCCTATATTGTTCCGAAGGACGTGGAAGTACGTAGTAGTAGAAAACCATTAGATTTCGAAATGGAAATTCATTTAACTGCAGATGATGTTCCATTTCGCTGCGTTCCTAGACGACTTTCTTATTTTGAACGAACTAAGGTTCAGTCAATAGTGATCGGTTAGAAAAAGACGGAATTATTAGACCAAGTGTTTCACCATATGCTTCCGCAATTGTTCTAGTGAGGAAAAAGAATGGGGAAATTCGAATGTGTGTTAATTATCACAGCATGAACAAAAAGGCAATACAGGATATTTAGCATCTTCCGTTCATAGAGGACTGCATAGAATATTTTGGAGGCAAAAAGTATTTCACGTTGTTAGGTTTGAAAAGTAGGTTTCATCAAGTTCGCGTTTCAGAGGAATCTATTCCTCTTACGGCGTTTGTAACGCCGAACGGAATGTGGGACATTTTAAAAATGTAGTTTGGGCTGAAAAATTCCTTAGTTGTATTTCATCGATTTGTATATAATTTCCGTGATTTAATTGACTCGGGCAAGATAGTTGTTTATATAGACGATTTATTGATTGCAACTGCCGATCTTGACGAACACTCATCTTTGTTAAGTATTGTACTGCGACGTATTACGCAACGTAACCATAAGCTGAATCTTGGTAAATGCAAATTTTGTTACACGAAAATAGAGTATTTAGGACACGCCGTTTCATCGCTCGGAATTGCCCCGAGTAAATCTCATGTTGCGGCCATTAAAAGATATCCATTGCCGACCAACCAGAAACAATTGCATTCTTGCATCGGCTATTTTCTTACTTTAGACGATTTGTGCCGTCATTTTCTCGAATTGCTACGCCACTGCGAAATTTATTAAAATGAGATGCCAATTTTAACTTTAATGAACAGAGCCGCGATGGTCTTAACGACCTTAAATCCAGACTGGTAGAAGCGCCAATTCTTGCTATCTACGACCCTATGAAAGAGACGGAGCTGCATTGTGATGTCCTTCTTCAAAGGCATGACGATGGGAAATTTCATCCGGTATCCTGCTTTTCGAAAACTACCTCTCCCGCCGAATCGAGATATCACAGTTTTGAACTGGAGGCGCTTGCTATCATATATGCCTTGAGATGTTTCCGAGTGTACTTAGAAGGAATACCGTTTAAGATTGTGACGGACTGTAGTTCGCTAACGATGAACTGCCTTAAGTGTCTCGTGTATGCTGCCCCTGTGCGAGCTAGTGAAAGAAATTTGTATAGTATACCTAAAAGACCAGTGCCGTTTGATACGATTCATGTTGAACATTTTGGTCCATTGCCGTCCATAAGTTCGAAAAGAAAGCATATCTTAGTTGTAATAGACGCGTTCACAAAATTTGTCAAGCTGTATCCAACGAAATCCACAAGCACAAAAGAGGTAATTGGTGCTCTAGAGAAGTATTTGCAGTACTATAGTAGACCAAGACGAATAGTAACAGATAGGGGCACATGCTTTACCTCCTTCGAATTCGAGAACTTTCTATTAAAGCGGAACGTATTGCATGTGAAGTTGGCTGTAGCCTCGCCCAGGCCGAAGGGCAAGTATAAGGGGTCGATCGTGTGATTAAAGCTATGTTAGGGAAACTGAGCGAACCCATAAACCATGCCAATTGGTCGTGCAAGTTGTTACAAGCGGAATATGCCATCAATAACTCTGTTCATAGTACTACAAAGAATTCTCCAAGTATGTTGTTATTTGGTGTTTAGCAACGAAGAAACGGAACATTTAGAAGATAAAGTGTCGTCTGATACGCGAGATCTTTCTCAGATCCGGGCAAACGCATCGGTAGAAATTAATAGGTCACAGGAGTATAATTCGGATTATTTTCTAAGACACAGTAGAACAGCCCAGCATTATAGTGTTGGAGATTTTGTTGTTATGCGGAATGTTGATAAAACGGTGGATACAAATAAGAAGTTTCTACCAAAATATCGTGGCCCTTATGAGGTTTACAAGGTTCTGGGTGGCATGCCACTGAACTCCATTTAATTTCAAGAGCACCGCATCCAAGTTCGGAGCCCGGTAGTCAGATGTGGGCAGTCGATTTTAAGCCGCGCATACGAAATGTCAAAAGATACAATTTATAGAGTACAATAAAGTTGCCACTTTTTTCTAAAACAAACTTAAAAACCAAATTTTGAAAATACTAGCTGTCAAAATGGTGTCTGGTGTACTTCCACGTTAGGGAAGACCAGATCTTGCCGACAACTCCTAGTACAACATCGCCATTCTTTATTTGTTTACTTAAATTCCAGAGGGCGCTGCTATACTTAACCTCCTGCGACTGACGTGGTAGTATGAACGACACCATAGAAACGAAAAACTTGTGTTGCACCGTCATTTTTCTTTTTAGT
Source organism: Eristalis tenax (assembly GCA_905231855.2). NCBI lineage: Eukaryota > Metazoa > Arthropoda > Insecta > Diptera > Syrphidae > Eristalis > Eristalis tenax. The sequence goes on along the minus strand of HG993124.1, from coordinate 92,385,381 downwards.
GTTGACTCTTGCTTTCTCAGTACCTTCCTTTAGTATGCTCATACGTTCGTTAGTGTTCCGCAAGCGGTTGTTTGTTTTGTAATTTTATTTTATTATATTGAGTGTAACTTACATGCTAGACAAAATAACTTAAAACTAGCTTAACTTACTTAAGAATTCACAATTGTTCTTAATACTTACCTACTGACCCTATTCGGGTACTCTAAGCTAATCTAATCTATATTATACATGTGCCTTTCGGCTTAATCTACGTGCTTTTTTTTTAAGTTTTTGACGACAAACTGTTATGCATTTTTTTTTATTTTTGTACCAAGAGAACTGATTAAAAACTTGGCTAAACTTAACTTAACTACTTAACCTACCTTATCCTAACTTACCCTAACATAAAACTTAAGACTATCTTAACTATGTCCGTAACAGTACGGACGCGTGCACCAGGGCGTATATGTTATGTATATGCTTAACATATATAGTTTATACGCCGTGGAGCACCTTTTTTTGGGTTTTTGTATTATAATTTTTTTTTTTTCCCTTAATTACTACCTTAAGACCTATGTAAGTTGGCCACCATGGTCAACTACCGGATCGTTTAAAAGGCCAGCGGTGGCGGAGACTGGTTTTGGTGTAACCACCAGTAAAATTGCCGATCTTTGGCAGACTGCTTCCTATCTCGAGCGGGGATCGCTCGGCTGAACCGAAGAAGATCCTCGTGGGTGCGAGCGACATCCGGTTCGTATTGGAGTCGCCTGTCCACTGTTCGGCGTACGACATGGAAGATTACAGGGCATCCGTCTGTATCCTATATTAGGCCAATCATGTCTAAATAGAGGAACGCCTCGGGAGGAATAAAGCCGGTAAGGCGCACTCTCTCATGATGCATTACGTTGGGGTAGTAAGCCCCAAAGATCAGACTGTTGGAAGAAGTCATAGCTCGTGCAATATGCCTTCTATTCAACTTAATAATAAAATTATCAATCCTGTTCAAGTTTGCCTCGTTGTACAAGACCTCGTTGGGATAGTACTTCTTGTACTCAGACTCGGGTGTACGATACAACCGGAGACATGTCCGAAGACACTGTCTCTCGAACAACCTCATCTTTTCCATCTGAGAAGGACTCACGTTGAACCACAACGGACAACCGTCCGCCATAATTGGCCGGATGAGGGCCATGTAGCAGATTACCTTCACTCTGGAATCATTTGCTGCTGTAGAACAACCCCCTTGCCATAGCAAAGGCCTTTTTAGCTTTCGTCAGAGCAATATCTATATGTTTGTCAAAATACAGATATTGATCCAACCAAATGCCAAGATATCTGACTACACTTTTCACATCTAACAGCCGTCCCCGTGGGTCCAAAATGCCGAACTTACGCCAGTTTGTGCGCGTATCCCATGATGCCATGTACAACGGGGTTCTGAAAAGGATAGTTTCACACTTCAGGAAGTTGATAACCAACTTCCATTCGTCGCAAAATCGCTGAATTTGTTCGAAGTCCCGTTGCAACAAGATATTTATTACTTCGACCTTCGGACCTGATCTGTACGCCACTAAATCGTCGGCGTACGCAATTAAGTGCGGCATTGAACCTATAAGATCTGCAGTGAATATTGTAAACAAGATCGGCGAACCAACCGCTCCCTGTTGCAGACCGTTTTTGATGTCAAAGACCATGAAAGAAGTTACATCGCCACTTTTCACGACGAACGTTCTACCTGTTATCATGCCTAGCCTGACCAGCTTGAGGAAGAGGCCCTCCAACCAAACGGTGTCGAACACTTTCTCCAAGTCAATCAGGCAAGCACCCGTGCATTGTTTTTTGTCTTTATTCCATTGAATGTCGGACACCAGTTTAGACGCGGCATGTATGGTTTCATGCCCCGCCCTGAATCCGAATTGGTTGTCCGGTATGATATTATTTTCCTCAACGCATTGTATCAGAACTCGAATGACGATCTTTTCAAAAACCTGGCTTATGCAAGGAAGAAGACTGATCGACAGAAGGTTCGTCGGGATTGATCTGTCTTTGTCCCTGGCTTGGTTGCACCACAGCTGTTTTGCAATGTTTTGGGTAATATACATTATTCAGCGCATTGTTAAACAATGTTGTGAAAATCTGCACAGCTTCGGGAGGAAGATGGCGAAGCACAATATTAGGTATACCATCGATTCCCACTGACTTTTTCTTCTTCAGCGAGTTAAAGATACCCTGGAGATCTTCTTGAGAAATCAAGATGTGATTTCCATCATTGGCGACGGCACTATGAGCCAAATTATCGTCACTGAACCAGGTGAAACCTGGATTCTCGGATCGCCATTGAATTATTTCACTACGAAGATTAGTGTGGTTCAGCAAGGCTTCGTTCTCCAGGTCGTGGTTCGGCCTACTTACTTCGTTGACCGTGTACACTTGCTGGAAAACAGCACCAATAGCTGCCACCTTCTCCTGGGGATCTTCAACCACGAAGAAGTCATTGTTTAGCACTGCCCCATCTGGATCGATGCTAATTTATGTCAGTAAATGTTCGTTGTTTGTCGTCCTGGGAAGTCTAACGGCCTGGAAGTCGTTTTGATCTTTCCTTTGAAAAATTGTATTTACTTGCGGGAACATACCCGGGTTGTTAGATCGTACAGCCCGGATTTTATTGCCCCAGTGCAAGCTTATAGCTAAGCTGTAGTTTATTCGTATTAATTGTTGGAGGTTCTTGATCTCCGACTTCAGTGCCCTTACTTCCGAGTTTTGTGGATCTGTAAACCGCCTGTACAAGAGCTTAAATCTTGACAGCAGCCTACTTTTGTGCACGTGGAGTGCATCGATGGTAGCATTTCGATAAACATCGCTGTCATCGATTTGTACTACCTTCGGAATAGTTTTCTCCATGGTTCGTTTAATTAAGTCGTCCATTTGAATGAGGTACCTGTCAACCTCTTCGTTCGTCAGGTTTCTGTTTGTCGGAGAATTGATCCCACTCGAACGTAGTTCTGTGGATAAAGTCCTGGCGAAGCGTGGCCAGCGGGCCTTATTATAATTATAAGGGTGCCTCTGGACATACTCCTCCAGTTCTTCCACCTCGTTCGGGAGCTGAATAGCCGCGAAGAGCCCGCAGTAATCACTCTCGTACTCAACCGCAGCTAAACAGTTCCGCGTGCGTCTTTCCACGCCTAGTACAGTCAGTCGTCTGTCTATCAGCAACAAATCCAGATAGGACCCGCTTCTGGGATACGATGGCTTATCGGTTGCCAGCAAATCTACCTTGAACTCAATATTGTGCTCTGCCAACCAGTTATACAGTGGGGTTCCCCTGTCATTATGCACACTATTGCCCCATTCTCTATGTTTGGCGTTCAAATCCCCGGCAATGATATAATAGTTTTCCGCCGCGCTAAGTCGAAGGCTCGTCAATAGAGTATCGAGCTCTGAAATAAAGTTCCGATTGAGGGTACTATTGTCAGCTGCATAGATCGTGATCACATATAACCGCTTCCCACCCTGGAGCGGAATGCGTGCAATACACGTTTCTTGCACTTGAAATCTTCGCACTTCACTGCTATACAAGACCTTATGACATAGGCCTTTTTTGATTAGGAGAGCAACCCCGCCCCCTTGCAAGGATTGGGGCCGGTCTCTTCGAATTATGTGGTAATTATTGTACCAGAGTTTGCGCGTTTGGTTCAACTTAGTTTCGCTGACCATCAACACGTCTAGATTGTGGTCTTGCAGAAGGTTACCGATGTTCATTTTACGTTCGGTTTTGATCAGTGAATTCACATTCACTGCTAGAATTTTAAGGTTACGGGCTGCCTGCGCAGCCATCATACCGATGTGGCGTTTGGCTCGGCGAACAGCGTAGAGTAGATGAGGTCTACCCGCGCTGCTTGCTCTAGGAACTGTTTTTGTAGCTGAGCGATCTGCCCCTGTATGGAGAGCAGAACCGTCTTCAGATCCAAGTCGGCTTCAGGTTGCCTGGCCACTGGGACCGCAGCCACCTTCGGCGCTGTGTGTTGTAGCGGTCGCCTACCTGATGCCATTTGGGCATAGGAAACTGCCGGTGTAACAGTGGTAGCTGGAGCACGTGGCACTGGCCTCGCTTCTACCATTTTTTCTTTCCTTTTGGCCTCTATGCTTTTTCTTATCTCTTGGACCTTATGGCATCCCCGATAGTTTGCAGGGTGCCCGCTGGTCTTACAGAGTACACATTTTAGCTTGCTGCTGTCTTCGACTTTGTCCGTCCCCAAAGGGCATTCCCTTCTAATGTGGGTACCTGCGCATTTGACGCAGCGAGACTGCATTTTGCAGTTCGCCGCGGCATGCTCAAACCTCTGACAACGAGCACATTGGAGTATGCGCTTGGTCTTTTTTAATGTTTCCCATGTAATAGAAATAGAGCCTAGGCGATTAATGCGCTTAAGGCTGTATTTTTGCTGTCTGGGCTGACCTGGACAAGGAAGACCGGAAGTTTCCTATTCTCCCTTCTCGTTACCGCTGTGTTGAAGGGCTTAACCCCAACGAACGTGACATCGTCGTTCTGCGCCTGGCGCAGCTCAACGAGGATATCTTCAGGATCAGTAGCTGGATCCACGCCCTTAAGGAGCATGGTCTGCACTTTTTCTTCTTTGGGAGTATACGAAAAAAACTCGGCTCCCGCCGCCGTTAATTCTTCTTTTACAGCGCGGTAGTCTGCCACTGATAAGCAGTGGACAGATAGCCTGAAGGGCCCTTTATATTTAATAAAAAAGGAGTTTTCAGTGGCCAACTTACATAGTATATCAACATCCTTAGTCTCCATTCCGAAAACGTTTATTTTCGGGCATCTCTCTGCTTTCGGTGTTCTTGTTTGCTGATGTTGCTGTTGTTGTTTCTGAAGCTGTTGGTTCTTCTGCTGCTGTTGCATATGCGGCCGTTGTTGTAGTTGCTGCTGCTGCTGTTTTTGGTGTTTGGCAGCTAACTTACGCTGTCCCAGATGTTGAAGTTGTTGCTGCAGTTTTGGCTGCTGTTGTTGTTGTTGCACATGTTGTTGCTGCTGCTGTTGCTGTGCAGCTTCTTTGGCCGCTTTCCTGGCTTGTAATTTTGTTTGGATTGCATGTATATGTGCATCCAGCTCCTCTCCCTTTCTTTGGATTTTGCGCAGTTGCTCTCTGTCCTCCTCCTCTTCGTCTTCCGACTCGGATGACACTAGGGAACTAAAGGGGTTGCCTTTACCTCCGTAGGAGAATCTCCCTTCGCCCTCTGCCGACTCGTATAGGACGTCGTCTACTGATTGTTGTTGTTTTGTTGTTGCTGCTACTTCTGTGTTGGCTGCTGCTATTGTTGTTGCTGCTATTGTAGTTGCAGTTGCTGCTGCTGTTCTTGTTGTCGGCTTTCCCGCAACGTACATGTCGCCTGAGGTCACCTCAGTGACAGTAGTTCGGCGTTTCACCATGGTTGTCTGTGGTAACAGCTTCTTCCTCCTCTTCTTCCTCTCTTCGGCTTGGCTTGGTACACCAGCTTGGTGGCCTGATGTGCCCGCTACCGGTTCACTGTTTCTACCCGTTTTTGGGAGCGCGGGTTGCTCCTCTGCGTCCATCACGCCACTCACACAATGTGTCTCTGTTGTTTATTCTTAAAAAAGAATGTGTCTCTGTTGCTTATTCTTAAAAAAAGAATTAACATTTTTTGGATTTCCGTGGGTATTGAACCCGACTTGTCCGTATCACGAGCGATGACGCTTTTTTTTTTTTTTAATTTTGTTTTTATTTTATTAAATTTAACTTACATGCTAGACAAAAGAACTTAAAGCTAGCTTAACTAACTTATCAATTCATAAATTCATAGATTGTTCTTAATACTAACCTACTGACCCTATGCGGGTGCTCTAAGCTAATCTAATCTACTTTATAATGTGCCTTTCGGCTTAATCAATTTGTTTTTTTTTTAGTCTTTAGTGACAAACTTCATTTATTTATTTATTTATTTGCCTAGAAAACTTATAAAAAACTTGGCTAAACTTAACTTAATTACTTAACCTACCTTATACTAACTTACCCTAACATAAAACTTAGGACTATCTTAACTATGTCCGTAACAGTACAGACGCGTGCACCAGGGCGTATGTGTTATGTATATGCTTAACATATATAAGTTATACGCCGTGGTGCACCTTTTTTTGGGTTTTTGTATTATCATTTTTTTTTTCCCTTAATTACTACCTTAAGACCTATGTAAGTTGGCCACCATGGTCAACTACCGGATCGTTTAAAAGGCCAGCGGTGGCGGAGACTGGTTTTGGTGTAACCACCAGTAAAATTGCCGATCTTTGGCAGACTGCTTCCTATCTCGAGCGGGGATCGCTCGGCTGAACCGAAGAAGATCCTCGTGGGTGCGAGCGACATCCGGTTCGTATTGGAGTCGCCTGTCCACTGTTCGGCGTACGACATGGAAGATTACAGGGCATCCGTCTGTATCCTATATTAGGCCAATCATGTCTAAATAGAGGAATGCTTCGGGAGGAATAAAGCCGTTAAGGCGCACCCTTTCATGGTACATAATATTGGGGTAGTAAGCCCCGAAGATCAGACTGTTGGAAGAAGTCATAGCTCGAAGCATTCCCCTTCCTTCTGATCAGCTTAATAATAAAATTATCTATCCTGTTCAAGTTTGCCCCGTTGTACAGGACCTCGTTAGGATAGTACTTCTTGTACTCAGACTCGGGTGTACGATACAACCGGAGACAGGACCGAAGACACTGTCTCTCGAACAACCTTATCTTTTCCATCTGGGAAGGACTCACGTTGAACCACAACGGACAACCGTACGCCATAATTGGCCTGATGAGGGCCATGTAGCAGATTACCTTCACCCTGGTATCAAGTTGGCTGCTGTAAAACAACCTCCTTGCCGCAGCAAAGGCCTTTCTGGCTTTCGTCAGAGCAATATCTATATGTTTGTCAAAATACAGATATTGATCCAGCCAAATGATAAGATATCTAACCACACTTTTCACAGCTAACGGCCGTCCTTGCGGGTCAACTATGCCGAACTTGCGCCAGTTTAAGCGAATATTCCGCGACGCCATGTACAACGGGGTCCTGAAAAGGGTAGTTTCGCACTTCAGGAAGTTGATAACCAACTTCCAGTCGTCGCAAAATCGCTGAATTTTCTCGAAGTCACGCTGCAACAAGATATTTATTACCTCGACCTTCGGACCTGATCTGTACGCTACTAGGTCGTCGGCGTACGCAATTAAGTGCGGCATGAAACCTATAAGTTCTGCAGTGAATATTGAAAACAAGATCGGCGAACCAATCGCCCCCTGTTGTAGACCATTTTTAATGTCAAAGACCGTAGTGGAAGTTACATCGCCACTTTTCACGACGAACTTTCTACCTGTTATCATGTCATAGATCATGTATAGCAGTGGTTTACTTATTCCGAGCCTGACTAACTTGAAGAAGAGGCCCTCCAACCAAACGGTGTCAAACGCCTTCTCCAGATCAATCAGACAGGCACCCGTGCACTGATTTTTGTTTTTGTTCCACTGAATGTCGGAAACCAGCTTTGACGCGGCATGTATGGTATCATGGCCCGCCCTGATTCCGAACTGCTTATCCGGTATGATTTTATTTTCATCAACCCATTGCTTCAGAACTCGAATGACGATCTTTTCAAAAACCCTGCTTATGCAAGGAAGAAGACTGATCGACCGGAGATTTGTCGGAATGGACTTGTCTTTGTCCCGTTTAGGGATCGGTTGCACTACAGCTGTTTTCCAGTGCGAAGGGTAATATGCATTACACAGCGCATTGTTGAACAACGTTGTGTAAATTTGAATTGCTGCGGGGGGAAGGTGGCGAAGCACAATATTTGATATTCCATCGATTCCCGCTGACTTTTTCTTCTTCATCGAGTTAAAGATACTCTGGAGATCTTCTTGCGAAATCAAGATGTGATTTCTATCATTGGCGACGGCATTATGTGCCAAATTATCGTCACTGAACCTGGTGAATCCTGGATTCTCGGATCGCCATTGACTTATCTCGTTGCGGAGATAGAAGTGGTTTAGCAAGGCTCTGTTTTCCAGGTCGTGATTCGGCCTACTAACTAAGTTGACCGTATACACTCGCTGAAACTCGGCACCAATAGCTTTCACCTTCTCCTGGGGATCCTCAACCACAAAGAAGTCATTGTCTAGCACTGCCCTACCTGGATCGATGCCAACTGAAGTCAGTAATTGTTCGTTAGTTATCGTTCTGGGAAGTCGAACGGTCTGAATGTCGTTTTGATCTTTCCTCCGGAATATTTTATTTACTTGCGGGAACATACCCGGGTTGTTGGATCGTACAGCCCGGATTTTATTGCCCCAGTGCAAGCTTATAGCCAAGCTATAATTTATTCTTATTAACTGTTGGAGGTTCTTGATCTCCGACTTCAGTGCCCTGACTTCCGCGTTTTGCGGATCTGTAAACCGCCTGTGCAAGAGTTTGAGTCTTGACAGCAGTCTACTTTTGTGCACGTAAAGTGCATCGATGGTAGCATTTCGATAGACGTCACTGACATCGATTTGCACTACCTTCGGAATCGTCTTGTCCATGGTACGTTTAATTATCTCGTCCATTTGTATGAGGTACCTGTCAACCTCCGCGTTAGTTAGGTTTCTGTTTGTCGGCGGATTGATCCCACTCGAACGTAGTTCTGTGGCTAAAGTCCTGGAGAAGCGTGGCCAGCGGGCCTTATTGTAATTATAAGGGTGCCTCTGGACATACTCCTCCAGTTCTTCCACCTCATTCGGGAGCTGAATAGCCGCGTAGAGCCCGCAGTGATCACTCTCGTACTCAACAGCAGTTAAACAGTTCCGTGTGCGTCGTTCCACGTCTAGTATAGTTAGTCGTCTGTCTATCAGCAACAGATCCAGATAGGACCCGCTTCTGGGATACGATGGCTTATCGGTTGCAAGCAAATCTAGCTTGAACTCAATATTGTGCTCTACAAACCAGTTATGCAAGGAGTTACCCCTGGTGTTATGCACTAAGTTGCCCCATTCAATATGCCTCGAGTTCAAGTCTCCGGCTATGATATAATAGTTCTCCTCCGAGCATAGTCGAAGGCTAGTGAAAAGAGTATCGAGCTCTGAAATGAAGTACTGATTGATACGTGCCTTTTCAGACGCATAGATAGCGATCACGTATAACTGCTTACCACCCCGAAGGGGGATGCGTGCGATACATGTTTCTATCGCCTGAAATCTGCGCACTTCACCGCTATACACGACCTTATGACAAAGGCCTTTTTTGATTAAGAGAGCGACCCTGCCCGCTAGGTAGGTTCGATCTATTCGAATGATGTTATAATTATTGTACCTGAGTGTGTGCGTCTGATTTAGCTTAGTCTCGCAAACCATCAACACGTCAGGATTATGCGTTTGCAGTAAGTTGCCGAAATTTAATTGTCGTTCGGGTTTGATCAGTGAATTCACATTCACTGCTAGAATTTTAAGGTTACAGGCTGCCTGCGCAGCCATCAGACCGATGTGGCGTTTGGCTCGGCGAACAGCGTGGAGTAGATGAGGTCTACTCGCGCTGCTTGCTCAAGGAACTGTTTTTGTAGCTGAGCGATCTGCCCCTGAATAGAGAGCAGGACCGTCTTCAGATCCAAATCGGCTTCAGGTTGCCTGGCCACTGGGACTGGGGCCACCTTCGGCACTGTCCGTTGTACCGGTCGCCTTCCTGATGCCATTTGGGCATAGGAGACTGCCGGTGTAACAGTGGTAGCTGGAGCACGTGGCACTGGCCTCGCTTCTACCATTTTTCCTTTCCTTTTTACTTCTATTATCTTCCTCATTTCTTGGACCTTAGGGCAACCCCGATAGTTTGCAGGGTGCCCGCTGGTCTTGCAGAGAACACATTTGAGAGCGCTCCTGTCATCAACTTTTTCAGTCCCCAAAGGGCATTCCCCTCGAGTGTGGGTTCCTGCGCATTTGACGCAGCGAGACTGCATGTTGCAGTTCGCCGCGGCATGCCCAAACCTTTGACAACGAGCACACTGGAGTGTGTGCCGTGTCTTTATTAATATTTCCCACTTTACACGAATGGAGCCTAAACGATTAATACGCTTTAGGCTGTCTAATTTGGTGTCTGGGGTGACCTGGATTAGGAAGAACGGAAGTTTCCTGTTCTCCCTTTTCGTTGCCGCAGTGATGAAGGGCTTAACCCCAACGAACCGCACATCGTCGCTCTGCGCTTTGCGCAGTTCTGCGAGGATGTCCTTGGGATCAGTGTCCGGATCCACGCCCTTAAGGAGCATGGTCTGTACCTTCTCCCCTTTTGGGGTATATGAGAAAAACTCAGCCTCCGCCACCGCTAGCCTTTCCTTAATACCTTTATGGTCTGCCACTGATGAGCAGTGGACAGACAATCTTAATGGACCTTTATACTTAATGAAAAAACTATTTTTGGCGACCAACTTACATAGGATGTCCACGTCCTTTGTCTCCAGTCCGAAGACGTTGATCGGAGGGCATCTCTCCTTGTTGGCTGCGGCCGGTTGATGTTGTTGCTGTTTCTGCTTTTGCTTTTGTTGCTGCTTCTGCTGTGCCTGCTTCTGCTGTGGTTTTTGTTGCTGCTGCTTTGGCTGCTGCTGTTGTTGTTGCTGTTTGACAGCTGCTGTGCGTTGTCCCTTTGGCAGCTGTTGGGACGCCTCTTGTTGTTGCTGCTGCTTTGGACGCTGTATTTGTTGCTGCTGCTTTGGGCGCTGTTGTTGTTGCTGCTGCTGCTGTTGCTCCTTGGCCAACCTTCTGGCCTCTAATTTTTTTTGGATGGCTTTCATATGCGCATCCAATTCCGCCTTCTCTCTCTGGATTTTGGCGAGTACCTCGCGGTCCTCCTCCTCTTCGTCATCCGACTCGGATGACATTAACGTACTATAGGAGTTCCCTCTCCCACCGTAGGAGAATCTCCCCTCGCCCTCTTCTGATTCGTATTCGACATCGTCGAATGGATGTTGTTGCTCGTCTGTGGCTGTTTCTACAGCTGCTGTTGTTGTTGCTGCTGCTGAAGTGCTTGCTGTTGCTGTAGTTACTGCAACTGCTGTTGTTGTTGCTGCGGATATTTCCATATGGCGCTTCACCAGATTTGGCTGCGGCTGGAGCTTCTTCCTCCTCTTTGACCTCGTCTCTGGTCTACTCGCTTGGTGGTCTGATGTGCCAGCCACCGGTTCATCTTGTTTTCCCGTTTTTACGAGCGCGGGTCGCTCCATTGCGTCCATCACGCCACTCACTATTTCACTCACACTATGTGTCTTTGTGTTTTTAATTATTATTTTTTTAAAAAAAGTATTCTTAATTTCCTCGGGTTTCGAACCCGGCACCACGATTTTACCGGCGATTACTCTACCGCGAGGCTACTGGTTCTTATTGATTTTATGCCACACTTTACGCACTTCACTAAGATTTAATATTCGTACTAAGTCGCAACACGTCCGATCTGTTTGGAGATCTGTGAACGACTGAGCGATGACGCTACCCACTGAGCTATCGACACTATACAATTTGCCGTGTTATTTTGTGCACTTGAAAAGTAATACTCCGAACTGAATCCGTTCACGTCTGTGTGGAGGTCTATGAACGACTGATTCGTTCGTTCGATGTTCGTTAGCCGGATCGGTTAAGGCGGTGCGCGAGAATTTCTTGTGTTGTTGACTGCGACGGTTCGAAGCCCACCGGTTCCGCAAGCGGTCGTGGAGTGCGTGTCTGGTGTACTTCCACGTTAGGGAAGACCAGACCTTGCCGACAACTCCTAGTACAACATCGCACATTCTTTATTTGTTTGCTTAAATTCCAGAGGGCGCTGCTATACTTAACCTCCTGCGACTGACGTGGTAGTATGAACGACACCATAGAAACGAAAAACTTGTGTTGCATCGTTATTTTTCTTTTTAATGTTGACTCTTGCTTTCTCAGTACCTTTCTTTAGTATGCTCATACGTTCGTTAGTGCTCCGCAAGCGGTCGTGGAGTGCGTATGTGGTTTTGTGTGAAGGAGAGTGTGTACGAGTCGAGAACGTCAGTATTAATGTATGTGTCTGATAAACAACCACCTCAGTAAAATGTTATGTGTTCATAGCGTCTCCTAAGGAAGATATCAGTGAAATTGTTTTGTTAAATTGAATTTGTTGTTTGTTTCTTAGATGTCTCACTTAAATAACAACAAAGGGTCTTATAGATCTAAAAAAAACTTGGACTGCAACCTTTTTAAGTAACGATCAGCTATTAGAACAGTGGTTGGACGAAGAAAGCGAGCACGAGTTCAGCGACGACGAAGTTGGCGCCCCGAATTTTCAGTCAGAAGTCGTGAAAAGTGTCGCATGTGCCCACACTGAATATTACTTACACTGAAAGGATTTATTTGCTTTTTTGAACTTTGGTCAAAGCTTTTTGATCATTCAATGTTAGGATGTTTGGTGACATTTACGAATCAAAAACTTAATAATTACCGATCCCAGTTCAAACACAGCACTAAGTAGAACTTATGGACACAGGTGTCACCGAAAGTCGAGCTGTTACTGTTCGCCTAAATTTCACTATTGCCACCCTAACAATGAAAAAATAAAATGTGTCAAACGCCAAATGAAGTTAGTTTATTCATTCTCGTCTGGAATGAGTATGCGAGCGCATAAGCAATGTGTTTTAATTTAAAATATTTATTTCCAACAGATTCTTGGAAATAAAAAAGTCTTCATGACTGCTAGCATTTTCAATTGTATTTCCGTTTGTAGCTGTAATTTCGGCTTTATCTGAGTCTGTTTTTATAATCGAACCACACCAGTACAAGGACGAAGAGGTATAAATCATATTGAACATTTTGCTGAAAATCGTACCTTAAACATTTCTTTTCCATCGCGTTAAGTTCGATCGGCGTCCCAGTGGTCTCTTTTCGTTTTTTCTTTTTTTTTTTGGGTCGAAACTGACGATGTCTTGATTTGCCTCCATTAATTGCACCAGTTTCCCAACTTGAGAAGGAATCATCAAAATCAATTAATTTTATCAATTCATCAACACATTTAGTTTTATGTCATATTATTAATAATTTTGCGTATTTGTTCTTTAGTTGACGATTTTTGTACACTTCGTCCATCAGTCACCAAACATTTCCGTCCACATGATTCTGGCATAAGTAACATGAAAGTCCGCAAACATTCGCCAACCGTAATATGGTGATTTAGCTGAGCTTCTGACATCAGAGTCTAATGCCATCTGCACGACTCGCATACGGTAATACCAATTTTCAGCATTTGCATGACTTTTCGTTCGACTCGCCAATTGTAATAGGGATATGAGTGTAATAATGCTCATCTTAGCATAATATTTGCCACCGACGGAACTGGACACGATATATTCCGCTGCGCTATGTCGTTGGGTTTCGTTTTTCTTGTTTGGTCAACTGCCTCCGATTTGATGATTCCGCTACAAAGGATTAACGTCTGAAAGATGATCCACTTGCCCCAATATATTCAACAAGTTCATCTCAAGCAGCCAGTCTCAATAATCCCCCGGATCATACCTTTGTATCGACGAAATGTTGCTGTCATTTAGAGGTCGTTGCAAATTTATTGTTCACATGCTCCAGAAACCAGTAAAGTATGGCAAAGGAGAAGTTGAAGAAGTCGACAGGGAGTGTTCAACATATTCTCGTAGCCGAATGACTCGTCGTTGGCCTATGGCAGTTTTCCAAAGAACAGTAGATAGGCAAGCGTTAATGCTTTTTTGCACTGTACAGACTGTGATGATGAAATGAGAAGATGAACATTTATTTCGAACTGGGGATGACGCTCAGTAGGGTTGTGATTAAAGATCTTCCCCTCCACTACCAACAACTCAATTAATCCCACCAAATGGAAGAAAACTATGCTCTATTTATCCAACAAAAATAAAAACATTAACCAGATATTGTTGTTGTGATTGCTTGAAGCCAATTTGTCTTCAATGCTCTGGGCCACTTAGTGAAGATTGCCAATGAATGGATCTTTTTTTTTTACCGCAAGCGTTAAGTTTAATAAACAAATAAGTAAATGAAGAAAGTATTTTTTACTTTTTCTATACATGTCTAAGTTTTGCAAAAATAATTTATCTCTTTATCAATAAAAGTTGCTTAACTCCATATGTGTCTTTAATTTAACAATAAAATAATATTTAAAATAATATAAAAAAACACTCTTAAAATTAAAAGATAATAGCTAAATGCAGGAATATAAAACAATGTTTGAAAATCCATCCACCGTTGATCTTCCGATGTGTTAGATGAGCGGCACCGCATTTACATTTTGTATCAGACTGTGCTTGTCTAGATGGAGAAATGCTTATGGGGTTACGAAGCCGTTGTAACGTACCCTTTCGTGGTATAATGAATTGGGGTAGTAAGCCCCCGAGTTCAAGTTATTGACCGAGTTCATCGCTCTGGCAGTATGCCCTCGAATCAACTTCACTAGGAAATTGTCCACTCGTATCAGGTTCGCCCTGTTGTATAAGATCTCATTGGAATAGAATTTTCTGTACTGGGACTCTGGAGTTCGATAAAGGCGAAGGCAAGCCCTAAGACAAGCCCTCTCAAACAACGGAATCTTTTCCATCAAGCTTGCACTCACGTTGAACCACACGGGACAGCCATAGGTGAGCATTGGCCGGATGAGGGCCATGTAGCAGATAACCTTCACTCTCGCATCAAGTTTGCTGTTGTGAAACAGTCTCTTTGTAAGAGCATAAGCGCCTCGGGCCCTGGCTAGAGCAGCATCTATATGTTTGTTAAAATATAGATACTGGTCTAGCCAGATCCCCAGGTATCTGACTACAGTCCTTTGCGTCAGTGGTTGCCCGTGTCGTCCAACAATTGAGAATGTTCGCCAATTCTTTTTCGCATCCGCCGAGGCCTTATACAACGGCGTCCTGAACAATATGGTATCCGATTTCTGAAAGTTGATTTTCAACTTCCAGTCATCGCAATCTCTCATGAATGAATCGAAGTCACCCTGCACGAGAGTAGTGATGTCCTCGATCTTTTTACCTGATCTGTACACGATCAAGTCGTCGGCGTACGCAATTACGTGAGGAAGAGAACTTATCAGATCGCTCAAGTAAATGTTGAACAGGATCGGCGAATTAACGGCACCCTGTTGGAGACCATTTTTTACATCAAAAATACATCTGGAGGTCACGTTGCCATTCTTGACGACGAACCGTCTACCGGTAAGCATGTTACACAGTAGGTACAGCACTGGTTTGCTAATGCTCAGCTGATTGAGATTGACTTTGAAGGGTTATGTGAGGGTTGCTATTACACTACATACTATTACACTACATATGGTTATGTGGACAAATTAATGCAAGATACCTAGACACAGCAACAATATTATGAATGGTATTTCCCCAGCATTTTGCTCTTGAACACCCCCACGATTGGTTCCAACAAAAGTTCAAACAAGAAAACTACCATTCATACGGACCAGTTTTAAAAAGTCACTTTTAAACTTAATCATTTTTTCTAAGTTCCTATTTCCGCCGAGGAAATAAACCGGAAAAACATTACACAAAGTTTAGTGGAATAGTGTAGGATCACTTCAATGCCTATTGCTTGTATTGCATCAAGATTGAAAGCTGGTAATACTGAATGGCTTAATGATTTGTTTACTAAAACAGCAATTCCTCCTCTATTTGCATGATGCCTGTCAAACCTATAGCATGCATAACTCGGATGATATAAGTTCTTATCATGTTTCAACAAAGTCTCTGTTAAAAGCGCAATGTCAATTTTCTCACGTAACATGAAATCAAAAAGCTCAACAGCCTTATTTTGAATTCTTCTCGCATTCCAAGTTATAATTTTATGACGATTAATGTTGGAAGAGAGATTATTACTTATCATGTTGGGCATAGACATATTTAACTGCAAGAGTTGTAATGACATTAAATTGCTCTAGTTTTGAACGGCATGAACTGAGTTTAGAGAGAACATCATTAAGTAGAGGAGAGATCTCATCCAGAGGGAATAGTGAGTTGCTGCCGCCGCTGCTGTTTTGTTGAGTGATGCTCGTGTTTTCGATAAGACTCTCAGCGCAAGTGGTCACATTGCTCGCAGAATGACGTTGGGTGGTGCGGGTAGGATGGTGCAATGGTGGAAAGTCTTGAGAGACGAAATTGACACTCATGTTTCTCTTCTGGTGTGTTGGTGCTGGAGAAAAATTACTATTCTATCCACTGCAGTTAGCACATTTTAGGATGTTTGACTCTGTACATGCGGCTATTTTATGGTTTCGGGAGCTCGTGTAGCAGAAACTTTGGATTTGACATTGCATGACTCCGTGGCCACACATCTGGCAATTGTGACATTGCGTTATTTTGTTCAGTTGGTACTTTTTGAATTCCCATCTTATTATGGTTTTAAATATACTTCTATGTTTCGATCGCAGTTGGAATATTTTAATTGTGCCACGTTCGATGTACACAATGTAGACACTTCTACTGCGTTTTTGAGAAATGATCGGATTTCTCAACTTTTCACTTGCTGAAAAACACGCACGACACTGTTCACAGTCAGAGGGAAAGTTAGGAGACTAAGGTATATGTATGTGAAATTGTTTTGTTAAATTGAATTTCTTGTTTGTTTCTTAAATGGTTCATTCAAATAACAGCAAAGGGTCTTAAAGATTAAAAATACCCTCGACTGGAACCCTTTTATGTCACGACCAGCTATAACCACAGTTAAACAAGTTGGACGAAGAAAGCGAGCACGAGTTCAGCGACGACGAAGTTGGCGGCCCGGTCTGGCTGAAAAGCCAGAAGCCGAATTCTTGGAAAGTGATGAAGAGTATCAAGAACCACGTGAAGAAGTGTCGCATGTGCCCACACTGAAAATGTGCATCAAGAATAGTCAAGAAAGCCATCTGAATATTACGCAGGTAAGATAGTATTTATTTGGAATAAATAAGAGTGTACCAGGACGTCATGAACTGTAGCCAACAGCAAAATAAAATTACCTGGCCGTTTGCACATTTCTAACATTGAAGGCTATTTTGAACTCTGGTTAAAGCTACTTGATCATTCAATTTTAGGTGACATATACGAATCAAAAACTTAATAATTACGGAGCTCAGTTCAAACACAGAACTAAGGTAGAACTTATGGGCCCAAAGATGTCACCGAAATTAAAGCATTTGTAGGTCTAATGTACTATTCGTCTGTATTTAATACAACTATTGCCGACGGCGAGTCGAATTTTCGCCTGTTTTCGAACTATTAAGCGAATGTAGCAAGTCGAGCTCTTACTGTTCGCGAGTTTCTTATTTCGACTAAATTTCACTGTTGCCACCATAACAATAAAAAATTAAGATGTGTCAAACGCCAAATGAAGTTTGTTTATTATTAATGTATTTTAAGGTAAAATATTTATTTCCAATTTTTTTTGGGTTGAAAGTGACGATGTCTTGATTTGCCTCCATTAATTGCACCAATTTCCCAACTTGAAAAGGAATCATCAAAATCAATTCATTTCATATCTTATATGTAATTTTCTCTCATATCATTAATAATTGCAAAAAATTCTCTTGAAGTGATGATTTTTGTACACTTCGTCCATCAGCCACCAAATATTTCCGTTCACATGATTCTGAGATAAGCAACATTAAGATCTGCTAGCATTCGCCAACCGTAATATGGTGATTTAACATAACTTCTGACATTAGACTCGAATGCCATCTGCGCAACTCGCATACGGTAATACCAATTTTCAGCGTTCGACTCGCCTTTAGTAATAGGGGTATAAGTGTAATAATGCTGATCTTAGAAATATTCTGCTGCATTGCGTCGTTGAGTCGCGTTTTTCTTGTTTAGTCAACTGCCTCCGATTTAATGATTCCGCTAACAGAGAGGAACGTCTGAAAGAATATTGCCCCAATATCAGACATACTTATCAAGTTCATCTCAAACAGCCATGCTCAATATTCCAATGGACCATACCTGTTTGAGAATAAGTCAACATAATAATCATTGTTATTTATTTATTTAGTTTGGTCCGAATTTATTAAAATTATTTTATTCAATTACTTGTAAAAATTGTTAAGTTACTCACTGTACATTATGTATCCCTTTTTTCCTGTTAAAGCACTGTATTTGGAATTATGTTTCTCACTCTCTCTGTTCGTAACATGTTACTCTTATGTTTAATCACAGATATGCAAGTGCAATAGCAATACTGTCTTGATTTGGAGACTTTATCAGTTGTAGAATTTTTTTGTTCCTTTGATTCGATCGTTCGATTTCTCGTCCACTTGGATCTCGTTCGCTGCCACAGCAACAGCAAGGGTAACATACTATTTCTTTTTTTTTATTTCTTTTTCCGAGGTGGACCTGGGCGTCAACCAACAAGCGTCTCCAGCCAGCTCGATCTTTAGCTAGCTGTCTCCAGTTTCGCACGCATAGTTGGTTGAGGTCCCTTTCCACTTGCGTGCGCCACCTGAGTCGCGGTCTTCCTCTACTGCGCCGTCCCTCGGGGGTGGATTCGAAGACTTTTCGGGCCGGAGCATTGGTTTCCATCCGCTCTACATGACCTAGCCACCTCAATCGTTGGATCCTCACTCTTCTGGCTAAGTCGATGTCGCTAAACAGCCCGTACAGCTCGTCATTATATCTCCTCCTCCACTCACCATTTATGCAGACGGGACCGAAAATCACACGAAGAATTTTCCTCTCGAAGCAACCAAGAGCAGCTTCATCCGCTTTTGATAAAGTCCATGCCTCCGCGCCATATAGCAGGACTGGGACGATTAAGGTCTTGTAAAGCGTTAGCTTGGTTGTTCGAGAGAGGGCTTTGTTTACCAATTGCTTTCTTAGCCCAAAGAAGCAGCGATTGGCAAGAGTTATTCTTCGTTTGATTTCAGCGCTGGTGTCGTTGTCTGAATTGATAGCGGTGCCTAGGTAGACAAAGTTTTTGACTACCTCAAAGTTATATCTGTCTGCTGTGACGTTCTGACCGAGACGTCGGTGTTGGGTGTCGTTTACCGCTAAACCCATCTTCGCGGCCTCCATTGCAATACCAACAAAAGCGCCATTGACATCACGATTGTACTGACTATATATATTTAAATAATAAAATATATAAAATATATAATTCATTGAATTTAATAAATATCTTAAAATAATTTCGGAACAAACAAATTTTGGTCCTTCGAGAACCAGATAATAATGTCTACTTCGAATCAGAAATATGGAAGTATTAAGGGTCGTCTAACTCGAAGAGTCTCAACGACACGTGATCTGAATTACACAACGTGCATCTTGAGATACTTTTGATTTGCACGTATGGGGAAGAAACTAAAAAGTGTGAAGCAGAATTCGCTGAGTATGAAACGCGGTTTTGGTAAGTCGAAAAAACTGGCCGTCATTTCGTGACTCGTTCATAGGTACTATTGATAATAAAACATATCTTACGAGTACAAAAAAGTTATATTATCTAAAGTCCTTTTTACGTGACCATGCAGCCAATTAAATAAAACATGTGACAGTATCTGAAGCGAACTATCTGGAAGCATGGGATCGTTTGCAACGTCGTTTCGATCGCACGCAATTGCATAAGAACTTTGCGCAAATTGACTGATGGAGAGGATGAAATTAGAACTCCATAAATTTCATATTTATTAGTTGTAATAAATATGAAATTGATGTATTATTTATGTAATATTATATATACAACTTCTTATTTATTACATCTTGCCTCCTGCACTAAGAAAGCATGGGCTGATTCATCGGTTCGCGTGATGATGTGACAATCTAAGGGCTGTTAGAGTTTTTGGAGCTGAGGTGTGATGCACTCGAATCCTGGCAATCGGTCGGACAGATAGGCGGTTCGCGAACAAGGACTTCTGAACAAATTACATTGTCCAAAGTGCAAAGAACAACATATTCTGCCACAGTGTGTTAAGTTGGTGTCTCTAGATGTTGATTCTCGTCGTACTTTCGTAAAGGTTATTCGCTGCGTTTTAATTGCCTTCGTGTAGGCCGTCTCGCCAGTAAGTGTAGCTCAATGTTTCGATGTCGTCAGATCAGATATAGTCATCATTCGCCGGTTCATCTACCAGACCGTGTTAGTGCTCCATCATCCTCAACAGTTAGCACTGTTTCCAATCCATCAACCTCTGGACAAAACCATTCAATGCATATTTCAACAGTCGTCAATAATCACTCCGTAGAAATAGGCTTGGCTAAACAGACGGTACTTCCGACAATATTGGCTAAAGTTAGAGACAATGTCGGGAATTTGATAGTTTGCAGGGCGCTTCTAGATTCGTGGTCACAGGTCTCATTTGCGTCGGAGTCATTTGCTCAGAGACTGGGACTACCACGCAAACATGCTCGAATTCCAATTTGTGGCGTTTCATCAACAGCAGCTGGTCACACTAGGGGTTCTGTATTGATGAAATTATACTCTCGTGTCAATCGTGTGCCATTCTCCGACGCGTGTACTTGTCTTCGTCGGTGCATTACGCGTAAAAAACTTAAACCCCGCGGCCCCGCCACCAACAACATCGTCGCGAGTGCCCCACAAGGGAAAAAAACAAAACAAAGTGCAATGTTGTGAAGTGTTTCGGTGTCGAGTGCGATCGGTCGGCTCCCTCTCGTCCCTCTCCTTTTTTATCAGGTGGGTTGAGGCATGACTGAGAGTGCGTAGTATCTGACGTAGCCGATTTTAGAAGTGTAATTTGATGGTAGACCAACTCCAATCGATGTATGGGCATAACACCTACATCGATTGTTGTTGGGAAGCTAATCTGAAAATCTGAAACTTCTAATCTCTGCTTTACCACTTGGCGTCGGAGTTGGTTTTTTACTGATATATCTGTTTTGTAATTTATGGGAAATTTTAGGGTTGACGTGAGCAATGTGCGTGGGCTTAGAGTGAATCCCTTCGCTGTGTATGTCCACCAATTCCTCTATAAACCAACTGTCTTGGCGCTGAGTGAAACACAGGTAGGTGAGAATACCGATTTATCGGATTTAAACCTGCCTGGATATAGCCTGGTGCCGCTTTTCTTTCTACTCCGTGGTCTCGCCCTCTACGTGCGTAGTGATGTAGCTTACCAACTTCAACCCCAATACTGCCTCTGCTATAATCCGGAAACTAATTTTCTGTGGTTAAAGCTCCATGTCCGTAAGCATTTAATCCACCACTGCTTTATCCATCATATGGTATCCAAACGTGGGTAGCGATTCAGCTTTTAATGAATTTGATGCGCTATCCGACTCCATCTCAAGAATTGTATCCCTGAAATTGCCATTACAACACACAATTCTAATTGACTTCGACATTTGGGCCAGGCAACATCCGAAGGAAGGTATGTTGAAATCTTTGCTGAGGTAAATAATCTGACACAGCTAGTAAATGAAATCACACGAATACCTGTCATTGCAGATCAGTCCGCCAACACCATGGACCAGTTTCTCACCTCTCATCCTGACAAATATTCTATTGACATTCTGTCACCTAGGCTCGTCTGACCATTGTGTCGCATCAGCTCATTTCTCGCTCTCGCCATGAACAGTTAGAGAACAAATTCCTAAAAGAACAGTGTGGCTGTACTAGAAAGCCTATTTGTCTAAAAGTCTAAACAACTTCTTTAGGAATTTTAACTGGTCATTATGCTTCCTCGATAGTGACGTGGATGCCGCTGCTGATATGATCACAAACATTCTTTAGCAGGGCATGAGATTATTCATTCCTCATAGAGCGGAGTGTATCAAGCCCAAAGCAAACTCATGGTACGACTCGAGCTGTAAAGAGGCTGAGAGGTTGAGAGAGTTGAATTTCCGGATATACAAAGCAAACCCTGCTGAGGAAAACCGGAATAAGTTTTAACGGGCCAGAAATGACTGTAATGCTATTATAAGACGTGTGAAATTCTCGTATGAGCAAAAGTTGAGGCAAAAAGTGTTACAATGTCACAAGGGTAGCAAAAACGTTTGGTCATTTGTAAAAAACGTAAAGAATTCCGCCTCGTCTTCAATTCCCACGCTCATTAACAATGACATCCCAGCAGTCAGCTCTTTGACAAAGCGAATCTGCTTGCGGCGTATTTTGCAGTCAGCTCAACACTGCCAGATTCCAATATGTCGCCTGTAATTGAGAGCGTTGATTTCACCATGGGACAAATCCACGTCCGCACACGTACAGTTGCAAGAGTACTTAGGACTTCGACGTGCACAAATCCGCTGGTCCGGATGGCATTTACCCTATTCCTCTGAAGAGGTGTTCTTCTTCTTCCCAAAACCACTGCGTAAACTTTTTTATCATTTCTACTCCTTAGGTCTTTTTCCGAGCAGATGGAAAACAGCATTTATCCAGCCCGTCCCTAAAAAGGGGGAATCTTCGTCACCCACCTCTTACGTGCCTTCTTTCTAAGGTCATGGAAACGCTGAAATCGTCAGCTTATGAAATATCTTGAATCGCGGAAGTTTCTTATTGACAGGTCCTCTGTTGATTTGATAGCTTATCTCACTGAAAAGTGGAACCAATCTTTGCACAATGCAGGCGAAAGCAAGATCGTTGCGCTTGATATTTCATAGGCATTTGACAGAGTTTGGCATCAAGCTCTCTTGTCGAAAATGCGTGTATATGGTGTCGATGAATCTCTTCTTCAATGGATTAGAAATTACCTTTCGAACCGTTCAATTCAAGTTGTTTTGGATGGGTTCAAGTCTGATATCCACCAAATAAATGCTGGTGTTCCTTAAGGCTCTGTTCTGTCTTCGACACTCTTTCTCATTTTCATAAATGATCTCTTGTCTGCAACTTCTAATCCAATCCATTCCTTCGCTGATGACAGCACCCTCAGCTTTTCATATTCGTTCCAAGATTCACGACCCCGCCCTTCGGCAGTAGAATTGGAACGGCAGCTTATGTTAAGCACATTGAATTCCGATCTTGACAGCACAATTAACTGGGGAAAGAACAATCGAGTGAAATTCAATGCTTCAAAAACTCAATGCTGTTAATCAGCCATTATCCATGAATGGTACCTGTGTCGATGAAACCGGAAAGTTTTCCATCCTTGGTATGTGTATCAACACAACACTTAGTTGGAACGATCACGTATTTGAGGTCGCCAAAAATGCTGCGAAATGTTTAGGTTTCATCAATCGATGCAATAAATACTATATATACACATCAAACTTGAGTACAACCCTCATATCTGGTCTGGTGCTCCCAAAACCACCATGTACCTACTAGGAGACAACAATATTGCAAAATCATTAGACTCGCTCGAACATCGACCTACCGTCTGGTCTCTATCCGTATTTTATCGCTATTTTAACAAACGATGCTCAAGTGAGCTTGCCAACTGCATTCCTCCTCCCCATGAAGTCACCCGCAATACCCGTCTCGCCAGGAATGCTCATCAGTTTACCCTTAAGCCTACTTTCGGACGCACAGTTAAATTTAGGGACTAGTTCATTAGCCGCACGACACGAATATGGAATGCTCTTCCCAGCCTAATATTTCCCCCAGAATACAATCCGCAGATATTTAAAACCAATGTGCACAGGTACCTCCTCTCGCTTTCTCCCTTCAACGTTCGGCCCGTGCTGTGTCTTGAACCCGGACACTTAAGGGTACTAAGAATCCCTTGTGAGCGCTCAAATTAAAAAAAAATCAAATCTTTTTTTTCAGCATTGTTCGCCTTGTATTCCAACTTTATGCAAGAGTATCAACGTATGGTTCATATGGTTCGGATACCGCCTGAGGAGATAGGCCCTATTCAGAGGGACTTATAGTGAAAATGTTCCGGCAAATTTGGATGAATGACAAACACTGACTATCATCGCATTGTGTGGCGAGAGAATCTGACAGATAAAATAGAACACTTCCGCTTAGTCACAGTGACATACGTACATATATTTTATACATTTTCAGCAGTTCGATTATTATTGCAGATCGGCGAAGATTACAAGATTCAGTTTCCAAATCGTGCTCGGGTTCTTAGCAATGATGTCTACTTTGATGACGCTATGACCGCGGCAAACTCTTAGATGAACTTATCGATTTGCAGTATGAAGTTGTGTCCCTACTATCCAACTACAAACTTGAGTTGCGAAAATGGAGTTCGTTGGCTCTCGAACTGTGTTCTGCGGTCAGAAGTAAGAGTGGCCGGCGCACCGAAGCGGAACACCCAAGTACGACGATGTCAATATGGACATGGTGAAAACGCTCACTTGGCATAGCGATATGTTGTGGTGTATTTTTGACATGACGGCTCATTTTATTTCGTTGACACGGCAAACAGTTATGAGCATTGGCAAATATACGCCTGCGCAGTAACCTCGGGACAAATGGGCGGATGTTGCCATTCGAGACGTTATAGTACACCAGTGCATCGGTCCCATCCTTGCGAAGTCCTTTTAGGTTTAGCGAAGAGCTTCCAGGGGACTGAAGCAGGCGGGTCAGTTCGTCGTCCTCTCCCTGTGCTTTAGAGAGTTCCTCTGTGGTAATGGCTACTGGAAATACGATTGCTTCAATGCGGGACAAGGTGTCCGTCACTGCGTGTCGAATGTTGACTTAATTCCTCGAGCTGGTGGGCGATGCGATCGCTGGCGTAGTTTGTCTTTTGAGACAAAGCGTAGACCAAAGGCATGGATGACTAGTTCTCGTCCCTCGATAATGTGCCTAAAGTATCTCACAGCGCGAAAAATGGCACCTTGTACACCTCGTCGCCACCTGTAATTGAGAGCGTTGATTTCACCATGGGACAAATTCACGTCCGCACACGTGCAGTTGCAAGAGTACTTAGGACTTCGACGTGCACAAATCCGCTGGTCCGGATGGCATTTACCCTATTCCTCTGAAGAGGTGTTCTTCTTCTTCCCAAAACCACTGCGTAAACTTTTTTATCATTTCTACTCCTTAGGTCTTTTTCCGAGCAGATGGAAAACAGCATTTATCCAGCCCGTCCCTAAAAAGGGGGAATCTTCGTCACCCACCTCTTACGTGCCTTCTTTCTAAGGTCATGGAAACGCTGAAATCGTCAGCTTATGAAATATCTTGAATCGCGGAAGTTTCTTATTGACAGGTCCTCTGTTGATTTGATAACTTATCTCACTGAAAAGTGGAACCAATCTTTGCACAATGCAGGCGAAAGCAAGATCGTTGCGCTTGATATTTCATAGGCATTTGACAGAGTTTGGCATCAAGCTCTCTTGTCGAAAATGCGTGTATATGGTATCGATGAATCTCTTCTTCAATGGATTAGAAATTACCTTTCGAACCGTTCAATTCAAGTTGTTTTGGATGGGTTCAAGTCTGATATCCACCAAATAAATGCTGGTGTTCCTTAAGGCTCTGTTCTGTCTTCGACACTCTTTCTCATTTTCATAAATGATCTCTTGTCTGCAACTTCTAATCCAATCCATTCCTTCGCTGATGACAGCACCCTCAGCTTTTCATATTCGTTCCAAGATTCACGACCCCGCCCTTCGGCAGTAGAATTGGAACGGCAGCTTATGTTAAGCACATTGAATTCCGATCTTGACAGCACAATTAACTGGGGAAAGAACAATCGAGTGAAATTCAATGCTTCAAAAACTCAATGCTGTTAATCAGCCATTATCCATGAATGGTACCTGTGTCGATGAAACCGGAAAGTTTTCCATCCTTGGTATGTGTATCAACACAACACTTAGTTGGAACGATCACGTATTTGAGGTCGCCAAAAATGCTGCGAAATGTTTAGGTTTCATCAATCGATGCAATAAATACTATATATACACATCAAACTTGAGTACAACCCTCATATCTGGTCTGGTGCTCCCAAAACCACCATGTACCTACTAGGAGACAACAATATTGCAAAATCATTAGACTCGCTCGAACATCGACCTACCGTCTGGTCTCTATCCGTATTTTATCGCTATTTTAACAAACGATGCTCAAGTGAGCTTGCCAACTGCATTCCTCCTCCCCATGAAGTCACCCGCAATACCCGTCTCGCCAGGAATGCTCATCAGTTTACCCTTAAGCCTACTTTCGGACGCACAGTTAAATTTAGGGACTAGTTCATTAGCCGCACGACACGAATATGGAATGCTCTTCCCAGCCTAATATTTCCCCCAGAATAGAATCCGCAGATATTTAAAACCAATGTGCACAGGTACCTCCTCTCGCTTTCTCCCTTCAACGTTCGGCCCGTGCTGTGTCTTGAACCCGGACACTTAAGGGTACTAAGAATCCCTTGTGAGCGCTCAAATTAAAAAAAAATCAAATCTTTTTTTTCAGCATTGTTCGCCTTGTATTCCAACTTCATGCAAGAGTATCAACGTATGGTTCATATGGTTCGGATACCGCCTGAGGAGATAGGCCCTATTCAGAGGGACTTATAGTGAAAATGTTCCGGCAAATTTGGATGAATGACAAACACTGACTATCATCGCATTGTGTGGCGAGAGAATCTGACAGATAAAATAGAACACTTCCGCTTAGTCACAGTGACATACGTACATATATTTTATACATTTTCAGCAGTTCGATTATTATTGCAGATCGGCGAAGATTACAAGATTCAGTTTCCAAATCGTGCTCGGGTTCTTAGCAATGATGTCTACTTTGATGACGCTATGACCGCGGCAAACTCTTAGATGAACTTATCGATTTGCAGTATGAAGTTGTGTCCCTACTATCCAACTACAAACTTGAGTTGCGAAAATGGAGTTCGTTGGCTCTCGAACTGTGTTCTGCGGTCAGAAGTAAGAGTGGCCGGCGCACCGAAGCGGAACACCCAAGTACGACGATGTCAATATGGACATGGTGAAAACGCTCACTTGGCATAGCGATATGTTGTGGTGTATTTTTGACATGACGGCTCATTTTATTTCGTTGACACGGCAAACAGTTATGAGCATTGGCAAATATACGCCTGCGCAGTAACCTCGGGACAAATGGGCGGATGTTGCCATTCGAGACGTTATAGTACACCAGTGCATCGGTCCCATCCTTGCGAAGTCCTTTTAGGTTTAGCGAAGAGCTTCCAGGGGACTGAAGCAGGCGGGTCAGTTCGTCGTCCTCTCCCTGTGCTTTAGAGAGTTCCTCTGTGGTAATGGCTACTGGAAATACGATTGCTTCAATGCGGGACAAGGTGTCCGTCACTGCGTGTCGAATGTTGACTTAATTCCTCGAGCTGGTGGGCGATGCGATCGCTGGCGTAGTTTGTCTTTTGAGACAAAGCGTAGACCAAAGGCATGGATGACTAGTTCTCGTCCCTCGATAATGTGCCTAAAGTATCTCACAGCGCGAAAAATGGCACCTTGTACACCTCGTACACCTTGTATTTTGCTTCGCGTTGAGAAGCTTTCTGGAGAAGAATCCCAGTGGTTGGAGTCCGGATTCATTCTTTTGGTCTAGAGCGGCTCCAATAGCTACGTCTGAAGCGTAGCAATGCAGAACCAGTGGTATATCAGACCTCGGATGTGCGAGTTGTAAGTTGATGCATAGGGCGAATTTTTCCAGGCGTTCGAGAACTGTGCGAATGTCTTTTTTGAGTTGCTGTCCGCTGGTGGAGGCGATTAAAATGCCGTCGCTGAAACACGTGCAGAAATCGAGGCCTCGCAGAGCAACATCCATATAATGCTACATCGTTTGGGCGGCATTGTAAAGTCCAAATGTCATGACGTTGAACTCGAAAAGACCAAACGGAGTGAAGACAGCTGTTTGCCGATCTTCGGGTGCCACGGGTATTTGGTGGTAAGCACGTTTGAGGTCCAGAGTGGTAAATAAACTGCAGCCTGTCAATCGCTGAGTGAAGTCCTGGAGATGGGGTATCGGATACCTAACTGGTACCGTGATGCTGTTGAGTCGGCGGAAATCTCCACAGGGACGCCAAGTTCCTGTTGTTCGCATATGCCTTGTTGAACCATACGGTTGAATTCCTCGCGTGCTGCTTTCAACTTCTCACCTGCTAGCCCTCGGGCAAGTTCAGCAACAGGATGTTGTTAATGTTGCACTAATGGCGGTGGTTGTGTCCTCCAACTTTCGCCTCTTAAGACTAACAGAGAGTCCATAGTGGCAGAGGGAGTCGGCTCCAAGAATTGCGTGCTTATCTTCATCGATGACGAAAATCCATGAAAAGTTTCGGCGGAGTCCAATGTCGAGTGTTAAGTGTTGAGTGCTATAAGTGTTGATGGAAACACCGTTTGCGGCGAAGAGTTTCTTTGAGGTACTCCTGGTGTGGGTGGTTGTTTTAGGTAGTACGGACACATCGGCTCCGGTGTCGATGAGAAACCAAATGCCCGACCTACGGTCTTTAACTTGGAGGCGTTTTGAAGTGAGGTGGTTACCGGCGGTCCCCTCAATTCTCGCCGGCACACTTAGTTTCGCGTCATTTGATTCCAGCTGCACGGCATGCGACATTTGCGAGCCTCAATGCCGAACTTTTAGTGGAAAAAGCAAAATTTGGTTCTCTCGTTGACGTTTGACTGTCTTGAAACTGGTTTGGAGGTGCGGTTACGACTTCTCTTGCGTTCTCGAGATAATCTATCCACCTTTAAAGAAAGCTTTTCAATCGCTGCATGAAGTTCTACGAAGTTGGTGGGGATTCTCTCTGTAGAAATAGAGAATTCTATACTTCGTGTCATCTGATGTAGGTTGAAGCGCAGTTCAGCCATTATAAAATAACGCACTGGGTTATTTCCCCAGAAAGGTGTTGGCAATTTAATGGATGTGCCGGCACTTATTTGGCCTGCGGTCGCCCCTGCGGTAGTGTGCGCAACATCTAAGTTTTCGGGTGATTGCTCGGCTCTGTCGGTCTTCTGCTCGACGTGTTGTCCGGTTGCAGCTGTTGCCGTATTCATTGATAATAATATACGTTCGTCGGGGTCGCCAATTTTAGCAGTTCCCTTTGGGAATGCCTTTTAAAACGTAGTTGTAGCTAACGGCCGGTGGTGGCGCTTCCCGTGACTAAGACCATAATCGTCAGGCAGTCAGGCAGTGTTGTAAGCAATGGCCGGTGGTGGCGCTTTGATCGATAAAACCCATAGTCGTTCAGGCAGGCACTGTTGTAAGAATTTTAAGTAGTTGCCGCAGGCTCCACAAGAAAAACTAAATTTTCGACGTTCTCGCACACAATAATTGATGTTCGACAAATGAGGCTAAAATTGGAGAACATTCGATAACCACAATATGGTGAGATCAAACATCGAAAGATGTTCAAATGCAATCGACTCAAACGAATCAAAAGTTCTCGAGTCCGTAATACTAATATCTCAAACTTATAAACACAGATAGCCTAATTGATATATGCATCTTCATAATAAATATGAGTCTTCCCATCCGACATAATAAGGTGAATTAGGGAATGTTTTGAAAAATGTGTTCGTTATTCGAGCTTTATTTCAAAGCTTTATAATTTATCACAAAAAAGAGGAGGAACTTAACAAAGCAGATTGTGTTCAGAAGGTACATTTATTTAACTGGAAGTATATTCGAATGCATTGATCATTGATACGTTACATTCGAATTTAAATATTTTGCCGTTGAAATATTAGAATATTCCTTTTTGGGCTAGACCAACCGAGAGACACATTTAATAACTACACAATTTTTGATTAGTGTTTAAGGATTTTATAAAAATCGAGAAAATAAATGGTGCAGAGTGTACTAAATAAGATTTTTCGAAAATCTTTTATACATTTTTCAAACTGCTCAAAACTGCTGAATCTTATAATTAACATAGAATAATTTGTATGGCCAAATCCTGCTGAAATTGTAGGAAACTGCTAAATCTGGTAATGCTGGTTTGTATGGACATGTCAGATTGAAAATAAGATCCGAACATATTTGGACATGGGTGGTGTTAGAGAATAATAATTAATTTTTACACACACTTGTTTTTCACTTTTGCACTTTTGTTCTTGAGGAGTATGGAGCAACGCAATGGTGTTATGCGGGAGTCATCAGCTTCGCTTAGCTTACACGTATTTACGGACGCCCTTCTCTGAAGATGTTAGAAAAACGGTTTCAAATGAGATCGTGGAGCAAGATAACTACAAGCTGCATATCTCTTTAGTACTTCATTTCTGGTTTATTACAGAATTACAGAATTACAGATCGTTCGTATCAGAAATCAGAGATAAATTATAACTGATATTAATTTTTTCATTGCAACATTATATGTCGTGATTGATAAAATTCTCGATATTGCAATTGTAGTAGATGGGATGTAAGAAAGTGCTGCATACTTCTAGGTGCCGTAATACAATGGTATTGTGACGTGAAGAAGATGAGATAATAAGGACACCACCGCCACAACAACAAAAACTCCATCTATACGCAATTAGAAGAACGATCAACTCGGAAGAGTTTTCCAGGAGTTTTTATACATAATGCAAGAATCGATGTCGCCACCTATACGCTGATTTTGAATTTATTTGAACAGAATTATTTTTTACAATTGAGTTTACAACTAAACTTACAAACTAAAGGTTAGGGTGTTGGCGCAGCAATAGTGGCCCTACTGATGTACTTTGTTTAATTTAATGTTTATTATTATTGTCGGCTTATTGTTTATTTTTTATGTCCTACAATGGCTGGTGCTTACATCGGGTTGTTCCAAGTCCGTGTGTCCATGCCGCTCCTTTTGGGATGGTGTGGTGATGTTATTAGATTGCGATCGCTGCTCTGGTAGAATCCATGCAGCTCGTTGTTCGACGTCGTTGGAAAGTTCTGCTCGTTTAGTAGATTTAACGCTTTAATATCGGTATAAGCTGCCGATAGATGCAATGGAAGCCTAGGTTTGCCATTTGGCTGTGGCCCTACTGATGACCCCTTGTAGATGTTGAAAAGCCACGGTCCCAACTTTGATCCTTGTGCAACTCCCGCCTTGGTGCTCCGCTCTTGCTGCCTTCAACTGAGACGTAGAAACTACAAGCTACAAGCAAGCTACAACATCGTAGTGGAACTTCATTAGAGGATGTAGCGTTGAATGTTTCTCCCGAAATCCGTACTGAATATCCGGAATAATGATTAGGTCGGTAGACCATCAACCACCCGATTCGCCAGGATCCTGCTTATATTGCTCAAGAGCGATATAGGCCTGTGTCCGGATCACTGACAGCGTTTCCCCTTTTTGCTATTGCGACAATTTTTGCTATTTTCCACTTGCTAGGAAAGTAGCAATTATTCATGCTGATTGTGAGAAGTATAATCACCGTTTGTGGCATTCCCTTCGGGACAAAATTCGAAATATTTTCAGCCCGGCCGGTTTCCTCGTTTGGCTACGTTGAATAATTCAAGCAATTTCTTCGGCCCTTATGACGTCATCGTTTGCTGTCGGGTCGTCCGCTGCATCGGTTTCGCTGAATATGCTGTCTGGTGCGGATGAATTCTCTAGTGCATTGACGTAGGTCTTCACTTCTGTGATGGTTGAAAGTTGACTTCGGAAAAGGATCAAAAGGCTTCTGTTGTCAGTGTTTGTGGCAGCTTCTTCCTCTTACAATTTGGTGGATTTGTCGTAATGGGTCCAGCTGTATATTGTTGTGCGTTTGTACCGCGTTCCGCAACATGATGTTCTTGCAGTTCAACCCACTGAGAACAGCTTGGTAGTCTCTGCCTAGTGTGTTCGGCTCCCGGTGATTTATTCGCTGGAACCTTTTCCTCAGCTTTTACCTGTGGTGATAGTGGTTTTGGATATGTACGGGTAAGTGACTGTACCTGTTTCTGCTTGTCCTGACCCTTTTTTGCTAGTCTAAGGCATTGTTGATTGAGTTCTCGAGTCCTGCAATCGCTGTGTCAATCTCCGTATTGGTGAGGTTCCTTATTACTGACGGTAGGTGGATGTTTTCCAGTATATCTTCTTGTAACTTTGCTAAATCCAGCTAATGCAAGTTGACGAAGTCCTCTTCTGGTCTGCTGTTGGTAAATATCGGATTTTCACTCGTTAGCGTCTCGCAGGACTAGTTCCGGACCTCTGGTAGAATGTCTACTAGGTTTGATGTAGCTAGAAAGAAATCCAGTATCGATGGTCTCCTTGGGTAGGTGGGCTTAGGCTGGGAAATCACGATGACTGTCGGCATATTCCACTAGCCATTTGACGATGGCTTCCCCCTGTCCATCTGACTATTTGACTATGAATAAGTATGTATTGATAAGAGAGCAGTAAGCACATCAATATCATGACATATGTTGGCACCATTGCTTTTATGACGGTGGTAGATGCTCAGGACCATTAGCGTCTCCGTGGGTGTCACATGGATTACGACTTCGGGGAGAAATCCTTAAAAGAGTTGTTTCTTTTGCTTGTTGCGGGTTTCGCTAACTAAGACAGAAGGAATTGGCAAAGGTCAAATAGGATCGCTTAAGACAGTTGCGCAGCTGAACAAAGTAATTAACCAAGAGTATAGCAATACGGAGTGGTATCTTGTACTCAATTCACTTAATATTGGTTATAATAATGGTTATTAAACCAGTTGGAGTAGATAGCATTCAAATGTTTACCTCAAAAAACAACCAAAAATGTTGATAAACTATCTTAGTTTCACTATTAACTCATGTCTTAAAGTTCCATACTTATAGACCAATTAGCCTACTAAGTAAAATGTGTGAAAACATATTAAATGAAAAACTGGTATCCTTTATCGGTGCTTATAAGATATATATAGTAGGCGAAAACATAGTACTTCACATCAGTATCGGTAAAGCCATCGAATAGTATGGAAATCTCTGGGTATGATCCTGCTCGATATCGAAAAAGCTTTGGATTCCGTATGGCACGACGAACTCATATGTAAAATGTTAAAGCTCAAAGTTCTCCATTTCGTTGTAAAATTCTTAAGTTTTTTCACAGATAGATATTTTAAAGTACAGGATCTAGAAACAATACTGGGAGTATAAATATCGGCACGGTGGTCGATGCGAGTTCAGTTCAGTTGGAGAATTATTACAGTTCAGTTGGAGGATTATTACAGTGCAGTTCAGTTGAAAGATTAGTTAAGTTCTGTTTGGGATTTTATAGTGTTCAAAGTGTTAATCAGATCAGCCTGAAAGGCAGCAAAGAGTTTTGTAGTAAAGTGGCAAATTAACAACGTAGCCGACTTTTTAAGTAGATTGAATGTCCGCAATAATGGAACTGATACTAATGGAGCCACAATACATAGCGGATTACGAGATGTTGATGTACCAATATACCAATAGCAGATAAAACAGTAAATGTCTATCGTTCACAAATACATTTAGTGGAACCTATAGTACAGGAGATTATTGTAAGGAGCAGACATTTTAAACAAATATTCATATCAAGGGCTGATATATCTGAAAATGAAAATTATTTGAATGACATATTAAAAAAGAGATTTAATAAAAAAGGAACTATTATACTCTGATAATAAAATTCAGCAAAAGCTTATCGAATTGTTTAGTAATGATAGAACAGTAAAAATTATAAAATTCGACTAAAGAGTTTTAGATTTATAATCCGAATAAGAAGTATTAGATATCATAGAGAAAATACATAATGAGGGCAACCACAGGGGAATTATAGAAAATTACCAAGAAATTCGATATAAATATTTTCATCCCAAATGAAAAGAATTGATTCATATGTACATAAACAACTGCGAGGTATGTAACTTATGTTTGTTTATGTAACTTACTTATGTTGTTTTTGTACGATAGACATCCATTGAAACCTCAATTTAAAATTTCGGAAACACCAACAAAACCTAACGAGATTGTTCATGGAGACTTATTTATATAATATCGTTGTTCGTTTGTAAGACGATTCATGGTTAAATTATAGACCAACCTGAAGATGTTTGACAGTGAAACAAAACACGAAACGTGCGTCAGCTGTTTAAACCAGTGTTGCCAAAAAGATAATAGCTAAAAAATCACCCTTTACAACAGTACTATATACTCAGCAAACATTTTATAACAAACGAAATACACCCGAGTAAATACCCCAACATGTTTGAAAGAATCAGACAAAAAAAGAAAAACTAATAAATAAGGCAAATGCAAAGCGTAGTAGACTTAAACCAGGTTTTATTAGAAAATCCCGACATTTCAAAGCGTAAGGAACAGAAGTATAAGAAAATCCAAATTTCGCCTTCTAACGGAAAGTTATACGATTCAGGAGGAACATACATGCTGTAAGAATAAAAAGAAGTTATAAATTCTTTTCAGATCTTGCTACTTCGCATGTATATGCCATATATTTAATGTTATCGATCATTATACAAAAATTGTTCATGTTATCAATGTGGATGATTTGAAGCAAACAATCATGGAGGTAGAAGAAAAAACAAGAAAAAGTTTCGATAAAGCCGAAGTCTCAGTATACTTCAGTCAACTTAAAATTTCACTCATTCAATTAAAACAGAAGGTTTGGTCCATATTACCTCATGCTCAATCTAAGGTGTCTTCATCGGTAACTTGTTGTCAGATACAGCGCGAATTTTTGATCCGCTTGGACTGTTATCTCCATCGGTTGTACTCTTGAAGGTAATGTTTCAATATAGCAGCCATAAGAGCAGCAATTGGAGATTTTGCTGCTATTATGGCGGCTCCAAGGCGTATTTGGCGTTATATTCCATCTGAATCGAACTCAGCAGATTGCGCTTCGCCCGGTATAGATACGTCTAAACTTGGCGGTCATTGTTTTCGGTAGAACAGTCCGCATTGGTTATTACTATTGGTTGTACAATTGCTGAAGGTAAATTGCACCTATAGATCTATTGTGCCCCTTATTTATATCTTTGCTTTCTTAATAATAATATGAATAATATGCTCCTAAGGATGATGGTTTTCTGCCTATCATCAGCCATTTGATTTTTATTTGAATGGGCATTGGGTCCCTTGTAGCATACTCTGCAAAAAGAAAATAATTAATGTTATAATTAATAAGAATGGAGGCTCTTGGGTTGGGTGCTCTGTTATCCAAATTCACCTTTCCATTCCTGCCTGTCAGTCCTTTCAGGATGAACGGCTCCTGAATTAGAGCGCAACCAAGATTTTCTGTGGTGAACAACCTTGCTGTAAAAGCAGATGCCGCAATAGCAAATAGCCGCTTACTTCCTTAAGGAGTATACTCTCCTCTATCTCCATCTGGATAACAGTCTTTTCGGACTGTGAGTCTTCAGAGAGAGAGAGAGGGATATGAATTCCTCTTCTGTCACTCCCTCAGCTACCTGCTCAGCTGAGGAAGCGTGTGTTGCAGCCTGGACAGGATTTATTTTCTGATTTGCGGGCTCTGTACTTGGATTTGTTTTGTTTAACTGATGCAACTCCTCCTCCTAGTTCTTGAGTCCAGACACCGCCAGAGTGAGAGTAGCTA
This sequence comes from Eristalis tenax, assembly GCA_905231855.2. Classification (NCBI taxonomy): domain Eukaryota; kingdom Metazoa; phylum Arthropoda; class Insecta; order Diptera; family Syrphidae; genus Eristalis; species Eristalis tenax. The sequence goes on along the minus strand of HG993124.1, from coordinate 92,350,063 downwards.
AGGAAATAGTGCGGGTGTTTGACCAATTCAAAGAACTGTTGGTCAATTCCAAGGCCCAGTACCTGCCCGGTTCCCTCATCACGACCATACAGCATCTTCTACAAATTGTTGTTTAGTCCCTTATATTGGGACTCGAGGAGAAGATCTGTAATCTTGTGCTCCAGTCCGGTTCTTTTGGGAAATAAACGGTTATGGAATAGAATCGAGGTACATCCTTCCCACATTTAGTCGTCAGGCCTGCTTCCTTCCAATTACCTAATTTGGGTGTTACTTGCATTAGCAACTCTGCAGTTTGCACTGTTCCTCATTCAACTAGTAGCATCGGGTGATTGAAATGTATGCCTTGTGCTCGTCTGCCTTTTTCCACGCTTCCTCAGGTGACGAAGATACTACCTGACTCCAGCACGACTGAGCCCTCACCGGGTTGTTCCGGAGCGGGCGTCGATGGAGAATTGCGCATTGTTCTCTTAGCCTCGACTTCAGAGGATTGCGGAGTCCCAGAGTTTTTAATCTTCACTTCCCTTCTCTCCCTTGCTGCTTCGGCTAGAGGTAGGCCAGCTTGGGCTCGCGCTTGTCCCTACGGCAGTTAGCATGCCCTTGCCTATCGATTTTCTCAGGGTCTTGCACCTTTCGGATAGTCACAGTGAATTTTGCCGCACAATCCATTTCGGACGACAAATAGCCAAAGCGCCGGTATGGAACTTTGGATAAACAGGTCGGAAACCACTTAGAGGTGAGAGGCTTTTTTCGCAAAGCAAATGAAGACGTCCACATTCGCCTAATGAATGCAGTTCCCTTGCCGTGTTTGTGAAATATAGAATGGCCCAGAAAAATCCACGCCGCAGATGTATTCACTTTGGTTGCTTGCAATCACCCATGATTTGCACTCTCAACTTCGGCCGGTACTTAAAGCAATGCATTTGTGGACCACCTTTTTGGCTAGGTATCGTGCGTTGACCATCCAGAAACGCTGTCTAATTTAGCGACTAATGCTTGAGTGCCTGGATGAAATTTAGATTTGTGTAGATTGACAACAACATTTTGAACAAAAATGTAATTTTTTTGCTGTTAAATTGTGATAACTTGAGCCTGTTAGATAGTTAGATAGCTTAGACTTTCTGACTTTCAGATTATTGTAGAATCTCACTATGTATTCACAGGTTCTATTGACTTTTCAGAACTATTGAACCGCGAAAAATTCTCAAGAATTTCATCAGATTTCGATAGCATGCTTATATGGTGATTGCCTTCATTTCAACTGAGTGAAATGGGTGATTTCTGCCTTGGTAATTTTTCTACGCTCTGGTATAAAAATTGCGATCCTTTTAACCATATACTATTTATAAGTTCCGTTAATTGCTCCACGGGACAAGATATCAGCTGGATTGACTTGGGTGTTAACATGTCTCCAATTGGCTGAAGGTAGGGAAGATTGGGTAGTGGATACGCGATAAGCGACGATTATTTCCCAACAAGAAGGATGGGCAAAAATCTTCAATCAACAAGTTAAATTTTGGTAGTGCCTCCATAAGTAGTGTAGCAGCGCAGAGTTAAAATTTAGGAAGAGATTATCGGGGCTGTCTTGGATTTTGCTATAAGTAGCGTATATTTAATATTCCCTTAATCAAAATCAAAAAGAATCGATGGTCCTTACGTAAAGACATCAACCATATGCCATTAAGGATGCATCGCCGAAGCCATGTACCCCAACCGTAATTCTGTCAGCAGATGAAAAATATCTTGGAATTTCAATGCGATCGATGCTAGATATGTTCTTGCGAAATTCCTTCCAGCGAGTTTGTACATCCAGGGGTAGAAATTCATCCCAACTACTTGTTACTATCCAACTATCCTGCATTAGAATCTTTCCTTTCACCAGTATTGGATTGATCATTGAGGATCAAACATTCTTTTTATTATTTTCCTTGTCATCAATTTTGACTCGTTGTTCTGTGGCTTTGTGTATTGAAATTCATCAGTTTCCGGATTACATGTAATACCTAGAGTTTTGATGACGTTGCCATCATTTATCCTCAGAGACGAACTGTCTGCTCTTTCTTTTTTCTAGATAGTATTCATGATCTCCATACTATTACTGCACCATTTCCTGAGGTCTTAAAAAGCACACAACAATATTGTCTTAACCTAAGAATATATATTTATATCGCACATTTAAAAATCCCCTCTTATCACCTGAGGATATGTGCAATTACTCTGGTCGGCCAATAACTTAAAATACCTTGTTGCAATGAATGGAGCGGAGGTAGTACCCTACGTCACGGTGCACAATCGATATGCGTCTATTTTCTGCTGCTGGAATTATCTCGACAAAATGCATTGGGAAACGCATCATTATATCGTACAGATCATTCTGAATGACTGGACCTTTCAATAAAAGGTCGTTCAACAAAAAATTCGACGTTGTCTTAGCATTGCAGTCGAAAACGAGTTTTGCTGTTAATTAATCTGGTCGCAACATAAACTGATGGAGCAAAGTACTTTATCTTATGAAGTTCGTTCTAAGGAACCTTTTTAATGTGGCCTGCACTCTCATGAATTCGATACATTGTATCCTGATTTCTTTGTTACTTAGCAATTTTTTTTTTCTATGGAATTGACTTGTAACCTTCGTCGATTGTTTATTAAACACAATCGAGGAGGATAGCTAGATGTAGCCATCTAAGTTACGACGGTTTTCAGCAGAGTATTTCGAGATCTTATTCATTCCCCTGACTCCATTTAAATGCTCTTGGAAAATTAACTTTTTGCTATCAAATCGTGTTAATGCCTTTTGATAATTTTCAGAAGAAATTCCTTGATTACACTTCATAAAGTAATTAAATTTTAGCAACGAATTTAAGGAAGTGTCCTTATCAACGAGACTTCAAAATATTCCAAAGAATTTCGGATATTCCGAGTAATGCATTCCAACTTCAAACGAGAAATAGGCTATCCGATAAAGATAGGTGACACATTTGCTTCGATAAAAATTAATGAATCATCAATTTCGTGGACACGTAAATGTCCTCGACCTTGTTGAAATTATGACACTCTAATTCTGCACCAGACATTGTGGCAATCTTTGCAATAATTAGATTTTTTATCCGAGTTGTTCTTCCATTTTTGGAAGATCTAATAGTTCTTAATTCCAGCATTCGATGTGAATTTTCTAGCCTACTTGGTATTGAGAAAGTCTAGCGAACGCTTATCAACCCGCAACAGCAACCAAATCAAATCAGCAACAACCGCAACAACGATGGTACTTTAAATTTCCCGTACAGCTATGAAGTGTTCCAATAAAAAACCGAACTATAATTCTGCTCAGCAGTAAGAATTCGCGTTGACCTTCAGCACGGTGTGAACACAGCGACATAAGACTAAAAGTGTTGCACGCAAACTTCACAGCATCACATCAAAGCAAAAAATACATGAATTGAAAATGTTATATTAATTCAAGAATAAGAACTCAAGAAATTCGCCTCTCACAATCACCAAGGCATACACAAAAATGATCATATACTCTGTCTCTTTCAGCCTTGTACAGAATGGTAATAATACCATGTTCAATAAAACCAATGTTAGATGGAGAGGGAATAAATAGGTCAATATCCCCTCCCTACCTAAGTAAACAGAAACAGCTGTTAAAAACAAACAAAATCTTCACAGCTGACCGAGATGATGAGGAATCTGAACCGAGGTACGATCATTAATTCGATATCAGAGCCATCAATAAAAAGGTACTTTTTTATAACGTGCAAGAAACGCACTGTTTTTTTCTTGTGCAACAACGTTCATCATCAACTTAATCAACCGAATCTAGCAGACATTCAGTGGCCAACGTTCATACAACAAAGGAATCAACCACTGACTAGTCAACACAGCAGTTCAACAATTGACCAACGGTTCAAAACAAAGGAATCAACCACTAGAACGACCAACTCAGCACACCAACAGTTCCAGATCAGCGGACCCAACCATTAAAACAACCGGTTTCACATCATCACCAAGAAACCGCAACAGATCGAGTTAAAGATCCAGTTCCAGAAATAAGCAGTTGGATCCAACGGACATCCATACCACATCCAACGGACAGCTACAAACAAACAAGAAAAATACAAATTAGGAGTTAGCTCTAGGGAAAACCGAGCACCAAGGTAATAAAGAATAAAAGTGAACAGTAAATATTCACTTAGTCTAAATACATTACATATGCTCATACATTCAAACATACTGTGACGTGAATAGAATAACGCGTATAAGATGAGATAAAAAAAATTATAAAACAAAAAAAGCCAAAACTTAAAAAAAAAATATAAAAAACAAAAAACAAAAAAAAAGGTGCACCACGGCGTATAAGTTATATATTGTTACAAAAATTTGGCAGCACCAAAACAAAGAAGAGGAACAACAAGAAAAAGGAACAAAACCCGCTAGAGAACCATTTTTCTTGTTCGTTTGACAGATGCCCAATTTTTGACTACGAGTCACGTTTTTCTTTGTCTGTCTGGCTTCTTTGTTTCTCTGGTTGGTACAATTTTTGTTACACTGGTGTCAGGTGTGGGGTGAATATTTGTAGTTTAAATACACCCAATCTATCAACAATTATTCGAAACGCTTACATCTGAAACAAACTCGCCGGTAAGTCCCAGGCAATTTGACCCCACTTGGCAATTCCCAAAAGAGAGCCATGTGAACCAGGTGTGTACAGTGAATCCCTCTGAATCAAATGTTAACGAAGGAAAATCCCTTTCTCTTTCGGTTGCACCATACGATGCCAAGCATTCTTCGAAATTGTTGCGAAACATCAACGATGGACGGAGCAGGAGAAGGCGAGGTGTCAGCCACCTAGCTACACACTACTTGTTACTTGGCTGCGACAACGATTTTCTATAGATACGCATGCAAATTTTACACATCTGCAACTACCCAGGGAATCGCTGGCTGAATTTGCATTGGAAATACAAAAACTGGCTTCCCTTGTCTTAAATGGCTGTCCTCCGGATGTGTTACATAAAATCGTACTCAGTCAGTTTATCGAAGGCATTCGAGACGGCCAAGTAGAGTAGCTTTTAGCAGTAAATCGTCCAACGTGTCTGTCGGAGGCACTAAATGTTGCACAGGATATTTCTCTCCGATTAGAAAAACGTTCAATTCTTCAGAGAACCGTGACGAGTGAAAGCAACGACCGTCCAAATCGGGGAAATCGGCGAGTAAGAATTGAAAAATCGGACGGGACTCGGCATTCAGAGAAGAATGCTCGATACCGTCGACGTCAGGATCGGGAAACTAATACTCACCAACGTAAGGGGCAACAGTTGGAGAAGAATGGTAGCAAGCCCGAAATATGGCGAAATATGTGGACAAAAATCACCCCAAACGAACTCACCACAGTCGAGTGTTGCATTCGTCGAGAAACTTTAGCATCATTTTCGTTTGGTTTATGAAGAAACCCGGACAAACTTGAAGCTGGCAGCCTAAGTGATGAAGAGCAGGTATGACTTGCGAGCAACCCTATCTCTTTCTCCGCATGTGATAAGGCCTGGTAGTATAACCCTAAGCGTCGAGTGGGACTGTGTCCAATGTTACAGCGGGACGGACGGACATTGGGACGGACCTTACACCATCGTTAAGGAGTTGAACGATTTGATCTACCGCCTTCAAGGAGAAGGCTACCGCAAGCGAAGGGTCGTTCACGTCAATCGTTTAGCACCTAATACCATCGATGCAGCAGATAAGACATCGGACGGAGCCGCGATGCTTTAAGGGGAGGGCAGTGTCACAAAAATTTGGCAGCACCAAAACGAAGAAGAGGAACAACAAGAAAAAGAAACAACAAGAAAAAGAAACAACAAGAAAAAGGAACAAGACCCTCTCGAGACAAATTTTTACCTTTTCCTTTTACAGATGGCCAATTTTTGACTACGAGCCACATTTTTCTTTGTCTGTCTGCCGAAGTGGAAATAAAAAGGAAGTTTTTTTGAAAAGATTGTTGCGTTTCTCTGGCTGGTACAATTCTTGTTACAATATTTTAAGCATATACATAACATATACGCCCTGCTGCACGCGTCCGTACTGTTACGGACATAATTAAGATAGTCTTAAGTTTTATGTTAAGGTAAGATAGGTAGGTAGATTAAACAGTTAAGTTAAGTTTAGCCAAGTTCTTTATCAGTTTTCTTGGTACATAACAATGAATAAAAGTTTGCCATCAAAGACTTAAAAAAAACACATAGATTAAGCCAAAAGGCCCATTTATAATGTAGATTAGATTAGCTTAGAGTACCCGCATAGGGTCAGTAGGATAGTATTAAGAACAATGAATTGTTAAGTTAGTTAAGCTAGTTTAAGTTATTTTATTCTAGCATGTAAGTTAAAGAAACAAGATGAGATAATCAGGACACCACCGCCATCCATACGAAATTAGAAGAACGATCAACTCCGAAGAGTATTCCCGAAATTCTTGTACATACTGCAAGAGGGGATGCCGCCACCTAAACTCTGATAGATTACAAAGAATCGTGCATAGAAGAGTCAGCGGGGAAATTCCATAGACTCGTGGCGACAGTAATATCTAGAACCAATACTGGGAGTATAAATATCGGCTGGGAGTATAAATATCGGCACGGTGGTCGATGCGAGTTAGTTCAGTTGGAGAATTATTTCAGTTCAGTCAAATAATTATTACAGTGCAGTTTGGGATCTTATAGTATTCAAAGTGTTTGTCTCAGTTCAGTTTTAAACTGTAATAAAATATAAGAAGTAATCAGTGCTTGCAAAATAAATTCGTGTGTATCGTGATACGTGAACTTTTGTGTTTCATTCGTTACAATCAACCGATCGAACCCTATTTTGTGGACAATTTAATTTATTGTACGTAGACTGTTTTATAACTAAACCTAACATTTGTTGTCAGAAGTAGGATTGACGTAATGTTGATATTTGAGAGTTCAAAAGAAGAACAGCTGAAGAAGGAATTGTCGCAGCGGAGCCTTTCGACAGTCGGAGGAAAGGTTCCAACAACGGCCCCGAGACGCTCTCCAAAAGGATGGATCGATCCAGAAAACTACGAATTCGAATATGAAGTTGCGGAAACATCTGAAAGTACGGCCCCGGTTGATTTGACACATATAATGAAAATGATGCAAAATTTGTTCCAAGAACAAAAGCAAGCAATGCAACATGCAGTCTCGCTGCGTCAAATGCGCTAGAACCCACATCCAAGGGGAGTAAGCTAATGTGCGTAATCTGTAAGACAAATGGACACTCGGCAAACTATCGGGGATGCCCTAGAGTCCAAGAACTCAGAAAAATAATAGAGGCTAAAAAGAAAACAAAAATGGTAGAAGCGTCTCGTGCTCCATCTACCACTGTTACACCGGCAGTCTCCTATGCCCAAATTGCATCAGGTGGGCGACCGGTACAACAGACAGCGCCGAAGGTGGCTGCGGTCCCAGTGGCTAGGCAACCCGAATCTGAAATGGCTCTGAAGGCGGTCCTGCTCTCTATCCAGGGGCAGTTCGCTCAGGTCCAAAAGCAGTTCCAAGAGCAAGCAGCGTGAGTAAACTTCATCTACTCGACGCTGTTTGCCGTGCCTAACGCCACAACTTCCAAATGGCTGCACACGCACAATCCAGACGTGTTGATGGTCAGCGAAACTAAGCTGAACCAAACGCGCAAGCTCTGTTACAAAAATTACCACATAATTCGAAGAGACCGGCCCCAATCAATGCAAGGGTGCGGGTTTGCTCTTCTACTAAAAAAAGGCTTATGTTATAAGGTCATGTATAGCAGTGCTAGAAACGTGTATTGCACGCATTCCGCTCCAGGAACTCGACACTCTTTTTAGTAGACTTCGACTAAGCTCGGAGGAAAACTATTACATCATTGGCGGGGATTTGAACGCCAAGCATAGAGAATGGGGAAATAGAGTGCATAATGACAGGGGAACCCCACTGTATAGGTGGTTGGTAGAGCACAATATTGAGTTCAAGCTAGATTTGCTTGCAACCGACAGACCATCGTATCCCAGGAGCGGGTCCTATCTGGATCTATTTGCTACTCGACAAAAGACTAACGATATTACACGTGGAAAGACGCACACGGAACTGCTTAGCTACGATTGAGTACGAAAGTGATCACTGCGGACTCTTCGCGGCTATTCAGCTCCCGAACGAGGTGGAAGAACTGGGGGAATATGTCCAGAGGCAACCTTATAATTATAATAAGGCCCGCTGGCCACGCTTCTCCAGATCTTTAGTCACAGAACTACGTTCGAGTGGGATCAATCCTCCGACGAACAGAAACCTGACAAACGAGGAGATTGACAGGTACCTCAGACAAATGGATGACGTAATCAAACGTACCATGGACAAGATCATTCCGAAGGTAGTACAAATCGATGACAGCGATGCTTATCGAAATGCAAATTAGGCTGCTGTCAAGACTCAAACTCTTGTACAGGCGGTTTACAGACCCACAAAATCCGGAAGTCAGGGCACTGAAGTCGGAGATCAAGAACCTCCAACAATTAATACGTATCAATTATAGCTTGGCTATAAGCTTGCACAGGGGCAATAAAATCCGGGCTGTATGTTCTAACAACCCGGGTATGTTCCCTCAAGTAAACAAAATATTTCGGAGGAAAGATCAAAATGACATTCAGGCCGTTAGACTCCCTAGGACGACAAATAAGAACAGTTACTGACTTCAGTTGGCATAGATCCAGATGGGGTAGTGCTAGATAATGACTTCTTCGTGGTTGAAGACCCTCAGGAGAAGGTGAAAGCAATCGGTGCTGTGTGCCAGCGAGTGTATACGGTTAACGAGGTTCGTAGGCCGAATCGCGAACTGGAGAACGAAGCCCTGCTGAACCACAACAATCTTCGTAATGTGATAAGACAATGGCGATCTGAGAACCCAGGTCTCACCAAGTTCAAAGACGATAATTTGGCACATAATGCCGTCGCCAATGATAGAAATCACATCTTGATTTCGCAAGAAGATCTCCAGGGTATCTTTAACTCGCTGAAGAAGAAAAAGTCAGTGGGAATCGATGGTATACCTAATATTGTGCTTCGCCATCTTCCCCCCGATGCTGTGCAGATTTTCACAACATTGTTTAACAATGCGCTGAGTAATGTATATTACCCAACACATTGAAAAACAGCTGTGGTGCAACCAATCCCTAAACGGGACAAAGACAGATCAATCCCGACGAACCTTCGGTCGATCAGTCTTCTTCCTTGCATAAGCAAGGTATTTGAAAAGATCGTCATTCGAGTTCTGAAGCAATGGGTTGATGAAATTCAAATCATACCGGATAACCAGTTCGGATTCAGGGCGGGCCATGATACCATACATGCCGCGTCCAAACTGGTGTCCGACATTCAATAGAATAAAGGCAAAAAACAATGCACGGGTGCCTGCCTGACTGACTTGGAGAAAGCGTTCGACACCGTTTGGTTGGAGGGCCTCTTCCTCAAGCTGGTCAGGTTAGGCATAAGTAAACCATAGCTATACATGATCTATGACATGATAACAGGTAGAAAGTTCGTCGTGAAAAGTGGCGATGTAACTTTTTTCATGGTCTTTGACATCAAAAACGGTCTGCAACAGGGAGCGGTTGGTTCGCCGATCTTGTTTACAATATTCACTGGAGATCTTATAGGTTCAATGCCGCACTTAATTGCGTACGCCGACGATTTAGTGGCATACAGATCAGGTCCGAAGGTCGAAGTAATAAATATCTTGTTGCAACGTGACTTCGAACAAATTCAGCGATTTTGCGACGAATGGAAGTTGGTTATCAACTTCCTGAAGTGTGAAACTATCCTTTTCAGAACCCCGTTGTACATGGCATCATGGGATACGTGCACAAACTGGCGTAAGTTCGGCATTTTGGACCCACGGGGACGGCTGTTAGATGTGAAAAGTGTAGTCAGATATCTTGGCATTTGGTTGGATCAATATCTGTATTTTGACAAACATATAGATATTGCTCTGACGAAAGCCAGAAAGGTCTTTGCTGCGGCAAGGAGGTTATTTTTCAGTAGCCAACTTGATACCAGGGTGAAGGTAATCTGCTACATGGCTCTTATCAGGCCAATCATGGCGTACGGTTGTCCATTGTGATTCAACGTGAGTCCTTCCCAGATGGAAAAGATGAGGCTGTTCGAGAGACAGTGTCTTCGGACCTGTCTCCGATTGTATCGTACACTCGAGTCTGAGTACAAGAAGTACTATCCTAACGAAGTCCTGTACAACGAGGCAAACGTGAACAGGATAGATAATTTTATTATTAAGCTGATCAGAAGGCACATTGCACGACTTCTTCCAAGAGTCTGATCTTTGGGGCTTACTACCCCAATATTATGTACAATGAAAGGGTGCGCCTTGACGGCTTTATTCCTTCCGAAGTTTTTCGGGAGGAATTTATAAATGAATCAAGTTTGTCAGGAAAGACTAAAAAAAAACACATAGATTAAGTCGAAAGGCACATTTATGATTTTAGATTAGATTAGCTTAGAGTACCCGCATAGGGTCAGTAGTTTAGTATTAAGAACAATTCCTAAATTGTTAAGTTAGTTAAGCTAGTTTTAAGTTCTTTTGTCTAGCATGTAAGTTACATTTAATACAATAAAAACAAAATTACACAAAAAAAAAAAAACGGTTAACGGTGGCGTTGGATACGGATTCAATCATAAGGAAGGATCTGGTTTAAGAGGTGGAGCCGTTGTACGGGATACGGCTACGTACAGCTACTGGGGAGGATGCACCCATACTTGGGAAAGTGACCGTTACCATCACAGTAGGTGGAACGACAGTTGAGTACGAGCCCTTAGTGGTGGAAATAGTTGACGAGTTGATTCTGGGAGCGGACTTTATGATTAGGACCGGCATTAGTTTGGACCTTAAGCGGAGAATTTTAAGGTGCAAGAATTCTGAGATACCAATGAATGTCTGGGAGGACAAGCTTTCGAAAATCAACCAGGTCGTTGCGGAAGGAGACGTCAGGATTCCGCCGAACTCAGAGGCCGTAGTTTGGGCAAAGATGGCCGACGATTGTGGGTAGTTGAAGCCAGAGACAAAACACCAATTAAGAACATAGTCATCGGAATAACTCTCATTGAATCCAAAGACAAAAGGTTGTTGCCGGTAAGAGTCCTCAGCCCGGGAAAAGAACCGCTGAGAATCAGGAAAGGCCAAATAATGGGACACTGTCAAGAAATAGCGACGATAGTGAATTGCGAGACTCAGCCAAAGCTAGATCTGGAGCTAACATCGGACTGCAATTTAAGTGCATTCATTGCCGAATGTAGGAAAACCCTATCATCGCAGCAGGCGCAAAAGGTGAAAGAGGTGCTGGCAAAATATAGCTCCATATTTGCGTCGAGTTCCGGAAATCCGAGGCCGATCCGACAAGCACCAAGTAGAGTACCATTTGCAAAGAGAGAGGAGGTTACCGAGCTGGTGGAGGAGATGCAACAGAAAAACGTCATTGAGCCATCGACAAGTCCATGGAGCTCGTTTTATGGAGCCCAGTTGTATTATTCAAGAGAAGGATGGCGGCACGCGCTTCTGTGTGCACTATAGGAAGCTGAACGAGGTAACAAGGACAGACATTTACCCCTTGCCAAGAATAGACGATACCCTGGACACGTTGTCGGGAGCAAAGGGATTTCAACGACCATCTGAGTATTCTGGAATAGGTATTTAAGCGCATTGCAGGAGCCGGACTTAAGCTCAGTTCGAAGAAGTTCTTCAAGAAAGAAGTTAAATACCTTGGACATCGGAAGTCGTACACACAGACGAGGAAAATATAGCGGCGGTAAGAGATTGGCCGAGACCTACAAATCTGCACGAGTTACGAAGCTCTCTAGGATTGCGCACCTATTACCGGTGTTTTGTACCAGGTTTTGCGAATCGGGCGCATATCTTGCCCGAGTTAACGATGAAGAATCAGCAGTTTGTGTGGAAGGAGCCGCAGGAGACAAGAGTTTCAAGAGTTGAAGAAGTTGCTCTGATCCGCCCCAATTCAAGCGGATCCAGCATTCGGTAACGCATTTATATTGGACAAGCGCTTATGGCATAGGTCGTGTCCTCAGCCAAGTAATCGATGAAAATTCTATCCAAGCCTGAACGAAATTACTGTGCCACGCGAAGGGAGCTTCTGGCTGTAGTGGAAAGTGTTTTTCCATTTCCACAAGTATTTGTTTGGCCAACAATTCTATCTGAGAACGGATCATGCTACGCTACGGTAGCCTCTCCAGTTTAAGAAAAGTGATAGCAGAGTTATCACTTCAACATAGACCACCGTAAAGGAGGACAACATGGCAATGCAGATGCACTATCGCGACGTCCTAGTAAAGAGGAGTGCAAACATTGCACAAGGGCAGAAGAAAGAAAAGAACACATTATCGATGTGCGATGGCGTTTTAACGGAGGAGAAGTGACCAGCGATCAGATCCGCAGGGAGCAAAGCAATGATCCGAATCTATCCATTATTATCGAGGCCATATAACGTGGAATTATACCGACATGGGATGACAATCAAGAAGCCACAATCAAGAAGCCGTGGGAAGTTCCAGCATCACAACGTTGGAGCACCATTCGAAAGGATAGCAATGTACGTAGCTTCGGAGTTAAGGCTTCCAGCAGACCTGAGGTTTGCCATGTCGAGAAACAAAGAAGAGTCATCATCTTTCAAACAATTCAGATTCATCGAAGAATCACAACTCAAGAGTGACAAAATAAAGCCGAGGTATGACTTCAAAGCTAATTCTGGAGACTTTTAATAGGGACAATTGGTGTTGCTTCACAATCCACAATGGAAGAAGAAAGAAGAAAGGACTGTCACCCAAGCTGACAAGACACATTGGGAATTACCATACAAGATAATAAAACGGATTATTGATGTGGTCTACCGAATAAAATAGAAAGACAGCAGCAGAGCAATAATGAAAGCCATCCATCTAGATCGACTGGCACCGTACAAGGGTGGAACTCTGAATCTTGTTTTGGACGAACAAGTTTAAGTGGTGGGTAGTGTGACGTGAATAGTATAACGCGTATAGGACACCAACGCCATCTATACGCAATTAGAAGAAAGATCAACTCGGAAGTGTTTTCCCGAGGAAAAACCCATATTTCCATTTGGACAACCGTCCACTTCATTGTACTCGTACGATAAAGAACTGATTCTATAAATGATGGTTACAATTATTTATAGGCAAAGTGATGTCGGCAAATTGTTGATTCGGCATTTCTGCATTTCTGCAGGTGCTGCGGATGCTATTGAAGTGGAGTGCTTCTAGAAAGATGATCTGCGGATTGGATAGAGTGCGTGGATTAGATTGGGTGCGTTCTTGGAATGTGCGCACCGGATGCTGTTATTTTGCTTATGGAAATTGCTGCTGGGATCTGCTTGGAGTTCATCATTTGGATTGTTTATGCTAGTGCTTGCAGAATGAATGAATTTGTGAAGTTGAGAATAAATTGATCGAAAGCATCCAGAGTATGTGTCGCTGATAGTACGGATTCAGCGGATTTGTTGCTAACTTACATACTGCAAGAATGGATGTCGCCACCTATACACTGATTGATTACAAAGAATCATGGGAGTATAAATATCGGCGGTCGATGCGAGTTAGTTCAGTCAAATATTTATTACAGTCCAGTTCAGTTTGGGATTTTGTAGTGTTCAAAGAGTTAATCGGTTTATATTCAATAGTGATTTTTAAAGTTAAAGTGTTAATCGGCTTAGCCTGGCAGCAAAGGCTTTATAGTAAAGTAATAGTGATTTCAATGTGTAATAATGATTTAAAGGAAAATAAAGTATAAGAAGAAAATCAGTGTTTGCAAAATAAATGCTTGTATATCGTGAGTAGTGACCTTTAGTGTTTCATTCCGCACAATCCAGTGATCGAAACCGTATTTGTGGGCAATTTAATTAATCTTACGATTCATTTCTGCTAAACGTAACAATATATAGTGTTTCCCTAGCTGTTCTCGTTCTCGGCAGTCTAACTGCAGAATTAAGTGATGCAAGAGAAACTGCCATATTCGACAATATGGACAGAGAATCATCATACTTATGAGTCTAAATTAGTAAATATTAAGTGTTCAAACTTTTGTAAAACTCACAAATAAAACGATCCAGCATGTGAATGGTGTATATCGTTCAATAATAAAAGAGAACGGCTGTTACACAGAAATAGCACTCAAGTGGCTAGAAATATTACTGAGAATAGTCACAACAGCTTCAAGCGCTGCCATAGAATTTTCTGCTTTCTTAGGTGCTCATTACATTGATGTGGGTTTACTCCATGAAACAGGTCTCGATTAGAATATAAACAAATATAGAACAGTGAATATCTCATCGAAATGAGAGAAGGGGTGTTGTTTGCCCATGTAATAGGAGAAAACAAAACAATAAAACACAAAGTACTTCCAGTTGTCAACACTAAATAAATAGAGAACATAGAACAAGGAGTTTACCAATGCTCGTAAATTCTTGTCGGTCATTAAAAATATTATGAGTTTACTTTGTGTTCAGGCATATTTCACGGCAAAAACGGATCGATCTCAATCGCGGCTTGTGCGAATTAATTCGTGTAAACGATTTATTTCTCATAGCAGGAGATCTCAATTGTAGACATAGGAATTGGGTTTATGGCAAATGCGTAGGGTAACATTCTCGCTGACTTCATTCTAGACACCCATTTCATGTTCTATTTCCTCCACACCCAACCTACATTTCACCGAAAAAACGTGCCAACCCGTCAACCCTAGACCTATTTCCTATATAAATTGACGAAGGCGTGAGTTATTTCACAGATTCGGTACAGGATTGTATTGACCATTCTGTACGTACAGAAGTTAATATAATACTATAGAATTAAAATCAGGAATTATGCAAGCTCGAGATGGATAAGAACTATGGATAATATATTTTTGATAGTCAATTAATGGCAAGAACTAAATATCTTGTTTTGAGTTTTAGAAACCAAAAATGGAACTTTAAACAGAGCAAACACTTCTGGAATATCGTTAGCAAAAAAATCATAGTATCCCTGCTTTGAAAGACGGCAGTTTAGTTATCGAATGAAGAAAAAACCAACGCTCTAGCAAGTTTTCTATACGAACCACACAATTAAAACTTAGTGCAAGAGACCATAGGGCTCATAAACTCTCAATCATTAATGATAGAAGAAGGCGAAAGCATGGCAGCAGAAAATATAGGAACTGTTATAAAGAACTTAAAGAACTCTTAGTCAACTGTCTTAGATGGAATCAGAAATAGATTTATATAGAACCTCCCAAAATGCGGTATAATATTCTCACAACGCCTCTTTGACTGATAAACTATAAAGGTTTATTATCCTGAAGTACGGAAAGCGTCCAAAATAGTACCCATTCCTAAGTCAGGGAAAACACATGTTCGGCAATTTCGTTTCAGATCACATCATTCCACAGTACATCAAATTCATCGTGTTGCGAAACATTTCAACGATCATTTAGCTGCAGGGAAAAATATTAGTCTGATTCTCCTGGAGGTAAAAAAAAGTGTTCGATCCAGTTTGGCATTAGGATTTGCTCTACAAACTTCACAGCCTTAATTTTCCGCTATACTTAATGCAAATTGTGCAGTCCTTCTTGTCTGGCCGGAAATATGTAGTCCATGTAATTACGAGTAATTACAATTCAGAAAGTTTCTCAATTGATGCGGGGGTACCTCAAGGCTCAGTACTTGCAGCAATCCTATACAACATCATTACACACGATTTTCCATTAATGAACACATGCGAAGCTTCGCGGACGACTTTTGCATTTATGCTTCTGGTTCATTAGGTTATAACATAGTAACCAAATTGCAAGCTGGAGCAAATGAAGTTGAAAGATATGTCAAAAAATGGAAGAACACATTAAATGTATATATATAATAGCTACAAAATTATATTAAACAACATTCAAACAGATTGAAAATCAAGTACTAAGTACCTTCGGACATCATGTTTCAGAAACCATTAAAAAGATTAACCTGGCTATTAAAATATTACACCCGTTTACTATCCGAAAATCAAATATGAGTACTGAAAATAAATATGTTATTATACTTGAAATCGAGCATAACATCACCACCCCCATACTTCTTTTTAGAAGTTCTATTTGTGAAGACGGTTTTCATCAGCTTTTCCTTTGATTATTAGCATAGAAAAAAATAAAGATAAAGACATTCCCCTTCATAGAACGAAAATGACCCGATTTCTGCGATACCTTTACAAAGCGATCCTCCACTCTGCGATGGATTTTTCATGCTACAGTCTGGTTTTTGCTCAAAGGCGCGATGGCAGATGGCATCACTCATGCACTTCCAACACAAGCTGCGTGTAGTCCACATATTTACACTAAACCATTTGTTTACTTTGTAGGCATTTACTGCCTTATTCTGATCATTTTATAGGAGTCGGCTTGAGAGTTTCGCTTAAATATCAGCGAACTAGACAAAATGCCTTATGTGCTACGCAGTCTAAGGAATTTTACTGGTCACTCCTGGAACTCCGAGACGCTTTGGGATTCTAAGTGTGATAAGGAACAAGATTGTCGAAGTGGTGTTGCAATCTTACAGCATTCTGTTAGATAAGAAATGCATATCCCGTTGTCTCACAATGCACTATGCGTTCAACCTTAGAGTACCAAAGGACATGTTTGGTTCAAGGGAACCGCTCCATACAAGAATTCGACCACGCTGTACGCACACTCTGTCCACGAGCGTGGCACCAGACACAAAAGTGGAAATTCACGCATATCTCGTTCCCACAGCGAAATATCGCGAGTCATATTTCCCAAGGTGAATTTTCTGATAAGCATCTGTTCCCACACTCGTGGAGGAAAGAAACAATTTTGTAAAACCCGTTGAGGTAAATAAAAGAAGTTGAATCTAATCCGTCGTCACAGCACGACCTAAGAAAGTTGTATCAAATTTATTGAACATAAAATTGGCGACCGTGACAGGACACTTTTGCTAAAGTTTAGCAACACCTGCGGTAACAGTGCAAGTGCGTGAAAAGTGTAGTGCAGTGAGAATTTAGAGACAAAAAATAGCAGAAGTACAAAATGTTCAAAGCGTCAGAGGAAACCAAAATTGAAGAGCATGCGAAGCAGCAAGAAATAATTGGCCAGGAATTATGTCGAATCGTGCAGAACTATGGGAAAGACGCGGATGACAAGGAAACTTCATCATACTTAGCTGAGCGTCTGGAAAAATTAGAAAGGCTGGGGAAAGAATTCGATGATACTGACAGTAAGATTCGAGAGGTTTTTCCTTGTAAATTGGAGCATCCCTACTTCAAGAAGGATTACTACGAGGCAGTACACAAGGTGGTAGAGCGTATGCGAAGTGACATCGAGCGTCGACTGACAGTAGAATCGAATCAACAATTAGAATCCGAGCAAATTCATGAAATAGGGCAGGCAAGTGGTGGAATGGCAATCGGTGTAGCCAAGCAGCAGGGTGCTATTCCCAAGCAGAAAGCAGCAATACCGACCTCTGACACATTTTCATCACAACAAGCCACAAGGAACTCCATCAATCATAAGGATAGATTTCATTTGCTAATGACAATTCTTACAAGAAAGTGCAACACCAGCACACCGTCCACAGCAGACGGAAGCAATAGTTAATACCACGATGAGACTACCAAAAATAGAACTTCCGAAGATTGACGGAAGTTATCTCAATTGGCGCCAATTCTACGATCTCTTCAAACAACTAATTCATGACCAGCCGGTCAAAAACTGTACTTTTTGAGAGCAAACGTTACTGGAGAGGCACATAGCCTGATTCAGCATTTCCAAGCTACCAACGATAATTACGATATTGCTTGGAATACTCTGGTGGAGCGTTATGACAGCAAGAGACTTTTGCTTACTGCTCAATTCAATCGATTACTCCTGCAACCATCAACAACTGGAACCGCAACTAGCCTCAGAAAGTTACACGATACAACAAAAGAGGTTATCCAGGCAATTACTAGCTTGGGATTCAACGTCAACAACTGGGACCCAATGGTAGTTCATTTGATGCTGCAGAAAATGGATGAAGACAGTAGAACGCTTTTTGAACCGTCCCTAGATGGTCCAAGGAGCAGTCCTTCTCTGGAAGAATTTCTAAGGTTCGAAGAATCCAGATTCCAAACCTTGGAGGCCATCAGTAGACCAGGAGAGGGGAGGAAGACTGCCAGTGTTGCAACACGTTCCGATTGTATCGTTAATTGCTATATGTGCAATTCAGGTAAGAAGCAAAGTAAGATATTCAATTGCTCAAATTTTCTTATTCTCTCAGGTGAAGATCGTGAGAAAGCTGTGCGACGACTGAAGTTGTGTAGAAACTGTTTGAAGTCGGGTCACTTCTCCCAATCATGTAAGGATGCCAGAAGTGTAGCAGTCGACATAATACTCTTCTTCATCAAGGATAGCACCAGCAGAAGACAAAATTCAGCTGACTGGAAGAACCTATTTAGCAAGCAGGTCAGCAAAAACCCGTTTAACATCAAATTCAAGATCCACGTCAGAGTCGGCAGCATCAACTCAACAAGGGAAATGATCAAAATGTGCATCAGTCTGGTAAGTCTTGTAAAGAAAACATTAAGTTATATGCAGATCAGCCATGGAGCTCTTCTGCCAATGCAGCAATTGGTTGCAGGATGAGAAACCGTCAAGTCTATCTACGGCGGTCGTCAATGTCATTTCGTCATTTGGAACACGAATTCCGTGCCGCGTGATGCTAGATTCGGGGTCGCAGTTACATTTTGTCACCACAACGCTGGCTCAAGCCTTGGGAATCAAGAAGCGTCGAATTGATGTACCTATCAGCGGAATTGGTGGTCAAGAATGCAAAGCCGAATATGTGACCTCAATAACATTCGAATCCAGAACATCGGCATATAAAGCAACAATTGAGGCAACCATCATTCCCCGAATAAGCAAATACAAACCTAGTTGCGAGGTGGAAATGTCTGGGGAGATACCAGCCCACATTCAATTAGCAGACCCTTCGTTCTATAAGTGCCAACGGATCGATATGCTAATAGGAGCAGAAATCTTCTTTGATTTGTTTTTACCTGGAGATTTTATGCCATCAAGGGATCTTCCGATTTTACGCAACACCAAGCTGGGATGGATTGTTGCAGGTAGTACTTCAGCTAAAAGTGCAATCGCATACTGCAATATAGCGACGCAGCCCTCGCTCACATACTTGGAAAAACTAGTTCGAACATTTTGGTAATCGGAATTACATGAAACCCCAGTAGAGAGCTTGAGTAAAGAAGAACATCAATGTGAGCAACATTTTAAAAACAACTTCAATATCACCCCAGAAGGTCGATTTGTAGTCAGGTTGCCATTCAAAAATGAACCAGGCATGTATCTGGGAGACTCATTAGATCTTGCAAGGAGACGATTCTTAGCCCTAGAAAGAAAACTGGAGAAAAACACAGAGCTAAAGAAAGCCTACGTGAAGTTGATGAATATGAACAGCTGGGTCATATGACTTCGATTTCGGGGAAGGAAATGCCGACAACTCACTATGTACTTCCTCTTCATTGCGTGATGAAACCTGATAGCTCATCCACAAAGGACGGACGATTAAAGAATGCATCCATTCTAAGAATTCTAGTCCATTCTTTGATGCCGAAGAACAACATCGTGACGACTCTGTTGCTTGATAATCTACATCGAACACATATGCATGCATCGAACAGGGCGTTAATTGCAATATCAAGGCAACAGTATTGGACTCTGAGCGTAGGCAGAATGGCTCGTCAAATAATTGGTAGATGCATATTTTGCTTCCGATCGAAACCAACACCCATAGAACAACTAATGGGAAATCTACCAAAGGAAAGAGTGAATCCACCCCTTCCTTTTTACCATTCTGGGGTAGACTTCTGTGGACCAATAAAAACACACTATAAAGTCAGAGGTAAGACTCTCACTAAATCCTATTTAGCAGTATTTGTGTGTTTTTCCACTAAAGCAGTACACATCGAAGTGGTAGTACATTTTTCTTTGGAAGCATTTATCAATGCGTTGAAAGGTTTTTTTGGGGGAAGAGGCATATGTAATATCATCTTCTGCGATAACTCAACCAACTTTTTCGGTATAAAATCTGAACTTCCAGAGCTGAAAAGGGCATTTCACTCTGAAAAATGTGTCAAGATGGAATAAACTGGAAATATATACCGCCCAGATCTCCACACTTTGGAGGCTTGTGTTAAGCGGGAGTGAAATCTGCAAAAGGAATATTAATTCGCGATTTGCGCGAAGCCTCGTTAACCTATGAGCAACTGCTTACAGTGGTCATCCAAGTAGAAGCCATCTTAAACTCACGTCCTTTGACTCCAATATCAGCGGATCCCAATGACCTCCAAGCTTTAACTCCTGGTTCTTAACTGGTGCACCTTTAACAGCTTTTCCCGAAGCCAGACGTTACAGATATTACAAATTAAGTTGTCTCAACAAATTTCGTCAAATGCAGCACATTCAGCAACACTTTTGGAAACGATGGTCCTTAGAATATTTGCATCTCTTGCAACAGAGGATGAAATGGAAGACCGAATCAAACAACTTAAGTCCTGGGACACTAGTTGTCATAAATTAAGATAATATCCCACCTATGAGATGGAAACTGGGACGCGTTTCGAAGTGTTTGACGGAAGCGATTCTTTAGTACGAGTGGCAAAAGTTAGAACGCAAACTAGAATATATCAAGGAGCAGTACATAAATTGTGCCCTTTGCCATTGGAAAAAACGTTGGATGATTCTGAGTCTAGTAAAGAAAAGCGTTATACCAAAATCTAGAAAATTTACCAAAGCTACTAGCTGCGGTATTGTTAGCATACCTCATCATACCCACATCAAGGGCAGAGATAAATGAAGACATTGTGGAAAACAAACTAGACGACGTAGGACTGTATTTCGAGGATATTGGAAGAATTCACACAATCAATAGCTTCTGGAAGATAAATATCTACTACAACTTAACAGCCTATTGGCGTGAGTTAGAAGAAATAAACTATCTCAAGCTATTTGATACAATATGCACAAAAGAAGTAACGCAAACTGCATCCCTATAATCGAAGCAATCAGTCACAGGATTCTAGTCATTGAACACAACAACAAGCTCTTGCATGACTCCCACTCATCGAAACACGATAGAAACAGGTTAGCAAGATCTCCGTTCGACTTCATTGGTACAGTGGCTCACAAAGCACATAGAAAATGAAATTATATTTGCCAAGAAAAACTAACAACACCTGGCGGAGTTGATACACAAGCAAAGTTCTATTGCGGATTCCACCACAAATATTCTGAAACGAAATACAGTGGAAATAAATCAACAATTTCAGGTTCTCAGAGAACATCTCTCTCAATAAGTAAACGTCATTCGCATAACCCAGGGGATAAATGAGGTAATTTTAACCCTGTCCTCACTAACGTCTTATTTGACTTTAATGATCACAAATTTCGAACGCGTTAAAAAGTGGGTTGTTGGATATTCTGCTAGATCTAAACCATGCTAAAATAAATCAGCGATTAATAAAGCCGGATCAGCTTGCCCTCCAGATGCAGTTGATACGGAATAACCTGCCACCAACATTGAGCCTACCCAAAGGATCCGTTACCGACATCTACAAAATAGAGACAGTCAAGGGCCGTAGTCTGAATGAATCAATTGTATTTGAGATGCAGTTGCCACTCACCAATACGCAAGAATTTCAAGTTTTTAATTTAATAAAGAATAAAGAAAAATTCCCATACGTTACCAAAATTCGAGTTACATGGTCGACAGCAATTCTTCCTATCTGGCAGTCACCTTAGCGAGACATAAATTCTTTTCATTAACAGAGATGGAATTAGCGTCGTGCACATCTCTTCAAATTGGGAACTATTTCTGTGCTCAGATGCATCCAACATCCATACATCGCGATAGAGGTAATTCTCATATTTGTGAAATGGCTTTATTGAACAACAATCGAAACGCACTTTCAGAATGCATCCTGGAACTATTTCTGTGCTCAGATGCATCCAACATCCATACATCGCGATAGAGGTAATTCTCATATTTGTGAAATGGTTTTATTGAACAACAATCGAAACGCACTTTCAGATGCATCCTGGAAGTATTTCTGTGCTCAGATGCATCCAAAATCCATACATCGCGATAGAGGTAATTCTCATATTTGTGAAATGGCTTTATTGAACAACGATCGAAACGCAATGTCAGAATGCATCCTGAAGCCAGTGCCAGCTCAAGATCATTGGAGAAATCTCAAGGCATCCAATGCATGGATATTTTCAATAGTATCGAGCATAACTGGTCACTTCATTTGTCAAGGCAATTAATGTTCAATACATCTGATTGGGAACGTCTTAGTTCAGTTCAAAATGGCATATGTATTATCACGGGCGGATTGAATACAGCAGTCGTATAAAAGGCTCCTTTATACCAACTGTAAACATCTCCAACTGGATAATGCATCAAAATTTGACTAAAGACATTGCGGAGCCACCCGAGATAATTGACATTGACTTTTCAGATTTTAAGAAACTTAAGGACAAGATAGACGATGTCATTGATCAAAGCAAGAATCTTCCGGAAACCGATGGTGCACGAACATGCACGATTATCACCACTATGGGTTTTTTGTTGGCTGGCAAGATTGGGATGATCGTTGCGTATCGATACCACCACAGGAGACCAAAGCCGATGCCTAGACGTCATTTTGAATTTAATGTTCAATATTTAGGTTTAGAGGGTTAGGAACCTTCAAGAGGGGGGAGTATGTTTAGGTTTATCGTATAATCATGTAATAATATCACACTCTGTCCACGAGCGTGGGACCAGACACAAAAGTGGAAATTCACGCATATCTCGTTCCCACAGCGAAATATCGCGAGTCATATTTCCCAAGGTGAATTTTCTGATAAGCGTCTGTTCTCACACTCTCACTTTTGTAAAACCCGTTGAGGTAAATAAACGGAATTGAATGTAATCCGTCGTCACAGCACGACTTAAGAAAGTTGTATTAAATTTATTTAACAATAACTGTCGAGCTCCATGGACTTGTCGATGGCTGCATGACGTTGTTCTATTGCATCTCCTTCACTAGCGCGGTAACCACCTCTCTCTTTCAAAGTGTCTGAAGTCGATTCGACGTTTGACTATGCTTCTTCTGTCCTCATTTCTCGAACTCGACGCATATATAGAGCTATATTTTGTCAGCAGATCTTTAATTTTTTGCGCCTGCTGCGATGATAGGGTTATTGTTGGCTCCACATCTCGCTTTGGCTGAGTCTCGCAATTCACTATCCTCGCTACTTCTTGACAATGTTCCATTATTTGGCCTTTCCTGATTCTCAGCGTTTCTTTTCCCGGGTTGAGGACTCTTACCGGTAACTTTGTCTTTGGCTTCAATGAGAGTTATTCCGATGACTCTGTTCTTTATTGGGTTTTTTTTTATCTCAGGCTTCAACTACCCACAATCGTCGTCCACCTTTGCCCAAACTACGGCCTCTGAGTTCGGTGGAATCCTGACGTCTCTTTCTCCAACCACCTGGTTGATTTTCGAAGACTAGCCCTCCTCGATATTCCGTGGTGTTTCAGAATTCTTGTACATTAGAATCCTCTGCTCATGGTCGAAAGTAATGCCGGTCCTAATCATAAAATCCCCTCCCAGAATCAACTCGTCAACTATATCCGCCACTAGGAACTTGTGCTCAACTGTCGTTCCACCTATTGTGATGGTATCGGTCAATTTCCCAAGTATGGATGCATCCTCCCCAGTAGCTGTGCGGAGCCGTATCCCGTACAACGGCTCCACATCTTCCACCAGATCCTTCCATATTATTGAATGTGATGCTCCCGCAACCAACGTCACCCTTAACCGTCTACCTCCTACGATGCCATCGACAGTGAGGTTATTTTAGTTCCTTCCGAGTTGGGAAACAAACGTTGTGTCCAGTTTAGCGACAGCTTACTGCAGCCATTCTCTCATTTCGGGTCCGGCTGTCGCTTGATGTTTCGTGTCGGTGACTGGGATTGGGACGTTACCTACAATCGTGTGGCATGTGCCCAATTCTATTGCAGTCGAAGCAACGGAGAATAAGACACGCACGCCAATCCCACTGCCTCGTAGGACGATGAATTTTCTCGTTGTTCTCGCGACTGCTGCATTTTTTGCTTTTAATCTTTTAACAAATTTTGCATCATATCCATTACCTGTGTCAAATCAACGGAGGTCGTACTTCCAGATGATTCCAGTAGGTTTCTGGATCGATTCCATTACAATTTTTATTAACAAATTTTACCATTATTTTGCAATCCCACTTCTGACACCAAATGTTACGTTTCGTAGAAATGAGTCTACGTAAGATCAATTCAATTATCCACAAATACGGGTTCGATCGATATACACGAATTAATTTTGCAAGCACTGATTTACTTCTTATACTTAATTACACTTTAAAAATCTCTATTACCTTACCACAAAACTCTTTGCTGCCTTTCAGGCTGAACTGATAAATACTTTCAACACTATAAATTACCAAACTGCACTTTACTAATTCTTCAACTGAACTGACTCGCATCGACCACCGTGATTTTTGAAATTCTTTTGGCGCTCATAAATGGAGATGTATAAAGTTCGTTGAATTAATTCAATAAATTTGTTTTAATTGATTTATATATATATATGAATTGTTTATTAATTATCACACACCACATCATATGTTGTACATCAAAAATTAAGAGTATATGCTAAAACAATATTTGCACAGAGATTGGTACTTAGCTGGTGAGCGAACGAAATCCAAATGGACGAGAAAATATGCAAATCTAACACTCGTTGCCCAACCAAAATTTTTTATGTTAGCGATGCATTAGAATTGTTGTTGGAGAATGTCTGATGACACGTACGATGTGTTGCATACAGTGACTAACAGACAAAATGGTACAATGTGTAATAAGAAAAACTGAATCTTGAATTATATTACATAGCAAATAAAAGCAAAAATAAGCAAGAAATATACAAAAATATACATATGTAATTCAAGCAAAATTGACTCGCTGCCATTTGGGTCGTTCTTGTAGCGTCGTCAGGTATTCTAAATGCCACCGCTTCCAGAATCCTTGCACCATATTCTGAAGGTAAGCCCAATGTCGCAATCGATTAGGTGGAATTGTTAATAGGTTCGGCTCTGGAACTGCAGTAAGAGGTTCACCTATAAGAAAATGTGCAGGTGTTAGCAGATTTAAGTCACTATCAGACATAGAGCACAAAGGGCGAGAATTAAGGACAGCTTCGATTTGTGTTAGTTCGGTGTATAATTCTTCAAATGTTAAAACAGTTGATCCAATAACGCGCCGTAAGGGGTTTTAACTGATTTAACCCCCGCCTCCCACAAACCACCGAAGTGTGGAGCAGATGGTGGAATGAAATGCCATTCAATGTTGTCCTTTGCTAGAGCAGCTGCTACTATGTTCCTATTGGTGTCCTTCATCAAAAGGTGGTGCATTTCCGTGAGGCTTCGACGGGCTCCTACAAAATTAGTGCCATTGTCACAGATTCTGGCACATTTCCCACGACGAGCAACGAACCGACGTAGAGCTGCTAAGAAGGCATCCGTAGTGAGGTCACTCACTACTTCTAGATGCATTGCTTTTGTTGAAATGTAAATGAATAAGGCAATATATGACTTTAAGATGTTAGGTTTTCTGCATGATGTTGATGAGTATGCTGTATAATTAGGATTGAGATACGATTTGCCTTAGGTAATATAATTGGGTGTTTAATGTTGAAAGACACAGCAGCATGTTTTATGCGTCCCCCTACCCGAAGTAGACCCTCATTTTCCAAAAAGGGCGTGTATCGGACCAAGCTGATTGTGTTTCTGCAGATGCTTTATGTCTTTTTCAAATGCGCTATACTGGTCAAACTTGAGGATGGTACACTTGGCGTAGTTAATTTCGGAGTACGTCAAACCATGTTGAACTCGATTCACCCTATTTGCTTGACAAGTGGATGCAAAACGCAGACAAAACGCGACGATTCGTTGCAACCGGTACCACGTGGAAATTTTCTGAATCAAGTCCTCTAAGCAATGATGACCTAATGACGAGACTAGTATCTGCTTTGACGGTTGCTTTTCTTCTATCATTGCTTGAGTAGAATTTGCGTCAGATAGCGTAGGTGACACGGTGGATTTGGGCCAGCACTCGGGGGGAAGCATCAGCCATGGAGAGCCTTTCCACCACATATTGTTTTCCACTAGTTCACTGGGTCTTAGTCCACGTGATGCACAGTCAGCCGGGTTCGAAGCCGATGGAAAATAATGCCATACATGTCTTGGAGCCGTCTCCAAAATCGCAGCGGTTCGGTTAGCCACGAATGTTGTCCAACGCCGAGGAGGCGTGGATAACCAATGCAACACGATTTCGGAGTCGCACCAGGCGAATGTTCGTTCAACTTTCGTATTTATCGACGACTTTACCAGCGTAAGCAACCGTGTTAATAGCAACGCACTACAAAACTCTAACCGCGGTATTGAGACAGGTTTTATCGGTGCTACCTTTGTCTTTGCAGTTACGATAGTAATGTCTATTTTACCCGAAATTGTTTTTACTCGAGCGTATACTACCGCAGCATAAGCTACCGACGACGCGTCTGAGAACACATGTAATTCGATCTCACCTTCGTCAAAATGGTGTAATTCCTTCCGATGACTCAACCATTTTTCAGCTAGATGTGTGGGTAGTGGGTCGTCCCACCCGAGATTTAGTTTTCATGACCACAAGTCCTGAAACATTATTTTTAGATTGACAACGGAAGGGGCAAGTTAACCAAGAGGATCAAAAATACGCGCAGTGTCTGAAAGCAATATACGTCGTGTTGGAGGATTAGAATTATTCAACTTTGCTAGGTGGTATGAAAACATGTCACTGGCAGGGTTCCAAAACGTTCCGAGAACCTTTATTACCGAATGTTCTGATGTATTGGAGGAATATTCACAATCCGCGGTTGGCTGTTTTGCCAATATTGCCCAACAATTTGAACTCCACTTTCGCAAATGTAAGTTCGCTAGCGATAGTAAATCGACGAGTTCCGATCGCAACTTGAGAAGATTCTCGACCGAATTTGAGCCAGTGAGCACATCATCAACGTAGACATCGTTCAATATTATTCGAGACGCGTCTTGATATTTATGTTTATAATCTTCTGCAAGGTGTTGTAATACGCGAACGGACAAAAAGGGAGCAGACGCAGTACCGTATGTAACCGTTTTCAACCGGAAATGTCTTATTGGCTCGGTGACACTTTGACGCCATACTATACGTTGAAAATCTCTATCTTCTTTACGAATCCAAATTTGGCGAAACATTTTAACCCGCGGATGTCGTTAAAACACGAAACGATGTTCTCGAAACCGAAGGCATACACCGATTAGGTCCCGTTGGATTGGCGGTCCAATCAATAGCTGGCTATTAAGCGACTGACCATTTGAATCCTTTTCTGATCCGTCAAACACAACGCGCAGTTTTGTGGATGAGCTCTCAGGTTTAAGAACCGCATGATGTGGAAGATAAAACTGATGTTGTTTATTTTTACCAATTTCATCAACCGGAACTTCTTCCATATGATGAAGATCCATATGATGAAGATCCAGATACATAAAGTGATTGTATTGCTTATATAACTCTGGATCCAATCGAAATCTGCGTTCCATGCCGAGGAGCCGTGAAATAGCGGATTTCAGTGTCTCACCAAATTTAGGCAAGGGTGATTTGAATGGGAGAGATACTACATATTTTCCCTCTGATGAGCGCGAGACTGTCTTTCGGAAGTACTCCTCAGCTGCGTCATTAGACACATGACTGTTTGTTTGAGAGGGACATTTCTCTAATTCCCAAAAACGACGTAACAGGAAGTCGGTATCTAGCGGCATCGAATAAAATGAACACAATCCTAGCGCGTGTTGGGTGTCGATCAATTCTCCTGTGACCACCCAACCGAAAGGGGTATTTTGTGCTATTGGAGTACCAGTTGGCCCTTGAACTCGTGCTGATTTAAGGATGGACCAAACCCTATCCGCTCCCATCAGCACGTCAATTGAACGAGGCATGTTAAAGTAAGGGTCTGCAAGTTCCAACTCGCGAAGATGTTCTAATGCAAAAGTATCGAACGAATAAGACGGTAATTTTGAAGTAAGTTTACCGAGAATGAGTGCATTTACGGATAAACTTGACTTATTGATTCTCGATTTAAGAGTGATTTCGACACAACCCTTTGTGTATCCCGCTTCTTTAGCTGATAATCCCAAAATTGGGATTCGAGAATGTTTGCGCTGTTAAGCCCAATGTCGCAATCGATTAGGTGGAATTGTTAATAGGTTCGGCTCTGGAACTGCAGTAAGAGGTTCACCTATAAGAAAATGTGCAGGTGTTAGCAGATTTAAGTCACTATCAGACATAGAGCACAAAGGGCGAGAATTAAGGACAGCTTCGATTTGTGTTAGTTCGGTGTATAATTCTTCAAATGTTAAAACAGTTGATCCAATAACGCGCCGTAAGGGGTTTTAACTGATTTAACCCCCGCCTCCCACAAACCACCGAAGTGTGGAGCAGATGGTGGAATGAAATGCCATTCAATGTTGTCCTTTGCTAGAGCAGCTGCTACTATGTTCCTATTGGTGTCCTTCATCAAAAGGTGGTGCATTTCCGTGAGGCTTCGACGGGCTCCTACAAAATTAGTGCCATTGTCACAGATTCTGGCACATTTCCCACGACGAGCAACGAACCGACGTAGAGCTGCTAAGAAGGCATCCGTAGTGAGGTCACTCACTACTTCTAGATGCATTGCTTTTGTTGAAATGTAAATGAATAAGGCAATATATGACTTTAAGATGTTAGGTTTTCTGCATGATGTTGATGAGTATGCTGTATAATTAGGATTGAGATACGATTTGCCTTAGGTAATATAATTGGGTGTTTAATGTTGAAAGACACAGCAGCATGTTTTATGCGTCCCCCTACCCGAAGTAGACCCTCATTTTCCAAAAAGGGCGTGTATCGGACCAAGCTGATTGTGTTTCTGCAGATGCTTTATGTCTTTTTCAAATGCGCTATACTGGTCAAACTTGAGGATGGTACACTTGGCGTAGTTAATTTCGGAGTACGTCAAACCATGTTGAACTCGATTCACCCTATTTGCTTGACAAGTGGATGCAAAACGCAGACAAAACGCGACGATTCGTTGCAACCGGTACCACGTGGAAATTTTCTGAATCAAGTCCTCTAAGCAATGATGACCTAATGACGAGACTAGTATCTGCTTTGACGGTTGCTTTTCTTCTATCATTGCTTGAGTAGAATTTGCGTCAGATAGCGTAGGTGACACGGTGGATTTGGGCCAGCACTCGGGGGGAAGCATCAGCCATGGAGAGCCTTTCCACCACATATTGTTTTCCACTAGTTCACTGGGTCTTAGTCCACGTGATGCACAGTCAGCCGGGTTCGAAGCCGATGGAAAATAATGCCATACATGTCTTGGAGCCGTCTCCAAAATCGCAGCGGTTCGGTTAGCCACGAATGTTGTCCAACGCCGAGGAGGCGTGGATAACCAATGCAACACGATTTCGGAGTCGCACCAGGCGAATGTTCGTTCAACTTTCGTATTTATCGACGACTTTACCAGCGTAAGCAACCGTGTTAATAGCAACGCACTACAAAACTCTAACCGCGGTATTGAGACAGGTTTTATCGGTGCTACCTTTGTCTTTGCAGTTACGATAGTAATGTCTATTTTACCCGAAATTGTTTTTACTCGAGCGTATACTACCGCAGCATAAGCTACCGACGACGCGTCTGAGAACACATGTAATTCGATCTCACCTTCGTCAAAATGGTGTAATTCCTTCCGATGACTCAACCATTTTTCAGCTAGATGTGTGGGTAGTGGGTCGTCCCACCCGAGATTTAGTTTTCATGACCACAAGTCCTGAAACATTATTTTTAGATTGACAACGGAAGGGGCAAGTTAACCAAGAGGATCAAAAATACGCGCAGTGTCTGAAAGCAATATACGTCGTGTTGGAGGATTAGAATTATTCAACTTTGCTAGGTGGTATGAAAACATGTCACTGGCAGGGTTCCAAAACATTCCGAGAACCTTTATTACCGAATGTTCTGATGTATTGGAGGAATATTCACAATCCGCGGTTGGCTGTTTTGCCAATATTGCCCAACAATTTGAACTCCACTTTCGCAAATGTAAGTTCGCTAGCGATAGTAAATCGACGAGTTCCGATCGCAACTTGAGAAGATTCTCGACCGAATTTGAGCCAGTGAGCACATCATCAACGTAGACATCGTTCAATATTATTCGAGACGCGTCTTGATATTTATGTTTATAATCTTCTGCAAGGTGTTGTAATACGCGAACGGACAAAAAGGGAGCAGACGCAGTACCGTATGTAACCGTTTTCAACCGGAAATGTCTTATTGGCTCGGTGACACTTTGACGCCATACTATACGTTGAAAATCTCTATCTTCTTTACGAATCCAAATTTGGCGAAACATTTTAACCCGCGGATGTCGTTAAAACACGAAACGATGTTCTCGAAACCGAAGGCATTCACCGATTAGGTCCCGTTGGATTGGCGGTCCAATCAATAGCTGTCTATTAAGCGACTGACCATTTGAATCCTTTTCTGATCCGTCAAACACAACGCGCAGTTTTGTGGATGAGCTCTCAGGTTTAAGAACCGCATGATGTGGAAGATAAAACTGATGTTGTTTATTTTTACCAATTTCATCAACCGGAACTTCTTCCATATGATGAAGATCCATATGATGAAGATCCAGATACATAAAGTGATTGTATTGCTTATATAACTCTGGATCCAATCGAAATCTGCGTTCCATGCCGAGGAGCCGTGAAATAGCGGATTTCAGTGTCTCACCAAATTTAGGCAAGGGTGATTTGAATGGGAGAGATACTACATATTTTCCCTCTGATGAGCGCGAGACTGTCTTTCGGAAGTACTCCTCAGCTGCGTCATTAGACACATGACTGTTTGTTTGAGAGGGACATTTCTCTAATTCCCAAAAACGATGTAACAGGAAGTCGGTATCTAGCGGCATCGAATAAAATGAACACAATCCTAGCGCGTGTTGGGTGTCGATCAATTCTCCTGTGACCACCCAACCGAAAGGAGTATTTTGTGCTATTGGAGTACCAGTTGGCCCTTGAACTCGTGCTGATTTAAGGATGGACCAAACCCTATCCGCTCCCATCAGCACGTCAATTGAACGAGGCATGTTAAAGTAAGGGTCTGCAAGTTCCAACTCGCGAAGATGTTCTAATGCAAAAGTATCGAACGAATAAGACGGTAATTTTGAAGTAAGTTTACCGAGAATGAGTGCATTTACGGATAAACTTGACTTATTGATTCTCGATTTAAGAGTGATTTCGACACAACCCTTTGTGTATCCCGCTTCTTTAGCTGATAATCCCAAAATTGGGATTCGAGAATGTTTGCGCGCGAAACCAAGCCGTTAAGCAAACGATTCGGATATGAATGAAGTTTGTGAACCTGTATCCAATAACACACGATAGTTTAGATCCTTCCCCTGACTATCTTGAAGCACTGCAAGAATTGTAGGCAAAATAGTTTGCCTTCGAAGACTGTGCTCAAGCGAACAATCATTACTGATAGGGGTAGAGGCGAGAGAAGTGGATAGTGTTACTGATGACTGAGGCTGAAACGATGTGGCGTCCGTTGTTGTATTATTTTATTCCGTATTTGGATTATTTTGATGTACCAGAGAGTGATGTCGGGCTTTGCCCACACGACAGCGAAACGATGAGCGACAATTATTCGACGAATGTCCTACACGGATACAATTAAAACACAACGAATTGTTTTTTACAATAGCTCTACGCGAACCAATATCGGCGGAAATAAACTTAGGACACTGATTAATATGGTGATTGTTTTTACATAACGAGCATGTGGCACTACTTCCCGAAGCATTGGCTATATGGCTTTTGATAGAAGCTATTGGTTTTGAACGCGACACAACAGAACGATTTAACGACGCGCATGATTCCAGAGCATCGCAGCATTGCTCAAGAAACCGAATCAACTCAGCAATGGTGGTATCGTCTCGAGTTTTTACTTCCTCGGCCCACGCTTGTTTTGTGTCCTAGTCAAGTTTTGAGAGCAGCAAGTATATCAACCACGGATCCCGACTGTTCTTTTGTAACGCGTTTAGTCCACGAATAACTTCATCGGCACCATCAGTTATCTTACGCAGCGTTTGAGAATTAAGCGTATTTATCGATGGTAAAGACAAGAACGTTTGCACGAACGATTGAACGATTAAATTTACGCGATCATACCGCTTCTCGAGTTTTTCCCAAGCTTCGATCTAATTAGCATCAGATATTGGAATATGCTTTATTACATCTGCAGCCTCATCTCTCAAAAATGACTTCAAGTAGTGGAATTTGTGTGTAGGCGTAAGAGTATTGTTGGTATCCACTGATCCGAAGAATAAGTCTCTGAAAGACGGCCAGTCTTTGTAATTTCCGGAAAAGGGTGGAATGACTAGTTTTGGTAAATTAACCGAAGAACACGTGTTCGCCGTATTTAGCTGCTCAAGAAACGTGGACTGCTGATTAGCAAGACTCTCGAAAACCGACTTAACCGAATCTTTCGACGCATCTACTTTCTGTTTTTCGCAAATTGCTTTCTTTAATAACGAATGAGTCTTAAAGTATTTTTCTTCATACTCCCCGAACTCATTTTCCACTTCCTGAATATTACTATCTTCAACGAACTGCAAATATTGACTATGGAACTCTGTAAATTCCCCCCATGTTTCACACAATCTGCTCAAACGCACTTCCAGCATTTCACTTGAAATAGATTCATCTAGTGATTCTACGAAGGTTGCTGCACGTGTTAAGCAGGCTTTTGCGTTTCCACGTTTAAGTTTTATCTCACTCATATTTGATTATTTTATTGATTTTTATTAAGCACGACCTAATTAAACGTAGATTTCCTACACAATTAATCAAATAGCTTCGCAAGAGAATTATCAAAGAGCATAGACTGTTCAATTGAATATATCGACGTTACTGTCCGTGTTGCGCGATATGCAATTAGAAAAAAATCAAACAATATAACAACAAAAATAACCGACTAGAAGGACCAGATTTTATGTATAAAGTTCGTTCGTTATTTAAATTGATTTATATATATATAAATGAATTGTTTATTAATTATCACACACCACATCATATATTGTACATCAAAAATTAAGAGTTTATGCTAAAACAATATGTGCACAGAGATTGGTACTTAGCTGGTGAGCGAACGAAATCCAAATGGACGAGAAAATATGCAAATCTAACACTCGTTGCCCAACCAAAATTTTTTATGTTAGCGATGCATTAGAATTGTTGTTGGAGAATGTCTGATGACACGTACGATGTGTTGCATACAGTGACTAACAGACAAAATGGTACAATGTGTAATAAGAAAAACTGAATCTTGAATTATATTACATAGCAAATAAAAGCAAAAATAAGCAAGAAATATACAAAAATATACATATGTAATTCAATCATAAACAGGAGAATATTGCCATATGTTCAATATAACAGATTCAAGGACAAATTCACAACCTTGTAAGAGCATTGTTGCCATCAGTTGATGGTGAATATAAATTTCTTCAAATCTTTTTTCTTGGAAATTCTGAAGCTGAAGTAAAGCAACGCTGTGCCATCAATCGTTCAGCTAGGAGAGAGATTATCATGCAACTGCAATAACTCTTACATGAACATAATCAATTTGTCAAATTGTTCAAAACAGCCTCAGAAATGATGCCATCGGACGATCATAAAATGGTAATCAGAGCAGCCAATGTAAAACAAAGTTACCATTGTGATCGTTGGAGAAAATATGGAGTCTCGCGACATTGTAATTCAACGACGTGATCGTGGCAACCTTCAGCGTGATAGCGAAACACATCGTTTTTATGATTCATTACAAAACATAATAATAATTTGCCGTGGGGAGGTTGGATTCGTGGAGGACTGCTATGTAGCATTGAAAAAACTTAAAACAATTGTCTAGGTTCTGGCCACAGGTTGTGGAATTACAGACCGTACAAGTGTTTTATGCTCATAATGTTTTCAGTCACATTACTAAATGTATGTAATGGCAGAAATATCTCTCTAATGTTGTTATGACCTGTTTTTTTATTTTGATTACTAAATAGTAAATTATTCTTCTACAGGCCAAGAAACAAACAAAAAGGTCTGCTCGATCTATTTTCATGCATACCGTTCCATGATTAGGGTAAACGAGGATAGGCATATTTTAAAACGCCGCCGATTATTTCATCAGTTAGCGGTTGATATGTATGTCAAATTGGAAACAGAACGAACAAATTACGTTCAGAGGAATACATTCATTCATTTGCGCGAACTTACGGCCGACTTACTATTTTACCAGCAACGTGGAAAGCCCGAATCACATGCACAAATACGAGCGAGATGCGATGTCCTACGGTCGCCCAGATTTGTTTCTTATTTTCCCGTGCAACCCAAAAAGGATCGAAATCACTAATCTGTTATTGCACAACAATCATCAGTAGTACTCAGTAGAGTGGCAGAAAGCTACCTGATACGCATATTCTCCAGTCGATGGTCGAAAAAATAAGGCCGGATGAAATTCATGCGCAGAAATTGCAGATCCCGAAGTAGATTTAGAATTGTATGAAAGTGAAGAACATGATTCATGGTCCGTGTGGCGAACGCAATCGGGAATCACCGTGCACGATCGACGACAAATATTCGAAGAGTTATCCCCGTGATTGTTGGCTGATACAATTAAAGGCAACGATGGTTATCGTGGTCGATCAGTACAAGATAATAGGAGAACAATAACGTTGCAAGTTAAAAATAAGGACGTCGTTTTCAACAACAGCTGGTTAGTTCCATATTCGCCGCAACTTTCTGAATTATTTAAAGCGCATTGCAATGTTGAGTACTGCTATTCTGCCAAGTCTATTAAATATGTCTGCAACTACGTCACGAAAGGAATCGACATGGCTGTATTTGGTATTGCGGCTTCAAATAATAACGATGAAGTTTCACAATATCAGATGGGAAGTTATGTTAGTAGGAATGAGAATTTTCTCATTTTCTACACATTAACTTCATCCCATTGTACTACATTTAGCGTTCACCTGGAGAATGGAAAACGAGTTTATTTCACGGCAGAATACGCAGCGCAAAGAGCTGAACAACCACCAGCGACAACGTTGACGAGCCTGTTCGAAACATGCGCAAGCGATCCCTTTGCAAGACCATTGCTTTACTCGGAAATGCGTCAATCAAAAAATCGCAACGTCAAAAAACAAGGATAGCCTGTACCAGGATACGTCAATGCATTGGGGCGCATTTACACAGTTCACCCAAGCAAAGACGCATGTTTTTACTTGCGTTTATTATTTATTAATCTTCGTTAGCCAACTTATTCGAATTTCTACGAATAATCATTGGTGCATTGTGCGCAATAAATCGAGAAGCCTGTCAAAGACGCATCAAATTTGATCATTTTTTGCCATCTTGATTTCAACGTGTTTTCTATTGAAACCTTCCTTGATGCACCCAGGGGAACTGGTAAGACATTCCTGATTTCGTTAATGTTAAGTGTAATTCGCTTAAAATGCTGCAAAAAGTAATGTAGCACTGGCAGTAGCATCGTCTGGGATCGCTGCTACATTGTTAGAAGGTGGACGAACCGCTCATTCTGCACTTAAACTGCCATTAAAATTGCAAACAATAGATGAACCGAGGTATTGGGAGGCGCGATGATTCTGCTGTCTGGAATTTTTGCCAAGCGCTGCCAGTTTGTCCCAGATCAACAGCTGCTGATGAAATAAATACTTGCTTGAAGGCATCAAATTTATGGAGGTACATGAAATATATCATGTTAACAATGAATATGCGTGTGACGCTACAAAATAGCATATTGGCGGAAGTGTTTTCAAATACATTATTAAATATTAATAATTCATGTTGACACTTCTACTGGGCTTATTTTATTTCCACCAAATGTTTGTGAATTCACAACATCAAAGGTAGAATTAATAGCGAAAGTGTTCCCAAATATTGGTATGAGTTTGAGAAACCGTGCTTGGTTGAGTAAACGAGCCATTTTAGCACCGACAAATAAGAATGTAGATGATTTAAATATAATAATTCAGAATCAGATTGATGGACAAGTGTATTCATTTAAGTCGATCGATTCCATTATCGATACTAATGAAGTAGTGAATTATTACACTGAATTCCTAAAAAAATTTACAGCTATAGGTTGGCTCTTTGATAACTATGTTGCTTAATCTGAATCAGCCCAAAATGTGCAACGAACTAGACTATTGGCGTGAGTTAGAAGAAATAAAGTCATATCTCAAGCTATTTGATACAATATGCACAAAGGAAGTAACGCAACACGCAAACTGCATCCCGATAATCGAAGCAATCAGTCACAGGATTCTAGTCATTGAACACAACAACAAGCTCTTGCAGCACTCCCACTCATCGAAACACGATAGAAACAGGTTAGCAAGATCTCCGTTCGACTTCATTGGTACAGTGGCTCACAAAGCACATAGAAAATGAAATTATATTTGCCAAGAAAACTAACAACACCTGGCGGAGTTGATACACAAGCAAAGTTCTATTGCGGATTCCACCACAAATATTCTGAAACGAAATACAGTGGAAATAAATCAACAATTTCAGGTTCTCAGAGAACATCTCTCTCAATAAGTAAACGTCATTCGCATAACCCAGGGGATAAATGAGGTAATTTTAACCCTGTCCTCACTAACGTCTTATTTGACTTTAATGATCACAAATTTCGAACGCGTTAAAAAGTGGGTTGTTGGATATTCTGCTAGATCTAAACCATGCTAAAATAAATCAGCGATTAATAAAGCCGGATCAGCTTGCCCTCCAGATGCAGTTGATACGGAATAACCTGCCACCAACATTGAGCCTACCCAAAGGATCCGTTACCGACATCTACAAAATAGAGACAGTCAAGGGCCGTAGTCTGAATGAATCAATTGTATTTGAGATGCAGTTGCCACTCACCAATACGCAAGAATTTCAAGTTTTTAATTTAATAAAGAATAAAGAAAAATTCCCATACGTTACCAAAATTCGAGTTACATGGTCGACAGCAATTCTTCCTATCTGGCAGTCACCTTAGCGAGACATAAATTCTTTTCATTAACAGAGATGGAATTAGCGTCGTGCACATCTCTTCAAATTGGGAACTATTTCTGTGCTCAGATGTATCCAACATCCATACATCGCGATAGAGGTAATTCTCATATTTGTGAAATGGCTTTATTGAACAACAATCGAAACGCACTTTCAGAATGCATCCTGGAACTATTTCTGTGCTCAGATGCATCCAACATCCATACATCGCGATAGAGGTAATTCTCATATTTGTGAAATGGTTTTATTGAACAACAATCGAAACGCACTTTCAGATGCATCCTGGAAGTATTTCTGTGCTCAGATGCATCCAAAATCCATACATCGCGATAGAGGTAATTCTCATATTTGTGAAATGGCTTTATTGAACAACGATCGAAACGCAATGTCAGAATGCATCCTGAAGCCAGTGCCAGCTCAAGATCATTGGAGAAATCTCAAGGCATCCAATGCATGGATATTTTCAATAGTATCGAGCATAACTGGTCACTTCATTTGTCAAGGCAATTAATGTTCAATACATCTGATTGGGAACGTCTTAGTTCAGTTCAAAATGGCATGTGTATTAAAATTGCCCGCCGTCATCATTCGCGGGCGGATTGAATATAGCAGTCGTATAAAAGGCTCCTTTATACCAACTGTAAGCATCTCCAACTGGATAATGCATCAAAATTTGACTAAAGACATTGCGGAGCCACCCGAGATAATTGACATTGACTTTTCAGATTTTAAGAAACTTAAGGACAAGATAGACGATGTCTTTGATCAAAGCAAGAATCTTCCGGAAAACGATGGTGCACGAACATGCACGATTATCACCACTATGGGTTGACATACTTTCTGTTGGCTGGCATGATTGGGATGATCGTTGCGTATCGATACCACCACAGGAGACCAAAGCCGATGCCTAGACGTCATTTTGAATTTAATGTTCAATATTTAGGTTTAGAGGGTTAGGAACCTTCAAGAGGGTGGAGTATGTTTAGGTTTATCGTATAATCATGTAATAATATCACACTCTGTCCACGAGCGTGGGACCAGACACAAAAGTGGAAATTCACGTATATGTCGTTCCCACAGCGAAATATCCCGAGTGATATTTCCCAAGGTGAATTTTCTGATAAGCGTCTGTTCTCACACTCGTGGAGGAAAAAAACAATTTTGTAAAACCCGTTGAGGTAAATAAAAGGAGTTGAATGTAATCCGTCGTCACAGCACGACTTAAGAAAGTTGTATTAAATTTATTTAACAATAACTGTCGAGCTCCATGGACTTGTCGATGGCTGCATGACGTTGTTCTATTTCATCTCCTCCACTAGCGCGGTAACCTCCTCTCTCTTTCAAAATCTCTGGTGTCGATTCGACGTTTGACTATGCTTCTTCTGTCCTCATTTCTCGAACTCGACGCATATGTAGAGCTATATTTTGTCAGCAGATCTTTCATTTTTTGCGCCTGCTGCGATGATAGGGTTATCATACATTCGGCAATGAATTTATTTAAGTTGCTGTCCGATGTTGGCTCCACATCTCGCTTTGGCTGAGTCTCGCAATTCACTATCCTCGCTACTTCTTGACAATGTTCCATTATTTGGCCTTTCCTGATTCTCAGCGTTTCTTTTCCCGGGTTGAGGACTCTTACCGGTAACTTTGTCTTTGGCTTCAATTAGAGTTATTCCGATGACTATGTTCTTAATTGGTGTTTTGTCTCAGCTTTCAACTACCCACAATCGTCGTCCACCTTTGCCCAAACTACGGCCTCTGAGTTCGGTGGAATCCTGACGTCTCTTTCTCCAACCACCTGGTTGATTTTCGAAGACTAGCCCTCCTCGATATTCCGTGGTGTTTCAGAATTCTTGTACATTAGAATCCTCTGCTCATGGTCGAAAGTAATGCCGGTCCTAATCATAAAATCCCCTCCCAGAATCAACTCGTCAACTATATCCGCCACTAGGAACTTGTGCTCAACTGTCGTTCTACCTATTGTATCGGTCAATTTCCCAAGTATGGATGCATCCTCCCCAGTAGCTGTGCGGAGCCGTATCCCGTACAACGGCTCCACATCTTCCACCAGATCCTTCCATATTATTGAATGTGATGCTCCCGCAACCAACGTCACCCTTAACATAGACGGTTAAGGTCCTACGATGCCATCGACAGTGAGGTTATTTTCGTTCCTTCCGAGTTGGGAAACAAACGTTGTGTCCAGTTTAGCGACAGCTTACTGCAGCCATTCTCTCATTTCGGGTCCGGCTGTCGCTTGATGTTTCGTGTCGGTGACTGGGATTGGGACGTTACCTACAATCGTGTGGCATGTGCCCAATTCTATTGCAGTCGAAGCAACGGAGAATAAGACACGCACGCCAATCCCACTGCCTCGTAGGACGATGAATTTTCTCGTTGTTCTCGCGACTGCTGCATTTTTTGCTTTTATTCTTTTAACAAATTTTGCATCATATCCATTACCTTTGTCAAATCAACGGAGGTCGTACTTCCAGATGATTCCAGTAGGTTTCTGGATCGATTCCATTACAATTTTTATTAACAAATTTTACCATTATTTTGCACAATCCCACTTCCACAATTCCCCTTGTCCACAAATACGGGTTCGATCGATATACACGAATTAATTTTGCAAACACTGATTTACTTCTTATACTTAATTACACTTTAAAAATCTCTATTACCTTACCACAAAACTCTTTGCTGCCTTTCAGGCTGAACTGATAAATACTTTCAACACTATAAATTCCCAAACTGCACTTTACTAATTCTTCAACTGAACTGACTCGCATCGACCACCGTGATTTTTGAAATTCTTTTGGCGCTCATAAATGGAGATGTATAAAGTTCGTTGAATTAATTCAATAAATTTGTTTTAATTGATTTATATATATAAATGAATTGTTTATTAATTATCACACACCACATCATATGTTGTACATCAAAAATTAAGAGTATATGCTAAAACAATATTTGCACAGAGATTGGTACTTAGCTGGTGAGCGAACGAAATCCAAATGGACGAGAAAATATGCAAATCTAACACTCGTTGCCCAACCAACATTTTTTATGTTAGCTATGCATTAGAATTGTTGTTGGAGAATGTCTGATGACACGAATTGTACGATGTGTTGCATACAGTGACTAACAGACAAAATGGTACAATGTGTAATAAGAAAAACTGAATCTTGAATTATATTACATAGCAAATAAAAGCAAAAATAAGCAAGAAATATACAAAAATATACATAAGTAATTCAATCATAAACATCCCGCCCCCCCTGGAACAGGTTTTCAGGACATAGGTAAGACGGCTAGTTTGGTAATGGGCCGCACTAATAAGCCTCCTGTTGTTCGCACGGTTGCCACTCTGACTAAATTGTCGGGGCCATAAGTTACGCTCTCAACTCGCCCAAGTAACCACTTTGTCAGAGGCATATTTGGTCCCTTGATGACGACTAAGTCCCCGATCCATATGTTGACGTTGACTCTCTGCCATTTGGGTCGTTCTTGTAGCGTCGTCAGGTATTCTAAATGCCACCGCTTCCAGAATCCTTGCACCATATTCTGAAGGTAAGCCCAATGTCACAATCGATTAGGTGGAATTGTTAATAGGTTCGGCTCTGGAACTGCAGTAAGAGGTTCACCTATAAGAAAATGTGCAGGTGTTAGCAGATTTAAGTCACTATCAGATATAGAGCACAAAGGAGGAGAATTAAGGACAGCTTCTATTTGTGTTAGTACGGTGTATAATTCTTCAAATGTTAAAACAGTTGATCCAATAACGCGCCGTAAGTGGGTTTTAACTGATTTAACCCCCGCCTCCCACAAACCACCGAAGTGTGGAGCAGATGGTGGAATGAAATGCCAGTCAATGTTGTCCTTTGCTAGAGCAGCTGCTATGTTGCTATTGGTTTCCTTCATCAAAAGGTGGAGCATTTCCGTGAGGCTTCGACGGGCTCCTACAAAATTAGTGCCATTGTCACTGTAGATTCTGGCACATTTCCCACGACGAGCAACGAACCGACGTAGAGCTGCTAAGAAGGCATCCGTGGTGAGGTCATTCACTACTTCTAGATGCATTGCTTTTGTTGAAATGCAAATGAATAAGGCAATATATGCCTTTAAGATGTTAGGTTTTCTGCATCGCGATGACTTTAGTGAAAGGAGTCCTGCGTAATCACATCCAGTGTTAAGAAATGCCCGTCCAGGTTTAATTCGCTGTGCCGGCAAATCTCCCATGATCTGCTGAGTTATTGACTTCCGTTGCATGAAACATGATCTGCATTGTGAAATTACCTTTTGAATTAAATTTCTAGAACCGAGTATCCAGAATTGCTGACGAATAATAGCAAACGTTTCTGAAATTCCCGGGTGAAGATGATGTTGATGAGTATGCTGTATAATTAGGATTGAGGTACGATTTGCCTTAGGTAATATAATTGGGTGTTTAATGTTGAAAGACACAGCAGCATGTTTTATGCGTCTCCCTACCCGAAGTAGACCCTCATTGTCCAAAAAGGGCGTGTATCAGACCAAGCTGATTGTGTTTTTGCAGATGCTTTATGTCTTTTTCAAATGCGCTATACTGGTCAAACTTGAGGATGGTACACTTGGCGTAATTAATTTCGGAGTACGTCAAACCATGTTGAACTCGATTCACCCTTTTTGCTTGACAAGTGGATGCAAAACGCAGACAAAACGCGACGATTCGTTGCAACCGGTACCACGTGGAAATTTTCTGAATCAAGTCCTCTAAGCAATGATGACCTAATGACGAGACTAGTATCTGCTTTGACGATTGCTTTTCTTCTATCATTGCTTGAGTAGAATTTGCGTCAGATAGCGTAGGTGACACGGTGGATTTGGGCCAGCACTCGGGGGGAAGCATCAGCCATGGAGGGCCTTTCCACCACATATTGTTTTCCACTAGTTCACTGGGTCTTAGTCCACGTGATGCACAGTCAGCCGGGTTCGAAGCCGATGGAAAATAATGCCATATATGTCTTGGAGCCGTCTCCAAAATCGCAGCGGTTCGGTTAGCCACGAATGTTGTCCAACGCCGAGGAGGCGAGGATAACCAATGCAACACGATTTCGGAGTCGCACCAGGCGAATGTTCGTTCAACTTTCGTATTTATCGACGACTTTACCAGCGTAAGCAACCGTGTTAATAGCAACGCACCACAAAGCTCTAACCGCGGTATTGAGACAGGTTTTATCGGTGCTACCTTTGTCTTTGCAGTTACGATAGTAATGTCTATTTTACCCGAAATTGTTTTTACTCGAGCGTATACTACCGCAGCATAAGCTACCGACGACGCGTCTGAGAACCCATGTAATTCGATCTCACCTTCGGATGAAAATATGTTTCGCGGTACAAGAAATTTGGTCAAAATGGTGTAATTCCTTCCGATGACTCAACCATTTTTCAGCTAGATGTGTGGGTAGTGGGTCGTCCCACCCGAGATTTAGTTTTCATGACCACAAGTCCTGAAACATTATTTTTAGATTGACAACGGAAGGGGCAAGTTAACCAAGAGGATCAAAAATACGCGCAGTGTCTGAAAGCAATATACGTCGTGTTGGAGGATTTGAATTGTTCAACTTTGCTAGGCGGTATGAAAACATGTCACTGGCAGGGTTCCAAAACATTCCGAGAACCTTTATTACCGAATGTTCTGATGTATTGGAGGAATATTCACAATCCGCGGTTGGCTGTTTTGCCAATATTGCCCAACAATTTGAACTCCACTTTCGCAAATGTAAGTTCGCTAGAGATAGTAAATCGACGAGTTCCGATCGCAACTTGAGAAGATTCTCGACCGAATTTGAGCCAGTGAGCACATCATCAACGTAGACATCGTTCAATATTATTCGAGACGCGTCTGGATATTTATGTTTATAATCTT
Organism: Eristalis tenax; assembly: GCA_905231855.2. Taxonomy (NCBI): domain Eukaryota; kingdom Metazoa; phylum Arthropoda; class Insecta; order Diptera; family Syrphidae; genus Eristalis; species Eristalis tenax. Next base: position 92,306,784 of record HG993124.1, on the reverse strand, counting down.
CTGCAAGTTGTAATACGCGAACGGACAAAAAGGGAGCAGACGCAGTACCGTATGTAACCGTTTTCAACCGGAAATGTCTTATTGGCTCGGTGACACTTTGACGCCATACTATACGTTGAAAATCTCTATCTTCTTTACGAATCCAAATTTGGCGAAACATTTTAACGACATCCGCGGTAAACACGAAACGATGTTCTCGAAACCGAAGGCATACACCGATAAGGTCCCGTTGGATTGGCGGTCCAATCAATAGCTGGCTATTAAGCGACTGACCATTTGAATCCTTTGCTGATCCGTCAAACACAACGCGCAGTTTTGTGGATGAGCTCTCAGGTTTAAGAACCGCATGATGTGGAAGATAAAACTGATGTTGTTTATTTTTACCAATTTCATCAACCGGAACTTCTTCCATATGATGAAGATCCAGATACTCTTTCATAAAGTGATTGTATTGCTTATATAACTCTGGATCCAATCGAAATCTGCGTTCCATGCCGAGAAGCCGTGAAATAGCGGATTTCAGTGTCTCACCAAATTTAGGCAAGGGTGATTTGAATGGGAGAGATACTACATATTTTCCCTCTGATGAGCGCGAGACTGTCTTTCGGAAGTACTCCTCAGCTGCGTCATTAGACACATGACTGATTGTTTGAGAGGGACATTCCTCTAATTCCCAAAAACGACGTAACAGGAAGTCGGTATCTAGCGGCATCGACTAAAATGAACACAATCCTAGCGCGTGTTGGGTGTCGATCAATTCTACTGTGACCACCCAACCGAAAGGGGTATTTTCTGCTATTGGAGTACCAGTTGGCCCTTGAACTCGTTCTGATTTAAGGATGGACCAAACCCTATCCGCTCCCATCAGCACGTCAATTGAACGAGGCATGTTAAAGTAAGGGTCTGCAAGTTCCAACTCGCGAAGATGTTCTAATGCAAAAGTATCGAACGAATAAGACGGTAATTTTGAAGTAAGTTTACCGAGAATGAGTGCATTTACGGATAAACTTGACTTATTGATTCTCGATTTAAGAGTGATTTCGACACAACCCTTTGTGTATCCCGCTTCTTTAGCTGATAATCCCAAAATTGGGATTCGAGAATGTTTGCGTGGGAAACCAAGCCGTTGGCAAACGATTCGGATATAAATGAAGTTTGTGAACCTGTATCCAATAACACACGATAGTTTAGATCCTTCCCCTGACTATCTTGAAGCACTGAAAGAATTGTAGGCAAAATAGTTTGCCTTCGAAGACTGTGCTCAAGCGAACAATCATTACTGATAGGGGTAGAGGCGAGAGAAGTGGATAGTGTTACTGATGACTGAGGCTGAAATGATGTGGCGTCCGTTGTTGTATTATTTTATTCCGTATTTGGATTATTTTGATGTACCAGAGAGTGATGTCGGGCTTTGCCCACACGACAGCGAAACGATGAGCGACAATTATTCGACGAATGTCCTACACGGATACAATTAAAACACAACGAATTGTTTTTTACAATAGCTCTACGCGAACCAATATCGGCGGAAATAAACTTAGGACACTGATTAATATGGTGATTGTTTTTACATAACGAGCATGTGGCACTAATTCCCGAAGCATTGGCTATATGGCTTTTGATAGAAGCTATTGGTTTTGAACGCGACACAACAGAACGATTTAACGACGCGCATGATTCCAGAGCATCGCAGCATTGCTCAAGAAACCGAATCAACTCAGCAATGGTGGTATCGTCTCGAGTTTTTACTTCCTCGGCCCACGCTTGTTTTGTGTCCTAGTCAAGTTTTGAGAGCAGCAAGTATATCAACCACGGATCCCGACTGTTCTTTTGTAACGCGTTTAGTCCACGAATAACTTCATCGGCACCATCAGTTATCTTACGCAGCGTTTGAGAATTAAGCGTATTTATCGATGGTAAAGACAAGAACGTTTGCACGAACGATTGAACGATTAAATTTACGCGATCATACCGCTTCTCGAGTTTTTCCCAAGCTTTGATCTAATTAGCATCAGATATTGGAATATGCTTTATTACATCTGCAGCCTCATCTCTCAAAAATGACTTCAAGTAGTGGAATTTGTGTGTAGGCGTAAGAGTATTGTTGGTATCCACTGATCCGAAGAATAAGTCTCTGAAAGACGGCCAGTCTTTGTAATTTCCGGAAAAGGGTGGAATGACTAGTTTTGGTAAATTAACCGAAGAACACGTGTTCGCCGTATTTAGCTGCTCAAGAAACGTGGACTGCTGATTAGCAAGACTCTCGAAAACCGACTTAACCGAATCTTTCGACGCATCTACTTTCTGTTTTTCGCAAATTGCTTTCTTTAATAACGAATGAGTCTTAAAGTATTTTTCTTCATACTCCCCGAACTCATTTTCCACTTCCTGAATATTACTATCTTCAACGAACTGCAAATATTGACTATGGAACTCTGTAAATTCCCCCCATGTTTCACACAATCTGCTCAAACGCACTTCCAGCATTTCACTTGAAATAGATTCATCTAGTGATTCTACGAAGGTTGCTGCACGTGTTAAGCAGGCTTTTGCGTTTCCACGTTTAAGTTTTATCTCACTCATATTTGATTATTTTATTGATTTTTATTAAGCACGACCTAATTAAACGTAGATTTCCTACACAATTAATCAAATAGCTTCGCAAGAGAATTATCAAAGAGCATAGACTGTTCAATTGAATGTATCGACGCTACTGTCCGTGTTGCGCGATATGCAATTAGAAAAAAGTCAAACAATATAACACACAAAAATAACCGGCTAGAAGGACCAGATTTTATGTATAAAGTTCGTTGAATTAATTCAATAAATTTGTTTTAATTGATTTATATATATAAATGAATTGTTTATTAATTATCACACACCACATCATATATTGTACATCAAAAATTAAGAGTATATGCTAAAATAATATGTGCACAGAGATTGGTACTTAGCTGGTGAGCGAACGAAATCCAAATGGACGAGAAAATATGCAAATCTAACACTCGTTGCCCAACCAACATTTTTTATGTTAGCGATGCATTAAAATTGTTGTTGGAGAATGTCTGATGACACGTACGATGTGTTGCATACAGTGACTAACAGACAAAATGGTACAATGTGTAATAAGAAAAACTGAATCTTGAATTATATTACATAGCAAATAAAAGCAAAAATAAGCAAGAAATATACAAAAATATACATATGTAATTCAATCATAAACAGGAGACTTGCTTAAAATATTGCCATATGTTCAATATAACAGATTCAAGGACAAATTCACACCCTTGTAAGAGCATTGTTGCCATCAGTTGATGGTGAATATAAATTTCTTCAAATCTTTTTTCTTGGAAATTCTGAAGCTGAAGTAAAGCAACGCTGTGCCATCAATCGTTCAGCTAGGAGAGAGATTATCATGCAACTGCAATAACTCTTACATGAACATAATCAGTTTGTCAAATTGTTCAAAACAGCCTCAGAAATGAAGCCATCGGACGATCATAAAATGGTAATCAGAGCAGCCAATGTAAAACAAAGTTACCATTGTGATCGTTGGAGAAAATATGGAGTCTCGCGACATTGTAATTCAACGACGTGATCGTGGCAACCTTCAGCGTGATAGCGAAACACATCGTTTTTATGATTCATTACAAAACATAATAATAATTTGCCGTGGGGAGGTTGGATTCGTGGAGGACTGCTATGTAGCATTGAAAAAACTTAAAACAATTGTCTAGGTTTTGGCCACAGCTTGTGGAATTACAGACCGTACAAGTGTTTTATGCTCATAATGTTTTCAGTCACATTACTAAATGTATGTAATAGCAGAAATATCTCTCTAATGTTGTTATGACCTTTTTTTTTTTTATTTTGATTACTAAATAGTAAATTATTCTTCTACAGGCCAAGAAACAAACAAAAAGGTCTGCTCGATGAATTTTCATGCATACCGTTCCATGATTAGGGTAAACGAGGATAGGCACATTTTAAAATGCCGCCTATTATTTCATCAGTTAGCGGTTGATATGTATGTCAAATTGGAAACAGAACGAAAAAATTACGTTCAGAGGAATACATTCATTCATTTACGGGGAAGCGATGACCGCAGATGAAAATGGAAATAATGTCGGCCGACTTACTATTTTACCAGCAACGTGGAAAGCCCGAATCACATGCACAAATACGAGCGAGATGCGATGTCCTACGGTCGCCCAGATTTGTTTCTTATTTTCCCGTGCAACCCAAAAAGGATCGAAATCACTAATCTGTTATTGCACAACAATCATCCAGCTATAGCCCCGACATAACAATACTAGTGTTTACGCAGAAACTAAAATCGCTTATGAACTTCATTGTTAAAAATCATGTCTTCAGAGACGTACGATGATGGATGTACTCAGTAGAGTGGCAGAAAGCTACCTGATGCGCATATTCTCCTGCCGATGGTCGAAAAAATAAGGTCGGATGAAATTGATGCGCAGAAATTGCAGATCCCGAAGTAGATCTAGAATTGTATGAAAGTGAAGAACATGATTCATGGTCCGTGTAGCGAACGCAATCGGGAATCACCGTGCACGATCGACGACAAATATTCGAAGATTTATCCCAGTGATTGTTGACTGATACAATTAAAGGCAACGATGTTTATCGTGGTCAATCAGTACAAGATAATAGGAGAACAATAACGTTACAAGTTAAAAATAAGGACGTCGTTTTCAACAACAGTTGGTTAGTTCCATATTCGCCGCAACTTTCTAAATTATTTAAAGCGCATTGCAATGTTGAGTACTGCTATTCTGCCAAGTTTATTGAATATGTCTGCAAGTACGTCACGAAAGGAATCGACATGGCTGTATTTGGTATTGTGGCTTCCAATAATAACGATGAAGTTTCGCAATTACAGATGGGAAGTTATGTTAGTAGGAATGAGAATTTTCTCATTTTCTACACATTAACTTCATCCCATTGTACTACATTTAGCGTCCACCTGGAGAATGGAAAACGAGTTTATTTCACGGCAGAATACGCAGCGCAAAGAGCTGAACAACCACCAGCGACAACGTTGACGAGCCTGCTCGAAACATGCCCAAGCGATCCATTTGCAAGACCATTGCTTTACTCGGAAATGCGTCAATCAAAAAATCGCAACGTCAGAAACAAGGATAGCCTGTACCGGGATACGTCAATGCATTGGGGCGCATTTACACAGTTGACCCAAGCAAAGACGCATGTTTTTACTTGCGTTTATTATTTATTAATCTTCGTTAGCCAACTTATTCGAATTTCTACGAATAATCATTGGTGCATTGTGCGCAATATATCTAGAAGCCAGTCAAAGACGCATCAAATTTGATCATTTTTTGCCATCTTGATTTCAACGTGTTTTCTATTGAACCCTTCCTTGATGCACCCAGGGGAACTGGTAAGACATTCCTGGTATCATTAATTTTAAGTGTAATTCGGGCAAAAAGTAATGTAGCACTGGCAGTAGCATCGTCTGGGATCGCTGCTACATTGTTAGAAGGTGGACGAAGTGCTCATTCTGCACTTAAACTGCCATTAAAATTGCAAACAATAGATGAACCGACGTATTGGGAGGCGCGATGATTCTGCTGTCTGGAATTTTTGCCAAGCGCTGCCAGTTTGTCCCAGATCAACAGCTGCTGATGAAATAAATACTTGCTTGAAGGCATCAAATTTATGGAGGTACATGAAATATATCATGTTAACAATGAATATGCGTGTGACGCTACAAAATAGCATATTGGCGGAAGTGTTTTCAAATACATTATTAAATATTAATAATTCATGTTAACACTTCTACTGGGCTTATTTTATTTCCACCAAATGTTTGTGAATTCACAATATCAAAGTTAGAATTAATAGCGAAAGTGTTCCCAAATATTGGTATGAGTTTGAGAAACCGTGCTTGGTTGAGTAAACGAGCCATAAGAACATAAGACAAATAAGAATGTAGATGATTTAAATATAATAATTCAGAATCAGATTGATGGACAAGTATATTCATTTAAGTCGATCGATTCCATTACCGATACTAATGAAGTAGTGAATTACAACTGAATTCCTAAATTCATTGGAGTATATGATTACCGCCACACAATTTACAGCTATAGGCTGGCTCTGTGATAATTATGTTGCTCAATCTGAATCAGCCCAAAATGTGTAACGAACAAGACTCTCTTTTAAATAAATTATGAACATTTTTATTGAAGCTACGAGTACTATGGTCATAGGAAAATTCAAAGGGGAGGATGTGCTTATTCCATGAAAACCACTAATGCCAACTGACTTTCTTTTTGAATTTAAATGTGTCCAATTTCCAGTGTGCTTTGCATTCGCAATGGCAATGGATAAATTGCAAGGCCAATCGTTACAAGTGTGTGGCATATATCTTAAAATTGCCGTGCTTTTCACACGAGCAGTTGTTTCGTTGCGTGCTCTACCATCGGCGCTATTTGCTTTCTCCTCAGAAGGAAAAACGAATAATTAATTGTCATATAGTCGAATAGTCGAATTAATTAATTGTAATTTTATTTCATATAACTTAACGACTGCGCTTATGATTTATTTATCGACGTTCCAAATGCAAGCTGCATTGGAAAATGTTATTGTGTAAAGTTTAATGGCAGGTAGGTCCGAGTCATAGGTATGCGAGAAATCAAAATGTTTTCACCTTTCGAAATTGTGGCTTCTATAAAGTTTTTCATTTATTTCTTTACTCCAAGCCGGGTGCTATTACAAAAACGCAACTGGTTTTTGTTACGCATCATAATGATTAACGATCCGGTCTTTTTAATTGCAGATTATAAGGAATTTAAAAATTTTGGTAGACATAACATCAACTTTGTTAGAAACAGAATCAACGGATTTAAATGTCATCAATGCGCTAGCTATCAACATCTAATCTGAAAATTAATTTCGTTGACATTAACGTTTTTTTGCTCAACCAAATATGTATTTTGTAACCATGGCCTTTTATTTTTTGTTGTTTAGGAAAACTTTCTCGATGAGTTCGGTATTTGATTAAAAAATTGGCTGTGAATATATGTAATATGATCGGTCTTCTAGAAAATGTATTTCTAGAAAATGAATGGGGATTTTTACATGCATTAAGTTCGTCGGTTGGCGTTGATCGTGGAATCACTGGCAATGACTCTCGACAATCATCTCCCAAGAGAATCATCACACCGACAAACCAGATGTCTGTTCTTTAAGTCTTTTGCAGTCTAATGCATTCAAACATTATCTATGTATCAGTGTGCATTGATCCCACACGATAAATTTGCATTGCGGCAACACTTTGGTCATCAAATAATTCTTCGAAAAGTTGCTAGTTGGAGTTTCATAAATTTCAATTTTCAACGGTAACTTGAGGCGACCCGCTTGAAACAATGTAGCTGTAATACCATATGAAGCAATTACATGATAAGCAATTGCATGTCCCAATTATAATTAATGCTTCATTGTGAATTTCTCCGTTTAAATGCAAATCTGCATTTGATGTTCTAAGACGCATCTGATGTGATCTTCACCCATATGATTATGGGTTGGTTCCTAACATTAGTCAATCGTTAATTAGTACTAAATCGCCTTAACATAATTTGAACTTACCATAACTCATATTAACCATTACTTAATAATACGGTCAAACTAAATAAAGGCCACATATAATTGGTATCTGTGTACCGTGTTTCCTGCGGTTAACTACACAAAAGGAAGCCGTTTTATCTTGAATGACTCTTGAACAATGTAACGATTTGTTCAAATCTGATGTATAAACTTCATTGAGGGAATGGTACTTTTTTCTCATACATTTTCACATGATATCACTGATAATCCAAATGATGAATTTACTGCAAGTTTTTTTAGTCCGCGACTGTACACTATCTGTGTGTAGTCGAGATGGACATAGATAGTAAAACAAGTCTTTCAGGAATTTCGAAAATATTCACGAAAAAACTAAAGTTCGGCGGACCAGCTTGTTTATAATTAATTAATAAATAGTTACGTGGATCTTGTGCTTCTTCAGCCGTTTCTGCTGAAAAATACACCTTTTGGCCGTTTTCTAAGTGGACGTCTAACGGCAAGACTGTATGATGCTGCTCGTGGATAGGAAATTCTAATATTCGCCAGATAGCTACAGATGTACTAATTTTTTTTCCATTTCACGTTTATGTAGTTTTCAACTTCATCATTTGGAGAATAAGTTGATTGTCCCTTTCTGTTATCTACATTAAACTTTCTCCTCTGATATTTAGCGCAGCCATCCATTTTCGGCGTCACGACGAAAATAAACTGGATATCCGTTCTCTCCGGTTTGGGTATTATTGACGAACTTCGACTGTCCTTTTTTGTACAGATACCGTTTTTGTTACATGGTGCTGTTAATTTATTCTCCCCGCACCATATTTTTAGTTACATCATTCAACATTTTTACACCTTTGGTGAATAATTTTCTGAATTTCTTCATCTTTAAATGAAATACAATTGATACATGACAACATGACGATCGAAAGACCGCTGGTTAGAAAATAGTCATCGCATCGTAGGTTTTTTCATGCCTCATCCTGTGAATGAAGATGGCAGGATTAGGCTCTATCCGCCATAATTAATTATACCATATTTGTGCATTTTTCTTGCTTTTTGGTTTGATCTTTGCGCGACTCGTGCTTGAAAATTGAGAACTTATTTTGTGGACCATTCAAATATATCGCTCGTGACCCAGCTGGCAAATCCTCCAAAAAGGGCCGGTCTCCAGCGCCGATGGCACAGATCTCTGAATGAATATGGTGCAGTGCGACAACTGCAACGCCTGGAACCACTACAACTGCGCAGGTGTAGACAGCCTAATCCGGGACACCACATACATGGGTGACATGTGCACAGGTAAGAGCTATGGTAGCTCGTTTCCTAGTGTTTCAGAGGGGGGTTATGCAAACGTTGTAGCCTATATAGCCAAATTAGCCCAAGCCGAAGAGAGTTTTAACGTCGAATCGAGTGCTGGCAGCGTAGCCATTTCTCCGTTGCCGCTATAAACACAGTAACTTCGGTACCTCGTTTTCTTTGTGCCCCGGCGCTCAGCACACGGCCAGATACAGTCGCCAAATCAGCGGGCGAAATGCCTGCTGCCCTGTACACCGCTCGCGCTATGGGAACCAGGGGCTCATCATCAACTCCCTTATGGAGGTCATTCGCTCTACTCCACCCCTGAGAATGGACAAGTTGGGGACTATTGTAGCCTTTGCCATAGCCGTACAGAATCTTTGCGGTCACATCGAAGCCACGGGTATGGTGGAGCACCTAAACAACCCGATGCTTGTGCAGGAGCTGGTAGCCAGATTGCGACCAGCTTTATGTCTTAATTGGGCTTTTCATAAGCAGGCTCTACCCACGTGTTCACTCTCGCATTTTAGTAGATGGGCGTATCAAGTGGCTGCGGCCGCCAACGGGGTTCTACCGAATATGACGTCAACCGAGGAGAAGCGGAATCGGTCCAAAGGCGTAAGGAGTCAAGGCTACCTACATACTCACCACCAAGCATCAATCGTGGAAACCGCTCAAATGGGGCGCAAATGTCGCATCTGTTCCAACAATTGTGTTTCCGTGCCGACGTGCCGGATAGATGGAAGGAAGTCTGGAGACACCAGCTTTGTCGGCAATGTTTAAGGCAGCATGCAAGTAAACCTTGCACCTCGACGGAAGTTTGCGGCGTGAGCAGCTGTAACCTTGGCCACCACCGACTTCTACATAGCCCCCGACGGGAAACTAGTGTTATCGCTTCCAAAGCCGGAATTGTTACCGTTGACTCCCAGCTGACCCAAGGCCGTGAAGTACGCGCTCACTGATATCCACACCGTTGACAACCTGTGTTTACCGTCTCTCTCTCTACTCTCTGGATACTGGCGAGTTGCAGAGAAAGCATGAACACCTTAAGCGGCTACAAATCGAACCGTACAGCAAAGTTGCACCACGTCTGCTCATTCGGCTTAACAACGCCAATTTGGGACTCGAGGGAGATCGAGAACTTGGAAGTCTTGGTTTGATAATCCATGGGTTAAGCTCGGGAGATTCAGGTGAAAGGATCAAAGATGGCAACGGGCACAACTTTCACATCTTTGAGTACAACAACCTCGAACTGCAACGTATGATTAAAGAATATATATGCGGCGACAACTTCGGTACGCAAAGTAACGGAAAAGAGTTGCTGTCCAGCGATGACCAGCGAGCCTTAAGTCTCTTGAACTCCCATACGATTCGGAAAGTTGTCAGTTTCGAAACAACGCTTCTTTGGAAATTCGACAAAATCTCGCTCCCGGACAGCTACCCGATGGCCAAAAAGCGGTTGGCTTGCCTCCAAAAACGGATGATGCGGGAACCAGAGCTTGCGGAAACGTCGGCTGCTGTTCAAGGGGTGTCCCTAAACTCGGTGCTCCTGAAATTCCCGGATTAGCTAACTCCTCTCATGTCCGTTATATACAAATTTCGTCAAGATCGGATTGCTATTTGCGGTGACATCATGGAGATGTTTCATCAGATCCGCATACGCGAACACGACCAAGATTACCAACGACCGCGCACCTATGCTATGATGGTCATGACCTTTCCAGCCACTTGTTCCCCGTGTACAGCTCAATTTATAAAAAACAATAACGCGGACCAGTTTAGCGAGGAGTTTCCAAGGGCAGTGCGCTCAATAAAAGAAAACCATTATGTGGACGACCTAATGGACAGCGTTCCCACAGAGAGTGAGGCAATCCGGCTAGCCCAAGAGATACGTCACATACACTAGCACGGTGGGTTTCACATACGAAATTGGGTTTCCAACTCCCCATCGGTCGGGGGATGCCAGCGGATAAAGTCGAAGTAAGCATGGATAGTGAGCTGGGAACCACCAAAGTTCTTGGAATGTGGTGGTGTACATCGTCAGACTGTTTTACCTACCAAATAACAACCAACTCGGAGCAGAGAGACATTCTCGCGGGCAATCGTCGCCCAACCAAATGGGAGGTCCTCAGAGTCCTTATGACCATTTTCGATCCGTTGGGACCCTTAGCGCACTTCCTAGTCTACGTAAAAATCCTATTGCAAGAAGTTTGGCGATCGGACATTGGCTGGGACGCGGAGCTCAAGGTTGCAGAATATGCCAAATGGCAAAAGTGGATGATATACCGCCAGTTTGTGGCGTGCAGGGTGAGCGAGATCCTGGACCTTACAGAAGTATCGGAGTGGTTGTGGATACCCACCAAAGGCAACGGGGCCGACGAAGCGACCAAGTGACAGAGAACGCCAGAGTTCAACGCAAACAGCCGATGGTTCCTTGGCCCCAAATTTCTCCAAACTTCTCCAGATGAGTGGCCTAAAGAAGCAGGAGTGGAAGAATTTACCAGCGAAGACCAGCTGCCAGCTGAAAACGCAGTTCGTAAATGTACATACGCTGTGCAACGAAAGTATCTTTCGTTCTAATGCCTTTTCATGCTGGAAGAGACTTCTCAGGAGCTTTCCGTACGCGCTTCGATTCATCCGCAACACTCGGGAATATGACAAATCACAAAGGGAGAAAGGACCACTGACGCAGAAGGAGCTCCAGCTGGCAGAAGATGCTCTGCACCGAGATGAACAGCGTAGTGGATACAAAGAGGAAATCGCCGATGTCCGTTTCTGAACGGCAAGGGGATCCTTTGAGCAAGCGGGCGGCTTCACTGTGCCATAGTAGTAAGTGAAGACGCCAAGCAACCGACCATCCTCACCAGATCACACTCGATCACTCACCTGGTAATAATGGACGCTCACCAAACACCAAAATCACGAAAATCACGAGACGGTGATAAATGAACTGCGCCAAAGATATTACATCAGCCGGTTAAGAGTTCCGCTGAATTACATTAGGCGACTTTGCCAATCGTGCAAGAATAACCGCGCTCGTCCACAACCACCTATCATGGCAAAGCTACCCGCTACCAGACTCGCATCGTTCTGTCGTCCTTTTTACTTCACTGGAATTGACTATTTCGGTCCAATTACTGTAACAGTCGGTAGGAGAACTGAAAAAAGATGGGGCGTCCTGTTTACATGCCTCACCACGAGGGCAATCCACGTCGAAATTGCACACTCGTTAACGACCGACTCATGTATATTAACTATCCGATGTCTTTTATAACCAGGCGAGGAGTGCCGATTGAATTCCACAATGAGACGAACATCCACGGAGCAGAAACAGAGCTTAAAAAATCTGTACAACCGATCGAGCGTAAGAAGCTGTAGGAGGCCTTCGTCACCACCACAACAAATTGGAAGTTTATTCCCCCGGGCGCTCCCCATATGGGAGGGAGCTGGGAGAGACTGGTAAGGTCAATCAAATCAACGCTGTATGCCATAACACCACTCGAGACCATTAACTTACATACCTCTAGACGAAGAAAGTCAAAAGGCAATCACACCAAACCATTTTTTGTTGGCCTCATCTAGCGGATTGAAACCGGTGGCAGTACTCGACGATCGGGCTATGACACTAAAGCGAAATTAGCTGGATTCGCAGCGATTTGCGGACATCTTTTGGAAGCGCTGGGTGGCGGAGTACTTAACTAATCTCCCGCCATAATTAATTATACCATTTGTTTGATCGACCATTTTTTTTTTTTGTGTTTTTTGATACTGTCGGCCATATTTGGGAATTTTTCTTGCTTTTTGGTTTGATCTTTGCGCGGCTCGTGCGGGAAAATTGAGAACTTATTTTGTGGGACATTAAAATATATTTTTTACATCCGAGATAGAATTTTAAAACTATTCACCCTAATTCGGTGTCGTTTTCGAAATCGTTTCGCGTCGCCAACCAAGCGGCTTTTGGTAGTTACCGCCAACCCTTGCGGCAACATTAGGACATATGTAGTCAACCCTTGCGGCAACATTAGGACATATGTAGTTTAATCCTTCTGATATCATTTTTGTATTGACTAAACAAGTTCCTGTAATAATGTAGTGGATTAATTTGCATGCACTTTATAGTTTTATTACGCGCTGTACCTTGCTGAGCAATGGTAAAATAGTAACCATCTTCTTCCATTCACATTAAGGGAGACTGCAGTGGATCATATGAACAGTGAAACTCAGAGACTCTTTTAAGTTGGCCATCTTTACCGTGCAGCACTATACCTCTGAGGCCTTTTTCTTCTGCATGAAATCTTTATTTGAATCGATGGTACGGTCCATATAATTTAAAGTTTGAAGATTATTTCATGCAAATGTTGACCTTGACTGCGCCTCAAATGGTCCATCCGCTTAGTCCAATTTTGGCATACTCTTTCCAACATTTCTGCCGGTATCTCACGAATAAATGCTTCAATGTTGTCTTCCAATGCGTCAATTGAAGCGGGCTTGTCTGTATAGACACGAGCTTTAACATAGCCCCACAGAAAATAGTCTAAAGGCGTTAAATCGCACGATCTAGGCGGCCAATTGACCGGTCCCGAACGTGAAATAAAATGTTCACCGAACTCGCCTCTCAATAAGTCCATTGTTGCGCGTGCTGTGTGGCATGTGGCACCGTCTTGTTGAAACCACATGTCATGCAAGTCAAGCTCTTGCATTTTGAGCAAAAAAAAGTTGGATGTCATCTCACGGTAGCGCTCACCATTCACAGCTACGTTACGATTCGCATCATCTTTGAAGAAGTACGGTCCAATGATGACACCAGCCCATAAACCGCACCAAACTTTTTCTGGATGCATTGGTAGCTCTTGCAATGCTTCTGGCTGATATTCACTCCTAAATCGACAATTCTGCTTATTTACGTACCCATTGAGCCAAAAATGAGCTTCGTCGCTGAACACAATTTTTCGGTAAAAAGTGGAAGAAGCGCGCGATGAACTTTCTTAACAGAGCACGCATTTTGATAATAAAAATTAATAATTTGCAAGCGTTGTTCGTTTGTAAGACGATTCATGGTTAAATTATAGACCAAGCTGAAGATGCTTAACAATGAAACAAAACACGAAACGTGCGTCAGCTGTTTGCCAAAAAGATAATAGCTAAAAAAATCATCCTTTATATACCCATGTCTGCGGTGGGCGGTCAGAGTGAATGATCAACTTAATAATATCCGAAGAGTACCGTTCTAGGTTTTGTTTAAAACTTCGCTTGCATACATTGTTCTACACTAATACAGTTTGGTCTGTAGTTTGTTAACTACATCAATTTGTCGCGTTGGATCTATGTTTGACCGCGTCTAGAATGAAATGTATCTGCAAGTATCGTGGTTCTTGGCCAGATGGTGGGAAAAGACTACCTATAAGATGATATAGTAATGAACTAACTTTTTCAGAAGCACAGCACATACCATTACGTTCATTGGTCCATTTTTTGGCAGAAGACTTAGAGCAGATATTATTTAGGCTCCGATTTGACGGAAGACTGTTGAGCATAATCACCCTGAGGATCGTTTCTGAAAGCCGGTCTAATACTGTGAGCTAAAACTCGATTGCAAACTCTAACCGTTGATGTATGTTGTCTTTCACTCTGATCTCGAAGGCGTTGGGAATGCTCAGTGCTCGATTCCCTGGCGCGAGCTAGTAAATATATATAGAGGTTATAAAAAAACTGGTCCGAAAGCTCGATACCTGACAGGTTCTCAAATTCAGTTTAACAAGCCGCTGTGAACGCTCTATATTCGACTCTCTGGCACATTATTGAGACGCGTATTCTCTCCTACTTGCAAGGCGATCATCAGTTTCTGATATAGATTCTCCATTACTACATATTTTTGATGCCCTCGCCCGTGAACTAAAAAGTAAAGATCTAAAAAGTTGAGATCTTAATCTCTTGGGCAGAAATTGAAAAATTAAGTTACTAAGCTGTTTGGATAGTTTAATAAATGTGCATACACTGGAACACTCAGACTCAAAAACCGGTCCATTGTACTACCAGGCAACAACCTACTTTTACTGTAGTTTCTTCCGAAGGAAGACCAGCAGGTGCTTCTGTGGTGAGAAGCCTACATCATCAGCTCTCACAACTTCAGCACCAAAGACCTGCGACTGCTGCGAGCAAAGGCGGGACAGCGCAAAGGGTTTCGTTGCCTGGGCCAAACACATTTGTACGTCTATCTTTTCCAAGGGATAACTTTTGCCAAGGGATAACAAGAATGCCGCAGATTTCTTATAGATATCTTTGAGCAGACGCTTGGTCTATCTGCATCCGGGAAAGTAATTTTATTGATTTCTGTTCGTTCTTTAAATCGTTCGTTTTTTAAATCTGTTAATTTTAATTTGTATGTTATTATAATTTTCTTATATTATACATATGTCTAAACAAATAAGAAAATATCTATCTATCTATAAAAGTTTTTGCCGATCCAAACGAATCCTTGCCATTCAACGCTAATATTGTTTCCACTATTAGAAAGAGGGATGACGAGAGGATGACTCCAAAGCTTATCCTATCCCATGACAGGTAACAACTTTGTTAAGAAGGGAATTTCTAATTTCGTGGAGGATGGTATTATAAGACTTTCAAGGTCGCCCTTCAATAACCCAATTTGGGTGGTTGGCAAAAATAACTGACGATTTCAAGAAGCTGATTCAAAAAAAAATATAGGAGAATAGTACCAGATTCCCGATATAACAATTATTCTTTCAAATTTAAGTCAATCGTCCTTCTTCACAACGTTAGACCTGAAATCTAAATTTCATCAGATTATAAAGGGTGGTTTAAGGGATGATGTTGAATGTGAACCACACCTAAACGTCAAGTTTTTTTCTGCATCTGCATCATTTGATATTTCTCAATTTCAGACTAACTCAATTTGAACCATGGAAAGATACACAATCGAGCAACTCGTTAAAGTTATTCAGGCTTATTCTAAAAATGGGCGTTCGCTCTTTTCAATGGCTCTTTTGCGCAACGAATTCAATGGCCGTGTTATCTCACGTGGTGGCAATGTCAAATGGCAGCCAAGATCATGTGATTTGATACCGTTGGATTTTTTTATTTTTTTTGGTGTTATTTGAAAGAAAACGTGTACGTCGATAAGCCAGCAACAATTCAAGAGCTAAAGGATGAGATAATTCGGCACATTAACGACAAAGAACCTCAATTATGCTTCAGCGTTATCGAAAATTTGGACCATCAGATGGAGGTGTGCCGCCGAGGTCGCAACGGCCATTTGGCCGATATTTTGTTCCACACATAATTGAACCATACCAATATTATCATAATAAAAAGAAATTACAATAATTTCCTATATAATTTGTATTGTATTCAAAATCAACATCGGCCCTAAAATTTAACCACCCTTTATTATCCGAACGCGATAGAGGAAAGACAGCGTTGTCTATAAATGTATGAAAAGTATGAGTTTTGCAGACTCCCTTTCGGGAGAATGCATCCAGCATTTTTTAACGAGCAATAAACAATGTTTTGAAGGAGGAAATAGGAAACATCTGTCAAATTGACGATATTATTGTATTTTCAAGAACAAAAGAAGAACATCTTATGCACATAAGATATGCGTACTTTCACGGAATAATGAGCCCATAATCGGCCCTTTCACAGAATAACGGGGCCCATTTAAGAACATTATTAGAAACGGAGGAGAGTTATGCTACTAATGAGAGTGCACTACCAGCTATAGTTTGGTCTTTATGGAAACTTCGAAATTATCAATACTGTGTAAAGAATCTTAATATTTTTACGTTCCAAGAAAGTGGGCTCGGAGAAGTCTGAATCTACTGGAAGAAGTCTGAATCTACTGGATGAGAGTGAACTGCAGCTGCAAAAAGTGATCGAACCCCGTTGTGCCCACAATTCAATTAATCCTACGTAGATTCATTTCGGCTAAATGTAACATTTGGTGTCAGAAGTGGGATTGTGACGTAGTGGTGAAACTTGTGAGTTTAAAAGTGGAATAGCTGAAGAAAGAGCTGTCGCAGCGGAGTATTTCGACAGTCGGAGGCAAGATCGCAACAATCACTGGAGGAGCACAAACAACAAATGAAGCACTCATTGGAGGAGTAGAAACAACAAATGCAACAATCACTGGAGGAGCAGAAACAACAAATGCAACAATCGTTGGAGGAACAGAAACAACAGATGCAACAATCGCTGGGAAGTGTGCAGCAATCGTTGGACTAACAGATCAAGAGGGCTCTGGCAGAACAACAAAACGGTGTGGAACAGAAACTTCTTGAGGTGAATAATGAAGTGAAAGTACTTTACGAGAAAGTTCACCACCTTGGCAATAATGTTTTTTATCTTCGTTGGACGAGAAATTAAACCAACTCGACAGTAAAGTTGTGAGTCTAGAGACTTCGATGGACGAGAAAGTTCAATGGATGCAGAAGGACATCTGTGCTCTGAAGGTGAGGGAACCAGTGTTTAACAACGTCGCAACAAAGTTCAAACCAGCGATGTACGACGGAACAACAGCACTCAACATCTTCAGGCTGCATCTTCAGAAACATGTATCGCAAGGGCACATCTGAGCTATGAGGATAGGCAGCGGCGTTGGTCGTGTCGTTAAAGGGTAGTGCTGCAGACATGCTGCAAGCGATTCCACAAGATCTCCAAATGGACTACAACGCAATCATGGGCTCGCCACAGCGCAAGTATGGAAGAGAATACCGCATGCAAGTCTTCAAGATGGAGTTGAAGACCAGAACGGTGAGTCGCTCCAGGAATTTGCGTCCAAAACGGATGCGTTTGTTGACGGCATAAGGGATCTCAAGATGAAACGAACAACTTTGTCGCCACCGAAGAGAACCTTCCATTAAACGGTTGCTACCGCTCTGTCCTACGAGGCAGCGGGATTGGCGTATGTGTCTTATTATAGAACCCGCAGAGTAGATTTTGAGCCAGAATCTGCTGGAGACACATTCAAGGGCCGTTGCTTCGTATGCAAAAGAGTTGGACACATGGCACGCGATTGTAGGGAGCTTCTCCACGTCACCGGCATGAAACATCAAGCGACGAAAGCCGGACCCTACAGGAGGGTAGGGCGGCAGTAAGCCGCCGTTAAACAAAAAAGAGTCGATTTAGAGGGGAAGAAACTGGCTCCCACAACGAATTGCCCCACAATCTTAGTTTCCCAACAAGGAAGGGACGAAAATAACCTCACTGTCGATGGCACAGTTGGAGGTAGACGGTTAACGGTGACGTTGGATACGGAAGCATCACACTCAATCATAAGGTATGATCTGGTGGAAGAGGTGGAGCCGTTGTACGGGATAGGGCTACGCACAGCTACGGGTACCATCAGAATAGATGGAACTACAGTTGAGTTCTTAGTGGCGGATATAGTTGACGAGTTGATTCTGGCCATTACTTTAGGGCATTACTTTGGACCTTGAGCGGAGAATTCTAAGGTGCAAGAGTTGTGAGATACCATTGAATGTCGGGGAGAGCAAGGCTACGAGGATCTACTTAGTCGTGGAGGAAAGGGACATCAGGATTGCGCCGAATTCAGGGTACAACTTCTGCGAAATGACAGAGACGATTTTGGGATCAGCACCTTGTGGGAAGTGAAAGCCGAAGATCAAACACCAGCTACGAACATAGTCGTCGGAAGAACCTTCATAGAAGCCGATGAAAGAGAGTCAGTAATGGGGAAGCAGTGTTCGCTGGAACGGATCCGAAAGGAGCAGGAGAACGATTTGGATCTACCGACAACTTTAGAGATCATAGAACACGGAGCCAAACCGACGCAAGAGGGAATGGCAAGGGAAAGTGCTGCCACCAAGGCATACTGGGCTGAAGAGCTGAGTCCGCATCGTTCTCTGCATTTCTTCGGGGAAAGCGAAGAGAGTGAAGCAACATGAAATTTGATTGGGGTCCCAAGAAAGAGTGTATATAGAGCGCAGAGGGAAATCACAAGGGATCAAGTGGAGGGCATCTGGACATCACAAGGACAGTTGAGATATCGGAACATGGATTCCATGGAGTTGGATGCCAGCAGTCAGTGAGAGAATTGATCCAGGCAAGTGATATCTGCGTACAGGGACTGCAATCAAGGCGCCATGGAAGGCGCAATGGATGTACAGACAGAAATTAACGGGCCATCGTTTTAGGAAGAGGGATTGAGCCATGTTCAGCAAAAGGTAAAAGGGCGTGAACAGCTTCGAACTGATGACGAAAAAACATGGAGTGACGTGAAAGAGAGTTCTGGAGGTTTTGACGATCGGCAAATGGCGTTGCTTCACAACTCGCGAAGGAGCAAGAAGGTTACAAATACATTGGGATCGTCCCCCACCGTACAGGCAGGAATTCTGAATCTTGTTCGGGACAAACGAGTTTAGGTGGTGGGTAGTGTGACGAGAATAGTATAACACGTATGAGATGAGATAATCAGGACACCAACGCCATCTATACGCAATTACAAGAACGATGAACTTCGAAGAGTTTTCGCGTAGTTCGTGTGCATACTGCAAGGATAATTGCCGCCACCTAAACACTGATAAACTACAAAGAACCAGGTGACACCAGTATGATATAGAAGAGCTATTCGAAGGTATAAATATCGGGACGACGGTCGATGCCAGTCAGTTCTGTTGAAGAATTATTACAGTTCAGTGAGTTCAGTCAGTTCAGTCAAATATTTATTACAGTACCAGTTTAGTTTGGGATTTTATAGCGTTAAAAAGTGTTAATCAGTTCAGCCTGAAAGGCAGTAAAGTAGTTTGTAGTACAGTAATAGTGATTTTAAAATTGTAATAAAGTGTAAGCAGTAAATCAGTGTTTGCAAAATAAATTCGTGTATAACGTGAATAGTGAACGTTTGTGTTTCTTTCGTCACATTCCAGTGATCGAGCCCCGTTGTGTGGACAATGTAATTAATCTTACGTAGAATCATTTCTGCTAAACGTAACAATATGTATAAGTTAATTAGTTATTAAAACACGACCTCATCTTTTGAAGGCTAAACAACTAGTGATCCCCCGTTTATTGAAATATATTTCTACCTTACATCTAACATACAGTTACCTTAAATGTAATTCAAACATATGTGCTGCTCAGACGCTATATCAGCATTCAACACGACCTCATCTTTTGAAGGCTAAACAACTAGTGATCCCCCGTTTATTGAAATATATTTCTACCTTACATCTAACATACAATTACCTTAAATGTAATTCAAACATATGTGCTGCCCAGACACTACATCAGCATTACTTCCACGTTCGGTTCGCACACGCACAGGTGTTGACTGCGTTCTGCTGACGCTATGTCTGTACGCTACTGAGAGACCATTTAGTTCCCACAGTACCGAACGTATTTGGGGTACCCGTGTTAACTGCCCCCCACCTTAAATATGAACGTCCGCGTTCATAATATTTTCAATAGATTGTTTTAGCTTATTTCGATCAATTATCTGCATCTCTTTTGAGATGCAATCCGTAACAGAACATGAATCCCCCCTCTTCATAGATCCCCAACACTGCATTCGGGATTGTCTCGATCCGGCGTGATGGATAGCTACGCACAATGTTGCACCAGCCGTATCAGCATTTCTGCAATACATTTGTTTATTCCAAGAGCGAATGCAGATTGTTGCACAAATGCTGTGTAAGCACATTCCATCACGTATCGCGGAGAGCATCTTAGGGTGCATGAATGGTTGTGGGATCACCGCTGATTCAGTTCATTTGTAGAGAGTTCTCCGATAGAAGCTGAAGGATGCACAGATTAAAAAATAAAAAAAAGTAATAAAAATATAGAGCCACACGTCTCTCATTTTCACTGGCGGAGAGGATTAAAAATTAAGTTAAAAGTTATTGAAAGTTAACAATAAACTCAAAGCAGGAAGACCACGAAACAACCGAAGTGGCAGCAAAAGAACCAAAGAAACCAAAATAAAAACCAGTACCTACATTTTACGGTATCTAAATGCCATCGTCTATTGCGCAAACAAGCAATTAATAACAAGAAACGCGACTCAAACCATATATTATAATAAACAAGAAGAAGAGCATGATAACATAGCTTATAAAGAGAATATTGTAGAACTATTTAGTAGTAAGAGAAAATAACCTTCTCGATTTAATTAAAACTGGTCACCTTAATAATATTAAAAAAAAAAACTGTTGTTCAAAGTTATAAGGCAAAACAAAACCGAATGAAGTCAAACATCGTATCATTACAAAGCATGAGATACCGGTCTATTCAAAGCTATATATAACAGACAGATCGATGAAATGATTAAGCAAAGAATAATCCAAGAATCAAGTAGTCCGTACAATAGTCCGATATGGGTAGTCCCCAAAAAAGTAGACTCAACTGGCAAGCAAAAGTGGCGTATCGTAATCGACTATAGTAAACTCAATGAGATTACGTTAGAAGATCGATTTCCTATTCCAAATATCGAAGAGATCTTTGAGAAATTAGAAAGATGCTAATATTTCATCACCCTCGACCTCGCTAAGGGTTTCCATCATGTTGAGATGTACCCTAGCGATCGTCATAAGTTTGCGTTTAAGACCGCGAATAGCCACTATGAGTTTCTTCGTCTGCCCTTCAGTCTCCGCAACGCACCTGCCACCTTTCAGAGACTTATTAACAATATATTCTATATATAAGTGTCGTCTACATGGACGACATACTCATCTTTTCAACGAGTATCGAGGAACATATAGAATCTCTGAACTTAATACTTGAATGCCTAAGCCAATCAAACCTTAAAATACAGTTACAGAAATGTAGTTTTCTTAAGCGAGAAACCGATTTCTTCGGACACGTCATCACTCCATATGGCATTAAAACAAACCCACAGAAAGTAGAAGCAATCGATAAGATTAGTATCCCGAAAAATCAGAAAGAGATTAAGTCATTCATAGGCATCACGGGATATTACAGACGTTTTATTACGGATTATTCTAAAATTGCTCACCACCTTACAAAATATCTTAAAAAGAACGCAACAATTAACACAAAAGACAGAGATTACATTGAAGCTTTTATTAAGCTTAAAGAACTTATAAAAAATGCCCCAATCCTGGTTTACCCTGTTTTTAACAAGAAATTTACTCTAATAACCGATGTAAGTAATTTCGCATTGGGAGCAATACTTATGCAAAACAATAAGGCAATTAGTTACGCAAGCCGCTCTCTCAATGGTCATGAACAGCAGATAATTATCACTATTACTAACACAATTCACTCATATTTAAGTTACAAAAAACTCTTAGGTCACTAACACTTAAAAATATTAAATCCTTGCAATAATATCCACATTATTTGAAATACTGCTCTCATCTCTAGGGTTCCGGGGTTCGTTGTTCGATTCGTCGTACTTCGTTGATGATTATTTTGAATATGCCGGAACGAAAATAAACTCTTTAACAAGGAATTTCGGATTTCAACTTTTACTATTTTATTTCGCTTTTCCTAGTACTAGGAATTTTGGAAAGACCGGGTAGATGGGCGCCAGTTAATTATTAAAACACGACCTCTTCTTTTAGAGGCTAAATAACTAGTGTCCCCTTAACTAGTGTTTATTGAAATATTTTTCTATCTTACATCTAACATACAATTACCTTAAATGTAACTTAAACCTATGTGCCTACATTTTACGGTATCTAAATGCCATCGTCTATTGCGCAAACAAGCAATTAATAACAAGAAACGCGACTCAAACCATATATTATAATAAACAAGAAGAAGAGCATGATAACATAGCTTATAAAGAGAATATTGTAGAACTATTTAGTAGTAAGAGAAAATAACCTTCTCGATTTAATTAAAACTGGTCACCTTAATAATATTAAAAAAAAAACGAAAATAAACTCTTTAACAAGGAATTTCGGATTTCAACTTTTACTATTTTATTTCGCTTTTCCTAGTACTAGGAATTTTGGAAAGACCGGGTAGATGGGCGCCAGTTAATTATTAAAACACGACCTCTTCTTTTAGAGGCTAAATAACTAGTGTCCCCTTAACTAGTGTTTATTGAAATATTTTTCTATCTTACATCTAACATACAATTACCTTAAATGTAACTTAAACCTATGTGCCTACATTTTACGGTATCTAAATGCCATCGTCTATTGCGCAAACAAGCAATTAATAACAAGAAACGCGACTCAAACCATATATTATAATAAACAAGAAGAAGAGCATGATAACATAGCTTATAAAGAGAATATTGTAGAACTATTTAGTAGTAAGAGAAAATAACCTTCTCGATTTAATTAAAACTGGTCACCTTAATAATATTAAAAAAAAAACGAAAATAAACTCTTTAACAAGGAATTTCGGATTTCAACTTTTACTATTTTATTTCGCTTTTCCTAGTACTAGGAATTTTGGAAAGACCGGGTAGATGGGCGCCAGTTAATTATTAAAACACGACCTCTTCTTTTAGAGGCTAAATAACTAGTGTCCCCTTAACTAGTGTTTATTGAAATATTTTTCTATCTTACATCTAACATACAATTACCTTAAATGTAACTTAAACCTATGTGCTGCCCAGACGCTGCTGAGGGTGCTGTCTTAAGCGAAGGAATGGATTGAATCAGAAGTAGCAGACTAGATATCATTTATAAAAATGAGAAAGAGTCTCGAAGACAGAACAAAGATTTGGGGAACACCAGCATTTATTTGGTGGGTATCCGAAATGAAACCCTTCCAAAACAACTTGAATTTAACGGTTCAAAAGGTAAATTCTAATCCATTGAAGAAGAGATTCATCGACACCATAGGCACGCATTTTCGATAAGAGAGCTTGATGACAAACTCTGTCAAATGTCAAGCGCAACGATCTTGCTTTCGCCTGCATTGTGCAAAGATTGGTGGACCTGTCATTAAGAAGCTTCCGCGATTCCAGATATTTCATAAGCTGACGATTTATCAGCTTTTCCATGACCATAGAAAGAAGGGATGTAAGTGATATGGGTCGGTACGAGATGGGTGACGAAGATTTTATTTTTAAAATGTTGTTTATCTGCTCGGAAAGAGACCTAAAGAGTAAGATGGATGAAAAAGCTTACGCTGTGGTTTTGCCAACGCAGAAGAACGGAGAAGTATATGGAGGATACAATCCGGGCCAGAGGATTTGATACACTTCACTCTATGAGGAATGAAGGATCTCATGCCCAGCTGAAGAATGTTTGTGATCATATCAGCAGCGGCAGCCACGTCACTATCGAGGAAGTATAGTGACCAGTTAAAATTCCTAAAGAAGTTGTTATGTGACAGAATATCAATAGAATATTTGTCGGAATGGGAGGTGAGAAACAGGTCCACGGTGTTGGCGCAATGATCTGCAATGTCAGGTATTCGTGTGGGCTTATTTACTATCTGTGTCAGATTATTTAACTTAGCAAAGATTTCAACAAATCTTCCTCGGGTGTTGTCTGGCCCGGATGTCGAATCTAATTAGAATTGTGTACATTGAGATCGGCCACAATGGCAATTTCAGTGCAAGGATACAGGGATACAATTTTTGAGATGGAGTCGGATAGCGCATCAAATTCGTTAAAAGTTGAATTGCTATCCAGGTTTGGATTTCTATAAATAAAGCAGTAGTGGATTAAATGCTTACGCACATGGAGGTTTTACCACAAAAATATAGTTTTCGGATTATAGCAGAGGCCTTAGTGATATAGCACGTAGAGGGCGAGGCCGCGGTATAAAAAGAAAAGCGGCACCAAGCTATATCCAGGCTGGTTTAAATCCAATAAATCTGTATACTCCCCTACCTGTGTTTCACTCAGCGCCAAGGTTTCAACCCTCAACCCACCTGATAAAATCAACCGGGAGTTGCAACCGAGAATGCGCAGCTATGAAAGAGAGGGACGAGAGGGAAAGGACCGATCGCACTCGACACCGAAACACTTCGTGCAGTAAACCTTTTTAACGCCACGATGACGGCTTGGGTGGTAAGATCGCTGAACAGCTCAATGTGGATAGCTTTCGTTGCCAAGCATATAAACATTGCGAAATAGCCTTTGTATTGTTTGCCATTGCGTCCTCACCACATCTTGACATCTATCAATGACTATGCGTAGATACATCATTGTTTGCTGAATACCTCCATGTAGCGTTTTGACATGTGCATCGGGTATCAGCATTTTGGAAAAATGGTGGTTTCCCCTCGAGGACAATGGGATGTTGTTGCTCGAACGAAAGTCCCGCGTTCTGCAACCTACCTCCTACTCTCAAGATAGCCTCTTGGTCTGTGAACGAGCAAAGTGATTTCGGGATCTCAAAGCTTTTATCTACGTAGAACCTCTCTGATTGCACTACTTTGATTATCAGTGCGATAGTAATAGTGTCGTCAATTTTTGAGATTCCGGCGAGCTTTTCAAATTATTTATGAATTTCCGACAATATGCGATGATGCTGAGTAACTCACCTAGGTTGGATTTTGATTTTATTATGCTGTTCAAATGATTTGTTACCTATCTAATTGTATGTGCCTATATGGGGCGTTTCTCTTCCGCTGTTTGTAGGCTATGCGGCGGGTGTGGACATCGGAATTCCCAAGTGTCGTGAAGAAACTCATGCCGAGGGCATTATTCGTGCGGGATTACACTCGCCTGGAATGTGTTTCCAACTATCTGGTTTGGTCAGAATCTGTATTTCTGTCACCCTGCTGTTGACGAAGGTGGTCCACTTACTGGGAGGTTCAGCAATCCTGTGTAGTCCATGAGTGTTGGCAGAATCACCGTTCCACAGAGTTCGATTCATAAAAGCGTCTGCGTCTTAACTGGAGCTACCCTGCTTTTACAAAGGAGTACATGAACGTGAACTGTATCATCTGCATCAAGAACGCGTAAGAATATCGCCGCACCATACGCTTTCTGCGAAGCGTCATTAAACTCATTAAGTTGCAGCTCCTTATGTGTGTCGTGTATACGTATCCATCTTGGAACATGGATGCTCTCAAGGCTTGGCAGATCTTCACAGAAGGCGGTCTATTCCTTCCTCAGCTCAAACGAAATGGGCTCATTCCATTCTAGCTGACTTCGCCATAGATGCTGCATCATGATCTTACCTTTGATAACGCAAGGCGCTATCCATCGCAGCTGGTCAAGCAATTTGGCAATGGCTGACATGATGCTTGGTTCTATTGGTTCAGATATATCCGACCGCGTATTCTGTAAAGTGAGTGTGTCTTTCTATGGATATCACTCGATCCCTAAGGCCCTAATGTGTTCAGAAGACGTCACTGGTATTGAAAAGTCTACTGATTCACAGGTAACCCCTCCAGAAGTTCCTTAGCATTGCTCGCCCATTTTCTTAGGGAGAAACCTTCAATATCTTCAACTTGTACAATTTTATCTAATCTTCCTCAGGATCACGCCAGAATATCAGCTGATAATAGGCACCCTCGAGGCTTACACGGATTTGCCTGTACATTTTCTCGACGTCAGCGGTGAAGGCTACTAGTCTCCTTAAACACAGCATGATGTGTCAAAAAGTAATGCCGTGTGCTTAAGCTGTAAGTATTCGCTCACACATTTTTTGTATTCCGCACGTAATTTCGGGTTCAAGCAGCTCGGGCACCTTGCTTCGATGGTCCAAGCGCAGGTCCGCCCCCTGCCTTAAAAGGTAAAGAAACCTCGTATCGTCCATTTGTACCTCGTCTTGTTGTAGCTTGGAAGAACTGCTCACACTCTTTATCTTCTTGTGTTTGAATAGTCTTGTAAGGAAAATTTCTGGTAGTACGACCTCGATGTATACGTCATATCCCAACAACAAATACACTTCGACTGGTGTGTAGTAACGTAGTAACTTGGGTCAGCCAGCGGCAAACCTTTAATGCAGCTGGAAACAGAACTTGGAGAGACTTGAACGCCAGAGTTCGGGTAAAGGTCTCAAAATCTGTGTGCAGAGAACCTATTGTGATATCAATGTATCCATGATATGTTCCGCTGTTCGTTTTCCCCAACCCTGATATCGCAAACGATGTTCGTTTGCCTTTGAAGCCTAATTGGTGTGCTGCTCGATTTGTAATAAAAGTTGCACCTGAAAGTTGCACCGGAAAATTCTTGAACGGTGACGATTGCTGTTGCTAACAATACCTCGGTGTTGCTCTGTGTTGTATGTAAGCTGTTTACATGTGTAGGCAACAGCATTCGCGTTCATCGCAGACACATGCATATCTGGGTTGTGTGTGTGTATGTGGAGTGTTTATTATATGGGGCGTACTAGGGGCTGTAGTTGTAGTGTAGTGTTGAGTATTGAGTATTATATAGGAATATAAATTTGCGTGCAGAAGGGAATGATCCGGTTCTTGGCCGAAGCAACATCTGACTCTGCTTAGAGTTTGCGTGGTGGAATGGCTATACGCTACGCAATTCTGGAAGAATCCGATGTTTATTACATACTTTTTTCGTAAGGCAATGTTCATATTTATAAATTTGTTGCATGTACTTAAGGAATGTGCAGCTTTGCCATACACCTTGCAACTAAATTGTGGTTTCCTTCGTTTCTTTACAAGAAAAAAAAACCTTTTTTTTAAAGGACCTTCCCGGATCCCCTTACTATGTATGGTTTCTTTTTGTTGACTGATCGCTTTTAGCGTTCGAAACCAAGCCTCTTAAAGGTCGCAAAAGGCTTTAAATGTTGGGAGTTCTTTATTCGCCCCTAGGTTACTTTCGTATCGTACAAAAATTTTTTAATAATTACTAATTTAATAAAATTAATAATTACATCCCAATGTTCCACAGGTATTTTCAGATTCTTCGGCGCATGATAACATTCCACAGAAATGTCTACGAGCTTCTTCAGTGAAACTGGATAGCTTCTTGCTCAAAATACAACTTCAGCTGTTCGTTTACAAGAACCCGTTTGTGGTCATACCTTGACGTGTGGATATCCCAGGTTTATAGTTACCAATGTTTATTGGCAAATGTTGTAGGAGACGCTCAGCCTCCTCCCACTCGCTAGACTTGAGGTAGTGTCAAAAAAATCATAAAAAGTTTTCCAATATTTGTAGGTAGTCGTATTAATGTCTTATCAGTACTTATACTAGCACTAGACATTTCTGTGGAATGTTCGGCGCATGATAACATTCCACAGAAATGTCTAGGAGCTTCTTCAGTGAAACTGGATAGCTTCTTGCTCAAAATACAACTCCAGCTGTTCATTTGTTTGTGGTCATACCTTGACGTGTGGATATCCCAGGTTTATAGTTACCAATGTTTATTGGCAAATGTTGTAGGAGACGCTCAGCCTCCTCCCACACGCTAGACTTGAGGTAGTGTCAAAAAATCATAAAAAGTTTTCCAATATTTGTAGGTAGTCGTATTAATGTCTTATCAGTACTTATACTAGCACTCACCGTAGTGTTGTCCATGCTGTCCATCAAAGCAGGTTTGTAATCGATGTATATATCTTTAATTTTCTCGAAAATTTCTTCTATTTCTTTCTACTTCTCAGGTTCAGTGCTTGATTTGAAATTCGCCTCCAACAAAACCAGCATATTGGAAAAGTATCCGTGAACGTTTGCCGAAGTTTCAGTGCATGACTCATGTTCAGGAAAAAAGAACAAACAGGCGTAAAAAAGGGTAATTTTATTTCACGTTTTTCCACTTACGTTCAAATCTAACAGTCAGTGTCGACAGTGTCGAAACGGTGATTCCAACGAGGGCTTGCTGCTGTTCCTAACTGAAGTACTTATGTTCTAACGGATGTAATTAGGTAAGTATATTATTAGTTTTTAAGAAAGTATATACGCATATATAGATGTAATTGTTCACACACTATTTTTGAATAATAAAAATTAATTAATCGAAAGACTCGAAGGACCAATGTTTTATTTGGGTTGTTATACACAGTATTGAGTTATTGGTTGAAAATGAAACTGCACCAATAGTATTTTGAATGGGTTCTTATTTGAATTGGGTATTGCGTTAACGGATGCTTAAAACAGAGTGAGTAAGAATTTTCAAATCAACGCAATTTTTACATTTGATAGCTATGCTATAAACCATAATTTGTATACTGATAAGGTAGTGTGAGGTGTAGTGTACATTAATGTTGTTAACAAATTTTATTATATTTATATAACATGTATATACATATCATTATTCAAACTAGTTTCTTGAACACTTTGTGTAATTGTTCATCTTTTGTATTGAACGATCTCGGATCGGATTGCAGATACACAATTCTTATACCGCTTTTCAGAAAAGACTGTTCATATTCTTAGCCGATAACCATTAACCACATCATATACTGACCTAAATCAATTTGAATTGAGTAATAAAAAGTATATAAATACATTTGGCTACAACTTTTCCTTTTTTTGTGTAAATGAAAATAAACCATGTGTGTAGCGTCGTGTGTGCTATTCTGTGTGTTTTCACACACAAAAACAAAGTTAAATCTTAATGATATAAAATTTTAAACTTGAATTTAAGTTTTAGGGCATATAAGAATCATTTAAGTAGTATGTGTCGGTTTGATTATTATGTTTGTTGAGAGTTATGTTTTCGTGCATCGATCACATATGAGTGTATGGATGGAATCGAATGCTAATCGGACTTGTGGGGGTGCAATGATCTGGAAATGGTCCAACCATATGATTTCGTCCCGACAGTGTAGTTAACGAAAGTGAATGTACGAGTATTATGTGATAAAGAAGTATGAATGTCTTATGTTCCATAAAATTTTGTCCCATTAGTGTGCAATTAATTAGTTAATCGTTATATGATTATTATGTGGTAATTAATGTATTAATTTGTTTGAAGTATTATAATGTGATTTGTGTGTGATGTTTATATTATGTGATGTGTAGAGGAAATGTTATATTACATAGGAGGTTTGATCTTCAATTAAAGGGAGAAGATACATTTTTGTAATTGGTGGTTTAATTTCTCCTCTCGAGGTTTCCAGGGGAACAACTCGAATTAAACTGTCTTCCCGGGGATGTATTTCGATAGTGCGATTTAGATTCCATTTTAGTGGGGGCGGATTGTCATCCTTGATATGCACCATATCTCCGACTTTAGGTTGTTCTTCCAGCTTACGCCCCTTTGGTCGTTGTTTGAGCATGGTAAGGTATTCTTATCTCCACCTTTTCTAAAATAATTGGTGCAATTTCTGTATCCGCTCCCATCATTCTAGTCGTCCTATCTTCATGTCAAAGAAATCACTTTGGAATACAACGTTCAGAGAACTCCCTACCAGAAAGTGACCGGGAGTAAGTGCTGTGAAATCCTGTGGGTTTTCGGTGAGCGGGCATTAAGGCCCGGAGATTAGGTACGCCTCAATCTGGTGTGGTAATGTGAGTTCTTCAAATGTGTAGACCTAAGTGCTGATCATACGCTTAAGATGGTACTTTATGGATTTAACTCCCGCCTCCCAAAGCCCGCCGAAGTGTGATGCGGGTGAAATGAAATGCCAATTACTGCCTTCTTTAGATTGCGTGTCGGCAATTTCCGACCAATTATATTTGGCTGGGTCGAGTAAATTTTCAAACCCGGGATTGGCCCCCACGAAGTTGGTTCCATTGTCGCTAAATTGATGACTGTACAATCTTCTCAGTGCCGTGAACCTTCTTACGGAGGAGGAAGGCTTGTGATTTGAGATCGCGATGCTCGGATGGTATTAATGGCCAGGCATATAAATATGCAGAATAAGTCTTTATATTTGTTCGCGTTTCGCCCACGCCATGTTTTGACTTCAATCAGTCCCGTATATTCTACCTAGGTATGGGTAAACGGTTGTAATATTAAAAACCCTCGGTGCGTGTAGGTTCCCCATAAGCTTGTGTGGAGCTTTTGTCTCTATTCTCGTCTGATGTGGGTACTGGAATTCGCACGATTCATGGTGTTTCCGAGCTATTCGACCTGAGGGTGCTTGAATGCAAGTTCGAATCACTTATTCCAATTGAGACAATGTCGGCGAGGTTCAGTTCACCTGGAATGTGTCCCGCTTCACCCGCCGCTGTATTGACAAACGTTGCCCATTTGTTGCGAAGAGCTGCTATCCAAGCTTATCAATCCACGCATATTGTTTGACTTGTTGTAGGTTCAAAACTTTGGAAGTATAGTGCAAAAATGCAGTACTGCGTTTTGAGCGGAGCTACTCTCGTGACATCAGCATATGTGTATTAACTTTGTAGGATCCGTCGAGTACTCTAAGGTAAATAACTGCTCCATATGTGTATCCATCTAGGAACGGGGATACGTTCAAGCATCGGCAAACCACGGTAAAATGCAGTCCACATCAACATTATATCTATAATGTCCTTTTGTTTCTTAGGATCTGTTATTAGTTGTTGGTTTATCGACGTTCTTTCAGCAGTATTGGCTGCCGCATCAAAAACCACCCGGAGTTTGGCGGTGGAGCTAATCTCCTTGCAGACTGCATGGTGTGGCATGTAATATTAATATGGAGAATTCAGGATGTTATCATTAGTCATCCATATGCATTAGTCATCCATACGCACCATACGCTTTCTGCGAAGCGTCATTAAACCCATGGAGTTGCAGCTCCTTATGTGTGTCGTGTATACGTATCCATCTTGGAACATGGATGCTCTCGAGGCTTGGCAGATCATCACAGAAGGCTGTCTATTCCTTCCTCAGCTCAAACGAAATGGGCTCATTCCATTCTAGCTGACTTCGCCATAGATGCTGCATCATGATCTTACCTTTGATAACGCAAGGCGCTATCCATCGCAGCTGGTCAAGCAATTTGGCAATGGCTGACATGATGCTTGGTTCTATTGGTTCAGATATATCCGACCGCGTATTCTGTAAAGTGAGTGTGTCTTTCAATGGATATCACTCGATCCCTAAGGCCCTAATGTGTGCAGAAGACGTCACTGGTATTGAGAAATCTTCCTCCCGTTGATTCACAGGTATGCCCTCTAGAAGTTCCTTAGCATTGCTCGCCCATTTTCTTAGGGAGAAACCTTCAATATCTTCAACTTGTACAATTTTATCTAATCTTCCTCACGATCACGTCAGAATATCTGCTGTTAATAGGCACCCTCGAGGCTTACACGGATTTGCTTGTACATTTTCTCGACGTCAGCGGTGAAGGCATATATACTTAATCTACTAAATCTTTCTGAGTTTTAGGACCCTTCATAAGATGGTCTCTAAACGAAGTCCCGTCCGTGCTTTTCGCCGCTGCATCGAAGGCGACACGGAATTGTGTCGTGGTACTAGTCTCCTTAAACACAGCATGATGTTTCAAAAAGTAATGCCGTGTGCTTAAGCTGTAAGTATTCGCTCACACATTTTTTGTATTCCGCAAGTAATTTCGGGTTCAAGCAGCTCGGGCACCTTGCTTCGATGGTCCAAGCGCAGGTCCGCCCCCTGCCTTGAAAGGTAAAGAAACCTCGTATCGTCCATTTGTACCTCGTCTTGTTGTAGCTTGGAAGAACTGCTCACACTCTTTATCTTCTTTTGTTTGAACAGTCTTGTAAGGAAAATTTCTGGTAGTACGACCTCGATGTATACGTCATATCCCAACAACAAATACACTTCGACTGGTGTGTAGTAACGTAGTAACTTGGGTCAGCCAGCGGCAAACCTTTAATGTAGCTGGAAACATAACTTGGAGAGACTTGAACGCCAGAGTTCGGGTAAAGGTCTCAAAATCTGTGTGCAGAGAACCTATTGTGATGTCAATGTATCCATGACATGTTCCGCTGTTCGTTTTCCCCAACCCTGATATCGCAAACGATGTTCGTTTGCCTTTGAAGCCTAATTGGTGTGCTGCTCGATTTGTAATAAAAGTTGCACCTGAAAGTTGCACCGGAAAATTCTTGAACGGTGACGATTGCTGTTGCTAACAATACCTCGGTGTTGCTCTGTGTTGTATGTAAGCTGTTTACATGTGTAGGCAACAGCATTCGC
This sequence comes from Eristalis tenax, assembly GCA_905231855.2. NCBI lineage: Eukaryota > Metazoa > Arthropoda > Insecta > Diptera > Syrphidae > Eristalis > Eristalis tenax. Next base: position 92,273,959 of record HG993124.1, on the reverse strand, counting down.
GTTCATCGCAGACACATGCATATCTGGGTTGTGTGTGTGTATGTGGAGTGTTTATTATATGGGGCGTACTAGGGGCTGTAGTTGTAGTTGTAGTGTAGTGTTGAGTATTGAGTAGTATATAGGAATATAAATTTGCGTGCAGAAGGGAATGATCCGGTTCTTGGCCGAAGCGACATCTGACTCTGCTTAGAGTTTGCGTGGTGGAATGGCTATACGCTACGCAATTCTGGCTGAATCCGATGTTTATTACATACTTTTTGCGTAAGGCAATGTTCATATTTATAAATTTGTTGCATGTACCTAAGGAATGTGCAGCTTTGCCATACACCTTGCAACTAAATTGTGGTTTCCTTCGTTTCTTTACAAGAAAAAAAACCTTTTTTTTAAAGGACCTTCCCGGATCCCCTTACTATGTTTGGTTTCTTTTTGTTGACTGATCGCTTTTAGCGTTCGAAACCAAGCCTCTTAAAGGTCGCAAAAGGCTTTAAATGTTGGGAGATCTTTATTCGCCCCTAGGTTACTTTCGTATCGTACAAAAAATTTTTAATAATTACTAATTTAATAAAATTAATAATTACATCCCAATGTTCCACAGGTATTTTCAGATTCTTCGGCGCATGATAACATTCCACAGAAATGTCTACGAGCTTCTTCAGTGAAACTGGATAGCTTCTTGCTCAAAAAACAACTTCATCTGTTCATTTACAAGAACCCGTTTGTCATACCTTGACGTGTGGATATCCCAGGTTTATAGTTACCAATGCTTATTGGCAAATGTTGTAGGAGACGCTCAGCCTCCTCCCACGCGCTAGACTTGAGGTAGTGTAAAAAAATCATAAAAAGTTTTCCAATATGTGTAGGTCGTCGTCCATGGTAGTCGTATTAAAGTTTTATCAGTACTTATACTAGCACTCACCGTAGTGTTGTCCATGCTGTCCATCAAAGCAGGTTTGTAATCGATGTATATATCTTTAATTTTCTCTAAAATTTCTTCTATTTCTTTCTCCTTCTCCGGTTCAGTGCTTGATTTGAAATTCGCCTCCAACAAAACCACCATCCATGGTCGATCTTTCCGTTAACGTTTTCCGAAGTTTCAGTGCATGACTCATGTTCAGGAAAAAAGAACAAACAGGCGTAAGAGAAAAAAAGGGTAATTTTATTTCACGTTTTTCCACTTACGTTCAAATCTAACAGTCAGTGTCGACAGTGTCGAAACGGTGATTCCAACGAGGGCTTGCTGCTGTTCCTAACTGAAGTACTTATGTTCTAACGGATGTAATTAGATAAGTATATTATTGGTTTTTAAGAAAGTATATACGCATATATAGATGTAATTGGTCACACACTATTTTTGAATAATAAAAAGTAATTAATCGAAAGACTCGAAGGACCAATGTTTTATTTGGGTTGTTATACACAGTGTTGAGTTACTGGTTGAAAATGAAACTGCACCAATAGTATTTTGAATGGGTTCTTATTTGAATTGGGTATTGCGTTAACGGATGCTTAAAACATAGTGAGTAAGAATTTTCAAATCAACGCAATTTTTACATTTGATAGTTATGCTGTAAACCATAATTTGTATACTGATAAGGTAGTGTGAGGTGTAGTGTACATTAATGTTGTTAACAAATTTTATTATATTTATATAACATGTATATACATATCATTATTCAAACTAGTTTCTTGAACACTTTGTGTAATTGTTCATCTTTTGTATTGAACGATCTCGGATCGGATTGCAGATACACAATTCTTATACCGCTTTTCAGAAAAGACTGTTCATATTCTTAGCCGATAACCATTAACCACATCATATACTGACCTAAATCAATTTGAATTGTGTAATAAAAAGTATATAGATACATTTGGCTACAACTTTTCCTTTTTTTTTGTGTAAATGAAAATAAACCATGTGTGTAGCGTCGTGTGTGCTATTCTGTGTGTTTTCACACACAAAAACAAACAAAAAGAAGAAACTTGATGTAAGAGTTAAATCTTAATAATATAAAATTTTAAACTTGAATTTAATTCTTAGGGCATATAAGAATCAGTTAAGTAGTATGTGTGTGTGGAGATTCGCCTCGGTTTGATTATTATGTTTGTTGAGAGTTATGTTTTCGTGCATCGATCACATATGAGTGTATGGATGGAATCGAATGCTAATCGGACTTGTGGGGGTGCAATGATCTGGAAATGGTCCAACCATATGATTTCGTCCCGACAGTGTAGTTAACGAAAGTGAATGTACGAGTATTATGTGATAAAGAAGTATGAATGTCTTATGTTCCATAAAATTTTGTCCCATTAGTGTGCAATTAATTAGTTAATCGTTATATGATTATTATGTGGTAATTAATGTATTAATTTGTTTGAAGTATTATAATGTGATTTGTGTGTGATGTTTATATTATGTGATGTGTAGAGGAAATGTTATATTACATAGGAGGTTTGATCTTCAATTAAAGGGAGAAGATACATTTTTGTAATTGGTCGTTTAATTTCTCCTCTCGATGTTTCCAGGGGAACAACTCGAATTAAACTGTCTTCCCTGGGATGTATTTCGATAATGCGAGCTAGATTCCATTTTAGTGGGGGCGGATTGTCATCCTTGATACGCGCCATATCTCCGACTTTGGGTTGTTCTTCCAGCTTACGCCCCTTTGGTCGTTGTTGGAGCATGGTAAGGTATTCTTATCTCCACCTTTTCTAAAATAATTGGTGCAATTTCTGTATCCGCTCCCATCATTCTAGTCGTCCTATCTTCATGTCAAAGAAATCACTTTGGAATACAACGTTCAGAGAACTCCCTACCAGAAAGTGATCGGGAGTAAGTGCTGGAAAATCCTGTGGGTTTTCGGTGAGCGGGCATCAAGGCCCGGAGATTAGGTACGCCTCAATCTGGTGTGGTAATGTGAGTTCTTCAAATGTGTAGACCTAAGTGCTGATCATACGCTTAAGATGGTACTTTATGGATTTAACTCCCGCCCCCCAAAGCCCGCCGAAGTGTGATGCGGGTGAAATGAAATGCCAATTACTGCCTTCTTTAGATTGCGTGTCGGCAATTTCCGACCAATTATATTTGGCTGGGTCGAGTAAATTTTCAAACCCGGGATTGGCCCCCACGAAGTTGGTTCCATTGTCGCTAAATTGATGACTGTACAATCTTCTCAGTGCCGTGAACCTTCTTACGGAGGAGGAAGGCTTGTGATTTGAGATCGCGATGCTCGGATGGTATTAATGACCAGGCATATAAATATGCAGAATAAGTCTTTATATTTGTTCGCGTTTCGCCCACGCCATGTTTTGACTTCAATCAGTCCCGTATATTCTACCTAGGTATGGGTAAACGGTTGTAATATTAAAAACCCTCGGTGCGTGTAGGTTCCCCATAAGCTTGTGTGGAGCTTTTGTCTCTATTCTCGTCTGATGTGGGTACTGGAATTCGCACGATTCATGGTGTTTCCGAGCTATTCGACCTGAGGGTGCTTGAATGCAAGTTCGAATCACTTATTCCAATTGAGACAATGTCGGCGAGGTTCAGTTCACCTGGAATGTGTCCCGCTTCACCCGCCGCTGTATTGACAAACGTTGCCCATTTGTTGCGAAGAGCTGCTATCCAAGCTTATCAATCCACGCATATTGTTTGACTTGTTGTAGGTTCAAAACTTTGGAAGTATAGTGCAAAAATGCAGTACTGCGTTTTGAGCGGAGCTACTCTCGTGACATCAGCATATGTGTATTAACTTTGTAGGATCCGTCGAGTACTCTAAGGTAAATAACTGCTCCATATGTGTATCCATCTAGGAACGGGGATACGTTCAAGCATCGGCAAACCACGGTAAAATGCAGTCCACATCAACATTATATCTATAATGTCCTTTTGTTTCTTAGGATCTATTATTAGTTGTTGGTTTATCGACGTTCTTTCAGCAGTATTGGCTGCCGCATCAAAAACCACCCGGAGTTTGGCGGTGGAGCTAATCTCCTTGCAGACTGCATGGTGTGGCATGTAATATTAATATGGAGAATTCAGGATGTTATCATTAGTCATCCATACGCACCATACGCTTTCTGCGAAGCGTCATTAAACCCATGGAGTTGCAGCTCCTTATGTGTGTCGTGTATACGTATCCATCTTGGAACATGGATGCTCTCGAGGCTTGGCAGATCATCACAGAAGGCTGTCCATTCCTTCCTCAGCTCAAACGAAATGGGCTCATTCCATTCTAGCTGACTTCGCCATAGATGCTGCATCATGATCTTACCTTTGATAACGCAAGGCGCTATCCATCGCAGCTGGTCAAGCAATTTGGCAATGGCTGACATGATGCTTGGTTCTATTGGTTCAGATATATCCGACCGCGTATTCTGTAAAGTGAGTGTGTCTTTCAATGGATATCACTCGATCCCTAAGGCCCTAATGTGTGCAGAAGACGTCACTGGTATTGAGAAATCTACTTCCCGTTGATTCACAGGTATGCCCTCTAGAAGTTCCTTAGCATTGCTCGCCCATTTTCTTAGGGAGAAACCTTCAATATCTTCAACTTGTACAATTTTATCTAATCTTCCTCACGATCACGTCAGAATATCAGCTGTTAATAGGCACCCTAGAGGCTTACACGGATTTGCCTGTACATTTTGTCGACGTCAGCGGTGAAGGCATATATACTTAATTTACTAAATCTTTCTGAGTTTTAGGACCCTTCATAAGATGGTCTCTAAACGAAGTCCCGTCCGTGCTTTTCGCCGCTACATCGAAGGCGACACGGAATTGTGTCGTGGTACTAGTCTCCTTAAACACAGCATGATGTGTCAAAAAGTAATGCCGTGTGCTTAAGCTGTAAGTATTCGCTCACACATTTTTTGTATTCCGCAAGTAATTTCGGGTTCAAGCAGCTCGGGCACCTTGCTTCGATGGTCCAAGCGCAGGTCCGCCCCCTGCCTTAAAAGGTAAAGAAACCTCGTATCGTCCATTTGTACCTCGTCTTGTTGTAGCTTGGAAGAACTGCTTACACTCTTTATCTTCTTGTGTTTGAATAGTCTTGTAAGGAAAATTTCTGGTAGTACGACCTCGATGTATACGTCATATCCCAACAACAAATACACTTCGACTGGTGTGTAGTAACGTAGTAACTTGGGTCAGCCAGCGGCAAACCTTTAATGCAGCTGGAAACAGAACTTGGGGAGACTTGAACGCCAGAGTTCGGGTAAAGGTCTCAAAATCTGTGTGCAGAGAACCTATTGTGATGTCAATGTATCCATGATATGTTCCGCTGTTCGTTTTCCCCAACCCTGATATCGCAAACGATGTTCGTTTGCCTTTGAAGCCTAATTGGTGTGCTGCTCGATTTGTAATAAAAGTTGCACCTGAAAGTTGCACCGGAAAATTCTTGAACGGTGACGATTGCTGTTGCTAACAATACCTCGGTGTTGCTCTGTGTTGTATGTAAGCTGTTTACATGTGTAGGCAACAGCATTCGCGTTCATCGCAGACACATGCATATCTGGGTTGTGTGTGTGTATGTGGAGTGTTTATTATATGGGGCGTACTAGGGGCTGTAGTTGTAGTGTAGTGTTGAGTATTGAGTAGTATATAGGAATATAAATTTGCGTGCAGAAGGGAACGATCCGGTTCTTGGCCGAAGCGACATCTGACTCTGCTTAGAGTTTGCGTGGTGGAATGGCTATACGCTACGCAATTCTGGCTGAATCCGATGTTTATTACATACTTTTTGCGTAAGGCAATGTTCATATTTATAAATTTGTTGCATGTACTTAAGGAATGTGCAGCTTTGCCATACACCTTGCAACTAAATTGTGGTTTCCTTCGTTTCTTTACAAGAAAAAAAACCTTTTTTTTAAAGGACCTTCCCGGATCCCCTTACTATGTTTGGTTTCTTTTTGTTGACTGATCGCTTTTAGCGTTCGAAACCAAGCCTCTTAAAGGTCGCAAAAGGCTTTAAATGTTGGGAGTTCTTTATTCGCCACTAGGTTACTTTCGTATCGTACAAAAATTTTTTAATAATTACTAATTTAATAAAATTAATAATTACATCCCAATGTTCCACAGGTATTTTCAGATTCTTCGGCGCATGATAACATTCCACAGAAATGTCTACGAGCTTCTTCAGTGAAACTGGATAGCTTCTTGCTCAAAAAACAACTTCATCTGTTCATTTACAAGAACCCGTTTGTCATACCTTGACGTGTGGATATCCCAGGTTTATAGTTACCAATGCTTATTGGCAAATGTTGTAGGAGACGCTCAGCCTCCTCCCACGCGCTAGACTTGAGGTAGTGTCAAAAAATCATAAAAAGTTTTCCAATATTTGTAGGTCGTCGTTTTTGGTAGTCGTATTAAAGTTTTATCAGTACTTATACTAGCACTCACCGTAGTGTTGTCCATGCTGTCCATCAAAGCAGGTTTGTAATCGATGTATATATCTTTAATTTTCTCTAAAATTTCTTCTATTTCTTTCTCCTTCTCCGGTTCAGTGCTTGATTTGAAATTCGCCTCCAACAAAACCACCATCCATGTTCGATCTTTCCGTTAACGTTTTCCGAAGTTTCAGTGCATGACTCATGTTCAGGAAAAAAGGACAAACAGGCGTAAGAGAAAAAAAGGGTAATTTTATTTCACGTTTTTCCACTTACGTTCAAATCTAACAGTCAGTGTCGACAGTGTCGAAACGGTGATTCCAACGAGGGCTTGCTGCTGTTCCTAACTGAAGTACTTATGTTCTAACGGATGTAACTAGGTAAGCATATTATTAGTTTTTAAGAAAGTATATACGCATATATAGATGTAATTGGTCACACACTATTTTTGAATAATAAAAATTAATTAATCGAAAGACTCGAAGGACCAATGTTTTATTTGGGTTGTTATACACAGTGTTGAGTTACTGGTTGAAAATGAAACTGCACCAATAGTATTTTGAATGGGTTCTTATTTGAATTGGGTATTGCGTTAACGGATGCTTAAAACATAGTGAGTAAGAATTTTCAAATCAACGCAATTTTTACATTTGATAGTTATGCTGTAAACCATAATTTGTATACTGATAAGGTAGTGTGAGGTGTAGTGTACATTAATGTTGTTAACAAATTTTATTATATTTATATAACATGTATATACATATCATTATTCAAACTAGTTTCTTGAACACTTCGTGTAATTGTTCATCTTTTGTATTGAACGATCTCGGATCGGATTGCAGATACACAATTCTTATACCGCTTTTCAGAAAAGACTGTTCATATTCTTAGCCGATAACCATTAACCACATCATATACTGACCTAAATCAATTTGAATTGTGTAATAAAAAGTATATAGATACATTTGGCTACAACTTTTCCTTTTTTTTTGTGTAAATGAAAATAAACCATGTGTGTAGCGTCGTGTGTGCTATTCTGTGTGTTTTCACACACAAAAACAAACAAAAAGAAGAAACTTGATGTAAGTAATCAGCAGGTAAGAGTTAAATCTTAATAATATAAAATTTTAAACTTGAATTTAATTTTTAGGGCATATAAGAATCAGTTAAGTTGTATGTGTGTGTGGAGATTCGCCTCGGTTTGATTATTATGTTTGTTGAGAGTTATGTTTTCGTGCATCGATCACATATGAGTGTATGGATGGAATCGAATGCTAATCGGACTTGTGGGGGTGCAATGATCTGGAAATGGTCCAACCATATGATTTCGTCCCGACAGTGTAGTTAACGAAAGTGAATGTACGAGTATTATGTGATAAAGAAGTATGAATGTCTTATGTTCCATAAAATTTTGTCCCATTAGTGTGCAATTAATTAGTTAATCGTTATATGATTATTATGTGGTAATTAATGTATTAATTTGTTTGAAGTATTATAATGTGATTTGTGTGTGATGTTTATATTATGTGATGTGTAGAGGAAATGTTATATTACATAGGAGGTTTGATCTTCAATTAAAGGGAGAAGATACATTTTTGTAATTGGTCGTTTAATTTCTCCTCTCGATGTTTCCAGGGGAACAACTCGAATTAAACTGTCTTCCCTGGGATGTATTTCGATAATGCGAGCTAGATTCCATTTTAGTGGGGGCGGATTGTCATCCTTGATACGCACCATATCTCCGACTTTGGGTTGTTCTTCCAGCTTACGCCCCTTTGGTCGTTGTTGGAGCATGGTAAGGTATTCTTATCTCCACCTTTTCTAAAATAATTGGTGCAATTTTTATATCCGCTCCCATCATTCTAGTCGTCCTATCTTCATGTCAAAGAAATCACTTTGGAATACAACGTTCAGAGAACTCCCTACCAGAAAGTGACCGGGAGTAAGTGCTGGAAAATCCTGTGGGTTTTCGGTGAGCGGGCATCAAGGCCCGGAGATTAGGTACGCCTCAATCTGGTGTGGTAATGTGAGTTCTTCAAATGTGTAGACCTAAGTGCTGATCATACGCTTAAGATGGTACTTTATGGATTTAACTCCCGCCCCCCAAAGCCCGCCGAAGTGTGGAGATGCGGGTGAAATGAAATGCCAATTACTGCCTTCTTTAGATTGCGTGACAGCAATTTCCGACCAATTATATTTGGCTGGGTCGAGTAAATTTTCAAACCCGGGATTGGCCCCCACGAAGTTGGTTCCATTGTCGCTAAGTTGATGACTGTACAATCTTCTCAGTGCCGTGAACCTTCTTACGGAGGAGGAAGGCTTGTGATTTGAGATCGCGATGCTCGGATGGTATTAATGGCCAGGCATATGAATATGCAGAATAAGTCTTTATATTTGTTCGCGTTTCGCCCACGCCATGTTTTGACTTCAATCAGTCCCGTATATTCTACCTAGGTATGGGTAAACGGTTGTAATATTAAAAACCCTCGGTGCGTGTAGGTTCCCCATAAGCTTGTGTGGAGCTTTTGTCTCTATTCTCGTCTGATGTGGGTACTGGAATTCGCACGATTCATGGTGTTTCCGAGCTATTCGACCTGAGGGTGCTTGAATGCAAGTTCGAATCACTTATTCCAATTGAGACAATGTCGGCGAGGTTCAGTTCACCTGGAATGTGTCCCGCTTCACCCGCCGCTGTATTGACAAACGTTGCCCATTTGTTGCGAAGAGCTGCTATCCAAGCTTATCAATCCACGCATATTGTTTGACTTGTTGTAGGTTCAAAACTTTGGAAGTATAGTGCAAAAATGCAGTACTGCGTTTTGAGCGGAGCTACTCTCGTGACATCAGCATATGTGTATTAACTTTGTAGGATCCGTCGAGTACTCTAAGGTAAATAACTGCTCCATATGTGTATCCATCTAGGAACGGGGATACGTTCAAGCATCGGCAAACCACGGTAAAATGCAGTCCACATCAACATTATATCTATAATGTCCTTTTGTTTCTTAGGATCTGTTATTAGTTGTTGGTTTATCGACGTTCTTTCAGCAGTATTGGCTGCCGCATCAAAAACCACCCGGAGTTTGGCGGTGGAGCTAATCTCCTTGCAGACTGCATGGTGTGGCATGTAATATTAATATGGAGAATTCAGGATGTTATCATTAGTCATCCATATGCATTAGTCAGGATGTTGGAGTTGCAGCTCCTTATGTGTGTCGTGTGTACGTATCCATCTTGGAACATGGATGCTCTCGAGGCTTGGCAGATCATCACAGAAGGCTGTCCATTCCTTCCTCAGCTCAAACGAAATGGGCTCATTCCATTCTAGCTGACTTCGCCATAGATGCTGCATCATGATCTTACCTTTGATAACGCAAGGCGCTATCCATCGCAGCTGGTCAAGCAATTTGGCAATGGCTGACATGATGCTTGGTTCTATTGGTTCAGATATATCCGACCGCGTATTCTGCAAAGTGAGTGTGTCTTTCAATGGATATCACTCGATCCCTAAGGCCCTAATGTGTGCAGAAGACGTCACTGGTATTGAGAAATCTTCCTCCCGTTGATTCACAGGTATGCCCTCTAGAAGTTCCTTAGCATTGCTCGCCCATTTTCTTAGGGAGAAACCTTCAATATCTTCAACTTGTACAATTTTATCTAATCTTCCTCACGATCACGTCAGAATATCAGCTGTTAATAGGCACCCTCGAGGCTTATACGGATTTGCCTGTACATTTTCTCGACGTCAGCGGTGAAGGCATATATACTTAATCTACTAAATCTTTCTGAGTTTTAGGACCCTTCATAAGATGGTCTCTAAACGAAGTCCCGTCCGTGCTTTTCGCCGCTACATCGAAGGCGACACGGAATTGTGTCGTGGTACTAGTCTCCTTAAACACAGCATGATGTGTCAAAAAGTAATGCCGTGTGCTTAAGCTGTAAGTATTCGCTCACACATTTTTTGTATTCCGCAAGTAATTTCGGGTTCAAGCAGCTCGGGCACCTTGCTTCGATGGTCCAAGCGCAGGTCCGCCCCCTGCCTTAAAAGGTAAAGAAACCTCGTATCGTCCATTTGTACCTCGTCTTGTTGTAGCTTGGAAGAACTGCTTACACTCTTTATCTTCTTGTGTTTGAATAGTCTTGTAAGGAAAATTTCTGGTAGTACGACCTCGATGTATACGTCATATCCCAACAACAAATACACTTCGACTGGTGTGTAGTAACGTAGTAACTTGGGTCAGCCAGCGGCAAACCTTTAATGCAGCTGGAAACAGAACTTGGGGAGACTTGAACGCCAGAGTTCGGGTAAAGGTCTCAAAATCTGTGTGCAGAGAACCTATTGTGATGTCAATGTATCCATGATATGTTCCGCTGTTCGTTTTCCCCAACCCTGATATCGCAAACGATGTTCGTTTGCCTTTGAAGCCTAATTGGTGTGCTGCTCGATTTGTAATAAAAGTTGCACCTGAAAGTTGCACCGGAAAATTCTTGAACGGTGACGATTGCTGTTGCTAACAATACCTCGGTGTTGCTCTGTGTTGTATGTAAGCTGTTTACATGTGTAGGCAACAGCATTCGCGTTCATCGCAGACACATGCATATCTGGGTTGTGTGTGTGTATGTGGAGTGTTTATTATATGGGGCGTACTAGGGGCTGTAGTTGTAGTGTAGTGTTGAGTATTGAGTAGTATATAGGAATATAAATTTGCGTGCAGAAGGGAATGATCCGGTTCTTGGCCGAAGCGACATCTGACTCTGCTTAGAGTTTGCGTGGTGGAATGGCTATACGCTACGCAATTCTGGCTGAATCCGATGTTTATTACATACTTTTTGCGACTGACTGTACTAGGCGTGGAAAGACGCACGCGGAACTGTTTAACTGCGGTTGAGTACGAGAGTGATCACTGCGGGCTCTTCGCGGCTATTCAGCTCCCGAACGAGGTGGAAGAACTGGAGGAGTATGTCCAGAGGCACCCTTATAATTATAATAAGGCCCGTTGGCCACGCTTCGCCAGGACTTTATCCACAGAACTACGTTCGAGTGGGATCAATCCTCCGACAAACAGAAACCTGACGAACGAAGAGGTTGACAGGTACCTCATTCAAATGGACGACTTAATTAAAAGAACCATGGAGAAAACTATTCCGAAGGTAGTACAAATCGATGACAGCGATGTTTATCGAAATGCTACCATCGATGCACTTCACGTGCACAAAAGTAGGCTGCTATCAAGACTTAAGCTCTTGTACAGGCGGTTTACAGATCCACAAAACTCGGAAGTAAGGGCACTGAAGTCGGAGATCAAGAACCTCCAACAATTAATACGAATAAACTACAGCTTAGCTATAAGCTTGCACTGGGGCAATAAAATCCGGGCTGTACAATCTAACAACCCGGGTATGTTCCCGCAAGTAAATAAAATTTTTCGAAGGAAAGATCAAAACGACATCCAGGCTGTTAGACTTCCCAGGACGACAAACAACGAACATTTACTGACATCAATTAGCATCGATCCAGATGGGGCAGTGCTAGACAATGACTTCTTCGTGGTTGAAGATCCCCAGGAGAAGGTGGCAGCTATTGGTGCTGTTTTCCAGCAAGTGTACACGGTCAACGTAAGTAGGCCGAACCACGACCTGGAGAACGAAGCCTTGCTGAACCACACTAATCTTCGTAGTGAAATAATTCAATGGCGATCCGAGAATCCAGGTTTCACCTGGTTCAGTGACGATAATTTGGCACATAGTGCCGTCGCCAATGATGGAAATCACATCTTGATTTCTCAAGAAGATCTCCAGGGCATTTTTAACTCACTTAAGAAAAAAAAGTCAATGGGAATCGATGGAATACCGAATATTGTGCTTCGTCAACTTCCCCCCGATATAGTACAGATTTACACAACACTGTTTAACAATATGCTAAGTAATGCATATTACCCAAAGCACTGGAAAACAGCTGTTGTGCAACCGATCCCTAAACGGGACAAAGACAAATCTATTCCAACAAATCTCCGTTCGATCAGTCTTCTTCCGTGCATAAGCAAGGTTTTCGAAAAGATAGTCATTCGAGTTCTGAAACAATGGGTAGAGGAAAATAAAATCATACCGGACAACCAATTCGGATTCAGGGCGGGACATGAAACCACACATGCCGCGTCCAAACTGGTGTCCGACATTCAATGGAATAAAGGCAAAAAACAATGCACGGGTGCCTGCCTGATTGACTTGGAGAAAGCGTTCGACACCGTTTGGTTGGAGGGCCTCTTCCTCAAGCTGGTCAGGCTTGGTATAAGTAAACCATTGCTATACATAATCTATGGCATGATAATAGGTAGAAAGTTCGTCGTGAAAAGTGGCGACGTAACTTCTACCACGGTCTTTGACATTAAAAATGGTCTGCAACAGGGGGCTATTGGTTCGCCGATCTTGTTCTCAATATTCACTGCAGAACTTATAGGTTCCATGCCGCACTTAATTGCGTACGCCGACGACCTAGTAGCGTACAGATCAGGTCCGAAGGTCGAGGTAATAAATAGCATGTTGCAGCGTGACTTCGAAAAAATTCAGCGATTTTGCGACGACTGGAAGTTGGTTATCAACTTCTTGAAGTGTGAAACTATCCTTTTCAGGACCCCGCTGTATACGGCTTCGCGGGATACTCGCCTAAACTGGCGCAAGTTCGGCATAGTTGACCCGCAAGGACAGCCGTTAGCTGTGAAAAGTGTAGTAAGATATCTTGGCATTTGGCTGGATCAATATCTGTATTTTGACAAACATATAGATATTGCTCTGACGAAAGCCAGAAAGGCCTTTGCTGCGGCAAGGAGGTTATTTTTCAGTAGCCAACTTGATACCAGGGTGAAGGTAATCTGCTACATGGCTCTTATTAGGCCAATCATGGCGTACGGTTGTCCATTGTGGTTCAACGTGAGTCCTTCCCAGATGGAAAAGATGAGGCTGTTCGAGAGACAGTGTCTTCGGACCTGTCTCCGGTTGTATCGTACACCCGAGTCTGAGTACAAGAAGTACTATCCTAACGAAGTCCTGTACAACGAGGCAAACGTGAACAGGATAGATAATTTTATTATTAAACTGATCAGAAGGCACATTGCACGAGCTATGACTTCTTCCAACAGTCTGATCTTCGGGGCTTACTACCCCAATATTACGTACCATGAAAGGGTGCGCCTTAACGGCTTTATTCCGCCCGAAGCATTCCTCTATTTAGACACGATTGGCCTAATACAGGATACAGACGGATGCCCTGTAATCTTCCATGTCGTACGCCGAACAGTGGACAGGCGACTCCAATACGAACCGGATGTCGCTCGCACCCACGAGGATCTTCTTCGGTTCAGTCGAGCGATACCCGCTCGAGATAGAAAGCAGTCTGCCAAAAATAGGCAATTTTACTGGTGGTTACACCAAAACCAGTCTCCGCCACCGCTGGCCTTTTTAGACGACCCGGTAGTTGACCATGGTGGCCAGCTTACATAGGTTTAAGGTAGCTAATAAGAAAAAAAAAAAAAAAAAAAATGTATATAAACAAAAATCCAAAAAAACAAAAACCCAAAAAAAAGGTGCACCACGGCGTATAAATTATATATGTTAAGCATATACATAACATATACGCCCTGGTGCACGCGTCCGTACTGTTACGGACATAGTTATGATAGTCCTAAGTTTTATGTTAGGGTAAGTTAGTATAAGGTAGGTTAAGTAGTTAAGTTAAGTTTAGCCAAGTTTTCTTGGCAAATAAATAAATACATAAATGAAGTTTGTCACTAAAGACTAAAAAAACAAGTAGATTAAGACGAAAGGCACATTATAAAGTAGATTAGATTAGCTTAGAGTACCCGCATAGGGTCAGTAGGTTAGTATTAAGAACAATTTATGAATTGTGAAGTTAGTTAAGCTAGTTTTTAAGTTATTTTGTCTAGCATGTAAGTTACATTTCATAAAATAAAAACAAAATTACAAAAAAAAAAAAAAAAAAAAAAACATACTTTTTGCGTAAGGCAATGTTCATATTTATAAATTTGTTGCATGTACTTAAGGAATGTGCAGCTTTGCCATACACCTTGCAACTAAATTGTGGTTTCCTTCGTTTCTTTACAAGAAAAAAAACCTTTTTTTTAAAGGACCTTCCCGGATCCCCTTACTATGTTTGGTTTCTTTTTGTTGGCTGATCGCTTTTAGCGTTCGAAACCAAGCCTCTTAAAGGTCGCAAAAGGCTTTAAATGTTGGGAGTTCTTTATTCGCCACTAGGTTACTTTCGTATCGTACAAAATTTTTTTAATAATTACTAATTTAATAAAATTAATAATTACATCCCAATGTTCCACAAGTATTTTCAGATTCTTCGGCGCATGATAACATTCCACAGAAATGTCTACGAGCTTCTTCAGTGAAACTGGATAGCTTCTTGCTCAAAAAACAACTTCATCTGTTCATTTACAAGAACCCGTTTGTCATACCTTGACGTGTAGATATCCCAGGTTTTTAGTTACCAATGCTTATTGGCAAATGTTGTAGGAGACGCTCAGCCTCCTCCCACGCGCTAGACTTGAGGTAGTGTCAAAAAATCATAAAAAGTTTTCCAATATTTGTAGGTAGTCGTTTTTGGTAGTCGTATTAAAGTTTTATCAGTACTTATACTAGCACTCACCGTAGTGTTGTCCATGCTGTCCATCAAAGCAGGTTTGTAATCGATGTATATATCTTTAATTTTCTCTAAAATTTCTTCTATTTCTTTCTCCTTCTCCGGTTCAGTGCTTGATTTGAAATTCGCCTCCAACAAAACCACCATCCATGTTCGATCTTTCCGTTAACGTTTTCCGAAGTTTCAGTGCATGACTCATGTTCAGGAAAAAAGAACAAACAGGCGTAAGAGAAAAACAGGGTAATTTTATTTCACGTTTTTCCACTTACGTTCAAATCTAACAGTCAGTGTCGACAGTGTCGAAACGGTGATTCCAACGAGGGCTTGCTGCTGTTCCTAACTGAAGTACTTATGTTCTAACGGATGTAATTAGGTAAGTATATTATTAGTTTTTAAGAAAGTATATACGCATATATAGATGTAATTGGTCACACACTATTTTTGAATAATAAAAATTAATTAATCGAAAGACTCGAAGGACCAATGTTTTATTTGGGTTGTTATACACAGTGTTGAGTTACTGGTTGAAAATGAAACTGCACCAATAGTATTTTGAATGGGTTCTTATTTGAATTGGGTATTGCGTTAACGGATGCTTAAAACAGAGTGAGTAAGAATTTTCAAATCAACGCAATTTTTACATTTGATAGTTATGCTGTAAACCATAATTTGTATACTGATAAGGTAGTGTGAGGTGTAGTGTACATTAATGTTGTTAACAAATTTTATTATATTTATATAACATGTATATACATATCATTATTCAAACTAGTTTCTTGAACACTTTGTGTAATTGTTCATCTTTTGTATTGAACGATCTCGGATCGGATTGCAGATACACAATTCTTATACCGCTTTTCAGAAAAGACTGTTCATATTCTTAGCCGATAAACATTAATCACATCATATACTGACCTAAATCAATTTGAATTGTGTAATAAAAAGTATATAGATACATTTGGCTACAACTTTTCCTTTTTTTTTTGTGTAAATGAAAATAAACCATGTGTGTAGCGTCGTGTGTGCTATTCTGTGTGTTTTCACACACAAAAACAAACAAAAAGAAGAAACTTGATGTAAGTAATCAGCAGGTAAGAGTTAAATCTTAATAATATAAAATTTTAAACTTGAATTTAATTGTTAGGGCATATAAGAATCATTTAAGTAGTATGTGTGTGTGGAGATTCGCCTCGGTTTGATTATTATGTTTGTTGAGAGTTATGTTTTCGTGCATCGATCACATATGAGTGTATGGATGGAATCGAATGCTAATCGGACTTGTGGGGGTGCAATGATCTGGAAATGTCTAACCTTATGATTTCGTCCCGACAGTGTAGTTAACGAAAGTGAATGTACGAGTATTATGTGATAAAGAAGTATGAATGTCTTATGTTCCATAAAATTTTGTCCCATTAGTGTGCAATTAATTAGTTAATCGTTATATGATTATTATGTGGTAATTAATGTATTAATTTGTTTGAAGTATTATAATGTGATTTGTGTGTGATGTTTATATTATGTGATGTGTAGAGGAAATGTTATATTACATAGGAGGTTTGATCTTCAATTAAAGGGAGAAGATACATTTTTGTAATTGGTCGTTTAATTTCTCCTCTCGATGTTTCCAGGGGAACAACTCGAATTAAACTGTCTTCCCTGGGATGTATTTCGATAATGCGAGCTAGATTCCATTTTAGTGGGGGCGGATTGTCATCCTTGATACGCGCCATATCTCCGACTTTGGGTTGTTCTTCCAGCTTACGCCCCTTTGGTCGTTGTTGGAGCATGGTAAGGTATTCTTATCTCCACCTTTTCTAAAATAATTATTGCAATTTCTATATCCGCTCCCATCATTCTAGTCGTCCTATCTTCATGTCAAAGAAATCACTTTGGAATACAACGTTCAGAGAACTCCCTACCAGAAAGTGACCGGGAGTAAGTGCTGGAAAATCCTGTGGGTTTTCGGTGAGCGGGCATCAAGGCCCGGAGATTAGGTACGCCTCAATCTGGTGTGGTAATGTGAGTTCTTCAAATGTGTAGACCTAAGTGCTGATCATACGCTTAAGATGGTACTTTATGGATTTAACTCCCGCCCCCCAAAGCCCGCCGAAGTGTGGAGATGCGGGTGAAATGAAATGCCAATTACTGCCTTCTTTAGATTGCGTGACGGCAATTTCCGACCAATTATATTTGGCTGGGTCGAGTAAATTTTCAAACCCGGGATTGGCCCCCACGAAGTTGGTTCCATTGTCGCTAAGTTGATGACTGTACAATCTTCTCAGTGCCGTGAACCTTCTTACGGAGGAGGAAGGCTTGTGATTTGAGATCGCGATGCTCGGATGGTATTAATGGCCAGGCATATGAATATGCAGAATAAGTCTTTATATTTGTTCGCGTTTCGCCCACGCCATGTTTTGACTTCAATCAGTCCCGTATATTCTACCTAGGTATGGGTAAACGGTTGTAATATTAAAAACCCTCGGTGCGTGTAGGTTCCCCATAAGCTTGTGTGGAGCTTTTGTCTCTATTCTCGTCTGATGTGGGTACTGGAATTCGCACGATTCATGGTGTTTCCGAGCTATTCGACCTGAGGGTGCTTGAATGCAAGTTCGAATCACTTATTCCAATTGAGACAATGTCGGCGAGGTTCAGTTCACCTGGAATGTGTCCCGCTTCACCCGCCGCTGTATTGACAAACGTTGCACATTTGTTGCGAAGAGCTGCTATCCAAGCTTATCAATCCACGCATATTGTTTGACTTGTTGTAGGTTCAAAACTTTGGAAGTATAGTGCAAAAATGCAGTACTGCGTTTTGAGCGGAGCTACTCTCGTGACATCAGCATATGTGTATTAACTTTGTAGGATCCGTCGAGTACTCTAAGGTAAATAACTGCTCCATATGTGTATCCATCTAGGAACGGGGATACGTTCAAGCATCGGCAAACCACGGTAAAATGCAGTCCACATCAAAATTATATCTATAATGTCCTTTTGTTTCTTAGGATCTGTTATTAGTTGTTGGTTTATCGACGTTCTTTCAGCAGTATTGGCTGCCGCATCAAAAACCACCCGGAGTTTGGCGGTGGAGCTAATCTCCTTGCAGACTGCATGATGTGGCATGTAATATTAATATGGAGAATTCAGGATGTTATCATTAGTCATCCATACGCACCATACGCTTTCTGCGAAGCGTCATTAAACCCATGGAGTTGCAGCTCCTTATGTGTGTCGTGTATACGTATCCATCTTGGAACATGGATGCTCTCGAGGCTTGGCAGATCATCACAGAAGGCTGTCCATTCCTTCCTCAGCTCAAACGAAATGGGCTCATTCCATTCTAGCTGACTTCGCCATAGATTCTGCATCATGATCTTACCTTTGATAACGCAAGGCGCTATCCATCGCAGCTGGTCAAGCAATTTGGCAATGGCTGACATGATGCTTGGTTCTATTGGTTCAGATATATCCGACCGCGTATTCTGTAAAGTGAGTGTGTCTTTCAATGGATATCACTCGATCCCTAAGGCCCTAATGTGTGCAGAAGACGTCACTGGTATTGAGAAATCTACTTCCCGTTGATTCACAGGTATGCCCGTTTTTCCACTTACGTTCAAATCTAACAGTCAGTGTCGACAGTGTCGAAACGGTGATTCCAACGAGGGCTTGCTGCTGTTCCTAACTGAAGTACTTATGTTCTAACGGATGTAATTAGGTAAGTATATTATTAGTTTTTAAGAAAGTATATACGCATATATAGATGTAATTGGTCACACACTATTTTTGAATAATAAAAATTAATTAATCGAAAGACTCGAAGGACCAATGTTTTATTTGGGTTGTTATACACAGTGTTGAGTTACTGGTTGAAAATGAAACTGCACCAATAGTATTTTGAATGGGTTCTTATTTGAATTGGGTATTGCGTTAACGGATGCTTAAAACAGAGTGAGTAAGAATTTTCAAATCAACGCAATTTTTACATTTGATAGTTATGCTGTAAACCATAATTTGTATACTGATAAGGTAGTGTGAGGTGTAGTGTACATTAATGTTGTTAACAAATTTTATTATATTTATATAACATGTATATACATATCATTATTCAAACTAGTTTCTTGAACACTTTGTGTAATTGTTCATCTTTTGTATTGAACGATCTCGGATCGGATTGCAGATACACAATTCTTATACCGCTTTTCAGAAAAGACTGTTCATATTCTTAGCCGATAAACATTAATCACATCATATACTGACCTAAATCAATTTGAATTGTGTAATAAAAAGTATATAGATACATTTGGCTACAACTTTTCCTTTTTTTTTTTTGTGTAAATGAAAATAAACCATGTGTGTAGCGTCGTGTGTGCTATTCTGTGTGTTTTCACACACAAAAACAAACAAAAAGAAGAAACTTGATGTAAGTAATCAGCAGGTAAGAGTTAAATCTTAATAATATAAAATTTTAAACTTGAATTTAATTGTTAGGGCATATAAGAATCATTTAAGTAGTATGTGTGTGTGGAGATTCGCCTCGGTTTGATTATTATGTTTGTTGAGAGTTATGTTTTCGTGCATCGATCACATATGAGTGTATGGATGGAATCGAATGCTAATCGGACTTGTGGGGGTGCAATGATCTGGAAATGTCTAACCTTATGATTTCGTCCCGACAGTGTAGTTAACGAAAGTGAATGTACGAGTATTATGTGATAAAGAAGTATGAATGTCTTATGTTCCATAAAATTTTGTCCCATTAGTGTGCAATTAATTAGTTAATCGTTATATGATTATTATGTGGTAATTAATGTATTAATTTGTTTGAAGTATTATAATGTGATTTGTGTGTGATGTTTATATTATGTGATGTGTAGAGGAAATGTTATATTACATAGGAGGTTTGATCTTCAATTAAAGGGAGAAGATACATTTTTGTAATTGGTCGTTTAATTTCTCCTCTCGATGTTTCCAGGGGAACAACTCGAATTAAACTGTCTTCCCTGGGATGTATTTCGATAATGCGAGTTAGATTCCATTTTAGTGGGGGCGGATTGTCATCCTTGATACGCACTATATCTCCGACTTTGGGTTGTTCTTCCAGCTTACGCCCCTTTGGTCGTTGTTGGAGCATGGTAAGGTATTCTTATCTCCACCTTTTCTAAAATAATTATTGCAATTTCTATATCCGCTCCCATCATTCTAGTCGTCCTATCTTCATGTCAAAGAAATCACTTTGGAATACAACGTTCAGAGAACTCCCTACCAGAAAGTGACCGGGAGTAAGTGCTGGAAAATCCTGTGGGTTTTCGGTGAGCGGGCATCAAGGCCCGGAGATTAGGTACGCCTCAATCTGGTGTGGTAATGTGAGTTCTTCAAATGTGTAGACCTAAGTGCTGATCATACGCTTAAGATGGTACTTTATGGATTTAACTCCCGCCCCCCAAAGCCCGCCGAAGTGTGGAGATGCGGGTGAAATGAAATGCCAATTACTGCCTTCTTTAGATTGCGTGACGGCAATTTCCGACCAATTATATTTGGCTGGGTCGATTCAAACCCGGGATTGGCCCCCACGAAGTTGGTTCCAGTGCCGTGAACCTTCTTACGGAGGAGGAAGGCTTGTGATTTGAGATCGCGATGCTCGGATGGTATTAATGGCCAGGCATATGAATATGCAGAATAAGTCTTTATATTTGTTCGCGTTTCGCCCACGCCATGTTTTGACTTCAATCAGTCCCGTATATTCTACCTAGGTATGGGTAAACGGTTGTAATATTAAAAACCCTCGGTGCGTGTAGGTTCCCCATAAGCTTGTGTGGAGCTTTTGTCTCTATTCTCGTCTGATGTGGGTACTGGAATTCGCACGATTCATGGTGTTTCCGAGCTATTCGACCTGAGGGTGCTTGAATGCAAGTTCGAATCACTTATTCCAATTGAGACAATGTCGGCGAGGTTCAGTTCACCTGGAATGTGTCCCGCTTCACCCGCCGCTGTATTGACAAACGTTGCACATTTGTTGCGAAGAGCTGCTATCCAAGCTTATCAATCCACGCATATTGTTTGACTTGTTGTAGGTTCAAAACTTTGGAAGTATAGTGCAAAAATGCAGTACTGCGTTTTGAGCGGAGCTACTCTCGTGACATCAGCATATGTGTATTAACTTTGTAGGATCCGTCGAGTACTCTAAGGTAAATAACTGCTCCATATGTGTATCCATCTAGGAACGGGGATACGTTCAAGCATCGGCAAACCACGGTAAAATGCAGTCCACATCAACATTATATCTATAATGTCCTTTTGTTTCTTAGGATCTGTTATTAGTTGTTGGTTTATCGACGTTCTTTCAGCAGTATTGGCTGCCGCATCAAAAACCACCCGGAGTTTGGCGGTGGAGCTAATCTCCTTGCAGACTGCATGATGTGGCATGTAATATTAATATGGAGAATTCAGGATGTTATCATTAGTCATCCATACGCACCATACGCTTTCTGCGAAGCGTCATTAAACCCATGGAGTTGCAGCTCCTTATGTGTGTCGTGTATACGTATCCATCTTGGAACATGGATGCTCTCGAGGCTTGGCAGATCATCACAGAAGGCTGTCCATTCCTTCCTCAGCTCAAACGAAATGGGCTCATTCCATTCTAGCTGACTTCGCCATAGATTCTGCATCATGATCTTACCTTTGATAACGCAAGGCGCTATCCATCGCAGCTGGTCAAGCAATTTGGCAATGGCTGACATGATGCTTGGTTCTATTGGTTCAGATATATCCGACCGCGTATTCTGTAAAGTGAGTGTGTCTTTCAATGGATATCACTCGATCCCTAAGGCCCTAATGTGTGCAGAAGACGTCACTGGTATTGAGAAATCTACTTCCCGTTGATTCACAGGTATGCCCTCTAGAAGTTCCTTAGCATTGCTCGCCCATTTTCTTAGGGAGAAACCTTCAATATCTTCAACTTGTACAATTTTATCTAATCTTCCTCACGATCACGTCAGAATATCAGCTGTTAATAGGCACCCTCGAGGCTTACACGGATTTGCTTGTACATTTTCTCGACGTCAGCGGTGAAGGCATATATACTTAATCTACTAAATCTTTCTGAGTTTTAGGACCCTTCATAAGATGGTCTCTTAACGAAGTCCCGTCCGTGCTTTTCGCCGCTACATCGAAGGCGACACGGAATTGTGTCGTGGTACTAGTCTCCTTAAACACAGCATGATGTGTCAAAAAGTAATGCCGTGTGCTTAAGCTGTAAGTATTCGCTCACACATTTTTTGTATTCCGCAAGTAATTTCGGGTTCAAGCAGCTCGGCAACCTTGCTTCGATGGTCCAAGCGCAGGTCCGCCCCCTGCCTTAAAAGGTAAAGAAACCTCGTATCGTCCATTTGTACCTCGTCTTGTTGTAGCTTGGAAGAACTGCTTACACTCTTTATCTTCTTGTGTTTGAATAGTCTTGTAAGGAAAATTTCTGGTAGTACGACCTCGATGTATACGTCATATCCCAACAACAAATACACTTCGACTGGTGTGTAGTAACGTAGTAACTTGGGTCAGCCAGCGGCAAACCTTTAATGCAGCTGGAAACAGAACTTGGGGAGACTTGAACGCCAGAGTTCGGGTAAAGGTCTCAAAATCTGTGTGCAGAGAACCTATTGTGATGTCAATGTATCCATGATATGTTCCGCTGTTCGTTTTCCCCAACCCTGATATCGCAAACGATGTTCGTTTGCCTTTGAAGCCTAATTGGTGTGCTGCTCGATTTGTAATAAAAGTTGCACCTGAAAGTTGCACCGGAAAATTCTTGAACGGTGACGATTGCTGTTGCTAACAATACCTCGGTGTTGCTCTGTGTTGTATGTAAGCTGTTTACATGTGTAGGCAACAGCATTCGCGTTCATCGCAGACACATGCATATCTGGGTTGTGTGTGTGTATGTGGAGTGTTTATTATATGGGGCGTACTAGGGGCTGTAGTTGTAGTGTAGTGTTGAGTATTGAGTAGTATATAGGAATATAAATTTGCGTGCAGAAGGGAATGATCCGGTTCTTGGCCGAAGCGACATCTGACTCTGCTTAGAGTTTGCGTGGTGGAATGGCTATACGCTACGCAATTCTGGCTGAATCCGATGTTTATTACATACTTTTTGCGTAAGGCAATGTTCATATTTATAAATTTGTTGCATGTACTTAAGGAATGTGCAGCTTTGCCATACACCTTGCAACTAAATTGTGGTTTCCTTCGTTTCTTTACAAGAAAAAAAACCTTTTTTTTAAAGGACCTTCCCGGATCCCCTTACTGTGTTTGGTTTCTTTTTGTTGACTGATCGCTTTTAGCGTTCGAAACCAAGCCTCTTAAAGGTCGCAAAAGGCTTTAAATGTTGGGAGTTCTTTATTCGCCACTAGGTTACTTTCGTATCGTACAAAAATTTTTTAATAATTACTAATTTAATAAAATTAATAATTACATCCCAATGTTCCACAGGTATTTTCAGATTCTTCGGCGCATGATAACATTCCACAGAAATGTCTACGAGCTTCTTCAGTGAAACTGGATAGCTTCTTGCTCAAAAAACAACTTCATCTGTTCATTTACAAGAACCCGTTTGTCATACCTTGACGTGTAGATATCCCAGGTTTATAGTTACCAATGCTTATTGGCAAATGTTGTAGGAGACGCTCAGCCTCCTCCCACGCGCTAGACTTGAGGTAGTGTCAAAAAATCATAAAAAGTTTTCCAATATTTGTAGGTAGTCGTTTTGGTAGTCGTATTAAAGTTTTATCAGTACTTATACTAGCACTCACCGTAGTGTTGTCCATGCTGTCCATCAAAGCAGGTTTGTAATCGATGTATATATCTTTAATTTTCTCTAAAATTTCTTCTATTTCTTTCTCCTTCTCCGGTTCAGTGCTTGATTTGAAATTCGCCTCCAACAAAACCACCATCCATGTTCGATCTTTCCGTTAACGTTTTCCGAAGTTTCAGTGCATGACTCATGTTCAGGAAAAAAGAACAAACAGGCGTAAGAGAAAAAAAGGGTAATTTTATTTCACGTTTTTCCACTTACGTTATGATCGAAGATCAAATCTAACAGTCAGTGTCGACAGTGTCGAAACGGTGATTCCAACGAGGGCTTGCTGCTGTTCCTAACTGAAGTACTTATGTTCTAACGGATGTAATTAGGTAAGTATATTATTAGTTTTTAAGAAAATATATACGCATATATAGATGTAATTGGTCACACACTATTTTTGAATAATAAAAATTAATTAATCGAAAGACTTGAAGGACCAATGTTTTATTTGGGTTGTTATACACAGTGTTGAGTTACTGGTTGAAAATGAAACTGCACCAATAGTATTTTGAATGGGTTTTTATTTGAATTGGGTATTGCGTTAACGGATGCTTAAAACAGAGTGAGTAAGAATTTTCAAATCAACGCAATTTTTACATTTGATAGTTATGCTGTAAACCATAATTTGTATACTGATAAGGTAGTGTGAGGTGGAGTGTACATTAATGTTGTTAACAAATTTTATTATATTTATATAACATATATATACATATCATTATTCAAACTAGTTTCTTGAACACTTTGTGTAATTGTTCATCTTTTGTATTGAACGATCTCGGATCGGATTGCAGATACACAATTCTTATACCGCTTTTCAGAAAAGACTGTTCATATTCTTAGCCGATAACCATTAACCACATCATATACTGACCTAAATCAATTTGAATTGTGTAATAAAAAGTATATAGATACATTTGGCTACAACTTTTCCTTTTTTTTTGTGTAAATGAAAATAAACCATGTGTGTAGCGTCGTGTGTGCTATTCTGTGTGTTTTCACACACAAAAACAAACAAAAAGAAGAAACTTGATGTAAGTAATCAGCAGGTAAGAGTTAAATCTTAATAATATAAAATTTTAAACTTGAATTTAATTTTTAGGGCATATAAGAATCATTTAAGTAGTATGTGTGTGTGGAGATTCGCCTCGGTTTGATTATTATGTTTGTTGAGAGTTATGTTTTCGTGCATCGATCACATATGAGTGTATGGATGGAATCGAATGCTAATCGGACTTGTGGGGGTGCAATGATCTGGAAATGGTCCAACCATATGATTTCGTCAAGACAGTGTAGTTAACGAAAGTGAATGTACGAGTATTATGTGATAAAGAAGTATGAATGTCTTATGTTCCATAAAATTTTGTCCCATTAGTGTGCAATTAATTAGTTAATCGTTATATGATTATTATGTGGTAATTAATGTATTAATTTGTTTGAAGTATTATAATGTGATTTGTGTGTGATGTTTATATTATGTGATGTGTAGAGGAAATGTTATATTACATAGGAGGTTTGATCTTCAATTAAAGGGAGAAGATACATTTTTGTAATTGGTGGTTTAATTTCTCCTCTCGAGGTTTCCAGGGGAACAACTCGAATTAAACTGTCTTCCCTGGGATGTATTTCGATAATGCGAGCTAGATTCGATTTTAGTGGGGGCGGATTGTCATCCTTGATACGCACCATATCTCCGACTTTAGGTTGTTCTTCCAGCTTACGCCCCTTTGGTCGTTGTTGGAGCATGGTAAGGTATTCTTATCTCCACCTTTTCTAAAATAATTGGTGCAATTTCTGTATCCGCTCCCATCATTCTAGTCGTCCTATCTTCATGTCAAAGAAATCACTTTGGAATACAACGTTCAGAGAACTCCCTACCAGAAAGTGACCGGGAGTAAGTGCTGGAAAATCCTGTGGGTTTTCGGTGAGCGGGCATCAAGGCCCGGAGATTAGGTACGCCTCAATCTGGTGTGGTAATGTGAGTTCTTCAAATGTGTAGACCTAAGTGCTGATCATACGCTTAAGATGGTACTTTATGGATTTAACTCCCGCCCCCCAAAGCCCGCCGAAGTGTGGAGATGCGGGTGAAATGAAATGCCAATTACTGCCTTCTTTAGATTGCGTGACGGCAATTTCCGACCAATTATATTTGGCTGGGTCGAGTAAATTTTCAAACCCGGGATTGGCCCCCACGAAGTTGGTTCCATTGTCGCTAAGTTGATGACTGTACAATCTTCTCAGTGCCGTGAACCTTCTTACGGAGGAGGAAGGCTTGTGATTTGAGATCGCGATGCTCGGATGGTATTAATGGCCAGGCATATGAATATGCAGAATAAGTCTTTATATTTGTTCGCGTTTCGCCCACGCCATGTTTTGACTTCAATCAGTCCCGTATATTCTACCTAGGTATGGGTAAACGGTTGTAATATTAAAAACCCTCGGTGCGTGTAGGTTCCCCATAAGCTTGTGTGGAGCTTTTGTCTCTATTCTCGTCTGATGTGGGTACTGGAATTCGCACGATTCATGGTGTTTCCGAGCTATTCGACCTGAGGGTGCTTGAATGCAAGTTCGAATCACTTATTCCAATTGAGACAATGTCGGCGAGGTTCAGTTCACCTGGAATGTGTCCCGCTTCACCCGCCGCTGTATTGACAAACGTTGCCCATTTGTTGCGAAGAGCTGCTATCCAAGCTTATCAATCCACGCATATTGTTTGACTTGTTGTAGGTTCAAAACTTTGGAAGTATAGTGCAAAAATGCAGTACTGCGTTTTGAGCGGAGCTACTCTCGTGACATCAGCATATGTGTATTAACTTTGTAGGATCCGTCGAGTACTCTAAGGTAAATAACTGCTCCATATGTGTATCCATCTAGGAACGGGGATACGTTCAAGCATCGGCAAACCACGGTAAAATGCAGTCCACATCAACATTATATCTATAATGTCCTTTTGTTTCTTAGGATCTGTTATTAGTTGTTGGTTTATCGACGTTCTTTCAGCAGTATTGGCTGCCGCATCAAAAACCACCCGGAGTTTGGCGGTGGAGCTAATCTCCTTGCAGACTGCATGATGTGGCATGTAATATTAATATGGAGAATTCAGGATGTTATCATTAGTCATCCATACGCACCATACGCTTTCTGCGAAGCGTCATTAAACCCATGGAGTTGCAGCTCCTTATGTGTGTCGTGTATACGTATCCATCTTGGAACATGGATGCTCTCGAGGCTTGGCAGATCATCACAGAAGGCTGTCCATTCCTTCCTCAGCTCAAACGAAATGGGCTCATTCCATTCTAGCTGACTTCGCCATAGATGCTGCATCATGATCTTACCTTTGATAACGCAAGGCGCTATCCATCGCAGCTGGTCAAGCAATTTGGCAATGGCTGACATGATGCTTGGTTCTATTGGTTCAGATATATCCGACCGCGTATTCTGTAAAGTGAGTGTGTCTTTCAATGGATATCACTCGATCCCTAAGGCCCTAATGTGTGCAGAAGACGTCACTGGTATTGAGAAATCTACTTCCCGTTGATTCACAGGTATGCCCTCTAGAAGTTCCTTAGCATTGCTCGCCCATTTTCTTAGGGAGAAACCTTCAATATCTTCAACTTGTACAATTTTATCTAATCTTCCTCACGATCACGTCAGAATATCTGCTGTTAATAGGCACCCTCGAGGCTTACACGGATTTGCCTGTACATTTTCTCGACGTCAGCGGTGAAGGCATACATACTTAATCTACTAAATCTTTCTGAGTTTTAGGACCCCTCATAAGATGGTCTCTAAACGAAGTCCCGTCCGTGCTTTTCGCCGCTACATCGAAGGCGACACGGAATTGTGTCGTGGTACTAGTCTCCTTAAACACAGCATGATGTGTCAAAAAGTAATGCCGTGTGCTTAAGCTGTAAGTATTCGCTCACACATTTTTTGTATTCCGCAAGTAATTTCGGGTTCAAGCACTTCCGGCAGCTTGCTTCGATGGTCGAAGCACAGGTCTGCCCCCTGAGTAAAAAGGTAAAGAAACCCCGTATCGTCTTGTTGTTGCTTGGAAGAACTGCTCACAATCTTTATCTTCCTGTGTTTGAATAGTCTTGTAAGGAAAATTTCTGGTAGTACGACCTCGATGTATACGTCATATCCCAACAACAAATCCACTTCGACTAGTGTGTAGTAACGTAGTAACTTGGGTCAGCCAGCGGCAAACCTTTAATGTAGCTGGAGACCTTGGAGAGACTTGAACGCCAGAGTCCGGGTACAGGTCTCAAAATCTGTGTGCAGAGAACCTATTGTGATGTCAATGTATCCATGACATGTTCGGCTGTTCGTTTTCCCCAACCCCGATATCGCAAACGATGTTCGTTTGCCTTTGAAGCCTAATTGGTGTGCTGCTCGTTTTTTAATAAAAGTTGCACCTGAAAGTTGCACCAGAAAATTCTTGAACGGTGACGATTGCTGTTGCTAACAATACCTCGGTGTTGCTCTGTGTTGTATGTAAGCTGTTTACATGTGTAGGCAACAGCATTCGCGTTCATCGCAGACACATGCATATCTGGGCTGTGTGTGTGTATGTGGAGTGTTTATTAGATGGGGCGTACTAGGGGCTGTAGTTGTAGTGTGTGTGGTGAGTATTGAGTATTATATAGGAATATAAATTTGCATGCAGAAGGGAATGATCCCGTTCTTGGCCGAAGCGACATCTGACTCTGCTTAGAGTTTGCGTGGTGGAATGGCTATACGCTACGCAATACTTTTTGCGTAAGGCAATGTTCATATTTATAAATTTGTTGCATGTACTTAAAGAATGTGCAGCTTTGCCATACACCTTGCAACTAAATTGTGGTTTCCTTCGTTTCTTTACAAGAAAAAAAACCTTTTTTTTAAAGGACCTTCCCGGATCCCCTTACTATGTTTGGTTTCTTTTTGTTGACTGATCGCTTTTAGCGTTCGAAACCAAGCCTCTTAAAGGTCGCAAAAGGCTTTAAATGTTGGGAGTTCTTTATTCGCCACTAGGTTACTTTCGTATCGTACAAAAAGTTTTTAATAATTACTAATTTAATAAAATTAATAATTACATCCCAATGTTCCACAGGTATTTTCAGATTCTTCGGCGCATGATAACATTCCACAGAAATGTCTACGAGCTTCTTCAGTGAAACTGGATAGCTTCTTGCTCAAAAAACAACTTCATCTGTTCATTTACAAGAACCCGTTTGTCATACCTTCACGTGTAGATATCCCAGGTTTATAGTTACCAATGCTTATTGGCAAATGTTGTAGGAGACGCTCAGCCTCCTCCCACGCGCTAGACTTGAGGTAGTGTCAAAAAATCATAAAAAGTTTTCCAATATTTGTAGGTAGTCGTTTTGGTAGTCGTATTAAAGTTTTATCAGTACTTATACTAGCACTCACCGTAGTGTTGTCCATGCTGTCCATCAAAGCAGGTTTGTAATCGATGTATATATCTTTAATTTTCTCTAAAATTTCTTCTATTTCTTTCTCCTTCTCCGGTTCAGTGCTTGATTTGAAATTCGCCTCCAACAAAACCACCATCCATGTTCGATCTTTCCGTTAACGTTTTCCGAAGTTTCAGTGCATGACTCATGTTCAGGAAAAAAGAACAAACAGGCGTAAGAGAAAAAAAGGGTAATTTTATTTCACGTTTTTCCACGTTCAAATCTAACAGTCAGTGTCGACAGTGTCGAAACGGTGATTCCAACGAGGGCTTGCTGCTGTTCCTAACTGAAGTACTTATGTTCTAACGGATGTAATTAGGTAAGTATATTATTAGTTTTTAAGAAAGTATATACGCATATATAGATGTAATTGGTCACACACTATTTTTGAATAATAAAAATTAATTAATCGAAAGACTGGAAGGCCCAGTGCTTTATTTGGGTTGTTATACACAGTGTTGAGTTATTGGTTGAAAATGAAACTGCACCAGCAGTATTTTGCAATGGGTTTTTATTTGAATTGGGTATTGCGTTAACGGATGCTTAAAACAGAGTTAGTAAGGATTTTCAAATTCATGCAATTTTTACATTTGATAGCTATGCTATAAACCATTAGTGTAGTGTACATTAATGTTGTTAACAAATTTTAATATATATATATATAATGTGTATATACATGTCATTATTCAAACCAGTTTCTTGAACACTTTGTGTAATTGTTCATCTTTTGTATTGAACGATCTCGGATCGGATTGCAGATACTCAATTCTTATACCGCTTTTCAGAAAAGACTGTTCATATTCATAGCCCATAACCATTAACCACATCATATACTGACCTAAATCAATTTGAATTGTGTAATAAAAAGTGTATAGATACATTTGTCTACAACTTTTCCTTTTTTTGTGTAAATGAAAATGAACCATGTGTGTAGCGTCGTGTGTGCTATTCTGTGTGTTTTCACACACAAAAACAAACAAAAAGAAGAAACTTGATGTAAGTAATCAGCAGGTTAGGGTTAAATCAATTAAAGGGAGAAGATACATTTCTGTAATCGGTTGTTTAATTTCTCCTCCCGATGTTTCCAGGGTAACAACTCGAATTAAACTGACTTCCCTGGGGTGTATTTCGATAATGCGAGCTAGATTCCATTTTAGAGGGGGCAGATTGTCATCCTTGATACGCACCATATCTCCGACTTTGCGTTGTTCTTCCAGCTTACGCCCCTTTGGTCGTTGTTGGAGCATGGTAAGGTATTCTTATCTCCACCCTTTCTTAAATAATTGGTGCAATTTCTGTATCCGCTCCCATCATTCTAGTCGTCCTATCTTCATGTCAAAGAAATCACTTTGGAATACAACGTTCAGAGAACTCCCTACCAGAAAGTGACCGGGAGTAAGTGCTGGAAAATCCTGTGGGTTTTCGGTGAGCGGGCATCAAGGCCCGGAGATTAGGTACGCCTCAATCTGGTGTGGTAATGTGAGTTCTTCAAATGTGTAGACCTAAGTGCTGATCATACGCTTAAGATGGTACTTTATGGATTTAACTCCCGCCCCCCAAAGCCCGCCGAAGTGTGGAGATGCGGGTGAAATGAAATGCCAATTACTGCCTTCTTTAGATTGCGTGACGGCAATTTCCGACCAATTATATTTGGCTGGGTCGAGTAAATTTTCAAACCCGGGATTGGCCCCCACGAAGTTGGTTCCATTGTCGCTAAGTTGATGACTGTACAATCTTCTCAGTGCCGTGAACCTTCTTACGGAGGAGGAAGGCTTGTGATTTGAGATCGCGATGCTCGGATGGTATTAATGGCCAGGCATATGAATATGCAGAATAAGTCTTTATATTTGTTCGCGTTTCGCCCACGCCATGTTTTGACTTCAATCAGTCCCGTATATTCTACCTAGGTATGGGTAAACGGTTGTAATATTAAAAACCCTCGGTGCGTGTAGGTTCCCCATAAGCTTGTGTGGAGCTTTTGTCTCTATTCTCGTCTGATGTGGGTACTGGAATTCGCACGATTCATGGTGTTTCCGAGCTATTCGACCTGAGGGTGCTTGAATGCAAGTTCGAATCACTTATTCCAATTGAGACAATGTCGGCGAGGTTCAGTTCACCTGGAATGTGTCCCGCTTCACCCGCCGCTGTATTGACAAACGTTGCCCATTTGTTGCGAAGAGCTGCTATCCAAGCTTATCAATCCACGCATATTGTTTGACTTGTTGTAGGTTCAAAACTTTGGAAGTATAGTGCAAAAATGCAGTACTGCGTTTTGAGCGGAGCTACTCTCGTGACATCAGCATATGTGTATTAACTTTGTAGGATCCGTCGAGTACTCTAAGGTAAATAACTGCTCCATATGTGTATCCATCTAGGAACGGGGATACGTTCAAGCATCGGCAAACCACGGTAAAATGCAGTCCACATCAACATTATATCTATAATGTCCTTTTGTTTCTTAGGATCTGTTATTAGTTGTTGGTTTATCGACGTTCTTTCAGCAGTATTGGCTGCCGCATCAAAAACCACCCGGAGTTTGGCGGTGGAGCTAATCTCCTTGCAGACTGCATGATGTGGCATGTAATATTAATATGGAGAATTCAGGATGTTATCATTAGTCATCCATACGCACCATACGCTTTCTGCGAAGCGTCATTAAACCCATGGAGTTGCAGCTCCTTATGTGTGTCGTGTATACGTATCCATCTTGGAACATGGATGCTCTCGAGGCTTGGCAGATCATCACAGAAGGCTGTCCATTCCTTCCTCAGCTCAAACGAAATGGGCTCATTCCATTCTAGCTGACTTCGCCATAGATGCTGCATCATGATCTTACCTTTGATAACGCAAGGCGCTATCCATCGCAGCTGGTCAAGCAATTTGGCAATGGCTGACATGATGCTTGGTTCTATTGGTTCAGATATATCCGACCGCGTATTCTGTAAAGTGAGTGTGTCTTTCAATGGATATCACTCGATCCCTAAGGCCCTAATGTGTGCAGAAGACGTCACTGGTATTGAGAAATCTACTTCCCGTTGATTCACAGGTATGCCCTCTAGAAGTTCCTTAGCATTGCTCGCCCATTTTCTTAGGGAGAAACCTTCAATATCTTCAACTTGTACAATTTTATCTAATCTTCCTCACGATCACGTCAGAATATCTGCTGTTAATAGGCACCCTCGAGGCTTACACGGATTTGCCTGTACATTTTCTCGACGTCAGCGGTGAAGGCATACATACTTAATCTACTAAATCTTTCTGAGTTTTAGGACCCCTCATAAGATGGTCTCTAAACGAAGTCCCGTCCGTGCTTTTCGCCGCTACATCGAAGGCGACACGGAATTGTGTCGTGGTACTAGTCTCCTTAAACACAGCATGATGTGTCAAAAAGTAATGCCGTGTGCTTAAGCTGTAAGTATTCGCTCACACATTTTTTGTATTCCGCAAGTAATTTCGGGTTCAAGCACTTCCGGCAGCTTGCTTCGATGGTCGAAGCACAGGTCTGCCCCCTGAGTAAAAAGGTAAAGAAACCCCGTATCGTCTTGTTGTTGCTTGGAAGAACTGCTCACAATCTTTATCTTCCTGTGTTTGAATAGTCTTGTAAGGAAAATTTCTGGTAGTACGACCTCGATGTATACGTCATATCCCAACAACAAATCCACTTCGACTAGTGTGTAGTAACGTAGTAACTTGGGTCAGCCAGCGGCAAACCTTTAATGTAGCTGGAGACCTTGGAGAGACTTGAACGCCAGAGTCCGGGTACAGGTCTCAAAATCTGTGTGCAGAGAACCTATTGTGATGTCAATGTATCCATGACATGTTCGGCTGTTCGTTTTCCCCAACCCCGATATCGCAAACGATGTTCGTTTGCCTTTGAAGCCTAATTGGTGTGCTGCTCGTTTTTTAATAAAAGTTGCACCTGAAAGTTGCACCAGAAAATTCTTGAACGGTGACGATTGCTGTTGCTAACAATACCTCGGTGTTGCTCTGTGTTGTATGTAAGCTGTTTACATGTGTAGGCAACAGCATTCGCGTTCATCGCAGACACATGCATATCTGGGCTGTGTGTGTGTATGTGGAGTGTTTATTAGATGGGGCGTACTAGGGGCTGTAGTTGTAGTGTGTGTGGTGAGTATTGAGTATTATATAGGAATATAAATTTGCGTGCAGAAGGGAATGATCCCGTTCTTGGCCGAAGCGACATCTGACTCTGCTTAGAGTTTGCGTGGTGGAATGGCTATACGCTACGCAATACTTTTTGCGTAAGGCAATGTTCATATTTATAAATTTGTTGCATGTACTTAAGGAATGTGCAGCTTTGCCATACACCTTGCAACTAAATTGTGGTTTCCTTCGTTTCTTTACAAGAAAAAAAACCTTTTTTTTAAAGGACCTTCCCGGATCCCCTTACTATGTTTGGTTTCTTTTTGTTGACTGATCGCTTTTAGCGTTCGAAACCAAGCCTCTTAAAGGTCGCAAAAGGCTTTAAATGTTGGGAGTTCTTTATTCGCCACTAGGTTACTTTCGTATCGTACAAAAAGTTTTTAATAATTACTAATTTAATAAAATTAATAATTACATCCCAATGTTCCACAGGTATTTTCAGATTCTTCGGCGCATGATAACATTCCACAGAAATGTCTACGAGCTTCTTCAGTGAAACTGGATAGCTTCTTGCTCAAAAAACAACTTCATCTGTTCATTTACAAGAACCCGTTTGTCATACCTTGACGTGTAGATATCCCAGGTTTATAGTTACCAATGCTTATTGGCAAATGTTGTAGGAGACGCTCAGCCTCCTCCCACGCGCTAGACTTGAGGTAGTGTCAAAAAATCATAAAAAGTTTTCCAATATTTGTAGGTAGTCGTTTTGGTAGTCGTATTAAAGTTTTATCAGTACTTATACTAGCACTCACCGTAGTGTTGTCCATGCTGTCCATCAAAGCAGGTTTGTAATCGATGTATATATCTTTAATTTTCTCTAAAATTTCTTCTATTTCTTTCTCCTTCTCCGGTTCAGTGCTTGATTTGAAATTCGCCTCCAACAAAACCACCATCCATGTTCGATCTTTCCGTTAACGTTTTCCGAAGTTTCAGTGCATGACTCATGTTCAGGAAAAAAGAACAAACAGTCGTAAGAGAAAAAAAGGGTAATTTTATTTCACGTTTTTCCACGTTCAAATCTAACAGTCAGTGTCGACAGTGTCGAAACGGTGATTCCAACGAGGGCTTGCTGCTGTTCCTAACTGAAGTACTTATGTTCTAACGGATGTAATTAGGTAAGTATATTATTAGTTTTTAAGAAAGTATATACGCATATATAGATGTAATTGGTCACACACTATTTTTGAATAATAAAAATTAATTAATCGAAAGACTGGAAGGCCCAGTGCTTTATTTGGGTTGTTATACACAGTGTTGAGTTATTGGTTGAAAATGAAACTGCACCAGCAGTATTTTGCAATGGGTTTTTATTTGAATTGGGTATTGCGTTAACGGATGCTTAAAACAGAGTTAGTAAGGATTTTCAAATTCATGCAATTTTTACATTTGATAGCTATGCTATAAACCATTAGTGTAGTGTACATTAATGTTGTTAACAAATTTTAATATATATATATATAATGTGTATATACATGTCATTATTCAAACCAGTTTCTTGAACACTTTGTGTAATTGTTCATCTTTTGTATTGAACGATCTCGGATCGGATTGCAGATACTCAATTCTTATACCGCTTTTCAGAAAAGACTGTTCATATTCATAGCCCATAACCATTAACCACATCATATACTGACCTAAATCAATTTGAATTGTGTAATAAAAAGTGTATAGATACATTTGTCTACAACTTTTCCTTTTTTTGTGTAAATGAAAATGAACCATGTGTGTAGCGTCGTGTGTGCTATTCTGTGTGTTTTCACACACAAAAACAAACAAAAAGAAGAAACTTGATGTAAGTAATCAGCAGGTTAGGGTTAAATCAATTAAAGGGAGAAGATACATTTCTGTAATCGGTTGTTTAATTTCTCCTCCCGATGTTTCCAGGGTAACAACTCGAATTAAACTGACTTCCCTGGGGTGTATTTCGATAATGCGAGCTAGATTCCATTTTAGAGGGGGCAGATTGTCATCCTTGATACGCACCATATCTCCGACTTTGCGTTGTTCTTCCAGCTTACGCCCCTTTGGTCGTTGTTGGAGCATGGTAAGGTATTCTTATCTCCACCCTTTCTTAAATAATTGGTGCAATTTTTGTATCCGCTCCCATCATTCTAGTCGTCCTATCTTCATGTCAAAGAAATCACTTTGGAATACAACGTTCAGAGAACTCCCCACCAGAAAGTGACCGGGAGTAAGTGCTGTGAAATCCTGTGGGCTTTCGGACAGCGGGCATTAAGGCCCGGAAATTAGGTACGCCTCAATCTGGTGTAGTAATGTGAGTTCTTCAAATGTGTAGACCCGAGTGCTGATCATACGCTTAAGATGGTACTTTATGGATTTAACTCCCGCCTCCCAAAGCCCGTCGAAGTGTGGAGATGCGGGTGAAATGAAATGCCAATTATTGCCTTCTGTAGATTGCGTCTCGGCAATTTCCGACCAATTATATTTGGCTGGGTCGAGTAAATTTTCAAACCCGGGATTGGCCCCCACGAAGTTGGTTCCATTGTCGCTAAGTTGATGACTGTACAATCTTCTCAGTGCCGTGAACCTTCTTACGGAGGTGGAAGGCTTGTGATTTGAGATCGCGATGCTCGGATGGTATTAATGGCCAGGCATATGAATATGCAGAATAAATTTTTATATTTTTTCGCGTTTCGCCCACGCCATGTTGTGACTTCAATCAGTCCAGCATATTCTACCCAGGTATGGGTAAGCGGTTGTAATATTAAAAACCCTCGGTGCGTGTAGGTTCCCCATAAGCTTGTGTGGAGCTTTTGTCTCTATTCTCGTCTGATGTGGTTACTGGAATTCGCACGGTTCATGGTGGAATTCCGAGCTATTCGACCAGAGGGTGCTTGAATGCAAGTTCGAATCACTTATGCCCCTTGAGACAATGTCGGCGAGGTTCAGTTCACTTGGAATGTGTTTGCAAATGTCCTGCTTCACTCGCCGCTGTATTTCAGTTACCCTGGTATTGACAAACGTTGCCCATTTGTTCCGAAGAGCTGCTATCCAAGCTTGTCAATCCACGCATATTGCTTGACTTGTTGTAGGTTCAAAACTTGTGAAGTATAGTGCAATAAGGTGGCAAGCAGTACTGCGTTTTGAGCGGAGCTACTCTAGTCTTTGACATCAGCATATATGTATTAACTTTGTTGGATCCGTCGAGTACTCTAAGGTAAATAACTGCTCCATATGTGTATCCATCTAGGAACGGGGATACGTTCAAGCATCGGCAAAACACGGTAAAATGCAGTCCACATCAACATTATATATATAATGTCCTTTTGTGTTTTAGGATCTGTTATCAGTTGTTGGTTTATCGCCATTCTTTCAGCAGTATTGGCTGCCGCATCAAAAACCACCCGGAGTTTGGCGGTGGAGCTAATCTCCGTGCAGACTGCATGGTGTGGCATGTAATATTAATATGGACAATTCAGGATGTTATCATTAGTCATCCATATGCATTAGTCATCCATACGCACCATACGCTTTCTGCGAAGCGTCATTAAACCCATGGAGTTGCAGCTCCTTATGTGTGTCGTGTGTACGTATCCATCTTGGAACATGGATGCTCTCGAGGCTTGGCAGATCATCACAGAAGGCTGTCCATTCCTTCCTCAGCTCAAACGAAATGGGCTCATTCCATTCTAGCTGACTTCGCCATAGATGCTGCATCATGATCTTACCTTTGATAACGCAAGGCGCTATCCATCGCAGCTGGTCAAGCAATTTGGCAATGGCTGACATGATGCTTGGTTCTATTGGTTCAGATATATCCGACCGCGTATTCTGTAAAGTGAGTGTGTCTTTCAATGGATATCACTCGATCCCTAAGGCCCTAATGTGTGCAGAAGACGTCACTGGTATTGAGAAATCTTCCTCCCGTTGATTCACAGGTATGCCCTCTAGAAGTTCCTTAGCATTGCTCGCCCATTTTCTTAGGGAGAAACCTTCAATATCTTCAACTTGTACAATTTTATCTAATCTTCCTCACGATCACGCCAGAATATCAGCTGTTAATAGGCACCCTCGAGGCTTACACGGATTTGCCTGTACATTTTCTCGACGTCAGCGGTGAAGGCATATATACTTAATCTACTAAATCTACTAATTTTAGGACCCTTCATAAGATGGTCTCTAAACGAAGTCCCGTCCGTGCTTTTCGCCGCTACATCGAAGGCGACACGGAATTGTGTCGTGGTACTAGTCTCCTTAAACACAGCATGATGTGTCAAAAAGTAATGCCGTGTGCTTAAGCTGTAAGTATTCGCTCACACATTTTTTGTATTCCGCAAGTAATTTCGGGTTCAAGCAGCTCGGGCACCTTGCTTCGATGGTCCAAGCGCAGGTCCGCCCCCTGCCTTAAAAGGTAAAGAAACCTCGTATCGTCCATTTGTACCTCGTCTTGTTGTAGCTTGGAAGAACTGCTCACACTCTTTATCTTCTTGTGTTTGAATAGTCTTGTAAGGAAAATTTCTGGTAGTACGACCTCGATGTATACGTCATATCCCAACAACAAATACACTTCGACTGGTGTGTAGTAACGTAGTAACTTGGGTCAGCCAGCGGCAAACCTTTAATGCAGCTGGAAACAGAACTTGGAGAGACTGGAACGCCAGAGTTCGGGTAAAGGTCTCAAAATCTGTGTGCAGAGAACCTATTGTGATGTCAATGTATCCATGATATGTTCCGCTGTTCGTTTTCCCCAACCCTGATATCGCAAACGATGTTCGTTTGCCTTTGAAGCCTAATTGGTGTGCTGCTCGATTTGTAATAAAAGTTGCACCTGAAAGTTGCACCGGAAAATTCTTGAACGGTGACGATTGCTGTTGCTAACAATACCTCGGTGTTGCTCTGTGTTGTATGTAAGCTGTTTACATGTGTAGGCAACAGCATTCGCGTTCATCGCAGACACATGCATATCTGGGTTGTGTGTATG
Source organism: Eristalis tenax (assembly GCA_905231855.2). NCBI lineage: Eukaryota > Metazoa > Arthropoda > Insecta > Diptera > Syrphidae > Eristalis > Eristalis tenax. The sequence continues at coordinate 92,235,503 of HG993124.1, read as the reverse complement.
TATGTGGAGTGTTTATTATATGGGGCGTACTAGGGGCTGTAGTTGTAGTTGTAGTGTAGTGTTGAGTATTGAGTAGTATATAGGAATATAAATTTGCGTGCAGAAGGGAATGATCCGGTTCTTGGCCGAAGCGACATCTGACTCTGCTTAGAGTTTGCGTGGTGGAATGGCTATACGCTACGCAATTCTGGCTGAATCCGATGTTTATTACATACTTTTTGCGTAAGGCAATGTTCATATTTATAAATTTGTTGCATGTACTTAAGGAATGTGCAGCTTTGCCATACACCTTGCAACTAAAATGTGGTTTCCTTCGTTTCTTTACAAGAAAAAAAACCTTTTTTTTAAAGGACCTTCCCGGATCCCCTTACTATGTTTGGTTTCTTTTTGTTGACTGATCGCTTTTAGCGTTCGAAACCAAGCCTCTTAAAGGTCGCAAAAGGCTTTAAATGTTGGGAGTTCTTTATTCGCCCCTAGGTTACTTTCGTATCGTACAAAAAATTTTTAATAATTACTAATTTAATAAAATTAATAATTACATCCCAATGTTCCACAGGTATTTTCAGATTCTTCGGCGCATGATAACATTCCACAGAAATGTCTACGAGCTTCTTCAGTGAAACTGGATAGCTTCTTGCTCAAAATACAACTTCAGCTGTTCGTTTACAAGAACCCGTTTGTGGTCATACCTTGACGTGTGGATATCCCAGGTTTATAGTTACCAATGTTTATTGGCAAATGTTGTAGGAGATGCTCAGCCTCCTCCCACACGCTAGACTTGAGGTAGTGTCAAAAAAATCATAAAAAGTTTTCCAATATTTGTAGGTAGTCGTATTAATGTCTTATCAGTACTTATACTAGCACTAGACATTTCTGTGGAATGTTCGGCGCATGATAACATTCCACAGAAATGTCTAGGAGCTTCTTCAGTGAAACTGGATAGCTTCTTGCTCAAAATACAACTTCAGCTGTTCATTTGTTTGTGGTCATACCTTGACGTGTGGATATCCCAGGTTTATAGTTACCAATGTTTATTGGCAAATGTTGTAGGAGACGCTCAGCCTCCTCCCACACGCTAGACTTGAGGTAGTGTCAAAAAATCATAAAAAGTTTTCCAATATTTGTAGGTAGTCGTATTAATGTCTTATCAGTACTTATACTAGCACTCACCGTAGTGTTGTCCATGCTGTCCATCAAAGCAGGTTTGTAATCGATGTATATATCTTTAATTTTCTCGAAAATTTCTTCTATTTCTTTCTACTTCTCAGGTTCAGTGCTTGATTTGAAATTCGCCTCCAACAAAACCAGCATATTGGAAAAGTATCCGTGAACGTTTGCCGAAGTTTTAGTGCATGACTCATGTTCAGGGAAAAAGAACAAACAGGCGTAAGAGAAAAAAGGGTAATTTTATTTCACGTTTTTCCACTAACGTTATGATCGAAGATCAAATCTAACAGTCAGTGTCGACAGTGTCGAAACGGTGATTCCAACGAGGGCTTGCTGCTGTTCCTAACTGAAGTACTTATGTTCTAACGGATGTAATTAGGTAAGTATATTATTAGTTTTTAAGAAAGTATATATGCATATATAGATGTAATTGGTCACACAATATTTTTGAATAATAAAAATTAATTAATCGAAAGACTGGAAGGACCAGTGTTTTATTTGGGTTGTTATACACAGTGTTGAGTTATTGGTTGAAAATTAAACTGCACCAGCAGTATTTTGCAATGGGTTTTTATTTGAATTGGGTATTGCGTTAACGGATGCTTAAAACAGAGTGAGTAAGAATTTTCAAATCAACGCAATTTTTACATTTGATAGCTATGCTATAAACCATAATTTGTATACTGATAAGTCAGTGTGAGCTGTAGTGTACATTAATGTTGTTAACAAATTTTATTATATTTATATAACATGTATATACATATCGGGTGGCATTGGCTTATGTACACAGGGTAAAATTGCTGACTGCATCCAACCTGGTAGGATGCCAGCGCGATCCCTGCTTGTTCATAAGTCAAGTTGAAGTACAGACTCCTCGCGGCGGCCCTGGGTAGCCATCATAACAGCCGTTGTGTGGTGAGCTAATATACGCAGCGAACCCTCTGCCCGAGGGTTAAATTAATGGGCCTGTCCTCCCAGTTTGGAGGTTGTGCGTGAGGTTAACTTGCTCACCACGTAAACAAATACGAGTTCAGAAACAACAACCTGCCTCGGATACGGACGGATCTACTGTTAACGACCCTTGCAAACGGAAAAAGGACAATGACTTTCGGTTCTGCACGTGGAATGTGAGGTCCCTTAACAGACCACGTGCAGCCGATGAACTACCGGAGGCCCTAGACTGCTATAAAGCAGACATAACCGCTATCCAGGAAGTGCGGTGGAACGGGCCGGGCAAAAAGAGGATGAGAAACTGCGACCTCTACTACGGCGACTGCTACAGGGAAGGAGGGCAGCGCTTATTTGGATGTGGATTTGTTGTTCGAGGCAGACTTAGGCAAAAAGTCTTAAGCTTTAAGTATGTAAGCGAGCGCCTCATAACAATCCGCATCAAGGCTTAGCTCGGGAACATCAGCCTGATTTGCGCCCACGCCCCGACAGAGGAGAAGGATGACAATAGCAAGGACGATTTCTATGATCTCCTAGAAAGAACATACGATCAATGCCCCAGCTATGATACCAAGATCGTTCTAGGAGATCTCAACGCACACCTGGGCTAGGAAGAAATCTTTGCTAAAGTTATCGGAAAACACAGCCTGCACGACAACACATCCGGAAACGGACTCAGGCTGGTGGATTTCGCCTCGGGGCGTAACCTATCTGTAATGAGCACACGGTTCGTACACCTCAAGATCCATAAAGGGACCTAGCGGTCACCTGATCAATCAACCGTCAACCAGATTGATCACATTGCGATCGACGTCAGACACTCCTCCAATATTCTCGATGTCCGAACGTTCCGAGGAGCCAATATTGACTCGGATCATTTCCTTGTTGTAGCCAAGGTAAGAATGAGGATATCGAGAGAAATACGGAGTCGAGACAGGACACCTCGTTTTGACGTTGGAAAGCTACAATCGCAATCGATAGTTAGGAACTTTGCCGACCGAGTCTCCCTGAAACTCTCCGAAAGTTCGACCCTGCCTACAACCACAATAGACAAGGAATGGAAACGTTGTCAAGAAGCCATCAAAGAAGCTGCCACTGATGTGCTGGGTTTTACGACACCACCAAAGAAGAACCCATGGTTTGACGACGAGTGCAGGCAGGCACATGCAGCCAAACAGGAGGCCTACAAGGCAACTCTGCATCGAACAACGAGAGCTGTTCGTGAGCTCTACGAGCAGAAGAGAAGGGAAGAGAACCGGCTTCTCAGAAGGAAAAAGAAAGAGCACGAGAAGCGCGCGGTCGAATAAATGGAGAGATGTTACGGTAGGAAGGAGGTCCGAAAGTTTTGCCAAAAGGTAAAACAGTTATCCGGAGGGTATAGACCTCGGACAGAAGCCTGCAGGGATGAAAATGGACAACTAGTAGTAGAATCGCAGTCGATGCTGAGAATTTGGAAAAATCACTTCTGCAGACTGTTAAACGGTGATGTCGACACAAATTCCGCTGTCAGGCAGAATGTTCCACTTAATTTGGACGAGGATGACCAAGAATTCCGTCCCCCCGACTTAGGCGAGGTCAAGATAGCGATATCTAGACTAAAGTCGAACAAAGCTGCTGGAGCGGACGGACTGTCCGCGGAACTGTTTAAAGCAGCTGGAGATGATCTGGTTGGGCGCATGCACCAGCTCATCTGTAAGATATGGTCGGAGGAAAGCATGCCCGATGAGTGGAATCTCAGCGTCGTTTGTCCGGTCCACAAGAAAGGAGACCCTTTTGACTGCGCCAACTATAGTGGGATCAGTCTCCTTAACATAGCGTACAAGATCCTCTCTGCCGTCTTGTGTGCACGCCTGAAACTATTCGTCAATAACCTGATAGGCCCTTATCAGTGCGGGTTCAGGCCGGGAAAGTCCACCATCGACCAAATTTTCACACTGCTGCAGATCCTGGAAAAAACCCACGAGATGCAGATCGACACCCACCACCTATTCGTCGATTTCAAGGCCGCATATGATAGCGTGCATAGAGACGAGCTGTACAATGCCATGTCTAGTTTTGACATTCCAGCCAAACTCGTCAGATTGTGCAGGATGACGATGGAGAACTCTCGCTGCTCCATCAAGGTCGGTAACGAACTCACCGAGACCTTCAATGTCAAAAAGGTTTTAGACAAGGCGACACGCTGTCATGTGATTTCTTCAACATCATACTTGAGAAGATCGTGCGAAACTCAAATGTCAACACCAGAGGCACGATCTTCCAAAAGTCCGTTCAACTGCTTGCCTACGCGGACGACATTGACGTGATTGGGCGAACACAGCGAGCTGTCAATGAGGCTTTTGCTAGCATTGAAGCGGAAGCGGCTAAAATGGGTTTGACAGTTAACCAGGGCAAAACAAAGTACATGCTGTCATCACGAAAGGACGCACAGCATCGACGCCTCGGACAGAGCGTCATAATGGGCAGCAGAAACTTTGAGGTAGTCAAGGACTTCGTCTACCTTGGCTCTGCAGTAAACAGGGACAATAACACCAGTACCGAGAGCGCAGAATTACTCTTGCCAATCGCTGTTTCTTTGGGCTCAAGAGGCAATTGCGTAACAGAGCCATCTCTCGAAACTTGCCGGGAAAGTCCACCATCGACCAAATTTTCACACTGCTGCAGATCCTGGAAAAAACCCACGAGATGCAGATCGACACCCACCACCTATTCGTCGATTTCAAGGCCGCATATGATAGCGTGCATAGAGACGAGCTATACAATGCCATGTCTAGTTTTGACATTCCAGCCAAACTCGTCAGATTGTGCAGGATGACGATGGAGAACTCTCGCTGCTCCATCAAGGTCGGTAACGAACTCACCGAGACCTTCAATGTCAAAAAAGGTTTTAGACAAGGCGACACGCTGTCATGTGATTTCTTCAACATCATACTTGAGAAGATCGTGCGAAACTCAAATGTCAACACCAGAGGCACGATCTTCCAAAAGTCCGTTCAACTGCTTGCCTACGCGGACGACATTGACGTGATTGGGCGAACACAGCGAGCTGTCAATGAGGCTTTTGCTAGCATTTAAGCGGAAGCGGCTAAAATGGGTTTGACAGTTAACCAGGGCAAAACAAAGTACATGCTGTCATCACGAAAGGACGCACAGCATCGACGCCTCGGACAGAGCGTCATAATGGGCAGCAGAAACTTTGAGGTAGTCAAGGACTTCGTCTACCTTGGCTCTGCAGTAAACAGGGACAATAACACCAGTACCGAGAGCGCAGAATTACTCTTGCCAATCGCTGTTTCTTTGGGCTCAAGAGGCAGTTGAGTAACAGAGCCATCTCTCGAAACACCAAGTTGACTTCATATAACACCCTAATCATCCCCGTCCTGCTCTATGGCGCAGAGACATGGACGCTATTGAAAGCGGATGAAGAAGCTCTTGGTCTTTTTGAGAGAAAAGTTCTGCGTGCGATCTTTGGTCCTGTTTGTATTGATGGCATCTGGAGAAGGAGATTCAACCACGAACTGTACGGGCTGTACAGCGGAATGCACCTAGTTAAGCGTCTTCGGATCCAACGCTTAAGATGGCTAGGTCACGTAGAGCGGATTGACACCACAGCTCCGGGCCGAAGAGTCTTCGATTCCGAGCCTTTGGGACAACGCATAAGAGGTCGTCCTAGAACAAGATGGCGCACACAAGTGGAGAAGGACCTCAACCAACTTGGTGTGCAAAACTGGAGGCAGCTGGCAAAAGATCGTGCTGGCTGAAGAGGCTTGTTGGTTGAGGCCTAGGTCCACCCCGGACTGTAGCGCCAAACAAAGAAGAAGAAGAAGTATATACATATCATTATTCAAACTAGTTTTTTTCACACTTTGTGTAATTGTTTATCTTTTGTATTGAACGATCTCGGATCGGATTCCAGATACTCAATTCTTATACCGCTTTTCAGAAAAGACTGTTCATATTCTTAGCCGATAACCATTAACCACATCTGAATCAATTTGAATTGTGTAATAAAAAGTATATAGATACATTTGTCTACAACTTTTCCTTTTTTTTGTGTAAATGAAAATAAATCATGTGTGTAGCGTAGTGTGTGCTATTCTGTGTGTTTTCACACACAAAAACAAACAAAAATAAGAAACTTGATGTAAGTAATCAGCAGGTAAGAGTTAAATCTTAATAATATAAAATTTTAAACTTGAATTTAATTTTTAGGGCATATAAGAATCATTTAAGTAGTGTGTGTGTGTGGAGATTCGCCTCGGTTTGATTATTATGTTTGTTGAGAGTTATGTTTTCTATGCTAATCGGACTTGTGAGGGTGCAATGATCTGGAAATGGTCCAACCATATGATTTCGTCCCGACAGTGTAGTTAACGAAAGTGAATGTACGAGTATTATGTGATAAAGAAGTATGAATGTCTTATGTTCCATAAAATTTTGTCCCATTAGTGTGCAATTAATTAGTTAATCGTTATATGATTGATATGCACCATATCTCCGACTTTGTGTTGTTCTTCCAGCTTACGCCCCTTTGGTCGTTGTTAGAGCATGGTAAGGTATTCTTATCTCCACCTTTTCTAAAATAATTGTTGCAATTTCTGTATCCGCTCCCATCATTCTAGTCGTCCTATCTTCATGTCAAAGAAATCACTTTGGAATACAACGTTCAGAGAACTCCCCACCAGAAAGTGACCGGGAGTAAGTGCTATGAAATCCTGTGGGTTTTCGGTGAGCGGGCATCAAGGTCCGGAGATTAGGTACGCCTCAATCTGGTGTAGTAATGTGAGTTCTTCAAACGTTTGGCCTGAGTGCTGATCATACGCTTAAGATGGTACTTTATGGATTTAACTCCCGCCTCCCAAAGCCCGCTGAAGTGTGGAAACGCGGGTGAAATGAAATGCCAATTATTGCCTTCTGTAGATTGCGTCTCGGCAATTTCCGACCAATTAAATTTGGCTGGGTCGAGTAAATTTTCAAACCCGGGATTGGCCCCCACGAAGTTGGTTCCATTGTCGCTAAATTGATGACTGTACAATCTTCTCAATGCCGTGAACCTTCTTACGGAGGAGGAAGGCTTGTGATTTGAGATCGCGATGTTCGGATGGTATTAATGGCCAGGCATATGAATATGCAGAATAAGTCTTTATATTTTTTCGTGTTTCGCCCACGCCATGTTTTGACTTCAATCAGTCCCGTATACTCTACCTAGGTATGGGTAAACGGTTGTAATATTAAAAACCCTCGGCGTGTGTAGGTTCCCCATAAGCTTGTGTGGGACATTTGTTTCTATTCTCGTCTGATGTGGGTACTGGAATTCGCACGGTTCATGGTGGAATTCCGAGCTATTCGACCAGAGGGTGCTTGAATGCAAGTTCGAATCACTTATTCCAAATGAGACAATGTCGGCGAGGTTCAGTTCACCTGGAATGTGTGTCATTTAACCCATGTAGTTGCAGCTCCTTATGTGTGTCGTGTATACGTATCCATCTTGGAACATGGATGCTCTCGAGGCTTGGCAGATCATCACAGAAGGCGGTCCATTCCTTCCTCAGCTCAAACGAAATGGGCTCATTCCATTCTAGCTGACTTCGCTATAGATGCTGCATCATGATCTTACCTTTGATAACGCAAGGCGCTATCCATCGCAGCTGGTCAAGCAATTTGGCAATGGCTGACATGATGCTTGGTTCTGTTAGTTCAGATATATCCGACCGCGTATTCTGTAAAGTGAGTGTGTCTTTCAATGGACATCACTTGATCCCTAAGGCCCTAATGTGTGCAGAAGACGTCACTGGTATTGAGAAATCTACTTCCCGTTGATTCACAGGTATGCCCTCTAGAAGTTCCTTAGCATTGCTCGCCCATTTTCTTAGGGAGAAAATTTCAATATCTTCAACTTGTACAATTTTATCTAATCTTCCTCACGATCACGCCAGAATATCAGCTGTTAATAGGCACCCTCGAGGCTTACACGGATTTGCCGGTACATTTTCTCGACTTCAGCGGTGAAGGCATATATACTTAATCTACTAAATCTTTCTGAGTTTTAGGACCCTTCATAAGATGGTCTCGAAACGAGATCCCGTCCGTGCTTTTCGCCGCTACATCGAAGGCGACACGGAATTGTGTCGTGGTACTAGTCTCCTTAAACACAGCATGATGTGTCAAAAAGTAATGCCGTGTGCTTAAGCTGTAAGTATTCGCTCACACATTTTTTGTATTCCGCACGTAATTTCGGGTTCAAGCAGCTCGGGCACCTTGCTTCGATGGTCCAAGCACAGGTCTGCCGCCAGCCTTAAAAGGTAAAGAAACCTCGTATCGTCCATTTGTACCTCGTCTTGTTGTTGCTTGGAAGAACTGCTCACACTCTTTATCTTCCTGTGTTTGAATAGTCTTGTAAGGAAAATTTCTGGTAGTACGACCTCGATATACGTCATATCCCAACAACAAATCCACTTCGACTGGTGTGTAGTAACGTAGTAACTTGGGTCAGCCAGCGGCAAACCTTTAATGTAGCTGGAAACAGACCTTGGAGAGACTTGAACGCCTGAGTCCGGGTACAGGTCTCAAAATCTGTGTGCAGAGAACCTATTGTGATGTCAATGTATCCATGACATGTTCGGCTGTTCGTTTTCCCCAACCCTGATATCGCAAACGATGTTCGTTTGCCTTTGAAGCCCAATTGGTGTGCTGCTCGATTTGTAATAAAAGTTGCACCTGAAAGTTGCACCGGAAAATTCTTGAACGGTGACGATTGCTGTTGCTAACAATACCTCCGTGTTGCTCTGTGTTGTATGTAAGCTGTTTACATGTGTAGGCAACAGCATTCGCGTTCATCGCAGACACTTGCATATTTGGGTTGTGTGTGTATGTGGAGTGTTTATTAGAAGGGAATGATCGGAAGGGAATGATCCGATCTGACTCTGCTTAGAATTTGCGTGGTGGAATGGCTATACGCTAATCAATTCTGGCAGAATCCGATGTTTATTACATACTTTTTTCGTAAGGCAATGTTCATATTTATAAATTTGTTGCATGTACTTAAGGAATGTGCAGCTTTGCCATACACCTTGCAACTAAATTGTGGTTTCCTTCCTTTCTTTACAAGAAAAGATTTTGTTTTTAAAGGACCTTCCCGGATCCCCTTACTAGGTTTGTTTTCTTTTTGTTGACTGATCGCTTTTAGCTTTCGAAACCAAGCCTCTTAAAGGTCGCAAAAGGCCTTAAATGTTGGGAGTTCTTTATCCGCACCTAGGTTACTTTCGTATCGTACAAAAAATTTAAATTACATCCCAATGTTCCACAGTTATTTTCAGATTCTTCGGCGCATGATAACATTCCACAGAAATGTCTAGGAGCTTCTTCAGTGAAACTGGATAGCTTCTTGCTCAAAATACAACTTCAGCTGTTCATTTGTTTGTGGTCATACCTTGACGTGTGGATATCCCAGGTTTACGCTCAGCCTCCTCCCACACGCTAGACTTGAGGTAGTGTCAAAAAATCATAAAAAGTTTTCCAATATTTGTAGGTAGTCGTATTAATGTCTTATCAGTACTTATACTAGCACTCACCGTAGTGTTGTCCATGCTGTCCATCAAAGCAGGTTTGTAATCGATGTATATATCTTTTTCTTCTATTTCATTTTACTTCTCAGGTTCAGTGCTTGATTTGAAACTCGCCTCCAACAAAACCAGCATATTGGAAAAGTAATTCCATGCTCGATCTTTCCGTGAACGTTTGCCAAAGTTTCAGTGCATGACTCATGTTCAGGGAAAAAGAACAAACAGGCGTAAGAGAAAAAAAGGGTAATTTTTTTTCACGTTTTTTCACTTATGTTATGATCGAAGATCAAATCTAACAGTCAGTGTCGACAGTGCCGAAACGGTGATTCCAACAATGGCTTGCTGCTGTTCCTAACTGAAGTACTTATGTTCTAACGGATGTAATTAGGTAAGTATATTATTAGTTTTTAAGAAAGTATATATGCATATATAGATGTAATTGTTCACACACTATTTTTGAATAATATAAATTGATTAATCGAAAGACTCGAAGGACCAATGTTTTATTTGGGTTGTTATACACTGTGTTGAGTTATTGGTTGAAAATGAAACTGCACCAGTAGTATTTTGCAATGGGTTTTTATTTGAATTGGGTATTGCGTTAACGGATGCTTAAAACAGAGTGAGTAAGAATTTTCAAATCAATGCAATAAACAATAATTTGTATACTAATAAGTTAGTGTGAAGTGTAGTGTACATTAATGTTGTTAACAAATTTTATTATATTTATATAACATGTATATACATATCATTATTCAAACTAGTTTCTTGAACACTTTGTGTAATTGTTCATCTTTTGTATTGAACGATCTCGGATAGGATTGCAGATACTCAATTCTTATACCGCTTTTCAGAAAAGACTGTTCATATTCTTAGCCCATAACCATTAACCACATCATATACTGACCTGAATCAATTTGAATTGTGTAATAAAAAGTGTATAGTTACATTTGTCTACAACTTTTCCTTTTTTTTGTGTAAATGAAAATAAACCATGTGTGTAGCGTCGTGTGTGCTATTCTGTGTGTTTTCACACACAAAAACAAATAAAAAGAAGAAACTTGATGTAAGTAATCAGCAGGTTAGAGTTAAATCAATTAAAGGGAGAAGATACATTTCTGTAATCGGTTGTTTAATTTCTCCTCCCGATGTTTCCAGGGTAACAACTCGAATTAAACTGTCTTCCCTGGGGTGTATTTCGATAATGCGAGCTAGATTCCATTTTAGAGGGGGCAGATTGTCACCCTTGATACGCACCATATCTCCGACTTTGTGTTGTTCTTCCAGCTTACGCCCCTTTGGTCGTTTTTAGAGCATGGTAAGGTATTCTTATCTCCACCTTTTCTAAAATAATTGGTGCAATTTCTGTATCCGCTCCCATCATTCTAGTCGTCCTATCTTCATGTCAAAGAAATCACTTTGGAATACAACGTTCAGAGAACTCCCCACCAGAAAGTGAACGGGAGTAAGTGCTGTGAAATCCTGTGGGCTTTCGGACAGCGGGCATTAAGGCCCGGAAATTAGGTACGCCTCAATCTGGTTTAGTAATGTCAGTTCTTCAAATGTGTAGACCTGAGTGCTGATCATACGCTTAAGATGGTACTTTATGGATTTAACTCCCGCCTCCCAAAGCCCGCCGAAGTGTGGAGATGCGGGTGAAATGAAATGCCAATTATTGCCTTCTTTAGATTGCGTCTCGGCAATTTCCGACCAATTGAATTTGGCTGGGTCGAATCAATTTTCAAACCCGGGATTGGCCCCCACGAAGTTGGTTCCACCCTCGGTGCGTGTAGGTTCCCCATAAGCTTGTGTGGAGCTTTTGTCTCTATTCTCGTCTGATGTGGGTACTGGAATTCGCGCGGTTCATAGTGTAATTCCAAGCCATTCGACCAGAGGGTGCTTGAATGCAAGTTCGAATCACTTATTCCAATTGAGACAATGTCGACGAATTTCAGTTCACCTGGAATGTGTTTGCATATGTCCTGCTTCACATGCCGCTGTATTTCAGTTACCCTGTTATTGACAAACGTTGCCCGTTTGTTCGGAAGAGCTGCTATCCATGCATATTTCTTGACTTGCTGTAGGTTCAAAACCTTGGAAGTATAGTGCAATAAGGTGGCATGCAGTACTGCGTTTAGAGCGGAGCTAGTCTCGTCTTTGACATCAGCATATGTGTATTTACTTTGTTGGATCCGTCGAGTACTTTAAGGTAAATAACTGTTCCATATGTGTATCCATCTAGGAACGGGGATACGTTCAAGCATCGGCAAAACACGGTAAAATGCAGTCACCATCAACATTATATCTATAATGTCCTTTTGTATCTGAGGATCTGTTATCAGTTGTTGGTTTATCGACGTTCTTTCAGCAGTATTGGCTGTCGCATCAAAAACCACCCGGAGTTTGGCGGTGGAGCTAATCTCCGTGCAGACTGCATGGTGTGGCATGTAATAATAATATGGAGACCTCAGGATGTTATCATTAGTCATCATGCCTTCTTCCCTGTGCCCCAAACGTAAGTATTCCTCCATGAATGTACCATACTCCATTTGTAATTTTTTGTTCAAGCGGAATCTTCACTTACGTCGAGGGTCTAAGCGTAGACTTACGGCCTCTAGGCCTAATCGCTGGTTCTTTTGTTATAAAGGTTGCCTCAGAACCGGGATCAACAAATGCACGAAGCTTAATATTTGCCTTGGAAGCAGTACGCACGCTGTAGCTAAACAAATTTCTCTAATGGTTAATGCTGAAAAATCTGAACGCGTGGGGCATCATATGGTAGAGCATTTGGGTTTAAAATTTGTTGTGAATGAGTGCAATTATAAGTGTGTTGTGTGTTAGTGGTAGACTCGTTAGGCGCTGAGTGCGATGCTTGGTGTGGTGTGTGATTGTATTTGAGAGTGATGGGGTTGCTGACAGAAATGGCACCTTAGTGGGCAAGGTCACTGTATTGTGTTATGACTGTATGCCAAACAATTTTGGCAGACACAAATTCTCTTGACTACGTTTTTGCGTGCAACAGTATCGACAAAAGGACAAACGTTCCTTATGCTCGAGGGATTTTTCTATTGTGCCAACAAGCGAGTGCAGAGCTATTTCCAAAGATTTGCCCTTTTCGTAGGCATGTTGGGAGATCGAAAGTTTATCCGTGACTATGTCACATCGATCAATTGTTCTAGTGTCTTTATTAGAGAGGATGATAGACTTGTGGGTCCTGAATCATTTAGTTTGACAAGCGATCATTTTCAAGTTTTGGGTATGAAGACCACGGTGGTTGTTCTCCAAATTATAGGTACTTGATCAACTTCTAAGTTCATCCATTAAAGGTGTTGAAAGAAATAAGGCCTGCTTGTGCAGTTCAACTGGGAAAATGCCATCTGGTCCTGCCATTTTGTAAGGTTTATATGTGCTGATAGCCCCCAGGACAGTCTTTTTAGTCACCCTAAGGGAGCTGTGACTTTGCTGGAGCTGACTGGTTGGAGCTTGAGTGTGTTTATCCCTATCACTACAGCCCAGGAAGTGGGTGTCAAGGCCTAGACTCTCCAGACTAGGCGTTGTTTAGGTTCCATTAATCCTTTGCATCACTGAGGACAGGGAGATGATATATATTTTCCGCAGCCTGGAAGTCTCAGAGACTTCCTCTATCTTTCACAGAAGAGTCTTCGGAATGATCTTTCTCAGACACCAATTCTCTTGACCACTTTTTACGTGCAATAGTATCCATAATGTGGAACTTATGACATTAAGACAGAGAATGAACACTTTTGGTGCAAACTTTGCAACGAAACTGACTATTCTTACTTGGCTTTACGTAATATGTTTGAGTTTGCACAGGAAATACTTCTGCTGTCTTATTCAATTTGGGCTCTTGTTGCTGCAATACCGGCTCTAGAGTTTTATAAGGTCTTTAACAGCTCCCAAGGCTGTTGAGATGTTGCTGGGAGCTTCCGATATATTAATGTCGCATCCCATTCGCATGACAACATTCAACAAATGTGCCCAGAAGCCGCTTTAAAGATGGTGCCGTTTCATCTTCTCTTGACAGAACAAAATGTTAAGCTGCGCGTTAACTAAAAACCTTTTGTGGTCGTAACGGGCGATGATAATCCCCCACGCAGATTCGCAATTGTATTTACACTTAACTATAAGTGTTGAATAAGGCGTTCGGCATCATCCCGCAAACAACTTTAGGTAATGAAGTTTTTCAATTTCCAACAACTTTTTATTAGTGTGAATGAATGAACCGAGGAAGTCATGAAATGTTTTCCACAATATACAATATACAAAATACGTAACCTTCCGAGAAAACCGGTAAATTTATTTTCGGTAAACTTAATCCTTTATTAAAATTTTTGCTCAAGCTAGCACTCACCGAACTTTTTGCGGTTAACTCGGACTTCTCCAAGGTGTCCAACAACGTTGTTTTATACTCCAGGTATAATTCCTTTCTATTGCTGAACACGTCTTCGAGCTCTTTTTCTTTTTTGTCCAGCCTTATAGGCCGGTATATCCTGTTCATTGTCTCGAAGTCTATTCCAACGTTGAAATCCGATTGATTATATAATGTCTCGGTCTGTCTCTTAACGATCGCTTGCCGAAATCCTCAATATCTTTTTTAATTTGCCTCAGAAAATTCTTCTGGAGCTTCAATGATGTGTTCATAATTGAAAAAATTATGCATATGAGAAAAAAAAATTGTAATTTTCAAACGTATTTCAACACACTTTTCTACCAAAGGCCAATCCAATCAAGGAAAATGCTGCAATTATTCAATAGCTGTCCAGTTGTGCAGGTGCAGAAGATAAAAAAATATTCGGTGGTATTACAACTTAAGTACCAGCGAACGTCAACGTTACTGAAAAATAAAATCACAATTCCAGGATACTAGGAATTATAGAGATGTGTACGAGAAAAAAAAAGAGTGAGTGCCTTTTCAACTTACGTTAGAAACTTTATTCAGATTCTTTAATAAATGTTTGATTTCTTTTCAGTTATCTGAATCACATACAAATTCACCAAAGTCAATTGTCTCTTAATGTATTTAAATTCCCTCGAAAATGTAATGTGAAACTAAGTAAATTGTCTTAATGACCAATTATACACTGATTAACAACTATTAATCAACGAAGGCTCGAAGTACCATAAATTGTTTAATAAAAGATATATATGGTTACATTTTAAGGGCCGATGTTGATTTTGAATGAAGCACAAATTATTTAGGAAATTATTGTAATTTCTTTTTATTATGATAATATTGGTATGGTTCAATTATGTGTGGAACAAAATATCGGCCATATGGCCGGCGGCACACCTCCATCCGATGGTCCAAATTTTCGATGACGCTGAAGCATAATTGAGGTTCTATACCTATAATGTGCCGAATTATCTCATCCTTTAGCTCTTGAATTGTTGGTGGCTTATCGACGTAGACATTTTCTTTCAAATAACCCCAAAGAAAAAAATCCAACGGTGTCAAATCACATGATCTTGGCGGCCAATTGGCATCGCCACTACGTGAGATAACAAGGCCATTGAATTTGTCACGCAAAAGAGCCATTGTTTCGTTGGCTGTGTGGCAAGTGGCACCGTCCTGTTGAAACCACATATCGTCCACATTCAGGTCTTCCAATTCGGGCCATAAAAAGTTCGTTATCATTTCACGATAGCGAACACCATTCACAGCAACTGTCTGACCGGCATTTTTGAAGCCAGCCCATAAACCGCATCAAACAGTCACTCTTTGTGGGTGCATTGGTTTTTCGACAATCACTCTTTTATTATCATTCGCCCAAATGCGGCAATTCTGTTTATTGACGAATCCACTGAGGTGAAAATGTGCCTCATCACTGAAGATGATTTTCTTCGAAAATTGATCATTCACTGTTGCCATTTCTTGCCACCATTCTGACCATTAACGCCGCTTGAAAGGGTCAAGAGGCTTTAATTCTTTAGTCAATTGCACCTTGTAAGCGTGTAAATGCAAGTCTTTATGCATAATGTTCATCAACGACGAGCGTAGAGGTGCAATTGTTGGGCACGACGACGGGTTGAGGTGGACGGCTCTTCAGCCACATTAGCGCGAACAGCAGCAATATTTTCTGCAGCACGAGCTGTACGAGCATGCACTAGTGTTTTCACATCTCCTACAGACCCGGTTTGCTCAAATTTTTGCACGATTTTTTTTATTTTATATATTTTCATAATAAGC
The DNA here is from genome assembly GCA_905231855.2 of Eristalis tenax. Taxonomy (NCBI): domain Eukaryota; kingdom Metazoa; phylum Arthropoda; class Insecta; order Diptera; family Syrphidae; genus Eristalis; species Eristalis tenax. Next base: position 92,219,618 of record HG993124.1, on the reverse strand, counting down.
CTGAATGACTTTAACGCATTGCTCGATTGTGTATCTTTCCATGGTTCAAATTGAGTTAGTCTGAAATTGAGAAATGTCAAATAAAATGCAGTAAACAACTTGACGTTTAGGTGTGGTTCACATTCAACATCGGCCCCATAACCTCCCTCTATTTGTAGATATGTCTACCACTTTTTCTATTATCCTTTGCATCATTGAGGACAGTTTGGGATATGATATATATTTTCCGCAGCCTGGAAGTCTTAGAGAGTTCCTCGATCATTCCACAGAAGAGTCTTCGGAACGATCTTTTGGCTTTTAGCTCAAAAAGTTGCCTCCAGCCATTGCGAAGGGTATCATGATCAGAATGTCACCATGGAGGTTTCGGCTTTCCCTTAAATTGATGAGTCAAGCGCTGTAGGATTCAGGGGGTGCGGGTACACGTCCCAGTAAGTTTTCCTAATGTTGCGGAAGGGTGTTACACGAGGGATGGAGCTTACAAAGGTGAAAGTAACATAACGGTGGTCAGAGAATGAGTGGTCCCTATACACCCCCAATCCCCAATCCTTTATACCATCCGAAAAATGGTCAGACTCAAGGGTTATGTCTAGCAACTTTTCTCTTTTCAGTAATTCCGACGGTATGGTACGGTCACCTGCCATGTATGCAGAAGTGAGACATGTTCTGTGTAAGCAGCCTTCAGACATACGGTTACTGTATCTTGATCGCCATAGTTGAAGCAAAGACAAACATTAAGTGAGATTAGCTGTGCAGAATGAAAGTAGTTAAGATTCTTGCAGTGAATGTAAAGTCATTGATAGGGATCCCACGAAAAACGAGATCTATAGATTCTTGGATGAACAAAGCCCAGAGTTGATGCTGATTAGCGAAACCAAGCTAACTCAGAGAGGCAAATTGGAGCACAGTAATTACAATGTTATAAGAAGAGACTGGCCCAATTTCAGTGGTATATTCATTAAAAATAACATAAAACTCAAAGTAGTGTGTAGTAGTAAAGTACGAAGGTTTTAGGAGTTGGAGGTTGTATGCGGTGTCGGTCTACTCCTCCGGCAACCCTCACTAATTCGATGTCTAAGGCTGTACACGGAAGATGACTATTTCATTTTGGCCGGGGACTTAAATGCCCGACGTGGATATTGGGGAATCATAGTTTCCAATCCCAGAGGGGACCAGCTCTATAGCTGGTTTTGCTTACACAGTGTCGAGTATAGACCCGATTTGAAAGCAACAGAGATCTCGTCGTTCCTAACGATATTGCGGAATTACTAGAGTTTGTTCAAACGTATTCCTACAATTACAGTAGGGCACGTTGGACACGCTTCTCCGGACAAATGATACGAGCACTCTCTTCGAATGAGCTCCACATACCGTCCAATAGAAACTTGTCAAGCGAAAAGATTAACATGTATCTAATCCAATTGGAACGATCCAAAGCGAACGATGGACAGTACTATACCTAGGTATACACGCACAAACAAAGAAAACTTGTACCGCAATGCGACAATCAACGCACTGTATCAACGAAAAAGTAGACTCCTGTCAAAATGAAAAACCTTATACAGACAGTTACTGACAGACGAGACGAGGAAGTTAGTACACTGAAATCGCTAATTAGGAACGTACAAACAACAATTGCTAAAAACTACAGACTTTCTGTTAACTTGCATTGGAACAATAAGATTCGGGCTGCAAGTTCCCGCAGATAAATAAATTCTATCGTAGCAATAAGCAAAGCGAGATTCCGTGTCTTAAGCTCCCCAGAACGACGGATAGCGAGAAAATAAATAGCGCCGTATTTGACGAGATCATCGTCAAGAATTTCAATGTGACGTCCACAGGTATTTTTGATGTAAAGAATGGTCTCGAACAGGGTGCCGTTAATTCGCCGATCCTGTTCAACATTTACTTGAGCGATCTGATAAGTCGGACGACTTGATTGTGTACAGATCAGGCAAAAATATTGAGGACACCACAACTCTCATGCAATGAGACTGGAAGTTGAATATCACTCACACTGTCAGAAGTTGGTCAACAACCTGATCTCGGGGGCTTACTACCACAATTCATTATACCACGAAATGGTACGTCACACCGTGTCCCCCCGGATGAATTCCTCTAATTTGATTCGAACGGTCATATAAAGAGTGATTTTTTAACAGCTATAGGAAAGTTTTCCAAAAAAAAAAACACATAAAATTCAGAAAAATGCATGAAATCTTTATTTGAATCGATAGTACGGTCCATATAATTTAATGTTTGAAGATTATTTCATGTTTTATTCATGTTGACCTTGACTGCGCCTCAAATGGTCCATACGCTAAGTCCAATTTTGGCATACTCTTTCCATTTCGACCGGTGTCTCACTAATAAATGCTTCAATGTTGTCTTCCAATGCGTCAATTGAAGCGTGCTTGTCTGTAGAGACAGGAGCTTTAACATAGCCCCACAAAAAATAGTCTAAATGCGTTAAATCACACGATCTAGGCGCCTAATTGACCGGTCCCGAACGTGAAATAAAATTTTCACCGAACTCGCCTCTCAATAAGTCCATTGTTGCACGTGCTGTGTGGCATGTGGCACCGTCTTGTTGAAGCCACATGTCATGCAAGTCAAGCTCTTGCATTTTGGGCAAAAAAAAGTTGGATATCATCTCACGGTAGCGCTCACCATTAACAGTTACGTTACGATTCGCATCATCTTTGAAGAAGTACGGTCCAATGATGCCACCAGCCCATAAACCGCACCAAACTGTGACTTTTTCTGGATGCATTGGTAGCTCTTGCAATGCTTCTGGCTGATATTCACTCCTAAATCGACAATTCTGCTTAGTTACGTACCCATTGAGTCAAAAATGAGCTTCCTCTTAAACTGACCATAAAATGGAAGAAGCGAGCGATGAACTTTCTTAACAGAGCACGCATTTTGATAATAAAAATTAATAATTTGCAAGCGTTGTTCGTTTGTAAGACGATTCATGGTTAAATTATAGACCAAACTGAAGATGTTTGACAGTGAAACAAAACACGAAACGTGCGTCAGCTGTTTAAACCAGTGTTGCCAAAAAGATAATAGCTAAAAAATCACCCTTTACAAGACGTAAATGCGGTACCGCTCCTCTCTCATATCACCCGTTCAACTGTGGGCGACTCAACCATGACCGCTCCGTCACACAAAGAGCTGAGCAAGGCCTTCTCCGGTTCAGTATGGCGGTATCAAGGCGGGATGCGCGAGAAGTTGCAATGTAGCATCGAAAATTCTGGTGGCTGGGGAGCGAAGGAACTTCTTTCTTTAAGTTTAAAAACCATTGTTAGGTTAAGGCGAAAGACATAGATTAAGATTAAGTTTAGCTTAGGGGGCCAGTAAGTTAAAATAGAATCATTGTTCATCCGACTAGTTTTAAGCATGTTTGTCTAGTATGTAAGTATATAATGAATTGATAAATAAAGATGAATTAAAAAAAGAAAACATATGTGTATTCCTTCTGTTTAAAGCACTTCTCTCCTCTCAACATGTCTAGGAGAATTACGGCGATAACAGTATCCGAGGCTGCCTTAACCGCTTGGGAGAGTCCCCGATGGAGTAACTCGAGTTCGGGTCTCGTCGTTAGGAGGTTGGGGGCGCTGCCACTCGAGGGCTATTGTTACGAGGGACTGGGCCCGCAACTTCCTCTTAAGCGTTCTTAGGTAGCAGGATACTCTGATCTTCATGTGGGTGAGAGTCTGAAGTCTAACCGTCATGTCTGCTGCGGTTGCGGATTTGGTCATTATGTCTTTTAACGCGTTTTCCAAAATAATCAGGTAATGCAGATATCCCAGCTTAGAGACAATCACACCCGGTATCCATTTGTCCAAGCGACTCGTTAATGAGATGAAGAAGACAGTAGTCTTCGGACTTAAATGAACGGAATGTTGCATGAAATGATGCATCTTGTTTCATTTTCATTTTGGAATATATGTCATCAGGTCGGACCAGATCCAGTTGGGTACGTAGCGATCGACCCAAAAAGTGTTCGGATGGTGATTGACCGACAGTCGTGTGTGGCGCTTTCCTGTATTGCCTCGGAAATTGGCTCAGGTTTTTTGTACCGATCCAGAAGTTTTTCCCATAGCTTTTAGGGCATCCTTCAAAGTTTGAACATACCGCTCCGACTGACTGTTTGATGAGAGATGATAAGGGAAATTTATTTAGGAAATTTGTATATTTTGAAGTTATGTTTTCAGTTCTGGCGATGAGAAATTTGATCCATTGTCAGAAGCCACAGTTACTGGAATGCCGTACGAGGTAAATAGTTCGTTGAGAATGGCGATATTAGGACTTGCCGTCATTGAAGATGTAATCTTAACTTCAAACCATTTGCTATACGCATCGACGACAATGAGCAGCATCCTTCCAGAGAAAGGTCCAGCGTAGTCCATGTGGATACGTTCTCACGGGCTTTTAGGATACTCCCAATGATGTTCCCGAAATGTTGGTTAGGCATGTGCATGCGACGCACATCTGTTGCCTGTTCTTTTTTTTGGATGTCCTTGTCAATTCCCGGCCAATAAACAAGTGAGCGTGCATGACCCTTCATTATATCATTGCCTAAATGATCTGTATGTAGATCTGTCAGAATTGTGTTACGAAATACCTCTGGGATGACAACTCTGGGCTCATACACCATTTAATTCGTAGCAACGCGATATTTACATTCTCGGGCCTTGTATCCTGCTGTAATAAGGCATCGACCAGATTGAAGCAGTCTTAAAATCTTACCCAGTTCTGGATCCTTTTGCGTAGCTGAAGCGATCTTTTCCGCTCTTAGTGGTAGTTGATCAAATCAAATCATGTTTATTTCGTTCATAAGTTTACAAAGCGAGCCACCGCACAATTTACAATTCAGAGATTTGATATACTGTATAATTTCATATTACATCTTTCTACTGAAATACATCTAAAAAACAAAACAAGTGTCAAGTGTCATTTTGCATTTTACATAATTATTTTGAGCAAAGGGAAAGAACAACAAAAACCCTTTATTTAAGGAAAAAAAAAAATAATAATAGAAGTAAATAAATCAATAAATAAATAAATGAGTAAATAAATAAATAAATAAATAAATAAATAAATAAATAAATAAATAAATAAATAAATAAATAAATATATATATATATAATTATGTGCTGCCCGTTTACAGTTAACTGGTCGGATGGAAGATAACAAGACTTTCTTTTTCTTGTGAAAAAGATAGCTTTTATCTTATCCTCATTAACTTTAATTTTCCATCTGTTGAGGTATGGAATAACTATACCCGCCGCATCTCTTAAATTTGTCTCAATATTGAGACCAAACTTATGCGACCAAAAAATCGCAGAGTCATCAGCGTACAGGGCGAAATCACATTCCGGTAAATGGGGAAATCCGATAAGAACATGTTAAACAAGATCGGGGCAAGAACTGATCCTTGAGGAACACCTGCATATATATTACACAAACATGAATGACTATTATTGACATGAACCTTGTATCTTCGATCTGACAAAAAACTCTGAAAAACTTTACAAATATACATTGGGAAATGGAATCATATCATTTTATATAACAGGCCACCACACAGTATCGAATGCATTTTCAATATCCAGTATTAATAAACCGGTTGATTTTCCCATATCACGATTCCTTTCAATACAATTGAAAATTCTTAGAATTTGGTGGGTCGTACTATGAAAGCGACTAAAGCCAAATTGTTCATTGGGAAGTATATTTTGGGCATCGATGATTTTCACTAATTTATCCTTTATTACTTTTTCATCAATTTTACTTATGCTACTCAATAGACTTATAGGCCTATAGCTCGTTGGTTCATTCGGAGGTTTCCCTGCTTTTAGAACAGGTATTATTTTTGCTTCTTTCCAAGCAGTTGGAAAATATTGACTTTTTAAGCAATCATTTATTATAATGCTAAAAACCAAGTGCCAACCTTAGGTAAGTTCTTCAAATAAATATTACAAATTCGATCAAGACTCCCAGTTTTCCTTACAATGGGGTTAGCTGTGATGTGTTCTATCTCAGTCTCAGTGATGAACGCATTTTCTGGTGTTGTGGCTATTGATTTTTTGCACACTTCTATCAGCGGAATTGAGGATATGTTGGGAAAACTTATCGACAATATTGTCAATAAAAGTTTTGCTATTTATGTCGTCTAGGCTAGTAGGGACGTTTCTAAGTCTGGATTTGAGTTCGGATCGAAAAATGTTCCAATTTGCATGTTTCAGATCCTGGAAATATTGCACGGTTTTTTCACCTGACCAGGGAAGTCGACAGAGGACTGGATTATAATCTGAAGATATTTCGTTTATAGTAACTGCCTGAGAAATATGCCTAGATAAGTTAGTGACGAAAAAATCGATAACAGATGGACGATCACGAGAACCAGCTGGAGTATAGGTAGGACTGGGCGGAAACAGACCACGAACAGGCAATATAGCAAATAGGTTAGACAGAACTTTACCCCAGGAGTTAACACGGATACAAGCCCAATCCCGGTGTCTGCAGTTTAGATCACCTCCAATTAGAAGGTCACCAACAGTACTGAAGAGTTTTCTCAAGTCGGTTTTCAACTGAAGTTGTTTTTCAACACCAATAGTAGCACCAGGGAAATAAACACAGAAGATTTTCAGTGTATTTCCGTTTCCCAAAATGAGTTCTATACCCAAATTTTCCACAAGATGTGTGCGAATACTTCCTAAAAGCTTATGTTGAATTGAGCCCATTATTAGGATCGCTACACCACCACCACTTCTATTAGTTCTATCGAACCGATAACATTTAAAGACTGAAGATGAGATTTGCACTATGGAATCTAACCATGTTTCCGTTATTAATGCAATATCAATATTATTATTGTTTAAGAAACTAATGAGTTCAATATGTTTCTTTTTAACACTTCTTTCATTCCATGTTATAATATTTAAATTATTATTTGTTATATAATTATTATTTGACATGTTTGTCATGAATAACTCACCATTATTAGTACTTAAATTATTGCTGCACGATGGCAACTCTGATGAGACATTTTTCCCCCACGCATTTGGTAAAGAGATGTTACTGCTCCCGATTACTCCAACCTGCTTTGTAGCTGTAGTTGCTCGTTTTGGTAGAGTTGGAAAATCCGATAGTGAGTGAAGAGAAATGTTGGCATTGATATTGTTGCTGTTGCTGTTAACAAGATTGTTGTTTTTGGGGTGAGATAGATCGGTTCGTCGTTGCTGTGAGCTTCTGCTTCAGATCAATATAGTGACTCCTGCTTGCGCATGCGCTATCCGCCGATTTATGTTCTCCTTGCAGTTTGCACATTTGAGAATATTTGCGATGCACTGCTCAGTTTTTTGAGAACCAGCGCAATTAGCACAAAATGTCTTTATGTGTCAGTTTCTCTCCCCGTGGCCAGTTCGGCGCTGTGTCAGTTTATTTTTTTGCTTTCGATAAAAGCTTCAGTTCACTTGTGTGTGGTAAATTGCACGAACGTTTTTTTTTAGATGGTTGAGTTTGACACTTCCATTTTCAAAAGAAACTATGTAGAACGTGTCAGTGTAGAATGAATATGTTTTCTTGATACTTTTAATTTCTTTGCATTTTAAACCCAATTTAATTAGTTAATTTTTCAGAGAAATTGTTTCGATTTGCCCTAAGCCATATAATACAGCTTTGAACACTTCATCACTTTTCATGGCTAAGTGAAGTATTAACAATTGTCTTCTTTGAATTTATTGACAACCGAGTTATACGCTTCTATCGAGTCGCACATAATTTTTATGTCAATAGACATCTTTTTGATGGCATAGTCTTCTATATTAAGTAAGTTCATTACACCCTGCACATAGTCGCAGGATTTTTGTAACACTTTTATTGGGGGACGACCTATTTTTCGTGGTTCATTTCCCACAATATCGTCCATTTGGTCCATTTCGTCGCCCTCACATAATTGTAGGGCGCTAAAGGGATTGTATCGGGGATCACTTTTATTGGTAGCCATATTTGGTCTTAGTCTTTTTTCAGATGACAATGAAAAGCCCGCTGAATCCGATAATCGCGACCGCTTTTTGATAATTGACAAAAGAGACAGAATTAAAAAAAAAAAAAAAATGCGGGATGTACTATATAATAACATGCCAGTAAAGGGTTCCATGCGGTGAGCTTTAAAGCTGCGGCTGAACTGAGTGGTAGTTGATTAATCTGTTGTAGCATAAAATGATCAAATGCGTCATAGTCATTTCTTCCCCTTCCGGTAGTTAGTGAGCCGGTTATTTGGTTCACTCGTGTTAATGGCAACGGTGCCCAGGAACTGTAATCAGCATTAGCGTTTTTTGCAAGGAATTCGGCGTAGTTTCCCATCCGAATAATACAGAGTACCGGTATGGATTTATCAGGATGTAGAATCTGCGACAAATTTTTATTATCAGTGATGAGAGTCCGACGACAATAGATACAGGAAAAACTTTTGGACAGCCCATACGATAGCTAGTATTTCCTTATCAATTCGGGGGTAGCTTTATTTCGTTTCATTCATGGTACGGCTTGCATATGCATTTGGACACTTCAGACCGTTGCCTAACCTGTGGGAGAGGACAACGCTAAATCCAGTTTTGCTGGCATCTGTGGCAAGATGATGACGTCAAAATCGATTTAAGTGTGAGGCGTTAGCAGCTCGATACACTGTCTTACCAATCCGTGTGTGGGTGTATCCAGAGTTAACGTATGGCTGAATTCTTGTGTATATGAATCCGTTACATCTAGGTGACAAAAAAGTGATGACATAACCCATTTCTTGAATTGGATAATTGATTAGCACTCTGGATTGGATGTTCATCAATGACCATTCCGACTTCTTGGCTACAATATGTATGGTTGATGCCCATTCAGATTAATCTACCTTCTTGTAAACCCGCAGCAATCTTGCCATCAATTTTCTTTTTGTATGCGTCTCGTAATAACATCGGTATTTTCCTTGCTTTCGCGAAGACAGGTTGAGCTGCCGGTTTGAGGTGCAGTTTAGAGAGAGGGCATATTCATTTACACTCTCATATCGGGGCGGTTTTGTTGTTCGGTTGTGAGCTGCGGTGGCGCCTTTGTGATCAATTTGACTTTTTCGCCATCTATAGAGAATATATTGGAGAAATGTATCTCATGGGCAACTGTGTGATGCACACCCTTTCCAGAAGAGTATCGAAATCACCATCGACAAGGTAGGGACTTAGTTTTGTGCTCTGATAGTCTTCTTTCCGATGGGTAATTGTGAGTTATCAGGCGCCTTGATTTTTCTTACAAGATCCAGAAATTCATTTACGTCGTCACTGTCCGGCGATGGTTGAGAAAGTGGTGGTTGCACTGTCACTTGTGCAGTCTTCGATCGGCATACCCTGAATACATGGCCCTACTTGCTACTTGTCTGGCATTTGGCTTCGAGGAATTTACAGTGGCACCGTTGGTGCCGTCCTCCACATCCATTACATGTCGGGAGCTCTTCGTTTGACACAGAGGTCCATTGAACACGCAGTGAGGCTGGTACATGTTGTTTCTCTTAATTTTTTCTTAATTTTATTGAACCCGAGTCTGTTTGTTGCTTCACTTGATGACGGAGGAAAATCTGACTTCATTTCCACTTCAGTGTTACGAGTTGTTTCCGATGAATGTGCCAATTCGTAGGCCGTGTTGAATGCTTTGGGATTCTTTGTAAGTATCTCATTACAGACATCACGGTAGTTAAGTCCGTAAAGTAGTTGCTCCGCGAGAATTCTGTCGAGGAATATGCCATAGTTGCAGTATATCACTCCCTGTCGCAGACGCAAAGTTAAGCTTGCGATTGGTTCTTCATCATGCTGCACAATTTGCCTTACCTCTATACTCTCAGCATACTCATTTTTCACCGCTTCGAAATGCTGATTTCGCATAGTAGTACTCCGTAGTTTCAATTTTACCCAGCTGAAGCGCCTACTCATAGCGTTTGAAATAATCTCCAACCGAGGTTTGATCTGAGGATCTGTACTCTCCTATTGTGAATGCTGAAGGCCTTGGTACAGCAGATTTCGAGGCTGCTGGTGTTGTTGTCCTTGAGACTGCCAGCTTTTCCCTCGCAACAGCTTTTTGAATCACGTTTGCAAACATCCCAACATCCCAACGTGCAAACAACCCCAACATCGGGGTAATAATGGTCGGTGTTACTTCTCATTATTGATGGCGGTCGAGATAGAGAGTTTGGGTTCCTGCGAGGTAATATATCCCACCTCCATCACAGCCTCTGTGGCTAGCTTGATGGTGGCGTGTGGAACTGAGGGCAAGTTGGGTTTGGGGTTCACCGTCTTGACTGGGTCCTCCCCACCCTTCTTATATGCCTTTGTGGTAACCCATTTAATTCAATAATGGATTACGTTTTTGTTTTCATGAAGAGTCAAACTCATTATTTATAAGTATGGTACCAGCTCTGACATCCCTCTGCGGCTCTTCCAGCTTGGCACTCTTCCAATTGTGCATCAGAAGATGCGGCTTACAAGCGTGTGTGTGTGCGCACCCTAACATACCTCCACCAAACCTAGCACGGTCTTCCTATATATGTTGGCTGACCTTTGGTCCTAGAAGTACAGGAGTCAGATGTGCCTCCATCTTCAATCAGGCTCAGATAGTTCAGATTGATGCCTCGCTCTAACTTCCTCCATCATCATCATTCCTATATACGACGGCGTAAGTAAAATCCCCGTTGAGGATCTCGCTATACGGCCGCTGTGGCTCATTGCAGAGGTCTGCAAAACGTTCGCGCCTGAGCTAGTTTTTAGAGTGGGCCCCAGCCAAGGTGATTATCGGCACGGTACGTGTTATATGAAAAGTGATTTCCAACATACTGGAAGAGAAGTGAAGAGGAGAGAGATGGCATGGGTGGGAGGGGGTGGCCGTATCTTGGCTTCCTAATCATGCAGCAGAAGTGTCAGAGTAATATAATGTATGTGATGTACGTTCTGTGAAATAGGCCCCTGGTAATACGGTATTTGTACGCACTAACAAACGAATAATAAATAACTTTTCAAAACTCTTAGTCGAAAGGTAGTTCAGGAAGGTTTAGGAACTCCTAAATCCTACTACATTTAATCCTGGTGCACTCCGCATACACATAAAAATGTTTTAGAAATTATTGAGATCAATTTAATTTCAAGAGAATTTCTCCCGGAATGTAATACATTAGTTCGTTGTTCCTTACTTGTATAATTTAAAAAAAAATGACAAAAATTCATTAGTCAAAATCATAAGCCGAAAAATTCTTATTTGTGTATTTTTTCTGTTTTGAAGACTCATTTTTGTAGTATCTGAAGCAGTTTGAACAGCTGTATGAAATATATGGTTAAGATTGAGAAAAAAAAAGTTGTATGAAGTACATATAAAATATTTTTCAGTGTAATTTCTGAGATTTTTAATTTCTTAATCTGAGAAACAGAAATCATACAGCAGAAGTGTCAGAATCATATGTGATGCATGTTCTGTGAAATAGGCCCATGGTGATAATATATTTGTACGTATTCACAAACGAATAGGAAATACCTTTTCTAAACTTTTTGTCGAAAAGGTATTACAGAAAGATTTAGGAACTAGGAGTTAGCTTAGATTCTCTTTGCTGCTACTACTATTGTAAAATTAACAGGGATTTAGTTATTGTAACCTTAGAACTGATAATGCACATATTTCTTCAACAAAAAAAAAATACGTAAAGATCTTTGACCACCACAAAATAAAGATGAAGACATTCCACTTCATACAACGAAAATAACCGGATTTTTCGATAGTGGATAAATGATCGATATAATAGGATGGGATAAATTATCGATATGCTTATGGACGAATATGCTTTCGCATACATCAATGATTCAACGTATGGCGCTGAGATCTGTGACATCGTGTTTATTTCTCTTCATATTTGGCGTATTGTTGAAGTTTTGAAATGTTGAAGTTAAAAATGTTGTAAAATTCTAACATTTTTATTTATGACGAGAGCCTCTCTTCCACTTCAGCACAGAATATATATCATATTTCTTAAGAGCTAATTTATTTATACCCAATGTCAAGTGAATTAAAATTCGTAGACGCAGCGACAGCATTCGTCGTCCAGAGCGTGGTGTTGCCAAGCGTGTGCAAAGTGGACAGTTGCGCGTGTCTCTTTAGAAATTGACACTATTGTGAGCTACTGAGAGTGCGCCTGTACTCAACGTCGATTTTCTCATGTTAACTATGCCCTCCTTAAGTGAGGATGTACTCAATCAATTGAAAAATGGGTAACGGATTAACCTTTATTACCAAGATATGTCCGGGTCGGGTGGTCTCCTTGATTTGGGCCTCTGTATGTACTTACAATGGTTACGGGGCTACGTTTGCCCTTACAAAGAGGCTGTTTTACAGCAGCCAAATCGATGCGAAGGTAAAGGTTACCTGCTACATGGCCCTCATCGGGACAATGCTCAACTATGGCTGTCCCGTGTGGTTCAACGTGAGTGCAAGGTTTATGGGAAAGATTCGGTTGTTTGAGAGGGCTTGCCTCCGCTTTTATCGAACTTTTGATGAACTCGACCAACTATCTGATTTCTGGGCTAACTACCACAATCCTCAATACCACGAGAGGGTTCGTCAAAACGGCTTCGTCCCCCCAGAAACATTCCATTGCATAAACGCGGTCTGATACACGATGTACATGCGGTAACACTCATCTATCACATCGCGAGTAGACTGTGGATGGGCGACTCAAACACTACCGCTCCGTCATACAACGAGCTAGGGACGGATTCCTCCGGTTCAGTACGGCGGTATCAAAGCGGGATTTTGGGGCTGTTGCAACATCGAAAGTTGTGGTGGCTGGGAAGCGAGGGAACTCCATCCTCAAACACTTTAGACCCCGGGTAGTAAGGGTATTTCAGACCTATGGCCGACTCACGTATCTTGGTTGAAGGGTAGTTAGTAAACTGCAAAGTAAATATATGTAAATATTAAAAAAACAAAAAAGTATACACATGCGTACACTAAAGAATACACATAATTATACAGAGGTATATTATTATGTACTTATCTATTCATGTTTAAATTATTATATATGAGGAACCCAATATGTATGGAACCTAGTTTTAATTAAAAATGTTCGGTAATTAAGTTTTTGTTTTTAAAGTTTTCTAATCTCAATTTCTGAAAATATACGAGTAATATTATAATTTATTGTATGCGTTTTTTAAGTCGAAAGACATATAATAAGGTTAAGTTTGGCTTAGAATGCCCGCAGAGGGCCAGTAAGTTAGAAATAGTTATAATGTTCGTCCAATTAGTTTTAAGCACTTTTTTTCTGGTAATTAAGCTTATCATGAATTTTTGAAAATAAAAATGAATTAAAATGAAATGTGCACGTGGCAGGCGTCCGGCAACTCGAAGAAGCGAGAATGTGAATTCTCCGTCTTTATAATCATCCATGAAAGGATTAAGTTTTCATTTTAGTATTCGGGTTTCCTCGGAAAATTCGTGATGTTGAACAGATTCTATAAGTTTTAGAAATGCCAAAATTAACTCATTAACCGATGGCGTCGATTCGAACGTTTCGTTTCTTGTCTTAATTTTTCGAACAAGACGCATGATGTAGACAAAGATCCTTGCTATATAGGCATACGACGAGCATTTGTCGAAAACATATATCAATTTATCGGTTATGATCGGAGCTTTGATCGAGGAAGTTTTCTTTTTCTAAGCGCTCGTTCATAACAACCCAAAATTTCGTTCACCTGCAATAGAAGACCACGGGTCTTCAAAGACTAAAGTGCTCAAGATGAATTCTAGAGAACTATACTCTAGTAGTAATTTCTGGGCACCCTTACAGACTCTACACGACACTAACAACAATGACGTTGATTGCGATGAAATTATAACTAGATCCACATCCAAAAAAACTAATCCCAAAATACCATCAGTGTGTGTTTTGCATAAAACTCTGACTGAAGTTAGCTTAGTGCTAAAAACATTCAGTTTTTCACACATGACCATCCAACATCAAGGTCATTCAAAGTAATTCTATATGGACTAGAAGAGTTGTCAACAGAAGTAAAAAACACTATGATCGATTTGTTTAAGTTAACTTTCAATCAATATTTAAAACTCAAGTGAAACGATTACGCACGAAAATAACGAAACCGAGTTACGCAGTGTTTCATCTGCCAAATGTATGGCCACAGCGAGAAAACTGACGCATTAAAACTCAATGAGCTATTTGTTCAGACTCTCATAAAACGAGTGATTGTTCATCCAAGAACGTCAAATGTGCCAACAGCAATGTTGCACTGATTTGACATGAATCAGTCGTAAAAGCTTTTTTGTAATGAGGGAAAAGCTTTCAGCCAAAAACAAACCTCAACGCGTTAGAAGAGTACAAATGCACTTCGAATCCAATCCAAGCGACTTTCATTCACTCCCAACCAGACGTAGAACACAACCTGGAGTGCAGCCCAAACAACTGCAACTCAACGAACGCATGGACAATCAACAATGGTGTGAAGAACTCTGAACAGCTTTTTTCTCTTGAAGAAATCAATGCACTCTCCGCGGAGATGATCGTATTGCTGCGTAAATGTGTCACCAAAGCAGAACAATTTAATGCTATTACTCAATTAGCTATTAAGTACTCATACAAATCGAAATGAATTTTTGTAGGCAAAGCATAATATGTTGGAATGATAAAAACATTCGAGGAAAACAAATTGAGTTCTTTACTTTCCTTAATAATTAAAACGTTGGTTTAGCATTTATAACAGAAACATGGTTAAACGTAACAGCTCGATTTCCTAACTCTATGTATAAGTGTTATCGTCTAGATAGGGAAGAGAGATGTGGTGGTGGTGTTGCTGTTGTAATAAAACGTTCAATAAAGCACAGTTTACTACCAATATTAAATACGAAATTTATAGAAGCCATTGGCATTGAAATTCCCTTTGTTAACGGATTTTCAGTAAAAGTCTTTAGTGCTTACTTTCCAGGTGGAGGGACTTCTCGCTAAGACCCAACTGATTTACGAAACGATTATACAAAGCTAGTTAACACTAAGGACTTATTCCTCATAGGTGGTGATTTAAATGCCAGACATAGACATTGGGGTTGTCTTAGAGCATATCGGTGTTGCAACATTCTTGTTGACCTTCATTCATGGTACCCTTTCTAAATTCTCTTTCCACCTAATCCTACTCACTTTCCATCCACCAGAAACATGAATCCATCGACTTTAGATCTATTTCTCACCAACATACCCGAACTTTTTACACCTCCAATAACATATTATGAATTGAGTTCCGGCCATCTGCCTCTTAAGTGTAATACTATCTCCAGCTAAATGTTCAAATCTAGTATGCAATGCCTTACTCGCACAAAATTAGAAAGTGTCATCGTTCCTAATTCAAGCCCATCTCATATCGATGAGAACGTTACCCCCTTCACAAATGCTTTTTGAGAAAGTATCGAGCAGTCAGTACCAAAGAAAACTATAGTTAGACATTCATGCACATTTGTGCTATAAGTAAGAAAACCAACGCTTTAGAGCATAACTTACCTGCACTACTGTTGTAAAAGGAGAAATCGGAACGACTAAAGATGCTCCTGTCTATTTTAAATTCTACCCTAACCCTTAAGCACTCAAGAATGGTTGAAAATCAAGTACAAGGGCTACTGAAGGATGGCATCATTAGACGTTCTAGATCACCATACACGTAGGGATTGTACCTAAGAAGACTGATGCATCTGGAGTGAAAAAAAAAATCAGATTTGTAATAGACTATCGAAAGCTTAACTCTATTAAAATAGCTGACCGGTACTCCATTCCAGATATCAATGAATACCGCTTTTTCAATCAATCATTGGGGATATGAATTTACGAGGTTACCATTCGGTTTGAAGAATGCACCTGCAATTTTTCAGGGGCCTTAGATGATATACTCCGCTAACATATCGGAAATGTATGGTATGTATTTATAAAGGGTGATTTTTTAGCTATTATCTTTTTGACAACACTGGTTTAAACTGACGCACGTTTCGTGTTTTGTTTCACTGTCAAACATCTTCAGTTTGGTCTAGAATTTAACCATGAATCGTCTTACTGAATGGGTGAATGGGCTCTTGGAAAGTTGGCCAAAAATTGTGTTCAGCGATGAAGCTCATTTTTGGCTCAATGGGTACGTAAATAAGCAGAATTGTCGATTTTGGTGAATATGTGAATATCAGCCAGAAGCCACCCAGAAAAAGTCACAGTTTGGTGCGGTTTATGGGCTGGTGGTATCATTGGATGGTTGGGTGTTGCGGGAATCGGGTAGGCACTGACTGGCGTCAACCTGGCGATGCCCAGTGTTGTAACTTTTTCTACACACCAATTGTGCTTATTTTACCTCCAAGTGGTAGCCATCGGGTACTGGTTGTAGTTCACCCGAGCTCAACTTGCCAAACTTATAAGTGCGACCTCTTGTCCTAGGGGTGACAAAAACGGAACTGGCCCTCCAGGTTGGGGGTTGTGCCGTCGGGGTAACTGCCCGGCCACATAAAGAAAATATATAGTTACGAAGCAACAACAAGCCTCGGAAACGGAGGATTTTACTGATGACAACCCCTGCAAACGATATACGGACAACGATCTTCGGATCTGTACGTGGAATGTAAGGTCCCTTTATAGGCCACGTGCAGCCTAACAATTAGCGGAAGCCCTAGACTGCTGCAAAGCAGATATAACCGCCATCCAAGAAGTGCGATGGGATGGACCGGGCAAAAGAAGGCTGAAAAACTGTGATATATATTACGGTGACTGCTACAAACAGCAAAAACAGCGCCTATTTGGATGTGGATTTGTCGTTAGAGGCAGACTTAGGCAAGAAGTCTTATCGTTCAGATCCGTGAACGAGCGCCTCACGACAATTCGCATCCAGGCTAAATTTGCCAACATAAGCCTTATATGCGCACATGCCCCCACAGAGGAGAAAGATGACGACACCAAAGACAAGTTCTATGAGCTCCTGGACAAAACTTATGAGCAATGCCCTAGCTACGACATTAAAATTGTCCCTGGCGATTTTAACGCAAAGCTTGGAAAAGAGAACATCTTTGGTAGCACGGTCGGAAAGCACAGCCTACACGACACCACATCCGATAACGGATTTAGGCTGATCGACTTTGCTGCGGGGCGAAATGTTGTAGTAGCCAGTACAAGATTCCCACATCTCGATATCCACAAAGGAACTTGGCGATCTCCTGATCAATCAACCGTCAATCAGATTGATCATATTGCGATCGACGCAAGGCACTCCTCCAGTATTATAGATGTTCTAACGTTCCGAGGCGCCAACATTGACTCGGACCACCACCTTGTTGTAGCCAAGATAAGGTTGCGGATATCCCGAACACCGCCAAGACAAAGAAATACTGTGAGGAAGTTTAACGTCAGCCGGCTACAATCGCAAGAGATTGAAAAATCCTTTTCCGATCGTGTCTCCCTTAACCTCTTAAGAAATCCTACGCCGCCAACATCAAGTATTGAAGATCAGTGGCAGCATTGCCAAAAAGCCATCAGAGATGCCGCCTCTGATGTGCTGGGTTTCAATCCGCCACCACAACGAAACCCCTGGTTTGACAACGAGTGTCGGCAGGCGAATGCAGCCAAGCAAGAAGCATACAAAGCGGCACTGCAAAGAAGGACAAGAGCTGCTCGGGAGCTCTACGAGCAGAAGAGGAGAGACGAACACCGGCTTCTCAGGAGAAAAAAGAAGGAGCATGAGAAGCGCGCGATCGGCAAACTAGAGGGATATTACTGCAGGAATGAGGTAAGGAAATTTTACCAAAGGGTAAAGTTAACCAGTCAAGGTTATAAAGTCCGAACCGAAGCCTGTAAGGATGATCAAGGGAACATCGTAGTAGAGTCACAGTCGATGCTGAGGATATGGAGAAACCATTTCTGCAGACTGTATAACGGCGACGAAGAACCGAATTCCGCTGTCAGGCAGAACGAACCATTCAACCCCAATGAAAGGGACGATGAAGATAAACAATTCCGTCCACCCGACCCAGATGAAGTGAGGATTGCCATATCCAAACTAAAATCCAACAAGGCTGCGGGAGCTGACGGCCTACCCGCCGAGCTTTTTAAGGCCGCAGGCGATGATTTGGTAAGGAGCATGCACCAACTCATTTGTAAAATATGGTCGGAGGAAAACATGCCCGATGAATGGAACCTCAGCATAGTCTGCCCGATCCATAAAAAAGGAGACCCTCTGAACTGCGCCAACTACAGAGGCATCAGTCTCCTAAGTATTGCATATAAAATCTTATCTGCCGTACTGTGTGAACGCCTAAAGCCATTCGTCAACAACCTGGTCGGTCCATACCAGTGTGGCTTTAGGCCAGGAAAATCCACCATCGACCAAATATTCACACTGCGGCAGATTTTGGAGAAAACCCAGGAGCAACAAATCGATACCCACCACCTTTTTATCGATTTTAAGGCCGCGTATGATAGCATTTATAGAGACGAGCTATACAGAGCAATGTCTAGTTTTGGCATCCCTACCAAACTCGTCCGTTTGTGTAGGATGACGATGGAGAATGCACGCTGCTCCATCAAGGTCGGTAAAGACCTAACCGAGACCTTTGATGTCAAAAAAGGATTCAGGCAAGGCGACGCGCTGTCATGCGACTTTTTCAACATCGTTCTTGAAAGAATTGTTCAAAACTCGAACGCCAACAACAGAGGAACAATCTTTCAGAAGTCCGTCCAACTACTCGCATATGCCGACGATATTGACATTATCGGAAGAACGCAGCGTGATATCAATGGCGCTTTTGTGGGTATTGCAACGGAGGCCGCGAAGATGGGTTTAGCGGTAAACGAGGGTAAGACCAAGTATATGCTGTCAACGAGAAAGGACACCCAACACCGACGTCTCGGTCAGAACGTCACAGCAGACAGATATAACTTTGAGGTAGTCAAAAACTTTGTATACCTAGGCACCGCTATCAATTCAGACAACGACACCAGCGCTGAAATCAAACGAAGAATAACTCTTGCCAATCGCTGCTTCTTTGGGCTAAGAAAGCAATTGGTAAACAAAGCCCTCTCTCGAACAACTAAACTAACGCTTTACAAGAACTTAATCGTCCCAGTCCTGCTATATGGCGCGGAGGCATGGACTTTATCAAAAGCGGATGAAGCTGCTCTTGGTTGCTTCGAGAGGAAAATTCTTCGTGTGATTTTCGGTCCCGTCTGCATAGATGGTGAGTGGAGGAGGAGATTTAATGACGAACTATACGGGCTGTTTAGCGACATCGACTTAGCCAGAAGAGTGAAGATCCAACGATTGAGGTGGCTAGGTCATGTAGAGCGGATGGAAACCAATGCTCCGGCCCGAAAAGTCTTCGAATCCACCCCCGAGGGACGGCGCAGTAGAGGAAGACCGCGACTCAGGTGGCGCACGCAAGTGGAAAGGGACCTCAACCAACTATGCGTGCGAAACTGGAGACAGCTAGCTAAAGATCGAGCTGGCTGGAGACGCTTGTTGGTTGAGGCCCAGGTCCACCCCGGACTGTAGCGCCACCTTAAGTAAAGTAAGTAAGTATCATTGGACCGTACTTCTTCAAAGATGATGGGAATCATAACGTAACTGTGAATGGTGAGCGCTACCGTGAGATGATATCCAACTTTTTTTTGCCCAAAATGCAAGAGTTTGTCTTGCATGACATGTGGTTTCAACAAGACGGTGCCACATGCCACACAGCACGCGCAACAATGGACTTATTGAGAGGCGAGTTCGGTGAACATTTTATTTCACGTTCGGGACCGGTCAATTGGGCGCCTAGATCGTGCGATTTAACGCCTTTAGACTATTTTTTGTGGGGCTATGTTAAAGCTCACAGAAAATAATTACGCCGCCAATGAGAAGGAGATGTTAGCCATCATTTGGGCATTGAACTCCCTTAGCAGTTACCTTTATGGTTCCTCCCTCTAAAGTACGTATTTATACGGAGCACCAACCTTTAACCCATGCGCTTAATAGTAAAAACAACAACACAAAACTTAAGCGATGAAAAGAGCCTATCGATGAAATGTCAGCTTGTAGGCTTTCGGATATGCTAGATTTAAGCCATGTTAAATGTATAAATAGTATGTTAGAAAAGAAGAATGCATTATGTAACGCGACTAACTAATTTCAACAATTCATTTCCGAGCAAGTTGTCAACATTCAAGCTTTACCACCGATGTTCCATCTCTCATCCGAAGACTTAGCAATAGAAGAAGTTTTATCTCTGGAACTGATGAAAGAGTTAGTAACTTACTCGATCTTCTCGGTAATGTTAGACATAAGGAAGAACTCGAATGACATTGCGTCTACGCCAGCCTTTACACAACAAGCTCTAGCACCGCCCACACTTGCAACACAACACCAAGCTCAGATCACCATCCTAACATCTCTGCAAAGCTATCTCAGCATTTACAACATTAATTTCTGAAAAAAAGGCTGATTAGACGCATTTTCATACAAAAAGTACCATCGTTCAACCCAGTATATTTCCAACAGAAAAATGTGCAAGCTCACCTGTCTGGCGGACACATATGAGCCATCGCGCGAGTTACGTTCCCACACTTCACGAAACCGAAGTTTGGACGAAATAATGTCCATACGATACTTCAGCCAAACTGTCCCAGACCTGAAGTCATCAAATTTGTTGAAAACTTACACCGATCACGACTCAGCCTGGCCGCGGAAATTAACTCGGTGTGTGAAACACCTGAGTAAGCAATTTCCGCGAACTGCAGTTTGTCTGAATGAGAATAAAGAATGAATGAACAAGTTTTTCTGCAAGCTTCGGACGGGACGGTTCTCCTAAGAGAAGACAATAACAATAAAGTGCTCTTAAGAATTTACTTTATGTGTTTTTCTTTCGGTTTCATTTTTCAAAAGATTAACGAAACAGGTAACTGGCGCAGTCGGTTGTTTAATTTTCCAAAGAAAATCAAATAAGTGATCGAAAACCCGGATGAAAGACAAATTGAATAATATATTCGATTCGAACCGTAATTTGGACAGTGTTTCTAATAGTGATAGTGAAAAAACACACAGTGAAGAAATGGCAAATGAACACGATCTAGCACTTTTGTTGCAAACAATGAAAGAACAAGAGGATCAAATTGCTCAATTGCAGATCCAGCTGAATCAACATTTACGACAACCAAATTTGTCAATTGTCAGCGGAACTGGCCCTCAACCATTTCCGCAACATGAAGCCTTTTAACGCAAAGACGATTTCAAGCTAATGGAATTCATCAACTCGGTTAACAATGCAGTATCAGTCTGTAACAGCCAACCACTTAAACAGTATGCTATCAGCATAGTATTGAATGAAAAAATCCAGGGAGAAGCTAAACGACTTGTAGATGATCTATCTTGGGAAACAGCACAAACCGAACTCAAACTACACTTCAGACCTCAGAAGGACTATGCTGAGCTGATAAATGAATGCCGCAACATTAAGAGAATTATTTAATAACGTTAGGTCAGTTTATTATGAATTAAATGAATTATATAGTTTTGAAGATGAAAAAAATAGACCTGTTATATATAGGCCTGAAAACAATGATAGGTATTTTGTAGGCATTGTAAGAGAAAAACTAGACAACTTAGTCCGTGGTAATGTAGGCAAAAATGATTTTTACACAGTAGATGATTTCGTACACAGTGGTGAACCAATGGAAATAGGAAACATTAGGGAAAATCGAAATTTTACAAAAAAGCCTCAGACGCGAAATTACCAATAGCAACACTAACAATTGGTAACCAAAAAATTAAATGTTTGATTGACACCGGGTCAGAAACAAGTATAATAAAACCTAATTTCATTCAAAACTATCCCGAAATAGAACTTAAATATTCCTTATTCTATACCATAATCAATGGCACTAATGTGTTCGACCATAAAGTTGTTACACCACTTCCAAAAGAATTTCTAAGTAAAGGAACTGTGACATGCTGCATTTCACAGTAACAAATATGATGCAATTATTGGTCAGATCATATTAATACCTTTAGAAGTGAAGATAGATACAGGAGAAAGGCATTTAGAAGTGAAAGGAAATAAAATTATCTTTATCTATTACCCATTCGAAATAAATAGTATCAGCAATTTATAAGTAAATGAAAGGAGTACTATTAGTTCTCCAAATCTGAATCATTTAAATGATCAAGAAAGGAAACTAATTAAAAATCTACTATGCGACTACTAAGAGCTCTTTTTCAAAGAGGGTGACCAATTAACATGTTCATATGAAGTAGAACATGAAATCATCACCACAGTCAGTAATCCCATCTTTTCCAAAATATATCGTTATCCTCAGGCACATGAAAAGGAAATAGACAAACGAATATCAGAAATGCTTTCCCAAGGAATAATTAAAGAAAGCAGTTCTCCTTACAATTCCCCTCTTTGGATTGTTCCAAAGAAGTCGGATAATTCTGGACAAAAAAAATGGCGCATAGTTATCGACTATCGTATACTCAATGAAGTTACGACAGACTATAAATTCCCAGTTCCCAATATGGAAAACATATTGGACAAATTGGGAAAGGCCCAATATTTTACGACGTTGGATCTGGCGAAAGGGTTTCACCAGATCCTTGTTAAGCCACAAGATCAAAAGAAAAACGCCTTTTCCACTCCAAATGGGCACTATGAGTACGTAAGGATGCCATTCGAGCTGAAAATTGCCCCAGCAACCTTCCAAAGACTCATTAATTCTATTCTCAGAGAATTTATCAATAAAATTTGTGTCGTTTACTTAGACGACATTTTAGTTCTTAGTACGTCTTTAGAGGAACACATCAATAGTATCCGAAAATTTTTAGTAGGTTAAGTTAAAAATAGAAGTTGACAAATGCAATTTCCTTTCTAAAGAAACGGAGTATTTGGGTCATATTTTGACACCCGAAGGTGTACGACCGAATCCCGCAAAAGTAGAAGTCATCCAAAATTCAAAGCTTTCAAAAACCCAGAAACAGATTAAATCGTTTCTATGAATAACGGGGTAATACAGAAAATTTATAAGAAATTACGCAAAAATTGCCCATCCCTTAACAAAATACCTGAAAAAGAATGTCCGAGTAAACACAAATGATATAAATTTTATCGCTGATTTTGAAAAATTTAAGCAACTGATAACCAACCATTCGATCCTTAGATACCCTGACTTTTCAAAGCAATTCAAACTTATTACTGATGCCAGTAATGTTAACGAGCAAAATTACTCAAGGTTTGACAAAGAGTTGCTGGCTATAGTTTGGGGAATTAGATATTTTAGACGGTATCTGTTCGGAAAAGAGTTCGAATTGCAAACGGATCATCAGCCAATTAAATGGCTACATTCCAAATATACAGGAAAAGATATTAATCCCCGGTTTCAGAGGTGGCTCCTACAATTAGGAGAATACAACATTAAGATAGATTATATTAAGGGGAAGGATATCGTGATTGCGGATTTTTTAAGCCGAATAAATGTAGATAGTAAGGAAATCAATGCAGTTACTGAGAACGAGCAAAATGATAATGAAGAAATTAGTGTTGCAAACTTGAACACAAATAACGAAGTACTGAACAAAGTGTTAAACGCAAAACTTTAAAACAATGGATGCACAGACTATTCATTCACAGGAACAAAATTTAGTCGGTCGTTAATGGATTCAAGACACAGATTATACTCTTAGAATGTAAAAAACAAGAGTTTGAAAATGTATTTACGAATGTTCGTCTTTACATTGACGAAAACGATTTATCCGAAGATAAAGTCAGTGATATTTTAAGAAGGCATTTAAAAAAAGGTAAAATAGGAATTTATTCTTATTTAGATCATAGTGAATATAATCAATTCCAACAGAGAGTTATTGAAATATTTCCTAATAGAAAACTTTTTAAATTCGTGAAATTGCATTATTCCATAAGAATGAAGAAGGACATTCTGGAATAATACCAACATACGAGGTAATAAAGAGAAAAGTATACCACCCCAATCTTAGAGTAATAATACATCAGCTAATTAATAACTGCGAGACTTGTTCGTATGCTAAATATGACAGACACCCTAAAAGAAAGAAATTTATTCTTACTCCCTCAACTATTAACGAAGTTGTCCATGTAGACATTTATGTCAACAGTAAACACTCTTTCATAGTTTTTATAGATAAGTTTTCAAAATTTGCTATAACATTTTTCTTAGAAGACAGAAATAGTATAACAATAGTGGATAAATTAAAGCAATATATTGCAATTAAGGGCAAAGTAGGAAAGTAAATTTTTGTAGGAAAGTAGGAATAGTTAAATCACATAATAAGCAAATAAATGAAGAATTGGAATATGTTGTCAAAATAAATAATAAAACCTACAATTTTCAAAATAACTTAAGCCTCTAAGAACTAATACTAAGCAAAAATTGCGTTTGTAAAAAGAATTGTAAATTAGTCAGTAACTTTGAAAAATAAATATTAACACTTCATTATGATCTTCTTCTTTTGAATAATATAAAAAACGAAAGTTTTCAAAGCGATTGTGATGAAAGGAAACTTATTTTAAATGGAAATTATTTGATAATTTTTTTTAATTGTTCAGTAAAGATTGGTAGTAAGAAATTGAAGAGTAAAGTGTCCAAGACTGTTGAAAAATGTATGTCAAACTATGAAAACTTAATAACAAGCAATGATTCTTTAACATTCGAATAACTGACTTTCCATCAAGTCCATAATATAAAAGAAATACACAACCTTAGAAGACATAGTATTATGAATTACGCAATATGAAGCTCAAGTATTATGATTATTATATTAATTGCAGTACGCATATATTGTAAACAAAAAAAATCTATTTAAAAATTGTTAACAGAATTCAGGAGAATCCTGAGATAAGGGAGGGAGGAGTTAAGTTCCCACACTTCACGAAACCGAAGTTTGGACGAAATAATGTCCATACGATACTTCAGCCAAACTGTCCCAGACCTGAAGTCATCAAATTTGTTGAAAACTTACACCGATCACGACTCAGTCTGGCCGCGGAAATTAACTCGGTGTGTGAAACACCTGAGTAAAAATTCCGCGAACTGCAGTTTGTCTGAATGAGAATAAAGGATGAATGAACAAGTTTTTCTTCAAGCTTCGGACGGGATGATTCTCCTTAGAGAAGACAATAACAATAAAGTGCTCTTAAGAATTTACTTTATGTGTTTTTCTTTCGGTTTCATTTTTCAAAAGATTAACGAAACAGGTAACTCGCGCTGGGCATTGCACTGTTGATGTCGCATCATCAGTGTTCGCTGCGTCAACACCTGTTCGTTAGCTCTATCGCCTGTTGAAATGTTATTCTGTAATTATGTAGGTCAGAACAAGTTAGGGTAGGTTAAATGTTAAGTAAAAATTGATTGTGAAGTTAGTCTTCAATAAAGATTCAGATATAAAACATTAAATTGTTTAATTTGCACAATAGGAGGAAGTGGCTTTGAGTCAGAAATTTCCTTGGATGTATATTGTTGACTATTGATGGTGACCATCGTGTTGCTGTACTGAACTATGAATGTACCATCTAAGTCCTACTTATCGTTGTTTATTCGGATTGTTCCATTGAATTGTGCAACAATACTGTTAAGTTGCGGGAAAGATGTCTTATATATTTGGGATATGTTGGTGTTTGGTTTCGGTGCAGTGAGACGGCCCACTTCTGAGTAAATTAGATGTACAACCTGCTTCAGTTATATCTAACATTTGCTCTCTGTTACATGTTGTTAACTTATTATAGGATTTACCAGTTTCTCTCATTCCATAAATTTTGTTTTCGCATTGTAATAGTTTTTTTTTGAAAAGTATTATAGTTACAATGGCAAAGAGACTGTACTGGTTTTATTAATGTGGATTTACAAAGATATTATTCTGTATTAGGATTGCTTATAATGCATAACAATCTTTGATTACTTGCTGCAATTTTTATTTACATTGTTACGTTTAGCCGAAATTAAATTGTCCACACAACAGGGTCCGATCACGGGATTGTGACGAATGAAACACTAAAATTTACTATTCACGATAGAATTTATTTTGCAAGCACTGAGTTACTTCTTTTACTTTATTACACTTTACAAATCCCTATTACTTTACTACAAAACTCTTTGCTGGCTTTCAGGCTGAACTGAATAACACTTTGAACACTATAAAATCCCAAACTGCACTGTAATAATTCTCCAACTGAACTGGAATTTCCCCGCTGACGCTTATATACATGATTCTTTGTTTTGAGTTGATCGTTCTTCTAATTGCGTATAGATGGCGTTGGTGTCCTGATTATCTCATCTTATATGCGTTATACCATTCACGTCACACTACCCACCACCTTATCTTGTTCGTCCGTGTGTTTGTAACCTTCGTGGAAGTCCTCTGCTCCGTTGCGGGTGTGAAGCAACGCCATCCGCCGATCATCAAAGCCTCCAGAACTTCCCTTAACGTCACTCTGTGCTTTTTCGTCATCAGTTCGCGAAGTTGTGCACGCCCTTTTACCTTTCGCTGAACATGGCTCAAACCTTCTTAATGAAACTTCCTACTGGTGCTCCAGCGTTGAGCTGCTGCATTTTTGTTTGTGGTCCCTTTACGAAGATATCACTCGCCTGGATCCCTTCTCTCACTGACTGCTGGCATCCGACTCCATGGAACCCCTGTTCCGCTATCTTAGCTCTCCTTGTGATGATGTCACTCTCTTCGGTTTCTACTCTGTCTTTGTCCAGAAGTCAAACTCTGTATTCGGCCCTTTCCGCCACGATTTGGTTGATCCTCGTAGACTTGCTCTCCCCGACATTCAATGGCATCTCATCTCTTGTACATTAGAATTCTCCGCCCAAGGTCCAATGTAATGCCGGTTCTAATCATAAAGTCCGCTCTCAACTATATCTGTCACTAGGAACTCGTACTCAACTGTCGCACCGTTATTGTCTCGGTTAACTTCCCAACTACTTCCTCATCATCACCCGTAGCAGTTCGTAGCCGTATCCCGTACAACTGCTTCACCTCTTAAACCAGATCCTTCCTTAGGATCGAATGTGATGCTCCCGTGTCCAGTGTTATCGTTAATCGTCTGCCTCCAATGATGCCTTAGACAGTGAGACTGTTCGTGTTCCTTCCTAGTTGGGACACAAATATTGTGGGGCGATCCGTTGTGAGAGCCTGCCTATGCCCCTCCAAACTGACTCCTTTTAGTTTAACGAAGGCCGACAAACGTCATTACCTCTCACTGAATCCGACTGTCGTCCTTGAAATTGTCTTGCAGGTGGATACCTGGAACGTTTCCGATGACCAATACAATCGTGTGTCCTGTCTCCTATTCCTTCGCAGATGAAACCCTTAAATGTTTGTCGAGGAGATTGCAGCCACATATCTACTCTGCGAGGTCTAGAATATGACACACACGCTAATCCCGTTGCCTCGTAAGACAGAGCAGAATCAACTGTTTCCTGGAAGGTTCTCCTTGGTGACGACAAAGTTGTTCTCTTCATCTCGAGATACCTTATACCTTCTACAAACGCATCCGTTATGGCGTTTTCGATGAGCTACGTCGTTGAGCCAGTCTACGCCTAATGTGCCAATCGCTCAAAATCTGCAGCAAATTCCTGCGGGATCATCTGGAAGTACGGCCACGACTGATTTGAAATAGGTAATGACCATGATGCAACATTTGTTCCAAGAACAAATGCATCAAATGGATGAATCGCTGGGCAGTGTGCGTTCATCGTCAACAAATGCAGCAATCGTTGGAGGAGCAGACACAGCAGATGCAACAATCGCTGGGAAGTGTGCAGCAATCTTTGGAGGACCAGATCAAGAAGGCTCTGGCATAGCAACAACGTTTGGGACAGAAACTTCTGGAGGTGAATTGTGAAGTGAAAGTACTGGACGGGAAAGTTCACCACATTGGCAGTAAGGTTTTGGGCCTAGAAACTTCGGTGGACGAGAAATTAAGCCACCTCGACAGCAAAGTTGTCAGTCTAGAGACTTCGATGGACGGGAAGGTTCAACGTCGCAACAAAGTTCAGGGCACCGGTGTCTTCAAAATGGAATTGAAGAGCAGAAAACACCGCAACGGTGAGCCGCTCTAGGAATTTGCTGCAGAGATTGAGCGATTGGCACATTTGGTGTTCGCCGGCTCGACAAGGGAGCTCATCGTAAACGTCAAAACGGATGCGTTGGTGGATGCATGGAATAAGGGATCTGGAGACGAAGCGAACAACTTTGTGGGAAGAGTGTATATGAGAGTGCAGAGGGCAATCACAAGGGATCAAGTAGAGGACATCTAGACATCATAATGAGAGCTGAGATAGCGGAACAGGTTTGAGCCATGTTCAGCGAAAGATTAAATTGGAGCGCACAGCTTCGATCCGATAACGAAAAAGCACAGTGTGACGTTAAAGATAGTTCTGGAGGTTTTGATGATCGGGGGATGGCGTTGCTTCACAACCAGGAACGGATCAAAGGACTTCCACGAAGGTTACAAACACATTGGTATAAGATGAGATAATCATTGCACCAACGCCATCTATACGCAATTAGAAGAATGATGAACTCCGAAGTGTATTCCCGAAATTCTTGTACATACTTCAAGAATGGATCCCGCCACCTATCCACTGATAGGTGTGTATGTTTACAAAGAATCATGTATATATGCGTCAGCGGGGAAATTCCATAGACTCGGGACGACAGTAGGATGTAGAACCAATACTGGGAGTATAAACATCGGCACGGTGGTCGATGCGAGTAAGTCCGGTTGGAGAATTATGACAGTTCAGTCAAATATTTATTACAGTGCAGTTTGGGATTTTATTGTGTTCAAAGTGTTATTTTTTCGTCACAATTCAGTGATCGAACCCGTATTTATGGCCAGTTTAATTAATCTTACGTAGACTCAAGAATCTTACCAAGATAGAAGGAATGCCCGTTCTACGGGATGGATATTGCACTGACACCATTCGAGGTCTTACATGATCGTATCATTTATGTTATCGTATATGCACTTTTTCCATTTCATACTGAATTTCGGTTCACCGACAATAATTGCAACCGACAGAGGGACGGACTTCAATTCAGCGATATTTGAAGAATATTGTATTCAAAATAACATACCATAACATACCATATGAATGTAGCTGTTAGAACCACCACAAATATCGTTCGACGAGATCCAAGTTCCATGAACTTCAATGGGCTATAAATACAAGAATAAATACAACAACTTAGTACTTGCCAATTGAGCTTATTTATAGTGGTAACAAGTTGTTAGCTCCAATCAGCAAGACAAGAGAAGAAGCCATTAAAAACCTCGAGAAATCGAGAGAACAATGGAAAGCTCGTTTCAACTCTAAGTATCGGTCGCCACACGAAGAGAGATCAAAGCAGCGTCGATTCAGCACTATCGCAAGTGTCGATAAACTGAAACCATGTTGTGCTCTAAATCCGGAAATCGAGGAAGATTATGTGGAAGAAGATAACAACCATATCCAAAAATAACTCGGGACGAATTATGTCAGGAATGGACCAGCTGTCCTCAAAAATCTATCAATACTATTTCCCATCCCACCATAAATCATTGTTAAGACGAAGTGTTATGTTGACGAGTTAATATGTTTTGATCTAACGAGAGCTAAGGTTACATAAAAGAAGGCTGCAAGTGCTTGAAAAGCAGTGAATTCAAGAGAAAATTGATCTATTGCTTGGTATTGACAATTTCGAAGCTCATTTAGCAAGTGTAGATACTTTCTACATAAAAAAATCTAATCTTTAATCTAAATAAAAAAAAACCACACCTTCACTTACATAAATAAATCCATATATGGAGTGTGTGATATCCCTCATCTTATAAAGAGTATGCATAAAAACTTACTTAAATATTGTGACGTGAATAGTAAAAATGCCATCTATACACAATTAGAAGAACGATCAACTCCGAAGAGTACTCCCGAATTTATTCTATATTCCACAGACTCGTGGCGACAGTAGGATCTAGAACCAATACTGGGAGTATAAATATCGGCACGACGGTGGATGCTATTCAGTTCAGTTGCGTTCAAGAGAACTATTACAGTTCAGTCAGTTCACTTAAATAATTCTTACAGTGCAGTTAATCCAAGTAATTATTACAGGGATTTTATAGTGTTTAAAGTGTTAATGAGTTGAGTCTGAAGACAGCAAAAAGTTTTGTGGCAAAGCAATAGTGATTTTTAAAGTGTAATAAAGTATAAGAAGTAAATCAGTGTTTGCTAAATAAATTCGTACATATCGTGAATAGTGAATTTTTGTGTTTCATTCGTCACAACCCGTATTTGTGTACAATTTAATTAATCTTAGTAGTAGAC
Organism: Eristalis tenax; assembly: GCA_905231855.2. Lineage (NCBI taxonomy): Eukaryota > Metazoa > Arthropoda > Insecta > Diptera > Syrphidae > Eristalis > Eristalis tenax. The sequence continues at coordinate 92,189,188 of HG993124.1, read as the reverse complement.
TCGGCTAAACGTAACATTTGGTGTCAGAAGTCGGATTAAGACGTAATGGTGAAATTTGTGAGTTTAAAAGTGGATCAGCTGAAGAAAGAACTGTTGCAGCGGATGACGGCTGCGTGACGCTCTCCAAAAGGATGGAATCGATCCAGAAATCTACGAATTCGAATATGAAGTTGCGGAAACATCTGAAAATATGGCCCCGACTGATTTGACACAGATAATGGCCATAATGTCTAGAAACAACGCTCGACGTAATAAAGAAGAACATCTGCGCACTAAAGGTGAGGGAACCACTATTGGCAACGTCGGAACGGAGTTCAAACACCGATGTACTATGGAACAAAAGCCTTCAACATCTTCAGGCTCCAGTTCGCCAGGGCACACCTGAGCGATGAAGACAAGGCGGCGGCATTGGTCGTTTCGTTAAAGCGCGGTGCTGCAGACGTGCTCCAAACAATTCCAGAAGATCTGCAGATGGACTACAACGCACTCGCTACAGCGTAAGTATGGAAGTGAACACCGCATGCAAGTCTTCAAGATGGAATTGAAGAGCAGTAAATAACACAACGGTGAGTCGCTCCAGGAATTTGCAGCAGAGATTGAGCGATTGGCACATTTGGCGTACGCCGGCTCAACGATGGAACTCATCGAAAACGCCAAAACGGATGTGTTCGTAGATGGCATAAGGGATCTGAAGACGAAACGTACAACACTGTCGTCACCAAAGACCACCTTCCGGAAAACGGTTGCTTCTGCTCTGTCCTACAGAGTAGATTTGGGGCTGGAATTTACTCGAGACACATTCAAGGGCTGTTGCATGATCTGCGACGGAATGGGACGCAGGACACTCGATTTTAGGGATCAGCATAAAGACAGGCCCTCACCGGCACGAAACATCAAGCAACGACAGCCGGACCTGACAGGAGAAAAGGGCGGCAATAAGCCGTCGTTAAGCTAAAAAGAGTCAGTTTAAAGGGGCAGAAACTGGCTCTTACCGTTGTAATTGTGCCACGGCTAGGAGGGAACACGAACACAAGGTAGACGGTTAACGATAACATTGGACACGGAGGCATCACATTGGATCCTAGGAAGGGATCTGGTGGAAAAAGTGGAGCCGTTGTACGAGATTCGGCTGCGAACTGCTGCGGGTGATGATGCGGGAGTACTTAGGAATTTAACCGAAACAATCACAATAAGCTGTACGACAGTCGAGTCCGCGTTCCCAGTGGCGGATATAGTTGACGAGTTGATTCTGGGAGCGGACTTTATAATTAAGACCTTCATTATATTGGACCTTGAGCGGGGAGTTCCAAGGTACAAGAATTCTGAGATACCTGTGAATGTCGGGGAGGACAATGCTTCGAGAATCAACAAGGTCGTGGCGGAAAGGGACTCCAGGATTCCGCCGCATTCAGAGTATGACTTCTAGGCAAAGTCAGAGTACGATTGTGGATTCAGCACCTTGTGGGCAGTGGAAGCCGAAGATAAAACACCAGCTACGAACATAGTCGTCGGAAGAACCTTCATAAAAGCCGAAGAAGGAGAGTCGCTAATGGAGAAGCAGTGCTCGCTGGAACTGATCCGAAAGGAGCAGGGGAGCGATCCGGATCTATCGACAACTTTCGAGAGCATAGAACATGGAGCCGACCCGAGAAAAAAGGGAATGGCTGGGCTAAGGAGCTGAGTCCGTTTCAATGACTGAATCGATTCTGGGATAGCGAAGAGAGTGAAGCAACAGGAAACTTGATTAGGGTCACAGGGAAGTGTTTATATGAGAGTGCAGAGGAAAATCACAAGGGATCAAATGGTAGGACATCTGGACATCACAAGGAGAGATGAGTTATGACAACAGGGATTCCATGGAGTTAGATGTCAGCAGGTGTCATCGATTCAGGAAGAAGGTTTGAGCCATGTTCAGCGAAAGGTAAAAGGGCGTGCACAACTTCGAACTGATGACGAAAAAGCACGGAGTGACGTTAAGGAGAGTTCTGGAGGTTTTGGCGATGGGCGAATGGCGCTGATTCACAACCCGCAACGGAGCAAAGGACTTCCACGAAGGTTTCAAACTCATTGGGATCGTCCCCCACCGTACAGGCAGGTAGGTGGTAGGTTTTAGATCGAGTTTAGATCGTGGGTAGTGTGACGTGAATAGTATAACGTGTATAGGATGAGATAATCAAATCAATCACATTAAAAAAAAAACGCAATCTATACCCAAAAGGAACGGAAGGACGATCAACTCCGAAGAGTATTCCCGAAAATTGTGTACATACTGCAAGAATGGATGTCGCCATCTATACACTGATAGATTACAAAATACATTGTGCATAAGCGTCAGCGACGAAATTCAATAGACTTACTACTGGAAGTAAAAATAACAAGAAGTTAATTAAGAAGTAAATCAGTGTTTACAAAATAAATTCGTGCATATCGGGAATATGTTTCATTCGTCACAATCCAGTGATCGAAACCGTATTTGTGGACAATTTATTTAATCTTGCGTAGACTCATTTCGGCTAAACGTAACAATATAATTTAACCACTTTTGATGTAATTGGAATGTAATTATAATATAAAGGTATTATAATGCCGAAAAAAGCAAATATGACAAAAACTTACATCGGTACACATTGATCCTACTGAATTTCAGAAAAGTAACGTGAAATTGGCTGTACAAGTTCTAAGCGTATCTGTCGCCTGCGGCATTGAATTTTTAATAAAATTCAACAAATATCCAAGGGATATAGATACTGATTATTGGTTTGTTATATTATTTTGTTAAGTTAGATTATATAATAATATCAAACTTCACTTAAGTAGGCCAAGAGCAGCGATCAGTTATTATAAGGACATAAGTATGAAATGCATTATCTATAACTTCCATTTGCAGAGCAAATTTGTTTTCAACAAGGCCTAATCGCTTGAGGCCATGCTACTGGCCAGTCACACAGAATAACGACAAACCCAACCGCCTGCACACAACCGCAGAATTCAGGAAAAAATTCAGTATCATCACGTATCGACCGAATTCACTACTGTAAAAATTAATATTGTAATTGCAAAGATGAAATGCTTTATCAGCGTATGCCGAATCCGAATCCATATCCAATTCAATTATTTGCCTTTGCAAACATAATTCACATGTGAAATAAAAATTTAGCCTAAGTTCAGCTGATCGTAGGGAGTCGGAAAATAAGGAGAGATAAATTGATATTTAAATCAAAAGCTTTCTGTCCTCTTGATTCACGTAGATAGACGGAATTGCCAATACCTAGGTGCGCTGTTCACTTGTGCGAATTGAAGGCAAGATTCATGAACTAAGAAAAAAGTTAACATTTTATTTGATTAGTCTAGCTCTAAACTTTTATCAAAATCTTCCGATCCGTTCAGAAGTTTGATATTCTTAATTTCAGCAACATTTAACGATTTTATTGAAACATTAAGCCCTAAGCAGTGAAATAAAATAAATTGTGTCTGCTCTTGAGTGCTGTGTATATGTGTACATCCATAGATAGACTACGTATGAGAAGACAATAGAAGAAGGAGTTCATGATAATGAAATGAATTTTTCGTGAATTTCGTTTTCATATATTACTTCTGCCCATATGGATGATGCTACTGGGTAGTTTATTATCTGTGATAATAGTTATATCTTAAGCGTAATTAAGTATAAGAAGTAAGTCAGTGTTTGTAAATAAATTAGCGTTTTTTGCATTCCATTAGTGTATGCGTGCCGGTTTTACATACACATGTAATGCGACCATTTCGGGAATACGTTTCGGAATGGTTTGTTTTCGGAGTTTTGACCTATTTTCCCAGTAAGTGTCGACGATAAGTGAAAAAAGCTGGCTAAAAGATTTGTAGACTGAACGGTGGTAGTTGTTCTGATCATCCCACGTCACACTACCCACCAACTAAACTTGTTCGTCCCGAACAAGATTCAGAATTCCACGCTTGAACGGTCTCCGCAACGACATACCCTACTTATATGATTTACATATTTTGTGGAGGAACGCATCCGCACAAGTCTTGGCTTCCTGATTCGGTATGGCGTAAGCCTCCGGCCAATTACCACCAGGACATACTTATTACTCCAACGATTTATTGCTGCATCTTCCACAGCTTCTTGATTGTGGTCCCTTTGCCTTTGTGCAACTATCACACGCTTGGATGCATTCGGCAACAGACTGTTGACATCCAACCCAATAGAACCTCTGTTTGATTCCTCCAGAATCTCATGTAATCTTCCTCTTGGAATGGCATTGCACATTCCAAATGACATTGCAAGAAACTGCCAGCAGCCGACGCCAGTACTAAAATTTGTCTTGTCCCGACCGTTTTTGTCGATTTCTACTTGCCAATACCTACTTTGGAGGTCCAATCTAGATAACCACTTTGCTCCCGACAACGTGTCCGGGGTATTCGTGGCAGAGGGTAACTATTTTTCTTTGCTACCCCATTCAGCTTTCTGTAGTCCATACAGAAGCTCGTGTTGCCATCCATCTTATTGACTTATACTATTGGCCAGCTCCATGGACTCTACTAGCTCGGTAACCTCCTATCTCTTGGCAAATGGTACTCTCCTTAGTGCTTTTGGGATCGGTCTCGCATCGCCGGTGTCGATTCTATGCTTGACAATGCTTATTCTGCCCTTATTTGTCATAAATATAGAGCTATATTTTGTCACCAGCTCTTTCACCTTTTGTGCCTGCTGCGATGATAGGATTTTCTTACATTTGGCAATGAATATGGTGTCCGATGTGGGATCCGCATCCTGTTTTAACTGAGACTCAAAATTAACTATTGCCGCTAGTTCTTGGCAATGCCCAATTATTTCGAATTTCTTGATTGTATGTTTTTCTTGTCCTAAGTTGAGTAATCTTACTGGTAGTAACATTTTATCGTTGGCTTGAGTAAGTGTTCTCCCGATGACTTCGTTCGTCGTCCATTTTTGCCCAAACTATGACCTCTGAGTTCGGTGGAATCCTGGCTTCCCTTTCCGCAATGATCTGCTTGATCTTCGGGAACTTGCTCTCCCCGACATTCAGGGGTATCTCAGAATTCTTGTACCCTAAACTCCTCCGCTTTAGGTCCAAAGAAATGCCGGTCTTATCATGAAGTTCGCTTCCAGAATCAACTCGTATTCGCGAAAAAGTGGAGCCGTTGTACGGGATTCGGCTACGAACTGCTGCGGGTGATGATGCGGGAGTACTTAGGAAGTTAACCGAAACAATCACAATAAGCCGTACGACAGTCGAGCCCGCGTTCCCAGTGGCGGATATAGTTGACGAGTTGATTCTGGGAGCGGACTTTATGATTAAGACCTTCATTATATTGGAAATTGAGCGGGAGTTCTGAGGTACAAGAATTCTGAGATACCTGTGAATGTCGGGGAGGACAATGCTTCGAGAATCAACAAGGTCGTGGCGGAAAGGGACTCCAGGATTCCGCCGCATTCAGAGTATGACTTCTAGGCAAAGTCAGAGTACGATTGTGGATTCAGCACCTTGTGGGCAGTGGAAGCCGAAGATAAAACACCAGCTACGAACATAGTCGTCGGAAGAACCTTCATAAAAGCCGAAGAAGGAGAGTCGCTAATGGAGAAGCAGTGCTCGCTGGAACTGATCCGAAAGGAGCAGGGGAGCGATCCGGATCTATCGACAACTTTCGAGAGCATAGAACATGGAGCCGACCCGAGAAAAAAGGGAATGGCTGGGCTAAGGAGCTGAGTCCGTTTCAATGACTGAATCGATTCTGGGATAGCGAAGAGAGTGAAGCAACAGGAAACTTGATTAGGGTCACAGGGAAGTGTTTATATGAGAGTGCAGAGGAAAATCACAAGGGATCAAATGGTAGGACATCTGGACATCACAAGGAGAGATGAGTTATGACAACAGGGATTCCATGGAGTTAGATGTCAGCAGGTGTCATCGATTCAGGAAGAAGGTTTGAGCCATGTTCAGCGAAAGGTAAAAGGGCGTGCACAACTTCGAACTGATGACGAAAAAGCACGGAGTGACGTTAAGGAGAGTTCTGGAGGTTTTGGCGATGGGCGAATGGCGCTGATTCACAACCCGCAACGGAGCAAAGGACTTCCACGAAGGCAAATATGACAAAAGCTTACATCGGTACACATTGATCCTACTGAATTTCAGAAAAGTAACGTGAAATTGGCTGTACAAGTTCTAAGCGTATCTGTCGCCTGCGGCATTGAATTTTTAATAAAATTCAACAAATTTCCAAGGCATATAGATCAATTTGCAACATCGACAGCTGAATTTATTGAAAAACTAGATCGATTTTTCGATCTATTAAACGGAAAACCAGTACTTATACGTAATGATCAAAATGTGCCTTTTATACAAGAAATTAAAGATTATATAATAAACATAGAACCCACAAATGCAAGAAATAAATCATTTTGTTTCAACGGCTCGGCAGTAACTATAAAAAGTATAACTGATAAATTGATACTGATTATTGGTTTGTTATATTATTTTGTTAAGTTAGATTATATAATAATATCAAACTTCACTTAAGTAGGCCAAGAGCAGCGATCAGTTATTATATGAACATAAGTATGAAATGCATTATCTATAACTTCCATTTGCAGAGCAAATTTGTTTTCAACAAGGCCTAATCGCTTGAGGCCATGCTACTGGCCAGTCACACAGAATAACGACAAACCCAACCGCCTGCACACAACCGCAGAATTCAGGAAAAAATTCAGTATCATCACGTATCGACCGAATTCACTACTGTAAAAATTAATATTGTAATTGCAAAGATGAAATGCTTTATCAGCGTATGCCGAAGCCGAATCCATATCCAATTCAATTATTTGCCTTTGCAAACATAATTCACATGTGAAATAAAAATTTAGCCTAAGTTCAGCTGATCGTAGGGAGTCGGAAAATAAGGAGAGATAAATTGATATTTAAATCAAAAGCTTTCTGTCCTCTTGATTCACGTAGATAGACGGAATTGCCAATACCTAGGTGCGCTGTTCACTTGTGCGAATTGAAGGCAAGATTCATGAACTAAGAAAAAAGTTAACATTTTATTTGATTAGTCTAGCTCTAAACTTTTATCAAAATCTTCCGATCCGTTCAGAAGTTTGATATTCTTAATTTCAGCAACATTTAACGATTTTATTGAAACATTAAGCCCTAAGCAATGAAATAAAATAAATTGTGTCTGCTCTTGAGTGCTGTGTATATGTGTACATCCATAGATAGACTACGTATGAGAAGACAATAGAAGAAGGAGTTCATGATAATGAAATGAATTTTTCGTGAATTTCGTTTTCATATATTACTTCTGCCCATATGGATGATGCTACTGGGTAGTTTATTATCTGTGATAATAGTTATATCTTAAGCGTAATTAAGTATAAGAAGTAAGTCAGTGTTTGTAAATAAATTAGCGTTCTTTGCATTCCATTAGTGTATGCGTGGCGGTTTTACATACACATGTAATGCGACCATTTCGGGAATACGTTTCGGAATGGTTTGTTTTCGGAGTTTTGACCGATTTTCCCAGTAAGTGTCGACGATAAGTGAAAAAAGCTGGCTAAAAGATTTGTAGACTGAACGGTGGTAGTTGTTCTGATCATCCCACGTCACACTACCCACCACCTAAACTTGTTCGTCCCAAACAAGATTCAGAATTCCACCCTTGAACGGTCTCCGAAACGACATACCCTATTTATATGATTTACATATTTTGTGGAGGAACGCATCCGTACAAGTCTTGGCTTCCTGATTCGGTATGGCGTAAGCCTCCGGCCAATTACCACCAGGACGTACTTATTACTCCAACGATTTATTGCTGCATCTTCCACAGCTTCTTGATTGTGGTCCCTTTGCCTTTGTGCAACTATCACACGCTTGGATGCATTCGGCAACAGACTGTTGACAACCAACCCAATAGAACCTCTGTTTGATTTTCTCAACCGTCTTAGTGATGCCCAGATGTCCTCCACTTAATCCGTTGTGATATTCCTCCAGAATCTCATGTAATCTTCCTCTTGGAATGGCATTGCACATTCCCAATGACATTGCAAGGAACTGCCAGCAGCCGACGCCAGTACTAAAATTTGTCTTGTCCCGACCGTTTTTGTCGATTTCTACTTGCCAATACCTACTTTGGAGGTCCAATCTAGATAACCACTTTGCTCCCGACAACGTGTCCGGGGTATTCGTGGCAGAGGGTAACTATTTTTCTTTGCTACCCCATTCAGCTTCCTGTAGTCCATACAGAAGCGCGTGTTGCCATCCATCTTATTGACTTATACTACTGGCCAGCTCCATGGACTCTACTAGCTCGGTAACCAAATGGTACTCTCCTTAGTGCTTTTGGGATCGGTCTCGCATCGCCGGTGTCGATTCTATGCTTGACAATGCTTGTTCTGCCCTCATTTGCCTCTCTTTCACCTTTTGTGCCTGCTGCGATGATAGGATTTTCTTACATTTGGCAATGAATGTACCCAATTATGGTGTCCGATGTGGGATCCGCATCCTGTTTTAACTGAGACTCAAAATTAACTATTGCCGCTAGTTCTTGGCAATGCCCAATTATTTCGAATTTCTTGATTGTATGTTTTTCTTGTCCTAAGTTGAGTAATCTTACTGGTAGTAACATTTTATCGTTGGCTTGAATAAGTGTTCTCTTGAGTAAGTGTTCTAGTTTAACAAGGGCCTACTGCCTTCGATGTCCCCTGTTGTATCTGGCTGTTGTCTCTTGGTATTTATTCCCTGACCTTGATCGTTTCCAACGCTCCCTACAGTCACGTGCCATGTTTCCATTCCTTTCGCAGACGAAGCAACGGAATGTTGAATGTTTCACGAGTAGATTCTGGCTCCACATTTACTCTGCTAGCTCTGGAATATGACGCACACGCCAATTTTTTCCTGGAAGGTTCTCGTTAGTGACGACGGAGTTGTACGCTTCATCTCCAGATACCTTATACCGTCCACAAACGCATCCGTTTTGGCGTTTTCGATGAGCTCCATCGTTGAGCCGGGGTACGCCAAATGTGCCAAATCTCTGCAGAAAATTTCTGGAGAGACTCACCGTTGCGTTGTTTTCTGCTCTTCAAATCCGTCTTGAAGACTTGCATGCGGTGTTCACCTCTATTCTTGAGCTGTAGAGAGCGCAGATTGCGATGTAGTCCATCTGGAGATCTTCTGGAATTGTTTGGAGCACGTCTGCAGCACCGCCCTTTAACGAAATGTCCAACGCCACCTCCTTGTCTTCTTCGCTCGAATGTGTCCTGGCGATAGATGTTTCGAACTTGAGAATGAAGATATTGAAGGCTGTTGTTCCGTCGTACATCAATGGTTTGAACTTCGTACCACGCTGCCAAATACTGGTTCACTCACCTTCAGTGCACAGATGTCTTTCTCCATCCGTTGATCCTTCTCTTCCATTGATGTCTCTAGGCTCACAACTTTGCTGTCGAGGTGGTGAACTTTCTCGTCTACCAAAGTCTCTCGCTACAGAAACTTACTACCAAGGTGGTTAACTTTATCGTCCAATAAGTTCATTTCACTATTTACTTCACGGTTTTGTTGTTCTTCTAGAGCCTCCTTCATCTGGTCCTCCAAGGATTGCTGCACACTTCCCACTGATTATTGTATCTATTGTTTCTGGTCTTCTAACAATTGTTGCATTTGTCCTAGCGATTGATCCATGAGTTCCTGCGGTTGCCGCATTTTTTGTTCCTATGATTCGCGAGACTGTTGCAAATTTAGCTTCATCGCTATTACCTGTGTCCAATCAACCGGGCTATATTTCCAGATGTTTCCACAACTTCATATTCGAATTCGTGTGCAGCCGTTGTTGCAATTCAGCCTTTCCGACTGTAGAAAGAGTTCGCTGCTCCAGCTCACAATCCCACTTCTGACAAAAAATATTAAGTTTAGCAGAAATTGTCCACAAAAGGGTTTCGATCACTGAATTGTGACGAATGAAATAAAAAAGCTCACTATTCACGATTTACAAGAATTTATTTACGAGTACTGGTTTACTCTTAAGCTTTAGCGCTGCAAGATACTTGTGCCTTCCTGACTTTTAATCCTTATGAGCCATTATTATTATTAATAAGGGTAAATTGCACTGCGACTTATAGATCTATTGTGTCCCCTATTCATACCTTTGCCTTCTTAAAAACTCCCCTCACATGCAGCACTTTTCAGTGTTATTAAGGTTTATCTACAAATCATTAAAGTGCGCTTCACCTTCCTAGTGATCTCTTGTGTGTCTTTCCCAGATGCGTTTGCTGTCTAATCTATCTCCTAAATATCTTACCTCTTTAACTGGGGCCAGTATTTTGTCTGACAGGCTAATTTGTTTTAGTCGTTTTGTGTTTTCTTGTGAAAGGCACTATAGTGGTTTTTGCCGGATTTAGATTTAGTCCGGCTGATAAGCACCACTCTTTAGTAATTTTTAGTCCCCAGTCGATATCACACAGGTTCTCCTCCATCCTGCCCCTGGCTATAATGACTATATCATCAACATATGCCTCGTCGACGTTCATCCACAACTAGACTCTACATTAGGTGAGATAAAACTCCTCCTTGAGGACATTCTGTTGTTGTGTTGACTTTTATTTTACCTTCCGATGTATGCATCCCAGCTGTTCTTGTGTTCAGAAGTTCATTCATCCATTTCTCCATCATTTTCAGCAGAATTGATGTGAGGCTGATCGGCATGTAAGACTTAGATAGGATTGGGTCTTGCTTCCCCATCTTTGGAATGAACATTGCCTTTGCCTTTCTTTACTGGTTTGGTATATATCCCAGCGCTAGACAACTTCTAGTTGTAATGGTGAGGTTGGGAAGCATGGAGTGATGGAGCATCGGAGAGTTCCCTGTATTAATAGATTATCTTAATAGTCCTGTGCTGCTATAAGAGTTAGTGGAAAAGCAGGCGATGAGTCCCAACTGGGGTATCCACAGGCAGACACTACTTAAGTGAATCGAATTCAGTGCATGGATACGCGTGATGTCTGCAGCTACCAATTAAGTGCTTACGTCATCACCGTTTAGACTAGAAGCATTTACAGTGGAACGCAGCCAAGGTGACAAAAGGTGTTCTGTGTTGGATTGGTCAGCGTCCAACCATTTTTCTGGTACTGTAGCTTGCCCCCCTTCCACACGCATGTGTCTACCGAAAACAACAAAAACAAATGACAAAAGCCACCGTGGGTTGAAATATATCCCATAATATATCGCATACGACCATTTCCGCTGAGAATGTTGGCGTGATATTGCCGAAGAACCTTCCCCCTAACAGCCTCTGGAACTACACTTCCCACTACTTCCCCTCGGAAGACTTATCTGAGTATGGCGAAGCAACGTGTTCAAATAACATCCCGATATTGATCACTCATTCGGAGTATTTTCCGGGTTCCTAGCTATGTTACCTATCATCCCTTTGTACCAGGAATCTAACGTGGCAGAACTCGCCTCCGGGTCAAACAACGCAAAATTTCTCCCCTTCAACTACCATTTCAATACGTAGCGATTTCTCCTCCTCACTCACCCTTACATCCTCCGACATCCTCGATAAGGCGTTCGGGTCCTCTACCGTTTCTGTGAACAACTTGGAACTGATATTGTTGTAACTTAACCGCACACCGGTTCTACTTGGCATCCGGCTTGGAGGCTCATCACCTTTTCACTCTTACCAGGTTGCTCCTGAGAAAGAACCGACCCGATCCCGACCCTTTAGGATACGGATGCCGCACCTTGAAGGTCAGGTTGAAGTCTGGGCAAGACAAAATCGGCGCTTGCAGCAACTCCTCCTTTAAGGTACGAAACGTCTCCTCATACTCCTGGTTCCACGTGAATCTTCGTTTCTTTTTCAAGAGCTCCGTTATAGGCGCTGCAGCCCAAATGGCATCCGGCGAAAAAGACACAGCCCCTTCCCTGGAACCGTGGACGCGTGTACTTCTTGGAAGACTCAGCTGTCGGTGTCTGACAGTACGCAGATTTAATAGCCAAGGACGATTAATACTATGCGTTTCGGAGTTTGTCGAGGGTGGCCGCTGTATATGGGATGGGCTAGACGTCACGTTCAGTGACCTGTTTTAACTTTCGAAAGTCCACACAAAATCGGTACCCCATGTTTAATGGGGTCAGCTTCCGTTTCGATGACATGCTCGACTAGAGGTGTGCACCCAACTCCCTCCCCCATCGTACAGAAAACATCGCCTAAGAGGGACATCAAAGTGCTCTGCTGCTCTACCGTTAACCTCGTCATTCCCTCAATCTCACACACCTCTTCGCAAAAACTCCACACCCGATTTCTCAGATCCGGAAAAGTAGCGAACTGATCCCAGAAGCCATCTGCGTAAGGCTTGTTTAGTTTTGCTTACTTTATTGTATGTTGTTTAGTTTATTATCGTTTTTTTATTTAGTTTATTATCCACAAATACGGGTTCGATCACTGAATTGTGACGAATGAAGCACAAACGTTCTCTAGTGACGTTGTACACGAATTTATTTGGCAAACACTGATTTAGTTCTTATACTTTATTACACTTTAAAAATCACAATTACTTTACTACAAAACCCTTTGCTGCCTTTCAGGCTGAACCGATTAACACTTTGGACACTATAAAATCCCAAACTGAAGTGCACTGTAATAAATATTCGACTTGACTGAACTGAACTATAAAATCCCAAACTGAAGTGCACTGTAATAAATATTCGACTTGACTGAACTGAACTGACTCGAATCGACCACAGAGCCGATATTTATACATCCCTATTGGTTCTAGATCTTACTGTCGCCACGAGTTTGTTGAATTTCTCCGCTTATATACATGATTCTTTGTAATCTATCAGTGTATAGGAGGCGAAATCCATTCTTGCAGTATGTACAACAACTTCGGGAAAACACTTCCGAGTTTAACGTTCTTCTGATTGCGTATAGATGACGTTGGTGTCCTGATTATATCACCTTATACGCGTTATACTATTCACATCTTAACTAGCCGCAAGCAAAGATACTTTATGCAGTAATCCCACCAAAGTTATAGTCTAGTTCAATTCTGTCAAACTTTGCTTGCATTGTCTGAGTGGTTGATGTTCTTGATGCTCACAATTAGGGCAGTTTTACCAGTGTATGGGATATACATTATTTTCCAACACAGTTAGCATCATTGACATACACTATAAAAAGGAAGGGTCCCAAGATCGATCCTTGCGAATCCCTAGTAAATTTAATTGATACTTTGACCTTGAAACCTATATCACAAAAATAACTTGTGAACCTATTCAAATGATGACCTCGAATACAAATTTTGTACAACATTTGAAAAACGTTTTTATGACAGAGTTGTTCTAAAGAGCTTTTCTAAAATCGATAAATATCACGAGGGAGTGATGGTTCTTACTCAGATTGGTATTTATGATATTGGCAAACTCTTTTAGCAATTGGTTGACGTTTCTATTTCTCATGAACCCGAAATAGTGCTTGTTTGTAACGGTCAAGATAATCTTGTAATCTTTTTGACATTACCATGACTTTCACGACGCCTTCTGCCCTTATTGGAACCTGAATAACTCCCAAAACCTCAAAACCGTCCCCATTCGCGACTGTCACTTTTTCCACAGGAGCCTTTCTGGTCTTGCACTCTCTAGTATGGTGCATGGAGAAACCATAACAACAAAACCCCGTACACATCCACCTTTAGGTACGGCCGATGGTCAGATCCCTTCTGCCCTAGAATGAAATCCAAGGCCAGATTACAACACTTGGAACCCTCAGAAGGAGTCTACCTCCCCCTACTCGCTGCAACAGACTTAGTTGCGGGTTGCTTCCGTCGACTGAAGGTCCCGCCTACCCGTGAGTCGGGGGGAACACCGCGCGCTGTTCCTACAAATCACCCCTCCCACATTGCACCCGTAGCATCGAATGGGATGCGAGCACTGAGCTGCCGTATGACCTGGTTGGCGACAGCGGAAACAATTGAAAGGGCTTGGATTCATTCGCAGAGCTTGCGTTACAGAACAGATACAGCTTTCACCCCACTTCATAACCGGGAATTTCTTCGGAGCGTAATCAAGCGGCGGACACATATCTCCGCAAAGCGGATCGAGGGGTGCTGAGGCCTGAGTGACTTCCGACACGTGGCGGAGCTACTCTCGTCTCAGTCTTCAGGTCCAGATTTAATAAAAGTCCAACCAACTGTTACGTGACATCTGATAGTCCTATATTCTGCAGTAAGAGGAATGCATTCACCTAAATGTCCTAGTACCCATTCACTTCTGCCTCTCCTTAGGCCCGTTCACAACATCTTCCTCATCTCGTCTAAGGTATCGCCCTTTAGTCCCCTTACACCTAAGTTAGGTGAGGTTATAGTGGCAGGCTGCAGAAGGCAGTCACAAATCGGCCAAAGTAGGCCCATTGTAATATCACGCGGATTGATTCCCCCTCACAATTAAAACCAGTTGGTGTTTGTGACAAAGCGATTTAGCTGGCTAATACTGACGCTTTTTAGCTCATTGAGGTTGTTGAAGTAGTAGGCCCCTAGGTGTAAGTATCTAATACCTTTCAGCGTGTTACACGAGCACGAGCAGAGTAGGTGAACTGTGGTTTCAACCTCCTCTTCATCCATGCAGCTTATACAGAAGTCATTATAGAGTCCTGAGTAAAGATCTGCTGAGTCTAAGCAGATTGAGTGATCGTTTGATATTAAGCGATGGCCATATTTCCTTTGTTTTAAGACCAGTGGTACATTCTAGTCATTACGATTTGTGTGTGATGATGACACACAATCGTATTTTTAGTAGATGGTAGGCTGTAGTGATTGGCATGAAGGATGTGCCACACCTAGCGAGTTCGTGGGCTTTGCAATTGCCCGGTAAGTCACAGTGTCCCGGCATCCACATGAGGTCTATGTTAAAGGACTCAGCTATCTCGCGCAGATAGTGATATCTCTTTTGGATTTTACGTTGTTCTTGAGCCAGGACAGCGCCTCCTTTATCGCAATGGTATCTGCCTGGAATACGCTACAGGGAGCTTCAAGGAGATAGTAATATTAAGGTATTGAGAATAGACACCTGTACCCACACTCTCGTCTATCTTCGACCCATCAGTGAAGATTCGCAAGGGAGGGGATCCAGTCTAGAGGGGATGCGAGAGGGGTGGAGAATTTCTTCTCTAAGATAACTTTGGTGGCTGAGTGGCCGAAAACCCAAAAATTTCGCAATGGCGGTTACTTGTCGAGTAGTGCCGCACAGTTGAGGGATATTGTACCGGTTCCGTTTTCTGCGGGTTAACAGTTGAAGGCCGCATGTTTGTATTCCAGCTTATTGAGGGCATTCTGCATTATGTCTCGTAAGGTAGAGACGAATTTGCCAGTTGTAGCTTTGGAAAAATCGTCCGCATAGACAATAACTTTACATCCAGCCTATTACAGTATTAGTAGTAGTGAGTAGCTGATGGATGAAAGCCACTAAGGTCTTTCCGATCCCAATTTTTTCTTTGATTCGATTTTATTGAATGCACCTTCTATGTCAAGAAATGCCATAAGGGTATATTCTTTGTTGTGGACAGATTTTTCAATTGTTCATATTAAGGCAAGTCTCTCGAAAGCTCTTGTAGCGATCTGTCGATTTATTTAATTTTGAAACATGGAGTGTCCTAACCATCGAAACCCTGAATCGTAATGCCAGTTCCCTTGAGGATAGTCTATCGTCGACGAGCAAAATGCTGCGTAGTGGTAACTTGTATACGCCTCTTCAACTGCACCCTGATACCGATTTTGGGGAGAGTATGTGCACAAATAAATCCGAACAAATAGTTTTTAAAAAAACCTTCAATCCGCCCCCATTAAAATACTTCAAAAAAATGTATTACTCCATAAAAATGTCTATAGGCATAAAGGCATTCTGCGAATCATTAGACTCATACCAAACAGTTATTAATACATTGAAGGCCCAAAAATGCCTCGCACGATCTCAAATGCGAAAGATCTTTCAAAGTGGTTCTATTTGGTCTTGATGAACAACCGGTAGACTCTATAATAACGCACTAATTGCATTAGGTCTTAAGTGCAAAGAAATAAAAATTATTAAAAATAACATGAAAAATACGTTGAGGTTCTATACAAACATAGTTTACTTAGATTGACATTTCTGTCATTATTTGAAAAAAAGTCAGTTTCATAGTTGCTCCAATTAAAAGCGTGAAATTGTTATTTTAAAGTTGTTTATTTAAACTTACTTAGTTACAATAAGTTATCTGAAATACTTTCGAATTGAAAAAAACCTAAATTGATGTGAGTTCAACTTCTTTCAGTTGTAAATTCTTAATTGTAAATTGCCTGAGTGCTACTGCCATATATATATACATTCCTCACCGCAATCTATATGTCCGCGGACAATAAAAGAAAACTCAGTCAAATATCGCCCGAGTCATTTAGTATCCACAAAAAACATCAATTACAGCAAAAAATGTTTGAAGACCCTGTTGCCACTATGACAAAATCAGACTTATGTGAATTGTTTAATAATCTTATCGACATAAAGATAAAGAACATTGCAACAAAATCGGATCTTGAAGTCATCGCAAATGTAAACAATCAACTCATGGAGAAGAATTTGGAGTTAGCTACGAAGGTATGCACTTTGGAAAAAAAATACGAAATGTTGGAGCACCAAATGGAAGAACTGCAAAACAATCTCATGATCTCATGAAAATAATCTCATGATACGTGTATCGTCACAGGAGGGCAGAACGTAAAAAGACATTGTAAAAGACATTTTTTCAACATTGATTCAACCAGCATCACATTAGAGAAATCAAATCTTTTAACAAAAAAACTAAAAATTTCATCGTGAAATTGGAATCCAAGCAACACGGGAGTTGACATCTCAAAAGATCTGCTAGCAACAGCCCGACACAAACGTTGTGCAC
Source organism: Eristalis tenax (assembly GCA_905231855.2). Taxonomy (NCBI): domain Eukaryota; kingdom Metazoa; phylum Arthropoda; class Insecta; order Diptera; family Syrphidae; genus Eristalis; species Eristalis tenax. Next base: position 92,172,259 of record HG993124.1, on the reverse strand, counting down.
TGCTGAAGATTCGCAAAAATCTGGTTGCTGTCAATCCTAACATAAAAGTTTTCGTTCGAGATGATAAAATGTTTATTGAAAACAATGTTTTTCGTTGGAGCTCATCCTTGGGTATCATACACAACAGTTCTAATGGAATTCAAAAATTAAGTTCTATTTACAATGTGGATCTAAGCAAACAGCTGTGTTTTGCCGTAAGACACTCGTGCCCGAAGCCGGAGCTGTCAATCAAGGAGCGACATCTTCAATTCACTTCAGAAAGCATTTAGCAGTGGCATCAGTCACATCATGTAATTCAGAATAGGGTAAGCCTGCCGTCTGCCGTAATAAATTAAAATTAGTTAATTTAAGTAAATCAAATCCTAAAATAAAAATATGCAGTTATAATATATTAGGTCTTAAAAACAAGTCCATTTTTATAAATTTCTATGTTATGATATAGTGTTTCTGTATGAAACATTTTTAGTAGAGGATGATTTCACGTTATATGTTCACCAATTTAAGAATTTTGACTTTGTTTGGATACTAGCCGTAAAACAAAGCACAAGAGGCAGAGCAAGTGGAGGATGTTTTCTTGGGTTCAAAAAGAGTTTAAAAAACAATAAATGCGAGTTCGAAACCGTAGATGAAGTAAAAATCTTAAAAATCATTTTAAATTCAATCAAATTTACAATATTGCCAACATATATTAATTATAACCATTGGGAAAGAGATTTTAGAAAATGATATGATATTTTAGAACACAGCAGCTAAGACAACATAATGATTATTGGAGATCTAAATGCTCGAATAGGAAAAGAAGAAGGAACAGAAAATCGACTTGCAGGAAAAGTAAGGCACTCGAAGAATTCTACTACAAATTCTAGAGGGTCAAAACTGCTGGAATTATGCTATTCTTTTGGATTTCATATTATGAATGGCGTAAGTGGCGGGGATAAATTTGGTGAACTTACATACGTAGGTCAGCAAGGGTTCTCAGTCATCGACTACTGCTTAATAAGGGGCGAATGGATCCCCATAGTTATAAAATTGGAAATTCTATGTAAACAATACTCGGAACACTTACCTATCTTAGCAGAGTTCGCAATTTCACCTGATGTGGAAACAAGTATCCTTCCTCCACCAAAATTGAAGTGGAAACTTTCTAATGCAACCGAGTACAGAAGCAATTTGGATCACAATTTAAACAATGAACAGTAAAAATATCCTAACCTACGAACAAGTAAAGTTTTAAAAAGATATTGATGTAAAAAGATAAATGGTTCGATAAAGAGTGTGAAATAGCTAGACAAAAAGCATTTGGATGGCTTAAGGTGTTTCGTATATATGGTAATAGTATTTTTAATGATCTTTATAATAAAACCAACATGGCATTTAAAAGGTTATGTAAAGAAAAAAAGAAACAATTCCATGAAAATGAGGGTCTTTCACTTACATGTTGTAGGAACACAAAAGAATTTTGGGCGGCGATTAACAAATTCAATGGTAAAGTGCAACGAATAAGTGTTGAGTTAAATGCACACTCTTTAAGGAACCATTTTCAAAACTTACTTAATCCGATGAGCAGCTCGTTGCCGACTTACTATGCGGTACCTTTAAACCAAAACGAATTACTTGACACACCATTCTAAAGTGTTGAAGTTCATTCTGTCCTGAGTAATCTAAGTGACCATAAATCGTCAGGTCCTGATGGGATGCCTATAGAACTATTTAAATACGCTACAGATGAACTCAAGGATAAATTGATATCAACATTTAATGAAATATTGAACTCACCACAACTTAAAGAAGCGATAATATTCCCCATACATAAAAAGGGAAATATAACTGGTCCGGCCAATTACCGAGGGATATCTCTGCTCAACACATCTTACAAAGTGTTCGTCACCGTTCGAACTTTTAAGCAACCGAATAGCTCGATGGATTGAAAGTCAAAAACTTATCCGTGAAAATCAAGCTGGTTTTAGTTTAGGATATTCCGCCGTAGGCAATATTTTTGTATTGCAGAACATTGCGAGCTCATTCCAAGAACGAAAAAGAAATTATTCGCTTGTTTCGTGGATTTCAAGGCAGCGTTTGATACGGTCGGTCGGAGATTCTACAAACTTTACACCTTCGGAATGAAAAGTGCAATATGTGCTACCTGGAAAAGGTGTTTCTCACATAATCTGGTTGATCATAGCGTTAAATATAAAGTCTTCGTTGGTGTTGCAGAATCGGTATTGATGTACGCAGCTCAATCTTGGGATCATACGCAATAAGAGACTGTAGAAAAACTTCTAAGATATTACAACAAACGAACCTTTGGTTTACCAAGAACGACGCCTAACTATATGGTAATAATAGAAACAGGAATATCGCCATTGACTGCCAAAAATTGTCGCTATGAAAACCATACAAAAAAGAAATCTTTGGTTTGGGAAACAGGAAGAGCTTGCAGTTTACTGTGGGATGCAATTCTATTTCACGACGACTAACCTCAGGTTATTAAAAGTTATGCTCTACGAACTTATCTCCAAAGTAGACGAACAATATACATAGAAAAGATTGTATTAATATGGCTACATCCTCCGTACATCGATCAACATACAGTTGTCTCAACCATAATTTATATGAACGAAATTATTTTAATAACAGTAACAGTCAAGAACTCATATCTACCATTTTCAAGATGAGAGGAGAACTCGTTAATTTAAATTATATCTCACATCGTCCCGATTTGCCGATCTACTGCAGTCTTTGCAACCTATCAGAGAGAGAAGACATTGTGCATTATATTGGTAGATGTCCAGTCCTTAAGGAATTGCGCAGATTTTGTCTAGAAAAAATATTATAAACGAAGAGTTTTAAAATTCATAAGCGAAAGCTACACATGTATATACATGTATATTAACTAGTTATATGTACCTTATAATTATTCGATTACAAACGTATTTCCTTTTCGATTATTATATTAATGTCAATCAGGCAGACGGCAAAAGCCATGCTGCTATGATTTATGTAAGAAAAACAAAACCACAACTTGTAATGATGAATATGTACAATAAATCTCTATCTATCTATCTATCTATCTACTTAGAAAACGGTTCTATTCGTCTTGCGGATTTACGGAAAAATATAAAATCAATTTTCCGTACACATGTAAGGTGGGAATTCCAACGGAGCGTTGAAAAAAAAAACATAACTCAATGAAACAATTGCCAAATGTGGGGCCACTCTTTCACGATCTTCACAACAGCTGCATAAAATGAAACATGAATGGGCAAAACATCAAATGTCAGTACATCAACGTGAACGAGACCGCTTCAACGCCGAAACAATTGCTCAGCTTGCAAGGAAATATCTTTCTGCTAATGGTAAGTAATAATCAGTCCAATATTATGCTTTTATGTTGGAATGCGAGAGGCATTCGTAACAAGAGCACTGAGTTTTTAAATTGTCTCTCCAATCTGGATATCGACGTTTTCCTTATTTGTGAAACTGGTCTTCATAGTAGTATTCGTTTTCAACATAATAATTATTGTTGTTTTCATTGCGATCGTAATAGTAGAGGATGTGGTGTTGCCAATTAGGCAAACTTTAGTAGTAGAAAATATCGGAGTTGAAATTAAGTTAAATTATAATACAAACTTAAACTTTTTTCCGTATACTTTCCCGGCGGGGCTCATATAGCAAATCGTGTACAATGCTTAAAAAGTGACCTTAGGAAACTATTGAGTTGTGATAACACTATTAAATATAAGAGGTGATCTTAACTGCAGACACCGTAACTGGGGATGTTTAAGAGGTAATGCTTGGGGAAACGAACTGTACAACTTATGCTTAAGACATAATTTTACAATAATGTAGCCTTCCTACTTGCAGTAGGTACTCTTCATAAACATTGGAATTTTTTCCAACTACAGCACCTTATTTGTTTTCCACTCCTGTTGTTCATAACGCACTTAGTTCCGAGCATCCTCTTTGCAAAATATCCAAAAGCATCTGCGCCTCTGTTCCCATAAAATCTTCTCCTAAAAGAGTATTTATGCTTGCTCTTGAAATCCTAAGCTTGATAAAATTAAGAAACCGCCACAGAAGGCTTTGGCAAAGGAACTGGCTAGTTTATGATTTCCTCGAAATGAATATTCTCACTCGCATAGTAAGTTTTCGAATACTTGAGTACAGAAATTGTTCTTGGAACAATAAACCAAGGTACTCGATTCGAGTTCTAGTCCTTTTTGGAAAGTAACGAGAATTCTGAGAAAGAAAAATACTTTTTATCCTAATTTTGAAATAAATGTCTCACTGGTAGTATCCGATGAAAGTAAAGCTGAACTTTTAGCAGCTACGTTCCATAAAAATCATAAGATTACAAGTAGTGCATCTTCTCCTCCTAAATCCGTTGTGGAAAATCAGATAACCTTGTTCAATAATTCAATTGAACACTTACCCAATAATGAACTCATATCTGGTGATTTGAGATCTGGTATTGAGTTCATTGTTTCCAATCTTCAAAGCCGTAAGTGCCCAGGGCGGGATAGCATAAGCAACCAAGTCATCAAACAATTTCCAACTAGTGCTTTGCTTTATTTAACATTTATAATCAATGCCTGGTTGAAAATGCAATACTTTTCTACTTCATGGAAGAAAGCTAATGTAATCCCCCTTTTATAGCATGGAAAAGACCCATTAAATCTCGTTAGTTATAGACCTATTAGTCTTTTAAATGGCAAAATCCTCGAGGAAGTAATCAAAATGAAGATAGATGTATTTTTGGGAATCCATAATCCATTACCCCTTGAACAATTTGGATTCAGGAGAAATCACAGCACTTCACACCAAATATTAAGGATCACTAGAGCCGTTAAGCAACAATTTGAGCTAAAAATGTCGACAGGAATGGTTCCACTGGATATAGAAAAAGCCTTTGACTCAGTGTGGCACAATGGGTTAATATTCAAACTGATTAAACTAAACATTCCTAAATATCTAGTTAAAATCATTCAATGTTTTCTGTTTAATCGTGCTTTCGTAGTCTCTCTTAATGGAAGTTTGTCTTCAACAAAACCTTTCGCAGCTGGAGTTCCACAAGGATCAGTTCTTGCCCCTGTCCTCTTCAATATGTTTACTGATTCTACCCATCATACCCAATTGTGATATTGCACTTTATGCAGAAGACTTGGTTATATACTCCTCATATGAGCTTGGTTCAGTGGTAAAATATATTCTCTAGATAGGTATACAAAGATATACAAGCAAATACTACAAGCACTGGAAAATCAAATTAAATGCAGATAAGTGCAAGGTTTTATCCTTAACAAAAAGACGACTTTGTTGTTATTTACCTACTGGAAGTCTCCACCTAAGCAACACTGTTATACCGTGGTTGATTCTGCTAAGTACATCGGGGTCTACTTGGACAAGAAATTGACTTTTGGCAAATACATAGGACAGATTTTAGATAAAGTTAACATTCTTATAAACATTCTATATCCCCTAATTAATCGAAAATCTTTCCTGAAAATACAAAACAAAATAACAATTTTTAAGGTAATTTTTCAAGCATTGATGACATACGGCTCGCCTGTTTGGGGTAAATGTGCGAAAACCCATATTAAGAGACTGCAAACTACACAGAATAAGATTCGTAAAATAATGCTTAACTTGCCACGAGACTTCTCTACTACTGTTCTGCACGAAAGAGCATGCGTTATCCAGATTGGGAGAAGTTTAAATTCTCAATGAAAATTTCATATCCAGGTGTATTGATGATGATAACAAACTTATTAGACTGTTTCAACTGTTGTAAAGTTTGTACTCTTACTATAATATACTTACTATACTGGACAACTTATTGTTTATTTATTGAAAATTATATATTTATTTATTGTTAATTATTTATTATTTATTATATAAATATCACATCTGTGATATTTGCAATTATTTTTGCGTTTTTCTTGTTAACTTCCCATCAAATGGAGATTTTTATCATAGTTTACCTCCGAACATGTACTTAACTCATTGCCCTTTCATTAGATACATTAGCATTCAACCTAATAATTGTATCATCAGTAGTAAGGTTTTTAATAACCATATCTTATTTATATAACCGTAGCTTATTGAGGGTATTCTGCATTATGTTTCATAAAGTAGAGACGAATTTTCCAGTTGTAGTTATGTCAACATCGTCCGCATATGCAATAACTTTACACCCAGCTAGAGTACACCACCGTGCGGGGTTCCTCTATTAACTGATACGGTCGGTCGGAGATTCTACAAACTTTACACCTTCGGAATGAAAAGTGCAATATGTGCTACCTGGAAAAGGTGTTTCTCACATAATCTGGTTGATCATAGCGTTAAATATAAAGTCTTCGTTGGTGTTGCAGAATCGGTATTGATGTACGCAGCTCAATCTTGGGATCATACGCAATAAGAGACTGTAGAAAAACTTCTAAGATATTACAACAAACGAACCTTTGGTTTACCAAGAACGACGCCTAACTATATGGTAATAATAGAAACAGGAATATCGCCATTGACTGCCAAAAATTGTCGCTATGAAAACCATACAAAAAAGAAATCTTTGGTTTGGGAAACAGGAAGAGCTTGCAGTTTACTGTGGGATGCAATTCTATTTCACGACGACTAACCTCAGGTTATTAAAAGTTATGCTCTACGAACTTATCTCCAAAGTAGACGAACAATATACATAGAAAAGATTGTATTAATATGGCTACATCCTCCGTACATCGATCAACATACAGTTGTCTCAACCATAATTTATATGAACGAAATTATTTTAATAACAGTAACAGTCAAGAACTCATATCTACCATTTTCAAGATGAGAGGAGAACTCGTTAATTTAAATTATATCTCACATCGTCCCGATTTGCCGATCTACTGCAGTCTTTGCAACCTATCAGAGAGAGAAGACATTGTGCATTATATTGGTAGATGTCCAGTCCTTAAGGAATTGCGCAGATTTTGTCTAGAAAAAATATTATAAACGAAGAGTTTTAAAATTCATAAGCGAAAGCTACACATGTATATACATGTATATTAACTAGTTATATGTACCTTATAATTATTCGATTACAAACGTATTTCCTTTTCGATTATTATATTAATGTCAATCAGGCAGACGGCAAAAGCCATGCTGCTATGATTTATGTAAGAAAAACAAAACCACAACTTGTAATGATGAATATGTACAATAAATCTCTATCTATCTATCTATCTATCTACTTAGAAAACGGTTCTATTCGTCTTGCGGATTTACGGAAAAATATAAAATCAATTTTCCGTACACATGTAAGGTGGGAATTCCAACGGAGCGTTGAAAAAAAAAACATAACTCAATGAAACAATTGCCAAATGTGGGGCCACTCTTTCACGATCTTCACAACAGCTGCATAAAATGAAACATGAATGGGCAAAACATCAAATGTCAGTACATCAACGTGAACGAGACCGCTTCAACGCCGAAACAATTGCTCAGCTTGCAAGGAAATATCTTTCTGCTAATGGTAAGTAATAATCAGTCCAATATTATGCTTTTATGTTGGAATGCGAGAGGCATTCGTAACAAGAGCACTGAGTTTTTAAATTGTCTCTCCAATCTGGATATCGACGTTTTCCTTATTTGTGAAACTGGTCTTCATAGTAGTATTCGTTTTCAACATAATAATTATTGTTGTTTTCATTGCGATCGTAATAGTAGAGGATGTGGTGTTGCCAATTAGGCAAACTTTAGTAGTAGAAAATATCGGAGTTGAAATTAAGTTAAATTATAATACAAACTTAAACTTTTTTCCGTATACTTTCCCGGCGGGGCTCATATAGCAAATCGTGTACAATGCTTAAAAAGTGACCTTAGGAAACTATTGAGTTGTGATAACACTATTAAATATAAGAGGTGATCTTAACTGCAGACACCGTAACTGGGGATGTTTAAGAGGTAATGCTTGGGGAAACGAACTGTACAACTTATGCTTAAGACATAATTTTACAATAATGTAGCCTTCCTACTTGCAGTAGGTACTCTTCATAAACATTGGAATTTTTTCCAACTACAGCACCTTATTTGTTTTCCACTCCTGTTGTTCATAACGCACTTAGTTCCGAGCATCCTCTTTGCAAAATATCCAAAAGCATCTGCGCCTCTGTTCCCATAAAATCTTCTCCTAAAAGAGTATTTATGCTTGCTCTTGAAATCCTAAGCTTGATAAAATTAAGAAACCGCCACAGAAGGCTTTGGCAAAGGAACTGGCTAGTTTATGATTTCCTCGAAATGAATATTCTCACTCGCATAGTAAGTTTTCGAATACTTGAGTACAGAAATTGTTCTTGGAACAATAAACCAAGGTACTCGATTCGAGTTCTAGTCCTTTTTGGAAAGTAACGAGAATTCTGAGAAAGAAAAATACTTTTTATCCTAATTTTGAAATAAATGTCTCACTGGTAGTATCCGATGAAAGTAAAGCTGAACTTTTAGCAGCTACGTTCCATAAAAATCATAAGATTACAAGTAGTGCATCTTCTCCTCCTAAATCCGTTGTGGAAAATCAGATAACCTTGTTCAATAATTCAATTGAACACTTACCCAATAATGAACTCATATCTGGTGATTTGAGATCTGGTATTGAGTTCATTGTTTCCAATCTTCAAAGCCGTAAGTGCCCAGGGCGGGATAGCATAAGCAACCAAGTCATCAAACAATTTCCAACTAGTGCTTTGCTTTATTTAACATTTATAATCAATGCCTGGTTGAAAATGCAATACTTTTCTACTTCATGGAAGAAAGCTAATGTAATCCCCCTTTTATAGCATGGAAAAGACCCATTAAATCTCGTTAGTTATAGACCTATTAGTCTTTTAAATGGCAAAATCCTCGAGGAAGTAATCAAAATGAAGAAAGATGTATTTTTGGGAATCCATAATCCATTACCCCTTGAACAATTTGGATTCAGGAGAAATCACAGCACTTCACACCAAATATTAAGGATCACTAGAGCCGTTAAGCAACAATTTGAGCTAAAAATGTCGACAGGAATGGTTCCACTGGATATAGAAAAAGCCTTTGACTCAGTGTGGCACAATGGGTTAATATTCAAACTGATTAAACTAAACATTCCTAAATATCTAGTTAAAATCATTCAATGTTTTCTGTTTAATCGTGCTTTCGTAGTCTCTCTTAATGGAAGTTTGTCTTCAACAAAACCTTTCGCAGCTGGAGTTCCACAAGGATCAGTTCTTGCCCCTGTCCTCTTCAATATGTTTCTTACTGATTCTACCCATCATACCCAATTGTGATATTGCACTTTATGCAGAAGACTTGGTTATATACTCCTCATATGAGCTTGGTTCAGTGGTAAAATATATTCTCTAGATAGGTATACAAAGATATACAAGCAAATACTACAAGCACTGGAAAATCAAATTAAATGCAGATAAGTGCAAGGTTTTATCCTTAACAAAAAGACGACTTTGTTGTTATTTACCTACTGGAAGTCTCCACCTAAGCAACACTGTTATACCGTGGTTGATTCTGCTAAGTACATCGGGGTCTACTTGGACAAGAAATTGACTTTTGGCAAATACATAGGACAGATTTTAGATAAAGTTAACATTCTTATAAACATTCTATATCCCCTAATTAATCGAAAATCTTTCCTGAAAATACAAAACAAAATAACAATTTTTAAGGTAATTTTTCAAGCATTGATGACATACGGCTCGCCTGTTTGGGGTAAATGTGCGAAAACCCATATTAAGAGACTGCAAACTACACAGAATAAGATTCGTAAAATAATGCTTAACTTGCCACGAGACTTCTCTACTACTGTTCTGCACGAAAGAGCATGTGTTATCCAGATTGGGAGAAGTTTAAATTCTCAATGAAAATTTCATATCCAGGTGTATTGATGATGATAACAAACTTATTAGACTGTTTCAACTGTTGTAAAGTTTGTACTCTTACTATAATATACTTACTATACTGGACAACTTATTGTTTATTTATTGAAAATTATATATTTATTTATTGTTAATTATTTATTATTTATTATATAAATATCACATCTGTGATATTTGCAATTATTTTTGCGTTTTTCTTGTTAACTTCCCATCAAATGGAGATTTTTATCATAGTTTACCTCCGAACATGTACTTAACTCATTGCCCTTTCATTAGATACATTAGCATTCAACCTAATAATTGTATCATCAGTAGTAAGGTTTTTAATAACCATATCTTATTTATATAACCGTAGCTTATTGAGGGTATTCTGCATTATGTTTCATAAAGTAGAGACGAATTTTCCAGTTGTAGTTATGTCAACATCGTCCGCATATGCAATAACTTTACACCCAGCTAGAGTACACCACCGTGCGGGGTTCCTCTATTAACTGCTCTGCGAATCGTAGCATCTCCCAGATTAGAGTGGATTGCCCTGCTGCTGAGTAGCTGATGGATGAAAGCCACTACGGCATTTCCGACCCCAAGGTCGTTAAGAGCAAGAGATTATCTTTAGTTCGATGTTATTGAATGCACCTTCTATGTCAAGAAATGCCACAAGAGTATATTCTTTGTAGTGGAGAGATTTTTCAATTGTTCCTGTTAAAGCGTTAGGCATTCTGCGCAGGAGAGTCTGCACGGAGGGATAGCTTACCTGGTATTTGATCTGTTAGTTTCTCCAGGGTTTTCAGGAGAAAAGAAGAGAGACTAATAGGTCTAAGGTACTTCGGTTTGACATGAGAGCATTTCCCTGCTTTTGGGATAAAAACTGCTTTTACCCTCTTCCAAGAGTTGGGAACATGGTCTAGTGTCATGCAACCTCTGAAGATGTTAAGAAGTCATGGCAGGATAAGGTCCGCTGCAGGGAGGAAGCCATCAGATTCCGCTGACTTAAAGGGTTTAAAGCTCACCAGTGGCCACATGACAGTAGTGTGCCCGATGTTAATGGATTTACAGGTGGAATTAGTAGTGACACGCCTTAATTATCTGCACTGATAGAGTAGTGGGGGCATGGGCTTATATACACAGGGTAAAGTTGCTGACTGCATCCAACCTGGTAGGATGCCAGCGCGATCCCTGCTTGTTCATAAGTCAAGTTGACGTACAGCCTCCTCGCGGCGCCCCTGGATAGCCATCATAACAGCCGTTGTGTGGTGAACTAATATACGCAGCGAACCCTCTGCCCGAGGGTTAAATTAATGGGCCTGTCCTCCCAGTTTGGAGGTTGTGCGTGAAGTTAACTTCCTCACCACGTAAAAAAATACGAGTTCAGATACAACAACCTGCCTCGGATACGGACGAATCTACTGTTGACGACCCTTGCAAACGGAAAAAGGACAATGACTTTCGGTTCTGCACGTGGAATGTGAGGTCCCTTAACAGACCACGTGCAGCCGATGAACTAGCGGAGGCCCTAGACTGCTATAAAGCAGACATAACCGCTATCCAGGAAGTGCGGTGGAACGGGCCGGGCAAAAAGAGGATGAGAAACTGCGACCTCTACTACGGCGACTGCTACAGAGAAGGAGGGCAGCGCTTAATTGGATGTGGTTTTGTTGTTCGAGGCAGACTTAGGCAAAAAGTCTTAAGCTTTAAGTATGTAAGCGAGCGTCTCATAACAATCCGCATCAATGCTAAGCTCGGGAACATCAGCCTGATTTGCGCCCACGCCCCGACAGAGGAGAAGGATGACAATAGCAAGGACGATTTCTATGATCTCCTAGAAAGAACATACGATCAATGCCCCAGCTATGATACCAAGATCGTTCTAGGAGATCTCAACGCACAGCTGGGCAAGGAAGAAATCTTTGCTAAAGTTATCGGAAAACACAGCCTGCACGACAACACATCCGGAAACGGACTCAGGCTGGTGGATTTCGCCTCGGGGCGTAACCTCTCTGTAATGAGCACACGGTTCCCACACCTCAACATCCAAAAAGGGACCTGGCGGTCACCTGATCAATCAACCGTCAACTAGATTGATCACATTGCGATCGACGTCAGACACTCCTCCAATATTCTCGATGTCCGAACTTTCCGAGGAGCCAATATTGACTCGGATCATTTCCTTGTTGTAGCCAAGATAAGAATGAGGATATCGAGAGAAATACGGAGTCGAGACAGGACACCTCGTTTTGACGTTGGAAAGCTACAATCGCAATCGATCGTTAGGAACTTTGCCGACCGAGTCTCCCTGAAACTCTCCGAAAGTTCGACCCTGCCTACAACCACAATAGACCAGGAATGGAAACGTTGTCAAGAAGCCATCAAAGAAGCTGCCACTGATGTGCTGGGTTTTACGACACCACCAAAGAAGAACCCATGGTTTGACGACGAGTGCAGGCAGGCCATGCAGCCAAACAGGAGGCCTACAAGGCAACTCTGCATCGAACAACGAGAGCTGTTCGTGAGCTCTACGAGCAGAAGAGAAGGGAAGAGAACCGGCTTCTCAGAAGGAAAAAGAAAGAGCACGAGAAGCGCGCGGTCGAATAAATGGAGAGATGTTACGGTAGGAAGGAGGTCCGAAAGTTTTGCCAAAAGGTAAAACAGTTATCCGGAGGGTATAGACCTCGGACAGAAGCCTGCAGGGATGAAAATGGACAACTAGTAGTAGAGTCGCAGTCGATGCTGAGAATTTGGAAAAATCACTTCTGCAGACTGTTAAACGGCGATGACGACACAAATTCCGCTGTCAGGCAGAATATTCCACTTAATTTGGACGAGGATGACCAAGAATTCCGTCCCCCCGACTTAGGCGAGGTCAAGATAGCGATATCTAGACTAAAGTCGAACAAAGCTGCTGGAGCGGACGGACTTGTCCGCGGAACTGTTTAAAGCAGCTGGAGATGATCTGGTTGGGCGCATGCACCAGCTCATCTGTAAGATATGGTCGGAGGAAAGCATGCCCGATGAGTGGAATCTCAGCGTCGTTTGTCCGGTCCACAAGAAAGGAGACCCTTTTGACTGCGCCAACTATCGAGGGATCAGTCTCCTTAACATATCGTACAAGATCCTCTCTGCCGTCTTGTGTGAACGCCTGAAACCATTCGTCAATAACCTGATAGGTCCTTATCAGTGCGGTTTCAGGCCGGGAAAGTCCACCATAGACCAAATTTTCACACTGCGGCAGATCCTGGAAAAAACCCACGAGATGCAGATCGACACCCACCACCTATTCGTCGATTTCAAGGCCGCATATGATAGCGTGCATAGAGACGAGCTATACAATGCCATGTCTAGTTTTGACATTCCAGCCAAACTCGTCAGATTGTGCAGGATGACGATGGAGAACTCTCGCTGCTCCATCAAGGTCGGTAACGAACTCACCGAGACCTTCAATGTCAAAAAAGGTTTTAGACAAGGCGACACGCTATCATGTGATTTCTTCAACATCATACTTGAGAAGATCGTGCGAAACTCAAATGTCAACACCAGAGGCATGATCTTCCAAAAGTCCGTTCAACTGCTTGCCTACGCGGACGACATTGACGTGATTGGACGAATACAGCGAGCTGTCAATGAGGCTTTTGCTAGCATTGAAGCGGAAGCGGCTAAAATGGGCTTGGCAGTTAACCAGGGCAAAACAAAGTACATGCTGTCATCACGAAAGGACGCACAACATCGACGCCTCGGACAGAGCGTCATAATGGGCAGCAGAAACTTTGAGGTAGTCAAGGACTTCGTCTACCTTGGCTCTGCAGTAAACAGGGACAATAACACCAGTACCGAGATCAAGCGCAGAATTACTCTTGCCAATCGCTGTTTCTTTGGGCTCAAGAGGCAATTGAGTAACAGAGCCATCTCTCGAAACACCAAGTTGACTTTATATAACACCCTAGTCATCCCCGTCCTGCTCTATGGCGCAGAGACATGGACGCTATTGAAAGCGGATGAAGAAGCTCTTGGTTGTTTTGAGAGAAAAGTTCTGCGTGCGATCTTTGGTCCTGTTTGTATTGATGGCGTCTGGAGAAGGAGATTCAACCACGAACTGTACGGGCTGTACAGCGGCATGCACCTAGTTAAGCGTCTTCGGATCCAACGCTTAAGATGGCTAGGTCACGTAGAGCGGATTGACACCACAGCTCCGGGCCGAAGAGTCTTCGATTCCGAGCCTTTGGGACAACGCATAAGAGGTCGTCCTAGAACAAGATGGCGCACACAAGTGGAGAAGGACCTCAACCAACTTGGTGTGCACAACTGGAGGCAGCTGGCGAAAGATCGTGCTGGCTGGAGAGGCTTGTTGGTTGAGGCCCAGGTCCACCCCGGACTGTAGCGCCAAACAAAGAAGAAGATAGAGTAGTTGCCTGGGAAGGGCGTATCAAAAAAGGGACCAAGGGTTTCCACACTGGACGAGCTCCAGGACCCGTCGGGTTTTTGAAGGAAACTGGGTGATTCAAGCGATGCTGCTTTAACTTACCTAAGCCTGGAAGAGAGTCGTCTTAAATTTTTCCACAGAAGAGTCTCCAAGAAGCTCACTGGGCCTGTAATACTGGGCCAATAATACAAGGTCCCGCATCATCACCATTTTCTGACCCGCATGCTCCACTGAAAGGGTCCCGGGGATAAACCGCGCACCAAAGATCCCCTCGTCCTGGGTATGGATCGCATTCAACGCCCTCGGAAGTGGTGATGAAACCACCGAAGCATAGCCTTTCCCGTTCGAAGAAACAGCTGATCAATGTTGGGTCCTTCGCGCACTTCCGTTTTTCTTACCCTATCTAAATTCTATGAACATAGGTGAGAGTTGGAAAAAACACTGAGTTGAAAAGCGCTAACTTGGATTTGATACCAAGCTCGGCTCTCGTGATTACAGATCTACCAAGCTGTTTCAGCATTAAGCCTTCCATCACGCCTGAAAAGGACCCCGAGATACTTAAAATTCTCCACCTGCTTCAATGGAGCTCCAATAACATGCCGACTGCATTGCACAGGCGTTCTGGAAATTACCATAACATCCAATTTGTCCACATTGACCTTTATTCCAGCATCAGCACACACGGCCACAAACCTATCGAGTGCACCCTGGATTTCCATCTAGGTAGATGTGAGAATAAATAAGTCATCTGCAAAAAAGACATCCAGCCCATATATACAATGAAGAGCAGAGGCGTCAGGACGCACCCTTGGCGAAGTCCAACGCCTACGGTGATAGGTGTTGAATAACACCATTAACCATAACATAGCTCCTATAGTTCGTGAATATAGACAGAATGGCTATCAGAAGAAGACCATCAATCCAATTTTCCTGCAGAACACTTCCGATTTTTCCTCGACGGTCATATGCCTTTTTAAAATCTACAATATAACTGTAGATGGGTTTAGCATACTCCCAAGCTTTCTCAAGTACCATTTTAAGAGTGAAAAGCTGATCGGTTGTACTTGTACCGGAACGAAAGCCGCACTGTTCATCTTCCACCCAGTGCTCGAACATATCTCTAGAAAGTGCTTTCACCTTAACTTGGAGACTTAAAATATATCTCTCTTTTGTCTCCTTCTTTAAACGTGGGACAATCAAACAAGTCTGGCAATCGCCAGGTGTCTCAACACATTCCAAGACTACTTTAAGGCCTTAAACATTCTCAGGCCTTAAGCATTCCTTGCCGCAAATCATTGACACCGGCGAATTTGCCAACTTTAAGCGATTCAATAGCCAAAACGGGTCTGGCATCCTCGGAGCCTGTTCGGAATTGAGCAGCTCCGAAAATTTCTCGCTGCATCTGCGTAGGATGTCCATCTCATTGGAAAGCAACACACCAACCTTGCATTTGCCTCCTTCGTTGATGTTGAATTTCCTTCCTCTGAGTCGCTTTCCAACCTAGATCATGCGATTTAACGCCTGTAGACTATTTTTTGTGGGGCTCTGTTTAAGCTCATGTCTACAGACAAGCCCGCTTCAATTGACGCATTGGAAGACAACATTGCATTTATTAGTGAGATACCGGCCGAAATGTTGGAAAGAGTATGCCAAAATTATACTAAGCGGATGGACCATTTGAGGCGCAGTCAAGGTCAACATTTGCATGAAATAATCTTCAAACATTAAATTATATGGACCGTACTATCGGTTCAAATAAAGATTTCATGCATTTTTCTGAATTTTATGTGTTTTTTTTTTGAAAAACTTTCCTCTAGCTTTCAAAAAAAAACCTTTATAACCACTGTCGATCAACGCCGTAATCTAAGTCCCTGAGTGAGGACATACAGAAATTGTACTTTTTCTTGCCTGGCTTTAGGCTAGTATCATGTACCCGTTAAAACACTTCCGCGAGGTGTTTGTTAAACTAGCTAGTAACCACGATGGTATCGTCGAGGTATGCGAAACACAAACCGAAACAAACCTTCCTTCTTCCTGATCATCACGATCGGGGAAGCCGAAGGACTGTTATATTTTTACATGGGGTCCTCCTTCAACATGTCTCAAGCTCTCTGTCTATATGTCGTTAAACCGCAGGAGCGGAAGAGAAAATAATAAAAACAAGCTCAACTTCAAATTACCACCCAATTTACAGATTAGACCATATTGTGTAGTAGTGATTCTAAGTGATAAAATTCAAATTCAAGAAGCCAATATTTCTGACCTTTAATAAATTTTGTAGGATATTGTAATCTTAATGAAATGGACACTTTATTTAAGAGATGACAAGAAACAACTGTGTAGAAATTTCAAAAAGCAGTAGTAGGAAAATTTGGATTAGAAAGAGTTACTACGTAAGCGGTGACTGTCAAGTACTCTAAAATGATCTTGAAAATAATGGTTTTACAGTTACGTTGTTTGTTTATTGTGGCATCACCTTTGAAATTACTTATTTACAATATTTAAATACAGAGATTAGAGTTTCATTTTAATCTTACATCTACAAAATAAAGCAGTCTTACAAATTTTACATATTTCATAGTTTTATGATGATTTGAAGGAAAAGCTACTGAGAACCTTCATCTAAGATAAAATAATATAAAATGTGTTTGCAATAATACAAAAACTATATTTCGCCGGGGGAAGAGAGAAGTGCTGCTATGCTTTGATTCATGGACAAGTAATTTAATAAATAAATAATATGTAATTGAACAAAGTGGACAAAGCAATAAATAAATAACTGAATAGATATATAAATAAATAGGTGAAAATAGATAAATAGGTGAATAAACTTTGAAATTGATGAAATAACCACATGTATATAATGGAGACATCACTGCACTATTATCTGATGATGAACAAAAGTCTTTATAACGTCGATGATGTCGTTCAGATCTTGTAGTAACCATTTCTATACTATCCATTTTATGAATTGTGAAAAACATTGGGCGACAGTTCGCGCCCTTCCTCCCAATAGGGGGACCGTAAAATATTATGGATTGCAAAATTGACTTAAAAATTAATAGTAAGTTTTGATTTCCTACATATATATTGTACGTTTAGCCGTAAATGAGTCTACGTACAATTAATTAAATTGTCCACAACGGGTACGTTCACGGGATTGTGACGAATGAAACACAAAAGTTCACTATTTACGTAATACACGAATTTATTTTCAAGCACTGATTCACTTCTTATACTTTATTACACTTTCACGACTACTATTACTTTACTGCAAAACTATTTGCGGCCATAATATCCCAACCTGCACTGTAATAATTCTCCAACTGAACTGCACTGTAATAATTTTCCCACTGAACTTTACTAATTCTCCCTCTAAACTGCCTCGCATCGACCACCGTGTCGATATTTATACTCCCAGTATTGGTTCTAGATCTTACTGTCGCCACGAGTCTATGGAATTTCCCAGCTGACTCTTATATAAATGATTCTTTGCAATCTATCAGGTGGCATCTATTCTTGCAATATGTACAAGAATTTCGGGAATACTCTTCGGAGTTGATCGTTCTTCTAATTTCGTATAGATGGCGTTGGTGTCATTATTTTCTCATCTTATACGCGTTATACCATTCACGTCACAATATGAGTAGAGGATTCTAATCGTGGTGTAAATTTTTTTATTATTTCCTATACACTGAGACTGAATGTTAATTTTTTGTCCAGATTTATACCAAGATAATTTGAGTTTGATTTCCATTCAACCTGGGTACCGTTAAGAGAAAGGTTGTTGCTCGGAATTAAGTAAGCATTTCTTTTACGAGTAAAAAAGATATCTTAAGTCTTTGAGGCATTAATATTAATTTTCCTACTGGCACAATTTACTAAAAGATCATTTAGTCCCGATTGAATATTAGTTTCAATACTGGAACCAATTGAATCTGTCGAATAAATGCAGGTACCATCAGCAAACATTGGAACATTAAAATTTCTTAAGTTGGGGAAATCAGAGGAATATACATTAAATAACTGGCGGTTGACTGTCAGAGAAATTGCGATTTATAAATACCGTGAAACTTCGGGACCTAAGGAACGAATGAATAATTTTGACTAGGTATAGCGTGGTGCTATTGAATGGTCTGAATCCAAATTGTTGTGGTAGTCAAATGAGACAACTTTCTTCTTAATAATCTTTTCAAAGCACTTGAGAACTTAGTAGGCTAATCGGTATATAGCTACTGGGCAAATCAGGAGCCTTGCAAGATTTTAAAATGGCGTTGAAAAACAGAAGATTCAATATTCGGGTCTGTGATACCACTGCCGGCAATAAAATTATTGTCAAAGAAGCTAGTTGCTAGCGCATTTGCTTCTTCAGAGCAAGAAAGAAGTACAGAATTGCCTTCTTTATTACCTTGATGATTTTCCAAAAAGGTCAGCTAACTTCTTTTTTTTAAATTTTATTAAATTGGTCTAGATAGACATCATTTCTCGCCCGTCTCCATCAGGACCTACAGGTATTTCTCAGAGTTATCATATCGAGAATGAAAGGTGGTAGTATCTTGCATGACTTACAACAGTTTTCTTATGGAATGATGCATTTTCTAATTTTGAGTAAGCCTTCTGAACAGATTCCATATAGAATCAGTTACTTGAATGGGACATTTAGGAGACAATATAAAACTACACTTAACAGGCAAATGGTAGGAACTAAAATCATTAAATGTTATTGGAGTGGTAAAACTTTCGGGTATGTTGGCGAAAAATTAATCTAATTTTGATGCATTCTTGTTTCCGGCAGATGGAAAGTGAGTAGGATTAGATGGAAAGAGAATTTCGAAAGGATGAATGAAATCTTGAATGAACGTCAGAAAGAATGTTGCCCCACCGATTTGCTCTAAGACAACACCAATTTCTATATCTGGCATTAAAATCACCACCTATGAGAAAAAGGTCATTGGTGTTCATTACGTAGTGGTTTCGTATATCTGTTCGATTGTGACGAGAAGTGAACCTGGATTAATATACACTAAAAACATCAAATGAAACTCCATTAACAAAGGGAATTTCACTACCAATGGCTTCTGTAAATTTCGTATTTAGTGATGGTAGAAAATTGTGTTTACTGAAGGCTTAATTACGACGGCAACACAGCCACCACTCCTCTCTTCTCCATGCAGACGATTACCATGTTATACGTTTAACCATGTTTCTGATATCAACGCTAAATCGATCGATGTTATAATTATTAAGGAAATTAAAGAATTTAATTTGTTTTCCTCGAATGCTTCCAGCATTCCAACATATTATGTTTAGGCTACAAGAATTAATTTGGATTTATATAAATACTTAATTGCTAATTGAATAATGATATTAAACTGTTCTGCTTTGGTGACACATTTACAGAGCAATATGATCACCTCCGCGGTGAGTGCATTTATCTCCTCAAGGGAAAAAATCTTTTAGGCACCATTGTTGCTTGGAGGTTTAGTCGTTGATTTACAGTTACATGGGAAATCAGGTTGCACTCCAGGTTGTGTACTAAATCTAGTTGGGAGTGAAGGAATATTCACGTAAATTGGATTCGAAGTGGGCTTGTGCTTTTCTAACGCGTTGTGGTTTGTTTTTGGGAGAGAGCTTTTCCCTCGTTTCCAAAAAGCTTTGACGGCTCATGCATGTCAAATCAGTTGATTTGTGTCTACCATTGCAGTTGGCACATTTGACATTCTTTGATGTGCATTCACTCGTCATACGAGAGTCTGAACAAATAGCACAATGAATTTTAAGGCGACATTTTTTTCGCAGTGGCCATACAATAGCCAGTTGAAACACTGTAATTCAACACTTTCACAGTTAATTTCGATGCCAATGCTAATTTTTTTAACAGAATAATTGTCAACTTGGATTTCTCGAGGGAGCGCGTGCATTTCCTTTAGGGTTTTATGCAAAACACACACTCTCAATTTTTGGTTTCATTTTTTGGATGTGGATAGAGTTATTACTTCGTCACAATCAACTTCAATGTTGTTAGTATCGTTTAAACACTGTAAAGGCGCGTAGAAATTTCGTCGAGAGTCTAGTTCTATAGAATTCATCTTGTGCACATCTTGTGTAATACCATATTGCAATTTAGACCGAAAAATTCCGTAATAAATAATTTTGTAATAGTAATTCGAGCGTTTTTTTTTTTCAAAATTTTAACGTTTATTTAGAAAAACTTGTACAATAGTATTATTCAAAGTATTTCCCATCCCAAAAGAACTGCGCCAGTTTGGCAAGAATGAATCAAGCCAATTTTTTATATTCTGCTCTGAAGTGAACTGTATTTCAGTGTGGGCGTTCTGCATCGACCGGAACAAATGGTAGTCAGAAGGGGCAAGGTCTGGGCTATAAGGCGGTTGGGGTAAAACATCCCATCCACTGTTTTCCAAATAGACCTATTGCTATTTTTCCGTTTTTATCAAAAGTGTTTGAGTCTCTTGTTAGCCGAGACATCAAAGATTATATTGATTGACACAATCTATTAAATCCATTGCATTCAGGTTTTTGTAAAGGACATAGCTGTGCAACAGACTTGGTAAAGTTAACGGACGACATAAGAAGAGCTATTGACGAAGATAAAACGACCATATTAACCTTACTTGACTGACCAAATCCATCCCGTTCTCGAAACAACCGCCTTCACTGTCCAATTTTCCTCCAACTTAACTCGACCGCAATTGAATATGTTACATGTGTAAAAACATTGGAAGAATGTGCAATAGTGAACTGACATGGACTGACCACATTGATAGCGTAGTGTCCAAGATATATACATCCCTAAGAGGGTTGTCAATCAGCAAATATATTCTTCCTATCAACATTAAATTAAAACTTGCCAAAGCACTCATAGTGCCAATCTTGACATATGGATCAGAGTTGTTCGCTGACTGTGATTATTCTTCTTCCCAAAATTTGAGAAAGGCAATCAACGCGGCTTTTAATCTTCGCAGATTTGACTGTGTCTCGGAACAACGTCGGAATCTCTAAGGATGCGAATTGGAAGTATTCCTAGGTTACAGATCGTACATATTAATCTTCAAAATTATTCACAAGAAACTGCCAAAGTATTTATATGAAAAGATCACCTTCTTTCGATCGAGTCGTAATATTACCTTAAGACCCTCAATTCATACCTGTTTAATGTCACGCAGGCACTTCTTCATTCATGCTGTTCATCTCTGGAACCACGTACTTTCACAGGTACGGTCTAAGACCGAGAACAGACAATTTTGTACCGCTTGTTTCTCCTTGTTCTCATCGAACTGAAAAAACTCCTACAATATTTTTATTTTTTTTTATATTTTTACCTTTTTTTTATGTTTTTATATTATTAATCGTATTGAATCTTAAAATTGCAAAATATACGCTCTAAATTGAAATTGAAATTAATAATTGTAATAATTATCACTTTAATTCAAGCATGTCAATTAAAATTGTATATTATTTTATATAGCTCCTGTACTACTAAAAGACCATAATGTTCTTAATGTACAGAGATCAATATAAATAAATGAAAATGAAAAATAAAAATGAAAATGAAATGAAATAGCAACGTCGTTATGATGGAAAATTATTGCCTCGTGTCTGGTCTCATATTCCGGATTAATTGTGTTCGGTAGTGTTATCCACTAATGGTTTCACCCGGTTTTAGCAGCTTATAATACAGCACACCCTTCTGAACCCACCAAATACAGAGCATTACCTTCGCGCCATGGATATTCGGCTTTGCCGTTGATTTGGCTGGTTGGCCGAGTTTCATATGATTTCTTGCGCTTGAGGTTGTCGTAATGGATCCATTTTTCATAACCAGTAACAATCCGATGCAAAAGCGACTTCTTTTTGTGACGTTCCAGCAGCATTTCGGACATGCAAAACCGCCTTTCGACGTCTCTCGGCTTGAGTTCATGTGGAACCCGATTTCCTTGCTTTTGAATACCTCCAGCTGCTTTTAAACGTTTTGAAATGGCTGCTTGAGTGACACCCAAAGATTCTGCGAGCTCTTCTTGTGCTTGGTAACAATCTTCATAGAGTAATGCTTCCTGTTCTTCATCTTCAAACTTTTTTGGCTGCCCAGGACGTTCATCGTCTTCCAAGCCATAATCACCACTTTTAAATCGTGCAAGCAACTTTTGGCACGTTCGCTCAGCTAGCTCACGTTCACAATAAATTAGACTCTAGAAATCTTTTATGTTAAATTTACAGTCAAAAATTAATTTCGACTTTTTCCGAACACATTGTGCAATTTATGATTTTAAGCTTATAATGAATTCTTTCAAATATAATGAGTACCCCACACAAACACAACTTTTGTGCTCCAGCAGATAGGTGCACCCAATACCTTCGGGCACGTCCCTGAAGGGGCCTTCCACGAGGATCACTACATGTTTATCCTGGTCTCTCCCCAACTCTGCTCTTTCCATAATTACGGAAACCGACGCGGCGGATTGGCGGCGGAAACTCCCCGGAGCCAATATTCAACACAAGCTTTTTTTTGTATTTATTTTATTCAGATTCTTTTTTAAGCTTACATGGTCTGAGTTACCGCACATTGTCTTATACAGAGATTTGATACCTAATCGCATCTTTCTACTGAAATAGTTTAATATTGGTGATTATGAAAAACAAATGCGACATATTTATAATTACAATTTGAGGAAAAAAAACAAACAAAAAACCTCACTTAAGTAAAACACAAAACAAAAAAAATTAAAATTATGATAATAAAACATCTATCCGGATATAAACGGATACTATAAATAAATGAATAGTTAAATTCATAAATTAAATAATGCAGAAAAAATACATAAATAAATAATAAATAAGTAAATAAATAAAGATATAATAATAATAAATAAACAAATAAATAAATAAATGAATAAATAAATAAATAAATATATAAATAAATAAATAAATAAATAAATAAATAAATAAAAAATAAATAAATAAATAAATATATAAACAAATAAATAAATAAATATGAATTAATAAATAAGTAATATAAAAATAAATGAACGGATACAAATCTTATACATTCAACTGAATTGAAATTGCTTAGGGATATTGCAAGAACAACGACTAGGGAAATAGATCTTTTACTAAAGTGTTGTCAGAATGTCTACATCGGACTTTAAATTTTGCCATCAGGGTGTTTATTCTTTCAGGTATCAATTCAACATTAGCCCTTTTATGTAAAACCCTCGTAGAGAAATACCATGGGAGGTTTAGCATCATTTTTAAGAGTTTATTTTGTGCTCTCTGTAACTTTGCTATATGGCACTTTGCGCAATTACCCCAAACCTGGCATCCATATAGAATTTTGGCTTGAAATATAACCTTGTGCAATATCATTTTGTTTTCAATTGATAACATTGACTTTCTGTTTATAAGGGGACATAAAAGTTTTGTACTTATATTGATGAAACAGTAATTTCGAATCAAGATGAATTCCTAAGTATTTTACGGAAGAACTCCATTCAATTGATGCATTAGCCACTCGCAAGTGATTGGACGGAATGTAACATGCTTTTCTTTTTCGAGTGAAAAAGATAGCTTGCATTTTTTCCTTATTTAACTTTATTTTCCACTTCGTAAAATACACAAGCTTGGTTTATGAAATCCGCCATAAAATTAAAGTTTGATGCAGACAGACAATCTAGTATCAGGGTTTTTTCACGCACCTCAAATCGGAGACACATTGAAACTCGTGCACCGTTTGCCGAAAGTAAACTTTTGGTAATTCACTACGCTGTCCTACCCTATAAGTCTAACCTCTTAAACGTAACCCAACTATCCCTACAAACGATCGTACGCGAAGAACCCGAGTCCAAAAGCCCTACTTCCCAAACACCATACACTCTTAAGTATGGGCGAACGTCGTTTTCCTGAACCTCTACTGTGAGCCCTAAGTGAACCTCCCAAACCGACTGGTTGTACATTTCTGCAATTCCTTGCTGAACATGTTATTGAAAGGGGTCCATCTCTGTTGCGGTTAAAGCATAGAACGTCTTCACGTTCGCTCCCACGGTCTTCAGTATTCTACCCAAACCAACTAGGTCTTCAATGTTGTTTGGCTACGCCAGCCCAGCTGTGTTAGGTAAAAAGTGGCCAGGTTGCCTTGAAGGATACACAACATCCCACTTTCTGTTAGGGGCTCTGTAAGATAAACACGAGGTACTCACTTTGAGACTTTATCAACAAAAGGTGAACTAACATATATTTCTATCACATACATATTTTATTTTTTCAGATAATATTTGTTTTTTTTTACAAAAAGTTAAAGTACAAAATCAAAATCAGCCTCGCCGTCTGCCGGATTGTCTATAATAATGTAATGTAAATAGTTATACACTGCTAATGTTTCACAATACAAAATTTTAAAAAGTTCATATTTTGCAATATTTATACAAATTAGTTACTTCCATTTCGTTCAGAAGAGTTGCAATTTCTTGTTCCGAAAAGTAGTCATTTCCAAAACAAGATCTCCTAATTTCCTTTAGCATCGGACACTTGCCTATGAAATGTATGGTATCTTCCCTTTCCTCTAAATTGCACATGCTGCAGAGTATAGGAAGATCTTCTCTATGCGGTACAAAGTTGAGTTTGAGAAGTTCGCCTCGAAGCTTAAACATTACCGAAATTTCATGGATGCTGTTGGTGTCCTGAAAGTAGTTTTTACTCCAAAGGTTATGGTTTAGTCGGCTCTTTCTAGAATTTCATTTTCGCCTGCTCATCGACTTGCTTTATTAATTGTAATAGACAACTTACGCAGTTTCGGCCATCTGCATTCAGGACTACACCACACCCACGAGCTAATTGCAACCACTCTTTGAACCATGCAGCTTCGTTCCGAACTGTTTGTAGGCCACTATTTTCGGGAATCTGTTATCTGCCATATTCATCACCCGTAGTAAATAATTAATTTGCATCTTCAATGATTTGATATATAAAGGAGATAAGTCTGTTCCCACTATAAGCATATAGTTTGAGGTATTTGGAGGAAGTTTAAACATTTTTTTTTTTATAAAAAAAAGCTGCAATTTTTCTACTTCCTCATAAGGCTTATCCCCCGCGTACGACATTACAGCCTCGGATACAGCTTCGTACAGTTTTAATTTTCTACAGGCCGCATTTATGGCAGTTTTAACTTTAATTAGCTTGTCGTTCAAATGCCTTTTTATATTTAAATGGCTTGTTAACATAACTCCCAAATACTTGTATTCATTTACGACGTAGGGATCCCGGCGATCTTATTAACTGACTGAGTGTAATATTTCACATTTCTGAAGAAACTGTTGATTGTGACCTCGCTTTTTTCCGGTGAATGTGTTCATATGTGAGATCTCTCGAAGCATCCTTTCACGCCAATTCTTCTTTTCTCTCTTATTTGGAGTTCTTGAAATATGTCGTTTAGTTGACGTAGCTGTTGCTCCCTTAGTTGCAATTGTTGTTGCAAGTCGTTAGCCTTGTTTTCGTTTTCCATTGCTGCTTCTAGTTGTCTACTGGCGTCAAATATTGCCTACGAGCTCTCATTAATTATTTACACTGTTCTATTTTTTCACAATTATTACACACATTTATATTTCGTTTTGATCGCGTACTTTTTCTACTATTCATTCCGATAAAAACGTACGGGCATAACACCTACGTCCATGGTTGTTGGGAATCTTATCTGAAAATTACACTTTTCATCTCTGCTTTACCACTCGCAGTCGGAGTTGGTTTTTTATAATATCTCCGTTTGGTATTCTATGGGAAGTTTTAGGGTTGACGTGAGCAATGTGCGTGGGCTTAGAGTGAATCCCTTCGCTGTGTATGTCCACCTATCCCGCTATAAACCAGCTGTCTTGGCGCTGAGTGAAACAGGTAGTGGAGAATACCGATTTATCGGATTTACACCTGCCTGGATATAGCTTGGTGCCGCTTTTCTTTTTACACCGCGGTCTCGCCCCTTACGTGCGCAGTGGTGCAGCTTACCAACTTCAAGCTCAATACGGCCTCTGTTCCAATCCAATTTAATTTTCTGTGATTAAAACTCCATGTCCGTAAGCATTCAATCCACTACTGCTATATTTATAGAAGTCCAAACCTGGATAGCAATTCAACTTTTAACGAATTTGATGCACTATCCGACTCAATATCAAGACTTGTATCCCTGTATCCTCGCCCTGAAATTGAAATTGCGCGCGATTTCAATGTACACAATTCTAATTGCCTTCGACATTCAGGCCAGACAACACCTGAAGGAAAGTATGTCGAAATCTTTGCTGAGGTAAACAATCTGGCCCAGCTAGTAAATGAGCCCACGCGAATGCCTGCCATTACAGATCATTCCTCCAACACCCTGGACCTGTTTCACAACTCTCATCCTGCCAAATATTCTGTGGACATTCTGTCACCTCTAGGCTCGTCTGACCATTGTGTAGTATCAGCTAATTTCTCGTTATCACCACAAACAGTTAAAGAACAAACTCCTAAAAGAACAGTATGGCTATACGAGAAAGCCGATTGGAGCGGTCTAAGCAACTTCATTAGGAATTTTAACTGGCCACTATGCTTCCTCGATAGTGACGTGGGTCCTGCTGTTGATGTGAATACAAACATTCTACTGCTGGGCATGAGATCCTTCATTCCTCATAGAGTGAAGTGTATCAAGCCCAAAGCAAACGCATGGTACGACTCGAGCTTTACAGAGGCTTTCAGGTTGAGAGAGTTGAATTTCCGGATATACAAAGCAAACCCTACTGAGGAATAAGCTTAAACGAGCCAGAAATGACTGTAATGCAATTATAAGACGTATGAAATTCTCGTATGAGCAAAAGTTGAGGCAAAAAGTGCTACAATGTCCCAAGGGTAGCAAAAACATTTGGTCACTTGTAAAAAACGTAAAGAATTCCGCCTCGTCTTCAATACCCACGCTTACTTACAGTGACATCCGAGCTGTCAAAGCGAATCTGCTTGCGGCGCATTTTGCAGCTAGCTCAACACTGCCAGATTCCAATATGTCGCCACCTGTAATTGGGAGCGTTGATTTCACCATGGGACAAATCCACATCAGCAGTCGTACAGTTGCAAGAGTACTTAAAGATCTCGACGTGCACAAATCCGCTGGCCCAGATGGTATTCCCCCTATTCTTCTGAAGAGGTGTTCTTCTGCGCTGGTAAAACCCCTGCGTAAGCTTTTTCATCTATCCTACTGTTTAGGTCTCTTTCCGAGCAGATGGAAAACAGCATTTGTCCAGCCCGTCCCTAAAAAGGGCGAATCTTCGTCACCCACCTCGTACCGACCCATAGCACTTACGTCCCTTCTTTCTAAGGTCATGGAAACGCTGATAAATCGTCAGCTTATGAAATATCGCGAATCACGGAAGCTCCTTAATGACCGGCAGTATGGTTTTCGCAGCAACTGGTCCACTGGTGATCTGATAGCTTATCTCACAGAAAAGTGGAACCAATCTTTGCACAATGCAGGCGAAAGCAAGATCGTTACGCTTGATATTTCCAAGGCATTTGTCAGAGTTTGCTCTCTTGTCGAAAATGCGTGCCTATAGTGTCGATGAATCTTTTCTTCAATGGATTAGAAATTACCTTTCGAACCGTTCAATTCAAGTTGTTTTGGATGGGTTCAAGTCTGATATCCACCAAATAAATGCTGGTGTTCCCCAAGGCTCTGTTCTATCTCCGACACTTTTTCTCATTTTTATAAATGATCTCTTGCCTGCTACTTCTAATCCAATCCATTCCTTTGTGGAGTTCAATGCTTCAAAAACTCAATGCTGCCTGCTGTCACTCAAGCGAACCCTTGCTAATCAGCCATTATCCATGAATGGCACCTGTGTCGATGAAACTGGAAAGCTTTCCATCCTTGGTATGTGTATCAACACAACACTTAGTTGGAACGATCACATATTTGAGGTCGCCAAAAATGCTGCGAAATGTTTAGGTTTCCTAAATCGATGCAAGAAATACTTCACCCCTTCTGATTTGGCTTTTATTTAGAAGGCGTATATACGCCCCAAACTTGAGTACAACGCAAATATCTATTTATTTCTTTGTTTATTTATTTATTTATTTCATCTACCGAGTTTAACTCTCTTACAGATTGCAGATATAAGTATAATACGTATTTTAATAATAATAAGGGAATATTCTTATATAATTATTTAAGTCAGTAATTAGCGAGTTATAATAAATACAATTAATAATGATAAATAATAATAAATAAACGTGAAATTTAAACATATTTAACTAAGGCACGAAATGAATTTTATTCAGAGATTTGGAATTGAATTTTTGAATTTCAGTCTATCATCACATAGAGATCTATTTTTTCGATACAGGCAGAATTAAAATTGCTTTTTGTAAGCGGATCATTAAAACCATAATTATATAAGTGTCTTGGTTGGTATAACAGGTTTCTTGATCGAAGATTTCTTTCTGGGGCATACAGTTTAACACATTGAAGTATATCAGGACAGTTTATACGGTACGAGAAAATATCATAAATAAACATAATAGATTGAATAATTCGTCTTTTTTCTAGTGTATCTAGTCCTATTAAGGCACATCTTATTTTATAAGGAGGCATAGATTCAAGGTTCCAATTCATTCTTTTTATAAAGAACCTCGTAAAAGACTTTTGAACATTTTCTAAACGTAACACGTGCTTTGAATGCGATGGAGACCATATTACGGAACAGTATTACAGATACGGACGTACAAGAGACATGTAAACTGACTTTAGGGCATACGGATTAGAAAATTCATAACAAGAACGTTTAAGAAACCCAAGCATTGAGTTTGCTTTAGCAATTACGTAGTCAATATGAAATGAGAACTTCAATTTCGTATCAAAAATTATACCAAGGTCTTTAATTTAATTTTTTCTCGTTAGAGTCGTCCCATATTTAGTATATTCACAGAGAATTAGAAACAAAATATGGAAAACTGAAAACGAATGATATTTATTTACATTTAACTCCAGATGGTTGATATCACACCATTTGACTAACGCGACTAAATCATTTTGATTTTTTTACAGTCTTGGATGTTTGCAACACGCAGAAAAATCTTTAAATCGTAAACATACATTAAACAATTAACATATTTAAAAATTGACGGAATATCATTAACAAATAAAATAAATAGTAATGGCCCTAAGTGACTGCCTTGGGGAACACCAGATAACACCTTGATAATTCTAGATTGAGTCCTATTTGATAGGTAACTCGAAATCCAGTTAAAGAATGTAGAATGAATACCAAAGGACTTTAATTTATTTACTAAGACTGTATGACATACTGTGGCAAAAGCTTTTCTAAAATCTGTCAAAACCACATCAACTTGATGTCCTGACTCTACCGAATCAAAAAGATATTTCGTGAATAAAGTCAAGTTAGTTAAGGTGGATCTTCCAGACATAAACCCATGTTGTTGTAAACATATTCTTTCTTTAGTATTTAATTAATTAATACGAACAATTTCGGACTGCCGGAAAGCTTTGAGATACCTCTATAGTTCTCAACTTTTTGCGGGCTCCGGTATATAGGTATTATAAATGAGCTTTTCCAATCTTCCAAAAATGTTCCAGAGGACAAGGATAAATTAAACATAATTTTTAAAGGAAAAGACAAGGACGCATTACACTGTTTAAGAACTATAGACGGTACATTGTCTGGATCAGCACTTACACTTGAATTTAAGGATTTGATTCCTTGTAATATATCATCTGTAAACAAACAGAGTGATCCAATACTCATATTATATACATCTTCATTTGGAGAAGGTGTATTAATATTCGAATGATCAACGTACACTGTTTCGAAAAATTTTGCAAATAGCTCGCAGGTTGTCTCAGTGTTATGAGATATAATCCCTTCGAACTCCATATTTTGAAAATAAACCTTCGACTTCCTTTTATTATTAAAAAATACCCAGAAACCTTTAGGATTGCAAGAGATATTAGACTTAGTATTCAATATATACTGTTCATACAGAAATTTGTTCAAATATTCATATTCTCGGCGTAATTGGCAAAACCGCTTTCTATTAAATTCTGAATTCGAATTTTTCCATTGTTTGAAGGCTTTGTTTTTTGCATTCTTCAGATTAACCAAACTTTTATTATGATACGGCTGCTTAAGATAGTCTCTTTTCTTAATCAATGGTATAAACTGAATAAATCCGAGTTCCAATATATTGAGGACTGCCACATACATTTCTTTAAGGTTTAATCCAGAAAGAATGCTCAACCCATCAACCGACACTAAATCATTATTTAAGACTTTGTAGTTACCTTTGGCAAAATTATATCTAGTTTTATAAATATTTATGTTTGGTTTTATTACTGAAGGAACGCAATATTCGACATTTAAACATAGAGCTACGTGATGAATAGAATTTTTCATTAATGGACATACAATTTCTCTGACAGAACAGTTAATGGAATCATTTGCAAATATTTAATCGAGAATTCTATAGATAGGGTTTTTACAATCATTCAATTACAACACATTACAAGCAAACATAGCATCAATCAACAAAAATTCACAGTCCGTTTTCATGGAATGAAACACTTATCTTCTGGTGAGTAAGACCATTTGATGTCGACAAGGTTGAAATCGCCCATAACGATAAGGTGCTTCTTATCGATCAGCTGATCAGCGACAAACTCGATGTTGGCAACATGTCGCTCATATACACATAATGGACTGTCAGGTGGAATGTAACTAGCAATAATAACAATCTCTTCTCGCACCGATTCCCTCTCACAGATGTTGATAGCAACACACAGTTGTTCACTCGCGAAGTCATCATAAGGAAGAGCAATGACATGCATTGGTAGAGTTGACCGTACAGCAATCAATACACTTCTTGCCGAACGATCACCCTGGTGCCACCCTGGAGACAATTTATAGGAGACAACAATATTGCAGAGTCACTTGACTGGCTTGAACATCGACTGACCGTCACGTCTCTATCCCAATTTTATCGCTATTTTAACAAACAATGCTCAAGTGAGCTTGCCAACTGCATCCTCTCCATGAATTCACCCGCAATACGCGTCTCGCCAGGAATGCTCATCAGTTAACCTGATGATATTTATATATTACCCTTAAGCCTACCTTCGGACGCACAGTTAAATTTAGAGACTCGTTCAGTAGCCACACGACAGGAATATGGAATGCTCTTTCCAGCCTAATATTTACCCCAGAATACAATCCGCAGATATTTAAAACCTATGTGCACAGGTACCTCCTCTCCCTTTCTCTCTCTACACCTTCGGCCCGTGCTGTGTCTTGAACCCGGACACTTACCCCCTACTTAACAACACCTTTTGCGCGCGCAAATTATAAAAAAATATTATAAAATCCATTCGATCACTGGACCTTTGATTTTTGAATATCCTAACGACTGCGCTACTTAAGCTTTTCCTTTATTATTGTAGGATAAAAAAAAAACTCTTTTATTTCATTTTATTTTATTTAACTCATTAGCAAATATTCTGAAGCGCTTTAAGCGCAACTTCAGCAAACTGCTACTGTACACGAACTCATATTTGTCTTTACGGGATCATGTTTTCGTCTGCTCCGTGAAGGAATGTGCAGTTAAATAACTCCGCCAAACGGATATCAAGGGGCTTCGAGGAAGTGAGTATCGTATAGATTTTTTTTTTTTTTTTGATGTATGGAACTGAGATAAGTTAATGGAATTAAGGAGATTACTAAAATATTCTTTCTAAATAAATTCCATTTTTGTGATACCGTAGTTTTTCAACTTTTTGAATGTTATTCGTACTCTCAAACATAATGTCCTCTAAAGTTATGTTGCTGATAATATTATTAAACCTATTATTCATTGGATGGTAAAAACGTTCTTGGAAAATTTCTGGTCTAGAATTCTTAGTTCACTATTATTTAAATGTAAGAGAGTAAGAGAGATACAAGAGATGTACAAGGGGAACGTTTTTTTTGGTTCAAGTTTAGTTTTGAAAGTGAGAAAAAAGTAGTCGAAGAATAATCACACATAGAATTATTTTTCAGTTTGTCATGAATTACATTTACATTTTGAATAAAGTTTAAATTTATTTATAATACTATCGAAATAAATAAAGATATAATACATATAAAAATATATATATATATATAAAATAAAAAATAATACATTATTACATACAACGTATGAAAACGCATCAACCTCTGAATCTTCTACCTTACTGGATTCTATGAGTCATGTTGAATATCGGCTTATCCATATTCAACCGAAACGAATATCCAATGTCCAGTTCTAAAGATATGCGCATTAAAACTTTACAAAAGGGAAGCACCATCGGTATAACAATCGAAAATATTGGGCAAGATTTATTATATAGAAGGAGTGAATTTTTCTGAGTTTCGAAAGCGAAGGCTGATGTACATACACGAAACACCAAATATGTAAATTGATAAAAATAAATACCCATTTGGAGAAGAAAAAGTAACATCTTGTTTTCATATGTTGGTAGTGTAAATATACTTACAGTGAAACCTCCTAAATGGGGACCAAGAAAATAGTGGAAGTTCCCCGATTAGAGAGGGCCTCGAAATGAGAGATGTAAGAAATAGAGATTTGATCAAATACCGGGAGAAGTCGGAGATTGAAGGATAGTCGAACAACGGGCACAAACGGAATATTCGTTATATATCTACTCTAAATTCGACCAAATTACATTTTGTCCCATTTAAAGGGTGATTTTTTAGCTATTATCTTTTTGGCAACACTGGTTTAAAGAGCTGACACACGTTTCGTGTATTGTTTCACTGTCAAACATCTTTAGTTTGGTCTATAATTTAACCATGAATCGTCTTAGAAACGAACAACGCTTGCAAATTATTGAATTTTATTATCAAAATGCGTGCTCTGTTAAGAAAGTTCATCGCGCGAAAAATTGTGTTCAGCGACGAATCTCATTTTTGGCTCAATGGGTACGTAAATAAGCCGAATTGTCGATTTTGGAGTGAATATCAGCCAGAAGCATTGCAAGAGCTACCAATACATCCAGAAAATGTCACAGTTTGGTGCGGTTTATGGGCTGGTGGCATCATTGCACCGTACTTCTTCAAAGATGATTCGAATCGTAACGTAACTGTGAATGGTGAGCGCTACCGTGAGATGATATCCAACGTTTTTTTGCCCAAAATGCAAGAGCTTGACTTGCATGACTTGTGGTTTCAACAAGACGGTGCCACATGCCACACAGCACGCGAAACAATGGATTTATTGAGAGGCGAGTTCAGTGAACATTTTATTTCACATTCGGGACCGGTCAAATGGCCGCCTAGATCGTGCGATTTAACGCCTTTAGACTATTTTTGTGGGGTTATGTTAAAGCTCATGTCTATACAGATAAGATAACATTGAAGCATTTATTCGTGAGATACCGGCCGAAAGGTTGGAAAGAGTATGCTAAAATTGGACTAAGTGGATGGACCATTTGAGGCGCAGTCAAGGACAACATTTGCATGAAATAATCTTCAAACATTAAATTATATGGACCGTACTATCGATTCAAATAAAGATTTCATGCATTTTATGTGTTTTTTTTTTGGAAAACTTTCCTATAGCTTTTAAAAAATCACCCTTTATAAATAGCTCTGAAGCAAAATTTTCCTGAAGTTGTCGATTACAAATTCTTTAATTAATATATGAAACTCATTATAAACACTTCGAAAATAAGTCGGTGCTTTGTGGAGTAAGCGTAATAATTTTTTTTAAACGAGGAGGAAATCGCCTATTTGTATGTCTTTACGTGGATGTATACATCCACACCTTCAGCTCTGATGCTTGTAGTTTCTACCTGACTCTGTCCTATTGTCCTAATTTCTAGGTTGTTTTTTATTCAACGAAGATGTTTTCTAATGAACTCGTTGCCCCATGATCCAATTCAGGTGTGCCGCTTTTTCAGAGAGAGGTTTCACTGTAATGCCCATATGGTCGGGTTCGCGCGGTCTGGATTTGACATTTTTAGTAGGAAATCATCCTACAGCTCGTAGAGGAACAGGCCTAGCTTCTCAGCAAACACTCGTATTGTGCGTGTTATTATGTTTTGTTTGATGGAATCATTTCGTTTTGCCAAACATGTGTGTGGAGGATGAGGGAAGGCTGTCATCTTCAGGGTAATTGACAGAGTGGAACGTTGGGCTGTGGTTAACGTCTCCGCTAAGGGGCTGTCTCCCATAAATTTCGCCAAGGGAGATCGCAAAAGTCTTACCGTACCCACTGATTACATACGAACCTATGTGTATCGCCAAATGACGCCGCCTTGAGTTTACTCGTTATAGGGCTGAGATAGGTAGTTTAGGATTGATTAGGCATAGCTTAGTTGATATAGGTTAAATAGGTTCATGTACAGCCGGGTCCTTCGCGCAGCTTGGCCAAGATCTGGGGTGTGCGAGAAAAAACTCGAACCCCGATACAGCCATCCTTTCTTTAACTACATTATAGTCTGCCACTGATAATCAGTGGAAAGACAATCTTAATGGACCCTTATACTTACTAAAATAAGACTCTTTAATGACAAACTGATATAGGATGTCGTAGTTCTTAGTCTCCAGTCCGAGGACGTTGATCGCAGGGCACCTCTGCTATTTTATGTATTGGTATTGTCGTCGCTGTCTGTATTAGTGTGGTCCCAGGTTCGAATCTCCTTTTGAAATCTGTGTCCAGCCAACATTTGCCGTTGGCCTTTCTGTCAGCAACAGATACTTATACGATGTCCTATTGGTTGCAAATCTAGGCTGAACAAAATATTGTGCTCTGCCAACCAGTTATACAAGGAGGTACCTGGTGTTATGCACTACGTTGCGCTGATTAATATGCCTCTAGTTCATGTCCCGGGCTATAATATAGTAGTTCTCCTCCGAGACCAGTCGAAGGCGAGTGAAAAGAGAATCGAGCTCTGAAATGAATTAGTGTTTGATTCGCAAAGACACATAGATAGCGATCGCATATAACCGCTTAACACCCCGAAGGGGGATGCTTGCGATACACCTTTCAATCCCTGATAATTATTGTACCTGTGTATGCGTCTGATTTAACTTAGTTTCGCAAACGATCAACGCGTCAGGATTATGGGTTCGCAACAAGTTACCAACATTTTGTTTAGGTTCAGGTTTGATCAGTGAATTCACATTCACTGCTTTAGGTTACAGGCTGCCTGCGTAAACATCAGACCGATGTGGCTTTGGCTCGGCGAACAGCGTAGAGTAGATGAGGTCTAATAGCACTGCTTGATCAAGGAACTGCTTTTGGAGCGATCTCCCTCGATAGAGAGCAGAACCGTCTTCAGATTCAGATCTGCCTCGAGTTGACTGTTGTACCGGCGCCTTCCAACAGTGTAACAGTGATAGGTGGACCACGGGGCACTGACCTCGCTTCTATCATTTTTCCTTTACCTTTTCGCTCTATGATTTGTCTGATTTCACCTACCTTAGGGCATCCCCAATAGTTTATGCTCTTGCAGAGTCACTTTTAAGTTTGCTCCTATCAATTCAATTCAATTCAATTCATTTTTATTTTCAGAGAATATTTTACAATAGTTATATGTTTCCGCGAAGCCCTATAAAGGCTTTTCTGCAGAAGATCGAGTTTCAAATTTGTATAATTAACTTTAGGAAGCAAGCTTAGTTTAAATGAATCTCAAACATTTCATTATTTGAAAAGAATTCATGGATAAGTTAATTGGTTTTTAAAAATTAAAATTATTAGATTTAAATAGAAGCTACATATTTGAATTCTTGTTTTAGAAAAATTGCTTTTTCCTAGTTGTTGAGTTTGTGATGTTTTTTAGCTCTTGTGGAAGTGTATTGTGGACTTCTGGTACACTACAATTCAGCTGTCTTCTCCCGTAGTTGTTGCAGAATCGAGGTTCTTGAAGCATACCTTGTGCCCGTCTTCTTGTTTTGATCCCATGTTGAATTGGTGTGATGAATCTAGTGTCGTCATAGTACTCCAGTATTAGGGTCATCTTAAAAATTTCATCTACTGGAAGAACTTTATCTACACTTATCTTTTTTAATGCAGTGTTTTGCAGTTTTTTCAGCTTATCTATGTGTGTTGCAGATGCGTTGCCCCATGCAAGTAGTCCATACCTCAATTTCGATTCCACTAGGGCATAGTATACTTGTCTCAATACAGACTTTGTGGCATAGAACTTTAGATGGGTAAGGGCATATTGAGCTTCTTTAAGGCTCAATCCACAGAAAATTGCTGTCGATGGTGACTCCCAGATATTTGTATGCCTTCACTATCTCAATCGGGCAGCTTAAAATGAATTTGTTGATTAGTAGCTTGAAACTGCGGATTTCGTATGTGCATCATCTTTGTTTTTAATGCGTTGACCGTTAGACCGTGATCATGACACCATTTAACCGCATTATCAAACTCCTCCTGCATAATTGCTGTTGCTGTGTTCAAAGATCTATTGCGCACCACTATCGCCGTATCGTCTGCATACGCGAATGGAATGGCCTGTTTGAAAACCCTTAGCAGCTCGTTGGTGTATAAAATAAATAGGATCGGGCCCAATTTTGATACTTGAGGGACCCCATATTGTACGCGTTTTTATTGGCTATACGTCTGGTTGATTTTGACACAGAATTGTCTATTACTTAGGTTTTCTTTTAGCCAATCTGCCATCAGACCTCTTATGCCAATTCTTTCCAATGTTTCTATTAGCTTATCAGTGTGTCAAAAGCCTTGCTGAAATCCACGAACGGTACTAGCACATGGTAGCTTTTTATGCCTTCGTTGATACAGTTGGTAAATTCACCTAAGAGCTTACCAGTACTTTTATTTTTCTGAAAGCCGTACTGGTTTTTGTGTATGATCGAGTTTTTAGCTATAAAGTCCTGAAGCCTATTTGTTACAACCTCTTCAATACACATTTCAATTATCGGCAGTATTGAAATCGGCCTGTAGTTGTTGAGCTCGTTTTTGGTACCTCCTTTATATATGGGCCGGACTACTGCTGTTTTCAGAGTTGAAGGAATTTTTGCTAAGGTTAACAAATTTGCATAATATTGGGGTGAAGATGTCCGAGTGTCTTTTTATATCCCGGGCTCTTATCCCGTCAAAACCTGGCGATTTGTTATCGCTTAGTGAAAGAATAATTCTTCGAACTTCTGAGACACTTGTTTCCTGTACGAATACTGACCTGGATAATGTTGAACTCGTATGTATCGATGTGTGTCGCAATGATGAATAATGTTTTTAATCTGAGTGCCAAAATTGTTTGCAAATGCACACTATAAAAACAGGATTTTTGAGCCATTATTTCCTTGTTTCTGAAAGTCTTATATTCCAGTTCATAATATTTGTTCAGTCGATTGTTTTTCCACCTTCTATAAAGTATGTCCCTTTTTCTACATTTGTTGATTACATCCGTAGACATCCATGATTTAAACTTTCTTTCATATCACCCATTACCATAATCTCGTCCTTTTTTTCCCAGTTGTCCAACGTTGTTTTCGAATTCTTCAATAAACGCTTTTCGGCTGTAACCTGGTGGTCTATATGTCCCTATTACATACTTGTACTTATTGTCTTCTTTAATCTGAATTTGGATATTTTCATATGACACACTTTCAGATGTTAATCGTACATATTGTAAGTCATTACGTATCAACATTAGAAGTCCACCTCCTCTACGTTTATCTCGATTCAGGAACTCCGCTTGGAAACCGTATAGATGGTAAAGTCCTTTTTCTTCTTCATCTATGTTAGTCTCAACTAGAATTATTATTTTTAACATATTGATGAAATTGCTAACGTTAATGCAGAAATCATTCCAATTCTTTCGCAATGATCTTGTATTAAAACTAAGACAGTAACATTTATTTTCATGTAATTCATTTGTTTTGATGACGCTAAAACCACTAATTACACTACAATTTATATCAACTAGAAGTTCATTCGGGTCCATTTTGATATCAAGAGTTTTGTGTTTCTTTTTGCTTACGCACAATGCAGTTATTGAGCGCGAGAAATGTTGCTCACATCTGCAACCGTACTTATCAGAATCGGCTGCGTACTCTCATTCTCTCATTCCGTCTAGCAAGTATTCTTCCCGCATTCTCCCTCACAAATCTTCAGTTTTCTTTTCTCGCTCTCTCCTTTGCCATCCACATTAAGTGCTTATTGTGCTTTGTCAGCTGGTTGTTAACATACACCGTAGCATCAGGGAAAGCTGCACCAACGCTTAAGTTTCTCATAAAGTTTCTCCTCGCCAATAGGACATTCCCCTCGGATGTGGGTTCCTGCACATTTGACGCAGCGAGACCGTATATTACAGTTCGCCGCGGCAAACTTTCGATCTTCTTTTTTAATGTCTCCATTTGACATCAATAGAGCGAAAGCATTTCATTAGCTTAGCCTGTCTACTTCGCTGTCTGCGGTGACCTGAACTAGGAAGAACTGTTCTCCATTTTTTCTACAACACTTATGAAGGGCTTAACGACGACGAACTGGACATCGTCGCTCTGCGCTTCGCGCAGCTTGGCCAAGATCTGGGGTGTGCGAGAAAAAACTCGGACCCCGATACAGCCATCCTTTCTTTAACTACATTATAGTCTGCCACTCATAATCAGTGGACAGACAATCTTAATGGACCCTTATACTTACTAAAATAAGACTCTTTAATGACAAACTTATATAGGATGTCGTAGTACTTCGTCTCCAGTCCGAGGACGTTGACCTCTGCTATTTTTCTGCGGATGGTTGGTATTGTCGTCGCTGCCTGTATTAGTGTGGTCCCAGGTTCGAATCTCCTTTTGAAATCTGTGTCCAGCCAACATTTGCCGTTGGCCTTTCTATCAGCAACAGATACTTATACGATGTCCTATCGGTTGCAAATCTAGGCTGAACAAAATATTGTGATTCGCAAAGACACATAGATAGCGAATGCATATAACCGCTTAACACCCCGAAGGGGGATGCTTGCGATACGCCTTTCAATCCCTGATAATTATTGTACCGGTGTATCCGTCTGATTTAACTTAGTTTCGCAAACGATCAACGCGTCAGTATTATGGGTTCGCAACAAGTTACCAACATTTTGTTTAGGTTCAGGTTTGATCAGTGAATTCACATAGCACTGCTTGATCAAGGAACTGCTTTTGGAGCGATCTCCCTCGATTTTTCTGCCTTGAGTTGACTGGCCACTGGGACTGGGGCCACCTTCGGCGCTAACTGTTGTACCGGCGCCTTCCTGATATCATTTGGCAGACTGCCGGTGTAACAGTGATAGGTGGACCACGGGGCACTGGACTCGCTGCTATCTTTCTTCTACCTTTTCGCTCTATGATTTGTCTAATTTCACCTACCTTAGGGCATCCCCAATAGTTTATGCTCTTGCAGAGTCACTTCATCATCAATTCATATCAATTCAATTCAATTCAATTCATTTTTATTTTCAGAAAATATTTTACAATAGTTATATGTTTCCGCGAAGCCTTATAAAGGCTTTTCTGCAGAAGGCCGAGTTTCAAATTTGTATAATTAACTTTAGGAAGCAAGCTTAGTTTAAATGAATCTCAAACAATTCATGGATAAGTTAATTGGATTTTAAAAATTAAGATTATTAGATTTAAATAGAAGCCACATATTTGAATTCTTGTTTAGAAAAAATTGCTTTATGTTTTTGCTCTAAATTTTTTTTTTTTTCCTAGTTGATAAGTTTGTGATGTTTTTCAGCTCTTGTGGAAGTGTATTGAGGACTTCTGGTACACTACAATTCAGCTGTCTTCTCCCGTAGTTGTTGCAGGATCGAGGTTCTTGAAGCATACCTTGTGCCTGTCTTCTTGTGTTGATCCCATGTTGAATTGGTGTGATGAATCTAGTGTCGTCATAGTACTCCGGTATTAGGGTCATCTTAAAGATTTCATCTACTGGAAGAACTTTATCTACACTTATCTTTTTTAATGCAGAGTTTTGCAGTTTCTTCAGCTTATTTATGTGTGTTGCAGATGCGTTGCCCCATGCAAGTATTCCATACCTCAATTTCGATTCCACTAGGGCATAGTATATTTGTCTCAATACAGACTTTCTGGCATAGAACTTTAGATGAGTAAGGGCATATAGAGATTTTTTAAGGCTCAAGCGTAACTCATCGATATGCGTGTCCCACAGAAAATTGCTGTCGATGGTGACTCCCAGATATTTGTATGTCTTCACTATCTCAATCGGGCAGCTTAATGAGCTACTACAGGAATCATTTCTAAAATGAATTTGTTGATTAGTAGCTTTAAACTGCGGATTTCGTATGTGCATCATCTTTGTTTTTAAGATCGTTAGACCGTGATCATGACACCATTTAACCGCATTATCAAACTCCTCCTGCATAATTGCTGTTGCTGTGTTCAAAGATCTATTGCGCACCACTATCGCCGTATCGTCTGCATACGCGAATGGAATGGTCTGTTTGACACCCCTTAGCAGCTCGTTGGTGTATAAAATAAATAGGATCGGGTTCAATTTTTTATACTTGAGGGACTCCATATTGTACGCGTTCCTTTTGGCTATACGTCTGGTTGATTTTGACACGGAATTGTCTATTACTTAGGTATTCTTTTAGCCAGTCTGCCATCAGACCTCTTATGCCAATTCTTTCCAATGTTTCTATTAGCTTATCACGGTTCAGTGTGTCAAAAGCCTTGCTGAAATCCACGAACAGTACTAGCACATGGTAGCTTTTTATGCCTTCGTTGATACAGTTGGTAAATTCACCTAAGAGCTTACCAGTACTTTTATTTTTCTGAAAGCCGTACTGGTTTTTGTGTATGATCGAGTTTTTAGCTATAAAGTCTTGAAGCCTATTTGTTACAACCTCTTTTCAATTATCGGCAGTGTTGAAATCGGCCTGTATTTGTTGAGCTCGTTTTTGGTACATCCTTTATATATGGGCCGGACTACTGCTGTTTTCAGAGTTGAAGGAATTTTTGCTAAGTTTAACAAATTTGCATAATATTGGGGTGAAGATGTCTTTTATTATCCGGGCTCTTATCCCGTCAAAACCTGGCGATTTGTTATCGCTTAGTGAAAGAATAATTCTCCGAACTTCTGAGACATTTGTTTCCTGTACGAATACTGACCTGGATAATGTTGAACTCGTATGTGTCGATGTAGCAGTGTCGCAATGATGAATAATGGTTTTAATCTGAGTGCCAAAATTGTTTGCAAATGCACTAGCGAGATTATTGAGACACATTTTGCCAGAGAAGTTCTTTGTTATAGTTTCGTCAACTCCAGGTTTTTTCCTTCTGAGAATTTCGTTTATAAGACCCCATGTTTTACGGGGATCTGACCTGATTTGGCTGAACTTGGTTCTATAAAAACAGGATTTTTGAGCCATTATTTCCTTGTTCAATTTTTTTCTGAAATCTTATATTCCAGTTCATAATATTTGTTCAGTCGCTTGTTTTTCCACCTTCTATAAAGTATGTCCCTTTTTCTACATTTGTTAATTATATCCGTAGACATCCAGTTGTCCAACGTTGTTTCCGAATTCTTCAATAAACGCTTTTCGGCTGTAACCTGGTGGTCTATATATCCCTACTACATACTTGTACTTATTGTCTTCTTTAATCTGAATTTGGATATTTTCATATGACACACTTTCAGATGTTAATCGTACATATTGTAAGTCCTTAAGTATCAACATTAGAAGTCCACCTCCTCTACGTTTATCTCGATTAAGGAACTCCGCTTGGAAACCATCTATACTGTAAAGTCCTTTTTCTTCTTCATCTATGTTAGTCTCAACTAGAATTATTATTTTTAACATATTGATGAAATTGCTAACGTTAATGCAGAAATCATTCCAATTCTTTCGCAATGATCTTATATTAACACTATGACAGTAACATTTATTTTCATTTAATTCATTTGTTTTGATGCCGCTAAAACCACTAATTACCCTACAATTTATATCAACTAGAAGTTCATTCGGGTCCATTTTGATATCAATCAATCATTTTGCTCACATCTGCAACCGTACTTATCAGAATCGGCTGCGTACTCTAATTCTCTCATTCCGTCTAGCAAGTATTCTTCCCGCATTCTCCCACATAAATCTCCAGTTTTCTTTTCTCGCTCTCTCCTTTGCCATCCACATTAAGTGCTTATTGTGCTTTGTCAGCTGGTTGTTAACATACACTGTAGCATCAGGGAAAGCTGCACCAACGCTTAAGTTTCTCATAAAGTTTCTCCTCCCTAATAGGAAATTCCTCTCGGATGTGGTTTCCTGCACATTTGACACAGCGAGACCGTATATTACAGTTCGCAAACTTTCGATCTTCTTTTTTAATGTCTCCATTTGACATCAATAGAGCGAAAGCATTTCATTAGCTTAGCCTGTCTACTTCGCTGTCTGCGGTTACCTGAACTAGGATGAACTGTTCTCCATTTTCTCTACAACACTTATGAAGGGCTTAACGACGACGACCTGGACATCATCCCTCTGCGCTTCGCGCAGCTTTGCCAAGATCTGGGGTGTGCGAGAAAAAAATCGGACTATAGTCTGCCACTGATAATCAGTGGACAGACAATCTTAATGGACCCTTATACTTACTAAAATAAGACTCTTTAATGACAAACTTATATAGGATGTCGTAGTACTTCGTCTCCAGTCCGAGGACGTTGATCGCAGGGCACCTTTTCTATTTTTCTGCGGCTGGTTGGTATTGTCATCGCTGCCTGTATTAGTGTGGTCCCAGGTTCGAATCTCCTTTTGAAATCTGTGTCCAGCCAACATTTGCCGTTGGCCTTTCTATCAGAAACAGATACTGATACGATGTCCTATCGGTTGCAAATCTAGGCTGAGCAAAATATTGTGCTCTGTCAACCAGTTATACAAGGAGGTACCTGGTGTTATGCACTACGTTGCGCTGATTAATATGCCTCTAATTCAAGTCCCGGGCTATAATATAGTAGTTCTCCTCCGAGACCAGTCGAAGGCGAGTGAAAAGAGAATCGAGCTCTGAAATGAATTAGTGTTTGATTCGCAAAGACACATAGATAGCGATCGCATATAACCGCTTAACACCCCGAAGGGGGATGCTTGCGATACACCTTTCAATCCCTGATAATTAT
This sequence comes from Eristalis tenax, assembly GCA_905231855.2. Taxonomy (NCBI): domain Eukaryota; kingdom Metazoa; phylum Arthropoda; class Insecta; order Diptera; family Syrphidae; genus Eristalis; species Eristalis tenax. The sequence continues at coordinate 92,128,786 of HG993124.1, read as the reverse complement.
TGTACCTGTGTATGCGTCTGATTTAACTTAGTTCGCAAACGATCAACGCGTCAGGATTATGGGTTCGCAACAAGTTACCAACATTTTGTTTAGGTTCAGGTTTGATCAGTGAATTCACATTCACTGCTTTAGGTTACAGGCTGCCTGCGTAGACATCAGACCGATGTGGCTTTGGCTCGGCGAACACCGTAGAGTAGATGAGGTCTAATAGCACTGCTTGATCAAGGAACTGCTTTTGGAGCGATCTCCCTCGATAGAGAGCAGAACCGTCTTCAGATTCAGATCTGTCTTGAGTTGACTGGCCACTGGGACTGGGGCCACCTTCGGCGCTGTCTGTTGTACCGGCGCCTTCCTGATGTCATTTGGCAGACTGCCGGTGTAACAGTGATAGGTGGACCACGGGACACTGGACTCGCTTCTATCATTTTTCCTTTACCTTTTCGCTCAATGATTTGTCTGATTTCACCTACCTTTGGGCATCCCCAATAGTTTATGCTCTTGCAGAGTCACTTTTAAGTTTGCTCCTATCAATTCAATTCAATTCAATTCATTTTTATTTTCAGAAAATATTTTACAATAGTTATATGTTTCCGCGAAGCCTTATAAAGGCTTTTCTGCAGAAGATCGAGTTTCAAATTTGTATAATTAACTTTAGGAAGCAAGCTTAGTTTAAATGAATCTCAAACAATTCATGGATAAGTTAATTGGTTTTTAAAAATTAAGATTATTAGATTTAAATAGAAGCTACATATTTGAATTCTTGTTTAGAAAATATTGCTTTATGTTTTTTTTTTCCTAGTTGATAAGTTTGTGATGTTTTTTAGCTCTTGTGGAAGTGTATTGAGAACTTCTGCTACACTACAATTCAGCTGTCTTCTCCCGTAGTTATTGCAGAATCGAGGTTCTTGAAGCATACCTTGTGCCCGTCGTCTTGTGTTAATCCCATGTTGAATTGGTGTGATGAATCTAGTGTCGTGATAGTACTCCAGTATTAGGGTCATCTTAAAGATTTCATCTACTGGAAGAACTTTATCTACACATATATTTTTGAATGCAGTGTTTTGCAGTTTCTTCAGCTTATTTATGTGTGTTGCAGATGAGTTGCCCCATGCAAGTATTCCATACCTCAATTTCGATTCCACAAGGGCATAGTATACATGTCTCAATACAGACTTTGTGGCATAGAACTTTAGATGGGTATGGGCATATAGAGCTTTTTTAAGGCTCAAGCGTAACTCATCGATATGCGTGTCCCACAGAAAATTGGTGTTAATGGTGACTCCCAGATATTTGTATGTCTTCACTATCTCAATCGGGCAGCTTAATGAGCTACTACAGGAATCATTTCTAAAATTTATTTGTTGATTAGTAGCCTTAAACTGCGGATTTCGTATGTGCATCATCTTTGTTTTTAATGCGTTGATCGTTAGACCGTGATCATGACACCATTTAACCGCATTATCAAGCTCCTCCTGCATAATTGCTGTTGCTGCGTTCAAAGATCTATTGCGCACCACTATCGCCGTATCGTCTGCATACGCGAATGGAATGGCCTGTTTGACACCCCTTAGCAGCTCGTTGGTGTATAAAATAAATAGGATCGGGTTCAATTTTTTATACTTGAGGGACTCCATATTGTACGCGTTCCTTTTGGCTATACGTCTGGTTGATTTTGACACGGAATTGTCTATTACTTAGGTATTCTTTTAGCCAGTCTGCCATCAGACCTCTTATGCCAATTCTTTCCAATGTTTCTATTAGCTTATCACGGTTCAGTGTGTCAAAAGCCTTGCTAAAATCCACGAACAGTACTAGTACATGGTAGCTTTTGTTTAGGCCTTCGTTGATACAGTTGGTAAATTCACCTAAGAGCTTACCAGTACTTTTATTTTTCTGAAAGCCGTACTGGTTTTTGTGTATGATCGAGTTTTTAGCTATAAAGCCTATTTGTTACAACCTCTTCAATACACATTTCAATTATCGGCAGTATTGAAATCGGGCTGTAGTTGTTGAGCTCGTTTTTGGTACCTCCTTTATATAAGGGCCGGACTACTGCTGTTTTCAGAGTTGAATGAATTTTCGCTAAGGTTAACAAATTTGCATAATATTGGGGTGAAGATGTCCGAGTGTCTTTTTATATCCCGGGCTCTTATCCCGTCAAAACCTGGCGATTTGTTATCGCTTAGTGAAATAATAATTCTTCGAACTTCTGAGACACTTGTTTCCTGTACGAATACTGACCTGGATAATGTTGAACTCGTATGTATCGATGTGTGTCGCAATGATGAATAATGTTTTTAATCTGAGTGCCAAAATTGTTTGCAAATGCACACTATAAAAACAGGATTTTTGAGCCATTATTTCCTTGTTTCTGAAAGTCTTATATTCCAGTTCATAATATTTGTTCAGTCGATTGTTTTTCCACCTTCTATAAAGTATGTCCCTTTTTCTACATTTGTTGATTACATCCGTAGACATCCATGATTTAAACTTTCTTTCATATCACCCATTACCATAATCTCGTCCTTTTTTCCCAGTTGTCCAACGTTGTTTTCGAATTCTTCAATAAACGCTTTTCGGCTGTAACCTGGTGGTCTATATGTCCCTATTACATACTTGTACTTATTGTCTTCTTTAATCTGAATTTGGATATTTTCATATGACACACTTTCAGATGTTAATCGTACATATTGTAAGTCCTTACGTATCAACATTAGAAGTCCACCTCCTCTACGTTTATCTCGATTCAGGAACTCCGCTTGGAAACCGTATAGATGGTAAAGTCCTTTTTCTTCTTCATCTATGTTAGTCTCAACTAGAATTATTATTTTTAACATATTGATGAAATTGCTAGCGTTAATGCAGAAATCATTCCAATTCTTTCGCAATGATCTTGTATTAAAACTAAGACAGTAACATTTATTTTCATTTAATTCATTTGTTTTGATGCCGCTAAAACCACTAATTACCCTACAATTTAGATCAACTAGAAGTTCATTCGGGTCCATTTTGGTATCAAGAGTTTTGTGTTTCTTTTTGCTTAGGCACAATGCAGTTATTGAGCGCGAGAAATTTTGTTCACATCTGCAACCGTACTTATCAGAATCGGCTGCGTACTCTAATTCTCTCATTCCGTCTAGCAAGTATTCTTCCCGCATTCTCTCACATAAATCTCCAGTTTTCTTTTCTCGCTCTCTCCTTTGCCATCCACATTAAGTGCTTATTGTGCTTTGTCAGCTGGTTGTTAACATACACCGTAGCATCAGGGAAAGCTGCACCAACGCTTAAGTTTCTCATAAAGTTTCTCCTCCCCAATAGGGCATTCCCCTCGGATGTGGGTTCCTGCACATTTGACGCAGCGATACCGTATATTACAGTTCGCCGCGGCAAACTTTCGATCTTCTTTTTTAATGTCTCCATTTGACATCAATAGAGCGAAAGCATTTCATTAGCTTAGCCTGTCTACTTCGCTGTCTGCGGTTACCTGAACTAGGAAGAACTGTTCTCCATTTTCTCTACAACACTTATGAAGGGCTTAACGACGACGAACTGGACATTGTCGCTCTGCGCTTCGCGCAGCTTGGCCAAAATGTGGGGTGTGCGAGAAAAAGCTCGGACCCCGATACAGCCATCCTTTCTTTAACTACATTATAGTCTGCCACTGATAATCAGTGGACAGACAATCTTAATGAACCCTTATACTTACTAAAATAAGACTCCTTAATGACAAACTTATATAGGATGTCGTAGTACGAGGACGTTGATCACAGGGCACCTCTGCTATTTTTCTGCGGCTGGTTGGTATTGTCATCGCTGCCTGTATTAGTGTGGTCCCAGATTCGAATCTCCTTTTGAAATCTGTGTCCAGCCAACATTTGCCGTTGGCCTTTCTATCAGCAACAGGTACTTATACGATGTCCTATCGGTTGCAAATCTACGCTGAACAAAATATTGTGCTCTGCCAACCAGTTATACAAGGAGGTACCTGGTGTTATGCACTACGTTGCGCTGATTAATATGCCTCTAGTTCAAGTCCCGGGCTATAATATAGTAGTTCTCCTCCGAGACCAGTCGAAGGCGAGTGAAAAGAGAATCGAGCTCTGAAATGAATTAGTGTTTGATTCGCAAAGACACATAGATAGCGATCGCATATAACCGCTTAACACCCCGAAGGGGGATGCTTGCGATACACCTTTCAATCCCTGATAATTATTGTACCTGTGTATGCGTCTGATTTAACTTAGTTTCGCAAACGATCAACGCGTCAGTATTATGGGTTCGCAACAAGTTACCAACATTTTGTTTAGGTTCAGGTTTGATCAGTGAATTCACATTCACTGCTTTAGGTTACAGGCTGCCTGCGCAGACATCAGACCGACGTGGCTTTGGCTTGGCGAACAGCGTAGAGTAGATGAGGTCTAATAGCACTGCTTGATCAAGGAACTGCTTTTGGAGCGATCTCCCTCGATAGAGAGCAGAACCGTCTTCAGATTCAGATCTGCCTTGAGTTGACTGACCACTGGGACTGGGGCCACCTTCGGCGCTGTCTGTTGTACCGGTGCCTTCCTGATGTCATTTGGCAGACTGCCGGTGTAACAGTGATAGGTGGACCACGGGGCACTGGCCTCGCTTCTATCATTTTTTCTTTACATTTTCGCTCAATGATTTGTCTGATTTCACCTACCTTAGGGCATCCCCAATAGTTTATGCTCTTGCAGAGTCACTTTTAAGTTTGCTCCTATCAATTCAATTCAATTCAATTCATTTTTATTTTCAGAAAATATTTTACAATAGTTATATGTTTCCGCGAAGCCTTATAAAGGCTTTTCTGCAGAAGATCGAGTTTCAAATTTGTATAATTAACTTAATGAAGCTTAGTTTAAATGAATCTCAAACAATTCATGGATAAGTTAATTGGTTTTTAAAAATTAAGATTATTAGATTTAAATAGAAGCCACATATTTGAATTCTTGTTTAGAAAAAATTGCTTTATGTTTTTTTTCCTAGTTGATAAGTTTGTGATGTTTTTTAGCTCTTGTGGAAGTGTATTGAGGACTTCTGGTACACTACAATTCAGCTGTCTTCTCCCGTAGTTGTTGCAGAATCGAGGTTCTTGAAGCATACCTTGTGCCCGTCTTCTTGTGTTGATCCCATGTTGAATTGGTGTGATGAATCTAGTGTCGTATAGTACTCCAGTATTAGGGTCATCTTACAGATTTGATCTACTGGAAGAACTTTATCTACACTTATCTTTTTTAATGCAGTGTTTTGCAGTTTCTATAGCTTATTTATGTGTGTTGCAGATGCGTTGCCCCATGCAAGTATTCCATACCTCAATTTCGATTCGACTAGGGCATAGTATATTTGTCTCAATAGAGACTTTGTGACATAGAACTTTAGATGGGTAAGGGCATATAGAGATTTTTTAAGGCTCAAGCGTAACTCATCGATATGCGTGTCCCACAGAAAATTGCTGTCGATGGTGACTCCAAGATATTTGTATGTCTTCACTATCTCAATCGGGCAGCTTAATGAGCTACTACAGGAATCATTTCTAAAATGAATTTGTTCATTAGTAGCTTTAAACTGCGGATTTCGTATGTGCATCATCTTTGTTTTTAATGCGTTGATCGTTAGACCGTGATCATAACACCATTTAACCGCATTATCAAACTCCTCCTGCATAATTGCTGTTGCTGTGTTCAAAGATCTATTGCGCACCACTATCGCCGTATCGTCTGCATACGCGAATGGAATGGCCTGTTTGAAAACCCTTAGCAGCTCGTTGGTGTATAAAATAAATAGGATCGGGCCCAATTTTGATACTTGAGGGACCCCATATTGTACGCGTTTTTATTGGCTATACGTCTGGTTGATTTTGACACAGAATTGTCTATTACTTAGGTATTCTTTTAGCCAATCTGCCATCAGACCTCTTATGCCAATTCTTTCCAATGTTTCTATTAGCTTATCACGGTTCAGTGTGTCAAAAGCCTTGCTGAAATCCACGAACAGCACTAGTACATGGTAGCTTTTGTTTAGGCCTTCGTTGATACAGTTGGTAAATTCACCTAAGAGCTTACCAGTACTTTTATTTTTCTGAAAGCCGTACTGGTTTTTGTGTATGATCGAGTTTTTAGCTATAAAGTCTTGAAGCCTATTTGTTACAACCTCTTTTCAATTATCGGCAGTGTTGAAATCGGCCTGTATTTGTTGAGCTCGTTTTTGGTACATCCTTTATATATGGGCCGGACTACTGCTGTTTTCAGAGTTGAAGGAATTTTTGCTAAGTTTAACAAATTTGCATAATATTGGGGTGAAGATGTCTTTTATTATCCGGGCTCTTATCCCGTCAAAACCTGGCGATTTGTTATCGCTTAGTGAAAGAATAATTCTCCGAACTTCTGAGACATTTGTTTCCTGTACGAATACTGACCTGGATAATGTTGAACTCGTATGTGTCGATGTAGCAGTGTCGCAATGATGAATAATGGTTTTAATCTGAGTGCCAAAATTGTTTGCAAATGCACTAGCGAGATTATTGAGACACATTTTGCCAGAGAAGTTCTTTGTTATAGTTTCGTCAACTCCAGGTTTTTTCCTTCTGAGAATTTCGTTTATAAGACCCCATGTTTTACGGGGATCTGACCTGATTTGGCTGAACTTGGTTCTATAAAAACAGGATTTTTGAGCCATTATTTCCTTGTTCAATTTTTTTCTGAAATCTTATATTCCAGTTCATAATATTTGTTCAGTCGCTTGTTTTTCCACCTTCTATAAAGTATGTCCCTTTTTCTACATTTGTTAATTATATCCGTAGACATCCAGTTGTCCAACGTTGTTTCCGAATTCTTCAATAAACGCTTTTCGGCTGTAACCTGGTGGTCTATATATCCCTACTACATACTTGTACTTATTGTCTTCTTTAATCTGAATTTGGATATTTTCATATGACACACTTTCAGATGTTAATCGTACATATTGTAAGTCCTTAAGTATCAACATTAGAAGTCCACCTCCTCTACGTTTATCTCGATTAAGGAACTCCGCTTGGAAACCATCTATACTGTAAAGTCCTTTTTCTTCTTCATCTATGTTAGTCTCAACTAGAATTATTATTTTTAACATATTGATGAAATTGCTAACGTTAATGCAGAAATCATTCCAATTCTTTCGCAATGATCTTATATTAAAACTATGACAGTAACATTTATTTTCATTTAATTCATTTGTTTTGATGCCGCTAAAACCACTAATTACCCTACAATTTATATCAACTAGAAGTTCATTCGGGTCCATTTTGGTATCAAGAGTTTTGTGTTTCTTTTTGCTTACGCACAATGCAGTTATTGAGCGCGAGAAATTTTGCTCACATCTGTAACCGTACTTATCAGAATCGGCTGCGTACTCTCATTCTGTCTAGCAATTATTCTTCCCGCACTCTCCCACATAAATCTTCAGTTTTCTTTTCTCGCTCTCTCCTTTGCCATCCACATTAAGTGCTTATTGTGCTTTGTCAGCTGGTTGTTAACATACACCGTAGCATCAGGGAAAGCTGCACCAACGCTTAAGTTTCTCATAAAGTTCCTCCTCCCCAATAGGACATTCCCCTCGGATGTGGGTTCCTGCACATTTGACGCAGCGAGACCGTATATTACAGTTCGCCGCGGCAAACTTTCGATCTTCTTTTTTAATGTCTCCATTTGACATCAATAGAGCGAAAGCATTTCATTAGCTTAGCCTGTCTACTTCGCTGTCTGCGGTGACCTGAACTAGGAAGAACTGTTCTCCATTTTCTCTACAACACTTATGAAGGGCTTAACGACGACGACCTGGACATCGTCGCTCTGCGCTTCGCGCAGCTTTGCCAAGATCTGGGGTGTGCGAGAAAAAACTCGGACCCCGATACAGCCATCCTTTCTTTAACTACATTATAGTCTGCCACTCATAATCAGTGGACAGACAATCTTAATGGACCCTTATACTTACTAAAATAAGACTCTTTAATGACAAACTTATATAGGATGTCGTAGTACTTCGTCTCCAGTCCGAGGACGTTGACCTCTGCTATTTTTCTGCGGATGGTTGGTATTGCCGTCGCTGCCTGTATTAGTGTGGTCCCAGGTTCGAATCTCCTTTTGAAATCTGTGTCCAGCCAACATTTGCCGTTGGCCTTTCTATCAGCAACAGATACTTATACGATGTCCTATCGGTTGCAAATCTAGGCTGAACAAAATATTGTGATTCGCAAAGACACATAGATAGCGAATGCATATAACCGCTTAACACCCCGAAGGGGGATGCTTGCGATACACCTTTCAATCCCTGATAATTATTGTACCTGTGTATGCGTCTGATTTAACTTAGTTTCGCAAACGATCAACGCGTCAGGATTATGGGTTCGCAACAAGTTACCAACATTTTGTTTAGGTTCAGGTTTGATTAGTGAATTCACATAGCACTGCTTGATCAAGGAACTGCTTTTGGAGCGGTCTCCCTCGATTTTTCTGCCTTGAGTTGACTGGCCACTGGGACTGGGGCCACCTTCGGCGTTGACTGTTGTACCGGCGCCTTCCTGATATCATTTGGCAGACTGCCGGTGTAACAGTGATAGGTGGACCACGGGGCACTGGACTCGCTTCTATCATTTTTCCTTTACCTTTTCGCTCTATGATTTGCCTGATTTCACCTACCTTAGGGCATCCCCAGTAGTTTATGCTTTTGCAGAGTCACTTTTTTTTTTTCAGAAAATATTTTACAATAGTTATATGTTTCCGCGAAGATTTATTAAGGGTTTTTTTGCAGAAGATCGAGTTTCAAATTTGTATAATTAACTTTAGGAAGCAAGCTTAGTTTAAATGAATCTCAAACAATTCATGGATAAGTTAATTGGATTTTAAAAATTAAGAATATTAGATTTAAATAGAAGCCACATATTTGAATTCTTGTTTAGAAAAAATTGCTTTATGTTTTTTTTTTCCTAGTTTATAAGTTTTGTGATGTTTTTCAGCTCTTGTGGAAGTGTATTGAGGACTTCTGGTACACTACAATTCAGCTGTCTTCTCCCGTAGTTGTTGCAGAATCGAGGTTTTTGAAGCATACCTTGTGCCCGTCTTCTTGTGTTGATCCCATGTTGAATTGGTGTGATGAATCTAGTGTCGTCATAGTACTCCAGTATTAGGGTCATCTTACAGATTTCATCTACTGGAAGAACTTTATCTACACTTATCTTTTTTAATGCAGTGTTTTGCAGTTTCTTCAGCTTATTTATGTGTGTTGCAGATGCGTTGCCCCATGCAGGTATTCCATACCTCAATTTCGATTCCACTAGGGCATAGTATATTTGTCTCAATTCAGACTTTGTGGCATAGAACTTTAGATGGGTAAGGGCATATAGAGATTTTTTAAGGCTCAAGCGTAACTCATCGATATGCGTGTCCCACAGATATTTGTATGCCTTCACTATCTCAATCGGGCAGCTTAATGAGCTACTACAGGAATCATTTCTAAAATGAATTTGTTGATTAGTAGCTTTAAACTGCGGATTTCGTATGTGCATCATCTTTGTTTTTAATGCGTTGATCGTTAGACCGTGATCATGACACCATTTAACCGCATTATCAAACTCCTCCTGCATAATTGCTGTTGCTGTGTTCAAAGATCTATTGCGCACCACTATCGCCGTATCGTCTGCATACGCGAATGGAATGGTCTGTTTGAAAACCCTTAACAGCTCGTTGGTGTATAAAATAAATAGGATCGGGCCCAATTTTGATACTTGAGGGACTCCATATTGTACGCGTTCCTTTTGGCTATAGGTCTGGTTGATTTTGACACAGAATTGTCTATTACTTAGGTTTTCTTTTAGCCAATCTGCCATCAGACCTCTTATGCCAATTCTTTCCAATGTTTCTATTAGCTTATCACGGTTCAGTGTGTCAAAAGCCTTGCTGAAATCCACGAACAGTACTAGCACATGGTAGCTTTTTATGCCTTCGTTGATACAGTTGGTAAATTCACCTAAGAGCTTACCAGTACTTTTATTTTTCTGAAAGCCGTACTGGTTTTTGTGTATGATCGAGTTTTTAGCTATAAAGTCTTGAAGCCTATTGAAGCCTATATGTTACAACCTCTTCAATACACATTTCAATTATCGGCAGTATTGAAATCGGCCTGTAGTTGTTGAGCTCGTTTTTGGTACCTCCTTTATATATTGGCCGGACTACTGCTGTTTTCAGAGTTGAAGGAATTTTTGCTAAGGTTAACAAATTTGCATAATATTGGGGTGAAGATGTCCGAGTGTCTTTTTATATCCCGGGCTCTTATCCCGTCAAAACCTGGCGATTTGTTATCGCTTAGTGAAAGAATAATTCTTCGAACTTCTGAGACACTTGTTTCCTGTACGAATACTGACCTGGATAATGTTGAACTCGTATGTATCGATGTGTGTCGCAATGATGAATAATGTTTTTAATCTGAGTGCCAAAATTGTTTGCAAATGCACACTATAAAAACAGGATTTTTGAGCCATTATTTCCTTGTTTCTGAAAGTCTTATATTCCAGTTCATAATATTTGTTCAGTCGATTGTTTTTCCACCTTCTATAAAGTATGTCCCTTTTTCTACATTTGTTGATTACATCCGTAGACATCCATGATTTAAACTTTCTTTCATATCACCCATTACCATAATCTCGTCCTTTTTTCCCAGTTGTCCAACGTTGTTTTCGAATTCTTCAATAAACGCTTTTCGGCTGTAACCTGGTGGTCTATTAGTCCCTATTACATACTTGTACTTATTGTCTTCTTTAATCTGAATTTGGATATTTTCATATGACACACTTTCAGATGTTAATCGTACATATTGTAAGTCATTACGTATCAACATTAGAAGTCCACCTCCTCTACGTTTATCTCGATTCAGGAACTCCGCTTGGAAACCGTATAGATGGTAAAGTCCTTTTTCTTCTTCATCTATGTTAGTCTCAACTAGAATTATTATTTTTAACATATTGATGAAATTGCTAGCGTTAATGCAGAAATCATTCCAATTCTTTCGCAATGATCTTGTATTAAAACTAAGACAGTAACATTTATTTTCATGTAATTCATTTGTTTTGATGACGCTAAAACCACTAATTACACTACAATTTATATCAACTAGAAGTTCATTCGGGTCCATTTTGATATCAAGAGTTTTGTGTTTCTTTTTGCTTACGCACAATGCAGTTATTGAGCGCGAGAAATTTTGCTCACATCTGCAACCGTACTTATCAGAATCGGCTGCGTACTCTCATTCTCTCATTCCGTCTAGCAAGTATTCTTCCCGCATTCTCCCTCACAAATCTTCAGTTTTCTTTTCTCGCTCTCTCCTTTGCCATCCACATTAAGTGCTTATTGTGCTTTGTCAGCTGGTTGTTAACATACACCGTAGCATCAGGGAAAGCTGCACCAACGCTTAAGTTTCTCATAAAGTTTCTCCTCCCCAATAGGACATTCCCCTCGGATGTGGGTTCCTGCACATTTGACGCAGCGAGACCGTATATTACAGTTCGCCGCGGCAAACTTTCGATCTTCTTTTTTAATGTCTCCATTTGACATCAATAGAGCGAAAGCATTTCATTAGCTTAGCCTGTCTACTTCGCTGTCTGCGGTGACCTGAACTAGGAAGAACTGTTCTCCATTTTCTCTACAACACTTATGAAGGGCTTAACGACGACGACCTGGACATCGTCGCTCTGCGCTTCGCGCAGCTTTGCCAAGATCTGGGGTGTGCGAGAAAAAACTCGGACCCCGATACAGCCATCCTTTCTTTAACTACATTATAGTCTGCCACTCATAATCAGTGGACAGACAATCTTAATGGACCCTTATACTTACTAAAATAAGACTCTTTAATGACAAACTTATATAGGATGTCGTAGTACTTCGTCTCCAGTCCGAGGACGTTGACCTCTGCTATTTTTCTGCGGATGGTTGGTATTGCCGTCGCTGCCTGTATTAGTGTGGTCCCAGGTTCGAATCTCCTTTTGAAATCTGTGTCCAGCCAACATTTGCCGTTGGCCTTTCTATCAGCAACAGATACTTATACGATGTCCTATCGGTTGCAAATCTAGGCTGAACAAAATATTGTGATTCGCAAAGACACATAGATAGCGAATGCATATAACCGCTTAACACCCCGAAGGGGGATGCTTGCGATACACCTTTCAATCCCTGATAATTATTGTACCTGTGTATGCGTCTGATTTAACTTAGTTTCGCAAACGATCAACGCGTCAGTATTATGGGTTCGCAACAAGTTACCAACATTTTGTTTAGGTTCAGGTTTGATCAGTGAATTCACATAGCACTGCTTGATCAAGGAACTGCTTTTGGAGCGATCTCCCTCGATTTTTCTGCCTTGAGTTGACTGGCCACTGAGACTGGGGCCACCTTCGGCGCTAACTGTTGTACCGGCGCCTTCCTGATATCATTTGGCAGACTGCCGGTGTAACAGTGATAGGTGGACCACGGGGCACTGGACTCGCTTCTATCTTTCTTCTACCTTTTCGCTCTATGATTTGCCTGATTTCACCTACCTTAGGGCATCCCCAATAGTTTATGCTCTTGCAGAGTCACTTTTAAGTTTCATCATTCAATTCAATCAATTCAATTCAATTCAATTCATTTTTATTTTCAGAAAATATTTTACAATAGTTATATGTTTCCGCGAAGCTTTATTAAGGGTTTTTTTTTGCAGAAGATCGAGTTTCAAATTTGTATAATTAACTTTAGGAAGCAAGCTTAGTTTAAATGAATCTCAAACAATTCATGGATAAGTTAATTGGATTTTAAAAATTAAGATTATTAGATTTAAATAGAAGCCACATATTTGAATTCTTGTTTAGAAAAAATTGCTTTATGTTTTTTTTTCCTAGTTGATAAGTTTGTGATGTTTTTCAGCTCTTGTGGAAGTGTATTGAGGACTTCTGGTACACTACAATTCAGCTGTCTTCTCCCGTAGTTGTTGCAGGATCGAGGTTCTTGAAGCATACCTTGTGCCCGTCTTCTTGTGTTGATCCCATGTTGAATTGGTGTGATGAATCTAGTGTCGTCATAGTACTCCAGTATTAGGGTCATCTTAAAGATTTCATCTACTGGAAGAACTTTATCTACACTTATCTTTTTCAATGCAGAGTTTTGCTGTTTCTTCAGCTTATTTATGTGTGTTGCAGATGCGTTGCCCCATGCAAGTATTCCATACCTCAATTTCGATTCCACTAGGGCATAGTATATTTGTCTCAATACAGACTTTCTGGCATAGAACTTTAGATGAGTAAGGGCATATAGAGATTTTTTAAGGCTCAAGCGTAACTCATCGATATGCGTGTCCCACAGAAAATTGCTGTCGATGGTGACTCCCAGATATTTGTATGTCTTCACTATCTCAATCGGGCAGCTTAATGAGCTACTACAGGAATCATTTCTAAAATGAATTTGTTGATTAGTAGCTTTAAACTGCGGATTTCGTATGTGCATCATCTTTGTTTTTAATGCGTTGATCGTTAGACCGTGATCATGACACCATTTAACCGCATTATCAAACTCCTCCTGCATAATTGCTGTTGCTGTGTTCAAAGATCTATTGCGCACCACTATCGCCGTATCGTCTGCATACGCGAATGGAATGGTCTGTTTGAAAACCCTTAACAGCTCGTTGGTGTATAAAATAAATAGGATCGGGCCCAATTTTGATACTTGAGGGACTCCATATTGTACGCGTTCCTTTTGGCTATACGTCTGGTTGATTTTGACACAGAATTGTCTATTACTTAGGTTTTCTTTTAGCCAATCTGCCATCAGACCTCTTATGCCAATTCTTTCCAATGTTTCTATTAGCTTATCACGGTTCAGTGTGTCAAAAGCCTTGCTGAAATCCACGAACAGTACTAGCACATGGTAGCTTTTTATGCCTTCGTTGATACAGTTGGTAAATTCACCTAAGAGCTTACCAGTACTTTTATTTTTCTGAAAGCCGTACTGGTTTTTGTGTATGATCGAGTTTTTAGCTATAAAGTCCTGAAGCCTATTTGTTACAACCTCTTCAATACACATTTCAATTATCGGCAGTATTGAAATCGGCCTGTAGTTGTTGAGCTCGTTTTTGGTACCTCCTTTATATATGGGCCGGACTACTGCTGTTTTCAGAGTTGAAGGAATTTTTGCTAAGGTTAACAAATTTGCATAATATTGGGGTGAAGATGTCCGAGTGTCTTTTTATATCCCGGGCTCTTATCCCGTCAAAACCTGGCGATTTGTTATCGCTTAGTGAAAGAATAATTCTTCGAACTTCTGAGACACTTGTTTCCTGTACGAATACTGACCTGGATAATGTTGAACTCGTATGTATCGATGTGTGTCGCAATGATGAATAATGTTTTTAATCTGAGTGCCAAAATTGTTTGCAAATGCACACTATAAAAACAGGATTTTTGAGCCATTATTTCCTTGTTTCTGAAAGTCTTATATTCCAGTTCATAATATTTGTTCAGTCGATTGTTTTTCCACTTTCTATAAAGTATGTCCCTTTTTCTACATTTGTTGATTACATCCGTAGACATCCATGATTTAAACTTTCTTTCATATCACCCATTACCATAATCTCGTCCTTTTTTCCCAGTTGTCCAACGTTGTTTTCGAATTCTTCAATAAACGCTTTTCGGCTGTAACCTGGTGGTCTATATGTCCCTATTACATACTTGTACTTATTGTCTTCTTTAATCTGAATTTGGATATTTTCATATGACACACTTTCAGATGTTAATCGTACATATTGTAAGTCATTACGTATCAACATTAGAAGTCCACCTCCTCTACGTTTATCTCGATTCAGGAACTCCGCTTGGAAACCATCTATACTGTAAAGTCCTTTTTCTTCTTCATCTATGTTAGTCTCAACTAGAATTATTATTTTTAACATATTGATGAAATTGCTAACGTTAATGCAGAAATCATTCCAATTCTTTCGCAATGATCTTGTATTAAAACTAAGACAGTAACATTTATTTTCATGTAATTCATTTGTTTTGATGACGCTAAAACCACTAATTACACTACAATTTATATCAACTAGAAGTTCATTCGGGTCCATTTTGATATCAAGAGTTTTGTGTTTCTTTTTGCTTACGCACAATGCAGTTATTGAGCGCGAGAAATTTTGCTCACATCTGCAACCGTACTTATCAGAATCGGCTGCGTACTCTCATTCTCTCATTCCGTCTAGCAAGTATTCTTCCCGCATTCTCCCTCACAAATCTTCAGTTTTCTTTTCTCGCTCTCTCCTTTGCCATCCACATTAAGTGCTTATTGTGCTTTGTCAGCTGGTTGTTAACATACACCGTAGCATCAGGGAAAGCTGCACCAACGCTTAAGTTTCTCATAAAGTTTCTCCTCGCCAATAGGACATTCCCCTCGGATGTGGGTTCCTGCACATTTGACGCAGCGAGACCGTATATTACAGTTCGCCGCGGCAAACTTTCGATCTTCTTTTTTAATGTCTCCATTTGACATCAATAGAGCGAAAGCATTTCATTAGCTTAGCCTGTCTACTTCGCTGTCTGCGGTGACCTGAACTAGGAAGAACTGTTCTCCATTTTTTCTACAACACTTATGAAGGGCTTAACGACGACGAACTGGACATCGTCGCTCTGCGCTTCGCGCAGCTTTGCCAAGATCTGGGGTGTGCGAGAAAAAACTCGGACCCCGATACAGCCATCCTTTCTTTAACTACATTATAGTCTGCCACTCATAATCAGTGGACAGACAATCTTAATGGACCCTTATACTTACTAAAATAAGACTCTTTAATGACAAACTTATATAGGATGTCGTAGTACTTCGTCTTCAGTCCGAGGACGTTGACCTCTGCTATTTTTCTGCGGATGGTTGGTATTGTCGTCGCTGCCTGTATTAGTGTGGTCCCAGGTTCGAATCTCCTTTTGAAATCTGTGTCCAGCCAACATTTGCCGTTGGCCTTTCTATCAGCAACAGATACTTATACGATGTCCTATCGGTTGCAAATCTAGGCTGAACAAAATATTGTGATTCGCAAAGACACATAGATAGCGAATGCATATAACCGCTTAACACCCCGAAGGGGGATGCTTGCGATACACCTTTCAATCCCTGATAATTATTGTACCTGTGTATGCGTCTGATTTAACTTAGTTTCGCAAACGATCAACGCGTCAGTATTATGGGTTCGCAACAAGTTACCAACATTTTGTTTAGGTTCAGGTTTGATCAGTGAATTCACATAGCACTGCTTGATCAAGGAACTGCTTTTGGAGCGATCTCCCTCGATTTTTCTGCCTTGAGTTGACTGGCCACTGGGACTGGGGCCACCTTCGGCGCTAACTGTTGTACCGGCGCCTTCCTGATATCATTTGGCAGACTGCCGGTGTAACAGTGATAGGTGGACCACGGGGCACTGGACTCGCTTCTATCTTTCTTCTACCTTTTCGCTCTATGATTTGCCTGATTTCACCTACCTTAGGGCATCCCCAATAGTTTATGCTCTTGCAGAGTCACTTTTAAGTTTCATCATTCAATTCAATCAATTCAATTCAATTCAATTCATTTTTATTTTCAGAAAATATTTTACAATAGTTATATGTTTCCGCGAAGCTTTATTAAGGGTTTTTTTGCAGAAGATCGAGTTTCAAATTTGTATAATTAACTTTAGGAAGCAAGCTTAGTTTAAATAATTCTCAAACAATTCATGGATAAGTTAATTGGATTTTAAAAATTAAGATTATTAGATTTAAATAGAAGCCACATATTTGAATTCTTGTTTAGAAAAAATTGCTTTATGTTTTTTTTTTTCCTAGTTGATAAGTTTGTGATGTTTTTCAGCTCTTGTGGAAGTGTATTGAGGACTTCTGGTACACTACAATTCAGCTGTCTTCTCCCGTAGTTGTTGCAGGATCGAGGTTCTTGAAGCATACCTTGTGCCCGTCTTCTTGTGTTGATCCCATGTTGAATTGGTGTGATGAATCTAGTGTCGTCATAGTACTCCAGTATTAGGGTCATCTTAAAGATTTCATCTACTGGAAGAACTTTATCTACACTTATCTTTTTCAATGCAGAGTTTTGCAGTTTCTTCAGCTTATTTATGTGTGTTGCAGATGCGTTGCCCCATGCAAGTATTCCATACCTCAATTTCGATTCCACTAGGGCATAGTATATTTGTCTCAATACAGACTTTCTGGCATAGAACTTTAGATGAGTAAGGGCATATAGAGATTTTTTAAGGCTCAAGCGTAACTCATCGATATGCGTGTCCCACAGAAAATTGCTGTCGATGGTGACTCCCAGATATTTGTATGTCTTCACTATCTCAATCGGGCAGCTTAATGAGCTACTACAGGAATCATTTCTAAAATGAATTTGTTGATTAGTAGCTTTAAACTGCGGATTTCGTATGTGCATCATCTTTGTTTTTAATGCGTTGATCGTTAGACCGTGATCATGACACCATTTAACCGCATTATCAAACTCCTCCTGCATAATTGCTGTTGCTGTGTTCAAAGATCTATTGCGCACCACTATCGCCGTATCGTCTGCATACGCGAATGGAATGGTCTGTTTGAAAACCCTTAACAGCTCGTTGGTGTATAAAATAAATAGGATCGGGCCCAATTTTGATACTTGAGGGACTCCATATTGTACGCGTTCCTTTTGGCTATAGGTCTGGTTGATTTTGACACAGAATTGTCTATTACTTAGGTTTTCTTTTAGCCAATCTGCCATCAGACCTCTTATGCCAATTCTTTCCAATGTTTCTATTAGCTTATCACGGTTCAGTGTGTCAAAAGCCTTGCTGAAATCCACGAACAGTACTAGCACATGGTAGCTTTTTATGCCTTCGTTGATACAGTTGGTAAATCCACCTAAGAGCTTACCAGTACTTTTATTTTTCTGAAAGCCGTACTGGTTTTTGTGTATGATCGAGTTTTTAGCTATAAAGTCCTGAAGCCTATTTGTTACAACCTCTTCAATACACATTTCAAGTATCGGCAGTATTGAAATCGGCCTGTAGTTGTTGAGCTCGTTTTTGGTACCTCCTTTATATATGGGCCGGACTACTGCTGTTTTCAGAGTTGAAGGAATTTTTGCTAAGGTTAACAAATTTGCATAATATTGGGGTGAAGATGTCCGAGTGTCTTTTTATATCCCGGGCTCTTATCCCGTCAAAACCTGGCGATTTGTTATCGCTTAGTGAAAGAATAATTCTTCGAACTTCTGAGACACTTGTTTCCTGTACGAATACTGACCTGGATAATGTTGAACTCGTATGTATCGATGTGTGTCGCAATGATGAATAATGTTTTTAATCTGAGTGCCAAAATTGTTTGCAAATGCACACTATAAAAACAGGATTTTTGAGCCATTATTTCCTTGTTTCTGAAAGTCTTATATTCCAGTTCATAATATTTGTTCAGTCGGTTGTTTTTCCACTTTCTATAAAGTATGTCCCTTTTTCTACATTTGTTGATTACATCCGTAGACATCCATGATTTAAACTTTCTTTCATATCACCCATTACCATAATCTCGTCCTTTTTTCCCAGTTGTCCAACGTTGTTTTCGAATTCTTCAATAAACGCTTTTCGGCTGTAACCTGGTGGTCTATATGTCCCTATTACATACTTGTACTTATTGTCTTCTTTAATCTGAATTTGGATATTTTCATATGACACACTTTCAGATGTTAATCGTACATATTGTAAGTCATTACGTATCAACATTAGAAGTCCACCTCCTCTACGTTTATCTCGATTCAGGAACTCCGCTTGGAAACCGTATAGATGGTAAAGTCCTTTTTCTTCTTCATCTATGTTAGTCTCAACTAGAATTATTATTTTTAACATATTGATGAAATTGCTAACGTTAATGCAGAAATCATTCCAATTCTTTCGCAATGATCTTGTATTAAAACTAAGACAGTAACATTTATTTTCATGTAATTCATTTGTTTTGATGACGCTAAAACCACTAATTACACTACAATTTATATCAACTAGAAGTTCATTCGGGTCCATTTTGATATCAAGAGTTTTGTGTTTCTTTTTGCTTACGCACAATGCAGTTATTGAGCGCGAGAAATTTTGCTCACATCTGCAACCGTACTTATCAGAATCGGCTGCGTACTCTCATTCTCTCATTCCGTCTAGCAAGTATTCTTCCCGCATTCTCCCTCACAAATCTTCAGTTTTCTTTTCTCGCTCTCTCCTTTGCCATCCACATTAAGTGCTTATTGTGCTTTGTCAGCTGGTTGTTAACATACACCGTAGCATCAGGGAAAGCTGCACCAACGCTTAAGTTTCTCATAAAGTTTCTCCTCGCCAATAGGACATTCCCCTCGGATGTGGGTTCCTGCACATTTGACGCAGCGAGACCGTATATTACAGTTCGCCGCGGCAAACTTTCGATCTTCTTTTTTAATGTCTCCATTTGACATCAATAGAGCGAAAGCATTTCATTAGCTTAGCCTGTCTACTTCGCTGTCTGCGGTGACCTGAACTAGGAAGAACTGTTCTCCATTTTTTCTACAACACTTATGAAGGGCTTAACGACGACGAACTGGACATCGTCGCTCTGCGCTTCGCGCAGCTTTGCCAAGATCTGGGGTGTGCGAGAAAAAACTCGGACCCCGATACAGCCATCCTTTCTTTAACTACATTATAGTCTGCCACTCATAATCAGTGGACAGACAATCTTAATGGACCCTTATACTTACTAAAATAAGACTCTTTAATGACAAACTTATATAGGATGTCGTAGTACTTCGTCTCCAGTCCGAGGACGTTGACCTCTGCTATTTTTCTGCGGATGGTTGGTATTGTCGTCGCTGCCTGTATTAGTGTGGTCCCAGGTTCGAATCTCCTTTTGAAATCTGTGTCCAGCCAACATTTGCCGTTGGCCTTTCTATCAGCAACAGATACTTATACGATGTCCTATCGGTTGCAAATCTAGGCTGAACAAAATATTGTGATTCGCAAAGACACATAGATAGCGAATGCATATAACCGCTTAACACCCCGAAGGGGGATGCTTGCGATACACCTTTCAATCCCTGATAATTATTG
This sequence comes from Eristalis tenax, assembly GCA_905231855.2. Lineage (NCBI taxonomy): Eukaryota > Metazoa > Arthropoda > Insecta > Diptera > Syrphidae > Eristalis > Eristalis tenax. The sequence goes on along the minus strand of HG993124.1, from coordinate 92,108,656 downwards.
TACCTGTGTATGCGTCTGATTTAACTTAGTTTCGCAAACGATCAACGCGTCAGTATTATGGGTTCGCAACAAGTTACCAACATTTTGTTTAGGTTCAGGTTTGATCAGTGAATTCACATAGCACTGCTTGATCAAGGAACTGCTTTTGGAGCGATCTCCCTCGATTTTTCTGCCTTGAGTTGACTGGCCACTGGGACTGGGGCCACCTTCGGCGCTAACTGTTGTACCGGCGCCTTCCTGATATCATTTGGCAGACTGCCGGTGTAACAGTGATAGGTGGACCACGGGGCACTGGACTCGCTTCTATCTTTCTTCTACCTTTTCGCTCTATGATTTGCCTGATTTCACCTACCTTAGGGCATCCCCAATAGTTTATGCTCTTGCAGAGTCACTTTTAAGTTTCATCATTCAATTCAATCAATTCAATTCAATTCAATTCATTTTTATTTTCAGAAAATATTTTACAATAGTTATATGTTTCCGCGAAGCTTTATTAAGGGTTTTTTTGCAGAAGATCGAGTTTCAAATTTGTATAATTAACTTTAGGAAGCAAGCTTAGTTTAAATAATTCTCAAACAATTCATGGATAAGTTAATTGGATTTTAAAAATTAAGATTATTAGATTTAAATAGAAGCCACATATTTGAATTCTTGTTTAGAAAAAATTGCTTTATGTTTTTTTTTTCCTAGTTGATAAGTTTGTGATGTTTTTCAGCTCTTGTGGAAGTGTATTGAGGACTTCTGGTACACTACAATTCAGCTGTCTTCTCCCGTAGTTGTTGCAGGATCGAGGTTCTTGAAGCATACCTTGTGCCCGTCTTCTTGTGTTGATCCCATGTTGAATTGGTGTGATGAATCTAGTGTCGTCATAGTACTCCAGTATTAGGGTCATCTTAAAGATTTCAACTTTATCTACACTTATCTTTTTCAATGCAGAGTTTTGCAGTTTCTTCAGCTTATTTATGTGTGTTGCAGATGCGTTGCCCCATGCAAGTATTCCATACCTCAATTTCGATTCCACTAGGGCATAGTATATTTGTCTCAATACAGACTTTCTGGCATAGAACTTTAGATGAGTAAGGGCATATAGAGATTTTTTAAGGCTCAAGCGTAACTCATCGATATGCGTGTCCCACAGAAAATTGCTGTCGATGGTGACTCCCAGATATTTGTATGTCTTCACTATCTCAATCGGGCAGCTTAATGAGCTACTACAGGAATCATTTCTAAAATGAATTTGTTGATTAGTAGCTTTAAACTGCGGATTTCGTATGTGCATCATCTTTGTTTTTAATGCGTTGATCGTTAGACCGTGATCATGACACCATTTAACCGCATTATCAAACTCCTCCTGCATAATTGCTGTTGCTGTGTTCAAAGATCTATTGCGCACCACTATCGCCGTATCGTCTGCATACGCGAATGGAATGGTCTGTTTGAAAACCCTTAACAGCTCGTTGGTGTATAAAATAAATAGGATCGGGCCCAATTTTGATACTTGAGGGACTCCATATTGTACGCGTTCCTTTTGGCTATAGGTCTGGTTGATTTTGACACAGAATTGTCTATTACTTAGGTTTTCTTTTAGCCAATCTGCCATCAGACCTCTTATGCCAATTCTTTCCAATGTTTCTATTAGCTTATCACGGTTCAGTGTGTCAAAAGCCTTGCTGAAATCCACGAACAGTACTAGCACATGGTAGCTTTTTATGCCTTCGTTGATACAGTTGGTAAATCCACCTAAGAGCTTACCAGTACTTTTATTTTTCTGAAAGCCGTACTGGTTTTTGTGTATGATCGAGTTTTTAGCTATAAAGTCCTGAAGCCTATTTGTTACAACCTCTTCAATACACATTTCAAGTATCGGCAGTATTGAAATCGGCCTGTAGTTGTTGAGCTCGTTTTTGGTACCTCCTTTATATATGGGCCGGACTACTGCTGTTTTCAGAGTTGAAGGAATTTTTGCTAAGGTTAACAAATTTGCATAATATTGGGGTGAAGATGTCCGAGTGTCTTTTTATATCCCGGGCTCTTATCCCGTCAAAACCTGGCGATTTGTTATCGCTTAGTGAAAGAATAATTCTTCGAACTTCTGAGACACTTGTTTCCTGTACGAATACTGACCTGGATAATGTTGAACTCGTATGTATCGATGTGTGTCGCAATGATGAATAATGTTTTTAATCTGAGTGCCAAAATTGTTTGCAAATGCACACTATAAAAACAGGATTTTTGAGCCATTATTTCCTTGTTTCTGAAAGTCTTATATTCCAGTTCATAATATTTGTTCAGTCGATTGTTTTTCCACTTTCTATAAAGTATGTCCCTTTTTCTACATTTGTTGATTACATCCGTAGACATCCATGATTTAAACTTTCTTTCATATCACCCATTACCATAATCTCGTCCTTTTTTCCCAGTTGTCCAACGTTGTTTTCGAATTCTTCAATAAACGCTTTTCGGCTGTAACCTGGTGGTCTATATGTCCCTATTACATACTTGTACTTATTGTCTTCTTTAATCTGAATTTGGATATTTTCATATGACACACTTTCAGATGTTAATCGTACATATTGTAAGTCATTACGTATCAACATTAGAAGTCCACCTCCTCTACGTTTATCTCGATTCAGGAACTCCGCTTGGAAACCGTATAGATGGTAAAGTCCTTTTTCTTCTTCATCTATGTTAGTCTCAACTAGAATTATTATTTTTAACATATTGATGAAATTGCTAGCGTTAATGCAGAAATCATTCCAATTCTTTCGCAATGATCTTGTATTAAAACTAAGACAGTAACATTTATTTTCATGTAATTCATTTGTTTTGATGACGCTAAAACCACTAATTACACTACAATTTATATCAACTAGAAGTTCATTCGGGTCCATTTTGATATCAAGAGTTTTGTGTTTCTTTTTGCTTACGCACAATGCAGTTATTGAGCGCGAGAAATTTTGCTCACATCTGCAACCGTACTTATCAGAATCGGCTGCGTACTCTCATTCTCTCATTCCGTCTAGCAAGTATTCTTCCCGCATTCTCCCTCACAAATCTTCAGTTTTCTTCTCGCTCTCTCCTTTGCCATCCACATTAAGTGCTTATTGTGCTTTGTCAGCTGGTTGTTAACATACACCGTAGCATCAGGGAAAGCTGCACCAACGCTTAAGTTTCTCATAAAGTTTCTCCTCGCCAATAGGACATTCCCCTCGGATGTGGGTTCCTGCACATTTGACGCAGCGAGACCGTATATTACAGTTCGCCGCGGCAAACTTTCGATCTTCATTTTTAATGTCTCCATTTGACATCAATAGAGCGAAAGCATTTCATTAGCTTAGCCTGTCTACTTCGCTGTCTGCGGTGACCTGAACTAGGAAGAACTGTTCTCCATTTTTTCTACAACACTTATGAAGGGCTTAACGACGACGAACTGGACATCGTCGCTCTGCGCTTCGCGCAGCTTTGCCAAGATCTGGGGTGTGCGAGAAAAAACTCGGACCCCGATACAGCCATCCTTTCTTTAACTACATTATAGTCTGCCACTCATAATCAGTGGACAGACAATCTTAATGGACCCTTATACTTACTAAAATAAGACTCTTTAATGACAAACTTATATAGGATGTCGTAGTACTTCGTCTCCAGTCCGAGGACGTTGACCTCTGCTATTTTTCTGCGGATGGTTGGTATTGTCGTCGCTGCCTGTATTAGTGTGGTCCCAGGTTCGAATCTCCTTTTGAAATCTGTGTCCAGCCAACATTTGCCGTTGGCCTTTCTATCAGCAACAGATACTTATACGATGTCCTATCGGTTGCAAATCTAGGCTGAACAAAATATTGTGATTCGCAAAGACACATAGATAGCGAATGCATATAACCGCTTAACACCCCGAAGGGGGATGCTTGCGATACACCTTTCAATCCCTGATAATTATTGTACCTGTGTATGCGTCTGATTTAACTTAGTTTCGCAAACGATCAACGCGTCAGTATTATGGGTTCGCAACAAGTTACCAACATTTTGTTTAGGTTCAGGTTTGATCAGTGAATTCACATAGCACTGCTTGATCAAGGAACTGCTTTTCGAGCGATCTCCCTCGATTTTTCTGCCTTGAGTTGACTGGCCACTGGGACTGGGGCCACCTTCGGCGCTAACTGTTGTACCGGCGCCTTCCTGATATCATTTGGCAGACTGCCGGTGTAACAGTGATAGGTGGACCACGGGGCACTGGACTCGCTTCTATCTTTCTTCTACCTTTTCGCTCTATGATTTGCCTGATTTCAACTACCTTAGGGCATCCCCAATAGTTTATGCTCTTGCAGAGTCACTTTTAAGTTTCATCATTCAATTCAATCAATTCAATTCAATTCAATTCATTTTTATTTTCAGAAAATATTTTACAATAGTTATATGTTTCCGCGAAGCTTTATTAAGGGTTTTTTTGCAGAAGATCGTGTTTCAAATTTGTATAATTAACTTTAGGAAGCAAGCTTAGTTTAAATGAATCTCAAACAATTCATGGATAAGTTAATTGGATTTTAAAAATTAAGATTATTAGATTTAAATAGAAGCCACATATTTGAATTCTTGTTTAGAAAAAATTGCTTTATGTTTTTTTTTTTCCTAGTTGATAAGTTTGTGATGTTTTTCAGCTCTTGTGGAAGTGTATTGAGGACTTCTGGTACACTACAATTCAGCTGTCTTCTCCCGTAGTTGTTGCAGGATCGAGGTTCTTGAAGCATACCTTGTGCCCGTCTTCTTGTGTTGATCCCATGTTGAATTGGTGTGATGAATCTAGTGTCGTCATAGTACTCCAGTATTAGGGTCATCTTAAAGATTTCATCTACTGGAAGAACTTTATCTACACTTATCTTTTTCAATGCAGAGTTTTGCAGTTTCTTCAGCTTATTTATGTGTGTTGCAGATGCGTTGCCCCATGCAAGTATTCCATACCTCAATTTCGATTCCACTAGGGAATAGTATATTTGTCTCAATACAGACTTTCTGGCATAGAACTTTAGATGAGTAAGGGCATATAGAGATTTTTTAAGGCTCAAGCGTAACTCATCGATATGCGTGTCCCACAGAAAATTGCTGTCGATGGTGACTCCCAGATATTTGTATGTCTTCACTATCTCAATCGGGCAGCTTAATGAGCTACTACAGGAATCATTTCTAAAATGAATTTGTTGATTAGTAGCTTTAAACTGCGGATTTCGTATGTGCATCATCTTTGTTTTTAATGCGTTGATCGTTAGACCGTGATCATGACACCATTTAACCGCATTATCAAACTCCTCCTGCATAATTGCTGTTGCTGTGTTCAAAGATCTATTGCGCACCACTATCGCCGTATCGTCTGCATACGCGAATGGAATGGTCTGTTTGAAAACCCTTAACAGCTCGTTGGTGTATAAAATAAATAGGATCGGGCCCAATTTTGATACTTGAGGGACTCCATATTGTACGCGTTCCTTTTGGCTATACGTCTGGTTGATTTTGACACAGAATTGTCTATTACTTAGGTTTTCTTTTAGGCAATCTGCCATCAGACCTCTTATGCCAATTCTTTCCAATGTTTCTATTAGCTTATCACGGTTCAGTGTGTCAAAAGCCTTGCTGAAATCCACGAACAGTACTAGCACATGGTAGCTTTTTATGCCTTCGTTGATACAGTTGGTAAATTCACCTAAGAGCTTACCAGTACTTTTATTTTTCTGAAAGCCGTACTGGTTTTTGTGTATGATCGAGTTTTTAGCTATAAAGTCCTGAAGCCTATTTGTTACAACCTCTTCAATACACATTTCAATTATCGGCAGTATTGAAATCGGCCTGTAGTTGTTGAGCTCGTTTTTGGTACCTCCTTTATATATGGGCCGGACTACTGCTGTTTTCAGAGTTGAAGGAATTTTTGCTAAGGTTAACAAATTTGCATAATATTGGGGTGAAGATGTCCGAGTGTCTTTTTATATCCCGGGCTCTTATCCCGTCAAAACCTGGCGATTTGTTATCGCTTAGTGAAAGAATAATTCTTCGAACTTCTGAGACACTTGTTTCCTGTACGAATACTGACCTGGATAATGTTGAACTCGTATGTATCGATGTGTGTCGCAATGATGAATAATGTTTTTAATCTGAGTGCCAAAATTGTTTGCAAATGCACACTATAAAAACAGGATTTTTGAGCCATTATTTCCTTGTTTCTGAAAGTCTTATATTCCAGTTCATAATATTTGTTCAGTCGATTGTTTTTCCACTTTCTATAAAGTATGTCCCTTTTTCTACATTTGTTGATTACATCCGTAGACATCCATGATTTAAACTTTCTTTCATATCACCCATTACCATAATCTCGTCCTTTTTTCCCAGTTGTCCAACGTTGTTTTCGAATTCTTCAATAAACGCTTTTCGGCTGTAACCTGGTGGTCTATATGTCCCTATTACATACTTGTACTTATTGTCTTCTTTAATCTGAATTTGGATATTTTCATATGACACACTTTCAGATGTTAATCGTACATATTGTAAGTCATTACGTATCAACATTAGAAGTCCACCTCCTCTACGTTTATCTCGATTCAGGAACTCCGCTTGGAAACCGTATAGATGGTAAAGTCCTTTTTCTTCTTCATCTATGTTAGTCTCAACTAGAATTATTATTTTTAACATATTGATGAAATTGCTAGCGTTAATGCAGAAATCATTCCAATTCTTTCGCAATGATCTTGTATTAAAACTAAGACAGTAACATTTATTTTCATGTAATTCATTTGTTTTGATGACGCTAAAACCACTAATTACACTACAATTTATATCAACTAGAAGTTCATTCGGGTCCATTTTGATATCAAGAGTTTTGTGTTTCTTTTTGCTTACGCACAATGCAGTTATTGAGCGCGAGAAATTTTGCTCACATCTGCAACCGTACTTATCAGAATCGGCTGCGTACTCTCATTCTCTCATTCCGTCTAGCAAGTATTCTTCCCGCATTCTCCCTCACAAATCTTCAGTTTTCTTCTCGCTCTCTCCTTTGCCATCCACATTAAGTGCTTATTGTGCTTTGTCAGCTGGTTGTTAACATACACCGTAGCATCAGGGAAAGCTGCACCAACGCTTAAGTTTCTCATAAAGTTTCTCCTCGCCAATAGGACATTCCCCTCGGATGTGGGTTCCTGCACATTTGACGCAGCGAGACCGTATATTACAGTTCGCCGCGGCAAACTTTCGATCTTCATTTTTAATGTCTCCATTTGACATCAATAGAGCGAAAGCATTTCATTAGCTTAGCCTGTCTACTTCGCTGTCTGCGGTGACCTGAACTAGGAAGAACTGTTCTCCATTTTTTCTACAACACTTATGAAGGGCTTAACGACGACGAACTGGACATCGTCGCTCTGCGCTTCGCGCAGCTTTGCCAAGATCTGGGGTGTGCGAGAAAAAACTCGGACCCCGATACAGCCATCCTTTCTTTAACTACATTATAGTCTGCCACTCATAATCAGTGGACAGACAATCTTAATGGACCCTTATACTTACTAAAATAAGACTCTTTAATGACAAACTTATATAGGATGTCGTAGTACTTCGTCTCCAGTCCGAGGACGTTGACCTCTGCTATTTTTCTGCGGATGGTTGGTATTGTCGTCGCTGCCTGTATTAGTGTGGTCCCAGGTTCGAATCTCCTTTTGAAATCTGTGTCCAGCCAACATTTGCCGTTGGCCTTTCTATCAGATACTTATACGATGTCCTATCGGTTGCAAATCTAGGCTGAACAAAATATTGTGATTCGCAAAGACACATAGATAGCGAATGCATATAACCGCTTAACACCCCGAAGGGGGATGCTTGCGATACACCTTTCAATCCCTGATAATTATTGTACCTGTGTATGCGTCTGATTTAACTTAGTTTCGCAAACGATCAACGCGTCAGGATTATGGGTTCGCAACAAGTTACCAACATTTTGTTTAGGTTCAGGTTTGATCAGTGAATTCACATACCACTGCTTGATCAAGGAACTGCTTTTGGAGCGATCTCCCTCGATTTTTCTGCCTTGAGTTGACTGGCCACTGAGACTGGGGCCACCTTCGGCGCTAACTGTTGTACCGGCGCCTTCCTGATATCATTTGGCAGACTGCCGGTGTAACAGTGATAGGTGGACCACGGGGCACTGGACTCGCTTCTATCTTTCTTCTACCTTTTCGCTCTATGATTTGCCTGATTTCACCTACCTTAGGGCATCCCCAATAGTTTATGCTCTTGCAGAGTCACTTTTAAGTTTCATCATTCAATTCAATCAATTCAATTCAATTCAATTCATTTTTATTTTCAGAAAATATTTTACAATAGTTATATGTTTCCGCGAAGCTTTATTAAGGGTTTTTTTGCAGAAGATCGAGTTTCAAAAATTAAAAAAAAAAAAAAATTAACTTTAGGAAGCAAGCTTAGTTTAAATGAATCTCAAACAATTCATGGATAAGTTAATTGGATTTTAAAAATTAAGATTATTAGATTTAAATAGAAGCCACATATTTGAATTCTTGTTTAGAAAAAATTGCTTTATGTTTTTTTTTTCCTAGTTGATAAGTTTGTGATGTTTTTCAGCTCTTGTGGAAGTGTATTGAGGACTTCTGGTACACTACAATTCAGCTGTCTTCTCCCGTAGTTGTTGCAGGATCGAGGTTCTTGAAGCATACCTTGTGCCTGTCTTCTTGTGTTGATCCCATGTTGAATTGGTGTGATGAATCTAGTGTCGTCATAGTACTCCGGTATTAGGGTCATCTTAAAGATTTCATCTACTGGAAGAACTTTATCTACACTTATCTTTTTTAATGCAGAGTTTTGCAGTTTCTTCAGCTTATTTATGTGTGTTGCAGATGCGTTGCCCCATGCAAGTATTCCATACTAGGGCATAGTATATTTGTCTCAATACAGACTTTCTGGCATAGAACTTTAGATGAGTAAGGGCATATAGAGATTTTTTAAGGCTCAAGCGTAACTCATCGATATGCGTGTCCCACAGAAAATTGCTGTCGATGGTGACTCCCAGATATTTGTATGTCTTCACTATCTCAATCGGGCAGCTTAATGAGCTACTACAGGAATCATTTCTAAAATGAATTTGTTGATTAGTAGCTTTAAACTGCGGATTTCGTATGTGCATCATCTTTGTTTTTAATGCGTTGATCGTTAGACCGTGATCATGACACCATTTAACCGCATTATCAAACTCCTCCTGCATAATTGCTGTTGCTGTGTTCAAAGATCTATTGCGCACCACTATCGCCGTATCGTCTGCATACGCGAATGGAATGGTCTGTTTGAAAACCCTTAACAGCTCGTTGGTGTATAAAATAAATAGGATCGGGCCCAATTTTGATACTTGAGGGACTCCATATTGTACGCGTTCCTTTTGGCTATACGTCTGGTTGATTTTGACACAGAATTGTCTATTACTTAGGTTTTCTTTTAGCCAATCTGCCATCAGACCTCTTATGCCAATTCTTTCCAATGTTTCTATTAGCTTATCACGGTTCAGTGTGTCAAAAGCCTTGCTGAAATCCACGAACAGTACTAGCACATGGTAGCTTTTTATGCCTTCGTTGATACAGTTGGTAAATTCACCTAAGAGCTTACCAGTACTTTTATTTTTCTGAAAGCCGTACTGGTTTTTGTGTATGATCGAGTTTTTAGCTATAAAGTCCTGAAGCCTATTTGTTACAACCTCTTCAATACACATTTCAATTATCGGCAGTATTGAAATCGGCCTGTAGTTGTTGAGCTCGTTTTTGGTACCTCCTTTATATATGGGCCGGACTACTGCTGTTTTCAGAGTTGAAGGAATTTTTGCTAAGGTTAACAAATTTGCATAATATTGGGGTGAAGATGTCCGAGTGTCTTTTTATATCCCGGGCTCTTATCCCGTCAAAACCTGGCGATTTGTTATCGCTTAGTGAAAGAATAATTCTTCGAACTTCTGAGACACTTGTTTCCTGTACGAATACTGACCTGGATAATGTTGAACTCGTATGTATCGATGTGTGTCGCAATGATGAATAATGTTTTTAATCTGAGTGCCAAAATTGTTTGCAAATGCACACTATAAAAACAGGATTTTTGAGCCATTATTTCCTTGTTTCTGAAAGTCTTATATTCCAGTTCATAATATTTGTTCAGTCGATTGTTTTTCCACTTTCTATAAAGTATGTCCCTTTTTCTACATTTGTTGATTACATCCGTAGACATCCATGATTTCAACTTTCTTTCATATCACCCATTACCATAATCTCGTCCTTTTTTCCCAGTTGTCCAACGTTGTTTTCGAATTCTTCAATAAACGCTTTTCGGCTGTAACCTGGTGGTCTATATGTCCCTATTACATACTTGTACTTATTGTCTTCTTTAATCTGAATTTGGATATTTTCATATGACACACTTTCAGATGTTAATCGTACATATTGTAAGTCATTACGTATCAACATTAGAAGTCCACCTCTACGTTTATCTCGATTCAGGAACTCCGCTTGGAAACCATCTATACTGTAAAGTCCTTTTTCTTCTTCATCTATGTTAGTCTCAACTAGAATTATTATTTTTAACATATTGATGAAATTGCTAACGTTAATGCAGAAATCATTCCAATTCTTTCGCAATGATCTTGTATTAAAACTAAGACAGTAACATTTATTTTCATGTAATTCATTTGTTTTGATGACGCTAAAACCACTAATTACACTACAATTTATATCAACTAGAAGTTCATTCGGGTCCATTTTGATATCAAGAGTTTTGTGTTTCTTTTTGCTTACGCACAATGCAGTTATTGAGCGCGAGAAATTTTGCTCACATCTGCAACCGTACTTATCAGAATCGGCTGAGTACTCTCATTCTCTCATTCCGTCTAGCAAGTATTCTTCCCGCATTCTCCCTCACAAATCTTCAGTTTTCTTTTCTCGCTCTCTCCTTTGCCATCCACATTAAGTGCTTATTGTGCTTTGTCAGCTGGTTGTTAACATACACCGTAGCATCAGGGAAAGCTGCACCAACGCTTAAGTTTCTCATAAAGTTTCTCCTCGCCAATAGGACATTCCCCTCGGATGTGGGTTCCTGCACATTTGACGCAGCGAGACCGTATATTACAGTTCGCCGCGGCAAACTTTCGATCTTCTTTTTTAATGTCTCCATTTGACATCAATAGAGCGAAAGCATTTCATTAGCTTAGCCTGTCTACTTCGCTGTCTGCGGTGACCTGAACTAGGAAGAACTGTTCTCCATTTTTTCTACAACACTTATGAATGGCTTAACGACGACGAACTGGACATCGTCGCTCTGCGCTTCGCGCAGCTTTGCCAAGATCTGGGGTGTGCGAGAAAAAACTCGGACCCCGATACAGCCATCCTTTCTTTAACTACATTATAGTCTGCCACTCATAATCAGTGGACAGACAATCTTAATGGACCCTTATACTTACTAAAATAAGACTCTTTAATGACAAACTTATATAGGATGTCGTAGTACTTCGTCTCCAGTCCGAGGACGTTGACCTCTGCTATTTTTCTGCGGATGGTTGGTATTGTCGTCGCTGCCTGTATTAGTGTGGTCCCAGGTTCGAATCTCCTTTTGAAATCTGTGTCCAGCCAACATTTGCCGTTGGCCTTTCTATCAGCAACAGATACTTATACGATGTCCTATCGGTTGCAAATCTAGGCTGAACAAAATATTGTGATTCGCAAAGACACATAGATAGCGAATGCATATAACCGCTTAACACCCCGAAGGGGGATGCTTGCGATACACCTTTCAATCCCTGATAATTATTGTACCTGTGTATGCGTCTGATTTAACTTAGTTTCGCAAACGATCAACGCGTCAGGATTATGGGTTCGCAACAAGTTACCAACATTTTGTTTAGGTTCAGGTTTGATCAGTGAATTCACATACCACTGCTTGATCAAGGAACTGCTTTTGGAGCGATCTCCCTCGATTTTTCTGCCTTGAGTTGACTGGCCACTGAGACTGGGGCCACCTTCGGCGCTAACTGTTGTACCGGCGCCTTCCTGATATCATTTGGCAGACTGCCGGTGTAACAGTGATAGGTGGACCACGGGGCACTGGACTCGCTTCTATCTTTCTTCTACCTTTTCGCTCTATGATTTGCCTGATTTCACCTACCTTAGGGCATCCCCAATAGTTTATGCTCTTGCAGAGTCACTTTTAAGTTTCATCATTCAATTCAATCAATTCAATTCAATTCAATTCATTTTTATTTTCAGAAAATATTTTACAATAGTTATATGTTTCCGCGAAGCTTTATTAAGGGTTTTTTTGCAGAAGATCGAGTTTCAAAAATTAAAAAAAAAAAAAAATTAACTTTAGGAAGCAAGCTTAGTTTAAATGAATCTCAAACAATTCATGGATAAGTTAATTGGATTTTAAAAATTAAGATTATTAGATTTAAATAGAAGCCACATATTTGAATTCTTGTTTAGAAAAAATTGCTTTATGTTTTTTTTTTCCTAGTTGATAAGTTTGTGATGTTTTTCAGCTCTTGTGGAAGTGTATTGAGGACTTCTGGTACACTACAATTCAGCTGTCTTCTCCCGTAGTTGTTGCAGGATCGAGGTTCTTGAAGCATACCTTGTGCCTGTCTTCTTGTGTTGATCCCATGTTGAATTGGTGTGATGAATCTAGTGTCGTCATAGTACTCCGGTATTAGGGTCATCTTAAAGATTTCATCTACTGGAAGAACTTTATCTACACTTATCTTTTTTAATGCAGAGTTTTGCAGTTTCTTCAGCTTATTTATGTGTGTTGCAGATGCGTTGCCCCATGCAAGTATTCCATACTAGGGCATAGTATATTTGTCTCAATACAGACTTTCTGGCATAGAACTTTAGATGAGTAAGGGCATATAGAGATTTTTTAAGGCTCAAGCGTAACTCATCGATATGCGTGTCCCACAGAAAATTGCTGTCGATGGTGACTCCCAGATATTTGTATGTCTTCACTATCTCAATCGGGCAGCTTAATGAGCTACTACAGGAATCATTTCTAAAATGAATTTGTTGATTAGTAGCTTTAAACTGCGGATTTCGTATGTGCATCATCTTTGTTTTTAAGATCGTTAGACCGTGATCATGACACCATTTAACCGCATTATCAAACTCCTCCTGCATAATTGCTGTTGCTGTGTTCAAAGATCTATTGCGCACCACTATCGCCGTATCGTCTGCATACGCGAATGGAATGGTCTGTTTGAAAACCCTTAACAGCTCGTTGGTGTATAAAATAAATAGGATCGGGCCCAATTTTGATACTTGAGGGACTCCATATTGTACGCGTTCCTTTTGGCTATACGTCTGGTTGATTTTGACACAGAATTGTCTATTACTTAGGTTTTCTTTTAGCCAATCTGCCATCAGACCTCTTATGCCAATTCTTTCCAATGTTTCTATTAGCTTATCACGGTTCAGTGTGTCAAAAGCCTTGCTGAAATCCACGAACAGTACTAGCACATGGTAGCTTTTTATGCCTTCGTTGATACAGTTGATAAATCCACCTAAGAGCTTACCAGTACTTTTATTTTTCTGAAAGCCGTACTGGTTTTTGTGTATGATCGAGTTTTTAGCTATAAAGTCCTGAAGCCTATTTGTTACAACCTCTTCAATACACATTTCAAGTATCGGCAGTATTGAAATCGGCCTGTAGTTGTTGAGCTCGTTTTTGGTACCTCCTTTATATATGGGCCGGACTACTGCTGTTTTCAGAGTTGAAGGAATTTTTGCTAAGGTTAACAAATTTGCATAATATTGGGGTGAAGATGTCCGAGTGTCTTTTTATATCCCGGGCTCTTATCCCGTCAAAACCTGGCGATTTGTTATCGCTTAGTGAAAGAATAATTCTTCGAACTTCTGAGACACTTGTTTCCTGTACGAATACTGACCTGGATAATGTTGAACTCGTATGTATCGATGTGTGTCGCAATGATGAATAATGTTTTTAATCTGAGTGCCAAAATTGTTTGCAAATGCACACTATAAAAACAGGATTTTTGATCCATTATTTCCTTGTTTCTGAAAGTCTTATATTCCAGTTCATAATATTTGTTCAGTCGATTGTTTTTCCACTTTCTATAAAGTATGTCCCTTTTTCTACATTTGTTGATTACATCCGTAGACATCCATGATTTAAACTTTCTTTCATATCACCCATTACCATGTCCTTTTTTCCCAGTTGTCCAACGTTGTTTTCGAATTCTTCAATAAACGCTTTTCGGCTGTAACCTGGTGGTCTATATGTCCCTATTACATACTTGTACTTATTGTCTTCTTTAATCTGAATTTGGATATTTTCATATGACACACTTTCAGATGTTGGGATACAATTTTTCACACTTTTTATTTTTTTGATCTTAGTTTCTCCCGCGACACTTCGTGCCCTTGAGTATTGTTTTTCAACTAAAGCCGAAATACGACTGCATTGGGTGGAGGTCTGTAAACGACTGATTTTCCGCACCTTACCTACCAGCTCGTCTGCCAACATGTTTAATTATTACTTTAACCCGCACTTGAAAGAATGTGTATCATTCAGACAACTATGTGTGGTTAGGTTTGGTTTTTCAGGCTACGCATGTACATACAAGAAATCTCTGCTGCCGTGTCGCGTTTTTTCTTCTGTGGGGCCTTTGTCCAGCCGTTTTACGTTGCCCTTTTTTGCTCGTAATCGCAACTTGTTACGCCTCGAAGATAAACCTCCAATCACAATCCGATGTTGAAAATAATTAAGGTATGGCGTCGCTGAACCAAAGAGAAAAAAAGAAAAAGGGAAACCTACCGCACTTAACTGCTGAGGAGAACTCGGCTATTCGTATCGGTATTTCTTTTATCTTTTTCAGAACTTTTCTTACTTCTTTTCCTTATTAAAGGACTACGCTCATACGACTGATCTCCAGTGCGCACACCCACTTTCCAACTCTAATCTGAACTCCGGCTCTCTTTACCGATTCGCCTCATCGCAGTTAGGCAGATATCCTTATGTTGTCCTCCTTTCAGGAAAACTGAACGATCAAATGTGCATAATTTCCTTTTAAGGTGATTCCACGTCCAACCCTTATGGTGTACCGCTTGCAAAAGATGTTAGTAAAGTATTCACTTAAACTACGTTTTCATTCGATTTACCACGATTAAAAAAAAAGCGATTTAACTGAAATTCACTTTGAAAGCTTTGAAAGTTCGGTATATTATTATCATGGAGTTCGTTAATGAAAAGTGGGACTCTTCCCACATGTGCCCTGACATGACCTCTCGACTATTTTCCCCTAGAACACCGAAAAATTTTTCCAATGCAACGAAAAGCTGTTGCGGATGGTAGTCGCGGCGATAACTGGACATAATCATCTGAAAAACGACGAACCAAAAATGGGACTTACCGATGACACAATATGCAGAGGCTGTGGAGACGAAGATGAGATTGAAGACACTACGCTTTACATTTGTCAATACCCCAGTTTCTGCCTAGTGAGGTAAAGAATACTGGGAGAATTCTTCTTCCAAAACCTCCAAGATATACCAGGGATCCATACAACATACATTTGCAGGTTTATCAAGACCTCTGGATGGCTGGATAGGATTGAACGAGAAGGACTGAGGAAATGTTTTTCATCCTCATGGGTATCACAATCTCATTTTTTACACGGCTTTTTCTGGAACGTATCTACCGTGTAAAAACATAATACGGTGTAATTGTTTTTATGCATACGACAATTTTTTTCGGAAAAAATGTTCCGATCAGTTACAAATGTTACTTCATAGCAAAAGTCATTAGATTCGTATAAAATTGCAAAATTTGCGACGAAGTTTTAACGAAAAACATTGAATTCGTGTAGTTAATTTTTTTTTATTCGCTACTTTAAACTTTTCATTATATATTTCGTTTCTTACCAGGCTTGCTTCATGAGTCAGGCTGCTCACTTTCAATTCCTGTCTGGTCAGCAGTTCTCTTTAAACATAATCACACTGTTGCTTAGTTCACTTCTGTGTCATCAAAAAGTGTGTCGTACTATTCATTACGTTTATTAATAAAATGTTTGGAACAAAATATACAAATCTCAAAGTTTGAATTCAAATCAACAATCAAAAATTGTTTAAATCAAATGTCAAATCGGGGACCAGCTTATTTTGCAAAAGTGACAACTGATGACGGTAAAACAGTGCATCCGGGGGATTAGATGATCAGCCAAAAAAAGATGGGTCAAATAGGTGAAGTGAGTCTCAGATCTGTCGGATTGAAAGATATGATTTTATACGATACACATGTGTCTTCTTCGAAATGTAATCTTCTTAGTTTCTTTTCATCTGAAGAAATCCGTCGATTTCTCCGGTGGTCAATGTCGTTCGATCGCCTATCAGGTTTTTCAGTTGGGCAATTGTTGGGAATCCTTTATCCCAAGGAAAAACAAGATTACCTACACACACATTATCGAAGCCAACTGGAAATGTAACTTTGCTGAGTTCCCCAATTTGTCGATCAGCTGGGCATAATGTCATTATGCATGGTAATAATTCACATAAATAATTATGTAAAATACATCATGAGTATCACTCTTTTTTTTTTCTGACTCCTATATGAATCATGTGGTGTACATGTGGTGTCCACAGCACCAACTTGTGGCATCACGCTTACCTGACCAAACCCAACACAACCTTGTTGTTTGATGACGATTGATTAAAACACAGCGAAAGATCGAGTGTAGAATATTTTCCATCATATAGGACAACAAAAGAGAACTGATATTATGTTCTTACGGCACAAAATATTAAGAACATAAGCGAGCAGGATTTTGGGACAGAAATCATAATATACATACAGAAATCGTATCTACATATTTACTATATTATTTCTGATTTGATGCAAGAGAAAAGAAATTCAAAAAGCCAATAATAGAAATTATGAGGTTTCATTCTTTGTTTCCAGGCCGTTGGTCGGTTGATTTACATGAACTTGCCCTCTTCGATAAGTTACAGATAGTTTCAGCTGGATTCAGCAGATTCTTGTACTCGTGTTAAACAGAATCGAAGCATATTTTAGCTCCACTTTAACCATAAACACAAATATTATTTACATTCCTCTGTTAATAAATAAATTTATAAAGGTTATTTCAAGTGCCAGTAAGTAACATAATAAAATATAAGCATACAAAGTTATATATAATCCAGACTTTTTGTTATGAATGCTAGTAACGATATAACAATTAACAACATCTAGTACAAAAAATATTTTCCACAATGCATTCAATTAACCCTACTGTTATATAATTCAGTTAAAAACGTATCACTGCGTTGCTATTTTACTGTTATAATTCTTGTTCTTACCTTAATGCTCAACCTTTTTCAGTTATCGTAAGCTTATTTTCTACACATAAGATGGCGTGAAGGAGAAAGTGAAAAATTATTAGGATGGTTTGAAGTGTTTGGAAAAGTGGCAGATCACATTTGAAGCATTCGAACGAATATCATTGACGGTTCCCCTGACAAAGGCCTGTTTTACTATGTATGTACTAGCTTATAGTTCTATTGCATATGAATTACGTAAATTTGTTTGATTGCTTATATTTTGGTTGGTTTAATCTAATGCAATTCCCCGAATCCATGAACTCAGATCACATGTATCAGACTCCATTATGATTTCCTTAGGTTCGTCATTAAGTATAATGTACTGTGCGGCAGTTCGTCCACTCAAATAGGCACCATGTACTGTTGAGTAAAAGTTGGAATGTGTATGCTCACCAGCAAATAACACTGCAGGCTGTTTAAAAAAACAATATTACATAAACCTAGTAAAGATATTTCCTATACTTACTTTCATTTGATGTGGATTTGCGTATAGAGGTTGTGCGAGATTTTCAATGTCCTCTTGACTAGCACCAACAGGTATGGATGTGTATGATCCTTGAGTGTACAGTTGAGTTTTCCAACTAGTACTGTATATAAATTTATGAAATTAATAAAGTGCGTAAGCATATTAGATCAAATCAGCCTCAGCATAACCTTTATCAAATCGCTGCTTAAATGACAATATAACAGAACTAATAGAAAATAAATAGTACGTGAACATATTTCTATGAAAATAAGAGATGAAAATATACATAACTCAAACTTATGTTTGAAATACTTATCACGATTGAGATATGATCATAGCGTGTACATTTTGTATTTTGAAGGGCTTGAAGACTCTCAGTTTGAGATGTTACATTCTGTTACGTGTATTGGGTAGCATAAATCTTTGGAATTGCGGTTGTATAGATTTAATAATACAATTTTCCTTTCAAATGCAATATGTTTATTATTCAACCAAAACGTAACAACTCTTGGATGATATCAAATATGCTAGCTAGCCTATCGACGAACTTGAGAGACTTTTTGACAGTTATTCATGAATTTTTGACGAAATAATGTTAATGCCATTCTCCAATTGGTCAACTTTGTTTGAACATAAAAATGGTTGACGAACATTTTAAATTAAAATTTTATTTTATTTAGCAAGAAGTAAAAGTTGGCTTTCACTATAATACCTCATTTCTGGATAATAGCAGTAGCAAAATATAATAATTAGTCGTTGAGAATTTAAAAGCGACGTTTCACGATTTCTCTCATTTTGACTGCTAGATAGCAAGTTTTGTTCAGAAATGAAGATAGCCAACTTCGCAGCTGCTTTAAAGCCTTAAGAAGTGTGCGAGTTACAAGACCAACCTGAAACCTAGAAGAACAACATCAATGGCAGAATGCATAGTCATGAGTACACTCACCACAGTGAAAGAAATAACCGAAGCATCAAAAATGCATTTATCAACAAATCAAATAAAATTAATTCGAATAGTAATTGCACATGTGATTCGAATGCTTTATCAGCGTCTGCTGAACTTCCGTTTATGATTACCTTTGCAAGGGTAGGTAACAAGTTGATTTTTGTGAGTACAAGTGAATAAAGTTGAAAACATTTATTTTTTTAATTCAACCATGTTTCGAATCTCAAAAGTGACGCAGTCGTGTAGTCCCATCGTTGTTAAAGACGCGAAAATGTAGATACAGAGGTATTCCCGTGCTGAATTTGTTTCAAAATTTAACAGTGAATTTTTAAATTCTTTGCGGTAGCAAATCATAAAATGATTGTTTGGACTCTGTAGTTTCCTGTGGTACAACCAAGCACATGTGAGTCAAGATATTTTTTTTTTTTTCTTAGAATTTATTCGAATCTAGAATTAATTTTATTTGAATTTTTGAAAACGTTACAACTAGTCAACACGCAATTGCCGTGACATGCTAGACAAGCGTAACGAAACGCCTTTACTACGTGATTTACATCTATTAAAGCAGGCAAGTAGAAGTGTAGAAGAAATTCATAGTGAAACGTACTCATCCATGAAATGGATATGAATGTTATCAAAGCGAAATTTATTCCTCCCGAAGAATTCCTCTATTTAGACACGATTGGTCTAATACAGACTACAGACGGATATCCTGTATCTTCCATGTCATACGCCGAACGGTGGACAGGCGTCTCCAATACGAACCGGAAACCGCTAGTACCCACGAGGATCTTCTTCGGTTCAGTAGAGCGATCCTCGCTCGAGATAGGAAAAAGTCTGCCAAAGAACGGCAATTTAACTAGTGGTTACACCACAACGTCCCCGCCACCGCTGGCCTTTCTAAACGACCCGGTAGTCGACCATGGTGGCCAGCTTACATAGATTTTAAGGTAATTTTTAAGAGAAAAAAAAAAATAAACAAAAAGTCCAAAAAAAAAAAGGTGGCACCACGTCGAAAAAATTCTATATGTTAGGCATATACATAGTTAAGTTAGTCTTAAGTTGTATGTTAGGGTAAGTTAGTTAAGGTAAGAGGTTAAGTAGTTAAGTTTAGCCAAGTTTTTTCTCAGTTTTCTTGGTACATGAAAAATTAATAAAGGTGTGTCATCAAAGACTAAGAGAAAAACATGTAGATTAAGCCGAAAGGCACATTTATAACTTAGATTAGGTAGGTTAGTATTAAGAACTGAATTGTTAAGTTGATTAAGCTAGTTTTACGTACTTTTGTCTAGCAAGTAAGTTAAACCCAAAAAAGATCAAAATGCACAAATCGAGATTCGTAGCTTCGCGACCATAGCCCGTAACCGTCTCCGCTCGACTGCCCGCTCGAACCTTCTCTTCCCTGGATTCTCCCAGATTTGGAAAGCTTTTATTAGATCGTACGAGATACATGGTGATCCTACATATATATATAAACTAAACCTCAAATCTGTACCTGCTTCGCTAGGCCGATCACATTAATTTAATAATGAAAAACACTCGTTTTAGTGTCGGGTTTAGTTATACGTATTTTATATCTTCTTCTTTTTATCGTTGCTATGTTTTTACTTAAATTGTCGCAAAGCCCTTTCGTAAACTATACTTTTTGTTTTGGAGTTGTGGCATAAATAAACAAAACTAATAGCTTAACTATACGTGAACATGATACACATATGTAATTGTCCGTGGGAAAGGCATGAATAATTAAAGTCAATTCTGCACAATTCCAACGGTTGTCAATGCGACAAAATATCTTGAAAGTATTAGAAATCACAATCTTCTGAAGTCAAACGCTTCGCTGAGCAAATTTCCAAGAGGTTGTTCCTTCTAAAAACATCTACACATATATTCTATATCTAAATATTTTACATATATATGACGACCAACCGCTTACTGCGGCGTTGATACAACATGTTAGGTTTGCATACAATTTATTATGAACGCACATCCGCTTACTGTGAAACAGGATTGAGCGACCAGCGGCT
This sequence comes from Eristalis tenax, assembly GCA_905231855.2. Classification (NCBI taxonomy): domain Eukaryota; kingdom Metazoa; phylum Arthropoda; class Insecta; order Diptera; family Syrphidae; genus Eristalis; species Eristalis tenax. Next base: position 92,087,830 of record HG993124.1, on the reverse strand, counting down.
TTGTACAACATATTTTATCTAGAAATCGTTCGTTTACAACGACTAACGGTTGTTAAAAAAAAAAAAAATAATAAACATGCGAAAATAAGTTCTCATGTGAAGAAAAACGACATCTACAATCAAGAAAAATAAACATAAGATAGAACCCCTATTTAACGCAAATGTTTTGAAACCTAAACAAGTGAGAGCCTCCTCTCTCAAAAATAAGTTGAAGAAGCTCTAGTACAGTGGTTTAAACTGCAGCGCATTTGGGGAATCCCTGTAAGAAGATGAACATTTCCAATGTTGATTATTCTACAAGCTGGATTAATCGTCTTAAGGGAAGACATACTACTGCAGTTTGGAAAAAAAATACGAAATGTTGGAGTACCAAATGGAAGAATTGCAAAAAAGAAACACTGAAAATAATCTCATGATACGAGTATCGTCACAGGAAGGCAGAACGGAAAAAGACATTGTAAAAGACATTTGTTCAACATTGATTCAACCAGCACCATGCATCGATGAGCATCAAATTAGAGAAATCAAATCTTTTAACAACAAATCTAAAAATTTCATCGTGAAACTGGAATCCATGCAACAAGTGATTGCAGCACGAAACTGCGAAACACGGGAGTTAACATCTCAAAAGATCTGCCAACAACAGTCCGGCACAAACGCAATGCACTGCTGAGGATTCGCAAAAATCTGATTGCTGCCAATCCTAACATAAAAGTTTTCGTTCGAGATGATAAAATTTTTATTGAAAACAATGTTTTTTTTTGGGGCTCATCCTTGGGTATCATACACAACAATTCTAATGGAAATCAAAAATTAAGTTCTATTTACAATGTTGATCTAAGCAAACAGCTGTGTTTTGACGTAAAGACACTCGTGCCCGAAGCCGGAGCTGTCAATCAAGGAGCGACATCTTCAATTCACTTCAGAAAGCATTTAGCAGTGACATCAACCAAATCATGTAATTCAGAATAGGGTAAACCTGCCGTCTGCCGTAATAAATTAAAATTAGTTAATTTAAGTAAATCAAATCCTAAAATAAAAATATTGAGTTATAATATATTAGGTCTTAAAAACAAGTCCATTTTTGTAAATTTCTATGAGTTCTTAAATAGTTATGATATAGTGTTTCTATATGAAATTTTTTAGTAGAGGATGATTTCAAGTTATATGTTCACCAATTTAAGAATTTTGAATTTGTTTGGATACCAGCCGTAAAACAAAGCACAAGAGGCAGAGCAAGTGGAGGATGTTTTCTTGGGTTCAAAAAGAGTTTAAAAAACAATAAATGCGAGTTCGAAACCGTAGATGAAGTAAAAATCTTAAAAATCATTTTAAATTCAATCAAATTTACAATATTGCCAACATATATTAATTATAACCATTGGGAAAGAGATTTTAGAAAATTATATGATATTTTAGAACACAGCAGCTACGACAACATAATAATTATTGGAGATCTAATTGCTCGAATAGGAAAAGAAGAAGGAAGAGCAAATCGACTTGCAGGAAAAGTAAGGAACTCGAAGGATTCTACTACAAATTCTAGAGGGTCAAAACTGTTGGAATTATGCTATTCTTTTGGATTTCACATTATGAATGGCGTAAGTGGCGGGGATAAATTTGGTGAACTTACATAGGTCAGCAAGGGTGCTCAGTCATCGACTACTGCTTAATAAGGGGCGAATGGATCTCCATAGTTACAAAATTCGAAATTCTATGTAAACAATACTCGGATCACTAACCTATCTTAGCAGAGTTCGCAATTTCGCCACTCGCTGATGTGGAAGCAATCAGTATCCTTCCTCCACCAAAATTGAAGTGGAAACGTTCTAATGCAACCGAGTACAGAAGCAATTTGGATCGCAATTTGAACAATGAACAGCTGAACATGAGTGAGATTGAAAATGTAGTAAAAAAATCCTATCCTACAAACAGTCAAAGTTTTAAAAAGATATTGATGTACAAAGAGAGATGGTTCGATAAAGAGTTTGAAATAGCTAGACAAAAATCATTTGGATGGCTTAAGGTGTTTCGTATATATGGTAATAGTCTTTTTAAAGAGCTTTATAATAAAACCAACATGGCATTTAAAAGGTTATGTAAAGAAAAAAAGAAACAATTCTATGAAAAAGAGGCTCTTTCACTTACATGTTGTAGGAATACAAAAGAATTTTGGGCGGCGATTAACAAATTCAATGGTAAAGTGCCACGAATAAGTGTTGAGTTAAAGGCACACTCTTTAAGGAACCATTTTCAAAACGTACTTAATCCGATGAGCAGCTCGTTGCCCACTTACTATGCGGTACCTTTAAACCAAAACGAATTACTTGACACACAATTCTAAAGTGTTGAAGTTCATTCTGTTCTGAGTAATCTAAGTGATCATAAATCGTCAGGTCCTGATGGGATTCCTATAGAACTATTTAAATACGCTACAGATGAACTCAAGGACAAATTGACATCAACATTTAATGAAATATTGAACGCAGGAATTATACCACCACAACTTAAAGAAACAATAATATTCCCCATACATAAAAAGGGAAATATAATTGACCCGGCCAATTACCAAGGGATATCTCTGCTCAACAAATCTTACAAAGTGTTCGCCAAACTTTTAAGCAACCGAATAGCTCGATGGATTGAAAGTCAAAAACTTATCCGTGAAAATCAAGCTGGTTTTCGTTCAGGATATTCAAGCGTAGACAATATTTTTGTGTTGCAGAACATTGCGGGCTCATTCCTAGAACAAAAAAAGAAATTACTCGCTTTCTTCGTGGATTTCTTGAATATTCTACAAACTTTACACCATCGGAATGAGTTTCAAATTGGGAAGAGTTCTTGAAAATATGTATGACCGCGCAGCAGTTTGGTGTGGGTCAGATGTTTCAGAATGGTTTGAAACCAATATGGGAGTAAGACAAGGATGCCCTTTAAGTTTTCCTTGTATATCAATGACTTAACGGACTTTCTACCAGGCGGAATTGAGTTTGCTGGGGTGACAATAAAAGCGCTTCTGTTTGCTGATGATGTGATTTTACTAGCGAATTCAGCCGAAATGCTGCAACTGATGATAAACCGTCTCTATTTGTATTGTCTAAGGTGGAACTTAACGGTTAACCTATTAAAATCAAAATTGATGATTTTCAAACAGGGAGGTGGTAGACTGTGTCGAAATGAAAGTTGGCACTACATCGAGGAACCAATTGAAGTGGTGAAAAAGTACAAATACCTTGGAGTGACAATCACTAATAACCTTAACATGGATTTTCACTTGAAGGACAAACTTATTAAGGCGAAAAGTGCAATATGTGCTACCTGGAAAAGGTGTTTCTCACATAATCTGGTTGATCATAGCGTTAAATATAAAGTCTTCGTTGGTGTTGCAGAATCGGTATTGGTGTACGCAGCTCAATCTTGGGGACATACGCAATATGAGACTGTAGAACAACTTCTAAGATACTACATCAAACGAACCTTTGGTTTACCAAGAACGACACCTAACTATATGGTAATAATAGAAACAGGAATATCGCCATTATTCGTCAAGACACTGAAGCTGCATATTGATTATATATTGAAAGTTCTTGAGATGCCTGATGAAAGATTGCCAAAAATTGTCGCTATGAAAACCATACAAAAAATAAATCTTTGGTTTAGGAAACTGGAAGAGCTTGCAGGTTACTGTGGGATGCAATTCCATTTCACGACGACTAACCTGAGGTTATTAAAAGTTATGCTCTACGAACTTATCTCCAAAGTAGACGAACAATATAGAAAAGATTGTATTAAAATGGCTACATCCTCCGTACATCGATCAACATACAGTTGCCTCAACCATAATTTATGTGAACGAAATTATTTCAATAACAGTAACAGTCAAGAACTCATATCTACCATTTTCAAGATGAGAGGAGAACTCGTTAATTTAAATTATATCCCACATCGTCCCGACTTGCCGATATACTGCAGTCTTTGCAACCTATCACAGAGAGAAGACATTGTGCATTTTATTGGTAGATGTCCAGTCCTTAAGAAATTGCGCAGATTTTATCTAGGCAGTAATATTAAATCGGTATCTGAGGTCAGAGACCTTTTAAATTGCGATTGTGATATAAAACTACTTTTAAACTAATATAAAAAGTCAATCAAATATAGAAAAAATATTATAAACGAAGAGTTTTGAAATTCATAAGCGAAAGCTACATATGTATATACATGTATATTAACTTGTTATATGTACCTTATAATTATTCGATTACAAACTTATTTCTTTTTTGATTATTATGTTAATGTCAGTCAGGCAGACGGCAAAAGCCATGCTCGTACGATTTATGTAAGAAAAACAAAACCACAACTTGTAATGATGAATAGGTACAATAAATCTATATCTATCTCTATCTATCTTTCTATCTATCATACTACTACATACTACTCAAATTTTATTACTCTGTAATGTGAGCGAATAGCAAAGTTTGGCCGATGAAATTGTTAACGCAGACGAGAAGGGTTTGTTTTATAAATTAATACCGAAGATTCCAAAAACGTACTAATAATTAAAAAAAAAAAAGCAAGTAAAAAAATTCAGTTTGTTTTGTGTGTCGTCCGTTTAATATGACCTAATGTCGCCGGTCCCTTGACCGCCGCGATATCTGGAATCTCGATTTATGAATTTTGATCTTTTCAATAAAGTCTTTTTATATATTTTCGTGAATTAAAATACTCTCAAAGAAAACACTTTTCCTGTCCTCTCCCGTCCTATATATAAAAACGACGAACCAGTTGATGACTTCGATTTTGACGCATACATTCACGATTTGGACTACGAATTAGCAACAACTACAGAGGAAATAAGAAAAGCCGATAGGGAGGCTATCTCGTCGTTCATCGCTGATTATAAGAAACACGGTTCAGTAGCTGGTTTATCAGAAATAATTGGATTATCTTTAAAATATGATTTTGAAAGTGTTTTTGGTGTGCAATATCCCAGTATGTCAGGGAAAAAAACTTTTCCACAATTAGTATATGCTGCACGAGAACGCCATTTTTCAGACGAGTGGGCAAGAATAAAAGACACACCTGATAAGGGAGGATATAGAAACTTTCAAGATTTTAAAAGGAAAGCGCTTATTTCAAAACAAATTTATGAGAGTTATAAAGAAGGTGGATATCATTATCAAGCTATAAAAAAAATGTTGATGCTGAGGCAAATAGCAGCAGCTCCGGAACCAATTACGAATCCGCCGCCAAGCGACTCAGACCTAATACAGATAGTGAAAGTTCTTCAGAAACTGAACGTGATTCTACATTCATTGAAAGGTCAATTTATAGTAATAATAATATTGTTGATATGGATATTGATGTGCAAGAAAATATTGGTGAACAAAGTGGTTCAGGCCGTGGCGCGAATACGGGCGCGAGGTCGGGTGCAACAGGAAGTGGAAATTCCCCTTCTGCATGTATCACATGGATAAGACCAAGCACACCATGTACTACTAATTATATGCATTTTTCAAAAAGCAAAATATTAATAAGCTATGGATAAAGTACAGAAAATATACAATCATCTGATACCATCGATCAAATTACGACTCCATTGGCCTTAATTCCATGGAAATTCCCCTTCTGCATGTATCACATGGATAAGACCAAGCACACCATGTACTACTAATTATATGCATTTTTCAAAAAGCAAAATATTAATAAGCTATGGATATAGTACAGAAAATATACAATCATCTGATACCATCGATCAAATTACGACTCCATTGGCCTTAATTCCATGGCTTATCTTAATCATGGCCTTCGGCCGATAGCTGCCGACGGGACTTGTTGCTCCGCCCAGAATGCCCCGCCCCCCACCTCGAGTGTCGTCGTCGTCGTCGGCAAAATGTTTTATTATTTTTACCACATGATATTACAGAGTAAGTCTAATTTGGTTCTTAGACAAAATATTATCGTTATAAATATTGAATGATTTTTTATCACTTTGTTTTTTGGGTTAGTTCACAAATGGTTTTATTTGCACTTTAAGTACCCAGAATTCAGCATCATAAGTACGATCACGCGCAAATGCAGGAGTCCCTAGTTTGAAGTTGATAAAATGTAACGATGCTACGTCGACATCCTTCTTAATCAACTTCCGACAGATGGAAGCACTATCAGAAAGATTTATTTATTTTTTTTTTTTGCAGTAAAGACGGTGTTGCTTTTTCCAAGTCACTCTTAACAAAAACTGTCATAGATGTAAAATTTGGGCCTCGTGATGGGTTTTAAAGACTCGCCTTCGGAGAAATCCACACCGCAGTCGAAGATTTGGTGCCTACGTTCAATAGTACTAATTGTCGCACTGTATTAATATCTGTACTAATGGGATTAATTGCTTCCGCGACAGGGGCAAAACTAACACCAATATTTGCAGATGTAGTTCTGGCAGCATCTTATGTATGAGCGTGTGTTTGTACCTCGGAGTAAGCAGTGGAAGTTGTTACTGCGGCTGAACTTGCCCTAATGAAAGAACATTTAACTCTAAGGGTCGTTTTATTCACAATTGCTCAACTTCACGGATAACTGTGAGTTGATCAACTTCGGGGTTGGTCTCAACTCGTTCTTTAATCGGCGAGATGAAAATTGATTTTGTTCATGGTCTGAAATTTAAAATCCAGAAGTTGTTTAACGTTCAGTTTTTAAATTTCCCCTGGGATGTTTCTCACAATTCACACACAAAGTCATTTTCAGCTTTGAACGTCTTCTGCAGAGATAATCGTTGGTTTTCAGTTGCTGTCGGCGTGTTATTGAAAATAGCAGAAGCGACTATGCACATTTGTAATGAATTTTTTGTATAATATTGACGATTAGTGAGTGTGTAATTGCCCGTAATTCACGGGCCGGTTAACAAATGAAAAAGAAATCAAATCGCAAAATACCATCAATTCACAATTAACGCATTTCAAAGTAAGTTAAGAATGTATATAATATAGTAAGATTTAAGAACTATTAACAAGTAATATAATTCAAATAAAAAAACAAATGAATAACGATATAAATAAATAATTGTATAAATATAAATAAATAAATAAATAACAAAAAATATTAATGAATAATAAATAATAAAATAATACATAATAAATAAGTTACTAAATAAATAAATAATTTAATTTAGGTAGAAATCACACAAATAACAATATTCATAAATAAGTAACACAATAAATAAAATTCGTCAGAATTGAGGTATTGGTTGCTTGAATTTCACTCTGTCATCAAATAGGTCTACTACTGCACAAACAGAATTGAAATTACGTATACACTTGTTCGAAGATTTCTTTCCGGCGCAAAAAGCTTAACATGTTGAAGAATATCAGGATAGTTTATAGGTTCGAGAAAATATCGTGGATAATCATAATACTTAGAACACTTCGCCTTTTTTCTAGCGTTTGTAATCCAATTAAGGTACATCTTGCTAGGTAAGGGGACAAACAATCAAGATTCCAATTCTTTAGTTTTACTAAGAATCTTGTAAAAGACTTTTGAATCCTCTCTAGACGTAGAACATGTTTTAAGTAGACAAGACCCCATATAACAGAACAATAATCAAGATACGGACGTACTAGAGTCATGTAGACAGTCTTAGGGGCACATGGACCCGAAAATTTAGCACATGTAAGTTTAAAAAACCCAAGCATTGAGTTAGCTTTAGCAACCACATAATCTACATGAAAAGATGTCAGCTTTGTCTCAAAAATCACTCCAAGGTCTTTAATTTCAGTGTGACTACAAAGAGTTTTCCTGCGTATAGTATAGTCATAGACAACTAGTAACAAAACATGGTAAACGGAAAAAGAAACAGAAAAGAATGACAAAGAAAAAGAATTACATTTAACTGTTGATGATTTAGATCGCACCATTTAACTATTGTATTGTATTTAAATCGTTTTGAACATTTAAGCAGTCTTGTATATTTTTATCTCGAAGATAAATCTTGAGATCATCGGCATAAATCAGAGAATTAACATATTTAAGTATTGAAGGTATACCATTGACAAAAATAATAAAAAATAGTGGTCCTAAGTGACTACCTTGGGGAACACCGGATAATACCACAATATTTCTTGATTGACAACTACCGATTTTGACAGACTGAACCCTATTTAAGAGGTAAAACACGTTTTTTGGTGAACTTCAGAATTGGTTTATTAAAAAAGCTTGAATGATTTATTTGTTGCCTTTTTTTAAATTTACTAAACGTTTATGATGCCACGGTAGTTAGTTTTTATGATTGGTATAAATTGAATGGAATAAAATTGAATAAGATTGTTGTATTTATTTCTTTAAGGTTTAGCCCGAAATGAATCTTCGACCAATCAACTGATGCTAAGTATTTATTTAAGCCTTCGTAATTGGCTTTGCTGAAATTTATTTAAGTTCATCATTTTGCGTGTTGGTTTTTACTGAAAGAGAACTACATACAACATTCACACATAGAGCTATATGATGAACAGAATTTTTTATTATTGGACATATAGCTTCTCCGACGCAAACAGTTTAAACTATTATTTACAAACAACAGGTCAAGAATTCTATTAATACCGTTATGACAATAATTCATTTGGAAGACGAATAAGAAGAATAAGCACGAATTCACAATATGTTTTCATATTATATTGTATTAAACATTCTTCTTATTTTGAATATGACTATTTGATATCCCCAAGGTTAAAATCGCAGTACGATGTGGTGCTGTTGTTCGTCAGCTGATCAGCAACAATCTCGACATTGGCAACATGACGTTCATAAGCACAAAGCGGACTGTCAGGTGGAATGAAGCTTGCAACAAAGAAAATTTCCTCTCGCTCAGCAACTTGTCCACTGATGTTGACTACTAACTCGCACACCAATCCAAGAACTGGAACAATTGCATATGCATTAAACTTCCATGAAAAGTTAATTAATGGCTTCAGCAACATTAAGGAATTCTCTGAAGAAATTGCACATTTTTTGTGCAATTTCAATCCACAAATAACACCACAGACAGCGTCATGATTTTTACATCACATTTTGCACAAATTTCGGACATCTTTTTACTTTTTAGCTACGACGTATTGAACAGAGAACAAATAAACACTTCTGGACGCTTTAAGAAACTAACGGACATAATATGGGGGGCTTGACTTATTATTTGCTCCGATTTATCAGCCTGTTACCGAGGTAATAAACCCACTTTTGGTACAGCAATTAGATAGGAAGCATTGGTCAAAACCTTAATGTCCGTATTTTTTTTCAATCACTAATAATAACGGAGTTACAATTTAAAATGAATAATCAAAATGCTATTTTATGAAAGAAATAGTATTAACATAATCTTTTGACGAAGATTAATGATTTGAAAACAACTCGAATAAATTATTATCTGTACATGTAATTAGGTAAGATGAATGCAAAGAAAAAAATATAAAATCAGAATAAAATAAACAAATAAAAACTAAGTAATAAGTGCAAGTGAACTAATTATGTGATACCAGATAAAAATACTGATTCCACACTCTCTCACCTTAGATGAGACTGTACACATTTAAAAAGACGTGGTGTGGTAACAAAATAATAACGAGAATAATGTGTTTTCCTAATAGTTGGCATAGATACATAGTGTTTGGTATTAACGCGCAAATTATAATTAATACGGCATGTTTTTGTTTAATTAAAAGATGTTTTATGGTGCAGGAAATACCATATTGCAATTTTGATTTTAATAAGCCACTGTAAACTAATTTTGAAATACTTAAGTTGCTGAAAAAACGTTGATGGTATATTTGTCTAATAACTTTATTTACATATTTTTTGGGACGGAACATATGTTATTTTTAGTTAATTTTAAAATCCAATACTACACCCAAGTATTTGAAAATTTCTACACACTCAGGGAATCACCACAGCAACAAGTCAAGAATTTTATTAATACCTCTTTTTTAACTCTTGAAATTGAGATATGCTGAAGCGTAAGCATTTAGGAGCGTGGTACTGTAGAGGCAAGTCGACAAACTTTTCGCCCTTAATACTAAATAACATAAACTTTGTTTTATTGCTAATTGTAAGTTTATGATGATAAAACCATTTTCTAAGTAGGTCTATGTCGAAATTTGCATCACTAACCAACTGCAAATAGCTCGTAGATGAGTAAGTATGTGATGCATCAGCTGCAAAAGCAGTGACTTTGGCTATAAATGGTTGTAGAAAAAGCGAGTTCCCGCAAGTCAAAAATAGTTTTGGACATAAGAGGGAAACCTGAGTTACACCGGTATTGATAGGCCTTTTAGAACTGATGACGTTTTCTATCATCACCACTTGAAAACGGTTTCTCAAATAAGGAGCAAGCCAGTCATAAATAAAGCCTCTGAAACCTACATTATACAGTTTACTTAGTAGTAAGTTATGATTCACTGTGTCGAAGGCTTTCGTTATATCTATAAATAAAACAGAAGGAATTTGTGAATTATTTAAGTTATTTTGTAACTCCCCTGTTAATTTGAGTAAGGCAGTTTCAGTCGAACTACCGCTCCTAAACCCGAATTGAGACTTAACGAAAAATTGGTTTTATCTAAGAAGGAAAGTATAGATTTATTTTATAAAAATCTATCGACAGAATCGAGATAGGCCGGTAATTGTTTAAACACATTACATCACCTTTTTTATGGAGTGGCAACACTACAGATATATTTTTTATTAACAAGCTAGAAAGACTGTCAAGAGATGAAGAGTTTGACGTTTTGAGTGACGTAATAATTTTATGAATTTCAATCGGTGAAAACTTTTCAAAGTGGCAGCTAAGTGGCTGACATGGTTCATTTAAAGAATAAGGAGTATCTGAGTAGCTATATTTGATAAACCGACATTACAAAAGAAGTCATTAAATGGATTTGCAACTTGCACAGGTTCAGACACAGCCTAGTTGTTTGTTGAACGGTTTATTTTTATTCAAAATTTCATTTACAACCTCCCATTCATTTTTAGTGTTACCCACATTTGACATAATTCTAGTACAGAAGTAGTTATCTCTGCAACGTTTAACTTCTTTTTTGATTGCACGACAGAGTTTTACAAATGTTCTAATGATACGACAGATTTTATTTTTTATTCAGATTTTGTTTAATAATGAAGTGTTCATCGAAGGCTTTAGAAATCTGAATTTCTTATTGTGATGGTGTTTAATAACAACACTATTTAAAACATAAAACTGCAATTTCTCAATGAACAAATCAAAAGTAATTGACTGATCGGATTCCGAATAAACAGAATCCCAAAATTCGATAATTTAGTATTACATTTCTGCTTAACCTTACGACCACATAATCTAGGCTACAGATGAGGCGAGTAGGTTGAAAATGATCTGATCCGTCTCAGAAGAATCACACAGAAGATCAATGTGAAAATCACCCAATAAAATTGAACGAAATTATTTTTTGATTCCTATTCTTCCAGAAACTTAAAAATTTAAAAGGTATTTTACGGAACACTTATGTAGTCTGTACAAACATATAAAACAATAATGAACCCTTGATACTTCACAGTTAAGAAAAATTATATCTGCATACCCAGACTAAATTTACTTATTGTTCAGTTTGAAATGTTATTTTTATAAAAAAAAACAGCGACACCACCCACTGGGTATGTATCATTGCAAGGCTTCAAATTTAAAATTTGGAATAACATCATAATCATGCTTTTCAAAATTATAAATCCAGATTTCCGAAAGAAGTATTATATCCGGTAAATAATCCAATGCGCTGATAATAGGAGCGTCCACATGTACTGATTTTCTCCGCTGAGAAATGCAACTGGAACAATTAAACTGCTCTTTGGCTGCTCTTTTCGAAGAAATCAATTTCTGATAATTACTTGGGGGAACTACTACATTAATCACGAAGAGTATCTAACAGTGTTCAGATAAAATATCGGATACTTTTCGATTAGTGCAAGTTATTGAGTTATTGTGATTTTTTGTGTTGATGGGGATAGGCGCACAAACAATTGTTCTCTAAAAAATTTCAAATTCTTGTGTTAAAAAGTCACTATTTTATCGAAGTTAAAACATTAATTTGAATTTTAAAACTTTGCGTTTAAAAATTAAGTGTGGAACGTGTAACTTAAAAATGAAGTGTGGAAGGTGTAACTTAAAAATTGTAAGTCAGGATTTAAATATTCAATGCATCAGCTGCAAACAAAGTTTTCATGCTAAGTGCAAAGAGCACCCAACGAGCACCCATTGTTCCAGTTGCATTACTCACCGGAGAAAATCAGTACATGTGCCCGCTCCCATTATACGGATACTGGAATTCGATTTATAAAGCAGTCAGAAATGCGATAAACGGCATGTCTTTAGAATGCCTGACCTATGCGTCAAATTATGCTACAGATGTCAGGAGATCTGATTAATCCCTGCTTGAGCAGCACCTATAAAGGATGCTTTATGCATTATATGTTCCTAAAGATGGCGATAGGTCAATGGAATTTTCATACCCAAGTCAGTCCTCCGCCAAGGACTATAGACCCATTAGCCTCTCCGCATTCCTAATAAAAACTCTGGAACGTTTGATAGACACCTACGCTAGAGATCAGCAAGCTTCTTCTCTAAATCGAAGCTTGCCTACATGAAGGACAGGTCGGTGGAAACCGCACTACACCACGTAGTGTGCACCGATGAAAATCCTTGTATCAGAGGCAATGAAAAGAATGAAAAATCATTGTATAGCGCATTCCTCGCTATATACGTAAATAACAATGCAACAATCAGACAGACAAAAATGCTTAAAACTAGTTAAACGGCTAGGCGGGCACTCTAAGCTAAACCCAAGTTGTTGTGTATATATCTTTCGACGTAAATTAACAACGCATACATTTAAACAATACATGGATGAATAATGTAAAATATTAAATTAAGAAAATTCTACAAAAAAACTTAATAACAGAACTGTTTTCATAAAACTTATATACTAATTTGTGTAAGTCGGCCACAAAATGCTGCGGGTTGACATACATCTAATCCATTGCAAGACAGTGACCGACTATTCCCTTTTCGGGGATATGCACTACCCTTTCTACCCAAGGTCTAAAGAGTTCGACGAGGGGATCCCTCATTCCCAGCCACCAGATCTTTCAATGTTGGAAGGCAAAATCCCGAACATGCTGCCTTGAGACCGACATACTGAACCGGAGGAGACCCTGCTCAGCTCGTTATGCGATGGAACGGTCGTCTTGTATCAGTCGATTTTGTCTAGGTGCAGAAAAGTTTCTGGAGGGACGAAGCCGTTGTGGGGTACATTTTCGTGGTATAATGAATTGGGGTAATAAGCCCCCGGGATGAAGTTATTGACCGAGTTCATCGCTCTGACAGTATGACCTCGAATCAACTTGGAATTATCCACTCAGGTGTGCCCTGTTGTATAGGATCTCATTGGAATATATTTTTCTGCACTGGGACTCTGAAGTTCTATAAAGGCTTCAGCAACATTAAGGAATTCTCTGAAGAAATTGCACATTTTTTGTGCAATTTCAATCCACAAATACCACCACAGACACCAGCGTCATGATTTTTACATCACATTTTGCACAAATTTCGGACATCTTTTTACTTTTTAACTACGACGTATTGAACAGAGAACAAATAAACACTTCTGGACGCTTTAAGAAACTAACGGACATAATATGGGGGGCTTGACTTATTATTTGCTCCGATTTATCAGCCTGTTACCGAGGTAATAAACCCACTTTTGGTACAGCAATTAGATAGGAAGCATTGGTCAAAACCTTAATGTCCGTATTTTTTTTTCAATCACTAATAATAACGGAGTTACAATTTAAAATGAATAATCAAATTGCTATTTTATGAAAGAAATAGTATTAACATAATCTTTTGACGATGATTAATGATTTGAAAACAACTCGAATAAATTATTATCTGTACATGTAATTAGGTAAGATGAATGCAAAGAAAAAAATATAAAATCAGAATAAAATAAACAAATAAAAACTAAGTAATAAGTGCAAGTGAACTAATTATGTGATACCAGATAAAAATACTGATTCCACACTCTCTCACCTTAGATGAGACTGTACACATTTAAAAAGACGTGGTGTGGTAACAAAATAATAACGAGAATAATGTGTTTTCCTAATAGTTGGCATAGATACATAGTGTTTGGTATTAACGCGCAAATTATAATTAATACGGCATGTTTTTGTTTAATTAAAAGATGTTTTATGGTGCAGGAAATACCATATTGCAATTTTGATTTTAATAAGCCACTGTAAACTAATTTTGAAATACTTAAGTTGCTGAAAAAACGTTGATGGTATATTTGTCTAATAACTTTATTTACATATTTTTTGGGACGGAACATATGTTATTTTTAGTTAATTTTAAAATCCAATACTACACCCAAGTATTTGAAATTTTCTACACACTCAGGGAATCACCACAGCAACAAGTCAAGAATTTTATTAATACCTCTTTTTTAACTCTTGAAATTGAGATATGCTGAAGCGTAAGCATTTAGGAGCGTGGTACTGTAGAGGCAAGTCGACAAACTTTTCGCCCTTAATACTAAATAACATAAACTTTGTTTTATTGCTAATTGTAAGTTTATGATGATAAAACCATTTTCTAAGTAGGTCTATGTCGAAATTTGCATCACTAACCAACTGCAAATAGCTCGTAGATGAGTAAGTATGTGATGCATCAGCTGCAAAAGCAGTGACTTTGGCTATAAATGGTTGTAGAAAAAGCGAGTTCCCGCAAGTCAAAAATAGTTTTGGACATAAGAGGGAAACCTGAGTTACACCGGTATTGATAGGCCTTTTAGAACTGATGACGTTTTCTATCATCACCACTTGAAAACGGTTTCTCAAATAAGGAGCAAGCCAGTCATAAATAAAGCCTCTGAAACCTACATTATACAGTTTACTTAGTAGTAAGTTATGATTCACTGTGTCGAAGGCTTTCGTTATATCTATAAATAAAACAGAAGGAATTTGTGAATTATTTAAGTTATTTTGTAACTCCCCTGTTAATTTGAGTAAGGCAGTTTCAGTCGAACTACCGCTCCTAAACCCGAATTGAGACTTAACGAAAAATTGGTTTTATCTAAGAAGGAAAGTATAGATTTATTTTATAAAAATCTATTTATAGTATAGATTTTATTCCTCTTTCAAAAACCTTAGAAAAAACCGACAGAATCGAGATAGGCCGGTAATTGTTTAAACACATTACATCACCTTTTTTATGGAGTGGCAACACTACAGATATATTTTTTATTAACAAGCTAGAAAGACTGTCAAGAGATGAAGAGTTTGACGTTTTGAGTGACGTAATAATTTTATGAATTTCAATCGGTGAAAACTTTTCAAAGTGGCAGCTAAGTGGCTGACATGGTTCATTTAAAGAATAAGGAGTATCTGAGTAGCTATATTTGATAAACCGACATTACAAAAGAAGTCATTAAATGGATTTGCAACTTGCACAGGTTCAGACACAGCCTAGTTGTTTGTTGAACGGTTTATTTTTATTCAAAATTTCATTTACAACCTCCCATTCATTTTTAGTGTTACCCACATTTGACATAATTCTAGTACAGAAGTAGTTATCTCTGCAACGTTTAAATTCTTTTTTGATTGCACGACAGAGTTTTACAAATGTTCTAATGATACGACAGATTTTATTTTTTATTCAGATTTTGTTTAATAATGAAGTGTTCATCCAAGGCTTTAGAAATCTGAATTTCTTATTGTGATGGTGTTTAATAACAACACTATTTAAAACATAAAACTGCAATTTCTCAATGAACAAATCAAAAGTAATTGACTGATCGGATTCCGAATAAACAGAATCCCAAAATTCGATAATTTAGTATTACATTTCTGCTTAACCTTACGATCACATAATCTAGGCTACAGATGAGGCGAGTAGGTTGAAAATGATCTGATCCGTCTCAGAAGAATCACACAGAAGATCAATGTGAAAATCACCCAATAAAATTGAACGAAATTATTTTTTGATTCCTATTCTTCCAGAAACTTAAAAATTTAAAAGGTATTTTACGGAACACTTATGTAGTCTGTACAAACATATAAAACAATAATGAACCCTTGATACTTCACAGTTAAGAAAAATTATATCTGCATACCCAGACTAAATTTACTTATTGTTCAGTTTGAAATGTTATTTTTATAAAAAAAAACAGCGACACCACCCACTGGGTATGTATCATTGCAAGGCTTCAAATTTAAAATTTGGAATAACATCATAATCATGCTTTTCAAAATTATAAATCCAGATTTCCGAAAGAAGTATTATATCCGGTAAATAATCCAATGCGCTGATAATAGGAGCGTCCACATGTACTGATTTTCTCCGCTGAGAAATGCAACTGGAACAATTAAACTGCTCTTTGGCTGCTCTTTTCGAAGAAATCAATTTCTGATAATTACTTGGGGGAACTACTACATTAATCACGAAGAGTATCTAACAGTGTTCAGATAGAAATATCGGATACTTTTCGATTAGTGCAAGTTATTGAGTTATTGTGATTTTTTGTGTTGATGGGGATAGGCGCACAAACAATTGTTCTCTAAAAAATTTCAAATTCTTGTGTTAAAAAGTCACTATTTTATCGAAGTTAAAACATTAATTTGAATTTTAAAACTTTGCGTTTAAAAATTAAGTGTGGAACGTGTAACTTAAAAATGAAGTGTGGAAGGTGTAGCTTAAAAATTGTAAGTCAGGATTTAAATATTCAATGCATCAGCTGCAAACAAAGTTTTCATGCTAAGTGCAAAGAGCACCCAACGAGCACCCATTGTTCCAGTTGCATTACTCACCGGAGAAAATCAGTACATGTGCCCGCTCCCATTATACGGATACTGGAATTCGATTTATAAAGCAGTCAGAAATGCGATAAACGGCATGTCTTTAGAATGCCTGACCTATGCGTCAAATTATGCTACAGATGTCAGGAGATCTGATTAATCCCTGCTTGAGCAGCACCTATAAAGGATGCTTTATGCATTATATGTTCCTAAAGATGGCGATAGGTCAATGGAATTTTCATACCCAAGTCAGTCCTCCGCCAAGGACTATAGACCCATTAGCCTCTCCGCATTCCTAATAAAAACTCTGGAACGTTTGATAGACACCTACGCTAGAGATCAGCAAGCTTCTTCTCTAAATCGAAGCTTGCCTACATGAAGGACAGGTCGGTGGAAACCGCACTACACCACGTAGTGTGCACCGATGAAAATCCTTGTATCAGAGGCAATGAAAAGAATGAAAAATCATTGTATAGCGCATTCCTCGCTATATACGTAAATAACAATGCAACAATCAGACAGACAAAAATGCTTAAAACTAGTTAAACGGCTAGGCGGGCACTCTAAGCTAAACCCAAGTTGTTGTGTATATATCTTTCGACGTAAATTAACAACGCATACATTTAAACAATACATGGATGAATAATGTAAAATATTAAATTAAGAAAATTCTACAAAAAAACTTAATAACAGAACTGTTTTCATAAAACTTATATACTAATTTGTGTAAGTCGGCCACAAAATGCTGCGG
Source organism: Eristalis tenax (assembly GCA_905231855.2). Lineage (NCBI taxonomy): Eukaryota > Metazoa > Arthropoda > Insecta > Diptera > Syrphidae > Eristalis > Eristalis tenax. Next base: position 92,070,225 of record HG993124.1, on the reverse strand, counting down.
GTTGACATACATCTAATCCATTGCAAGACAGTGACCGACTATTCCCTTTTCGGGGATATGCACTACCCTTTCTACCCAAGGTCTAAAGAGTTCGACGAGGGGATCCCTCATTCCCAGCCACCAGATCTTTCAATGTTGGAAGGCAAAATCCCGAACATGCTGCCTTGAGACCGACATACTGAACCGGAGGAGACCCTGCTCAGCTCGTTATGCGATGGAACGGTCGTCTTGTATCAGTCGATTTTGTCTAGGTGCAGAAAAGTTTCTGGAGGGACGAAGCCGTTGTGGGGTACATTTTCGTGGTATAATGAATTGGGGTAATAAGCCCCCGGGATGAAGTTATTGACCGAGTTCATCGCTCTGACAGTATGACCTCGAATCAACTTGGAATTATCCACTCAGGTGTGCCCTGTTGTATAGGATCTCATTGGAATATATTTTTCTGCACTGGGACTCTGAAGTTCTATAAAGGCTTCAGCAACATTAAGGAATTCTCTGAAGAAATTGCACATTTTTTGTGCAATTTCAATCCACAAATACCACCACAGACACCAGCATCATGATTTTTACATCACATTTTGCACAAATTTCGGACATCTTTTTACTTTTTAACTACGACGTATTGAACAGAGAACAAATAAACACTTCTGGACGCTTTAAGAAACTAACGGACATAATATGGGGGGCTTGACTTATTATTTGCTCCGATTTATCAGCCTGTTACCGAGGTAATAAACCCACTTTTGGTACAGCAATTAGATAGGAAGCATTGGTCAAAACCTTAATGTCCGTATTTTTTTTTCAATCACTAATAATAACGGAGTTACAATTTAAAATGAATAATCAAATTGCTATTTTATGAAAGAAATAGTATTAACATAATCTTTTGACGATGATTAATGATTTGAAAACAACTCGAATAAATTATTATCTGTACATGTAATTAGGTAAGATGAATGCAAAGAAAAAAATATAAAATCAGAATAAAATAAACAAATAAAAACTAAGTAATAAGTGCAAGTGAACTAATTATGTGATACCAGATAAAAATACTGATTCCACACTCTCTCACCTTAGATGAGACTGTACACATTTAAAAAGACGTGGTGTGGTAACAAAATAATAACGAGAATAATGTGTTTTCCTAATAGTTGGCATAGATACATAGTGTTTGGTATTAACGCGCAAATTATAATTAATACGGCATGTTTTTGTTTAATTAAAAGATGTTTTATGGTGCAGGAAATACCATATTGCAATTTTGATTTTAATAAGCCACTGTAAACTAATTTTGAAATACTTAAGTTGCTGAAAAAACGTTGATGGTATATTTGTCTAATAACTTTATTTACATATTTTTTGGGACGGAACATATGTTATTTTTAGTTAATTTTAAAATCCAATACTACACCCAAGTATTTGAAATTTTCTACACACTCAGGGAATCACCACAGCAACAAGTCAAGAATTTTATTAATACCTCTTTTTTAACTCTTGAAATTGAGATATGCTGAAGCGTAAGCATTTAGGAGCGTGGTACTGTAGAGGCAAATCGACAAACTTTTCGCCCTTAATACTAAATAACATAAACTTTGTTTTATTGCTAATTGTAAGTTTATGATGATAAAACCATTTTCTAAGTAGGTCTATGTCGAAATTTACATCACTAACCAACTGCAAATAGCTCGTAGATGAGTAAGTATGTGATGCATCAGCTGCAAAAGCAGTGACTTTGGCTATAAATGGTTGTAGAAAAAGCGAGTTCCCGCAAGTCAAAAATAGTTTTGGACATAAGAGGGAAACCTGAGTTACACCGGTATTGATAGGCCTTTTAGAACTGATGACGTTTTCTATCATCACCACTTGAAAACGGTTTCTCAAATAAGGAGCAAGCCAGTCATAAATAAAGCCTCTGAAACCTACATTATACAGTTTACTTAGTAGTAAGTTATGATTCACTGTGTCGAAGGCTTTCGTTATATCTATAAATAAAACAGAAGGAATTTGTGAATTATTTAAGTTATTTTGTAACTCCCCTGTTAATTTGAGTAAGGCAGTTTCAGTCGAACTACCGCTCCTAAACCCGAATTGAGACTTAACGAAAAATTGGTTTTATCTAAGAAGGAAAGTATAGATTTATTTTATAAAAATCTATTTATAGTATAGATTTTATTCCTCTTTCAAAAACCTTAGAAAAAACCGACAGAATCGAGATAGGCCGGTAATTGTTTAAACACATTACATCACCTTTTTTATGGAGTGGCAACACTACAGATATATTTTTTATTAACAAGCTAGAAAGACTGTCAAGAGATGAAGAGTTTGACGTTTTGAGTGACGTAATAATTTTATGAATTTCAATCGGTGAAAACTTTTCAAAGTGGCAGCTAAGTGGCTGACATGGTTCATTTAAAGAATAAGGAGTATCTGAGTAGCTATTTGATAAACCGACATTACAAAAGAAGTCATTAAATGGATTTGCAACTTGAACAGGTTCAGACACAGCCTAGTTGTTATTACTTATCGTAATATTACTGAACGGTTTATTTTTATTCAAAATTTCATTTACAACCTCCCATTCATTTTTAGTGTTACCCACATTTGACATAATTCTAGTACAGAAGTAGTTATCTCTGCAACGTTTAAATTCTTTTTTGATTGCACGACAGAGTTTTACAAATGTTCTAATGATACGACAGATTTTATTTTTTATTCAGATTTTGTTTAATAATGAAGTGTTCATCCAAGGCTTTAGAAATCTGAATTTCTTATTGTGATGGTGTTTAATAACAACACTATTTAAAACATAAAACTGCAATTTCTCAATGAACAAATCAAAAGTAATTGACTGATCGGATTCCGAATAAACAGAATCCCAAAATTCGATAATTTAGTATTACATTTCTGCTTAACCTTACGATCACATAATCTAGGCTACAGATGAGGCAAGTAGGTTGAAAATGATCTGATCCGTCTCAGAAGAATCACACAGAAGATCAATGTGAAAATCACCCAATAAAATTGAACGAAATTATTTTTTGATTCCTATTCTTCCAGAAACTTAAAAATTTAAAAGGTATTTTACGGAACACTTATGTAGTCTGTACAAACATATAAAACAATAATGAACCCTTGATACTTCACAGTTAAGAAAAATTATATCTGCATACCCAGACTAAATTTACTTATTGTTCAGTTTGAAATGTTATTTTTATAAAAAAAAACAGCGACACCACCCACTGGGTATGTATCATTGCAAGGCTTCAAATTTAAAATTTGGAATAACATCATAATCATGCTTTTCAAAATTATAAATCCAGATTTCCGAAAGAAGTATTATATCCGGTAAATAATCCAATGCGCTGATAATAGGAGCGTCCACATGTACTGATTTTCTCCGCTGAGAAATGCAACTGGAACAATTAAACTGCTCTTTGGCTGCTCTTTTCGAAGAAATCAATTTCTGATAATTACTTGGGGGAACTACTACATTAATCACGAAGAGTATCTAACAGTGTTCAGATAGAAATATCGGATACTTTTCGATTAGTGCAAGTTATTGAGTTATTGTGATTTTTTGTGTTGATGGGGATAGGCGCACAAACAATTGTTCTCTAAAAAATTTCAAATTCTTGTGTTAAAAAGTCACTATTTTATCGAAGTTAAAACATTAATTTGAATTTTAAAACTTTGCGTTTAAAAATTAAGTGTGGAACGTGTAACTTAAAAATGAAGTGTGGAAGGTGTAACTTAAAAATTATAAGTCAGGATTTAAATATTCAATGCATCAGCTGCAAACAAAGTTTTCATGCTAAGTGCAAAGAGCACCCAACGAGCACCCATTGTTCCAGTTGCATTACTCACCGGAGAAAATCAGTACATGTGCCCGCTCCCATTATACGGATACTGGAATTCGATTTATAAAGCAGTCAGAAATGCGATAAACGGCATGTCTTTAGAATGCCTGACCTATGCGTCAAATTATGCTACAGATGTCAGGAGATCTGATTAATCCCTGCTTGAGCAGCACCTATAAAAGATGCTTTATGCATTATATGTTCCTAAAGATGGCGATAGGTCAATGGAATTTTCATACCCAAGTCAGTCCTCCGCCAAGGACTATAGACCCATTAGCCTCTCCGCATTCCTAATAAAAACTCTGGAACGTTTGATAGACACCTACGCTAGAGATCAGCAAGCTTCTTCTCTAAATCGAAGCTTGCCTACATGAAGGACAGGTCGGTGGAAACCGCACTACACCACGTAGTGTGCACCGATGAAAATCCTTGTATCAGAGGCAATGAAAAGAATGAAAAATCATTGTATAGCGCATTCCTCGCTATATACGTAAATAACAATGCAACAATCAGACAGACAAAAATGCTTAAAACTAGTTAAACGGCTAGGCGGGCACTCTAAGCTAAACCCAAGTTGTTGTGTATATATCTTTCGACGTAAATTAACAACGCATACATTTAAACAATACATGGATGAATAATGTAAAATATTAAATTAAGAAAATTCTACAAAAAAACTTAATAACAGAACTGTTTTCATAAAACTTATATACTAATTTGTGTAAGTCGGCCACAAAATGCTGCGGGTTGACATACATCTAATCCATTGCAAGACAGTGACCGACTATTCCCTTTTCGGGGATATGCACTACCCTTTCTACCCAAGGTCTAAAGAGTTCGACGAGGGGATCCCTCATTCCCAGCCACCAGATCTTTCAATGTTGGAAGGCAAAATCCCGAACATGCTGCCTTGAGACCGACATGCTGAACCGGAGGAGACCCTGCTCAGCTCGTTATGCGATGGAACGGTCGTCTTGTATCAGTCGATTTTGTCTAGGTGCAGAAAAGTTTCTGGAGGGACGAAGCCGTTGTGGGGTACATTTTCGTGGTATAATGAATTGGGGTAATACGCCCCCGGGATGAAGTTATTGACCGAGTTCATCGCTCTGACAGTATGACCTCGAATCAACTTGGAATTATCCACTCAGGTGTGCCCTGTTGTATAGGATCTCATTGGAATATATTTTTCTGCACTGGGACTCTGAAGTTCTATAAAGGCTTCAGCAACATTAAGGAATTCTCTGAAGAAATTGCACATTTTTTGTGCAATTTCAATCCACAAATACCACCACAGACACCAGCGTCATGATTTTTACATCACATTTTGCACAAATTTCGGACATCTTTTTACTTTTTAACTACGACGTATTGAACAGAGAACAAATAAACACTTCTGGACGCTTTAAGAAACTAACGGACATAATATGGGGGGCTTGACTTATTATTTGCTCCGATTTATCAGCCTGTTACCGAGGTAATAAACCCACTTTTGGTACAGCAATTAGATAGGAAGCATTGGTCAAAACCTTAATGTCCGTATTTTTTTTTCAATCACTAATAATAACGGAGTTACAATTTAAAATGAATAATCAAATTGCTATTTTATGAAAGAAATAGTATTAACATAATCTTTTGACGATGATTAATGATTTGAAAACAACTCGAATAAATTATTATCTGTACATGTAATTAGGTAAGATGAATGCAAAGAAAAAAATATAAAATCAGAATAAAATAAACAAATAAAAACTAAGTAATAAGTGCAAGTGAACTAATTATGTGATACCAGATAAAAATACTGATTCCACACTCTCTCACCTTAGATGAGACTGTACACATTTAAAAAGACGTGGTGTGGTAACAAAATAATAACGAGAATAATGTGTTTTCCTAATAGTTGGCATAGATACATAGTGTTTGGTATTAACGCGCAAATTATAATTAATACGGCATGTTTTTGTTTAATTAAAAGATGTTTTATGGTGCAGGAAATACCATATTGCAATTTTGATTTTAATAAGCCACTGTAAACTAATTTTGAAATACTTAAGTTGCTGAAAAAACGTTGATGGTATATTTGTCTAATAACTTTATTTACATATTTTTTGGGACGGAACATATGTTATTTTTAGTTAATTTTAAAATCCAATACTACACCCAAGTATTTGAAATTTTCTACACACTCAGGGAATCACCACAGCAACAAGTCAAGAATTTTATTAATACCTCTTTTTTAACTCTTGAAATTGAGATATGCTGAAGCGTAAGCATTAGGAGCGTGGTACTGTAGAGGCAAATCGACAAACTTTTCGCCCTTAATACTAAATAACATAAACTTTGTTTTATTGCTAATTGTAAGTTTATGATGATAAAACCATTTTCTAAGTAGGTCTATGTCGAAATTTACATCACTAACCAACTGCAAATAGCTCGTAGATGAGTAAGTATGTGATGCATCAGCTGCAAAAGCAGTGACTTTGGCTATAAATGGTTGTAGAAAAAGCGAGTTCCCGCAAGTCAAAAATAGTTTTGGACATAAGAGGGAAACCTGAGTTACACCGGTATTGATAGGCCTTTTAGAACTGATGACGTTTTCTATCATCACCACTTGAAAACGGTTTCTCAAATAAGGAGCAAGCCAGTCATAAATAAAGCCTCTGAAACCTACATTATACAGTTTACTTAGTAGTAAGTTATGATTCACTGTGTCGAAGGCTTTCGTTATATCTATAAATAAAACAGAAGGAATTTGTGAATTATTTAAGTTATTTTGTAACTCCCCTGTTAATTTGAGTAAGGCAGTTTCAGTCGAACTACCGCTCCTAAACCCGAATTGAGACTTAACGAAAAATTGGTTTTATCTAAGAAGGAAAGTATAGATTTATTTTATAAAAATCTATTTATAGTATAGATTTTATTCCTCTTTCAAAAACCTTAGAAAAAACCGACAGAATCGAGATAGGCCGGTAATTGTTTAAACACATTACATCACCTTTTTTATGGAGTGGCAACACTACAGATATATTTTTTATTAACAAGCTAGAAAGACTGTCAAGAGATGAAGAGTTTGACGTTTTGAGTGACGTAATAATTTTATGAATTTCAATCGGTGAAAACTTTTCAAAGTGGCAGCTAAGTGGCTGACATGGTTCATTTAAAGAATAAGGAGTATCTGAGTAGCTATATTTGATAAACCGACATTACAAAAGAAGTCATTAAATGGATTTGCAACTTGCACAGGTTCAGACACAGCCTAGTTGTTTGTTGAACGGTTTATTTTTATTCAAAATTTCATTTACAACCTCCCATTCATTTTTAGTGTTACCCACATTTGACATAATTCTAGTACAGAAGTAGTTATCTCTGCAACGTTTAAATTCTTTTTTGATTGCACGACAGAGTTTTACAAATGTTCTAATGATACGACAGATTTTATTTTTTATTCAGATTTTGTTTAATAATGAAGTGTTCATCCAAGGCTTTAGAAATCTGAATTTCTTATTGTGATGGTGTTTAATAACAACACTATTTAAAACATAAAACTGCAATTTCTCAATGAACAAATCAAAAGTAATTGACTGATCGGATTCCGAATAAACAGAATCCCAAAATTCGATAATTTAGTATTACATTTCTGCTTAACCTTACGATCACATAATCTAGGCTACAGATGAGGCGAGTAGGTTGAAAATGATCTGATCCGTCTCAGAAGAATCACACAGAAGATCAATGTGAAAATCACCCAATAAAATTGAACGAAATTATTTTTTGATTCCTATTCTTCCAGAAACTTAAAAATTTAAAAGGTATTTTACGGAACACTTATGTCGTCTGTACAAACATATAAAACAATAATGAACCCTTGATACTTCACAGTTAAGAAAAATTATATCTGCATACCCAGACTAAATTTACTATTGATATTAGTTTGAAATGTTATTTTTATAAAAAAAAACAGCGACACCACCCACTGGGTATGTATCATTGCAAGGCTTCAAATTTAAAATTTGGAATAACATCATAATCATGCTTTTCAAAATTATAAATCCAGATTTCCGAAAGAAGTATTATATCCGGTAAATAATCCAATGCGCTGATAATAGGAGCGTCCACATGTACTGATTTTCTCCGCTGAGAAATGCAACTGGAACAATTAAACTGCTCTTTGGCTGCTCTTTTCGAAGAAATCAATTTCTGATAATTACTTGGGGGAACTACTACATTAATCACGAAGAGTATCTAACAGTGTTCAGATAGAAATATCGGATACTTTTCGATTAGTGCAAGTTATTGAGTTATTGTGATTTTTTGTGTTGATGGGGATAGGCGCACAAACAATTGTTCTCTAAAAAATTTCAAATTCTTGTGTTAAAAAGTCACTATTTTATCGAAGTTAAAACATTAATTTGAATTTTAAAACTTTGCGTTTAAAAATTAAGTGTGGAACGTGTAACTTAAAAATGAAGTGTGGAAGGTGTAACTTAAAAATTATAAGTCAGGATTTAAATATTGAATGCATCAGCTGCAAACAAAGTTTTCATGCTAAGTGCAAAGAGCACCCAACGAGCACCCATTGTTCCAGTTGCATTACTCACCGGAGAAAATCAGTACATGTGCCCGCTCCCATTATACGGATACTGGAATTCGATTTATAAAGCAGTCAGAAATGCGATAAACGGCATGTCTTTAGAATGCCTGACCTATGCGTCAAATTATGCTACAGATGTCAGGAGATCTGATTAATCCCTGCTTGAGCAGCACCTATAAAGGATGCTTTATGCATTATATGTTCCTAAAGATGGCGATAGGTCAATGGAATTTTCATACCCAAGTCAGTCCTCCGCCAAGGACTATAGACCCATTAGCCTCTCCGCATTCCTAATAAAAACTCTGGAACGTTTGATAGACACCTACGCTAGAGATCAGCAAGCTTCTTCTCTAAATCGAAGCTTGCCTACATGAAGGACAGGTCGGTGGAAACCGCACTACACCACGTAGTGTGCACCGATGAAAATCCTTGTATCAGAGGCAATGAAAAGAATGAAAAATCATTGTATAGCGCATTCCTCGCTATATACGTAAATAACAATGCAACAATCAGACAGACAAAAATGCTTAAAACTAGTTAAACGGCTAGGCGGGCACTCTAAGCTAAACCCAAGTTGTTGTGTATATATCTTTCGACGTAAATTAACAACGCATACATTTAAACAATACATGGATGAATAATGTAAAATATTAAATTAAGAAAATTCTACAAAAAAACTTAATAACAGAACTGTTTTCATAAAACTTATATACTAATTTGTGTAAGTCGGCCACAAAATGCTGCGGGTTGACATACATCTAATCCATTGCAAGACAGTGACCGACTATTCCCTTTTCGGGGATATGCACTACCCTTTCTACCCAAGGTCTAAAGAGTTCGACGAGGGGATCCCTCATTCCCAGCCACCAGATCTTTCAATGTTGGAAGGCAAAATCCCGAACATGCTGCCTTGAGACCGACATGCTGAACCGGAGGAGACCCTGCTCAGCTCGTTATGCGATGGAACGGTCGTCTTGTATCAGTCGATTTTGTCTAGGTGCAGAAAAGTTTCTGGAGGGACGAAGCCGTTGTGGGGTACATTTTCGTGGTATAATGAATTGGGGTAATAAGCCCCCGGGATGAAGTTATTGACCGAGTTCATCGCTCTGACAGTATGACCTCGAATCAACTTGGAATTATCCACTCAGGTGTGCCCTGTTGTATAGGATCTCATTGGAATATATTTTTCTGCACTGGGACTCTGAAGTTCTATAAAGGCGAAGGCAAGCCCTAAGACAGGCCTCTCGAACAACCGAATCTTTTTCCTCAAGCTTGCACTCACATTGAACCACACGGGACAGCCAAATAATTATTCGGCATACACAATTACGTGAGGAAGATAACTTAACAGATTGGATATCCGATTTCAGTTTCGGCGTGGTATGAAATAAAATATTTAAAATATTAAAATATTTGTCCGGAGGTTGCACGGATTAGAAGAATTTTTTCCCCGTCCATCGAGCTATTCGGTTGCTTAAAAGTTTGGCGAACACTTTGTAAGATGTGTTGAGCAGATGTAACATAATGTATGAGATCTAATCGAATCCCACTGGCTTTTTCTTCTTTATTGATTCGAAGGCCGCTTGGAGATCTGTCTTTGATATGAACCCCTTCGTCGGCGATGGCATTATCTGCCATGTTATCAATATTGAACACGACAAAGCCAGTGTTCTCAGATCGCCATTGTTGCAGACCTTCACGAAGAAGTGTGTTGTTAGCCAGTACGAGGTTCTCAAGGTTGTGGTTCGGCCGAATACTCTCGTTCACCTTGTACACTTCCTGAAAGACAGCGCCAAGTACCTTCACTTTTTCTTGCGGATCTTCGACCACAAAGTACTTGTCGTCAAGTACAGCGTTATCTGAATCAATACCTGCTATAGTCAGTATTTGTTCATTGTCCGTCGATCTGGGGAGCTTAAGAAACGGAAGATCGCTTTGCTTGTTGCTTAGGTTGCTGGATCTTACAGCCCATATCTTATCGTTCCAATACGAGTTAACAGAAAGGTAATTCTGCATAATTAATGCTTGAATGTTCTTAATGAGCGATTTGAGTTTCCTAATTTTCTCATCTCGTCTGTCGGTAAACCGCGTGTATAAGGTTTTTAATCTTGACAGGAGTCTACTGTTTTGGTGGTGGAGTGCGTCGATTGCCGCATTGCGGTACATGTTTGGTTGTACCTATACCGTGGTATAGTACTGTCCATCGTTCGTTTAATTGTCTTGTCCAATTGTATTACATACATGTCAATCTTTTCGTTCGACAAAGTTTCTGTTGGACGGTATGGAGCCCATTCAAAGAGAGTGCTCGCGTCATTTGTCTGGAGAAGCGTGTCGTTGGGAATCTTGATTTCGGCACTTAGTCCGCAATGGTCACTGAGATACACGAACGTGTTCAAACAGTTTACCGTTTGTGCGTTTGTCTGTCAGTTGCAGTCTTGCGTCTAACAGCAGGAGATCCAGATAAGAGCCGCTTCTGGGGAACGACGAAATCTCTGTTGCTTTCAAATTGAGTCTATACTCGACACTGTGCAAGTAAAAACAGCTATAGAGCTGGTCCCCTCTGGGATTGGAAACTATGTTTGGCCAATATCCATGTCAAGTCCCCGGCCAAAATAAAATAGTTCTATTCCGAGTCCAGCCTTAGACATCGAAAGAGTGAATCGAGCTCTGATATAGTTGTTCTGGAACTAGGGTTGCCGGAGGAGTAGACCGACATCGCATATAACCTCCTTCCACTGCGGAGCGAAATGCACACGATGCAGGGCTCCAACTCCTGAAACCTTCGGACTTCCCTACTATTCGCTCGTGACACTGAAGGCTGCGGCACTACCTTCGGTAGTTGTTGCTTTTCCATGCTCCTCAGGCCAGACGGTCATTTGAGGGGTTACGGATATGGCTGACTCAGCTGCCGTTGTACCAACCAATGCTGTTTCCCTGAGCTCTTCCCCCTTGAGCCCTTCGGGTGACGCATTTGTATTGCGCCGTTTTCCGCTTTTCGAAGACGTCTTTTTCCACGTCCTCTTGACTGTGCCTTTTTTGGGCACTGTTGGCGGGGGACTTTTTTGGGACTCGAACTGGGGAAAAGCACCGACTCTGCCCACTCGGCTACCTGCTTTGTGCGGAGATAGTTGACACTTCGGATACTTTACCACTGTTCTAATATTTGCTTACTGGTTTAAAGTCGACACTCTCGCGAACTATAACCGCACTGGTCAGAGGTCTGTGAGGGACTGACGGGCGCAATGGTCTTATATTCGAAAAATCCCTGGTATTAAGACACAACTGTAGGGTCTTCCAGGTTGAGGAGGCTGAGGAGGCTGCGATATGCAATATAACAAAAAAAAAAAAAACAATCTCAATTATTCCGACAGCCAAGTGGCAATAAAATACATAACATCGGACATCTCGAAACTAGTCATCTTGGTAGTAATTGGGGGTGACCACATGAAAGAAAACGAAAAAGCCGAAAACCTCGCGAACGACGGATCTAAGCTCGGAAAATCCCGGGCCATTTCTTACGCACTCACGCCGCTCTACGAAGCGATGGCAGTAGTAAAATTGTATCCATAAAAACCACATATGAACCATCATGTTGGTCTAAGTGAGCAACGGCCGCAAGGCCCTAAGGGCTCTCATATACCCTCCTACCTATCTGATGTTGGTGAATAGCCATGCAATGATTTCTGTATTCGACGGGTATATAGCAGTAGAACGATATGAAAATGAAAACTCGATGCAACATCATTCATAAAAACATCGATGGTTCTATAACAAAGATCGATGTTAGTGTCTTTTATTTATCTTTTATTTCTCAAATTCAAGTCAAATTCTTTAATTCATCCATGAATTCAGTGCCCTCCTGCCATATTCCGAATCCCTTGAGCTGTCGGCACAAATCACGGAAATCTTTACTGTATTTTCCATTATTATTTGTAACAAAAATTATTTTCAATTCCTATTTATTTATTTATTACTTTTTTTTTTTCAATTTTTAAGCAGCAAGTGGTGCCAAGCTTTCATGATCAATTATTAAGCGTCGATGCAGCGTATGGAAAAAACAAAACACGTCCAGACACTTAAGGGTGTTAGTAATCCCTTGACCGAGGGTAAGTTATAAAAATGAGTGTATAGGAATAACCCCGACACACACGTGTTCACAGACACGGGGAAAACATTCTATAAAAAAACACTGTTAGGTAAAATTAAGGGGCAAGTTGCATATTTATCCTTTCTTATCTCTGCGTATAATGCTACACACAAATACAAGCACATGTTGGCAATGTCAACGCAATGAACATCGACGGTTATCAAAACATCGACGTTCATGAACGAAACATCGTTTCAATTCCTATTTGCTATAAATTGGTAGAATTTGTCGCTTGCGTGAGCAGAAACATACCAACATAGTTAGAAGCACCCAAATATTATGTTTAGATGCTCATATTTAAACTCATGTTTCTTGTTATATTGATACATTGTTCAAAAGCTGAATTTTAAAAGTACCACGCCAGTGGTACTGAGCTAACCTATAATTTTAATTTTATGGCATCTATTAAATAAAAATAATAATATGTTACATTGCAAGCCAACTAAAACAAAATTTATTGAAAGCCATGCCTAGAAAAAAAAAATAAATGAAAATATGTAACATCAGCTTTACATGAAATTTTATCTAATACATCGACCAAAATCCAAATCAGCGACAATCCAGATTAGACTATGGAACTAAACAAAAGGATAATAATTGTAGCTCTGTAGAAATTTCAACCAAAAAATTATCGCTCTAGTTAAAAAGTTGTGTATTATACGTAAAACGACTGGACTTAGGTTCGAATCCCAGTGAAAGCAAAGTTAATACGCTTTAATCTGGTCCAGTCACCATTTGCCGGCACTATCACTGGAGTGGTGAATCGTCGGTAGTAGCCTGACTGTTAATAATGGCCTAACATGGTCTGAGTTTCTTGTAAATTCACTAGCCTTCCCCCTTCCCTACCTATCCACCTACTAAGCGTATCGCAGTTATTTGAAGGGCCGTATATTTTGATTAACGTTTTTAAATAAAGTTTATTATACTTGCAAGACTTATTTCGTTCACAAATTGTACAGCCACTTACCAAACACATGTCTTCGGACTGGGGACGTATGGATCTTTCAAAAATACTTTAAGAATTTCGGTGCATTTATCAGCAACAACTTCATGTGACAATGTCTCCATATATTCTGCCTCTTTCCCCGATATCCACCCAAGTAGCAGCGTGTCTGTAACTTTCGCAAATGAATATATCTTTTTATACCAATGGTTACTTAAGTATTCTTTAGAGCAGCGTTCTTCTATTGTTAGATCAGCTTCATACTTATCATCGTCCCATAATAACATAATTTCACTGATTTGAGGACTCAAAAATGGTCTGTCATATTCCAGAAAGATTTTATCAACAGTTCCAAACATGAGATTTTCAATAGCTTCCTGTTTATAATGAGGTAATTCAGGGTCAAATAATGTTTTTATTGTATCCTTAAGGACACCCAGTGGGACGGTACATATAACATGATCGGCAAAGAAAATTCTTCCGTCATCGCACACCACACGACAGGGACTCTCACTTAGGTCAAAATCAAATAAATTCGCATTCTTTGAACACGTTGCTGAAGCGGCACCACCGTGAACTGATCCCGTCACAGTTTTATCCGAATCATCAGAGTCATTTATTTCCTCTTCATCTACAGTCTCTAGCCCGCTGCTGGTTTTTTTTCTTTTCCAGAAGATCTTCTTCACTGGGCACCGATTTACAATTGCATCCTTTGGCAGTTGTTTAGCCAAAGGTTTAAGTATTGAACTGTAGCCAGACGGTGGAACGATGTTTCCACCTTGCAATTCTGTATAACTACCCAACTCTAAGAGGTCTACTTCATCCATGCTATGGCAACCTGTGATGCAAGTTTCTCGTTTAAGTAGACAATTGAATATCAACTTTTTCAGTCGCTTTTCTTTGGGATCAATCACAGAAGACAAATAGATCTCGATCTCGTAATTAATGTGTTCACCAACACTATTGATATCAGGCGGCGGGCTAAACTGACAGAGGAAGTACTCATCGCACCGCCTAAGGAAGCAGACATAAGCTTCATATATTTCTTGAAGAATATCAAAAGGAACTTGAACTCCATCTTCAGTGGTTGCAACTATTTTATGCGGTTTAGGAATGTTGACAATATTCACAAGACCGTTTTGAACGGCTAACTCGAAAATGGGATTCCCGAGTACTCCATGAATCCAGTTTGCACCAAGTTCAATCTAAAAATAAAACAAAGATTTGATTATTTAAATTCCGAAATTTGCACTTGTATTTAAAATTTTAATTAACTTTACGGTGCCTAACACTGCTTTACATTTTGGCATACAGTTCATTTCACTCTAACCCTCATGTATAATCCAATAATAAGTCAGGTAGAAAGGCCTGTAAGCTGGAGCGGACTGGGCTTGACTGCCAAAGTATGAGTGCAAGAACGGGAGGCGCTCTTAAACGGACTCACACACGTGGCGTACTCGATCTGATACCCGAGTAAGCAGGAGTGAAACGGCTTTCACTCTACACACGTCCCCGCCCCATTAAAACGATGGCAGGACTCAAAGAACGCTCAATGTTACATCGCAATGTATCATTCCTGTTTAACACCGATCCGGCTCTGGCACTCGATTCCATAAGGCCGTGTTTTGAATGACCTCCCTGCTGCGGAACTACATATTCGCGCATTGATAACCAATAGAAATAAATACAAAAATCATAAGCCCAAAAGACGAAGGAATTGAACTGAGAGCACCACTATAGTTGGGTACTCCCCGCAGGAGCGATAGCAAAACATGCGCACAACAGACTTCTCAATTACCCAGCTAACCATCCGTCTTCCATAAATTGGGAGTACAGATTAAGATAGCCAAAATAGAGTGGTATGAATGTGTAGTACTGCACGGTGTGATTCTAGAACGGCCAGTCTTGCAGATTTTTTTTTTTGTCGTTAAGGTGCAGATATAGCGATCTAAAATCGTCATTGAAACCACTTTTATTGGATTGGAAAAATATGTCTCCAAGACGGTTTACGTGTCGCCTTTACACCGCCCTCAAAGTATGCGTAAAAACACATTTTCGGTATATTGATACACAAAACAATTTGTGAGAAAATCTTGATCACGAATATATAAGTGTAAGACGGCTTAAGTGTTCTTAAAAGCTTCATGCAGGAAGCTTCTGAGACCCATTTTCATCACCACAATTTCATAAGGAATAGACTGCAAAAAACATCATTCGAATTTTCGGCTAAACGAAAAGATACATTGTTTTTATTAAGCAACTTTTATTTGTAGAGATACGAATATTTGGTCGTCCAAGACGAATGATTTGGATATAAAGCCAGAACTTCCTATAAATGTATAAATCGCTTTTACAGCAATTCCAAAAAAAGTACTGGAAATGATAGGGATATAAAACACTAAATACATTTTAGCACATTTAAAAAACATCAAGAGAAATTATTTTCCATACAACAAGTACCCAACATTACAAATAGTAATGACAGGGTAAACAAATAATCAGGAGTTATTGCAAACACATCTACTAAGGCGTGTATTTTGTATGATTGTCTCACCAAATATGTGAAGATAGTGAGGGAGAAATTAATATGCGACAAAAGGTGTACCATAGAAAAAGAAATGTATTGGTTTACCAATTAATATCAAGCATTCATTCTGACATCTTTGGTAGATGATACGGCTAAGGCGTCTCAGATATTAGGAGTGTTTTTTGTTTTGGTCCGGATCTGCGTTACGGAAGAACTGATGATATTTATATAATAATGTCACTTTGCAATGACAGTATTTAATGTGTTACAAAAAGTCGAGTGAAACTTCACAGCCCGTAGTTGCCAGGGATGTCAAAACTCGACATGGCGCTGTATAGCTCGTCTCTATGCACACTGTGATATGTGACCTTACAATCGACGAATAGGTGTTAGGTGCCGATTTGCATTGATTTGGTCGGTGGTGGACTCAACGGCCTGAAACCACACCGATATGGACCTATCAGATTGCTTACAAACGTCTTTAGGCGGGAACACAAAACAGCAGAAAGAATCTTGTATGCGATGTTAAAGAGACTCATCCCTCTGCAGTTGGCGTAGTCGAAGGAGTCTACTTCCTTGTAAACGGGCAAACCATGCTGAGATTCCACTCGTCGGACATGCTTTCCTCCGACCATATCTTACAGATGAGCTGGTGCATGCGCCCAACAAGATTATCTCCAGCTGCCTTAAAGATTTCGAATTTTAAAAGATCGTTCAGATATATATGTAGTGTCCAATCATATCGAAGAAAACATTTGAATATATAAACCGAGTTATTCGGTTTCATAATGTTATAAGTAGAAGACAGAAACTAAATATTTTACTTAGAGAAAGATTTCGGGAGACTCGATCGTCAAATATCCAGTTGATTGATCTTAGGACCGCTAGGTCCCTTTATGGATTATGTCCCATGACAAAGTCCTGTTCTCAAGGAATGCAAACAGTAGAATATGCTTGCAGTTGCGTTGCTTTCGACAACTACAACATATTTGTTGACACAAGCAACAGAAAAAACAAACAACATGATACTGTGCGGATAGGTTATCAGATCGTGAGCCCTGCTCGAAGTAAAGCATATAATACAAATGATTGCAAAACGTTTAATATTTACCTAAACATAAATTTAGAGTCACAGTGCAAATGCAAAGTGATTGTTCATTTACGAAGGGAAGGAAAAGGCGTGTCAATTAATATTGAAATCGGGCCTTATTTCAAAAAATCTAAAATGATTTCAACGATTTCCACTTCAAACCTACCAAATTTAGACATTTACAACACAGTCCGAAAATCAAATCGAAATCAAAGTCGTCCGAAAGACAGAAATTTGGCAGCACACAACATGTATACCGCAGATATTAATGTTACGCAAAAATAAAAAATCATGGAAACGTTATTTACCGTTGTGTGATATCGCAAACAGCAAGCATTTTTGAGCAAGATAAATGTAAAACATTAGTTGCATTATGTGTCTCAAATTCATCGTGTTTGTGTGACGTATGTAGCAAAGATATCATTATATATATTTTTTTTAATTTCATACCTGCTATGCCAAGAATCTTTTTGGTAAGTTTGGCTTTAAAATTATCTGCTCTTTGTGCAGAGTTTTCAAAATGTACAGGTGTACAGGTAATGCAACAGGTTTGGGGTGTACGAATTTATCTTCATACAGCCCGAGCCTGGATAATGAAGCGCAACCCCTCTCATGACACGCAGAAATAAGTTGGCCTCCCTGAACAAGAGGAAACGGACAACGGAATCGAATTAGGATAAGCACGAACGTCTCATCGCTCACAGGAAAGGATCTCAAGCTAGTTGAGGATGCTGCAAGCTATTGTTTGTATATCCTGGGCATCTCATAGAAGTAGCAAAGGGGATCTAGAACTGTGGACCTTTTGGACGGGTGGAGACTCTTCCTATCGGGAGTTGTCCCTCAAATGTTTGCACAGGCGGGAGTGGGGACACTTACAAGTCCAAGTTGGCAGTCAGGGTATTGGAGTGGATAAGATACGGAGGGAGAGTCCGGATGTTAAAGCTCAAGCTTGAAAGGTTAACTTTGGCTCCAGTGCAATTGTATGCACCAATTATAGGTTCAGAGTAGCCGACTGTCCTAGATGAAGTTGATGCTGCCCTTGATAGGGTAGCGGAGATGGATTAATATATTCTGATTTGTGATTTCAATGCTCACGTAGAGTGGATGTAACAACATGGGGCAGTCACATGGCCATAATGAACACCTTCTTTCCACACAAACGCATCCATAAATACACATGGTACCGTCAGAGCCTTCAACAGAAGTATTTGATAGATCTCTATGTGGTACATTCATGTTCATCACGTTCGTGTGATGGAAGGGGCTGAACTGTCAACTAATCACCACTTGGCGTTGTATACGCGGTACCTCACTGATAAACTACCTCTCCTGCTAAGGCGAAACCCAAGAGTGCTTACACAGATACGGTGGGAAAAACTAAAGAACAGTGAGTTACGGCTAAATCTTGCGCATAAATATCTGAAAGGTTTGAGCGAAGTCCAACTGTCCAACCATCACGTGTAGATAAAGAATGGCGACTGTTTTCAAAAGCCACTCAGAGGAAGCTCAGAGGAAGGAAATTCAACATCATCGATGGAGGGAAATCCAAAGATGGTGTGTTGCTTTTCAATGAGGTGGACATCCTACGCAGATGGAGCGAGAACTTTTCGGAGCAGTTCAATCCCGAACGGGCTCTGAGGATGGCAGACCTGTAGTCTCAAATTGGACGGAGAATAATTCAAAGGTGGGGGAACTCATTTTGGCGATTAAATCGCTTAAAGTTGGCAAATCCGCCGGTTTGGATGAAATCCCTCCAGAAATGCTTAAGGCAATGGGTAAAGATGGAATATTATGGCTCTCTCGTGTCATTAAAGTGACCTGTCAACGCAGTGAGACACCTGGCGATTGGCAGACTGGGGTGAGTGTCACACTTTTTAAGAAGGGGGGCAAAAGAGATTGTTACAACTACAGGATCATATCTTTTTTAAGTCTCTAAGCTAAGGTGTTGGAAGCACGTTCTAGAGATATATGCGAGCACAGGATGGAAGATGAACAGTGCGGCTTTCGTCCCGGTAGAAGTACAACCGACCAGCTTTTCACTCTAAGAATTTTATACTGAAGATGTTTTTCCTGATAGTGAATCATCAGATGAGTCAACTACTAAATTATAATAATCATGTATTATTCTCTTATAATAAATATTGACGATATTGCTCTACAAATCAATCTTTTTCCTGTTCTAAAACGCATTATACTGAGATTGTACTGAGAAAGACAAACTGGGTTATGTATGAATCGCAGCTAGAAGACACCTTTCTACAGCAAGAACATGTTGTAGAGAGCACAACAGCGTTTGAAGCAAGTTGTCTAATAAGCCCAACTCAAAAAAGGTAAAAGCAAACTGCTTCCATACCTCACCATTATATCTAGAGGTGGAGAAGGGCAATGGAAGTGATCATTCCAAAGTTGGGAAAGAAAGACTCATGCCTACCTAGTCTTACAGACCGATCAGCCTGACATCATTTCTGCTGAAGATGATGGAGAGAACTACATAAGAGAAGAATTATTAACTATATCTTATCTGCAATACTGTCAACACGCGTGCAGAGCAGGCAAAACAACTGAGACAGAAAGCGCCCTTGAAGCGAAAGAAATAGTTATATGTGCTTTCTTAGATATTGAAGGACCACTTGACAACACATCGCATTCCGCGATTCTTAGAGCTCTGGATAAGAAGAAAGTAAACCGATTCGTATCGAAATGGATATATGGACTTCTGAGCACAAGAACAGCTGAAAGTCATGCATCAGAAGGTATAATAAAAGTCAACACAACAAGAGGATGTTCTCAAGGAGGAGTTTTATCTCCCCTAATGTGGAGTCCAGTTGTAGACGAATTTCTGGATATACTAACAAACCACAGTGGCATATGGTGATGATATTGTCATTATAGCCAGAGGAAGGACGGAAGAGACCCTGTGTGATATTATCCAAAAAATACTAAAGAGTAGCGCTTATCAGCTGGGCTAAATCTAAATACACCTAAAACACCATAGAACCTTTCACAAGAAAACACAAACTGGAACGCCTAAAGCAAATTCTGTCAAGCACAATACTGGCTCCAGTAAAAGAGGTAAGATATCTAGGAGTTATCAAAGACAACAAACTCATCTAGAAAAGACCCACAGAAGAGATCACCAGGAAGGCAACGCGTGCTTTAATGATTTGTAGAAGCTTAGCGGACAAATCCTAGGGTTGTAGTCCAAGCATCCTAAATTGGATGTACATAGCTATTGTTAGGTCAACAATTATGTATGTTGCAATACCTTGGTCCAAAAGAGCCAACCTAACCAGTGCGAGAGAGACAATCAACAAATTTCATAGGTTGGCTGCCTCTGTATTACAGGGTCCATGAAAACTTGCCCATGAGAATGGCAAACGAAGGGAAAAGACAGGGGCATTACATCGAGACAATTCGATAAAATAGTCAAAAATTGTCCGCTTCTTCAAATTAAACTGGATCAATGAATCCATAACCCACAAGCTTAGCAGAAATACGGTGAAATGGTATACAGATGGATCAAGAACTGATGAAGGAAAAGTGGCAGGAGTATCTGCACCCCGCAGGAGCATTTGGACGCACCAGCACCTTTCAAGCAGAAGTCTATGCCATAGATAGATGCACTCAGATAACTCTTGACAGAAATTATACCAACTGCGACATAGGAATAATGTCCAACAGTATACACTAGACTCCTTTGGCATCAAATCCAAGCTCGTGTGGGAATGTCTACATAAGCTTAAGGAGCTAAGCAGGATTAACAGAGTAAAACTTTGTTGGATACCTGGCCATATAGAGATAGAAGGCAACGAATGTTTGACTCTCTGGCTAGGAAAGGAGCATCAAACATTTCATAGGAACCGAACCATTCTGCGCTGTAGGAGATCACGTCCTCAGGGAAGAGTTCAGGGGACTAGAAAGAAGGAACCGAGCAGATACCTGCCAACGCTCATGGTATGAAGCAGGCCAAGAAGATCCGGCCAACATAACCGGAAGAGGTTTGAGGTGTGTATCAGAATGAACTTCCTAACAGGGCACTGTAGACTAAGGGAGCACCTAAGGAAACTAGGACCATCAGAAGTTTCATGATTGCAGATTCATCATCTGCAGATTCTGTGGAGAACCTAATGAAATTATTTTATATAAGAACATATTCTGGGGTTTTGTGAATAATATCATAGGAGGAATTGATATCACTGGGACCAGCTCTCATTCTCAGATTCCTACAGGAAACTGGCTTAGAGAGAATACTCTAGGACAAATCTCTTCCACCTTCGTGTAACAGGAGCAGATAACCCTCAACACAACTCTGAAAAGAGCTGGATGAGATGGAAGCTCTTAAGATCTAAAAGGCAATTCTATAAGTGCAATTTGCCCTTAACAATAATAATAATATCAGAGAACAAAACTGCATCATTAGAAAGCAAAAAAAAAAAAATTGTACTTTAATTGTAAATCTTTTGATTTTAAGGAGGATCGGTATAACTCCCAACATGTACGGAGGTAGAAGTCGTAGCCCTGAAGTTAGCGGCTCCAATGTATAATGATCCCGTGTTGGGCATTTATACAGTAATATATACAGAGTCCAGTAATGTCTTAATTATGGCATACTGCAAACAACGATTGGAATTTTAGAAGCTATGAGGGCTGACGTTTGTAGTTAACCGTTAGTTAACCGAGTAAGCTGGAGTAAAATCCGGTTGTCCACCATCCTTTCTGACTACTGCTGCACACGCCATTTTCCCGTTAAAACATAGGCAAGACTCAAAGAACACTCAATGTTACATCATTATTAAGTTGGTGTGTAGGTCTAGATGTAACAGTCCTGGTTAGCACCGATCCGGCTCTGCCACTCGACCTCATAAGGATAACGCGGCTGATCAAGTGCGCGTAACGCCCACAGCAGAGACAACCAGCCACAGATCTTTCTTCCACAAACTGTGAGAACATATTAAAGCACTGGTTGAAATGTTGGAGGATGGCAAGAGACGCCATCGAAATCATAAATGTGATCTATAGAATAAAAGTTACGAGACACATGATGATAAGGCTAATGAACTGATTCGGAAGATCAACGCTTCACAAACACAAACAGATCAACGCATAAAACATTGACTTAGTTCTCAAAGAGATGGATGAATCAATTAAAAAAAATTGTTCGTGTTTTAAATAATATAAGCCCGAATGGGAAAGTAGGCTAAAGAGAAATGAAAATGAAATTAAAATGCTGCTTCAATCAATAGAATTAAGATACGAACAGAGATTAGAATCAATAGGAATTGCTCAAGAGTCTTGTAAGTGTATCGGAATTGAAGAAGTTGAACAAGTGAAGTGAGAAAGTGTGTGTAAATGTAAACAAGGTGAATGACAATCATTTTCTAGATTCAAAGATTCAAAGTATCAAAGAAAATATTGATACACATTTAAAAATTAATGCGACATCAATAGTGATGGCAGTTAGCGAAATATGCGAACAAATTAAAGAATATAAAAATATGAAAACCAGCAGTTCGAATGGTGTTCCTTTTTGCGGAATTATTAAAAAAAAAAAAGAATAACCAGTAATTGCAAAACAGCATCAACACCAAGCAAAATAAAGTAGATATAGATCCGTCATCATTTTTGGCAAAGGTAAACAGTGTGATGAATAAAAAGATTGTGTGGTTGTCATAAATTGTGATGACGATGAATCCAAGATAATAAAGAAAAATTAGGAAGCGATTATATTTTAGTGCCTAAACTGAAAAAGCCATGTTTAGTAATGTGCATTTAAATGTAGGAATATTTTCAGTGCATTGAATAAAAATAAGAACAATGATAATACCAATTGTTGTATAAAACCAATTGTTGAAGTTGAGCCTGAAAACTATAAAGACAGTATAGTTAATAAGTCTTAATATTGGCTGGGACCGATGTTTTGTCTACGACTATGTACCAATAAAGCGTTGATTCAAGTGATGGGGCTTCATAAAACCAGAAATTGTACAGGGAAATAAGTTTGTTGAAAATGTGCTGAACAACACGAAACAATAGACTGTGACAAAAACTTTGGTAGCCATTTACGGAATTTATGAAAAGAAAAAATAATCAAGAGGGCGAAAGCCATTTTTACAAACTCCGAAGGAGACTGGAGGACTTACTCCAATGCCAGAAACTACTACAAATCGTGCTTATAGATATAGAAAAAAAATAGACAATTCTTCTACTCAAAAATAAATGTGGCGTAACTTAAAAAAAATATGTTTTGACAAAAAAAAGGTAGTTTAACAGATTTAGGCGTCAACATTAAATTCAATGATGTTTCTTTGAGTCATATCCGATGTAGTTTGTTGTTGTAGTTTGTTTATTGTAGTTCGATAAGTCAACTAAAATAAAAAACAACGAAAATTGTAGTTCGTTCTGTCCGAAAATATACGTAGACAGTTTCGAAATGTTTGGTCCGATAAACAGTATGCCATTGTATGAAATGGTTATGTTAAAAAATTTCGAAAACAATAATACAATAATTGAGTCCCAATCGGGCTTTCGAAAGCAGCATTCCTGTGCAAGTGCTTGGAACCTGGTTGTATCAAACTGGAAACAGAGTGTATCTGAAAAAAATATAGTAGTATACCTTATTTATTGACTTGAAACGAGCGTTCGAAACAACCGATCCTCCTATTCTCTTATTAAATCTCGAAAAATCCGGAATTAGAAATGTCGAATATAATTGGTTCATCAAATAGAATTCAAAAAGTATTTGTTAACGATCATCATTCGAATCCGAAGCTTTTTGGATTTGGATTTTCACAATGGTCTGTGTTAGGAACGTTGCTGTTCATCACATATATTAATGATATGGTGAATGCTTTAAAATACTGTCAAATTGCGTTGTTTGCTGATGATGACTTGATGTACATTTTGTTGGAGAGAGCATAGATGACTGAATTAATGCAGGACGATCTCGACAGTATCTATGTGGATATGTCAAAATAAGCTTAAACTGAATGCAAGAAAAACTAATTTTATGATTTTGTCTAACAATGTAGATTATAGTTTCTGCTCAAATTTAATAATCGAAAACCAGGTTATATGAGTCAAACAAATAAAATACTTGGGAATAATGATAGATGACAATCTTACCTTTGGCAAACATATCGAATATATATGTAAAAACATTTCTAAAAAAAATTGTTTTTCTCACAAGAGTACGAAGAGATCTAACTTTATTAACAGCATTTCGTATTTATAATGTTGTTGTGAAACCGCATTTTGAGTATTCCTCGACAGTATTATTTTTATGTAATGGGGGGATATCGAGAGGCTTCATTTATATATATTATTATAGAATAAAGCCGTGAGATGTATATGAAAGTGTAATAGGTGTACCCATATAAGCTTTATGTTAGAAGCTTTGAAATGGCTAACAGTGAAACAAAGAATAATTATGAATATATTACTATTTGCCTTCAAAATTACAAATAACTTTATGTCAATTTACTTGACAACATATGTTGTGTATGTTCATGAAATGCAACCATATTGGTTAAGGAACAGAAATGATCTAAGGCTACCAATATAGAGAGAACGCAGCTTAAAACTCATCGAGCTTTTAAAAATTTTTAATGAATGAATTACCAAGAAAAATTAAAAGGGAAACGTTTAGTCGACGACAGTGTCGTAAAGGTGGCCAACCACATCTATGAAGTGGAAACCGACACAAACGAAACAATCAAAAGTATCAAAAATTGGTTGGAATCTTTCGACCTTGGCAAAATGATACTAGAAGCAAGAACACCAAAGGCAGGCTATTCTTAAGAAATGCCTCAAATGCCTAGAGCTAGGGCACATAGCAAGCAGATGCGAGTGCCCAGAAGACAGCTCGAAGCTATGTAAGGACGCGAAACACGTAGCGGCAATGATGAAGATCATACATATGAACCTTAATCATTGTAAGATAGCTCAGGACATTCTGCAACAAACAGCGAAATGAAAAAGCGGATGTGGTCCTAGTAAGCGAATCATATAACACCCTTAATAGTAGTACCTGGGTATGTGATAAGACAAAGTATGCCGCAATGTGCTGTCAGCAAGTTTACTGACATGCAATTGTGTAACTTCACCCCCTTTGACGATAAATTCTCTTAAATTCCATCTTTAATTGTTTCTATTTCTACCTTCAGTTTTTTATTATTTTTATATATTATTACAACTACAGCTACTACCACAAGTATGACAATTAAAATACTAGAACTTATTATATAGTGATTATTGCTATGATACTTAAGTTCTTCTAAATATTTTAAATTTTAAATTTGAAAGATATTTAATATATTCGAAAAGTTAATTTTTCATATATTGGCACACTTTAATTATCTTCGTGTACAAAATTTTGGATACACTCTACATTTTAATTAGACATTAGGGCTGTAATTGAACAGTTATTACCACTTACAATAACGTTTCCACTTAAAGTAACATTTCTATTGGGCATACACACCCTCACAAAATTATTCGTACAAAGCCCTTACCGCTGAAAATTATAAAATAAAAAAGGTATCCGTAGTTCGAAAAAATGTTTTTTAATTCATATCTTGTTTTCGATTCATGCATACAAAATAATTCAAAAAACGGAAGCAAAATCTTAAGTAATTAAGGATTTAGAAAAGAAAAAATTTGTTAACGTCAATTCTAACTAACACAAAATTGTTCGTACAAAATGGAAAAAAGGTAGAAAATAGAAAAAAACAACGAAAATTGTAGTTCGTTCTGTCCGAAAATATACGTAGACAGTTTCGAAATGTTTGGTCCGATAAACAGTATGCCATTGTATGAAATGGTTATGTTAAAAAATTTCGAAAACAATAATACAATAATTGAGTCCCAATCGGGCTTTCGAAAGCAGCATTCCTGTGCAAGTGCTTGGAACCTGGTTGTATCAAACTGGAAACAGAGTGTATCTGAAAAAAATATAGTAGTATACCTTATTTATTGACTTGAAACGAGCGTTCGAAACAACCGATCCTCCTATTCTCTTATTAAATCTCGAAAAATCCGGAATTAGAAATGTCGAATATAATTGGTTCATCAAATAGAATTCAAAAAGTATTTGTTAACGATCATCATTCGAATCCGAAGCTTTTTGGATTTGGATTTTCACAATGGTTTGTGTTAGGAACATTGCTGTTCATCACATATATTAATGATATGGTGAATGCTTTAAAATACTGTCAAATTGCGTTGTTTGCTGATGATGACTTGATGTACATTTTGTTGGAGAGAGCATAGATGACTGAATTAATGCAGGACGATCTCGACAGTATCTATGTGGATATGTCAAAATAAGCTTAAACTGAATGCAAGAAAAACTAATTTTATGATTTTGTCTAACAATGTAGATTATAGTTTCTGCTCAAATTTAATAATCGAAAACCAGGTTATATGAGTCAAACAAATAAAATACTTGGGAATAATGATAGATGACAATCTTACCTTTGGCAAACATATCGAATATATATGTAAAAACATTTCTAAAAAAAATTGTTTTTCTCACAAGAGTACGAAGAGATCTAACTTTATTAACAGCATTTCGTATTTATAATGTTGTTGTGAAACCGCATTTTGAGTATTCCTCGACAGTATTATTTTTATGTAATGGGGGGATATCGAGAGGCTTCATTTATATATATTATTATAGAATAAAGCCGTGAGATGTATATGAAAGTGTAATAGGTGTACCCATATAAGCTTTATGTTAGAAGCTTTGAAATGGCTAACAGTGAAACAAAGAATAATTATGAATATATTACTATTTGCCTTCAAAATTACAAATAACTTTATGTCAATTTACTTGACAACATATGTTGTGTATGTTCATGAAATGCAACCATATTGGTTAAGAAACAGAAATGATCTAAGGCTACCAATATAGAGAGAACGCAGCTTAAAACTCATCGAGCTTTTAAAAATTTTTAATGAATGAATTACCAAGAAAAATTAAAAGGGAAACGTTTAGTCGACGACAGTGTCGTAAAGGTGGCCAACCACATCTATGAAGTGGAAACCGACACAAACGAAACAATCAAAAGTATCAAAAATTGGTTGGAATCTTTCGACCTTGGCAAAATGATACTAGAAGCAAGAACACCAAAGGCAGGCTATTCTTAAGAAATGCCTCAAATGCCTAGAGCTTGGGCACATAGCAAGCAGATGCGAGTGCCCAGAAGACAGCTCGAAGCTATGTAAGGACGCGAAACACGTAGCGGCAATGATGAAGATCATACATATGAACCTTAATCATTGTAAGATAGCTCAGGACATTCTGCAACAAACAGCGAAATGAAAAAGCGGATGTGGTCCTAGTAAGCGAATCATATAACACCCTTAATAGTAGTACCTGGGTATGTGATAAGACAAAGTATGCCGCAATGTGCTGTCAGCAAGTTTACTGACATGCAATTGTGTAACTTCACCCCCTTTGACGATAAATTCTCTTAAATTCCATCTTTAATTGTTTCTATTTCTACCTTCAGTTTTTTATTATTTTTATATATTATTACAACTACAGCTACTACCACAAGTATGACAATTAAAATACTAGAACTTATTATATAGTGATTATTGCTATGATACTTAAGTTCTTCTAAATATTTTAAATTTTAAATTTGAAAGATATTTAATATATTCGAAAAGTTAATTTTTCATATATTGGCACACTTTAATTATCTTCGTGTACAAAATTTTGGATACACTCTACATTTTAATTAGACATTAGGGCTGTAATTGAACAGTTATTACCACTTACAATAACGTTTCCACTTAAAGTAACATTTCTATTGGGCATACACACCCTCACAAAATTATTCGTACAAAGCCCTTACCGCTGAAAATTATAAAATAAAAAAGGTATCCGTAGTTCGAAAAAATGTTTTTTAATTCATATCTTGTTTTCGATTCATGCATACAAAATAATTCAAAAAACGGAAGCAAAATCTTAAGTAATTAAGGATTTAGAAAAGAAAAAATTTGTTAACGTCAATTCTAACTAACACAAAATTGTTCGTACAAAATGGAAAAAAGGTAGAAAATAGAAGAATTGTGCAACATTTTGTTAAACTAGTAACTAGTTGCACCTCCTTTTACTTTTATAATTGCCTTCAAGCGTCTTGGCATACTATCAACCATTTTTTTTGTAAATTCGGGGCTAATTGTGTCTTACTCCTACTGAAGGGCTTCCTTTAGCGTTTTTTTGCTTGTTATAGTTCGGGTTCTGATTTTGTTTTTCAGTTCTGCCCAGAGGTGTTCTATTGGGTTTATGTCAGGCGATTGCGGAGGAGTTGTTAATTGTTTCGGTACATTATACAGCAACCACATCTTTACCATTTGAGCAGTATGTTTGGGGTCATTATCTTGTTGAAAGATATAATCTGGTGGTGTCAATGAACTCCATTGTACCGACTCCATTTGCAGACATACACCCCCCATCATTACATTACCACCACAGTGCTTGATCGTTGCGCAAATATTTTTTTCCATCAGCGCTGTATTTGGCTGCCGCCATACTTTCGTCAGAAAAAATAACCGTTTTCCAGAACTCTGACGTCTTACCCACATGTTCTTTTGCAAAGTCAAGTTTCTTTTTCTTGTTTATTTTCGATGTGAATGGTTATCTACGTGCAGTTCTGCCGTTAAAATTATGTGATCGAAGAGCACGTCTTACGGTTTCAACATATACGTAGAGGCTTGTTTTGGACATTTCTGTGCTCAACAATCTGACAAGGGTTTTAGGATTCTTTTTAGTTTGTGATATTATAATCCTTTCATTGGCCTCAGATAATATTCTTTTTCGTCCTCTCCCGTCCTTATTTTTCAATGTCCCCTCCTATCTGTATTTATTTACAATATCTCCTACGACCGTGTGGGATCTACCAACAATATCACCAACTTCTCTGTACGTTTTGCCCTCACAAACGAGTTTTAGAATGAGTTGTCGCTCTTTCAGAGATGTTTCGATTTTTTTCCCACACATTTTTGCAAATTTCGAAATAAAATGTTTGTTGTTTATAAAATTCGACACAAAAACGCGACACACGCTGATAAAATGTTTGCAGGAATAATTTTGTGTCTGCCCTTTTCTGTGTCGTAGCACAAAACCATAGGCAACCTAACTGTAACTATTCAAACGGTGCAGTTGTTCTGTGCAAAGAAACACGATTTAAAGAAATGGATATGGAAAACAGAACTTTTTTTTTGACAAAATGGGTTTTGTTCGAATAATTTTGTGAGAATGTGTATAACTTAACTCATGTGTTTTTTTTTTTTTTTTTCAAAATGTTAACGTTTATTTGAGAAAAACATGTACAATAGTATTATTCAATGTATTGCCCATCTAAAGCTATGACTTTTTCCCACCTTTCTGGCAATTTGTGGATCCCATCTCAAAAGAACTGCACCGGCTTGTCAGCAAAGAATGAATCAAGCCAATTTTTGATATTCTGCTATGATGTGAACCGTATTTGAGTGAGGGCGTTCTGCATCGACCGGAACAAATGGTAGTCAGAAGGGGTAAGGTCTGGGCTAAAAGGCGGGTGGGGTAAAACTTCCCATCCACTGTTTTCCAAACAGTTCTTTACCCGAATAGCAACGTGGGGACGAGCGTTGTCATGATGTAAAATTATTGCCTCGTGTCTGGTCGCATATTCCGGGCGTTTTCCTGCTACTGCTTTTTCGTTACTGCTCTTCAAACGGATTAATTGTGTCCGGTAGCGTTGTCCATTGATGGTTTCACCCGGTTTTAGCAGCTCAAAATACAGCACACCCTTCGGATCCCACCAAATAGAGAGCACTACCTATGGATATTCGGCTGTATCGTTGATTTGGCTGGTTGGCCAAGCCAAAATCACATAAAATTAACTTCGATGTTATTTCAAATTTGAATTCATTATCGCAAATAATTCCGAACTTTGTAAAATGGTCCTCAATTGCTTCTATTTTACTAACCTAATTTTTACTGTTCAAACTGTATAATAACTGAAGTTTATTAAAGTGATAAAAGTGCAGAACTTCATTGGCATTAGAAGGAGTTTTGGTTTGAGAGGTTTTCTGTAGTACTTGCCTTCCTGGCATGTTTGGCACTTTCTAAAAACTTTCGAAATTTCTCTAATAAGTCTAGGGTAGTACAATCTGTTTCTAAGTCTGTGATAAGTTTCCGAAATCCCAGAGTGATTACTTTCTTTTACATATTTTTCTTTACATAAAGTGAAATCTGCATGCAAATTTCTGACTCAGTTCTGATTTTTTGCGCTCTCAGTGTGTACTTAATAAACAAAATGTTTTTATTTCCTCCAAAAAGACTTATCAGACATTGTTGAACTTTATTGTAGTCGGCGTACGACAGTTCGTTATAAATACCTACAATTTACTTTTGTAACACTCTCTTGAAAAGATCTTCCCAATATGAGTTATTTTTAGTCATGTTAATTTAACGATTTTTCTACCATGGATTATTTCATCCTGTGCCGAAACAGAATTTCTTGAATTAATTGGGTTTTGCATTTCTTAACAATAACTTTCTTTGTAGGAAAATTATCTACTTATTCTTCAGAAGCAGAATGAACTGCTGTCTGGTTGTCTGGATTGTTTCGGTTTCCTCATCTATTTGGTCGACGTCTTTCATACGGAATAAAAAAAACCGCTACTTTTACTTTCCCCTGAGATATTCGATATCGTAATTGAACTGAGATAACTTAAGAAGCCACCACTGATTTCCAGTGGAGAATTATTTTCCGTAGTATTTTTTGTTCAAATACTTTATAGGTTGATGGTCAGTAACTATTTTAAATGCATTTCCCCATAAATATGTCCTAAAATATGTCACAGACCAAACAATAGCTAAGAATTCCTTATCGGTAGGCGAGTAGTTGTGTTCGTGATAATTTAACGAAGCATAGGCATTTGACTGACCCTCATGGGCAGCCCATTGCAAGGTTCGAGGCATCTGTAAACATGAGGAAATATGAGTACGGGGTAATTTATGATGTTTTGTTTTTACGTTTCAAAGGCCTGAATGAATATTGATCTTTGCACCTTTTTCCAAAAACCTAGTCATTGGATACGCTATTTTCGAATAATTGTTTACAAATTTTCGATAAAATCCAGTGACTCCAAGGAATGCTTATAGCTCTTTTTCCGATATATATTTGACCATTTTTGGATTCGGTTTCAAATATATACATATTTGAAGAAAGGAACATTTATCAAACTGCACCATCAGGTTATGTTTATCAAGGACATTGAAAATCGAAGTAATGGCATGGAGATGTTCTTCAAAACTTGTAAAATATTAGAATATCGTCGAGATAGACGTCGCAGATCTAAATCCAAAGTATAGAAATATAGGACTTTCTCTAGCTTATTTAATATACTGTCTATATTAATTGAATCTTTTGTGGTCTGAATTTTTGTTCTTCTGATTTACTTAACTTTTTTGCAACAGTTGCAATGGGAGAAGAATATCTACTAATCGACTTCCTAACAATGACTTGCTTTTCCATTTCTTTTCCTTTATGTATCGCACTTGAAATAATTTTTGCTTTTGTGCTATGTAAGCAAATGACAACATTATTCAAGTACAGTTCAGAGCACAATTAACTCATCCTTTTTTGTCGTTCTATTTTAAGACAAAATACAGCAATCATATCAGTCCATCAGGGACAAACGTTCAAGCAATTTGGAAGGGCTAAAAGAAGACCAATTTTCAAGCGACGTGGAATATAAAGATCAGCAATCTGCAGCTGTCTCTGATAAAGATCAACAATTCACTCCATAAAAGGGAATGAGAAGAAGCAATTGAACCAATACTAAACAAACCAGCCACTCTTGCCCGTCAGTTAGTCCCGAATAGCCACATTACAGACTGAATTAGAAGACAACAGTCGACAATTGATCTATTACTCAGTACAATTCTTGGATTAACAGAGATTGCAAACTAAAGCAACACACATTTAGGCAACGATTAAATAACCAAGGAAAGCTCTGCCAATATTCGATGGAGATTACATGTAATGGCGACAGTTTCATGATATCTTTGTCGAGCTCATTGACAAGCAGCCAAACGCAAAATGCGAAAATCTTCTTCCAAAAGACAAGTTTAGTTGGCGAAGCTGAAAAATTAATTCGCCGTATAACACAAACAGAAGCACACTATGACGCAGCGTAGAAAGTTGTTAACAAAATAGATACGAAAACAAACGGTTTCTAGTAACAGCCCTACTCAACAAGTCCCTGTCACAACCGACAACATCTACTGAAACTGCTTCTGCAATACGTGCACTGCATGACACCACTCAGGAATGTCTTCTTGCAGTGCACGGCTTAGGAATACTTACTGATAGTCGGGATCCAATAATTCTTCACATACTAATGAAAAGCACATTGTTGGAGCAGTCGTCGAAATATCTCAGGGAACTTCCAATATTAAAGGATACCCTTGGGCATTTGGAAATGCCATTTCAATCCATATACAAATCCATACCCTCAAATGCATCTAATTACCTATGCAAATGTTACAAGGGACAGTACCAACTAGATGGTTGTAAACGATTTTTACAAATGACGCCGGCACAAACATTAAGAATTGTTAAGGACTCTTATTGCTGCATAACGTGTAGTTCGGAGCTTGCAAAACGTGTAGCAAAAAACACAACACACTTCTGCACATTGAACACACTACGAAACAAACGACAAGTAATAACTCCTCGTCAACAACATGCCAGAAGTATGTCTTCCTTTCCACTGCACTCTTTCAACTGTCAAGCGAGTGTGGTAAGATTATCGAATGCAAGGCCATACTGGATTCCGGATCACAATGCATACTCTGATATTGCCCTTTTTTTTTTTTAGCCTCGCGGACATATAGCACCAATCATTGTAGCAGCGAAAATATTTTTACAACAGTTATTAGAAATTCAATACAAATATGTCCGATCGCAAGACAAAAGCAACCTTGTTACGGTACGTTTATTATGTGCAAAATCGCGTACAGCACCCGCCAAGAAAACCAAAATAGCTCATGAATGTACTATTGCACGCTTAGAGCTGTGTGCAGACAATAGGGCGGCGGAACTCATTCATCGTCTACAAATCGAGTCAGAGATTCCACAAGATAAAATCTAATTATTGTCTGACTCCAAAATTGTGCTTAACTGGATTATTACAACATCGTCATCTACACCTCTAATACAGGAACTTAGAGTACCGCAGCAATGGCGACACGTAAGCTCTAAGGAAAACCCAGATGACGTATTATCATGGGGTTATTATCACCAAAGTTACTGCATAGTTATAGTCTATGTTTTTTTTGGACCGATGTTTTTGCATATAGCAGAGTCGACCAGTTTGATCTAAAGGTATATAAAGGCCAGAAATCCAATCACTAATCAACTTAACTGCACATCAACTAAATATTGCACACCCAGCTATAAATCAGCTTTCATCATCTATGATATTCTGGGCGCTCTTAATCATCGAAACTCATTTCATGGCGCAATATGCATCATTCCATATACACTGAGATACATGTAGAAATAATGATACATTTCTCAACAGTGACGAACCTGAGCAAGCGTGGATTGTCAGAATGACATTCAAGACAATTCAGCGCAACCATTCCGAAACACAGGCATTGGCTATACATATGCTATATGGACCTATCTATACGCATTATAAATTAAATGGCAAACGTCCTCTAATTCATACATATCAGTGTTCTGTTGCCTCTTTGCCTCAAAGGCCTGCCATCTGGAAGAGGGAACAATCTTAACAGCAGAACAATTTATTGGCGTGTTAAGGAGATTCATGACAAGTCGTCGTCAGTGCAAAAAGATTTACTGTGATAACGCTACCATCTTCGTGAGAGCCAGAAATTAAATATTAGTGCTAAGGCAATTCATTAGTTGCTGCTGTTACCCCTGCTGTTACTTCCTTATTGCTGAGCCGCAGGCTAGCGACATCGATCGTGCTGCATAACCTGGACAATCTTCAACATTCGATGGAAACTTGCCACACATATCACAAACGAATTTTGGCGACGTTGGTCAAATGAATATTGAACCAACTCGAGCACAGGTATAAATTGATGGAAAGATGGCCAAAATATAGAACATAGAATGATGGTCTCACTGAAGGACCAAGTCTTAGATGGCCATTAGGGTCGATTCATTAATACTGTCAAAGGACAAGATGGATTAGTAAGAGTCGCAGACGGTCGAATAGCAACATGTGTGTTTTGTCAATCCATTCATAGGTTAGCGCAACTTCCAATTGAGCAAGCTACAGAAACAAATGATGAGACTCCATCCGAAAATTTGAAACGCTACAAGGACAGAATTCACATCAATCATCAAGCAATAATTCACATGATGATGCACTGCGGAAACGAAAAGGAACTTTTCCCCTCTGTAGAGCACTGAAAACATTATCCTTCGCTTGCCGCATTTGATTCCATACTTGGCATATATTTTGATTATATTAGCACCTCAAATTTAATAACAAACACATGGAATCTCATTATATATTACGACCTGAACCCATACTGGAGGGAACTAGAAACAATTGGAAACAGTACTAGGTATTGCAGTAGAGGTGCTGTGAAATATTACGACAAAAAACGCTATGTACACAAGTGACTTATCTCATTCACCACACACATGATCTATATGAAGCTAGTATTATTTTTGGGAATACAAAATTACACCGATCCATGAGCATTAAATTTGATTGCCTAACTCCGTATTTGGAATTCTTGACTCTCAGACAATTATAGTATGCGTCAATTATAGAATCTACAACTAACACTATTAAGCAAAATCAAGAAACTTTGGATCTAAGGCACGCTACATTGTAAGCTCAATTCAATGAAGTGATAAATCGAATCAAAAATAACACGGAAGAATCATATCAACTCCAAATTCAACAACTCTTTTCATCATACGTTCGTTATATACCTCTTTGCCTATATCTAATGTTCAACGCACCAAACCAGCAGTAACAAACGCAATGTCAGAAATTGAATGTTACCTATTCCGAAAATCCGTCGGCTTTATACTGTGAATCTCAAGGTACACTCTTTAGCATTATAAGCTACTCCATTGTAATAATAACTGCTCTGCCGTGAATTGTTACTGTTCTATCTAAATTGCCTGTCATTGTTCTGGTATTTGTTAGCATTATTTTGCGACCTTCCAACATTGCTAGCTCTCCCTGAGTCGAAATTTTTGGAATGCTTGCAACTTGGAAATTATTAGGTTAATTTTCATTATTTTTTCTTAAAATTATTATAATTTTTTCTAAAAATTATTTTCTTAAATTGCGGGCACTATATGGACGCAATATGGACAATATTGCAATAAATTCATGTCTAATTTCTCTCGATAGCTGGCCGATTGTTAATTCTTTTATTTTTGCTACCATTAAGTGGTTTACAGAATTAATATATTATAATATAAATACTCATGAGCTTTTTTTAACAATAAATCTAACTTATTACATAGTTCTAAGTATAC
Source organism: Eristalis tenax (assembly GCA_905231855.2). NCBI lineage: Eukaryota > Metazoa > Arthropoda > Insecta > Diptera > Syrphidae > Eristalis > Eristalis tenax. The sequence continues at coordinate 92,034,534 of HG993124.1, read as the reverse complement.
AAAATACTCTTTGCTCTCCCCACGATCTTGATGTTGTATATCGCTCTTAATACCTCCGCACAAGTATGGAATTGGGTTAGCTTGTCTTTCTCGCCAGAAAACTCCTTTATGTACGAAATAGTTTTCTCTGTGGGTTCTGGTCCCCTCTGATTAATTTCTTGCTGGAAGTCATGTTGTTGCCTTTGAACAGCGGCTAAGTTATTAAGTACTTCCACCACGCTTTGTATTGCCTGCTCCATGTTATTATTTATAAATACCTCTCTGTTAGCAGCAAAGAAACAAAACTGGATATATTTTCGACTGGTGGAAGTGTTCGTGGATGTAACTCTCGCGACCAATTTGGACACTCAACCAATATCAAGCAATGATGCAGATTACACGTACAGGTTAACGAACGATCCACATCACAGAACTGATGTGATCATTGGAGGAGACTTCAATGAGTGGGCTACGGAATGGAGGAGCAGGCTCGCCGATGAAAGAGGACGTAACTCCTTGGGGTATTCGCACCTCAAGAAATAGACATAGCAAATAAATGAAGGAGAAACCAGACTGCAAAGCAGGAACGGGATCAATCATCGACCTAATCTTTGAGTGTCAAACCTACAGCACCAACTTACAGAAAATATCGATGCGGCTTGTGATGATGCAATGCCCAGGAAAAGAGCAAATCGAAGAGGCGCTACATGCTACTGGTGGAACGAAGACATAAAAACACCCAAAGGTCTAGATGTAGAGCTGACTTTCAACAACACCTAGAAAACTTCAAACAGACAAAACGGGAGTTTAAAAAGGCGATCAAAGGAAAGAAATCAAGATGCTTTAAACGTATATATGACAAAGCGGATATCAACTAAAAGGGCGCGGCCCAGAACGGTTATGAACAAACTGAAGTCCTGCAAAATAATTATAAATAATGTGTCTAAGAATGCTGCAATAGACTAGGAAACGGAAGTAGGACCGTCATCCGGAGAGTATAATTGATCTTACCACGCTAATGCGAGACTCTGGTGTGACAGACTATAATTTCCTTAGCTACTAAAACCCAAAAACAAAAACAAAAAAATTAGAAGCTAGCTAAAAACAAGCTACAGGGGTGACATTAGAAGTAGCAGCAAGCCAAGTCAAGTTTTTTTCTGCATTTCATTTGATATTTCTCAATTTCGGAGTAATTCAATTTGGGAAAGATACACAATCGAGCAACGCGTTAAAGTTATTCAGGTTTATTATGAAAATGGGCGTTCAAATCAAACTGCATATCGTGCACTTCGTGATTTTTTCGGTCAATTTAACCGTCCAAATGTGCGTACAATCGGAAAAATCGTGCACAAATTTGAGCAAACCGAGTCTGTGAAAACACCAGTGCATGCTCGTGCAGCTCGTACTGCAGAAAATATTGCTGCTGTTCGCGATAGTGTGGCTGAAGAGCCGTCCACCTCAACTCGTCGTCGTGCCCAACAATTGCACCTCTACGCTCGTCGTTGATGAACATTATGCATAAAGACTTGCATTTACACGCTTACAAGATGCAATTGACTCAAGACCTAAAGCCTCTTGACCTTTTAAAGCGGCGTTAATGGTCAGAATGGTGGCAACAGTGGATGATAAGTTTTCGAAGAAAATCATCTTCAGTGATGAGGCACATTTTCACCTCAGTGGATTCGTCAATAAGCAGAATTGCCGCATTTGGGCGAATGATAATCCAAGAGTGATTGTCGAAAAACCAATGCACCCACAAAGAGTGACTGTTCGATGCGGTTTATGGGCTGGCGGCATCATCGGGCCGTATTTTTTCAAAAATGAGGTCGGTCAGGCTGTTACTTTGAATGGTGTTCGCTATCGTGAAATGATTGATTTTTATGGCCCGAATTGGAAGATATGAATGCAGACGATATGTGGTTTCAACAGGACGGTGCCACTTGCCACACAGCCAACGAAACAATGGCTCTTTTGGGTGACAAATTCAATGACCGTGTTATCTCACGTGGTGGCGATACCAATTGGCCGCCAAGATCATGTGATTTGACACCGTTGGATTTTTTTCTTTGGGGTTATTTGAAAGAAAAGGTGTATGTCGATAAGCCACCAACAATTCAAGAGGTAAAGGATGAGATAATTCGGCACATTAACGGTATAGAACCTCAATTATGCTTCAGCGTCATCGAAAATTTAGACCATCGGACGAAGGTGTGCCCGAGGTCGCGGCGGCCATTTGGTCGATATTTTGTTCCATACATAATTGAACCATACCAATATTATCATAATAAAAAGAAATGACAATAATTTCAATTTTTATACAAAATCAACATCGGTCCTTAAAATTTATAACAACCATTTATACAAACCAGTGGAAAGAGCAAAGTTAGTGTTCATTCCAAAGATGGAGAACTAAGACCCAAGCCTACCGAAGTCCTACAGACCCAACCTTACATTAATTCTGCTGAAAATTATGGAAAAAGGTGTAGACAACTACATAAGAGAGGAGGTATTAACAATATCGCCTCTGCATTATACCAACTGAGAGAAACTATCGAAGGCGCCCTTGAAGCGAAAGAAATTGTTGTATGTGCTTTCTTGGATATTAAAGGAGCATTTGCCAACACATCATATGATGCAATTATTATAGCTCTGGACAAGAAGAAAGTAAACCGAACTGTATCGAAATGGATATATGAACTTCTAAGAACAAAAGTAGCTGAGACGCATGAAGGCAACACAACACGAGGATGGCTAATGTGGAGTATAGTCCTAGACGAACTTCTGGAGATATTAAAAAAAATATCAAATCCGAGCTTGTGTTTGAACGTCTAGAGAATCAAGAAGCTTAGTAAGACTAACAGAGTAAAACTCTGCTGGATACAATACCATACAGGGATAGAAGGCATTGAAATGGCCGACTCACTCGCTAGGAAAGGAGCATCGAAACATTTCATAGGCCTCGAACCAGAAAGAAGGAACCGGCCATATGCCTGGAACAACGCTCATGGCATGAAGCAGGCCAATAAGCCCTTGGGTCGTCATAACCGGAAGAGGTTTGAGGCATGTATCAGAATAAGCAAAAACAACCTTCGTATCCTAAAAGGCTTCCTAATAGGGCACTGTAGACTCATGGAGCACCATAGAAAACTAGGAGTATGAGAACGTCTCTGAAGATTCTGCAGAACACATACTGGAATTTTGTGAGGCGATAGCCCACAAAAGACAAAGGTATCTGGACAAGCACCTAATATCATAGGAAGTTTTGAAGTCCCTAGAACCACCTCTCATTCTCAGATTCATAAATGAACCTGGCTTAGAGAGAATACTTCAGGATAAATCTCTTCCATCTTAGCGTAACATGATCCTCCTAACCCTCAAAACAGCCCTGAAAAGAGCTGCATGGGAGGGGAGCTCTTAAGAATGCAAAAGTATGAATAGGGGGCACAATAATAATAATCAACAATAATAATAATAATAACCTGCGATAACAATGCTTTCAGATCTCTACTCAAAATAAAACTTCCAAGTAATAGAAATTTCTCATTTCGTTCTTATTTATCCTTTACAAACAGAGCCGTAAAAACAACATAACTAACCGTTATTTGTCTTTAATACACTCAACATAACATTAAAATGCGGATTGATTTGTACGCAATTTTCTTATCCGATCTACAGCGAATATAAGTCGAAAGAAGAGCGGCATAAGCAACCAAATAAATAGAATACGATACCGGGGTAGCATGAATTGCTTACCAGACCCGCGAAGTAATACCTAACGGGACTTCCGCGGGAAGAGTGGCGTGAGTGCAGGGTGTGGGTTAGTGCGTACATGAATTCCCAAAATCGATTACTTGCATTTGCGAACCGTGCATGCTGATAGCCCCACGACACGACATCAGATAACGGCTTCCGACTCACAGACTTTGCGGCTGCATGTAATATGGTCAAAAGCAGCACGAGGATCCCTAGCAAAAGAATCCACACAGCAACCTGGCGATCTCTAATATCATGGATGTGCGAACATTCAGGGGGCAAACGTCGACTCTGACCATTTCCTCGTAGCAGTAAGATTCCAAGTTCGACAACCTCGCACCACTCGCCATATACTTACTTCGATGACGAGGACACTCAACCATTTCCGTTAAATTCAAAATCAACAAATTCCGTTAAACACTACAGACCCTTCAGCTATTCTTATAGATGCACCAATTAATCTTTCTGAAATTAACAGCACCCCCAGCTCAGTTAGAGGAAAGACACCAGGCTATGATCGCATGCCAAACATTGTGCTGAAAAACTCTCCCCCGATCTTAAAAGAACGTCTCCTTATTTTATTCAACAGAATCTATGACGAAGGTATCATTCCGCAAATCTGGAAAACAGCATCTACTATCCCAATCCCAAAACCAACAAAAGACCTAACCCTGGTACACTCATACCGACCCATTTCCCTGTTCCCATGCACAGGGAAAATCTTAGAAAAAATTATTTCCAAACGCTTAACTTGGTTCTTAGAAAAACCCAACTGCATTAATCTGAATCAAGTTGCATTCAGGCACGGACTCGGCACTGTGGACTCACTCCTACACATTGACCACTATGTGTCAAAAACACTCTCAAACAAAAACCATGTCTCAATTTTATCGATAGACTTTGAAAAAGCTTTCGACAGAGTCGAAATACATGTTGTGCTTAGTAATCTAAGGAAATCTAACTTAATGTAAAAACAACAGAGACTCGTGTCTCATATTTAACAATATCCTTGAAGACCTGACTTCCTGGTGTAAGACTTCAGGTGCCAAGATCTCTCAAGATAAAGATAAATTGACCATAAATTGACCATTCTTCGAATTGTATTCGACAATAAATTTAACTTTAAGGAACACTTTATTAAGCTTAGACAGAATTTAAACTCTAGAGTTAATATTATAAAATACTTAAATTCCAAAAATAGTCTTTGTCACACTAATTCATTGCTCCAAATTACAAGATCCACCGTTTTAGCAAAGATCGACTACGGATTATACATATATGGAAATAAAACATCTTGGTTCAAATTAATTGAACCGTGTTACCATGCTGCAATCAGAACTAGTCTTGGAGCGTTTAAATCAACCCCCATAAGAAACATGCTTATCGAATCTGGCTTTCCATCAATCAAAAACAGAACAGATTTCCTCACATCAAAAATTATCTTAAAAGTGACCTCACCACGCAATAAACAAATTCTTGAAATCTTCAAAAAAAATTATGGCAACAAAGAGACTTCCAAAATACCCCTCTACGTTACATGAAGACATACTTTTTGCCAAAACCTTGAATATCCTAATTCACCTTCAACTAACGAAGCCAGCAACTCATCTACCTTGGAATTTATTGGGAAAATGCTTCAACAAATCACTTCATTATCTTAACAAATCTTCAACACCAGCAGAAGTATATAAAAGTAAATTTTTGGAAATGATGGAGCATCAAACGCCCAATTGTTCCTTGCTCTACACCGACGACTCAAAATCTGAATACGGAACAGCTTTTGCTGTTGTAGACGAAACTGGAAAAACAATATCCACATTTTTCCTCCGCGTTCACTGCAGAAGCAACAGCCATTTTGCAAGCTATCATAAAAACAAAAAAGAAAATGAAAATCTTTACTGATAGCCTATCAACAATTGACGCAATTGAAAATTTGAATAACAAAATATCTATCATTCAAACAATACGAGACAGGCTGATAGCAAACAATGGTAGGACGCAATTAATTTGGATCCCTGGACACATGGGTATAGATGGAAAGTTACCACTCGTAACTTATTGGACCTAAAACAAGAAAGACATAATTAAATGCATCAACTCCCACCGTATTCGAAAAGAAATAGAGGAATGGGCGAACTACACACACCACTATTCTGCAATCAACCCGGAAGGACAAAGTGCCCCTTTCCCAAACAACTGCTCTAGAGAAGCAATACCAAATTTTACTAGGCTTCGACTAGGGCACACTAATTTGACTCATGGGTATCTGATAAACAAAACCAATCCACCCACTTGCCACCTTTGTAACTCAAATGTTTTACTCACCACAAAATACCTAATCTGTGAATGCTATGCAATAAAACAAAAAACAGAAAACATATCTCCAAATCGATCTTTTGCCGAACTCCTTGCCTCTCCAACAGACTGCAACTTCAAAATAATAGAAGACATTTTAAAAACATTAGATTTAAATAAGAAAATTGAACATAGGCTTCTTATATATTATAGCCGAAAACCCTAGTGGCTAGTGCTATATAAAACAATATTATTAAATGAATAATTTATTATAATTTAATACTGTAAATAAATAATAAATAAATAAAATTTCGAAATCTGAATCTGATCTCTTCGTAGCCTCACCTCCGAAATTAACCCCAACACTTCAACTTCTAAAATCTGGTCTACTATTAGAAGATTTTGTGGCATTACAACTTTTTCCCCTCTTCATTGTAGCACTCCTTCAAATTCCTCCAATATGAATATTACTAACCCTCAATCCATAGCCAACAACTTTGCAGAATTCTGGTCGAAAGAATCGCACGACTCTAACTTCTCCAATGGCTTTTGCCAAAGTAAATCCCTTTCCTTCTCCTATTCCTAAAACCTCCTTCTCCTATTCCTATATCAGGCTGTTGGAACTTGAGATCGCATTAAACAAATTAAAAGGCAAAACCTCAGGATCAAAAATGTCTCTCCTTCCATGAAATCCAGACTTCTCAAATTCTATTACTTTATTTTCCAAAGCAATATCCCCCAATTATACAAAAAAAAAGCACAGTAATACCGATCCTTAAACCAAAGGCCGACAAATCTCTTCTGGATTCCTGTAGACCCATTTCTCATAACACTTGCTGTGATAAAGTCCTCGCCAAGAAAATTGCCGATAGTTTCTGGTGGTTTGTCTCTCACGACAAACTTCTCAGAAACTTTCGACAGATTCGGTATTCACTCAATAATAGACCAGCTTATAACATGAAAGTAGGTCCATATTCAACTTTATGAAGAATTTCGGTTCGCGTTGTATGCTCCTTATCCTAATTTGTATACCTCTCCAACGGTATTCCGCAAGGCTCCCCCGTATCTGTCTCCCTCTTCCTAATAGCCTTCAACAAATTATCCAGTACCCTATCCCTCAATAAAAAAATTCTGTGACTACGCTGATGACTTCACCATCATCAAAAAACTAAATAAAAAATCGACTCCATCCATAATAGACCCTAACTCAGTTTCCAAAGATATATTATCCTGGAGCTAAATTATCCTTAGTGAAGAGTCAACATCTCCACATCGTCAGAAAACATAAATGCACTTGTAAAATGTTATCGAATATTATAAATTTAGAAATTGTTAACAGATCGAAAATTGTAGGCATTGCAAAGAAAATAACATAATCAAATCCCTCTCTTTTAAAAAATTTAATTGCATTCCATTCTCCCTAACCTCTGTTATAAAATCCATACTAATAAGAAAAATTTTATACTGCCTTTTCCGTTACGGATACTCTTCTAAAGCGAACCTTAACAAAATTTAAACTATATATAATGCAGCAATAAGAGAAGCACTTAACGCATATCAAACAACCCTCATCAACCATCTCCTGTTCGAAGCAAATATGCAACCAATTGAAGATCTTACCTTCAATCGACATTAAAACTGTATAATTCCACAAAATTAAATCCTGTTTAAAACGCTCTATAGGCCTCTGCAATGAGTTACTACTCCTCCTACATGGCTATTTCAATCCTCTTGCATCCTCTCCTCATTAAGATTTGATAAAGAGGCCCATACACCCCCTTAGGTGTTAAGGACTCATTTCGCTAGGCTCAAAGCAAATAAAGCAATTTACACAGTTGGCTCCAGAATAGTCAACAGCATAGGCTTCAGTGTCAGTACCGATACAGAGACCATTTGCTCATCCCATATTCCTCAACATTTTCATCCGAAATAATTGCTGTCCTTCATGCTTTACATACACTAAAAAATCTAATAAAAAATGTGCCATCTGCAATCCTTAACCCCAAGAACCAAACCTATTACCCTTCCTTAATCCGTTACCTGCTTAATCTTCAATTCAATAACACTCAGTTAATATGGGTCCCAGGCCATGTACAAATCGTAGGAAATGAATTCTACCACAAAGCCGCCAAATAGCTACTCAAAACCCCGTCAATTTTCTCCCCTTCAACACCATTGACATTAACAACTTTATTTAAAAAAAAACCCTGTTTCTCCCAATCTAATCTGGGAGAAAACTTCGGATTGGTACAAAACAGCCAACAAAAACAAACTATCCATCAAAGACTAACCCAGGCATTTATAACCTTACACATTTTCACGCCAAGATATTACCTTAATCACTAGACTCAGACAAGGTCACACCAAACTTTTTCATGAACACTGCCTTAATAAAAAAAAAGCCATCCATCTGTACATACTGCAATCAATCACCCATTAGAATTCGCCATATACATTTCGAACGTCCAGCGTTCCAAAACCATACATCTGCCTCCCCAATATATGAATTCCTTTCTAATCCCAATCATAACAACGTCAATATTATAACAGATTTTTTGAAAACGACAGAACTATACAATATTATATAATCACTAAGTATTGCTGGGAAGCTAGACCCTTTTTATTTTGAAAGCTTGCCATTACGTTTTCTAGTGAAATTGTCTGGCAGCACTGCTAGCAATTGAATATTTCTTGTGTGTGTGTGTGTGTTAAGTGCGAGCTATAGCAAACAAAAAAATATTCATGTTTTCGTTCATATGGGAATACATTTGGAAAATGAAATTTGTTTTATGGATGTTGATGAAATTTGGTAAATAGTTGAATTATGGTCTAAATTAAAATGTAAGCATTTTTTCTAGAAATTTGAGTTTGCAGGTGGGAAAGGTGGAAAATAACCAAAAATATCTTCATCATTAACACGGATGTAACAGAAAATGTTTACCATCTAGGGTGATCTAGTCTTCTGGCCCATAAGAAAAGCAAGCTGGGTATTCAGGATTCCTAGAGGCACGTTGCAGGACGGAATTCATTGTAAGTCATCGAAAAACCCAGAAGAACGGGACCTGAAACAATTCTCAACGCCGCGGAGGAACAGGCCCTTGTCAAATGGCTTACAAATCGGGCAAAATATGGTTTTCCACAGACCTTTTAAACACTATCCAGAAAATAATACGAGAAGACAAACACAAGAACACCTTCAAAGATGACCTTCCCGGGAGGGCGTGGTACTATGGCTTTTAAAAAACTTCACCCTGAACTGTCCCCCAGAACACCAGAGGGACTATCAAAACGACGGGCCAAAGAACATCTTTGAAGACATCAAAGGTTAAATTTTGGAATGTGAATATTGTGCAAAGTAAAAATGGTAATTATTGGTAACTTCAGTGTTAGTATCAAAAAATATCTATACATACCTATGAACCTATCATAGTTATGAAGTGTTTTTTATTTTGTTTTATTAATAAGTATGTATTTTTTATTTACATAAATATATACTTTTTATCTGTTTACTTTTTGTTTGTTTTTGTTTTATAACGTACATAATATGTTATTGCTTTGTATCATTAATTGGTAGATTACAATTTGACTGAATATATATAATATAATAAAAACTATTATATAATAAAAGTTCCTTTTTTTTTATAAATAACCTGTTTATTGAGTTATTATTTAATAATTAAATTTTGGAAGGCAGGCTTGTTAGATACGTTTCACAATTGTTATTTAATACCAACTTCGAACTTACTAGGGGTCATTAAAATGCTTCATTGAAAATTTGGATTTTACATCTTAAGTAGTTTAGGCTAAGAATATTGGCTTATTTATTTGGTTATAGAATTTTTTGTTTACTCAAGAATACTTAATTCTTATACTTTAATACTTCAAACAATCTTTTATTATTATTTCTTTATTTACTACTTGATACTCAAGGGGTTGACAACTGATTCTGTAGGGGCTGACTACTCCAGAATCACTTTTTTTTCAATAATATTGCTGTAACGAGAGAGGAGAGAGAAACCACGAGAGAGATAGTGAGACTAAGATCGTCAAGTAAATGAAAAATACTAGTCAGTCGAACGTAGACTTGCGTCTAAAATAGAGGATCTTAGTTCACTTGTAAAATTCTAAAAAAAATAATATTTTTGCTACAAGAAATAAATTTTGAATTTGAATCGTTGAGTTTAAATATATAATTAACAAAGCTTATTTCGATCGGTGTGGTTCAATACAACTGACAGTTTTTGCGATTGATGAAACTTTTTCTTTTTTTGGTTAAATTTCAAATTTCTTTTACGTAGGACCTTGACTAAAAAACACTTAAAGTTTATAATCTACATATTTCAACTAATCAAATAATTTGAGGACTAACTGAACATACAAAAACAAGTTAACGGGCTGACTACTAGTGCCATCACCCTATGTATTCTCTATTCTCTAAAAAAAAATCTTCAATTCCAACATGAACAGAAATGTCTACGCAATACAATACTTTGCCAAGTTCTTCACTCAGTTCCATAAAAAAACTTATGAATGGGAATAGGAGGGTAAAATCAGTTTTTACTTATTACTCACTCAATAATTTATTGCTCTTCCAATGTCAGAGTAATAAAATTGTTTTGCATTCGCGAGAAATGAAGGTTGGCGCTCTCGGCGACGCGGAAACAACTAAGAAAAATCTGATAGTACTATAAGTTTCATATATAAGGGTCCCAATCAAATTGTTCGCTTTTTGTTAAAAGTGTGACATGGGTAAGTTATTAGAACAGATTAACACATAATGTTTGATGTAAGTTCACTGACCGCATTCCGGGTCGAAAGAGTTAAGTATACGTAGCTGCTGTGACTATTACATAATGTAAAGTAAAATTAATTCAACGTACATAGGTGAGCAGTAGGTATAAAAGCTTCAACTTACATTTTGCTGTTGTAAAGGAATTGAAATTATTCTTCCTCCGACACGGCCTCGAGCTTCCAGTATCAAAAAACTATCGCATCCGTTCTGAATAAGATGATTGGCTGCTGAAAGCCCAGCAATTCCAGCGCCAATAATTAGCACTTTTACTCTATTATTTAATGAAGTACGACTGGTAGATGGGGAAATATCCTCATTGGGTCGCGAATTTTCAAGGCCTTTATTCATTTTCGTAATAGAAAAAAAAAAACAAAACATCTACTATTCCCGTTTTTATTCTATGTTAGACGTGATAACGTTGAATCAGACGTTCCTTTCTATTCTCAACACATTTTCAAATCATGGAAGTATTACAATTTGGCATTGTGTTGTTAGATGTAATAGCTTTGAATGGAAAACGAATTGACAATAAGCTTATGGTTTATAATTTCTACATTGCCCACTTTTCATATGGCTGCACAATCATGCGCATGACACTACATATTATGTGGATATGTACATATTATACGGATGTTGGCGATATGTAAAATCTGATAGCATTTTGTGCTTTTGCTCAATTCTCACATAAGGCTTGTACAATAACTATAGCAACTACGTATTTATGCATGTATATCACCCAATTTCCGATTTCAAAGCATAAAGCAATAACACTATAAAAATTATATTTATTATCAATTTACAACGTATCCGGGAAACAAAACTTGCTATAACCAGAGATAATGGAGATAGAGATGTGCCACTTCTACGTTTCTTGCCCCTCAGATTCATCTGACGGCGTTTTTTATAACCTTTTCTCAGGCCGGCGTTTGTGAATACGTGTGAACTAATTGAAGCTGTTTACTCCCGCCTAATACCATTGCGTTGCTCTATACTCCTAACAAGTGTTAGTGAAAATAAAGTAGTATGAGTGACTTAAGAGCACATCCATCAAAATCTGAATTTGACTGGGGGTTTTCCACTGGAAAGACGAATATCTCTTTCTTAATTATCGCTGTAACCAGCAAACCACAAATCAGAAATGAAGTATGATAGAAATACCCAACTTCACAGCTGATTGACCCGTAGTGCATCGACGAATTTGACGGATAATCATGAATTTTTGAAAGTTATTGACAAAATAACGTAAATGCCGTTCTCTTATTGGTCAATTTGGCTTTAGAAAACAATATAAAATATGGTTGTCAAACATTTTATGGGGGAAGGGAGGTAGAAGTTGGGCATCTCTATCATACTTCATTTCTGCCACAAATCACCTAATAGAGACACTTTTTTCCAGACGAAAAGACCATGCCACACAGAAAATCACACATCCATTTATGGATTATAAGTAAGCTTTATTTGACGCATACTTTTACAAGTGGTGACTTTTGATCAGCTGTTTACCCAACGAAGTCAAATTTTCCCAAAATAGTGTCAAATAAATTTCCAATTTGGCTTACTTGACCACGATCTAGAAACATTATCTGAGTTATGTTTGTCAAGTACATTTAAAAGGAATTTACACATTTGGTGCTGATATTGCAATACTATACCTACGTATTTGTAAACAACTAAAATAGTTCAATTAATGACTTCTGTTACGTCACTTTTATTTCGAATTCAATAGCAACATTGGAGAGTTTTATTAATTGATATATATGCAAAATATATGCAATATATGCAAATCAAGATAATTTTTATTAGTTTAATTATTAGGTTATCTGTGCAGCAAACAGAATTAAACAGAGATATATAAATCAGTGGAGATATTCAACTTTCCAACGAAAAACACCATGAGTGGAAACCATGTACACAGAAATGAAGTATGATAGAGATGCCCAACAACATATATTTTTATATCGTTTTCTTAACCGAAATTTACCAATCAGAGAACGGCATGTTCGTTATTTCGTGAATAACTGTCAAAAATGCATGAATAACCCTCAAAAAGACTGAAATTCGTCGATTGACTAGGGGTCAATCAGCTGTGAAATTGGGCATCTCTATAATACTTCTATTTTGCATATACACATTCAGCCAGAGAAGTCGTATGGTGTGATTAGCAATGAAGTACTAAAGGGATATGCAACTTCCAGTGGAAAATCAGAAATTCGGCACAGATTTTGACGTTTGTGCTCTCAAGTCAAGCATACTACTTTTTTTTCACGTACACTTTTTAGGAGTATAAAGCATTGGCCAGAGATGATGGAGGAAGAGATGGGCCACTTCTACGTTTATTGCCCCTCAGATTCATCTGACGGCGTTTTATATAACCTTTTCACAGACAAGCGTATGTGAATACGTGTGAGCTAAGCGACGCTGTTTACTCCTGCCTAATACCATTGGGTTGCTCTATACTTCTAACAATCGTACGTGAAAATAAAATAGTATGCGTGACTTTAGAGCACAAGTGCGGTGGACGGGGGTTTTCCATTGGAAAGAGGAATATCTCTTCCTCCATCATCTCTGGCATTGGCAATCCAAGCTTAACCTTCCGTCCTCCAACCTATTTTTTCTAACACATTCCTCTTACTGGGGTGTGACATACCCCGATTCATAATTATTTATGTTTTTGTTAAATGTTTTTTTTTTACATTGTAAACATGTACAATATTTCACTCACAAAAAAAAAAAATATCTTCGAAAGAAGAAAAGTGATTTATAAATTAGAATAAGAAAAAAATTATAAATAAATATGTATTAAATAGAAGTCCATTTTTTCATAAGTTATTAAAAAAAATTTTACATATTATGTTTTTTTTTTTTTAAATGCATCATATGCATACAATTTTAGCAATCTTTTGTTGCAAACCATTGTTAGCGGAGTGCTTAATTATATGCAATACATGTAACGGAATGCAATTTTTATTTATCGCATTCCACACAATTCAGCGAGCGATGATCTTCGCACATAGGCTGGTGACATATCACACACACTTTTTTTGTTTTTCTTTTTTCCTGTCACAGAAGTTACAACGGACATATTTTTCCAAAATTGTTGGTTGTGGAACGCTTATATTGGTTGTCATTTCATTTTGAAATTCATTGCCCAAAATTCCTTCAATAAGTTGTTTCAAACACCGTCTTAGGCTCTGCACTTGCATTCTTCTTTTTAGCTGCGGCTCAATAAGGCTATACAATAGTTCGTATAGAAATTCTTTTCTTGCGGTTTTTCGTTTTGATTGGGCAAGTCCGTGTAGTACCATAGCATTTATGCCACAGTACAGTTGTACAGTATCTCCTTTGGTACTGTTGTAATCCAGGATCATTTGCGGCTTAGCTGACTCTTCATCAACATCATCTGAATAGTGGTTTGTAGACTGGAGCAAGACTACTTTACCCTTTTTGGGAGCAAACGAAACCAAAGTTTTGTTTTCATCGAATGTGAATTTGGAGCAACCTACTCCTCCTGGAGCTAAAAACTATGCTGGAATCTCTCGTTTATTTTTTCGAAGAGTGCCCAACATTGTCAAATTATATTGTGTCAGCATCATCTGGAAAAGTGGCACTGAAGAGAACCAATTATCCACTGTCACTCAGTGGACTCTCTGTCCACTCTCCGACAGTTTTCGAACATAAAAGGAAGGAACTGACTCGTTCGCACCAACTTCACCTTTGTCGACGTAAGGAATTGCGTTTACCATGTACCATATACGTGAGTCATTCATCATGACAAATTTTAATCCGTATTTGTCTGGCTTCGATGCCATATATATCCGGAATGGACAATTACCCCTATAGACCATCAACTGTTCGTCGATTGTACAATACTCGAATGGAGTATAGAGTGATTTACAATTTGTAATAAAGAGCTCCCATATTTCTCTAATTGGTGCAAATTTGTCATTCACTTTGCGTTCATCTCTGGTCGTTTTATCATCAAAACGCAAACACGCCGCGATAAATTCGAACCGATGCTGCGACATCGTTGCTCTAAAAAGAGATTCGAGGAATCTTACCGACCACAATTCGCTGAGATGTAATTTGGCAGCTTTCTTTACACCACTGAGATAAAGCAAGCCAATAAAAGCTTTTATTTCAGTGATATCTGTTGGTCCTCGGTACGGTATCGATGTTTCGTGACATACTGAACAGCGTTCTATTTGCTCGTTCGTATGAACCACCACTTTATATAGAATTTCGTCCGTAAAAAGTTAACTCCAAGCCTCAAGGGGGGTTGAAATGTATTTAGCTGCACCCTTTGGGCCCGGTAAATGGGTCATCAAATTTTGCATCGGATGCCTATCGCGTCTCTCGGTGCAACTGAGCTCCATTTGTAGCCAGATTTCCCTTTCAGTACCGCCAACCTCTGTTTTTTCGGTGTAGTAGGATGCGTTTCTTCATGTTCATCCTCTACCGCACTCTGGGCACTCTCGGAATCAGACTGCTCTTCTATGTAGTCAGGATCTTTGTCCGAATCATCACCGGCAAATAAATCCGGTTCTTCATCTTCTCAAAAAATTATCAGCCTCTAATAAAAGCTTTTCCACTTCTTCTTCCCGTAAAAATGCCATTTTTTCTGGAAAAAAACAATAACTTCCCAGAAAAACAAAACTTTTTTTTATGACTAAACAAACCACGCACTAGCTAAATCAATTTATTCGTATTGGGATCAATGACTAGAATACAAAATTATAACATTAAAAACGTTTGTTCACAAACTATAAAAAGTACTAACACGAACTTCTCACTGTGGTGTATAATACCCAATACAAAATGTTATAGCAAAATTATATATGTATACAAAATTCAGATTCCTTGAAACAGCCTCCTACTACTGCAGAAAATATGAAACTGAATTTACATAGACATGGCATATAGGAAAAAAAATTGTAACGGTAATAGCACGGTGCATAACTTTTTGTGGGGTATCCACCACCCCAGTGGGAGGACGGAAGGTTAAGAAGAGCTCCGCCAATACCGGCTTCCAATTTCGAAAAGCCCTAATGGACTCTGCAACTGCTTTGAAAACTTTATATCTACTACTATGAGCTACACATTCAGAGAGTGGGAAACTATTTCTGATTCACGAAACGAACAAAAAACAGAACACATTTTGCTCTTTTCTTGTCTTCTCATACCAAATTTACATATCTATGTACGCATGTTACATAAACACAGCTATTGCTGTGGGCACACATACCCAATCAACATACATATTATTAGACATATTACTTCACTGTTCGAGAAGGATTTTTCAACAAAACCAATTGTGGCGTATATTGAATACATAATTAAACTTATTTACCTAACTTACTTACACTCAAAGTCACGATATTATAAATTACTTTATATGTACTACCTAGCGGACCTGTGCCTGCTTCGATAAGCAGATGACATTAATATAAGAACGAAAAACACTCGCTTTACTATTGGTTTCTCCTATATTAATTTTATTGTGTTTCTTCTTCTTTTTATCTAATGCTATGTTTTTACTTAAATAAAGTTAACTAAATTTTTTTTATGACCGGAGTTGTGGTATAAATAACAGGACTAATAGCTTAACTACACGGCAACTTGATACACATAATTGCCCGTGGGAGAAGCATGGGTATTTCAAGTCACCATTGCGGCTTATTTATTGTCATAGCAAACGCAAGACGTATTGGAAACTACAATCTGTTGAAGTCAGACTTAAGAGATCAAAACAAAAATCGTTTTTAAATATATTTAACAGAGACAGTCCTTAATCGAATTTCATTTAGCTCGAAGTTTCTCGTCATATTTTAGCATCATTTCCTCAATTTGCAATATTGTTTCAATGTGTCTTTCAGTGGCAAATAAATTCGATTTAAAACTGGTTTCATTTGAAAGCAATGGAAATCTATCTAGAAAAAATATCCTGTCTAAGCGAAATTCCAGTTGGAATACGAAAATCAGTTGAAAATCAATGGCTGGCAGTTCAACAGAGCTGATACAGTTTTGTTTTTGTGGATGTTGGTAATAAGATGAATTGAAAAAATTGTAAGTTAAATGTTACGGAATTATAGCAAAGTTAACCAAAAAAAAGTTTCGAACGAATCATGGTATCCCGTGAAAATTCGACTTCGGGAGAGTCCACTGTATATAAAAAATAAACTTTATATCATGTGTGGTAAGTGCTGTTCTTTTTCAGTTATTCGTGAAAATCGTTTTAATATATGATAGCAGATATCAATGCGATGGCTTATAAATTTTTTTGTTTTTAAAATATATCCAGATGATTCTGCTACTATGATGGTGTTTGTTCATCCAAAGTATCAATCGAAGATGAGCAAACATAAAAAAACTTATCTTAATATATCTTGCCGTACTAAAAATTAAAGCAACTGTGAATCGCTTTTTTGAAAACTTAGGACATATCTACACATATACTGAAGTAAGGAACACGGCGAATGCGTGAAAAAACCCAAAGTTTTCTGAAATGCATGTGTTCTTTCACGCATGCACATCACACACATACGTGTACCGATTTTAACCAAACTATATCTAGACCAATACCAAAGACATTTCAGAGTTTGGTTGATATCGGTAAAGGCGTCAAGGCTTGAATCGGCGACAAACATTTGAGGCTCGATTTTTATGTATATAGATCAAGAATGATGCATACAAGATTACGCCTTACGAAAATCCGCCATGTTTGCCGCTTATCTGTCAATTTTTTGGTCACTTCAAAATTCAACAGCTAAATAAAAGAACTATTTTTACGAAATGAGTTGTGCAGAGTTTAATTGCAATGGAAACAATAGCAAAGGAAACCGGAATCTACGTCATATCTTTCCAAAAGACAATATCTTGCGGAAGCAATAGATTCACTTTTGCAGAAGAAAGGACAATTAAAATTTAAATACGTCTCGGATTTGCTCTGCACTTTTTACTCCAGATCTGGGAGGAGGAAACAGAGGACTATACACGAATCTTGATGTAACCAAGGAGAAACCTTGGTAAGCCCTAATGAAAATCAGAATTGGAAATCATTTAACAATTGCTTTTCCTTTGTAAGCATTTCATAATTTGTTAGCCGAACACACCCGGGTGAGCGCCCTCTGTGTCTCACTTCATCAACTGAATTGGACGATCGGGGATTGCAGACAACTTCGGGATGATCCTCGAAAAAGTGAATTACAATCAACTTCGGGCATATCCTCAATTGTCCAGTGCTCTTTCTCACACAGACGCTGAAACTGTTCGGACAAATTTAATGATTGCGCGTTTCGGATCACCGAAGACTCTCACAACGGACCAGGGTACACAGTTCGAGTCAGCGTTGTTCAATGTACGCACGAACATGTGTGCTACCCAACGGATACGAACATCACCATAACATGCGCAGTCTAATGGATTGATCGAGCTCTGGCACAGGTCACTTAAAGCATCCATCGCCAGAACATCCAACCACCACTTCCAGCAGCCCATCACCACAGCTAAAACGTGCTCCCGGGCTTAGACAAGTGCACCCATGTATTGCTTCGTTGCGATGCTCTAATAAGCGAATACTGACTATACTCCATCAACATAGAAGGCAGATCAAAAAAGCCGTCGAACGTCTCAAGGCTGCACATTTAGATTCCGATGATATCTCCACACAAAGCATAACAAAAATAGCATCTACAACAAAACAAATGGCATCTGACATCTGAGCTGTCAATTCGTCATTTCATCACTGGAGGGAGGGTAATGTGGTAGTACTAATCATTGCCTGAACACCAACAGGAACAACATCGCTCTTACCGAAGACAAAAACCAATTCACTCCACAAGTTTTTCGAACGTTCATGAAATCATTGGCGACGGCAATACGTTAAACGGATACGCATTTAAAATAGTGAATAAAAGTACTTGTATGTTTAATTTTAAAAACGGGTGTTTTATTCCAACAACTACACTATTAGGACATGAAATGTAGGAAAGCGCAACAAGAGTTCCCAGCTAAATCAGCATGCACACTGACACGGCCCACGGTAAGCCATCACTGGAGGGAGGGTAATGTGGTAGTACTAATCATTCTGAACACCTCCAACAGGAACAACTTTGCTCTTACCGAAGACAAAAAACAATTCACTCTCACAAGTTTTTCGAAAGCTCATGAAAGCATTGGCGACGGCATTAAAAATAGTGAATAAAAGTACTTGTTTGTTTAATTTAAAAATGGGTGTTTTATTCCAACAACTTCGTCATACATGAAATGTATGAAAGCGCAACAAGAGTTCCCAGCCAAATCAGCATGCACACTGACACGGCCCACTGTGAGTTTCGCAACAGTAGTGAAAGTAAACATACCACCCGAACTACCACTGAGCAAGGTCCAAGCTGCACCACAGCCACGGATTGTCGAAGTCAAGCCAAATGTGGGGAAACAACAACTGCAGACAGGAAGCAACATCAACCCCAACGAGTGTTCGGTGCTAACCTTACCACCTTAATAGGCAAAGCTCGCAGTGCTATACCATCCGGGTATAGGAATCTGAGCGAGGCTGAAACGTTCATCTTCCAAATATGCACCGGAGTCGTAACATGCATAGTCACTCACCCGCACATATCGAAAACCTTTTATCACCACAAGCAAAGGCTGAGGAAAAGACTCCAGCGAATACACCACAGGGAGCAGAACAGACTAGGCATAGACTACCAAGCTGTTCTCAGTGAGATGAACTACACGAACATCATGTTTCGGAACGTGGTACAAACTCACAACAACAAACGGCTGGAGAACAGGCTCCGCAATATACAGCCGGGACCCGACACATTCCGATAAATCCACCAAATCATCGGTAAGAGGAAGAAGCTACCACAAACACTGATAAGAAGGGAAGGAGACACAAACACGCCGGCGGAGAAAGCAGAAGCCTTTTCATCCTTTTCCGAAGGCAACTTTCAACCGCCCGGTGAACCGGAATTTGTCACAGAAGTGAAGACCTACGTCAATGCACTTCAGAATTCATCCGCACCAGACATCATATTCAGCGAAACCAACCCAGCGGACGACCCGACAGGAAACGATGCCCTCACAACGGGAATTATTTAACGTAACCCAACGACGAAAACAGCCGGGGCTGATAATATTTCGAACTTCGTCCAGAAGCGAATGCCACAAATGGTGATAATACTTCTCACAATCATCATGAACCATTGCATTAACAATTGCTACTTTCCTAGTAAGTGGAAAATAGCAAAAATTGTCGTCATACCAAAAAAGGGGAACGCTGCCATTGTTTCAGGAAACAGCCCTATATCGCTCTTAAGCAATGTAAGCAAGATCCTGGAGAACCTGGTAGTGCGAAAACTTTAGCGATGGTCTACCGACCTGAACATCATTCCCGATATTCAGTACATTAAACATTAAACGTTACATCATCTAATGAAGTTCCACCACGACGTTGTAGCTGCACTGAGGAATAACGAGGTCACCGTAGCCTGCTTCCTTCACGTAGAAAAGGCCTTCGATACAGTCTGAATTAAAATGAGTATCTACAAGCTGAGCCAGATGAGATTCCCATCCTACCTCATCTAAATAATTTATAGCTTTCTGCATTCCAAAAGATTTTACGTCTCAGTTGAAGGCAGCAAGTCAACAGAGCGGAGCACCAAGGCGGGAGTTGCACAAGGATCAAAGTTGCGACCGTGGCATATCAACATCTACACTGCAGATCAACCACATTCAACTGACACCGTGAAATACTGTCTATCATCACAAATAGTCGCGCAAAGGGTCGAAATCCAAACAGCAAACAAATTTGACTACTATACCAAATGGGGTATTCGTATCAATGCTGGGAAATCGGTACATATGTGCTTAAGGAGACCATCCAGAGGTGGATGCAGATTAGCAGCCAAATGTCGAAGCATAAAGATAGTGCTCCCTAACGGTACCCTAAATATTAACAGACGAAAAGGTTAAGTATCTTGGCATTAACTTCACGGAAAGGTTGAAGTTTAACAGTCATTCGAAACTGACCCTTAAGAAGGCCAACCTAGGCTTGCATCGTATCTATCCCTTGATGCGCAAGCAAAATGGACTAAGCCAGAGGACAAAACTGCTGCTATACAAGCAGCTTTTAACGGCCGATCTTAACTTCCTAATATGGCGCACCATCTCTAAGACCAGCATGACGAAGCTCGCAATTTTCGAAAGAAACATACTCCAAATATGTACCGGACTCACCTTCCATAGGGACCGTCAAAGGCACCACAGCAACAATAGGCTTTGCGACCAAGCACTAATCACCCCCCTGCAACAGTGCATAACACTGTTCAGAAAGCAGTAAACATTAACATTGGGCCCCTGTTGTTGAGCCAACACCCTTACCTTTAGTTTGTAATTCTAGCTGTAATCTCAATTGTAAAAATAATTTTCCGTTAAGATCAATTTTTAAATAGCTTTTAAATTGCATTTAAAATAGTGAATAAAAGTACTTGTTTGTTTAATTATAAAAACGTGTATTTTATTCCATCAACAACACTATTAGGACATGAATTGTATGAATATGCGAATTTCAGTTCAATATAAAAAACAGTCAAACAACACTTTATAATATTCACTATTCAAATAATGATAAAATGCACAACGAGTAGTTACTGTCGCATAAGTGGTTTGTTTACATTTTTCATGACGCGATTCCAAGTAAACCATAACTTCGGAGCACTTCATAAGCACTTATGACAAAATTAACATACATTCTCCCGATATTCCCCCATTCGAGTACAATCATGTTATATTGTGACGTGAATGGTATAACGCGTATAATATGAGATAAGGATACCAACGCCATCTATACGCAATTAGTAGAGCGATAAACTTCGAGGAGCTTTCCCGTATTTCCTGTATATACTGCAACAATGCTTGCCGCCACCTATACACTGATAGATTACAAATAATCATGTATATAAGCGTCACTGGGGAAATTCCATGGACTCGTTTGATCTAGAAGAACTATTGGGAGGTATAAATATCGGGACGACGGTCGATGCGTGGTCAGTTCTGTTCAGTTCTTTTGTAGAATTATTACAGTTCAATCTAATATTTATTACAGTGCAGTTTGGGATATTATAGTGTTCAAAGTGTTAATCGGATCAGCCTAAAAGGCAGCAAAGCGTTTTATAATAAAGTACGATGTTGAATGTGAACCACACATAAATGCCAAGTTTTTTTCTGCATTTCATTTGACATTTCTCAATTTCAGACTAATTCAATTTGAACCATAGAAAGATACAACGTTGGCAACGCGTTAAAGTTATTCAGGCTTATTATGAAAATGGGGGTTCAAATCAAAATGCATATCGTGTACTTCGTGATTTTTTCGGTAAATTGTGCGTACAATCGGAAAAATCGTTCAAAAATTTGAGCAAACCGGGTCTGTTGGAGATTTGAAAACACCAGTACCGCTTGTACTGCAGAAAATATTGCTGCTGTTCGCGATAGTGTGGCTGAAGAGCCGTCCACCTCAACTCGTCGTCGTGCCCAACAATTGCACCTCTACGCTCGTCGTTGATGAACATTATGCATAAAGACTTGCATTTACACGATTACAAGATGCAATTGACTCAAGACCTAAAGCCTCTTGACCTTTTCAAGCGGCGTTAATGGTCAGAATGGTGGCAACAGTGGATGATAAATTTTCGAAGAAAATCATCTTCAGTGATGAGGCACATTTTCACCTCAGTGGATTCGTCAATAAGCAGAATTGCCGCATTTGGGCGAATGATAATCCAAGAGTGATTGTCGAAAAACCAATGCACCCACAAAGAGTGACTGTTCGATGCGGTTTATGGGCCGGCGGCATCATCGGGCCGTATTTTTTCAAAAATGAGGTCGGTCAGGCTGTTACTGTGAATGGTGTTCGCTATCGTGAAATGATAACGAACTTTTTATGGCCCGAATTGGAAGATATGAATGCGGACGATATGTGGTTTCAACAGGACTGTGCCACTTGCCACACAGCCAACGAAACAATGGCTCTTTTGGGTGACAAATTCAATGACCGTGTTATCTCACGTGGTGGCGATACCAATTGGCCGCCAAGATCATGTGATTTGACACCGTTGGATTTTTTTCTTTGGGGTTATTTGAAAGAAAAGGTGTATGTCGATAAGCCACCAACAATTCAAGAGGTAAAGGATGAGATAATTCGGCACATTAACAGTATAGAACCTCAATTATGCTTCAGCGTCAAAAAAATTTTGGAATTTTTGGACCATCGGATGAAGGTGTGCCCGTGGTCGCGGCGGCCATTTGGCCGATATTTTGTTCCATACATAATTGAACCATACCAATTTTATTATAATAAAAAGAAATGAGAATAATTTCCTAAATAATTTGCGTTTTATTCAAAATCATCATCGGCCGTTAAAATTTAACCACTCTTTAATAGTGATTTTTAAGGTGTAATAAAGTATAAGAAGTAAATCAGTGTTTGCTAGAAAATAAATTCTTGTAAATCGTGAATAGTGAACTTTTGTGCTTCATTCGTCACAATCCAGTGATCGAACCCTATTTTGTGGACAATTTCATTAATCTTATGTATAATCATTTCGGCTAAACGTAACAATATTATCTTTTACAAATATCTTGCTGCACTGAATTTAAAATTTTCATACAAGTTGCCTTGTGCCAATGTGACAGCAGAGTTTTGAATGGTATATAATGTTGTAAATAATACCACCGGGGTGTGCTGAATTCAAATGTCGATAGATGAATTGTTGGAACACATGTGCAGATATTTTGCTGCATGCATATTTTTTTTTTTTTCATGGACACGTTTTATGAATGCTTATAGTGATTTATTGGCTCGGTCTGGAAACACAGATTTCGAGACTTCTGTATACGTCGTCGATGATTATTTTAATAAAATTGAGTGGGCCTATGCACAGGCAATGGTTCGAATTAAATCCGAATTTTCACCTAGTACTAACGTGCCTACCGTCCTGCCTGGTCTGGATCCGGTTACCTCCGGACCGGTAGAACATCATTTACCACGCGATGCGGCCCAGCGATTGAAGAACACAAGTATTACAGGTGCGAACCTCGATGCCACACGGAACGCACATATTCTGTAACAATAAACCGTTACTTTTTCAAGCTCAGCTCGAGCGACTATTATTCTTATCATCGGTAAAATCGCGGAACGTGGACGAGATCCAACATCGTGGAGGAGACGAGTTGCTCCTAAATTTGATCGATTGGTGGAGTCCTGGGATGATTTGTAATTGGGAATTTTAATTGCCACGAGTACCAAGAAAGCTGAAAGACGTCTCGAAATAACTCATCCGATTTTCCTAAGTGGGACGATCTTGAAATTGGAGATCATTTCTGAGAAAATACGTCGGTTTTTTGATATCGAAAGTGTTGAGCGCTCCTCTGAACTGAATCCAGAAGATCGTAGTATGGCTGAATTGTACGAAAAGGAGTACAGACGAAATGCAAGTGGTACATTCAAAGTATCAAAAATCATTCGTTAGTCCAAGTGTACAGACAGTTCCTCTGTGACTATGAGTCGTTGGGTCACATGAAGAAGGTCAAAGACTTAAGTACTATTCGGAAATCCGATGCCTTTTTTTTACCCCACCACGCCGTGGTGAAAAGTGATAGTTCGGATGGTGTTCAATGCATCGGAGCCTGGGAGTACCACTCGTTAAACGAACCCTTCTCACCGGTCCAAAATTACAACAACAGTTATGGATTGTGCTCCTTAGATTTCGGTTCTTTCGTTACCCGTTTACCGGCCACATTGTCAAAATGTTAACGAGTCAGATCTTAATCGCCAAATGAACGAGATAATCTCGAAGAATTCCAAAAGGCCCAGGATGAGCTCAATTCAATCCATCATACTGCGGGCAAGAACATTGGGCGTTCCTACGTGTACATCGACACTATTATCCAGCAGCCTCCGGCTCTTCGATCCTCTTGGACATTTGGCTCCAGTTCTCATCCGATCAAGAATCCTGATTCAAGACCGCTGGCTGTTGGGCGTGGATTGGGATAAGAGGTGACGCAAACCATTCTAGAAAAATGGCAAAATCTTCTGCATGATTTGGAAGCAATACAAACAATAAAGATTCTCTGATGGCTCCAGATCGAATTTCGTCAAGAATGGTATCTCCATGGATTTAGCGACGACTCGGAGCTTACAGACAAATGGCTGATGATGAGAGTATTTGCTGATGAGCAATAGTCGTGTTGCCCTCGTAAAATATAAAAGCTTGGGGTTGCTGGGTGCCGTGTTGCTCGCCCGGTTGTTAAGTGCCCTGTGAGCAAGCCTTGCACAAACCACCTGTGACAACCCAGCAGACTGCGCTACGAGAGGTTTTTCTAATGTAGAACTAGCGGCGTCGTGATTGTGTTAGAAGGAACCCATAGAAGAGGCCAAGGCTGAAATAGATGTTCCCGAACAACGAAACTCCATTGCGCTATGGTGAAACGTATAAATACTGGGTCAGACTCGCTTCCTAGGTTCAGTTCCCTTGATCGACCGGTTTAAATGTTTGCGTTAATCTTTTCTTGGCAGCGCTTTGGCCTGATGCGCTGCGAACCTGTCTAAAAGGGTAGCTCTCGAGAATATACGGCGGGCGGAGGGAGTCCTGTATCGTTCTGCGCTATCGGAGTTCTTTCAGGAAGTCACAACAGTAGGCTGTGCCATCATACACTGCTGAGAGTAAGCGGACGGTTGCATAACGCCTATTAAACCTAACGAAGAAAAACATCCGTTACTGCTGTTCGAATAATTATGAAACAAACTGACAGAAAGTTTATTATACTTGATTTTATTACGCGTACACTCCTCAGCGGGACTCAAAAGCAAGTGATACATCAAATTATCGAGTGTGGGAATCGAAACTGTCTCGTGAAGTGTCTATATATTTTGCACTCGTAATTCGAGCTGCTTGAGCTCGCAAGAAATTTTGGATTCTCACACTTCACGCAATTCGCGTCTGAAGCGATAAGAAATAAGTGCTGCGTTTTATGTGAAATAATAACCCTTTAGAGGGTTTCTAACCTCTAAATATAAACTTTGAAATTGAATACAGATAGTACAAGAAAACAAATTATCAAAACATATATTAAAAATGGTGGCTGAGAGCGGGGTGCAGGTGTAGGTTGTGACCTTTTTGAATAAAAGTGCGCAACCACCATCATCCAATCATGCCAGCCAGTAAAAAATAGCATAGCCCATAGTGATGATAGTCATTTATATTCATCTCTTCAGGTGTCGTAAGAAATCTAATCTCTGATTAATTGGTTAATTGTATTAGCAATCTTACTCTTTAATGCATCTAAATCATAAGAAGCGTCAACGTAACTCATTGCGGATGGTTTAACGATATCCTTTTTAAGTTTGTGATTTTTTATCCAACAATGAACCTTTTAGAACGGTGCTATTTTCTATTCGTCCGTTGATAATGAGAGCAAGTAACTTGAGTGCACACGACTTTTTAAATTTCAGTAAAGGCGGGTCCTTCCCTGACAAATGAGATGACCGGTAAGATTAGTTACTATTGGGAGTATCCATGCGTTGGTTGCCTTTAAACTTTTTCATTGGGTTTCAAGAGGTTTTAGCTTGACATTCAATAGGCAATCAGCATCTGTTAAAGAAAAATACTTGTCTCTATATAAGGTTACTGCCAAATAACAGTATTTACTTTTTTTTATGTAACTTGAATTTTTGTAGAGTATGGGGACTTTTATTAAATTGAAAATTTGAAACTCATTCGGATTTATCAGAGGTAACTGCATTTTGAATATGATTGTTTTACCCAAAAGCGAGCCTTGATGGTTGCCATTTTGTATATGTCGATGACAGATCCAGTGGGTAAAGTCGGCGTGGTGGCAGATGGCTGCGTATGTGCTGCAATTGTAGGACAAATTGGCATGGCGTTATTAACTTTGGGTTTATTTTTTCCTGTCTCCGATCTAGCATAACGTTCAGCAAGACATCTTGTGCCCGTTCAAATTCGGTGATCAACAAAGTTAGATATGATGTTTGTTACGACAAGTTTGAAATTACTTTATTTATTCTTTGGTTTCTTTGAATGGCGTTAATCGTTTGAGATAAATGCTCTGTATAGGGTCTTGAATTGTTGTTGAATTTCAATGGTGCTTCGGGTGAGAATATTTACGGTAGTGTCTGCTATGGAGCTTTGCTTCCGCGCTTGTTCTGCTAGTTGATATCATTTTCTTGAGTTGAGACAATTTCTTTCTCGATATGATGGGCATCATCTTGGTCTAAGACCCCAAAAAGACTATGGGCCAGAGTCAAAATCCAAATGGAGATCTTCTCATTCTGGCTTCAATGTGTATAGGTAATAGGTATATATGTTCCAATAAGTGTTGATTGTCTGTATTCTTCCAATGGCTTCAAAGTAAATTCCTGCAGCATTATCGAGTTTATATCTTTATTCGTTGCTATTACGGATGCAGGCAAAATAAGTACAGCTAAAAACATCGCCGATTTCCCTGATTTCTTAATTTTAATGTTTTTTGATTGAGTACACGGATCTCTATTTGTCATAACACCTTCTGTGTGATTAGGATCTTAAGCAACCTCTTCTGATGCAATCTTTTTAAACAATTTACAAAAGATTCTGCAGAGAGATCTCCCACCACCTCTATGTGAACCGCCTTTGTCGCTAAACACACGAAAACAGCTACATACGACTCGGTGGGTCCTTTGCCTCTAATTTTATAGTGCGTCTCTAAAGGGCCGCAGAAATCGATTCCGCAATATAAAAATTTACGCTATGGGTTGCTTCTTTAATTCGGCAAATTGCCCATCTTCTGCGTTCATTCGGAAGCATATTACACAGTTGCAAATTATTTGTCTCGCCATTCTCCCAACACTTAAGATCTATCGCTTTCTAAAAAAAGCGATTAGAGCTCTTTTTGATGTAAGTGTGCTAAAAGTAATTTAGCACACTTGCATTGCTTTTTGGCAGCAATATTTGATTCTTAGCATCTGCCATAATTGATGCGTTTTTTAGTCTCACACCAATTCTAATTAATTTAATCTTCTCATCAAAGAAAGGCCATGCTATACTAGAATGTTTGAGTAGGCGTTCTCCCTTCCATAATAAAAATAATTTTTAACGGCATGTGAAGCCAGATGACATTCATCACAGTTGTCATACTCAAGCTTTGTCAAACATCTTGTCGCTAAATATGACGCTGATGCTGTTCCATACGTAACAGTATTAAGTTGATATATTTTCAATGGCTTCTGATGCGGTCTCCAAAAAATTAATTGCATCATTTTGTCCCTAGGATCTATCGAGTACATTTTACATCGGATTGTGTACATTTATATTTATGTCGCTAGTAAAAACTTATCTATGCATTCGGAAGTTAATTATGATTGAGAAAAAATCTGGTTGAACTGTTGGTCCAACCATTAAAATGTGTGATTATACTCCACTCGCCTTAGTTGATGTACTTTCCGGTTTAATTGCGCAGTATTTAAGCAGGTATGTGCTATGATTTTCTGATAGTTTTGTTCATAATCACGTTCCTCTTTGCTCATTGTTTTTATCGGGGCATCATGGTTTTCATTTTCCCAAAATTTCCGAACCAGTTTATCTAGTGATGTGATGTGAGTGATGGTTTTGTGGCTATATGGCAGTTCGGTCACTGTTGTACTTCCGGCTACAATCCATCCTAATTTGGTATTACGCAATATTGGAAGGTCAATCAAAAAATATTTCATCAGCAAGCTGCACGTTCAATGGTAAATTCCAGGACAATGAGTGGACTTCGTGAAAAGGTTTGTATTCGCTGATACAAGGCATGATGCTTGCCTCAATTGTTGCCGTGTATGATGAGTTCCTTGACACAAGTTTAACGTATGTCACATATTCTGCTTTACACTCATTGCCTCCTATTCCGCTCATTGGCACTTCCAGTCTATGCTTCTTCTGTGCTTCTGGAAACTAACAGAGCACTACAAGGGATGCGTGTACCGCAATCGGATATGAGGTTCACAATTGTGGTAGCGAGATAGACGTGATGTTTACATGTCTTTAAATCTATGGCTGCATTACCGGACATGACAGGTGATTCGCACTATCTTACTTTGATTGAGCTGCAATTTTGTCTGCTAACCACTCTGTTGCTGGCTCTCAGGGCCCTGTTGTTGATGGTGCGACTGGTGATGTGACTGCGGATGGTGTAATAATGTATTGTGCTTGCCATCGCACTTCTGACAACATTTGGATTGGCGTGATGGAGAATAATGGCCGGACTTGCAATTTCGGCAAAATTTTAGTCAGCTCTATCTAGTTCACCCTGTGAAAGGGATTAAAACACATAGTGCAATTGATACTAATGACACCACTTGTTGCAGTCAGCCTTCTCTCTTCCTTCACACCCATTGCTGGTATGCTTGGTACAAAAAAAAAAAAATTAATAACAGTTTGTCGCCAAAGACTTCTATTTTTGGTAACTTCATGACTGTATTTATTGGTATGGGTTGTATTTCCTTTGTCTAACAGCTCCATAAGTGTGTTCTCCACTGCACTGCGGATCTGTTGGTGATCGTTTAGTTGCTTCTGCTGTGGCTGCCGGTATTTCTGCTGCTGGAACTTCTGGATCTACGGGTACTGCTTGTGGTTGCTTTTGTTTCGTTTGCGCTTGCTGTATGGCTAGTCGCTTGGTCAAGTCTTACTTTAGAGTTTCGTACACGGATATAATATTATCGTAACACGATTTTGCGATTTTTTGAGACTCCTAATATCCATATCAGAGCAATGGTTCTGCTGATTGACGATCGATTATCGCCGGGTCGTTGGCCTCTCGCTCGAATCATT
This sequence comes from Eristalis tenax, assembly GCA_905231855.2. Taxonomy (NCBI): domain Eukaryota; kingdom Metazoa; phylum Arthropoda; class Insecta; order Diptera; family Syrphidae; genus Eristalis; species Eristalis tenax. The sequence continues at coordinate 92,004,849 of HG993124.1, read as the reverse complement.
CAAGTGCATCCAGGATATGATGGAAAGGTGAGAGTAGTGAAATACCTTCCAAAATACAATACCAATTAGTAAGGTTACCTCGCTGCCAAACCAAGTTTCATCCAATCTATCTGAACGCGAAACATCAGCTGAAATAGCGGGTAGCGCCGATCATGAACATCAGTCTCCACTGAAGAATTCAAATACATCAATTAGTAAGGTTACCTTGCTGCCAAACCAAGTTTCATCCAATCTATCTGAACGCGAAACATCAGCTGAAATAGCGGGTAGCGCCGATCATGAACATCAGTCTCCACTGAAGAATTCAACTACAACATGACAACAGTCAACAGACGCAGCAATTTCCAAAATAAAATCTCATGCAGGCGAACTTGAATAAGTATCCCGTTTTATATTGTTCTGGCAATTGTGAAATACATATTGTGACGTGAATGGTATAACGTATAACATGAGATAATCAGGACACCAACGCCATCGATACGAAATTAGAAGAACAATCAACTCCGAAGAGTATTCCCGAAATTCTTGTATTTACTGCCGCCACCTATACACTGATAGATTACAAAGAATCATGTACATAAGCGTCAGCCGGGAAATTCCATAGACTTGTGGCGACAGTAAGATCTAGAATCAATACTGGGAGTATCAATATCGGCACGATGGTCAATGTGAGTCAGTTCAGTGGAAAAATTATTACAGCGCAGTTTGGGATTTTATGGTGTTCAAAGTGTTCAGCCTGAAAGGCCGCAAAGAGTTTTGGAGTAAAGTAATAGTAGTCGTTAAAGTGCAATAAAGTATAAGAAGTAAATCAGTGTTTGCTTGAAAATAAATTCTTGAAAATCGTGAATAGTGAACTTTTGTGTTTCATTCGTCACAATGCAGTGATCAAACCCGTATTTGTGGACAGTTTAATTAATTGTACGTAGACTTATTTACGGCTAAACGTAACAATATGTATGTTACTCCCTTCTTTAATTTTCGCGGCAGATAAGCTCCACTACATAAGGTTGTATTATAGATTTGTACACATACATTTTTGTGTTTTTACTTCTTAAAAACCTATCTAAATTTCATTATTTTAAATTCGATTTATAATGATAAACAAAAGACCGGATCACACTTTTCGAGATTTTCTTTTTATTTTCGAGTCTGATAGCTTCGCTAGTACAACATCCAATAATAGTAAACAAAACATATGGCTCCTTGGCATATATAAAAAAGATGGCAGACAAGCAAAAGATGGCTCACTTCATATCAAAAAAAGATGGCCGACAACGACCGGTCATCTGTACAAAGATGACATACAAACAAAAAATGGCTGGCTTCATATCAAAAAAAGAGGACCGACAATGACCGAAACTAGTCAAAAAGCTTCCACTCCTGGCCATTCCGAAGTATGACGCGATCAGAACCAAATCAGACTGGAGCAATGAATCCCTTATCCACAGACTGAGTAGCAATACGGTAAAAACGTATAGAGATGGATTAAGAACTGATGAAGGAACAGAGGCAGGAGTATTTGAACCCCGGACAAAGTACTACGAACCGATGGGTGCGTTTAGCACCAGCATCTTTCAAACCGAAGTCTATGCCATAGACGCGTCTATGCTCCCATAGGCGCTCAGATAAATCTCGACAGGAATTATACCAACTGCAAAATAGCAATAATGTCGGACAGTCGTGCCGCTATCCTGGCACTAGACTCCTTTATCATCAAATGCAAACTCGTGTGGGAATGTCTACAAAAGCTTAGGGAGCTGAGCTGGAGTAACAGAGAAAATCTTTGTTGGATACCTGGCCATGTAGGGATGAAAGGCAATGAAATGACCGATTCCCTCGTTAGAAAAGGGGCATCGGAACCTTTCATAGGAATTGAAGTCACTGGAACCAGCTCTAATTTTCAGACTCCTAAGGGACTCCTAAGAGACTGACTTAGAGAGAATACTCTAGGACAGATCTCTTTCACCTTCGCGTAACAGAAGCAGATAACCCTCAATACAACTCTGAAAATAGCTGCATGAGAGGGGAACCCTTAAGAAAGCAAAGGTGTGAATGGGGAGGCACAATAGGTCGCGGTGCAATTTACCCATAACAATAATAACGTATCACAACGCAGTGCGCAAAAAAATTGTTCACGGTTTATTTTAATTTGCAAGAAATATATAAGTTTTTTGGACACTTAAGTAAACATTTCTAGTTATAAGTCATTGCACTTCCTAATCCCAAACCAATTAACTTTTGCACCGCTAGAATTTCCTGCACGTTTACAGCCAACCTTTTCTCTGTACCAAAGCACAGCGCACCCACCTGGCCCAACGCACTCATATTTCACGTATCCCACTATAAGCATTTCCTCCTTGCTCGACCACGATCGTATACGATCGTATGTAAAAATTATATTATTGTTAAGGTAGGTTAAGTCCCCTTTAGCGATTAGCAGCGAAAAAACCCAATAAATCATCGCTATTTCGTTTCCACAAAGAAAATACCGCCCGTGTAAAAAACGATTATCCCTGAATGAGAAAGTGTTGGAAAATGAAAAACGCTTAAATGAAATACTAGAGAAATCCCTATCGTGCAGTGAACTTTATCCCCTTACGAAGGAAATGGCAATGACAAAGAAAAGCTGAATATCAATAATATCAAAGAGGAAATTAAAAAAAGAGAACAAGAGTTTTATAGTTTTCAAGAAACTGACAAGGAATTATAAAGGGAATTTTCATGTAAATGAGGTTCAGCTTCAAATTACTTACATTTTAAGTGAAATTGATTTACAAATAAGAATAGACAATTCTCTGCACTATTCGATCTGTACAAAATCCAATACACTGTTTCGAAAATCATATCAGATACTCGAACAATCGAAATAATGTTTCAAATTCGGATTATATGTTCCATTACGTTTAAAAGCATATACGATATTTTTAAATACTTAAGGGGGCCATTAGTAACAATGTTGTTAATGGTTTACACTGTAAACTTTCCATTTTAGGCAATATTCAATATAGATTAGTAAAAGAATTTCCATCTGCAAAATTTGTGCATACAGAGTGCATCGACAAGTAAATTAATATTTCTTCCCCGAAATGAGAAGGATCCTCCAAGAATTTGTTTGAAGTTGTAAAATATATTAATATCAAAGGCATCCACTGAAAGAAGAAATAACTGAAACTCCGATACAATCTTGCTTATTTCACTTTGAAAATGAAAATAATGGCAAATTGGTTTTATTATCATTTATAAATCGAAATCATGCCAAATTTGATTTGGAAATAAGGCTAAGTTTGAAATTTAGCCTGTAATGAAGTCGTGTGTATTTAAAGTATGGGGTGGGTGGCGCGCTTCGGTCACTGACCTTTTTAGCAGGGTTTACCCTTGCGATTTCGTCGTTCTGCATACCCTTATGTCATCAACTGTCATACAGGCGGCTAGAGCTAGATTAATTATAACTTTGAAACTCTTTTTTTTTGTAACGATTTGTATCCGTACGAACGATTATCGAATGGGAAGTTTGACGTTAATTCCAGATTTAAATGAAATAAGGTCAAGTTTTTAATTTTTTGCTCTATTTCTGAGTGTTATGTCACGTCACTATTTCAGAATAAGAAAAAAACTACAATACAAGTTTGAGGTATGAAATATGAAATAAATTACCAAAATCCTATGAAATAAATCCCCAATTTTCATATGAAAAAAAAAATCCCCATCTCCATACAAAATTTGTAGGGGTTATATCATCGTACAGTTAGAGGGGTTATTTCGAATATTTCATCCTGCTGATATGGCGTGTGATAACTGGAAATGCTGAATGAGATTGTGCGCCGCCCCAGTAACGTTGGCTCGAAGAAAGTACAGCTTTTGGGCCGATGATACTGGCTGCTCGTGTATATGACGCGATCAGAACCAAAACAGACTGGAGCAATGAATCCATTATCCACAGACTGAGTAGCAATACGGTAAAAACGTATAGAGATGGATCAAGAACTGATGAAGGAACAGAGGCAGGAGTATTTGAACCCCGGACAAAGTACTACGAACCGATGAGTGCGTTTAGCACCAGCATCTTTCAAGCCGAAGTCTATGCCATAGACGCGTCTATGCTCCCATAGGCGCTCAGATAAATCTCGACAGGAATTATACCAACTGCGAAATAGCAATAATGTCGGACAGTCGTGCCGCTATCCTGGCACTAGACTCCTTTATCATCAAATGCAAACTCGTGTGGGAATGTCTACAAAAGCTTAGGGAGCTGAGCTGGAGTAACAGAGAAAATCTTTGTTGGATACCTGGCCATGTAGGGATGAAAGGCAATGAAATGACCGATTCCCTCGTTAGAAAAGGGGCATCAGAACCTTTCATAGGAATTGAAGTCACTGGAACCAGCTCTCATTTTCAGACTCCTAAGAGAAACTGACTTAGAGAGAATACTCTAGGACAGATCTCTTTCACCTTCGCGTAACAGGAGCAGATAACCCTCAATACAACTCTGAAAATAGCTGCATGAGAGGGGAACCCTTAAGAAAGCAAAGGTATGAATGGGGAGGCACAATAGGTCGCGGTGCAATTTACCCATAACAATAATAACGTATCACAACGCAGTGCGCAAAAAAATTGTTCACGGTTTATTTTAATTTGCAAGAAATATATAAGTTTTTTGGACACTTAAGTAAACATTTCTAGTTATAAGTCATTGCACTTCCTAATCCCAAACCAATTAACTTTTGCACCGCTAGAATTTCCTGCACGTTTACAACCAACCTTTTCTCTGTACCAAAGCACAGCGCACCCACCTGGCCCAACGCACTCATATTTCACGTATCCCACTATCAGCATTTCCTCCTTGCTCGACCACGATCGTATACGATCGTATGTAAAAATTATATTATTGTTAAGGTAGGTTAAGTCCACTTTAGCGATTAGCAGCGAAAAAACCCAATAAATCATCGCTATTTCGTTTCCACAAAGAAAATACCGCCCGTGTAAAGAACGATTATCCCTGAATGAGAAAGTGTTGGAAAATGAAAAACGCTTAAATGAAATACTAGAGAAATCCCTATCGTGCAGTGAACTTTATCCCCTTACGAAGGAAATGGCAATGACAAAAAAATATCAATAATATCAAAGAGGAAATTAAAAAAAAAGAGAACAAGAGTTTTATAGTTTTCAAGAAACTAACAAGGAATTATAAAGGGAATTTTCATGTAAATGAGGTTCAGCTTCAAATTACTTACATTTTAAGTGAAATTGATTTATAAATAAGAATAGACAATTCTCTGCACTATTCGATCTGTACAAAATCCAATACACTGTTTCGAAAATCATATCAGATACTCGAACAATCGAAATAATGTTTCAAATTCGGATTATATGTTCCATTACGTTTAAAAGCATATACGATATTTTTAAATACTTAAGGGGGCCATTAGTAACAATGTTGTTAATGGTTTACACTGTAAACTTTCCATTTTAGGCAATATTCAATATAGATTAGTAAAAGAATTTCCATCTGCAAAATTTGTGCATACAGAGTGCATCGACAAGTAAATTAATATTTCTTCCCCGAAATGAGAAGGATCCTCCAAGAATTTGTTTCAAGTTGTAAAATATATTAATATCAAAGGCATCCACTGAAAGAAGAAATAACTGAAACTCCGATACAATCTTGCTTATTTCACTTTGAAAATGAAAATAATGGCAAATTGGTTTTATTATCATTTATAAATCGAAATCATGCCAAATTTGATTTGGAAATAAGGCTAAGTTTGAAATTTAGCCTGTAATGAAGTCGTGTGTATTTAAAGTATGGGGTGGGTGGCGCGCTTCGGTCACTGACCTTTTTAGCAGGGTTTACCCTTGCGATTTCGTCGTTCTGCATACCCTTATGTCATCAACTGTCATACAGGCGGATAGAGCTAGATTAATTATAACTTTGAAACTCTTTTTTTTTGTAACGATTTGTATCCGTACGAACGATTATCGAATGGGAAGTTTGACGTTAATTCCAGATTTAAATGAAATAAGGTCAAGTTTTTAATTTTTTGCTCTATTTCTGAGTGTTATGTCACGTCACTATTTCAGAATAAGAAAAAAACTACAATACAAGTTTGAGGTATGAAATATGAAATAAATTACCAAAATCCTATGAAATAAATCCCCAATTTTCATATGAAAAAAAAAATCCCCATCTCCATACAAAATTTGTAGGGGTTATATCATCGTACAGTTAGAGGGGTTATTTCGAATATTTCATCCTGCTGATATGGCGTGTGATAACTGGAAATGCTGAATGAGATTGTGCGCCGCCCCAGTAACGTTGGCTCGAAGAAAGTACAGCTTTTGGGCCGATGATACTGGCTGCTCGTGTATATGACGCGATCAGAACCAAAACAGACTGGAGCAATGAATCCATTATCCACAGACTGAGTAGCAATACGGTAAAAACGTATAGAGATGGATCAAGAACTGATGAAGGAACAGAGGCAGGAGTATTTGAACCCCGGACAAAGTACTACGAACCGATGAGTGCGTTTAGCACCAGCATCTTTCAAGCCGAAGTCTATGCCATAGACGCGTCTATGCTCCCATAGGCGCTCAGATAAATCTCGACAGGAATTATACCAACTGCGAAATAGCAATAATGTCGGACAGTCGTGCCGCTATCCTGGCACTAGACTCCTTTATCATCAAATGCAAACTCGTGTGGGAATGTCTACAAAAGCTTAGGGAGCTGAGCTGGAGTAACAGAGAAAATCTTTGTTGGATACCTGGCCATGTAGGGATGAAAGGCAATGAAATGACCGATTCCCTCGTTAGAAAAGGGGCATCAGAACCTTTCATAGGAATTGAAGTCACTGGAACCAGCTCTCATTTTCAGACTCCTAAGAGAAACTGACTTAGAGAGAATACTCTAGGACAGATCTCTTTCACCTTCGCGTAACAGGAGCAGATAACCCTCAATACAACTCTGAAAATAGCTGCATGAGAGGGGAACCCTTAAGAAAGCAAAGGTATGAATGGGGAGGCACAATAGGTCGCGGTGCAATTTACCCATAACAATAATAACGTATCACAACGCAGTGCGCAAAAAAATTGTTCACGGTTTATTTTAATTTGCAAGAAATATATAAGTTTTTTGGACACTTAAGTAAACATTTCTAGTTATAAGTCATTGCACTTCCTAATCCCAAACCAATTAACTTTTGCACCGCTAGAATTTCCTGCACGTTTACAACCAACCTTTTCTCTGTACCAAAGCACAGCGCACCCACCTGGCCCAACGCACTCATATTTCACGTATCCCACTATCAGCATTTCCTCCTTGCTCGACCACGATCGTATACGATCGTATGTAAAAATTATATTATTGTTAAGGTAGGTTAAGTCCACTTTAGCGATTAGCAGCGAAAAAACCCAATAAATCATCGCTATTTCGTTTCCACAAAGAAAATACCGCCCGTGTAAAGAACGATTATCCCTGAATGAGAAAGTGTTGGAAAATGAAAAACGCTTAAATGAAATACTAGAGAAATCCCTATCGTGCAGTGAACTTTATCCCCTTACGAAGGAAATGGCAATGACAAAAAAATATCAATAATATCAAAGAGGAAATTAAAAAAAAAGAGAACAAGAGTTTTATAGTTTTCAAGAAACTAACAAGGAATTATAAAGGGAATTTTCATGTAAATGAGGTTCAGCTTCAAATTACTTACATTTTAAGTGAAATTGATTTACAAATAAGAATAGACAATTCTCTGCACTATTCGATCTGTACAAAATCCAATACACTGTTTCGAAAATCATATCAGATACTCGAACAATCGAAATAATGTTTCAAATTCGGATTATATGTTCCATTACGTTTAAAAGCATATACGATATTTTTAAATACTTAAGGGGGCCATTAGTAACAATGTTGTTAATGGTTTACACTGTAAACTTTCCATTTTAGGCAATATTCAATATAGATTAGTAAAAGAATTTCCATCTGCAAAATTTGTGCATACAGAGTGCATCGACAAGTAAATTAATATTTCTTCCCCGAAATGAGAAGGATCCTCCAAGAATTTGTTTCAAGTTGTAAAATATATTAATATCAAAGGCATCCACTGAAAGAAGAAATAACTGAAACTCCGATACAATCTTGCTTATTTCACTTTGAAAATGAAAATAATGGCAAATTGGTTTTATTATCATTTATAAATCGAAATCATGCCAAATTTGATTTGGAAATAAGGCTAAGTTTGAAATTTAGCCTGTAATGAAGTCGTGTGTATTTAAAGTATGGGGTGGGTGGCGCGCTTCGGTCACTGACCTTTTTAGCAGGGTTTACCCTTGCGATTTCGTCGTTCTGCATACCCTTATGTCATCAACTGTCATACAGGCGGCTAGAGCTAGATTAATTATAACTTTGAAACTCTTTTTTTTTGTAACGATTTGTATCCGTACGAACGATTATCGAATGGGAAGTTTGACGTTAATTCCAGATTTAAATGAAATAAGGTCAAGTTTTTAATTTTTTGCTCTATTTCTGAGTGTTATGTCACGTCACGTTTCAGAATAAGAAAAAAACTACAATACAAGTTTGAGGTATGAAATATGAAATAAATTACCAAAATCCTATGAAATAAATCCCCAATTTTCATATGAAAAAAAAAATCCCCATCTCCATACAAAATTTGTAGGGGTTATATCATCGTACAGTTAGAGGGGTTATTTCGAATATTTCATCCTGCTGATATGGCGTGTGATAACTGGAAATGCTGAATGAGATTGTGCGCCGCCCCAGTAACGTTGGCTCGAAGAAAGTACAGCTTTTGGGCCGATGATACTGGCTGCTCGTGTATATGACGCGATCAGAACCAAAACAGACTGGAGCAATGAATCCATTATCCACAGACTGAGTAGCAATACGGTAAAAACGTATAGAGATGGATCAAGAACTGATGAAGGAACAGAGGCAGGAGTATTTGAACCCCGGACAAAGTACTACGAACCGATGAGTGCGTTTAGCACCAGCATCTTTCAAGCCGAAGTCTATGCCATAGACGCGTCTATGCTCCCATAGGCGCTCAGATAAATCTCGACAGGAATTATACCAACTGCGAAATAGCAATAATGTCGGACAGTCGTGCCGCTATCCTGGCACTAGACTCCTTTATCATCAAATGCAAACTCGTGTGGGAATGTCTACAAAAGCTTAGGGAGCTGAGCTGGAGTAACAGAGAAAATCTTTGTTGGATACCTGGCCATGTAGGGATGAAAGGCAATGAAATGACCGATTCCCTCGTTAGAAAAGGGGCATCGGAACCTTTCATAGGAATTGAAGTCACTGGAACCAGCTCTCATTTTCAGACTCCTAAGAGAAACTGACTTAGAGAGAATACTCTAGGACAGATCTCTTTCACCTTCGCGTAACAGGAGCAGATAACCCTCAATACAACTCTGAAAATAGCTGCATGAGAGGGGAACCCTTAAGAAAGCAAAGGTATGAATGGGGAGGCACAATAGGTCGCGGTGCAATTTACCCATAACAATAATAACGTATCACAACGCAGTGCGCAAAAAAATTGTTCACGGTTTATTTTAATTTGCAAGAAATATATAAGTTTTTTGGACACTTAAGTAAACATTTCTAGTTATAAGTCATTGCACTTCCTAATCCCAAACCAATTAACTTTTGCACCGCTAGAATTTCCTGCACGTTTACAACCAACCTTTTCTCTGTACCAAAGCACAGCGCACCCACCTGGCCCAACGCACTCATATTTCACGTATCCCACTATCAGCATTTCCTCCTTGCTCGACCACGATCGTATACGATCGTATGTAAAAATTATATTATTGTTAAGGTAGGTTAAGTCCACTTTAGCGATTAGCAGCGAAAAAACCCAATAAATCATCGCTATTTCGTTTCCACAAAGAAAATACCGCCCGTGTAAAGAACGATTATCCCTGAATGAGAAAGTGTTGGAAAATGAAAAACGCTTAAATGAAATACTAGAGAAATCCCTATCGTGCAGTGAACTTTATCCCCTTACGAAGGAAATGGCAATGACAAAAAAATATCAATAATATCAAAGAGGAAATTAAAAAAAAAGAGAACAAGAGTTTTATAGTTTTCAAGAAACTAACAAGGAATTATAAAGGGAATTTTCATGTAAATGAGGTTCAGCTTCAAATTACTTACATTTTAAGTGAAATTGATTTACAAATAAGAATAGACAATTCTCTGCACTATTCGATCTGTACAAAATCCAATACACTGTTTCGAAAATCATATCAGATACTCGAACAATCGAAATAATGTTTCAAATTCGGATTATATGTTCCATTACGTTTAAAAGCATATACGATATTTTTAAATACTTAAGGGGGCCATTAGTAACAATGTTGTTAATGGTTTACACTGTAAACTTTCCATTTTAGGCAATATTCAATATAGATTAGTAAAAGAATTTCCATCTGCAAAATTTGTCCATACAGAGTGCATCGACAAGTAAATTAATATTTCTTCCCCGAAATGAGAAGGATCCTCCAAGAATTTGTTTCAAGTTGTAAAATATATTAATATCAAAGGCATCCACTGAAAGAAGAAATAACTGAAACTCCGATACAATCTTGCTATGGCAAATTGGTTTTATTATCATTTATAAATCGAAATCATGCCAAATTTGATTTGGAAATAAGGCTAAGTTTGAAATTTAGCCTGTAATGAAGTCGTGTGTATTTAAAGTATGGGGTGGTTGGCGCGCTTCGGTCACTGACCTTTTTAGCAGGGTTTACCCCTGCGATTTCGTCGTTCTGCATACCCTTATGTCATCAACTGTCATACAGGCGGCTAGAGCTAAATTAATTATAACTTTGAAACTCTTTGTTTTGTAACGATTTGTATCCGTATGAACGATTAGTAATTGATCGCAACATCGCAACATCGAATGGGAAGTTTGACGTTAATTCCAGATTTAAATGAAATAAGGTCAAGTTTTTAATTTTTTGCTCTATTTCTGAGTGTTATGTCACGTCACTATTTCAGAATAAGAACAAAAACTACAATACATGTTTGAGGTATGAAATATGAAATAAATTACCAAAATCCTATGAAATAAATCCCCAATTTTCATATAAAAAAAAATCCCCATCTCCATACAAAATTTGAAGGGGTTATATCATCGTACAGTTAGGGGGGTTATTTCGAATATTTAATCCTGCTGATATGGCGTGTGATAACTGGAAATGCTGAATGAGATTGTGCGCCGCCCCAGTAACGTTGGCTCGAAGAAAGTACAGCTTTTGGGCCGATGATACTGGCTGCTCGTGTATAAGCTGCTTGAAAAGATCGTGGAATTGATGCCAATTTAGATCGTTTCCGTCGAATTTTGGCAATTCTATTTTTGGTAACTTCATGACTGTATTTATTGGTATGGGTTGTATTTCCATTTGTCTAACAGCTCCATAAGTGTGTTCTCCACTGCATCTCACCAATTGAAGTGATCACGCAATTCGTGGATTGATACTTCTTCCCCCATCCTTTAATGGATATCGTGTATTTCATTAAAAGTTTCCTCAATGGATCCTGCTCTAATTCTATAAACCAATGTAGTTTTTCCTTGGATTAGTTCTGTTCTACACTTATCCAAGGAGCGTTGCAATATGGAGATAAGCAAATTCAGCCTCTGTAGAGACTCAAAAGTATAGGTCCGTTCTTCTGCTGGATCTGTTGGTGATCGTTTAGTTGCTTCTGCTGTGGCTGCCGGTATTTCTGCTGCTGTTGCGGCTGGCAGTGCTGCTGGAACTTCTGGATCTACGGGTACTGCTTGTGGTTGCATTTGTTTCGTCTGCGCTTGCTGTATGGCTAGTCGCTTGGTCAAGTCTTACTTTAGAGTTTCGTACACGGATATAATATTATCGTAATACGATTTTGCGATTTTTTGAGACTCCTAATATCCATATCAGAGCAATGGTTCTGCTGATTGACGATCGATTATCGCCGGGTCGTTGGCCTCTCGCTCGAATCATTCAAGTGCATCCAGGATATGATGGAAAGGTGAGAGTAGTGAAATACCTTCCAAAATACAATACCAATTAGTAAGGTTACCTTGCTGCCAAACCAAGTTTCATCCAATCTATCTGAACGCGAAACATCAGCTGAAATAGCGGGTAGCGCCGATCATGAACATCAGTCTCCACTGAAGAATTCAATTACATCAGGACAACAGTCAACAGACGCAGCAATTTCCAAAATACAATCTCATGCAGGCGAACTTGAATAAGTATCCCGTTTTATATTGTTCTGGCAATAGTGAAATACATATTGTGACGTGAATGGTATGACGTATAAGATGAGATAATCAGGACACCAACGCCATTGATACGAAATTAGAAGAACAATCAACTCCGAAGAGTATTCCCGAAATTCTTGTATTTACTGCCGCCACCTATACACTGATAGATTACAAAGAATCATGTACATAAGCGTCAGCCGGGAAATTCCATAGACTTGTGGCGACAGTAAGATCTAGAATCAATACTGGGAGTATCAATATCGGCACGATGGTCAATGTGAGTCAGTTCAGTGGAAAAATTATTACAGCGCAGTTTGGGATTTTATGGTGTTCAAAGTGTTCAGCCTGAAAGGCCGCAAAGAGTTTTGGAGTAAAGTAATAGTAGTCGTTAAAGTGCAATAAAGTATAAGAAGTAAATCAGTGTTTGCTTGAAAATAAATTCTTGTAAATCGTGAATAGTGAACTTTTGTGTTTCATTCGTCACAATGCAGTGATCAAACTCGTATTTGTGGACAGTTTAATTAATTGTACGTAGACTCATTTACGGCTAAACGTAACAATATGTATGTTACTCCCTTCTTTAATTTTCGCGGCAGATAAGCTCCACTACATAAGGTTGTATTATAGATTTGTACACATACATTTTTGTGTTTTTACTTCTTAAAAACCTATCTAAATTTCATTATTTTAAATTCGATTTATAATGATAAACAAAAGACCGGATCACACTTTTCGAGATTTTCTTTTTATTTTCGAGTCTGATAGCTTCGCTAGTACAACATCCAATAATAGTAAACAAAACATATGGCTCCTTGGCATATATAAAAAAGATGGCAGACAAGCAAAAGATGGCTCACTTCATATCAAAAAAAGATGGCCGACAACGACCTGTCATCTGTACAAAGATGACATACAAACAAAAAATGGCTGGCTTCATATCAAAAAAAGAGGACCGACAATGACCGAAACTAGTCAAAAAGCTTCCACTCCTGGCCATTCCGAAGTATGACGCGATCAGAACCAAATCAGACTGGAGCAATGAATCCATTATCCACAGACTGAGTAGCAATACGGTAAAAACGTATAGAGATGGATTAAGAACTGATGAAGGAACGGAGGCAGGAGTATTTGAACCCCGGACAAAGTACTACGAACCGATGGGTGCGTTTAGCACCAGCATCTTTCAAGCCGAAGTCTATGCCATAGACGCGTCTATGCTCCCATAGGCGCTCAGATAAATCTCGACAGGAATTATACCAACTGCGAAATAGCAATAATGTCGGACAGTCGTGCCGCTATCCTGGCACTAGACTCCTTTATCATCAAATGCAAACTCGTGTGGGAATGTCTACAAAAGCTTAGGGAGCTGAGCTGGAGTAACAGAGAAAATCTTTGTTGGATACCTGGCCATGTAGGGATGAAAGGCAATGAAATGACCGATTCCCTCGTTAGAAAAGGGGCATCGGAACCTTTCATAGGAATTGAAGTCACTGGAACCAGCTCTAATTTTCAGACTCCTAAGGGACTCCTAAGAGACTGACTTAGAGAGAATACTCTAGGACAGATCTCTTTCACCTTCGCGTAACAGAAGCAGATAACCCTCAATACAACTCTGAAAATAGCTGCATGAGAGGGGAACCCTTAAGAAAGCAAAGGTATGAATGGGGAGGCACAATAGGTCGCGGTGCAATTTACCCATAACAATAATAACGTATCACAACGCAGTGCGCAAAAAAATTGTTCACGGTTTATTTTAATTTGCAAGAAATATATAAGTTTTTTGGACACTTAAGTAAACATTTCTAGTTATAAGTCATTGCACTTCCTAATCCCAAACCAATTAACTTTTGCACCGCTAGAATTTCCTGCACGTTTACAGCCAACCTTTTCTCTGTACCAAAGCACAGCGCACCCGCCTGGCCCAACGCACTCATATTTCACGTATCCCACTATCAGCATTTCCTCCTTGCTCGACCACGATCGTATACGATCGTATGTAAAAATTATATTATTGTTAAGGTAGGTTAAGTCCCCTTTAGCGATTAGCAGCGAAAAAACCCAATAAATCATCGCTATTTCGTTTCCACAAAGAAAATACCGCCCGTGTAAAGAACGATTATCCCTGAATGAGAAAGTGTTGGAAAATGAAAAACGCTTAAATGAAATACTAGAGAAATCCCTATCGTGCAGTGAACTTTATCCCCTTACGAAGGAAATGTCAATGACAAAGAAAAGCTGAATATCAATAATATCAAAGAGGAAATTAAAAAAAAGAGAACAAGAGTTTTATCGTTTTCAAGAAACTAACAAGGAATTATAAAGGGAATTTTCATGTAAATGAGGTTCAGCTTCAAATTACTTACATTTTAAGTGAAATTGATTTACAAATAAGAATAGACAATTCTCTGCACTATTCGATCTGTACAAAATCCAATACACTGTTTCGAAAATCATATCAGATACTCGAACAATCGAAATAATGTTTCAAATTCGGATTATATGTTCCATTACGTTTAAAAGCATATACGATATTTTTAAATACTTAAGGGGGCCATTAGTAACAATGTTGTTAATGGTTTACACTGTAAACTTTCCATTTTAGGCAATATTCAATATAGATTAGTAAAAGAATTTCCATCTGCAAAATTTGTCCATACAGAGTGCATCGACAAGTAAATTAATATTTCTTCCCCGAAATGAGAAGGATCCTCCAAGAATTTGTTTCAAGTTGTAAAATATATTAATATCAAAGGCATCCACTGAAAGAAGAAATAACTGAAACTCCGATACAATCTTGCTTATTTCACTTTGAAAATGAAAATAATGGCAAATTGGTTTTATTATCATTTATAAATCGAAATCATGCCAAATTTGATTTGGAAATAAGGCTAAGTTTGAAATTTAGCCTGTAATGAAGTCGTGTGTATTTAAAGTATGGGGTGGTTGGCGCGCTTCGGTCACTGACCTTTTTAGCGGGGTTTACCCCTGCGATTTCGTCGTTCTGCATATCCTTATGTCATCAACTGTCATACAGGCGGCTAGAGCTAAATTAATTATAACTTTGAAACTCTTTGTTTTGTAACGATTTGTATCCGTACGAACGATTAGTAATTGATCGCGAGATCGCAACATCGAATGGGAAGTTTGACGTTAATTCCAGATTTAAAATGAAATAAGGTCAAGTTTTTAATTTTTTGCTCTATTTCTGAGTGTTATGTCACGTCACTTTTTCAGAATAAGAAAAAAACTACAATACAAGTTTGAGGTATGAAATATGAAATAAATTACCAAAATCCTATGAAATAAATCCCCAATTTTCATATGAAAAAAAATCCCCATCTCCATACAAAATTTGAATCATCGTACAGTTAGGGGGGTTATTTCGAATATTTAATCCTGCTGATATGGCGTGTGATAACTGGAAATGCTGAATGAGATTGTGCGCCGCCCCAGTAACGTTGGCTCGAAGAAAGTACAGCTTTTGGGCCGATGATACTGGCTGCTCGTGTATAAGCTGCTTGAAAAGATCGTGGAATTGATGCCAATTTAGATCGTTTCCGTCGAATTTTGGCAATTCTATTTTTGGTAACTTCATGACTGTATTTATTGGTATGGGTTGTATTTCCATTTGTCGAACAGCTCCATAAGTGTGTTCTCGACTGCATCTCACCAATTGAAGTGATCACGCAATTCGTGGATTGATACTTCTTCCCCCATCCTTTAATGGATATCGTGTATTTCATTAAAAGTTTCCTCAATGGATCCTGCTCTAATTCTATAAACCAATGTAGTTTTTCCTTGGATTAGTTCTGTTCTACACTTATCCAAGGAGCGTTGCAATATGGAGATAAGCAAATTCAGCCTCTGTAGAGACTCAAAAGTATAGGTCCGTTCTTCTGCTGGATCTGTTGGTGATCGTTTAGTTGCTTCTGCTGTGGCTGCCGTTATTTTTTGCTGCTGTTGCGGCTGGCAGTGCTGCTGGAACTTCTGGATCTACGGGTACTGCTTGTGGTTGCATTTGTTTCGTCTGCGCTTGCTGTATGGCTAGTCGCTTGGTCAAGTCTTACTTTAGAGTTTCGTACACGGATATAATATTATCGTAATACGATTTTGCGATTTTTTGAGACTCCTAATATCCATATCAGAGCAATGGTTCTGCTGATTGACGATCGATTATCGCCGGGTCGTTGGCCTCTCGCTCGAATCATTCAAGTGCATCCAGGATATGATGGAAAGGTGAGAGTAGTGAAATACCTTCCAAAATACAATACCAATTAGTAAGGTTACCTTGCTGCCAAACCAAGTTTCATCCAATCTATCTGAACGCGAAACATCAGCTGAAATAGCGGGTAGCGCCGATCATGAACATCAGTCTCCACTGAAGAATTCAACTACATCAGGACAACAGTCAACAGACGCAGCAATTTCCAAAATACAATCTCATGCAGGCGAACTTGAATAAGTATCCCGTTTTATATTGTTCTGGCAATAGTGAAATACATATTGTGACGTGAATGGTATAACGTATAAGATGAGATAATCAGGACACCAACGCCATCGATACGAAATTAGAAGAACAATCAACTCCGAAGAGTATTCCCGAAATTCTTGTATTTACTGCCGCCACCTATACACTGATAGATTACAAAGAATCATGTACATAAGCGTCAGCCGGGAAATTCCATAGACTTGTGGCGACAGTAAGATCTAGAACCAATACTGGGAGTATCAATATCGGCACGATGGTCAATGTGAGTCAGTTCAGTGGAAAAATTATTACAGCGCAGTTTGGGATTTTATGGTGTTCAAAGTGTTCAGCCTGAAAGGCCGCAAAGAGTTTTGGAGTAAAGTAATAGTAGTCGTTAAAGTGCAATAAAGTATAAGAAGTAAATCAGTGTTTGCTTGAAAATAAATTCTTGTAAATCGTGAATAGTGAACTTTTGTGTTTCATTCGTCACAATGCAGTGATCAAACCCGTATTTGTGGACAGTTTAATTAATTGTACGTAGACTCATTTACGGCTAAATGAAATCAAAGGTATGAATGGGGAGGCACAATAGGTCGCGGTGCAATTTACCCATAACAATAATAACGTATCACAACGCAGTGCGCAAAAAAATTGTTCACGGTTTATTTTAATTTGCAAGAAATATATAAGTTTTTTGGACACTTAAGTAAACATTTCTAGTTATAAGTCATTGCACTTCCTAAGCCCAAACCAATTAACTTTTGCACCGCTAGAATTTCCTGCACGTTTACAACCAACCTTTCCTCTGTACCAAAGCACAGCGCACCCACCTGGCCCAACGCACTCATATTTCACGTATCCCACTATCAGCATTTCCTCCTTGCTCGACCACGATCGTATACGATCGTATGTAAAAATTATATTATTGTTAAGGTAGGTTAAGTCCACTTTAGCGATTAGCAGCGAAAAAACCCAATAAATCATCGCTATTTCGTTTCCACAAAGAAAATACCGCCCGTGTAAAGAACGATTATCCCTGAATGAGAAAGTGTTGGAAAATGAAAAACGCTTAAATGAAATACTAGAGAAATCCCTATCGTGCAGTGAACTTTATCCCCTTACGAAGGAAATGGCAATGACAAAAAAATATCAATAATATCAAAGAGGAAATTAAAAAAAAAGAGAACAAGAGTTTTATAGTTTTCAAGAAACTAACAAGGAATTATAAAGGGAATTTTCATGTAAATGAGGTTCAGCTTCAAATTACTTACATTTTAAGTGAAATTGATTTACAAATAAGAATAGACAATTCTCTGCACTATTCGATCTGTACAAAATCCAATACACTATTTCGAAAATCATATCAGATACTCGAACAATCGAAATAATGTTTCAAATTCGGATTATATGTTCCATTACGTTTAAAAGCATATACGATATTTTTAAATACTTAAGGGGGCCATTAGTAACAATGTTGTTAATGGTTTACACTGTAAACTTTCCATTTTAGGCAATATTCAATATAGATTAGTAAAAGAATTTCCATCTGCAAAATTTGTCCATACAGAGTGCATCGACAAGTAAATTAATATTTCTTCCCCGAAATGAGAAGGATCCTCCAAGAATTTGTTTCAAGTTGTAAAATATATTAATATCAAAGGCATCCACTGAAAGAAGAAATAACTGAAACTCCGATACAATCTTGCTTATTTCACTTTGAAAATGAAAATAATGGCAAATTGGTTTTATTATCATTTATAAATCGAAATCATGCCAAATTTGATTTGGAAATAAGGCTAAGTTTGAAATTTAGCCTGTAATGAAGTCGTGTGTATTTAAAGTATGGGGTGGTTGGCGCGCTTCGGTCACTGACCTTTTTAGCAGGGTTTACCCCTGCGATTTCGTCGTTCTGCATATCCTTATGTCATCAACTGTCATACAGGCGGCTAGAGCTAAATTAATTATAACTTTGAAACTCTTTGTTTTGTAACGATTTGTATCCGTACGAACGATTAGTAATTGATCGCGAGATCGCAACATCGAATGGGAAGTTTGACGTTAATTCCAGATTTAAAATGAAATAAGGTCAAGTTTTTAATTTTTTGCTCTATTTCTGAGTGTTATGTCACGTCACTTTTTCAGAATAAGAAAAAAACTACAATACAAGTTTGAGGTATGAAATATGAAATAAATTACCAAAATCCTATGAAATAAATCCCCAATTTTCATATGAAAAAAAATCCCCATCTCCATACAAAATTTGAATCATCGTACAGTTAGGGGGGTTATTTCGAATATTTAATCCTGCTGATATGGCGTGTGATAACTGGAAATGCTGAATGAGATTGTGCGCCGCCCCAGTAACGTTGGCTCGAAGAAAGTACAGCTTTTGGGCCGATGATACTGGCTGCTCGTGTATAAGCTGCTTGAAAAGATCGTGGAATTGATGCCAATTTAGATCGTTTCCGTCGAATTTTGGCAATTCTATTTTTGGTAACTTCATGACTGTATTTATTGGTATGATTTGTATTTCCATTTGTCGAACAGCTCCATAAGTGTGTTCTCGACTGCATCTCACCAATTGAAGTGATCACGCAATTCGTGGATTGATACTTCTTCCCCCATCCTTTAATGGATATCGTGTATTTCATTAAAAGTTTCCTCAATGGATCCTGCTCTAATTCTATAAACCAATGTAGTTTTTCCTTGGATTAGTTCTGTTCTACACTTATCCAAGGAGCGTTGCAATATGGAGATAAGCAAATTCAGCCTCTGTAGAGACTCAAAAGCATAGGTCCGTTCTTCTGCTGGATTTGTTAGTGATCGTTTAGTTGCTTCTGCTGTGGCTGCCGGTATTTCTGCTGCTGTTGCGGCTGGCAGTGCTGCTGGAACTTCTGGATCTACGGGTACTGCTTGTGGTTGCTTTTGTTTCGTTGGCGCTTGCTGTATGGTTAGTCGCTTGGTCAAGTCTTACTTTAGAGTTTCGTACACGGATATAATATTATCGTAATACGATTTTGCGATTTTTTGAGACTCCTAATATCCATATCAGAGCAATGGTTCTGCTGATTGACGATCGATTATCGCCGGGTCGTTGTCCTCTCGCTCGAATCCTTCAAGTGCATCCAGGATATGATGGAAAGGTGAGAGTAGTGAAATACCTTCCAAAATACAATACCAATTAGTAAGGTTACCTTCCTGCCAAACCAAGCTTCATCCAATCTATCTGAACGCGAAACATCGGCTGAAATGGCGGGTAGCGCCGATCATGAACATCAGTCTCCACTGAAGAATTCAACTACATCAGGACAACAGTCAACAGACGCAGCAATTTTTTATATTGTTTTATATTGTTCTGGCAATTGTGAAATACATATTGTGACGTGAATGGTATGACGTATAAGATGAGATAATCAGGACACCAACGCCATCGATACGAAATTAAAAGAACAATCAACTCCGAAGAGTATTACCGAAATTCTTGTATTTACTGCCGCCACCTATACACTGATAGATTACAAAGAATCATGTACATAAGCGTCAGCCGGGAAATTCCATAGACTTGTGGCGACAGTAAGATCTAGAACCAATACTGGGAGTATCAATATCGGCACGATGGTCGATGCGAGTCAGTTCAGTGGAAAAATTATTACAGCGCAGTTTGGGATTTTATGGTGTTCAAAGTGTTCAGCCTGAAAGGCCGCAAAGAGTTTTGGAGTAAAGTAATAGTAGTCGTTAAAGTGCAATAAAGTATAAGAAGTAAATCAGTGTTTGCTTGAAAATAAATTCTTGTAAATCGTGTATAGTGAACTTTTGTGTTTCATTCGTCACAATCCAGTGATCAAACCCGTATTTGTGGACAGTTTAATTAATTGTACGTAGACTCATTTACGGCTAAACGTTACAATATGTATGTTACTCCCTTCTTTAATTTTCGCGGCAGATAAGCTCCACTACATAAGGTTGTATTATAGATTTGTACACATACATTTTTTCTTAAAAACCTATCTAAATTTCATTATTTTAAATTCGATTTATAATGATAAACAAAAGACCGGATCACACTATTCGAGATTTTCTTTTTATTTTCGAGTCTGATAGCTTCGCTAGTACAACATCGAATAATAGTAAACAAAACATATGGCTTCTTGGCATATATAAAAAAGATGGCAGACAAACAAAAGATGGCTCACTTCATATCAAAAAAAGATGGCCGAAAACGACCGGTCATCTATACAAAGGTGACAGACAAACAAAAAATGGCTGGCTTCATATCAAAAAAAGAGGACCGACAATGACCGAAACTAGTCAAAAAGCTTCCACTCCTGGCCATTCCGAAGTATAACGCGATCAGAACCAAAACAGACTGGAGCAATGAATCCATTATCCACAGACTGAGTAGCAATACGGTAAAAACGTATAGAGATGGATCAAGAACTGATGAAGGAACAGAGGCAGGAGTATTTGAACCCCGGACAAAGTACTACGAACCGACGGGTGCGTTTAGCACCAGCATCTTTCAAGCCGAAGTCTATGCCATAGACGCGTCTATGCTCCCATAGGCGCTCAGATAAATCTCGACAGGAAATATACCAACTGCGAAATAGCAATAATGTCGGACAGTCGTCCCGCTATCCTGGCACTAGACTCCTTTATCATCAAATGCAAGCTCGTGTGGGAATGTCTACAAAAGCTTAAGGAGCTGAGCTGGAGTAACAGAGAAAAACTTTGTTGGATACCTGGCCATGTAGGGATGGAAGGCAATGAAATGACCGACTCCCTCGTTAGAAAAGGGGCATCGGAACCTTTCATAGGAATTAAAGTCACTGGAACCAGCTCTCATTTTCAGATTCCTAAGGGAAACTGACTTAGAGAGAATACTCTAGGACAGATCTCAAAGGTATGAATAGGGAGGCACAATAGGTCACGGTGCAATTTACCCATAACAATAATAACGTATCACAATGCAGTGCGCAAAAAAATTGTTCACGGTTTATTTTAATTTGCAAGAAAGTTTTTTGGACACTTAAGTAAACATTTCTAGTTATAAGTCATTGCACTTCCTAAGCCCAAACCAATTAACTTTTGCACCGCTAGAATTTCCTGCACTTTTACAACCAACCTTTTCTCTGTACCAAAGCACAGCCCACCCACCTGGGCCAACGCACTCATATTTCACGTATAAAAAAAGAGAACAAGAGTTTTATCGTTTTCAAGAAACTAACAAGGAATTATAAAGGCAATTTTCATGTAAATGAGGTTCAGCTTCAAATTACTTACATTTTAAGTGAAATTGATTTACAAATAAGAATAGACAATTCTCTGCACTATTCGATCTGTACAAAATCCAATACACTGTTTCGAAAATCATATCAGATACTCGAACAATCGAAATAATGTTTCAAATTCGGATTATATGTTCCATTACGTTTAAAAGCATATACGATATTTTTTAATACTTAAGGGGGCCATTAGTAACAATGTTGTTAATGGTTTACACTGTAAACTTTCCATTTTAGGCAATATTCAATATAGATTAGTAAAAGAATTTCCATCTGCAAAATTTGTCCATACAGAGTGCATCGACAAGTAAATTAATATTTCTTCCCCGAAATAAGAAGGATCCTCCAAAAATTTGTTTCAAGTTGTAAAATATATTAATATCAAAGGCATCCACTGAAAGAAGAAATAACTGAAACTCCGATACAATCTTGCTATGGCAAATTGGTTTTATTATCATTTATAAATCGAAATCATGCCAAATTTGATTTGGAAATAAGGCTAAGTTTGAAATTTAGCCTGTAATGAAGTCGTGTGTATTTAAAGTATGGGGTGTGTGGCGCGCTTCGGTCACTGACCTTTTTAGCAGGGTTTACCCCTGCGATTTCGTCGTTCTGCATACCCTTATGTCATCAACTGTCATACAGGCGGCTAGAGCTAAATTAATTATAACTTTGAAACTCTTTGTTTTGTAACGATTTGAATCCGTACGAATGATTAGTAATTGATCGCAACATCGCAACATCGAATGGGAAGTTTGACGTCAATTCCAGATTTAAAATGAAATAAGGTCAAGTTTTTCATTTTTTGCTCTATTTCTGAGTGTTATGTCACGTCACTATTTCAGAATAATAAAAAAACTACAATACAAGTTTGAGGTATGAAATATGAAATAAATTACCAAAATCCTATGAAATAAATCCCCAATTTTCATATGAAAAAAAATCCCCATCTCCATACAAAATTTGAATCATCGTACAGTTAGGGGGGTTATTTCGAATATTTAATCCTGCTGATATGGCGTGTGATAACTGGAAATGCTGAATGAGATTGTGCGCCGCCCCAGTAACGTTGGCTCGAAGAAAGTACAGCTTTTGGGCCGATGATACTGGCTGCTCGTGTATAAGCTGCTTGAAAAGATCGTGGAATTGATGCCAATTTAGATCGTTTCCGTCGAATTTTGGCAATTCTATTTTTGGTAACTTCATGACTGTATTTATTGGTATGGGTTGTATTTCCATTTGTCTAACAGCTCCATAAGTGTGTTCTCCACTGCATCTCACCAATTGAAGTGATCACGCAATTCATGGATTGATACTTCTTCCCCCATCCTTTAATGGATATCGTGTATTTCATTAAAAGTTTCCTCAATGGATCCTGCTCTAATTCTATAA
This sequence comes from Eristalis tenax, assembly GCA_905231855.2. Taxonomy (NCBI): domain Eukaryota; kingdom Metazoa; phylum Arthropoda; class Insecta; order Diptera; family Syrphidae; genus Eristalis; species Eristalis tenax. The sequence continues at coordinate 91,981,426 of HG993124.1, read as the reverse complement.
ACCAATGTAGTTTTTCCTTGGATTAGTTCTGTTCTACACTTATCCAAGGAGCGTTGCAATATGGAGATAAGCAAATTCAGCCTCTGTAGAGACTCAAAAGTATAGGTCCGTTCTTCTGCTGGATCTGTTGGTGATCGTTTAGTTGCTTCTGCTGTGGCTGCCGGTATTTCTGCTGCTGTTGCGGCTGGCAGTGCTGCTGGAACTTCTGGATCTACGGGTACTGCTTGTGGTTGCATTTGTTTCGTCTGCGCTTGCTGTATGGCTAGTCGCTTGGTCAAGTCTTACTTTAGAGTTTCGTACACGGATATAATATTATCGTAATACGATTTTGCGATTTTTTGAGACTCCTAATATCCATATCAGAGCAATGGTTCTGCTGATTGACGATCGATTATCGCCGGGTCGTTGGCCTCTCGCTCGAATCATTCAAGTGCATCCAGGATATGATGGAAAGGTGAGAGTAGTGAAATACCTTCCAAAATACAATACCAATTAGTAAGGTTACCTTGCTGCCAAACCAAGTTTCATCCAATCTATCTGAACGCGAAACATCAGCTGAAATAGCGGGTAGCGCCGATCATGAACATCAGTCTCCACTGAAGAATTCAATTACATCAGGACAACAGTCAACAGACGCAGCAATTTCCAAAATACAATCTCATGCAGGCGAACTTGAATAAGTATCCCGTTTTATATTGTTCTGGCAATAGTGAAATACATATTGTGACGTGAATGGTATGACGTATAAGATGAGATAATCAGGACACCAACGCCATTGATACGAAATTAGAAGAACAATCAACTCCGAAGAGTATTCCCGAAATTCTTGTATTTACTGCCGCCACCTATACACTGATAGATTACAAAGAATCATGTACATAAGCGTCAGCCGGGAAATTCCATAGACTTGTGGCGACAGTAAGATCTAGAATCAATACTGGGAGTATCAATATCGGCACGATGGTCAATGTGAGTCAGTTCAGTGGAAAAATTATTACAGCGCAGTTTGGGATTTTATGGTGTTCAAAGTGTTCAGCCTGAAAGGCCGCAAAGAGTTTTGGAGTAAAGTAATAGTAGTCGTTAAAGTGCAATAAAGTATAAGAAGTAAATCAGTGTTTGCTTGAAAATAAATTCTTGTAAATCGTGTATAGTGAACTTTTGTGTTTCATTCGTCACAATCCAGTGATCAAACCCGTATTTGTGGACAGTTTAATTAATTGTACGTAGACTCATTTACGGCTAAACGTTACAATATGTATGTTACTCCCTTCTTTAATTTTCGCGGCAGATAAGCTCCACTACATAAGGTTGTATTATAGATTTGTACACATACATTTTTTCTTAAAAACCTATCTAAATTTCATTATTTTAAATTCGATTTATAATGATAAACAAAAGACCGGATCACACTATTCGAGATTTTCTTTTTATTTTCGAGTCTGATAGCTTCGCTAGTACAACATCGAATAATAGTAAACAAAACATATGGCTTCTTGGCATATATAAAAAAGATGGCAGACAAACAAAAGATGGCTCACTTCATATCAAAAAAAGATGGCCGAAAACGACCGGTCATCTATACAAAGGTGACAGACAAACAAAAAATGGCTGGCTTCATATCAAAAAAAGAGGACCGACAATGACCGAAACTAGTCAAAAAGCTTCCACTCCTGGCCATTCCGAAGTATAACGCGATCAGAACCAAAACAGACTGGAGCAATGAATCCATTATCCACAGACTGAGTAGCAATACGGTAAAAACGTATAGAGATGGATCAAGAACTGATGAAGGAACAGAGGCAGGAGTATTTGAACCCCGGACAAAGTACTACGAACCGATGGGTGCGTTTAGCACCAGCATCTTTCAAGCCGAAGTCTATGCCATAGACGCGTCTATGCTCCCATAGGCGCTCAGATAAATCTCGACAGGAAATATACCAACTGCGAAATAGCAATAATGTCGGACAGTCGTCCCGCTATCCTGGCACTAGACTCCTTTATCATCAAATGCAAGCTCGTGTGGGAATGTCTACAAAAGCTTAAGGAGCTGAGCTGGAGTAACAGAGAAAAACTTTGTTGGATACCTGGCCATGTAGGGATGGAAGGCAATGAAATGACCGCGTCCCTCGTTAGAAAAGGGGCATCGGAACCTTTCATAGGAATTAAAGTCACTGGAACCAGCTCTCATTTTCAGATTCCTAAGGGAAACTGACTTAGAGAGAATACTCTAGGACAGATCTCAAAGGTATGAATAGGGAGGCACAATAGGTCACGGTGCAATTTACCCATAACAATAATAACGTATCACAATGCAGTGCGCAAAAAAATTGTTCACGGTTTATTTTAATTTGCAAGAAAGTTTTTTGGACACTTAAGTAAACATTTCTAGTTATAAGTCATTGCACTTCCTAAGCCCAAACCAATTAACTTTTGCACCGCTAGAATTTCCTGCACTTTTACAACCAACCTTTTCTCTGTACCAAAGCACAGCCCACCCACCTGGGCCAACGCACTCATATTTCACGTATAAAAAAAGAGAACAAGAGTTTTATCGTTTTCAAGAAACTAACAAGGAATTATAAAGGGAATTTTCATGTAAATGAGGTTCAGCTTCAAATTACTTACATTTTAAGTGAAATTGATTTACAAATAAGAATAGACAATTCTCTGCACTATTCGATCTGTACAAAATCCAATACACTGTTTCGAAAATCATATCAGATACTCGAACAATCGAAATAATGTTTCAAATTCGGATTATATGTTCCATTACGTTTAAAAGCATATACGATATTTTTAAATACTTAAGGGGGCCATTAGTAACAATGTTGTTAATGGTTTACACTGTAAACTTTCCATTTTAGGCAATATTCAATATAGATTAGTAAAAGAATTTCCATCTGCAAAATTTGTCCATACAGAGTGCATCGACAAGTAAATTAATATTTCTTCCCCGAAATGAGAAGGATCCTCCAAGAATTTGTTTCAAGTTGTAAAATATATTAATATCAAAGGCATCCACTGAAAGAAGAAATAACTGAAACTCCGATACAATCTTGCTTATTTCACTTTGAAAATGAAAATAATGGCAAATTGGTTTTATTATCATTTATAAATCGAAATCATGCCAAATTTGATTTGGAAATAAGGCTAAGTTTGAAATTTAGCCTGTAATGAAGTCGTGTGTATTTAAAGTATGGGGTGGTTGGCGCGCTTCGGTCACTGACCTTTTTAGCAGGGTTTACCCCTGCGATTTCGTCGTTCTGCATATCCTTATGTCATCAACTGTCATACAGGCGGCTAGAGCTAAATTAATTATAACTTTGAAATTTTTTGTTTTGTAACGATTTGTATCCGTACGAACGATTAGTAATTGATCGCGAGATCGCAACATCGAATGGGAAGTTTGACGTTAATTCCAGATTTAAAATGAAATAAGGTCAAGTTTTTAATTTTTTGCTCTATTTCTGAGTGTTATGTCACGTCACTTTTTCAGAATAAGAAAAAAACTACAATACAAGTTTGAGGTATGAAATATGAAATAAATTACCAAAATCCTATGAAATAAATCCCCAATTTTCATATGAAAAAAAATCCCCATCTCCATACAAAATTTGAATCATCGTACAGTTAGGGGGGTTATTTCGAATATTTAATCCTGCTGATATGGCGTGTGATAACTGGAAATGCTGAATGAGATTGTGCGCCGCCCCAGTAACGTTGGCTCGAAGAAAGTACAGCTTTTGGGCCGATGATACTGGCTGCTCGTGTATAAGCTGCTTGAAAAGATCGTGGAATTGATGCCAATTTAGATCGTTTTCGTCGAATTTTGGCAATTCTATTTTTGGTAACTTCATGACTGTATTTATTGGTATGGGTTGTATTTCCATTTGTCTAACAGCTCCATAAGTGTGTTCTCCACTGCATCTCACCAATTGAAGTGATCACGCAATTCATGGGTTGATACTTCTTCCCCCATCCTTTAATGGATATCGTGTATTTCATTAAAAGTTTCCTCAATGGATCCTGCTCTAATTCTATAAACCAATGTAGTTTTTCCTTGGATTAGTTCTGTTCTACACTTATCCAAGGAGCGTTGCAATATGGAGATAAGCAAATTCAGCCTCTGTAGAGACTCAAAAGCATAGGTCCGTTCTTCTGCTGGATTTGTTAGTGATCGTTTAGTTGCTTCTGCTGTGGCTGCCGGTATTTCTGCTGCTGTTGCGGCTGGCAGTGCTGCTGGTACTTCTGGATCTACGGGTACTGCTTGTGGTTGCTTTTGTTTCGTTGGCGCTTGCTGTATGGTTAGTCGCTTGGTCAAGTCTTACTTTAGAGTTTCGTACACGGATATAATATTATCGTAATACGATTTTGCGATTTTTTGAGACTCCTAATATCCATATCAGAGCAATGGTTCTGCTGATTGACGATCGATTATCGCCGGGTCGTTGTCCTCTCGCTCGAATCCTTCAAGTGCATCCAGGATATGATGGAAAGGTGAGAGTAGTGAAATACCTTCCAAAATACAATACCAATTAGTAAGGTTACCTTCCTGCCAAACCAAGCTTCATCCAATCTATCTGAACGCGAAACATCGGCTGAAATGGCGGGTAGCGCCGATCATGAACATCAGTCTCCACTGAAGAATTCAACTACATCAGGACAACAGTCAACAGACGCAGCAATTTTTTATATTGTTTTATATTGTTCTGGCAATTGTGAAATACATATTGTGACGTGAATGGTATGACGTATAAGATGAGATAATCAGGACACCAACGCCATCGATACGAAATTAAAAGAACAATCAACTCCGAAGAGTATTACCGAAATTCTTGTATTTACTGCCGCCACCTATACACTGATAGATTACAAAGAATCATGTACATAAGCGTCAGCCGGGAAATTCCATAGACTTGTGGCGACAGTAAGATCTAGAACCAATACTGGGAGTATCAATATCGGCACGATGGTCGATGCGAGTCAGTTCAGTGGAAAAATTATTACAGCGCAGTTTGGGATTTTATGGTGTTCAAAGTGTTCAGCCTGAAAGGCCGCAAAGAGTTTTGGAGTAAAGTAATAGTAGTCGTTAAAGTGCAATAAAGTATAAGAAGTAAATCAGTGTTTGCTTGAAAATAAATTCTTGTAAATCGTGTATAGTGAACTTTTGTGTTTCATTCGTCACAATCCAGTGATCAAACCCGTATTTGTGGACAGTTTAATTAATTGTACGTAGACTCATTTACGGCTAAACGTTACAATATGTATGTTACTCCCTTCTTTAATTTTCGCGGCAGATAAGCTCCACTACATAAGGTTGTATTATAGATTTGTACACATACATTTTTTCTTAAAAACCTATCTAAATTTCATTATTTTAAATTCGATTTATAATGATAAACAAAAGACCGGATCACACTATTCGAGATTTTCTTTTTATTTTCGAGTCTGATAGCTTCGCTAGTACAACATCGAATAATAGTAAACAAAACATATGACTTCTTGGCATATATAAAAAAGATGGCAGACAAACAAAAGATGGCTCACTTCATATCAAAAAAAGATGGCCGAAAACGACCGGTCATCTATACAAAGGTGACAGACAAACAAAAAATGGCTGGCTTCATATCAAAAAAAGAGGACCGACAATGACCGAAACTAGTCAAAAAGCTTCCACTCCTGGCCATTCCGAAGTATAACGCGATCAGAACCAAAACAGACTGGAGCAATGAATCCATTATCCACAGACTGAGTAGCAATACGGTAAAAACGTATAGAGATGGATCAAGAACTGATGAAGGAACAGAGGCAGGAGTATTTGAACCCCGGACAAAGTACTACGAACCGATGGGTGCGTTTAGCACCAGCATCTTTCAAGCCGAAGTCTATGCCATAGACGCGTCTATGCTCCCATAGGCGCTCAGATAAATCTCGACAGGAAATATACCAACTGCGAAATAGCAATAATGTCGGACAGTCGTCCCGCTATCCTGGCACTAGACTCCTTTATCATCAAATGCAAGCTCGTGTGGGAATGTCTACAAAAGCTTAAGGAGCTGAGCTGGAGTAACAGAGAAAAACTTTGTTGGATACCTGGCCATGTAGGGATGGAAGGCAATGAAATGACCGACTCCCTCGTTAGAAAAGGGGCATCGGAACCTTTCATAGGAATTAAAGTCACTGGAACCAGCTCTCATTTTCAGATTCCTAAGGGAAACTGACTTAGAGAGAATACTCTAGGACAGATCTCAAAGGTATGAATAGGGAGGCACAATAGGTCACGGTGCAATTTACCCATAACAATAATAACGTATCACAATGCAGTGCGCAAAAAAATTGTTCACGGTTTATTTTAATTTGCAAGAAAGTTTTTTGGACACTTAAGTAAACATTTCTAGTTATAAGTCATTGCACTTCCTAAGCCCAAACCAATTAACTTTTGCACCGCTAGAATTTCCTGCACTTTTACAACCAACCTTTTCTCTGTACCAAAGCACAGCCCACCCACCTGGGCCAACGCACTCATATTTCACGTATAAAAAAAGAGAACAAGAGTTTTATCGTTTTCAAGAAACTAACAAGGAATTATAAAGGCAATTTTCATGTAAATGAGGTTCAGCTTCAAATTACTTACATTTTAAGTGAAATTGATTTACAAATAAGAATAGACAATTCTCTGCACTATTCGATCTGTACAAAATCCAATACACTGTTTCGAAAATCATATCAGATACTCGAACAATCGAAATAATGTTTCAAATTCGGATTATATGTTCCATTACGTTTAAAAGCATATACGATATTTTTTAATACTTAAGGGGGCCATTAGTAACAATGTTGTTAATGGTTTACACTGTAAACTTTCCATTTTAGGCAATATTCAATATAGATTAGTAAAAGAATTTCCATCTGCAAAATTTGTCCATACAGAGTGCATCGACAAGTAAATTAATATTTCTTCCCCGAAATAAGAAGGATCCTCCAAAAATTTGTTTCAAGTTGTAAAATATATTAATATCAAAGGCATCCACTGAAAGAAGAAATAACTGAAACTCCGATACAATCTTGCTATGGCAAATTGGTTTTATTATCATTTATAAATCGAAATCATGCCAAATTTGATTTGGAAATAAGGCTAAGTTTGAAATTTAGCCTGTAATGAAGTCGTGTGTATTTAAAGTATGGGGTGTGTGGCGCGCTTCGGTCACTGACCTTTTTAGCAGGGTTTACCCCTGCGATTTCGTCGTTCTGCATACCCTTATGTCATCAACTGTCATACAGGCGGCTAGAGCTAAATTAATTATAACTTTGAAACTCTTTGTTTTGTAACGATTTGAATCCGTACGAATGATTAGTAATTGATCGCAACATCGCAACATCGAATGGGAAGTTTGACGTCAATTCCAGATTTAAAATGAAATAAGGTCAAGTTTTTCATTTTTTGCTCTATTTCTGAGTGTTATGTCACGTCACTATTTCAGAATAATAAAAAAACTACAATACAAGTTTGAGGTATGAAATATGAAATAAATTACCAAAATCCTATGAAATAAATCCCCAATTTTCATATGAAAAAAAATCCCCATCTCCATACAAAATTTGAATCATCGTACAGTTAGGGGGGTTATTTCGAATATTTAATCCTGCTGATATGGCGTGTGATAACTGGAAATGCTGAATGAGATTGTGCGCCGCCCCAGTAACGTTGGCTCGAAGAAAGTACAGCTTTTGGGCCGATGATACTGGCTGCTCGTGTATAAGCTGCTTGAAAAGATCGTGGAATTGATGCCAATTTAGATCGTTTCCGTCGAATTTTGGCAATTCTATTTTTGGTAACTTTATGACTGTATTTATTGGTATGGGTTGTATTTCCATTTGTCTAACAGCTCCATAAGTGTGTTCTCCACTGCATCTCACCAATTGAAGTGATCACGCAATTCATGGATTGATACTTCTTCCCCCATCCTTTAATGGATATCGTGTATTTCATTAAAAGTTTCCTCAATGGATCCTGCTCTAATTCTATAAACCAATGTAGTTTTTCCTTGGATTAGTTCTGTTCTACACTTATCCAAGGAGCGTTGCAATATGGAGATAAGCAAATTCAGCCTCTGTAGAGACTCAAAAGTATAGGTCCGTTCTTCTGCTGGATCTGTTGGTGATCGTTTAGTTGCTTCTGCTGTGGCTGCCGGTATTTCTGCTGCTGTTGCGGCTGGCAGTGCTGCTGGAACTTCTGGATCTACGGGTACTGCTTGTGGTTGCATTTGTTTCGTCTGCGCTTGCTGTATGGCTAGTCGCTTGGTCAAGTCTTACTTTAGAGTTTCGTACACGGATATAATATTATCGTAATACGATTTTGCGATTTTTTGAGACTCCTAATATCCATATCAGAGCAATGGTTCTGCTGATTGACGATCGATTATCGCCGGGTCGTTGGCCTCTCGCTCGAATCATTCAAGTGCATCCAGGATATGATGGAAAGGTGAGAGTAGTGAAATACCTTCCAAAATACAATACCAATTAGTAAGGTTACCTTGCTGCCAAACCAAGTTTCATCCAATCTATCTGAACGCGAAACATCAGCTGAAATAGCGGGTAGCGCCGATCATGAACATCAGTCTCCACTGAAGAATTCAATTACATCAGGACAACAGTCAACAGACGCAGCAATTTCCAAAATACAATCTCATGCAGGCGAACTTGAATAAGTATCCCGTTTTATATTGTTCTGGCAATAGTGAAATACATATTGTGACGTGAATGGTATGACGTATAAGATGAGATAATCAGGACACCAACGCCATTGATACGAAATTAGAAGAACAATCAACTCCGAAGAGTATTCCCGAAATTCTTGTATTTACTGCCGCCACCTATACACTGATAGATTACAAAGAATCATGTACATAAGCGTCAGCCGGGAAATTCCATAGACTTGTGGCGACAGTAAGATCTAGAATCAATACTGGGAGTATCAATATCGGCACGATGGTCAATGTGAGTCAGTTCAGTGGAAAAATTATTACAGCGCAGTTTGGGATTTTATGGTGTTCAAAGTGTTCAGCCTGAAAGTCCGCAAAGAGTTTTGGAGTAAAGTAATAGTAGTCGTTAAAGTGCAATAAAGTATAAGAAGTAAATCAGTGTTTGCTTGAAAATAAATTCTTGTAAATCGTGAATAGTGAACTTTTGTGTTTCATTCGTCACAATGCAGTGATCAAACCCGTATTTGTGGACAGTTTAATTAATTGTACGTAGACTCATTTACGGCTAAACGTAACAATATGTATGTTACTTCCTTCTTTAATTTTCGCGGCAGATAAGCTCCACTACATAAGGTTGTATTATAGATTTGTACACATACATTTTTGTGTTTTTACTTCTTAAAAACCTATCTAAATTTCATTATTTTAAATTCGATTTATAATGATAAACAAAAGACCGGATCACACTTTTCGAGATTTTCTTTTTATTTTCGAGTCTGATAGCTTCGCTAGTACAACATCCAATAATAGTAAACAAAACATATGGCTCCTTGGCATATATAAAAAAGATGGCAGACAAGCAAAAGATGGCTCACTTCATATCAAAAAAAGATGGCCGACAACGACCTGTCATCTGTACAAAGATGACATACAAACAAAAAATGGCTGGCTTCATATCAAAAAAAGAGGACCGACAATGACCGAAACTAGTCAAAAAGCATCTTTCAAGCCGAAGTCTATGCCATAGACGCGTCTATGCTCCCATAGGCGCTCAGATAAATCTCGACAGGAATTATACCAACTGCGAAATAGCAATAATGTCGGACAGTCGTGCCGCTATCCTGGCACTAGACTCCTTTATCATCAAATGCAAACTCGTGTGGGAATGTCTACAAAAGCTTAGGGAGCTGAGCTGGAGTAACAGAGAAAATCTTTGTTGGATACCTGGCCATGTAGGGATGAAAGGCAATGAAATGACCGATTCGTCGTTAGAAAAGGGGCATCGGAACCTTTCATAGGAATTGAAGTCACTGGAACCAGCTCTAATTTTCAGACTCCTAAGGGACTCCTAAGAGACTGACTTAGAGAGAATACTCTAGGACAGATCTCTTTCACCTTCGCGTAACAGAAGCAGATAACCCTCAATACAACTCTGAAAATAGCTGCATGAGAGGGGAACCCTTAAGAAAGCAAAGGTATGAATGGGGAGGCACAATAGGTCGCGGTGCAATTTACCCATAACAATAATAACGTATCACAACGCAGTGCGCAAAAAAATTGTTCACGGTTTATTTTAATTTGCAAGAAATATATAAGTTTTGTGGACACTTAAGTAAACATTTCTAGTTATAAGTCATTGCACTTCCTAATCCCAAACCAATTAACTTTTGCACCGCTAGAATTTCCTGCACGTTTACAGCCAACCTTTTCTCTGTACCAAAGCACAGCGCACCCGCCTGGCCCAACGCACTCATATTTCACGTATCCCACTATAAGCATTTCCTCCTTGCTCGACCACGATCGTATACGATCGTATGTAAAAATTATATTATTGTTAAGGTAGGTTAAGTCCCCTTTAGCGATTAGCAGCGAAAAAACCCAATAAATCATCGCTATTTCGTTTCCACAAAGAAAATACCGCCCGTGTAAAAAACGATTATCCCTGAATGAGAAAGTGTTGGAAAATGAAAAACGCTTAAATGAAATACTAGCCAAATCCCTATCGTGCAGTGAACTTTATCCCCTTACGAAGGAAATGGCAATGACAAAGAAAAGCTGAATATCAATAATATCAAAGAGGAAATTAAAAAAAAAGAGAACAAGAGTTTTATCGTTTTCAAGAAACTAACAAGGAATTATAAAGGGAATTTTCATGTAAATGAGGTTCAGCTTCAAATTACTTACATTTTAAGTGAAATTGATTTACAAATAAGAATAGACAATTCTCTGCACTATTCGATCTGTACAAAATCCAATACACTGTTTCGAAAATCATATCAGATACTCGAACAATCGAAATAATGTTTCAAATTCGGATTATATGTTCCATTACGTTTAAAAGCATATACGATATTTTTAAATACTTAAGGGGGCCATTAGTAACAATGTTGTTAATGGTTTACACTGTAAACTTTCCATTTTAGGCAATATTCAATATAGATTAGTAAAAGAATTTCCATCTGCAAAATTTGTCCATACAGAGTGCATCGACAAGTAAATTAATATTTCTTCCCCGAAATGAGAAGGATCCTCCAAGAATTTGTTTCAAGTTGTAAAATATATTAATATCAAAGGCATCCACTGAAAGAAGAAATAACTGAAACTCCGATACAATCTTGCTTATTTCACTTTGAAAATGAAAATAATGACAAATTGGTTTTATTATCATTTATAAATCGAAATCATGCCAAATTTGATTTGGAAATAAGGCTAAGTTTGAAATTTAGCCTGTAATGAAGTCGTGTGTATTTAAAGTATGGGGTGGGTGGCGCGCTTCGGTCACTGACCTTTTTAGCAGGGTTTACTCTTGCGATTTCGTCGTTCTGCATACCCTTATGTCATCAACTGTCATACAGGCGGCTAGAGCTAAATTAATTATAACTTTGAAACTCTTTGTTTTGTAACGATTTGTATCCGTACGAACGATTATCGAATGGGAAGTTTGACGTTAATTCCAGATTTAAATGAAATAAGGTCAAGTTTTTAATTTTTTGCTCTATTTCTGAGTGTTATGTCACGTCACTATTTCAGAATAAGAAAAAAACTACAATACAAGTTTGAGGTATGAAATATGAAATAAATTACCAAAATCCTATGAAATAAATCCCCAATTTTCATATGAAAAAAAATCCCCATCTCCATACAAAATTTGAAGGGGTTATATCATCGTACAGTTAGGGGGGTTATTTCGAATATTTAATCCTGCTGATATGGTATTTATGCGTACGTAATAACAAACAAACAAAATATGTTTTCAAGAATCTTTGTCGAAAAGGTAGCGCAGGAATATTTAGAATCTGTCTGATAGACAACAGACAAGGACATATAGACAATATGGGACAACTCAAGTATATTGCCGGTAATCCTGACTTTAAGAAGATTGGCCTTTATAGAAACGAACGACACTAAATCGTGATAAATACGAAGTTGCAAGAGAAAAGTAACCCACTAACCACAATAGTGAATGAACTGGTAGGTACTACTAAAGAAATTAAAACCGATTCAGATCTAGCAAGCAGGAATGAGGCTTTTATAAACGACTTTGATAATATTCTATTGTGTTGGACAAAGCAAATGTTGTAAATCCCATAATATTAGATGGCAAAGAAATATAATCCATAATTAGAGCTACTAAAGAAATTAAAACCGATTCAGAACTAGCAAGTAGGAATGAGGGTTTTATAAACGACTTAGATAGCATAATCTAGTCTATTATATTGGACAATGTACGTAAATGTTGTAAATCCCATAATATTAGATGGCAAAGAAATAGAATCCGTAATTAGAGCGGAACTCTTCATAATTTCACTTCATAATTGGTCGTTCTTGGACATGCAACCATATAATACAATTTTAGAAAAATTCAAAGGGGGTGATTGCTAACAACTAACAAAAAAAAAAACTGTCGTGGAATCTCATTTATGAATTTTATTGCTGAAGTGGTGATGAGAATACTAAATGAAAGATTATGCCTCTGTATTGAGAAGCATGGAATTATGACAGAATTTAAGAAGGAATTACTCCACTGTACACAATTTAGCTTCAGTACTCCATTTAACACTGGTTGATTTGAGCGTATCTTTCTGTGTGATAGGGTTTTGCTCGAAAGATACTAGTGCGTTTGCCCATGGGTTCGGAGTACTTTGTCCGGGGTCCAAATATTCTTTCTTCTGTTCATTCGTCAGTACTTGATCCATCTGTAAACCATTTTACTGTATTACTGCTCAGTCCGTGGACTGACTGGATTGATTGCTCCAGTCCTTTTTGGTGATGAGCTTAATGACAAACTCCTTCTGGAATGTGAATTTCCTATTCACATCACCCTTGGGTCCAAGCTTTTTGGCATTGAATTGTCTTGATGAAGTGCACTTGTCTTTTCCTATCCCTTAGTTTACCATAGATGCTAGCTCTAAAATGAACTCCTTTAAAGCAGTTGGGGCATGTTCTCATGGCCCCTGTAATACAGAGGCATGGCAAGTTTTGATCTTTGTTGAGTGCCTCTCTTGCAGTGATTAGATTGGTTGTTTTGGACTATGTTTGCAGCGTTTGCAATTGTTGGTCTGATAAGAGCTACGAGTATATACATCCATCTTAGGATATTTGGATTGGCGAGCTCCAACAAATCATTAGAGCCTGAGCCGCTTTTCGTTTACCCTTTATGTGTGCTTTTTCTAGATGAGTTTGCTGTCCAATATTACAGTCGAACTTCCCTATAGTGAACTCCTATATAATGAAGTTCTCCGTATAATGAACAAATTTCAAACACACAGCTTTCTGGTTCTCTTTTAAGTGTATTTTTCTCTCCGTATAATGAATTTCTATACAATGAATTTTACTCTACAGTGAATAAATTTTCTAGTTGGAAATTTAATTTTCATACGTTTTGTGTCTCCTTACAATGAATTTTTTTCATACTACTTTCTCATGTGCAAATGTTTTAACATCTGCACAAATATCGACCGTAACGGTAATTTTACCCGTTAGCTTTTTGTTTTTTCGATGTCTCCTTGTCTGTTTCATTCATTTTGAATGCACGCAAATATCTTGAACTTCGACGGTGAGTGATTATAGTAAAAATGTCGCAGCGAAATAGTATTTCTCTTGAAAAAAAAGGTGTTGATAATTAATAAAGTTGAGGAGGGAGTAACAAGAAAGAAAGATATTGCCAAGGAATTTGGAATTCTTCCCAGTTCATTGTCAAACATTCTAAAAAACAGTGATTCTAAAAAGTGCAGAAGACGGACAATTAGGTGCTAAACGCAAAAGACTTCGAACATGTCTTTTTGAGGATATTGATGAAGCAATGCTGATGTGGATAACCGCTGCACGTCGAAGGAATCTCCTGTATCTGGAACAATAATAAAGGAAGAAGCCAAAGAGTTTGCGGATGCCCTGGGACACAAAGAATTTGAAGCGAGTCTTGGTTGGATGGATAAGTTCAAAAAACGGCACGGAATTGTTTAGAAAACCTTATGTGGAGAAAGTGCTGACGCCAACTTACAAGATCGGAATGATTGGGCACTGAACGTTTTGCCGAAACTGATGCAAAAATATAAACAAGACGACATTTTTAACGCCGATGAGACTGGCTTATTTTTTAAATGCTTGCCAAATAAAACACTGGCATTTAAAAATGAGAAGTGCTTTGGCGGAAAACATAGCAAAGAGCGAATAACCGTTCTGATAGCAAGCAACATGACCGGGTTAGAAAAGGGTGAAGTTCAGGATTCCCAAGGTTTTTCTTGCAAAATAAATGTTTGACAAAAATTATATTAACATTACATTACATTAATAGATTCAGAAATTGATGAAGATTTGGTAGAGGCAGTGTTGAATGAACTTCGAACCTTTGTAGAGATGAAAAGCAACATACCGGATAATGTGTTTAAGTCTTTAAATATATTAGAAAACTTTGTTGAGGAAGAAAAATGAAAAAGTGTAATCCAAACTAAAATACCTCATTATTTTAAATAGAATTATATATGTATATAATTTCTGTATAATGAAATTTCGAAATAGTAAAGTTTTTTTTGGTCCCGTGCGAATTCATTATAGGGAAGTTCGACTGTACATGCATATCCTGAGGAATATCCTGAATACATCTATATCCACAAAAAGACCAAAATCAACCAAATACTAAATCCCGCAACGGGGTGTTTATATGTTTGCTGTTGCTGTTGTTTGTCGCTTTGCCGTTCTTCCCGCTGTCCTCCTTACTTCTCCAGCGTCACGTCTGTATGTGCTGTTCCTTTTTTACATTTTTTCTCAATAAAAACAAAACTCGCTTGAATTATAAATCCGGAATGTCGAAGAGTTCTCTCTTCAAAGGCAAATCCATTGCAACCTAGAAGAACTTCTCTCTCTAGACTTGCAACTGATTGCTACTCTCACATTCCACACACATAACACACATTCCATACATACAATATGCATTTAATGTAAATGCACGATGAACCATCATCGTACGTGCAATGTCTACTCAACATGCAGACACGTCTCCAGTCTTTCTGCTCTGGATCTTTTACTTTTTCTGTCTTCTCCTCTGTATGCACGAACTCCGTACATACAAGTATGTATCAGTCGTTCACACACCGTTGAACAGTTCACAAGTGTTTCGACTTAGTATATCCAAGCAATAACTCAAGGATCCGCAACAAGAGCGTGGTGAGCCGAGTGTGTTGACTCCACACCTGTGGACCAGGATGGCTGAGATCGAGACCCGGTGGGGGATACACATCATTTTTAAAAGTTTTTCCCTTCGATTCATTAATTGGACTGGGAAAGTGAGTCAGTGCAAAGTATGGAGGAGAATGGGCAGTTCACTCCTTCAAGAAATCAGAGATCTTAGGAGAAGAACTCTCGAAAGGAGGAGAAAGGAGGAGAAACAAGCAGTCCTACAACTCGGGCAACATCAACAACAAGTGCCCGAACCGAGTCAGCTGCAAAAGCAGCCGCAGCATAATAACGAAAGAAGCAGCTTCAGCAGTCAACAGCTCAGCAACAACAGCAGAAGCAACAACTAAGGAAAGCAGTCCAACAAGCAACATCGCAACACCAGCAACAACCACAGCAAAAAAAAAAAAAAGAAAAGTGCCACCAATTAACCTCTACAAGACAGTAGAACATTATAATAAAATTAGGAAGGCCAAAAAAAAAAAAAAAAAATTCCAGTCAAGGTTGTTAAAGATCTCCTAACCACTCGTAGTGGAGGAGATCCTCCAACTGCTATAACTGCTAAACGTCGGGTCAAGCTCTTCACCACAGCTGAGGCAAAAAGGGAGGGGCGGAAATTACAGTTCTTCATAGTACAGCTGTCACTCAACAGCAAAATAGACAAGGTAAACCATATCATTAGATTATCTGACTATCATTGCGTCTGGGAAAACATACTCTTCGGGAACGACACCGCTAACTATGGGGGTTGCCCTAAGTTTCAAGAGCGGAAAGTGAAACCGATTCTGCAGAAGCAGCCCCCATTGAAAAATTCACTCCGGGCAGCCATACCCGTCACACCTCAATTGACTTTCGCCCAAATTGCGTCTGTCCAGAGGAGCACGGAGAAGCAGCATCTACCGAACGTAGTGCCGCAAGTCTCAGTGCCAAGGGCGCACGAACCAGCGCCCGAATGGAAAGCTTCCATTGAAGGGCATATGGCTCGGTTAGAGGAGCAGGTCGGCCAGATTTGGGTGCTCCTGCTGAACCCAGACGTCAAAAGTCCTAATAGCTGTCCAGACGGAAAGTATTTTTAAGACCCTTGCAGTGAATGTGAATTCATTGATAGGGATCCCACGAAAGAACGAGTTCTTTAGATTGTTGGACGATCAAAGCCCAGAGCTAATGCTGATTAGCGAAACCAAGCTAACTCAAATACGCGAATTGGAGCACATTAATTACAATTGTATTGCTTTTCATGGTTCAATCCAGAATGCTTTATTGAAATACTATGAACTTATACATAATACAGAAATATGATTACTTGACTAATACAATCGAGTTACAATTTGGTAGCGCGCGAGTTACGCAATTGCAAGTCAGCAAACTTTGCTGACGGGTTTTTGAAAAAAAAGTTGCAAAGATCAATATTAGCGATCCCGAATACATTCAGGCCTTTGAAACATTAAAACAAAATATCAGAAATTACCCCGTACTCAGATTTCCAAATTTCGGAAAACCATTTACATTGTTTACAGAAGCCTCGAGCGGATTTTTAACACGTGTGAAAGAATTCGACTAAATAGAAGAGGAAACCGAATCGAACCAGGCAACAGTTCATTAGTAGTCAGTAGATAATTTTCCTATAAAGGAAGATATTGTTAATAAATGCAAGACCCAATTAATTCTGACAAATTCTGTTAGATATGTCATATTTGTTAGATGACATTCAATTAGATATGACTAAAAATAACTCATATTGGGAAGATCTTTTCAAGAGAGTGTTCCAAAAATGAATTGTAGGTATTTATACCCAACTGCCGTACACCGAGTACAATAAAGTTAAACAATGTCTGGCAGGCATATGTATACAGTTTGAACAGTAAAAATTGGGTTAGTAAAATAGAAGCAATTAAGGACCATTTAACAATGTTCGATAAACCTAGAAAAACTATTTGGGATAATGAATTCAAATCTGAATATATATATATATATATTTTTCAAGGAAAATTACATCGAAGTTCATTTTACCATGTCGAATTCTCACACTGGAAACTCTTATATTGAACGCTTTCATTCCACTTTACTAGAAATTCTACTAACAATTAAATACCAAGAGCTTACAACGATAAGTGCATAATAAGTGCATAAAGCCGTTTTAGTTCACAATAACCGCCACCATTCCACAATTGGAATGAGTCCGAATCATACTAGGAACGTAGACCCGGAAGTATCACTTACTAAAATTTCAAGACAAAAAGATCAAATTTTAAATAATAGGATCGCAACTAGGGAAGATTATGAAGAAAATGATGATGAAGGTTTTATTAGAAATTACAAACATTTAAGGCACAAGTATGAACCTTATTATAGAAAAAAGAAATTAGTAAATGTTAAAAGACCAAATAATTTAACATGTACATAATTGGCTTATGATACTACTAACCATGTTGATAACCGTGACAGCAGCACAATCATCTCTCCTAATAACACCGATCCAGAGTGAGCATGGTTATGTTACCCTATACGAATTAATAAACAATTCCCAAACGATAATACATATAATAGACACTTTGGAAATTTTAATTTTAATTTAATGAAGAATGGTCCAGTGCTTAGCGAAATTTTAAATATTAAAGCAAAAGTCAAGGCATTAACACTCCCTATTCGGAAAAAAGAGGTCTTATAAATTTCATTGGAACTGGTCAGAAATGTCTATTCGGAACAATGGGTGACCAAGATAGGATAGATATTGCTGAACATCTTAAAATAGTCGAAACGAATGACAATGCTGCTATAGAAAATTTTAACAAACAAATAGGTATAAATCAACAGTTCATGGATAGTATAAATAACATCAAAACAATGGTATTAGCAGATAGGCAGCTTTTAAATGATGCTTATAATGTTGTCATAAATAGTCAAAGAGATATTACACTGAAGTTACTACAAATGGACCAGCTTTTGAAATTAAAGATTCTCGAAAAAAAAAATAATTATATTTTAGACAATGTAGCATCTGCCAAACAGGGGTTATTACACCCAAGTATTTTTACAAACGAACTATTAGAAAGTGTAGAATTAGACTCCTTTAAGCTAAAGCATTCCAAAATTGGAGCTATTCGATAAAATATTACTAAACTTGTCTTAGCAATTAAGTTACCTAAAGATTATATTCAGACAACATTGAAGATGATTATTCCTATTCCAAACAAAAATTTTAAAGAAATTGGCATTAAGACAATGTATTATGTTAAAATAAATGGCAACAGATATGATTATAATCCCGATAACCTACATATATAGTGTCTAAAGAAAATTAATAACTGTATAATTGAGCGAGAATGTAATTTCCGCAATAATAATAAAACCGAAATTGTGACTATCGATGAATATTTGTATGTTTGTAAGAACTTAGTTAAGGAACATATTGTAAACGAATGTGATGACAGAAATATTACTTTAAGTGGAAACTTTATTGTAAATGTTAATAACTGTTCAATTAAAGTCCTAATTGTCATAATGCCTAATTATAATATAGATTTTATCCAAAACTTTGCATACGAACATAATGAAAATGTGACAATATATGAAAAAATTAATATTTCGAATGTATTAAATATTTTTCAAATTCCAAATTTAAAACATTTAGAACAACCTAAGTATCATATTAATAATCACTATATTATAAGTTCTAGCCTTTTAATTGTCATATTTGTGGTAGTAGCTATAGTTGTAATAATATGTAAAAATAATAAAAAAGAAAGGTAGAAATAAAAACCCTTAAGGATGGAATTCATGAGAATTCTTTGTCAAAGGGGGGTGAAGTTACACAATTGTAAGTCAGCAAACTTGCTGACGGCACATTTGTGTTGCTTCGCAACCAATTACAAAAGTGTCAATTGCACTCCGGTGTCAATGGTGCTGTCTGAAGGCCATCGGAAAAGGAATGCGTTGACCCTATCAATTGTCAGCATATGTTGTGCAATATGTTTTAATAAAGTTCATAGTCAGTCTTGATCTGGACGACACCAAAAACGCAGTGTTGTTTTCTTTTTCTTGTAGTAAAGCGTGTTCAGACAGGTATTTGCTGTGATTGCATATTACACTATACCTTTCCCCTTTTGAAAGTAAAGTCTTAAACGAATTTGAGACATTCCGACTGGTGTGGGGTTGATCATTCCCCACATAGCAAAAATTCGTTAATGAGTTTACTTTATTTTATGTTTTTAATATTAATTTGTTACTCTATACTTCGTTGCATACACTCATGTTATTACTTTTAATTAGTACATTTTACTTTTATTTTAAGGTTATTCTTAGTAGCATTGGAAAACTATAAAACTATACTATGCTAAACTAAAACATTTTAAAAACTAACATTTAACTATTCTATTCTTATGAACTAATACATCTCTATTTGGCAGCTTAATTTCTAAGGTTCTTATCATAAGGTTAATTTTTAAGTAATACATTGTCGCTAATATTTATTTCTAATGGTGTTATATATTTATCATATGCTTCTTTATTTTGTTTCTTAAGCTTTTGTAACAAGATTGTGCAATTAGATGAGTAGTTTTTTATCTATATTTAATTACATCTGCGTAAAATGATGTGGTTTTTCCATAAATAAGTTCAAATGGAGTATATTTTTCCTTAAAGCTAGAATTCGGACTTATATGATAATAAAAAGCAAAATATTTTAAATGAGTTTCCCATTCCGTCATATCAGTGACTTTTGACCGTAGATATTCGTTAAGAACACGGTGGTTACGTTCCACTGTTCCTAGAGATTGGTGGTGGTAGCTAGTTGAAAAATTTAGTTCTATTTTTAATAATTTGTAAATTTCTCTAAGAATTTCATTTCTATATTCTGTGCCCATGTCGGCACGAAGTTCTCTCATGGGTCCATTTATTTAAATGAATTTATCGAATATAGTTGTCGCTACGGCTAGGGCTGATTTATCAGCAATCGGTATGGTAATTAAATATTTCGTAAGATCGCACATTAAAGTAACGGCATATTTATTACCTTGGGCTGACATTTGCAGTGGACCAATTGTATCTACAATAACAATGTCCATTGACTTTTGAGGAGTTCGGGTAAGAACTATTTCTTCGATTGTACCTGGTTTTACTTTTGAAAGCTGGCAAATTTTGCATTTCTTTACATATGTCGCGACGTCTCGCGTCTTATTTTCCCAATAGAATGAATTGCGTAATTTAGCGTACAGCTTTTTCTGTCCGCAATGTCCTCCTATCAGTGGATCATCGTGAAATTGTTTCAGTAATTTTTGGTCGATATATTAGTAAAATTTGTATATTTTTAAGTTTTCTAGCACCTGCTGATTTTAATTGATCAATTGTAAAATGAGCGTTTGTTGGCTTCTTTTTCTAGCCTCGAAAGAATACACTCTATATATTTTTCGTTAACAACCATATTCGGAATCGTAAAACTAAACAGTTGTTTGAAATTACTTATAATTTCAATCTCAAAAGAGGTGTTCGCTTTTTCAAAATATCGAGTACGGTTTCTCTTTTTGCTATTGTTTGTTGAGTTAATGTTGTAAATATGATAACTGATTAGGTCTTCGGTTTTTAGACTATCATTTCGGACTGTTACTGGCTTATTCTTTACATTTATAACACGCAAAATCGGATTAGGTGAGTCGATGATAACTTTAGCAACAATGACGCCATCAGTCAATTCTTGTGAATCGATTAACAAAGGTCTAGAGTAATTTTGTAAGTGGAAAGGATATGATTCACTTCTAGCGGGAATAACAAAAATACATATTCTTTGATGTTCCTGAATGAAGGGGCACTTCAAATGTTTTTTTTTTTTTGCACTGAGAACGAAAGATTCATGTGGTTATAATTTATGCTACATTTATATGTTCTAAAAAAATCTTTACCAAAAATACCATCTGATGGCACGTTAAAATCATTATTATTATTATTATAAATTTATTGAAAATATAAATAAATTATATTAACAATAACAACAGTAAAGCGCTACCAGGGTTTTGCGTTGATTGAGATAAAGAGTGATTTTTTAAAAGCTATAGGAAATTTTTTTCAAAAAAGAAACCACATTAAATTCCGAAAAATGCATGAAATCTTTATTTGAATCGGTAGTACGGTCCATATAATATAATGTTTGAAGATTATTTCATGCAAATGTTGACCTTGACTGCGCCTCAAATGGTCTATCCGCTTAGTCCAATTTTGGCATACTCTCTCCAACATTTCGGCCGGTAACTCACGAACAAATGCTTCAATGTTGTCTTCCAATGCGTCAATTGAAGCGGGTTTGTCTGTATAGACATGAGCTTTAAGATAGCCCCACAAAATAGTCTAAAGGCGTTAAACCGCACGATCTAGGCGGCCAATTGACCGTTCCCGAACGTGAAATAAAATGTTCACCGAACTGAATAAGTCTATTGTTGCATGCGCTGTGTGGCATGTGGCACCGTCTTGTTGAAACCACATGTCATGCAAGTCAAGCTCTTGCATTTTGGGCAACAAAAAAAGTTGGATATCATCTCACGGTAGCGCTCACCATTCACAGTTACCTTACGATTCGCATCATCTGTAAAGAAGTACGGTAAAATGATGCCACCAGCCTATAAATCGCACCAAACTGTGACTTTTTCTGGATGCATTGGTAGCTCTTGCAATGCTTCTGGCTTATATTCACTCCAAAATCGACAATTCTGCTTTTTTACGTACCCATTGAGCCAAAAATGAGCTCCGTCGCTGAACACAAGTGATGTCGCGATGAACTTTCTTAACAGAGCACGCATTTTGATAATAAAATTCAATAATTTACAAGCGTTGTAATGTAATGTTTGTAGAACTGAGTGAACTAATCTACTGTTATTTTCTGAAATACTTGATAAAAGAAGTTGTAACGATTGGCTGGTGATGGTACTGAAGGTTCTTGTGATGTGTTCCCATTGCAGCATGTGTGAATATGTGAATGGTGGTCTTTGTTCACAAAAATTGCAGGGAGCTGCCTGTTGTTTGGTGATAATATGTACCTGGGTTAATCGAGTATGGTCCATTCTGAGTCTTACATAATTCTTAAGCATATGAGGCGGTAGTTTCACCTTGATAGATCCGGGTTAGTTATTGAATAGTGGTGTTGATAATTAGACCAGTCATTCTTGGAATAACAAATATACATATTCTTTGATGTTCCTGAATGAAGGGGCAATTCAAATGTTTTTTTTTTTTTGCACTGAGAACGAAAGATTCATGTGGTTATAATTTATGCTACATTTATATGTTCTAAAAAAATCTTTACCAAAAATACCATCTGATGGCACGTTAAAATCATTATTATTATTATTATAAATTTATTGAAAATATAAATAAATTATATTAACAATAACAACAGTAAAGCGCTACCAGGGTTTTGCGTTGATTGAGATAAAGAGTGATTTTTTAAAAGCTATAGGAAATTTTTTTCAAAAAAGAAACCACATTAAATTCCGAAAAATGCATGAAATCTTTATTTGAATCGGTAGTACGGTCCATATAATATAATGTTTGAAGATTATTTCATGCAAATGTTGACCTTGACTGCGCCTCAAATGGTCTATCCGCTTAGTCCAATTTTGGCATACTCTCTCCAACATTTCGGCCGGTAACTCACGAACAAATGCTTCAATGTTGTCTTCCAATGCGTCAATTGAAGCGGGTTTGTCTGTATAGACATGAGCTTTAAGATAGCCCCACAAAATAGTCTAAAGGCGTTAAACCGCACGATCTAGGCGGCCAATTGACCGTTCCCGAACGTGAAATAAAATGTTCACCGAACTGAATAAGTCTATTGTTGCATGCGCTGTGTGGCATGTGGCACCGTCTTGTTGAAACCACATGTCATGCAAGTCAAGCTCTTGCATTTTGGGCAACAAAAAAAGTTGGATATCATCTCACGGTAGCGCTCACCATTCACAGTTACCTTACGATTCGCATCATCTGTAAAGAAGTACGGTAAAATGATGCCACCAGCCTATAAATCGCACCAAACTGTGACTTTTTCTGGATGCATTGGTAGCTCTTGCAATGCTTCTGGCTTATATTCACTCCAAAATCGACAATTCTGCTTTTTTACGTACCCATTGAGCCAAAAATGAGCTCCGTCGCTGAACATAAGTGATGTCGCGATGAACTTTCTTAACAGAGCACGCATTTTGATAATAAAATTCAATAATTTACAAGCGTTGTAATGTAGTGTTTGTAGAACTGAGTGAACTAATCTACTGTTATTTTCTGAAATACTTGATAAAAGAAGTTGTAACGATTGGCTGGTGATGGTACTGAAGGTTCTTGTGATGTGTTCCCATTGCAGCATGTGTGAATATGTGAATGGTGGTCTTTGTTCACAAAAATTGCAGGGAGCTGCCTGTTGTTTGGTGATAATATGTACCTGGGTTAATCGAGTATGGTCCATTCTGAGTCTTACATAATTCTTAAGCATATGAGGCGGTAGTTACACCTTGATAGATCCGGGTTAGTTATTGAACAGTGGTGTTGATAATTAGACCAGTCATTCTTGGATTTTTTAGACATTAAAGCATTGGTATGTTTTTTGAAGTCCTTATTGTTGAAATAGTAGAATTTGAAAAGCGGCTCTTTGAAGGCTTTCTTAGCTTCTAAATCAGCATATTCATTGCCATTAATGCCTTTATGCCCCGGGACTCAGGCAATCCTTAGGTTTTTCCTTTTAGCAATTAGTTTGTCACAGATTTCAAGAGCAATAGCGGAGTAATTGTTGATATTTTTAACTGCATTGATTGTTGATAAGCTATCAGTAAATATAATGGTATTTTTATTTTTTGCAGCTTGGATTGCCTTAAGAATTTGCGAAAGCTTCTGCGCTAAAAATATACAATGTGGGTTTTAAAAGACCTTTACTTATTATAGAGCCATATTCATCAACAACTGCAAATGCAGTTCCGTCTATGCTTTTACATGTTTCCATAGTAATGTTGGCTTTGTGGAGATGTGCGAAAAGTGGGACAAAGGATTCGTATGAAAGGTTCCAAGGTGGATAGTTGCAAGTAGAATTATTACTAGTGATAATACTAGTACTAGGTCTACTTTTTACGTTTTATAATTTTAAAAGTGTCACCTTGAATTGGTTTTCGGAATGGAGAATTACCTTTTGTAATATTTGCCAGGTGAGATATTCGATTCTGTTAGTTAAGTTAGGAAGTCCAGCTTCCACTACGATGTTTCTTATGGGCGTTGTACGAAAAGCTTCAAGACACGTCATAATGGCTGCATGGTAGGGTGTTGATAAAAGCTGCAAGGATGATTTACAGCATTTACCATAAATTGGAAGGCCGTAGTCAATTTTAGAAAGTATAATGGATCGAAGAACAGTAATTAAAGTATTTATATCGCAATGACTCTTTTTTGAGCTCAAGAATTTAATTAAGTTAACTCTGGTAGTCAGGGTATTTTTTATAAAATTACAATGATTCTTAAAGCTATACTTAGTATCGAATATTAACCCTAGTATTTTGGAATGGTTTACATTTTCAACAGGTATACATTTTGTACAATTATGTTTTTTACATATATCTAAGAGTTCACATTTTGGGGTAGATATTTTAGAACCGGATATATTACCCCAGTTGGATAAGTTTACAAGTATTTCTGAAAAAATTGACGCTAATAAACTAAGATTTTTACATTTTGAGAACAGTATAAGATCATCCGCATATAAAACATGGTTAATTACTGGAAAGTTTAGAACTATTTTATTTAACTCATTGAAAGCAATGATAAAAAGAATAACTGATAATGGTGATCCTTGTGGGATATAATTTTTTAGAGGGTGGAGGAATAAATGTTGTTAGTTCTTATACGGAATTGACGATTGGTGAGGAAAGCCTTAACATAGTTTAAGATTTTGGGTCCCACTTTCCATTCAATCAGTTGTTTTAGAATAACATGAGGGCCAATTCTATCGAAGGCTGCAGCAAAATCGATTGACAGTATTGAAGCATGATTTTTTTCGGAAAGGGCTGAATAAATGAAGAAGTCAAGGTGAAGAAGCGAGTCCATGGTGCTCCTCCGATTTAAAAGCAAGTTGATTTTTATCAATTAGATTGTTTTTTTTTTCAATAAACCAGAAAATTAGTTTCGAAATATTTTTTTCTAAAATCTTGGTGGTGCAGGCAGAAGGGATATGGGGCGGTATCATGTTATGTTTGAGCGATCTTTGTTTGGTTTTGCTATAGGAATTATGGTTGCAACCTTCCATGTTTGGGGGATAATAACTTTGTCAAAAATGTTATTGTAAAGAGAAAGTAGTTTGGACATAAGATACGGCGGGCATTTTTTAAGCACTTCGTAGGAGATCATGTCGAAACCAGGGGTTTTTCCTTTTGCGGAATACAGACAGCCTTCTAGCTCTAGAAGTGTTATAGAGATTCTATTAAAACAGCTGAAGGTGAGATGATGTAATGTAAATTTGGCGCTGTTAAACAATCGTATTTTAGCTGTAAGTAAGTTGAATGAAAATTGCTATCTGCATGGGATTTTCCCCAAGTCTCAGCAAAGTATGTGTTAATTTAAATTGGATTAGTTAAATTGAATGGCTCGGTTTTTATGACTTTTATTATGTTGGGGAAGTAATCACCTGTGAGACATTTTATATCACTCCACATCTTTTTAGGTGGTAATTTTTTTTAGGAAGTAAATTTTTTAAAGCACATAATCTTTTCTAATTTTGCAGCTATTTGCAATTCGGCGTTAGCTTTACGATAATTTTCAAGGTTTGTGTCTGAAGGAGACTTTCTAAAAGTCTTGAATGCTGTTTGCTTCTTTTGTCTTAGGCTGCTAATCACCGGATTCTACGGGAATACTAAGATTGGCTGCGTAACGGATGGATTTAATAATAGAAGCGGTTTCCCTGTTTACTTTAATAAAAGTGCGTCTATTTGAAATTTGGTTTGAGATCTCAGCTCCCACTAGGCTAAATCTGTCAGGTATTTGGGTTGAGGTTTTGGAAGTTTGAGGTTATTTCCTAAGGATAAGCTGAAATTGGGAAATGGTCACTACCATACAAGTCATCATAAACATTCCAGGCTGATTTTGGGATAAGAAGAGGGGATATTAGTCGATGTGAGAAATCGTACTATGACAAACGTACATCGTACCGCGGCTATTACCCGATGAAGATCACCAAGAAGGGCTCCAGGAATTAAAATCACCTGTTAGTATGGTGTTGGTATTGGTGTTGAATTAGTACTTATAATAGTATCCAGGTAACTGGCTACAAAAGTTTGCTGAGGTGGAATATATAGGGAAAAGATAGTTAATTTGTATTTTAATTCAATTTCAACAGCGACTGCGGAGATGAGTGAATTTATGTTTATCAACCTATGCGGGATTATCTTATGGACAAGGAGACAGACACCCTGTTTTGAAGTTGTATTTGCCGGAAGGTTGTGAAAAATGGCTGAATATTTTTTGGGTGGAAAAGTCTTGATTGAATTTATGATTGTATGAGTTGCCTGAAGAGATATTATGCATGGGTTTGATTCGTTTATAAGTAATTGAAGGGAGTGGAGATTGTTGTAGTAACCATTTATGTTCCATTGCAGAATTTTGAGGATACCATAGGCGGTGGAATCTCTCTTACCATCCATACCACCATGTGTATGGATAGAAGAACGAATTCCACCTGGTATAATATTTCTCCCGCGCCTCCCACGGTGGTGGAGGTCCCGACCATGTAGATGTTAGCCTCCATCACCGTCGAGGGCGCGGGTGGTGAGTGGAACATTAATACTATTATGACGAGTCATAATTATTCTCAGTGTTCATGGGGGAATGAGTTTGTTCAGACGTGAGTGAATGAAGAGATGTTGTGTGTGAGCAAGTTGGGATAGAATCGGTAATTGAAGCTTGAGAGCTTTCGAAGGAATGAGAGGAGAATTTATTGGGATTTAAGTCGATGTGATTTGTGTTACCTGTTGTCTGGTTTTGTTTTGATTTTTTATTTTGAAGTTGAGTAGCAGGCAGGGGTGAGGACCAGAGCATTTGACACATTCGATGCGGGTACAGGTTTTTCCATCATGAAGGGGGAAATTGCACGTTTCACATGAAGCAGAATTTGTACACTATTTAATTGTGTGCCGTTGGCATTGCCGGCACCGCAATGGATTTGGGATGTATTCCGATATTTTGGTTTTGTACCAACCTATTTCAATGCAATCAGGGATTCTATACAGGTCAAAGGTAAATATCATGAGGCCTGTCGGTTTCTTAATGTTTTAAAACGATTTGGTAAAGTTGTGGACTCCAGTAACAAATTGACTCTTGAGTTCAGAGACAGCTTCGGGTACATCTATCAGGCAGGGAACGTATGCTATGCCTTTGCATAGATTAAGGTCAGAATGAAGTTTGATATTTACAGGGCAAAAACCATCAAAAACTTTCGAATTAATAAATTTATCAGCAATATTTTAGTCTTTTGTTAGTATAAGGATGTGGGTGCTGATGGAATCAATACATTTTTTAGGATAAGTACACTGATTGAGGTTAGGGGCTTGGATTCATCTTTGGATATTATATGAACAAAGCGGGGATTTTTAAATATAGATTTGGTTGGCAGGGAAGGGAATTCACTAAACACGATGTTGGATGATTTAGATTTAGTAGGTGGAGGGTCGGGGCGTTCGGAAAGGGTACATAAGTCAAGGTGTTCGTACCGGTTCCCGCACCGGTTTGGCTTAGGAGCTATCCTACGAAGGAATTAAAATCGTTATGGACAAATGGGATTAGAATTGATGACGGATGGAAAGAAAAGAGGATAGCCGGATAGGGGGAGAGAGAGAAAAAAAGTAGAAACGCGAAAGATCACTCTACAAAGTAAGGAAAAAAGAGGTCTCAAAAGTTGGGAGGCCAGCCGATGACAGACATTAAAATTATTGTCAACGACGTCGATGTGTTGTGCTATATTAAACGATATCCCAGTAGAGAGCTATTAATAAAACCAATGGTACGAACAGAATGTTCTTTAAATCGATTTTGCAATTAATTTTCAGAGAAGTATATTTTATTAATGAAATGTGTATTTCTTATCATTGTTCAATCGAGAATGCTTTATGGAAATACTATGAACTTGATACAAAATATTTTTCGTACAGAAATATGCTTACTTGACTAATTCTATCGAGTTACAATTTGGTAGGGCGCGTGCAGATACACACTTGCTGCGCTTGCACATTATGCTACTGTGGGTAAAGCGTGTGCAGACAGGGATTTGCTGTGATTGCATATAACACTACACAATATTATTGGAAGAGGTCGGCCCAATTCCAGTGGTGGAGGCGGTATTGCAATCCTCATTAAAAATAACATAAAACACAAAGTAGTGTATAGTAGTCAAGCACGAAGGTTTCAGGAGCTGGAGGCCTGCATCGTGTGCATTTCGCTCCGCAGTGGAAGGAGGTTGTTTGCGGTGTCGGTCTACTCCTCCGGAAACTCTGGTTCCAGAACTACTATGTCAGAGCTCGATTCACTCTTTCGATTCTAAGGTTGGATTCGGATGAGAACTATTTCATGGATCTAGAGCCCAACATGGATATTGGGGGAACATAGTTTCCAATCCCAGAGGGGACCAGCTCTATAGCTGGTTTTGCTTACACAGTGTCCAGTATAAACTCAATTTGAAAGCAACAGAGATCTCGTCCTACCCCAGAAGCGGGTCGTACCGTAGACTGCAGCTGGCAGACACAAACTCACATACGGTAAACTCTTTGTACACATTCGTGTATCTCAGTGACCATTGAGGACTCAGTGCCGAAATGAAGATTCCTAACGATATTGCGGAATTAGGAGAGTTTTTTCAAACGTATTCCTACAATTACAGCAGGGCACGATGGACACGCTTCTCCAGACAATACGATACCACGGTATGTACGTGCAAACAACCAAAACATGTACCGCAATGCGACAATCGACGCATTCCACCAACAAAAAAAGTAGACTCCTGTCAAGATTAAAAACCTTGTACAGGCGGTTTACCGACAGACGAGTCGAGGAAGTTAGGACACTGAAATCGCTCATCAAAAACATTCAAACATTGATTGCACAGAATTACATACTCTCTGCTAATCTGTAATGGAACAATAAGATTCGGGCTGTAAGATCCAACAAACCGCGCATGTTCCGGAAGAATCCCAATGAATACTTTCGAAGTGACAAGCAAGTCTTAAGTTCCCCAGAACGACTGAGAATGAATAAATACTGACAGCAGTATGTATTGATCCAGATAACGCCGTACTCAACGTGGTCGAAGATCCGCAAGAAAAAGTGGAGGTACTTGTCGCGGTCTTTCAGGAAGTTCACAAGGTGAATGGGGGTATTCGCCCGAACCACGACCTGGCCTAGTTAACACACACTACTTCGTGAAGATCTGCAACAATGGGGATCTGAGAATAACGGCTTTGTCGTGTTAAATGATGATAACATGGCAGATAATGCCATCGCTGAAGGGTTCATCCCAAGCGGTCTTCGAATCACTAAAGAAGATGAAGCCAGTGGGAGGTGTGCGGATCTCGAACATTGTGTTGAGACATCTTCCCCTGGAAGTGGCTAATATGTACGTAATCATGTTTAATAATACTTTGAATAATGCACATTATCCGGAGCAATTTTAAAATTATGCAACCCATATCCAAGCGAGGAAAACATTCTTCGAATCTGTGCAACCTCCGGACGATTAGCCTCCTTCCGAACATTAGCAACGTATTCGAGAAGGTGATAAATAGTGCTCTGATAAACTGGACTAAGGACAAAAATATAATTCCGGATAACCAATTCGGTTTCGTGTCGGGTCATGACGCTAATCATGCAGCGTCGAAACTGGCACAACGAGCTGAGAAGGGCCTCCGGTTCAGTACGGAGGCATCAAGGAGAGATGTTCGGGATGTTGCAATGCAACACCGAAAATGTTGATGGCTGGGGGGAGAGGGCACTCTCTCGTCGAACCCTTTAGACCCGGGATAATAAGGACAGTACCAGTAAATGTTTAAAAGTATCCAATCAGGGCTTGGACACTACAGTATAACCAGAAGAGCTTTCAGGGGTACCCCGCAAGGTGGAGTACTTTCCCCGCTTCGACATAGACATTACGTAACAGGTAAATTTCTCGATACCATTACAGATTTAATGGAAATCTCACTAACTTAGGGGTGGTCTAGATATTAACCCATCAGGCAGAGCTCGTACTATTCACAAAAAGTAAACTGGAAACCAAATATTGAGGTCTGCAAGGCGGCGATTTCTATATATGTTTGCTATGTATACTAACATATGGTGTCCTGGTGTCCTTGTTTGGTGGCAAGCACAATGAAACACAGTCAATCTCAAGAAGATCAGCAGTATACAAAGTTGACTTCGAGTATGGGCATAAAACATTTAGCCCAAATAGAGAAGACTGGGCAGAGAATTTAGTCAGAGAATCTGACGGAAACAACGAAAACGAAAAACGGAAAAAAGCAAAGAACACAGAAAAAAAGGGAAAGACTAACGAAAGGATAAACATATAAGATCACAAATAAAAAGGAGAAAAGGGATTTTAATCCGAGGCAAGTACAAAGGGTTTCCCCCCTTTCCTGGAGACTTCGGAAACAACGAGGGAGACCGCAGATACATACAAATATATATATACGGATTTGTACCCCTTCGTGGGAATTGGTTCTCTATTTTTTTATTTTGATTAATTTCATGTTTGGAAATTGGGTATAATTCCCTTCTGGAATCCACCAGTAGTAATACATATATATATTGGGTATAATGTGCGGTAGTGCCCAAGTTCGTGTCAGGATCCGTTTCGCGTGCAGTTTTTTTTTTTTATAAAGTTTTCGCACACAGAGTCTTCCGCGCTCGAGAAAGTGTCCTGTAATTGTTCGGTACCAAAGGTACCTCGCGGTTCCATTTGGAAGAGGATTTGGTCTAGACCCGGTATTTTTCGTTTGGTTGTGTGGCGTCTTGAGCGCGGCTTTGGGCTCCGTCCCGAAGTGCATACCAAGGTTCTCGGACCGGAGGAAGAAAATCTGGCACTCCCCAAGAAATTGGAAAAGTAAAATTTTGTTTCGCCGTTGGTTTTTGGGGTTTTCCCGCGAAAGACGATGTGGCGCTCACTTCCTCGGGGAAGTTTCGAAGTGATTTTTAAAGTTTTTTGAATTTTTTTAAAGGGGAGGCTTCAATTTGCCCTAAGTAAGCTCTGCCGCTAGAAGAATTAAGGATGAACTAAATTACTACGGTATGGCGAATCTCTCGAAAAATCGTAATGAAGTAGGAAGGTAATTTGGCCTTCTAGATTGTGCGATGTTAAAGCTCATGCCTATACAGACAAGCCCGCTTTAATTGATGCATTGGAAGACAACATTGAAGCATTTATTCGTGAGATACCGGCAGAAATGTTGGAAAGAATATGCCAAAATTGGACTAAACGGATGGACCATTTGAGGCACCGTCAAGGTCAACTTTTGCATGAAATAATCTTCAAACATTAAATTATATGGACCGTACTATCGATTCAAATAATGATTTCATGCATTTTCTGAATTTTATGTGTTTTTTTTTAAAAACTTTCCTATAGCTTTTAAAAAATCACCCTTTACAATATATACATATAGGTATTACTACTGGTGGACTCCAGAACGGAACTCCGTTCTCCCAATTTCCAAAATTGAAATTAATCAAGAAAAATAAAAAATAAAAAAGCAATTCAAATGAAGGGGTACATATATATATTAAAGAAAAGAAAATGGCCAAATTATTTGAATTTTTTTTCCAACCGACAATTCTGTGGCGTACATGCGATAGGCAAAGCCTCCTATTTTATTATATAGCTCTCACAGATATGTCTTTCAATTTTCTCATTTCGTTCAAGTGCAACGTGTAGCAAGTGTAAACATTTTTGTGTATAATTCAAAATGTATTTCGTTATTTCTTTTGTTATTAATGAAATCAACAGCATGTTCATTGCGTATCTTCATGAATTGATCACCTCTTCACTTGAGAAATGCATTTGTACAGCCAGACTTGCAATATTAAAACGGAAAACAGTTTTACTTCTCAATCAAACTCGATTCAAGAATAATGTCTTTATACTACATCGATCAAAGTGGCTTAGTTCAGAGTAAACTTGTCTAAGGCCACATATTTAACATACAGAAAATTAATAAAGTTCTTTTATCTTTGCTTGTTCATCCTTCGTAAGCTTCAATACAAATGATAGCTCAGAGGCAATATTAAGCTTGCCCTTCTTAGATATTCTATTACTATTTCTTATTACCTTTTATATTGCTTCATCTTGATTGTTTTCGTCTTCATTGGAACAAATTGGTAGTATAACTTCTCTAGCTGCTATTGCAACAGTTTAGTTCAGTTTGGTTTATTCAGTAGCAGAAATTATTAACAAATGAGTGTTTAGAGAATTGGGTTGTTCCTTTACAACTAAGAATAACAGTTATTATATAATACAATTTAGGTAAATACAAAATTACAGGAGGAAAGCTACAGACAAAACCTCCTATTTATAACACTTAAAACTAAAGAATTGCCACAGTCCCCTGTATGTCTTAATTTCACAATAGAAGTTATAGACACATCAAGTATTAAGTATTGATTAGATTAATTATAAGTTCATTACTGGAGTGCAAACAACTAAAAAGGAATTTTTCATAATATTCATTTATTTTTGTCGATATTAAGCTAACATTGCACTTGCCGTGTAGGCGTTTGGTGGGATAGTCCCTAGGTAAGCCCAACATAATTCTTAAAACTTTATTTTGGGAGCTGTGAACTTTTACAGATGAGAGGATATAGGATTCTAATAATTTTATTAATTTTGTCGATAGTTTTTGATGTATGGTGCCTGAACGTAAGTTTCATATCTAGGATTATGCCCAGATCTCCGCAGAATCTAATTTTAAATTTGTATCGGGCAGAAAACCAGACCGCTTGTGTTTTCCCCGGACTTAAATTAATTTTCCATTTCTTTAAATGTTGACCAACTATATTTAGTGAATTTTGCAATCGATTGAATACGTCTTGGAAATATACGCCGGAAAATAATATAGCTGTGTCATCAGCAAACGTAGCGATCGTTTCCCCAGGATTTAGAATATCTGGAAGAAAAAGATTGAATAAAGTTGGAGCTAGGGCAGATCCTTGAGGAACGCCGTATAGTATCTCCTGCTCCAACAAACAACCATTCCTATGTATACAGAGAATTTTCTATTTCTTATAAAATCTTGAATGATTTTGATGAGAGCAACTGGAAAGTCGAGGCGATATATTTTATGAATTAAAGCATCATGCCATACAGTGTCGAATGCTTTTTCAACGTCTAGTAGTATAAGACCTGTCGACTCTTTAGCTACACGTTTTTGTAAAATATGTCTTTTGACTCTAAAGACTTGATGTGAGGTTGTGTGACCGCTTCTGAAACCAAATTGATACGCAGGAAGGATATCGCTTTCAGAAATGTGAAGTTCTAGCTTTTCTTTGATAATATTTTCTAAGACTTTGCCTAGTGAACTGAGTAAGCTAATAGGACGATAGTTGGATGGATTGTCCTTCGGTTTGCTTGGTTTAGAGGTGTGGATTACTTTAGCAAATTTCCAGATGGATTTCCAGTGGGGAAGTAACCAAGTTTCAGGCAGGAGCTATAAATTAGAGTAAGGTATACTATACCTATATTAGGGAGGTTTTTAATTAGACGGTTTCTAATATTGTCTAGCCCTGGTGATTTATTTGCTTTCAAACTTGAAATTATCGACTTAACATACCACGGGTCAACTAAAAATGTTTTGCTTAGTACATAAGGGATATTTTTGATTTCTGACAAAGACTCTTGTACTTCTCTTTCAGTTGCGAAGTCGCTAAGGTAGGAAGATGTCAGATGATTGCTACTAAAGGTTGAGGCAAAGCAGTCAGCTTTTTCTTTTGCTGTCAGATAGAGTTTGTTGTTTGTTTTAAGTGGGGGAATATTACAACATTTCTTTTTTATTACTTTTGTTATTTTCCAAAATTCCGGACTTACTGTCTTGAAGGATGATAAAAGAGTGTTCCATCTATCATTTCTAAATTTTGAAATTTCGTCACTAATCATTATGTTTAAATATTTGACATTTACTGCAAAACAAGCTTGTCAATGACGAATCCATTTCCTTCTTTGAACGTCGTTCTTAGTTTAATCAAATACCGGATATAAGCCGGAAGAACGGTTTTTTTGATATCGACATTTCGTTCCCTAAGTACTGAAGCGTTTTATGGTAGACACCAAATTGGTGACTAGATAATCAACTTGAACTGGAGAATTGACTTGAGAAAAATGAAGATTGAGGTTAAAATCTTTGTTGACAGCATTTTTATAGGTAATCCAATTTGCCTTGGAATAGTTGTAATGGAATAGGTTTGTCATAAGGCTCACAGAATTTATTTGGATGACTACTGGTAGGTGGTCTGAACCTAAGTTGTTCAATGTCTTAGGATTCGAGCAGAGACTGCTAATGTTGGTAATCAAGAGGTCCAATGTTGAGGGATTACCTTTAGAGGGTGTTGGGCTTGGAGGATATAGTAGATCGAAACGATTATGTGCTGACATTGAGTTGTATAGTATATTACCCCACGTATTGGCACGTAGACAACCCCAAGAACGGTTACGACAGTTGAGTTCACCTCCTATTAAAATCTTACCCCTTAATCTGAGAAGTTTATTTAAGTCTATATTGAAATGAGTCTTACGTACTGGCACGTAGACAACCCCAAGAACGGTTACGACAGTTGAGATCACCTCCTATTAAAATCTTACCCCTTAATCTGAGAAGTTTATTTAAGTCTGAATTGAAATGAGTCCTTTTAAGTACGGAACTATTTCCTCCTGGGAAATAGGCAGAAAGCATACTCAGTGTTGTGTTATCAGACAGAAAAACTTCAATGCCAATAGCTTCTATTACTCTTAGGTGAAAACTAGGGAGTAGGGTATG
Organism: Eristalis tenax; assembly: GCA_905231855.2. Classification (NCBI taxonomy): domain Eukaryota; kingdom Metazoa; phylum Arthropoda; class Insecta; order Diptera; family Syrphidae; genus Eristalis; species Eristalis tenax. The sequence goes on along the minus strand of HG993124.1, from coordinate 91,946,040 downwards.
TTGAATACCTTTTTTCACGACGACGGCAACACCATCTCTACTTGTGTGTTGTCTGGCGATAAATAATAAAATTCGGATGATGTAAAGTTTGATCTGCCTATACAGACAAGCCCGCTTCAATTGATGCATTGAAAGACAACATTGAGGCATTTATTCGTGAGATACCGGCAGAAATGTTGGAAAGAATATGCCAAAATTGGACTAAACGGATGGACCATTTGAGGCACCGTCAAGGTCAACATTTGCATGAAATAATCTTCAAACATTAAATTATATGAACCGTACTATCGATTCAAATAAAGATTTCATGCATTTTTCTGAATTTTATGTGTTTTTTTTGAAAAACTTTCCTATAGCTTTTAAAAAATCACCCTTTACAATATATACATATATGTATTACTACTGGTGGACTTCAGAACGGAACTCCGTTCCAAAATTTCCAAAATTGAAATTAATCAAGAAAAAAAAAATAAAAAAGCAATTCCCACGAAGGGGTACAGATATATATTAAAGAAAAGAAAATGGCCAAATTATTTGAATTTTTTTTTTCAACCGACAATTCTGTGGCGTACAAGCGATAGGCAAAGCCTCCTACTTTATTATATAGCTCTCACAGATATGTCTTCCAATTTTCTCATTTCGTTCAAGTGCAACGTGTAGCAAGTGTAAACATTTTTGTGTATAATTCAAAATGTATTTCGTTATTTCTTTTGTTATTAATGAAATCAACAGCATGCTCATTGCGTATCTTCATGAATTGATCACCTCTTCACTTGAGAAATGCATTTCTACAGCCAGTCTTGCAATATTGAAACGGAAAACGGTTTTACTTCTCAATCAAACATTCTTCGAATCTGTGCAACCTCCGGACGATTAGCCTCCTTCCGAACATTAGCAACGTATTCGAGAAGGTGATAAATAGTGCTCTGATAAACTGGACTAAGGACAAAAATATAATTCCGGATAACCAATTCGGTTTCGTGTCGGGTCATGACGCTAATCATGCAGCGTCGAAACTGGCACAACGAGCTGAGAAGGGTCTCCTCCGGTTCAGTACGGAGGCATCAAGGAGAGATGTTCGGGATGTTGCAATGCAACACCGAAAATGTTGATGGCTGGGGGGAGAGGGCACTCTCTCGTCGAACCCTTTAGACCCGGGATAATAAGGACAGTACCAGTAAATGTTTAAAAGTATCCAATCAGGGCTTGGACACTACAGTATAACCAGAAGAGCTTTCAGGGGTACCCCGCAAGGTGGAGTACTTTCCCCGCTTCGACATAGACATTACGTAACAGGTAAATTTCTCGATACCATTACAGATTTAATGGAAATCTCACTAACTTAGGGGTGGTCTAGATATTAACCCATCAGGCAGAGCTCGTACTATTCACAAAAAGTAAACTGGAAACCAAATATTGAGGACTGCAAGGCGGTGATTTCTATATATGTTTGCTATGTATACTAACATATGGTGTCCTGGTGTCCTTGTTTGGTGGCAAGCACAATGAAACACAGTCAATCTCAAGAAGATCAGCAGTATACAAAGTTGACTTCGAGTATGGGCATAAAACATTTAGCCCAAATAGAGAAGACTGGGCAGAGAATTTAGTCAGAGAATCTGACGGAAACAACGAAAACGAAAAACGGAAAAAAGCAAAGAACACAGAAAAAAAGGGAAAGACTAACGAAAGGATAAACATATAAGATCACAAATAAAAAGGAGAAAAGGGATTTTAATCCGAGGCAAGTACAAAGGGTTTCCCCCCTTTCCTGGAGACTTCGGAAACAACGAGGGAGACCGCAGATACATACAAATATATATATACGGATTTGTACCCCTTCGTGGGAATTGGTTCTCTATTTTTTTATTTTGATTAATTTCATGTTTGGAAATTGGGTATAATTCCCTTCTGGAATCCACCAGTAGTAATACATATATATATTGGGTATAATGTGCGGTAGTGCCCAGAGAGGGGCAAAGTTCGTGTCAGGATCCGTTTCGCGTGCAGTTTTTTTTTTTTATAAAGTTTTCGCACACAGAGTCTTCCGCGCTCGAGAAAGTGTCCTGTAATTGTTCGGTACCAAAGGTACCTCGCGGTTCCATTTGGAAGAGGATTTGGTCTAGACCCGGTATTTTTCGTTTGGTTGTGTGGCGTCTTGAGCGCGGCTTTGGGCTCCGTCCCGAAGTGCATACCAAGGTTCTCGGACCGGAGGAAGAAAATCTGGCACTCCCCAAGAAATTGGAAAAGTAAAATTTTGTTTCGCCGTTGGTTTTTGGGGTTTTCCCGCGAAAGACGATGTGGCGCTCACTTCCTCGGGGAAGTTTCGAAGTGATTTTTAAAGTTTTTTGAATTTTTTTAAAGGGGAGGCTTCAATTTGCCCTAAGTAAGCTCTGCCGCTAGAAGAATTAAGGATGAACTAAATTACTACGGTATGGCGAATCTCTCGAAAAATCGTAATGAAGTAGGAAGGTAATTTGGCCTTCTAGATTGTGCGATGTTAAAGCTCATGCCTATACAGACAAGCCCGCTTTAATTGATGCATTGGAAGACAACATTGAAGCATTTATTCGTGAGATACCGGCAGAAATGTTGGAAAGAATATGCCAAAATTGGACTAAACGGATGGACCATTTGAGGCACCGTCAAGGTCAACTTTTGCATGAAATAATCTTCAAACATTAAATTATATGGACCGTACTATCGATTCAAATAATGATTTCATGCATTTTCTGAATTTTATGTGTTTTTTTTTAAAAACTTTCCTATAGCTTTTAAAAAATCACCCTTTACAATATATACATATAGGTATTACTACTGGTGGACTCCAGAACGGAACTCCGTTCTCCCAATTTCCAAAATTGAAATTAATCAAGAAAAATAAAAAATAAAAAAGCAATTCAAATGAAGGGGTACATATATATATTAAAGAAAAGAAAATGGCCAAATTATTTGAATTTTTTTTCCAACCGACAATTCTGTGGCGTACATGCGATAGGCAAAGCCTCCTATTTTATTATATAGCTCTCACAGATATGTCTTTCAATTTTCTCATTTCGTTCAAGTGCAACGTGTAGCAAGTGTAAACATTTTTGTGTATAATTCAAAATGTATTTCGTTATTTCTTTTGTTATTAATGAAATCAACAGCATGTTCATTGCGTATCTTCATGAATTGATCACCTCTTCACTTGAGAAATGCATTTGTACAGCCAGACTTGCAATATTAAAACGGAAAACAGTTTTACCTCTCAATCAAACTCGATTCAAGAATAATGTCTTTATACTACATCGATCAAAGTGGCTTAGTTCAGAGTAAACTTGTCTAAGGCCACATATTTAACATACAGAAAATTAATAAAGTTCTTTTATCTTTGCTTGTTCATCCTTCGTAAGCTTCAATACAAATGATAGCTCAGAGGCAATATTAAGCTTGCCCTTCTTAGATATTCTATTACTATTTCTTATTACCTTTTATATTGCTTCATCTTGATTGTTTTCGTCTTCATTGGAACAAATTGGTAGTATAACTTCTCTAGCTGCTATTGCAACAGTTTAGTTCAGTTTGGTTTATTCAGTAGCAGAAATTATTAACAAATGAGTGTTTAGAGAATTGGGTTGTTCCTTTACAACTAAGAATAACAGTTATTATATAATACAATTTAGGTAAATACAAATTTACAGGAGGAAAGCTACAGACAAAACCTCCTATTTATAACACTTAAAACTAAAGAATTGCCACAGTCCCCTGTATGTCTTAATTTCACAATAGAAGTTATAGACACATCAAGTATTAAGTATTGATTAGATTAATTATAAGTTCATTACTGGAGTGCAAACAACTAAAAAGGAATTTTTCATAATATTCATTTATTTTTGTCGATATTAAGCTAACATTGCACTTGCCGTGTAGGCGTTTGGTGGGATAGTCCCTAGGTAAGCCCAACATAATTCTTAAAACTTTATTTTGGGAGCTGTGAACTTTTACAGATGAGAGGATATAGGATTCTAATAATTTTATTAATTTTGTCGATAGTTTTTGATGTATGGTGCCTGAACGTAAGTTTCATATCTAGGATTATGCCCAGATACTTACCCCTGTCTGACCATTCAATCTCCGCAGAATCTAATTTTAAATTTGTATCGGGCAGAAAACCAGACCGCTTGTGTTTTCCCCGGACTTAAATTAATTTTCCATTTCTTTAAATGTTGACCAACTATATTTAGTGAATTTTGCAATCGATTGAATACGTCTTGGAAATATACGCCGGAAGATAATATAGCTGTGTCATCAGCAAACGTAGCGATCGTTTCCCCAGGATTTAGAATATCTGGAAGAAAAAGATTGAATAAAGTTGGAGCTAGGACAGATCCTTGAGGAACGCCGTATAGTATCTCCTGCTCCAACAAACAACCATTCCTATGTATACAGAGAATTTTCTATTTCTTATAAAATCTTGAATGATTTTGATGAGAGTAACTGGAAAGTCGAGGCGATATATTTTATGAATTAAAGCATCATGCCATACAGTGTCGAATGCTTTTTCAACGTCTAGTAGTATAAGACCTGTCGACTCTTTAGCTACACGTTTTTGTAAAATATGTCTTTTGACTCTAAAGACTTGATGTGAGGTTGTGTGACCGCTTCTGAAACCAAATTGATACGCAGGAAGGATATCGCTTTCAGAAATGTGAAGTTCTAGCTTTTCTTTGATAATATTTTCTAAGACTTTGCCTAGTGAACTGAGTAAGCTAATAGGACGATAGTTGGATGGATTGTCCTTCGGTTTGCTTGGTTTAGAGGTGTGGATTACTTTAGCAAATTTCCAGATGGATTTCCAGTGGGGAAGTAACTAAGTTTCAGGCAGGAGCTATAAATTAGAGTAAGGTATACTATACCTATATTAGGGAGGTTTTTAATTAGACGGTTTCTAATATTGTCTAGCCCTGGTGATTTATTTGCTTTCAAACTTGAAATTATCGACTTAACATACCACGGGTCAACTAAAAATGTTTTGCTTAGTACATAAGGGATATTTTTGATTTCTGACAAAGACTCTTGTACTTCTCTTTCAGTTGCGAAGTCGCTAAGGTAGGAAGATGTCAGATGATTGCTACTAAAGGTTGAGGCAAAGCAGTCAGCTTTTTCTTTTGCTGTCAGATAGAGTTTGTTGTTTGTTTTAAGTGGGGGAATATTACAACATTTCTTTTTTATTACTTTTGTTATTTTCCAAAATTCCGGACTTACTGTCTTGAAGGATGATAAAAGAGTGTTCCATCTATCATTTCTAAATTTTGAAATTTCGTCACTAATCATTATGTTTAAATATTTGACATTTACTGCAAAACAAGCTTGTCAATGACGAATCCATTTCCTTCTTTGAACGTCGTTCTTAGTTTAATCAAATACCGGATATAAGCCGGAAGAACGGTTTTTTTGATATCGACATTTCGTTCCCTAAGTACTGAAGCGTTTTATGGTAGACACCAAATTGGTGACTAGATAATCAACTTGAACTGGAGAATTGACTTGAGAAAAATGAAGATTGAGGTTAAAATCTTTGTTGACAGCATTTTTATAGGTAATCCAATTTGCCTTGGAATAGTTGTAATGGAATAGGTTTGTCATAAGGCTCACAGAATTTATTTGGATGACTACTGGTAGGTGGTCTGAACCTAAGTTGTTCAATGTCTTAGGATTCGAGCAGAGACTGCTAATGTTGGTAATCAAGAGGTCCAATGTTGAGGGATTACCTTTAGAGGGTGTTGGGCTTGGAGGATATAGTAGATCGAAACGATTATGTGCTGACATTGAGTTGTATAGTATATTACCCCACGTATTGGCACGTAGACAACCCCAAGAACGGTTACGACAGTTGAGTTCACCTCCTATTAAAATCTTACCCCTTAATCTGAGAAGTTTATTTAAGTCTATATTGAAATGAGTCTTACGTACTGGCACGTAGACAACCCCAAGAACGGTTACGACAGTTGAGATCACCTCCTATTAAAATCTTACCCCTTAATCTGAGAAGTTTATTTAAGTCTGAATTGAAATGAGTCCTTTTAAGTACGGAACTATTTCCTCCTGGGAAATAGGCAGAAAGCATACTCAGTGTTGTGTTATCAGACAGAAAAACTTCAATGCCAATAGCTTCTATTACTCTTAGGTGAAAACTAGGGAGTAGGGTATGTTGAATACCTTTTTTCACGACGACGGCAACACCATCTCTACTTGTGTGTTGTCTGGCGATAAATAATAAAATTCGGATGATGTAAAGTTTGATCTGCCTATACAGACAAGCCCGCTTCAATTGATGCATTGAAAGACAACATTGAGGCATTTATTCGTGAGATACCGGCAGAAATGTTGGAAAGAATATGCCAAAATTGGACTAAACGGATGGACCATTTGAGGCACCGTCAAGGTCAACATTTGCATGAAATAATCTTCAAACATTAAATTATATGAACCGTACTATCGATTCAAATAAAGATTTCATGCATTTTTCTGAATTTTATGTGTTTTTTTTGAAAAACTTTCCTATAGCTTTTAAAAAATCACCCTTTACAATATATACATATATGTATTACTACTGGTGGACTTCAGAACGGAACTCCGTTCCAAAATTTCCAAAATTGAAATTAATCAAGAAAAAAAAAATAAAAAAGCAATTCCCACGAAGGGGTACAGATATATATTAAAGAAAAGAAAATGGCCAAATTATTTGAATTTTTTTTTTCAACCGACAATTCTGTGGCGTACAAGCGATAGGCAAAGCCTCCTACTTTATTATATAGCTCTCACAGATATGTCTTCCAATTTTCTCATTTCGTTCAAGTGCAACGTGTAGCAAGTGTAAACATTTTTGTGTATAATTCAAAATGTATTTCGTTATTTCTTTTGTTATTAATGAAATCAACAGCATGCTCATTGCGTATCTTCATGAATTGATCACCTCTTCACTTGAGAAATGCATTTCTACAGCCAGTCTTGCAATATTGAGACGGAAAACGGTTTTACTTCTCAATCAAACTCGATTCAAGAATAATGTCTTTATACTACATCGCTCAAAGTGGCTTAGTTCAGAGTAAACTTGTCTAAGACCACATATTTAACATACAGAAAATTAATAAAGTTCTTTTATCTTTGCTTGTTCATCCTTCGTAAGCTTCAATACAAATGATAGCTCAGAGGCAATATTAAGCTTGCCCTTCTTAGATATTCTATTACTATTTCTTATTACCTTTTATATTGCTTCATCTTGATTGTTTTCGTCTTCATTGGAACAAATTGGTAGTATAACTTCTCTAGCTGCTATTGCAACAGTTTAGTTCAGTTTGGTTTATTCAGTAGCAGAAATTATTAACAAATGAGTGTTTAGAGAATTGGGTTGTTCCTTTACAACTAAGAATAACAGTTATTATATAATACAATTTAGGTAAATACAAAATTACAGGAGGAAAGCTACAGACAAAACCTCCTATTTATAACACTTAAAACTAAAGTATTGCCACAGTCCCCTGTATGTCTTAATTTCACAACAGAAGTTATAGACACATCAAGTATTAAGTATTGATTAGATTAATTATAAGTTCATTACTGGAGTGCAAACAACTAAAAAGGAATTTTTCATAATATTCATTTATTTTTGTCGATATTAAGCTAACATTGCACTTGCCGTGTAGGCGTTTGGTGGGATAGTCCCTAGGTAAGCCCAACATAATTCTTAAAACTTTATTTTGGGAGCTGTGAACTTTTACAGATGAGAGGATATAGGATTCTAATAATTTTATTAATTTTGTCGATAGTTTTTGATGTATGGTGCCTGAACGTAAGTTTCTTATCTAGGATTATGCCCAGATACTTACCCCTGTCTGACCATTCAATCTCCGCAGAATCTAATTTTAAATTTGTATCGGGCAGAAAACCAGACCACTTGTGTTTTCCCCGGACTTAAATTAATTTTCCATTTCTTTAAATGTTGACCAACTATATTTAGTGAATTTTGCAATCGATTGAATACGTCTTGGAAATATACGCCGGAAGATAATATAGCTGTGTCATCAGCAAACGTAGCGAGCTCATCGTTTCCCCAGGATTTAGAATATCTGGAAGAAAAAGATTGAATAAAGTTGGAGCTAGGACAGATCCTTGAGGAACGCCGTATAGTATCTCCTGCTCCAACAAACAACCATTCCTATGTATACAGAGAATTTTCTATTTCTTATAAAATCTTGAATGATTTTGATGAGAGCAACTGGAAAGTCGAGGCGATATATTTGATTTTTCTTTGATAATCTTTTCTAAGACTTTGCCTAGTGAACTGAGTAAGCTAATAGGACGATAGTTGGATGGATTGTCCGTCGGTTTGCTTGGTTTAGAGGTGTGGATTACTTTAGCAAATTTCCAGATGGATTTCCAGTGGGGAAGTAACTAAGTTTCAGGCAGGAGCTATAAATTAGAGTAAGGTATACTATACCTATATTAGGGAGGTTTTTAATTAGACGGTTTCTAATATTGTCTAGCCCTGGTGATTTATTTGCTTTCAAACTTGAAATTATCGACTTAACATACCGCGGGTCAACGAAAAATGTTTTGCTTAGTACATAAGGGATATTTTTGATTTCTGACAAAGACTCTTGTACTTCTCTTTCAGTTGCGAAGTCGCTAAGGTAGGAAGATGTCAGATGATTGCTACTAAAGGTTGAGGCAAAGCAGTCAGCTTTTTCTTTTGCTGTCAGATAGAGTTTGTTGTTTGTTTTAAGTGGGGGAATATTACAACATTTCTTTTTTATTACTTTTGTTATTTTCCAAAATTCCGGACTTACTGTCTTGAAGGATGATAAAAAAGTGTTCCATCTATCATTTCTAAATTTTGAAATTTCGTCACTAATCATTATGTTTAAATATTTGACATTTACTGCAAAACAAACTTGTCATTGACGAATCCATTTCCTTCTTTGAACGTCGTTCTTAGTTTAATCAAATACCGGATATAAGCCGGAAGAACGGTTTTTTTGATATCGACATTTCGTTCCCTAAGTACTGAAGCGTCTGCAGCTCGTTTTATGGTAGACACCAAATTGGTGACTAGATAATCAACTTGAACTGGAGAATTGACTTGAGAAAAATGAAGATTGAGGTTAAGATCTTTGTTGACAGCATTTTTATAGGTAATCCAATTTGCCTTGGAATAGTTGTAATGGAATAGGTTTGTCATAAGGCTCACAGAATTTATTTGGATGACTACTGGTAGGTGGTCTGAACCTAAGTTGTTCAATGTCTTAGGATTCGAGCAGAGACTGCTAATGTTGGTAATCAAGAGGTCCAAAGTTGAGGGATTACCTTTAGAGGGTGTTGGGCTTGGAGGATATAGTAGATCGGAACGATTATGTGCTGACATTGAGTTGTATAGTATATCACCCCACGTATTGGCACGTAGACAACCCCAAGAACGGTTACGACAGTTGAGATCACCTCCTATTAAAATCTTACCCCTTAATCTGAGAAGTTTATTTAAGTCTGAATTGAAATGAGTCCTTTTAAGTACGGAACTATTTCCTCCTGGGAAATAGGCAGAAAGCATACTCAGTGTTGTGTTATCAGACAGAAAAACTTCAATGCCAATAGCTTCTATTACTCTTAGGTGACAACTAGGGAGTAGGGTATGTTGAATACCTTTTTTCACGACGACGGCAACACCACCTCTACTTGTGTGTTGTCTGGCGATAAATAATAAAATTCGGATGATGTAAAGTTTGATCTGTTTTAAGCCATGTTTCTGTGACTAGTGCAATGTCAGCTTTTTCTTTTAAGAGAAAATCAAAGAATTCAATTTGTTTACCAAGGATGCTTCTTGCATTCCAGTTTACAATAAGGAGAGACTTATTAGTCATATAGAGAGTACAAATATTTAATTGCCAAAGAGGTAATTACTTGAAATTGCTCTGCTTTGGAGCGGCAAGAACCTAATTAGGAGATTACTTCTCCTAAAAGAGTATTAATAACATCAAAAGAGTAAAGATCTTTATTTGTAGATTTCAATGTGGAGGTGTGGGCTGTGTGCTCTTGATGTTGTTGAGTATGTCTCAGGCTGATTTAAATACGAGGCAATGTTGCCGGCGATTGTGGTGGTGGTGGCGCAATGTTTTGCCTTGGCTGGTGCAGAAGGTTCGGCTTTGGCAATTCGGGATATTCAATGAGAGAGCGACGATCGATTACGTGCGGAGGGTGAGTTTTTAGAGAGCCACGCGATGAGAGTTTTTGACGAATGTCAAGAAACTGTTTGCGGCTTTATGTCTACCTGAACAGTTCGCGCAAGAACTTTGCACGTTGTAATGAATGGATCCATGCCCATAGAGTTGACAATTATTACACTGGGTCACTCTGTTCGGATTTTGTTTTTTATAGTCCCAATGTACCACTGTTTTAAAAATGTTAGAGTAGTTTCTCCGAAGTTCTTGTAATTTTATTGATTGTCTCTCAATGTACACGATGTATATGTGGTGGTTATCAGCAGATTTTGTTTTAATTTGAATTGGCTTGAGATCAATGCATTTGATTCCAAGATCATTAAGTTCGTTTTGAAGTTCAAATACTGGATGTAAATCTAAACCGGACAAAACAACTTTAAATGATCTCGAGTCCTTACGTTCATGCGTGAAGAATTGAAAATTAAGTTTTGAAAGCTCACTTTTAACTTTTTCAAACGACTGGAGCGATTGGCAAGCAATTTTTTTGCCCTAACGAAATATTTTTAAGTAAATAGTCTTCAATGCTCAGTTTTTTCAAGATTTCGCGTAACATTTCATTTGCTGTTTTTAACACTGTGATAGGTGGCACAATTTGTTTTGATTTAGGGTTTGAAATATCACTTCTTTAGCACTTTCATCCGCATCTAGATCATTGTCTAAATCGAGACATTGGTAATAGTTTTCATTAGCACCCGTGGAATTAATTTTTGTCACTTTAAGTACTTTCAAACTACCAGCCGAATTATTTTGCGAGGAGAGGAACTCGTCCTCTCCTGAGTCAGTTCTTAGACGTTTAGCGGAAATGTTTTGGATTTAAGAGACACGTGCAAACTCGACCGATTAGTACGACGACTACCGAGCAAATGTGTTACTGCAACTGTTTTCGAGTTTTATTTCTTCAACTTATAAGGATCTCTCGGGAGAACGCCAACAACTTCGTACGGTCCTCGATAATGGACATCCAATCTTGATTTTTGCATTTGGTTGCTATGGTAGATAACTTCGTCAGCAATCACCAATTTCGTTGGTCTTCTTTTATCCCTATCAAATCTAACTTTCATACGTTGTCTATTTTCTTCAATTCATTCGTCAGCAAGCGCTCGAATTGCTTCTAGATCTTCATATTCAGGTTCAATAGTCAAATTCGGCAATAGAACACCTTTTTAAGATGTACGACCTTCGATTCCTAAATGTACCTTCAGCGGAGATAATCTTGTTGTCTTATTAGGCGTTGTATTGAGCGCTAACTGAACACGACTCACATAAGTGGTCCATTTGAGGTTGACATCTAAATTGGTTCGCAGTAAATTGGCGACGGTATCAACGCACGTTTCTACATAACCATTAGCTCTACAGGCTCCTGGTGCCTCAAAATGCTGTTCGGTACCGAGAGAGGCATATAGCATAAAGAGAAATTCACTAGTAAAATTCGAACGAATTCGAATTCGCCAAACAATACAACATAATGTTGGAAGTGTTTAATTGTCTCCGAAGCTTGTAAGATCTTACATGGATAATGTACAAACTTTGTAAATGCGTCAAATCAAATAAAAATATGACCACGTTCTTCACTATTATTTCCATGAAATGGTCCCATGTGATCCATATGGACGGTGTGGAACGAAACTGCCTTCTTTTCAATTGGGTGCAATTCTATTTGTTTCTTTCCGATAGGTCGTTTTGCAACTAGACAAATAATACACGAGTTTGAACTTTCTTACATTTTGAGACATAGACGGCATCCAGAAATGCTCTCTCATCTTAGCGAGGATTTGTTCCCATCCAATATGGTAGTTGTCTTCGTGAAATCTACGAAGGCAGCGATTAGGCTTAGGTAATGTAACCGTCTTAGCAAAATGCACAGTGTAGGTCACATGGATACGAACATTCCAAAGCATATCGATTATATTGCGCACGTCGTAGACTTCGAATATGGGTATAAAAGACTTATCCCAAATAGAGAAGACGAAGAAGGCACTGGACTGGGAGTATTCCCGTCATAGCAGGAAATCTCCTTCTCCCTGTCACGTCGACTGCCTACCCATTGCAGTATAGTCCAGGCAGAAGTAAAAGCTATCCAAGAGGCTGCCGCTTACTGTCAATGGACACCAACGCCATCGATACGAAATTAGAAGAACAATCAACTCCGAAGAGTATTACCGAAATTCTTGTATTTACTGCCGCCACCTATACACTGATAGATTACAAAGAATCATGTACATAAGCGTCAGCCGGGAAATTCCATAGACTTGTGGCGACAGTAAGATCTAGAACCAATACTGGGAGTATCAATATCGGCACGATGGTCGATGCGAGTCGGTTCAGTGGAAAAATTATTACAGCGCAGTTTGGGATTTTATGGTGTTCAAAGTGTTCAGCCTGAAAGGCCGCAAAGAGTTTTGGAGTAAAGTAATAGTAGTCGTTAAAGTGCAATAAAGTATAAGAAGTAAATCAGTGTTTGCTTGAAAATAAATTCTTGTAAATCGTGAATAGTGAAATTTTTTGTTTCATTCGTCACAATGCAGTGATCAAACCCGTATTTGTGGACAGTTTAATTAATTGTACGTAGACTCATTTACGGCTAAACGTAACAATATGTATGTTACTCCCTTGTTTAATTTTCGCGGCAGATAAGCTCCACTACATAAGGTTGTATTATAGATTTGTACACATACATTTTTTTGTTTTTACTTCTTAAAAACCTATCTAAATTTCATTATTTTAAATTCGATTTATAATGATAAACAAAACACCGGATCACACTTTTCGAGATTTTCTTTTTATTTTCGAGTCTGATAGCTTCGCTAGTACAACATCCAATAATAGTAAACAAAACATATGGCTCCTTGGCATATATAAAAAAGATGGCAGACAAGCAAAAGATGGCTCACTTCATATCAAAAAAAGATGGCCGACAACGACCGGTCATCTGTACAAAGATGACAGACAAACAAAAAATGGCTGACTTCATATCAAAAAAAGAGGACCGACAATGACCGAAACTAGTCAAAAAGCTTCCACTCCTGGCTATTCCGAAGTATGACGCGATCAGAACCAAAACAGACTGGAGCAATGAATCCATTATCCACAGACTGAGTAGCAATACGGTAAAAACGTATAGAGATGGATCAAGAACTGAACATTTTCAGATTCATAAGGGAAACTGACTTAGAGAGAATACTCTAGGACAGATCTCTTTCACCTTCGCGTAACAGGAGCAGATAACCCCCAATACAACTCTGAAAATAGCTGCATCAGAGGGGAGCCCTTAAGAAAGCAAAGGTATGAATAGGGAGGCACAATAGGTCGCGGTGCAATTTACCCATAACAATAATAACGTATCACAACGCAGTGCGCAAAAAAATTGTTCACGGTTTATTTTAATTTGCAAGAAATGTATAAGTTTTTTGGACACTTAAGTAAACATTTCTAGTTATAAGTCATTGCACTTCCTAAGCCCAAACCAATTAACTTTTGCACCGCTAGAATTTCCTGCACGTTTACAACCAACCTTTTCTCTGCACCAAAGCACAGCGCACCCACCTGGCCCAACGCACTCATATTTTACGTATCCCACTATCAGCATTTCCTCCTTGCTCGACCACGATCGTATACGATCGTATGTAAAAATTATATTATTGTTAAGGTAGGTTAAGTCCACTTTAGCGATTAGCGGCGAAAAAACCCAATAAATCATCGCTATTTCGTTTCCACAAAGAAAATACCGCCCGTGTAAAAAACGATTATCCCTGAATGAGAAAGTGTTGGAAAATGAAAAACGCTTAAATGAAATACTAGAGAAATCCCTATCGTGCAGTGAACTTTATCCCCTTACGAAGGAAATGGCAATGACAAAGAAAAGCTGAATATCAATAATATCAAAGAGGAAATTAAAAAAACGAGAACAAGAGTTTTATCGTTTTCAAGAAACTAACAAGGAATTATAAAGGGAATTTTCATGTAAATGAGGTTCAGCTTCAAATTACTTACATTTTAAGTGAAATTGATTTACAAATAAGAATAGACAATTCTCTGCACTATTCGATCTGTACAAAATCCAATACACTGTTTCGAAAATCATATCAGATACTCGAACAATCGAAATAATGTTTCAAATTCGGATTATATGTTCCATTACGTTTAAAAGCATATACGATATTTTTAAATACTTAAGGGGGCCATTAGTAACAATGTTGTTAATGGTTTACACTGTAAACTTTCCATTTTAGGCAATATTCAATATAGATTAGTAAAAGAATTTCCATCTGCAAAATTTGTCCATACAGAGTGCATCGACGAGAGAGGAGAGAGAGAAGGATCCTCCAAAAATTTGTTTCAAGTTGTAAAATATATTAATATCAAAGGCATCCACTGAAAGAAGAAATAACTGAAACTCCGATACAATCTTGCTGTGGCAAATTGGTTTTATTATCATTTATAAATCGAAATCATGCCAAATTTGATTTGGAAATAAGGCTAAGCTTGAAATTTAGCCTGTAATGAAGTCGTGTATATTTAAAGTATGGGGTGTGTGGCGCGCTTCGGTCACTGACCTTTTTAGCAGGGTTTACCCCTGCGATTTCGTCGTTCTGCATACCCTTATGTCATCAACTGTCATACAGGCGGCTAGAGCTAAATTAATTAAACCTTTGAAACTCTTTGTTTTGTAACGATTTGAATCCGTACGAATGATTAGTAATTGATCGCAACATCGCAACATCGAATGGGAAGTTTGACGTCAATTCCAGATTTAAAATGAAATAAGGTCAAGTTTTTAATTTTTTGCTCTATTTCTGAGTGTTATGTCGCGTCACTATTTCAGAATAATAAAAAAACTACAATACAAGTTTGAGGTATGAAATATGAAATAAATTACCAAAATCCTATGAAATAAATCCCCAATTTTCATATGAAAAAAAATCCCCATCTCCATACAAAATTTGAAGGGGTTATAACATCGTACAGTAAGGGGGGTATTTCGAATATTTAATCCTGCTGATATGGTATTTATGCGTACGTAATAACAAACAAACAAAATATGTTTTCAAGAATCTTTGTCGAAAAGGTAGCGCAAGGACATATAGACAATATGGGACAACTCAAGTATATTGCCGGTAATCCTGACTTTAAGAAGATTGGCCTTTATAGAAACGAACGACACTAAATCGTGATAAATACGAAGTTGCAAGAGAAAAGTAACCCACTAACCACAATAGTGAATGAACTGGTAGGTACTACTAAAGAAATTAAAACCGATTCAGATCTAGCAAGCAGGAATGAGGCTTTTATAAACGACTTTGATAACATTCTATTGTGTTGGACAAAGCAAATGTTGTAAATCCCATAATATTAGATGGCAAAGAAATATAATCCATAATTAGAGCTACTAAAGAAATTAAAACCGATTCAGAACTAGCAAGTAGGAATGAGGGTTTTATAAACGACTTAGATAGCATAATCTAGTCTATTATATTGGACAATGTACGTAAATGTTGTAAATCCCATAATATTAGATGGCAAAGAAATAGAATCCGTAATCAGAGCGGAACTCTTCATAATTTCACTTCATAATTGGTCGTTCTTGGACATGCAACCATATAATACAATTTTAGAAAAATTCAAAGGGGGTGATTGCTAACAACTAACAAAAAAAAAAAACTGTCGTGGAATCTCATTTATGAATTTTATTGCTGAAGTGGTGATGAGAATACTAAATGAAAGATTATGCCTCTGTATTGAGAAGCATGGAATTATGACAGAATTTAAGAAGGAATTACTCCACTGTACACAATTTAGCTTCAGTACTCCATTTAACACTGGTTGATTTGAGCGTATCTTTCTGTGTGATAGGGTTTTGCTCGAAAGATACTAGTGCGTTTGCCCATGGGTTCGGAGTACTTTGTCCGGGGTCCAAATATTCTTTCTTCTGTTCATTCATCAGTACTTGATCCATCTGTAAACCATTTTACTGTATTACTGCTCAGTCCGTGGACTGACTGAATTGATTGCTCCAGTCCTTTTTGGTGATGAGCTTAATGACAAACTCCTTCTGGAATTTGAATTTCCTATTCACATCACCCTTGGGTCCAAGCTTTTTGGCATTGAATTGTCTTGATGAAGTGCACTTGTCTTTTCCTATCCCTTAGTTTGCCATAGATGCTAGCTCTAAAATGAACTCCTTTAAAGCAGTTGGGGCATGTTCTCATGGCCCCTGTAATACAGAGGCATGGCAAGTTTTGATCTTTGTTGAGTGCCTCTCTTGCAGTGATTAGATTGGTTGTTTTGGACTATGTTTGCAGCGTTTGCAATTGTTGGTCTGATAATAGCTACGAGTATATACATCCATCTTAGGATATTTGGATTGGCGAGCTCCAACAAATCATTAGAGCCTGAGCCGCTTTTCGTTTACCCTTTATGTGTGCTTTTTCTAGATGAGTTTGCTGTCCAATATTACAGTCGAACTTCCCTATAGTGAACTCCTATATAATGAAGTTCTCCGTATAATGAACAAATTTCACACACACAGCTTTCTGGTTCTCTTTTAAGTGTATTTTTCTCTCCGTATAATGAATTTCTATACAATGAATTTTACTCTACAGTGAATAAATTTTCTAGTTGGAAATTTAATTTTCATACGTTTTGTGTCTCCTTACAATGAATTTTTTCATACTACTTTCTCATGTGCAAATGTTTTAACATCTGCACAAATATCGACCGTAACGGTAATTTTACCCGTTAGCTTTTTGTTTTTTCGATGTCTCCTTGTCTGTTTCATTCATTTTGAATGCACGCAAATATCTTGAACTTCGACGGTGAGTGATTATAGTAAAAATGTCGCAGTGAAATAGTATTTCTCTTGAAAAAAAGGTGTTGATAATTAATAAAGTTGAGGAGGGAGTAACAAGAAAGAAAGATATTGCCAAGGAGTTTGGAATTCTTCCCAGTTCATTGTCAAACATTCTAAAAAACAGTGATTCTAAAAAGTGCAGAAGACGGACAATTAGGTGCTAAACGCAAAAGACTTCGAACATGTCTTTTTGAGGATATTGATGAAGCAATGCTGATGTGGATAACCGCTGCACGTCGAAGGAATCTCCTGTATCTGGAACAATAATAAAGGAAGAAGCCAAAGAGTTTGCGGATGCCCTGGGACACAAAGAATTTGAAGCAAGTCTTGGTTGGATGGATAAGTTCAAAAAACGGCACGGAATTGTTCAGAAAACCTTATGTGGAGAAAGTGCTGACGCCAACTTACAAGATCGGAATGATTGGGCACTGAACGTTTTGCCGAAACTGATGCAAAAATATAAACAAGACGATATTTTTAACGCCGATGAGACTGGCTTATTTTTTAAATGCTTGCCAAATAAAACACTGGCATTTAAAAATGAGAAGTGCTTTGGCGGAAAACATAGCAAAGAGCGAATAACCGTTCTGATAGCAAGCAACATGACCGGGTTAGAAAAGGGTGAAGTTCAGCATTCCCAAGGTTTTTCTTGCAAAATAAATGTTTGACAAAAATTATATTAACATTACATTACATTAATAGATTCAGAAATTGATGAAGATTTGGTAGAGGCAGTGTTACCTACAATAGGTCGAGTTTCTTCATCTCTTAATGAACTTCGAACCTTTGTAGAGATGAAAAGCAACATACCGGATAATGTGTTTAAGTCTTTAAATATATTAGAAAACTTTGTTGAGGAAGAAAAATGGAAAAGTGTAATCCAAACTAAAATACCTCATTATTTTAAATAGAATTATATATGTATATAATTTCTGTATAATGAAATTTCGAAATAGTAAATTTTTTTTTGGTCCCGTGCGAATTCATTATAGGGAAGTTCGACTGTATATGCATATCCTGAGGAATATCCTGAATACATCTATATCCACAAAAAGACCAAAATCAACCAAATACTAAATCCCGCAACGGGGTATTTATACGTTTGCTGTTGCTGTTGTTTGTCGCTTTGCCGTTCTTCCCGCTGTTCTCCTTACTTCTCCAGCGTCACGTCTGTATGTGCTGTTCCTTTTTTACTTTTTTTCTCAATAAAAACAAAACTCGCTTGAATTATAAATCCGGAATGTCGAAGAGTTCTCTCTTCAAAGGCAAATCCATTGCAACCTAGAAGAACTTCTCTCCCTAGACTTGCAACTGATTGCTACTCACACATTCCACCCACATAACACACATTCTATACATACAATATGCATTTAATGTAAATGCACGATGAACCATCATCGTACGTGCAATGTCTACTCAACATGCAGACACGTCTCCAGTCTTTCTGCTCTGGATCTTTTACTTTTTCTGTCTTCTCCTCTGTATGCACGAACTCCGTACATACAAGTATGTATCAGTCGTTCACACACCGTTGAATGGTTCACAAGTGTTTCGACTTAGTATATCCAAGCAAAAAACATTAATTAGTTCAGTCAAGTAGTGCAAATAACTCAAGGATCCGCAACAAAAGCGTGGTGAGCCGAGTGTGTTGAGTCCACACCTGTGGACCAGGATGGCTGAGATCGAGACCCGGTGGGGGATACACATCATTTTTAAAAGTTTTTCCCTTCGATTCATTAATTGGACTGGGAAAGTGAGTCAGTGCAAAGTATGGAGGAGAATGGGCAGTTCACTCCTTCAAGAAATCAGAGATCTTAGGAGAAGAACTCTCGAAAGGAGGAGAAAGGAGGAGAAACAAGCAGTCCTACAACTCGGGCAACATCAACAACAAGTGCCCGAACCGAGTCAGCTGCAAAAGCAGCCGCAGCATAATAACGAAAGAAGCAGCTTCAGCAGTCAACAGCTCAGCAACAACAGCAGAAGCAACAACTAAGGAAAGCAGTCCAACAAGCAACATCGCAACACCAGCAACAACCACAGCAAAAAAAAAAAAAAGAAAAGTGCCACCAATTAACCTCTACAAGACAGTAGAACATTATAATAAAATTAGGAAGGCCAAAAAAAAAAAAAAAAATTCCAGTCAAGGTTGTTAAAGATCTCCTAACCACTCGTAGTGGAGGAGATCCTCCAACTGCTATAACTGCTAAACGTCGGGTCAAGCTCTTCACCACAGCTGAGGCAAAAAGGGAGGGGCGGAAATTACAGTTCTTCATAGTACAGCTGTCACTCAACAGCAAAATAGACAAGGTAAACCATATCATTAGATTATCTGACTATCATTGCGTCTGGGAAAACATACTCTTCGGGAACGACACCGCTAACTATGGGGGTTGCCCTAAGTTTCAAGAGCGGAAAGTGAAACCGATTCTGCAGAAGCAGCCCCCATTGAAAAATTCACTCCGGGCAGCCATACCCGTCACACCTCAATTGACTTTCGCCCAAATTGCGTCTGTCCAGAGGAGCACGGAGAAGCAGCATCTACCGAACGTAGTGCCGCAAGTCTCAGTGCCAAGGGCGCACGAACCAGCGCCCGAATGGAAAGCTTCCATTGAAGGGCATATGGCTCGGTTAGAGGAGCAGGTCGGCCAAATTTGGGTGCTCCTGCTGAACCCAGACGTCAAAAGTCCTAATAGCTGTCCAGACGGAAAGTATTTTTAAGACCCTTGCAGTGAATGTGAATTCATTGATAGGGATCCCACGAAAGAACGAGTTCTTTAGATTGTTGGACGATCAAAGCCCAGAGCTAATGCTGATTAGCGAAACCAAGCTAACTCAAATACGCGAATTGGAGCACATTAATTACAATTGTATTGCTTTTCATGGTTCAATCCAGAATGCTTTATTGAAATACTATGAACTTATACATAATACAGAAATATGATTACTTGACTAATACAATCGAGTTACAATTTGGTAGCGCGCGAGTTACGCAATTGCAAGTCAGCAAACTTTGCTGACGGGTTTTTGAAAAAAAAGTTGCAAAGATCAATATTAGCGATCCCGAATACATTCAGGCCTTTGAAACATTAAAACAAAATATCATAAATTACCCCGTACTCAGATTTCCAAATTTCGGAAAACCATTTACATTGTTTACAGAAGCCTCGAGCGGATTTTTTAACACGTGTGAAAGAATTCGACTAAATAGAAGAGGAAACCGAATCGAACCAGGCAACAGTTCATTAGTAGTCAGTAGATAATTTTCCTATAAAGGAAGATATTGTTAATAAATGCAAGACCCAATTAATTCTGACAAATTCTGTTAGATATGTCATATTTGTTAGATGACATTCAATTAGATATGACTAAAAATAGCTCATATTGGGAAGATCTTTTCAAGAGAGTGTTACAAAAATGAATTGTAGGTATTTATACCCAACTGCCGTACACCGAGTACAATAAAGTTAAACAATGTCTGGCAGGCATATGTATACAGTTTGAACAGTAAAAATTGGGTTAGTAAAATAGAAGCAATTAAGGACCATTTAACAATGTTCGATAAACCTAGAAAAACTATTTGGGATAATGAATTCAAATCTGAATATATATATATATATATTTTTCAAGGAAAATTACATCGAAGTTCATTTTACCATGTCGAATTCTCACACTGGAAACTCTTATATTGAACGCTTTCATTCCACTTTACTAGAAATTCTACTAACAATTAAATACCAAGAGCTTACAACGATAAGTGCATAATAAGTGCATAAAGCCGTTTTAGTTCACAATAACCGCCACCATTCCACAATTGGAATGAGTCCGAATCATACTAGGAACGTAGACCCGGAAGTATCACTTACTAAAATTTCAAGACAAAAAGATAAAATTTTAAATAAGAGGATCGCAACTAGGGAAGATTATGAAGAAAATGATGATGAAGGTTTTATTAGAAATTACAAACATTTAAGGCACAAGTATGAACCTTATTATAGAAAAAAGAAATCAGTAAATGTTCATCCCACCACAGTTAAAAGACCAAATAATTTTACAGGTACAGAATTGGCTTATGATACTACTAACCATGTTGATAACCGTGACAGCAGCACAATCATCTCTCCTAATAACACCGATCCAGAGTGAGCATGGTTATGTTACCCTATACGAATTAATAAACAATTCCCAAACGATAATACATATAATAGACACTTTGGAAATTTTAATTTTAATTTAATGAAGAATGGTCCAGTGCTTAGCGAAATTTTAAATATTAAAGCAAAAGTCAAGGCATTAACACTCCCTATTCGGAAAAAAGAGGTCTTATAAATTTCATTGGAACTGGTCAGAAATGTCTATTCGGAACAATGGGGTTAGAAAAGGGTGAAGTTCAGGATTCCCAAGGTTTTTCTTGCAAAATAAATGTTTGACAAAAATTATATTAACATTACATTACATTAATAGATTCAGAAATTGATGAAGTTTTGGTAGAGGCAGTGTTACCTACAATAGGTCGAGTTTCTTCATCTCTTAATGAACTTCGAACCTTTGTAGAGATGAAAAGCAACATACCGGATAATGTGTTTAAGTCTTTAAATATATTAGAAAACTTTGTTGAGGAAGAAAAATGGAAAAGTGTAATCCAAACTAAAATACCTCATTATTTTAAATAGAATTATATATGTATATAATTTCTGTATAATGAAATTTCGAAATAGTAAATTTTTTTTTGGTCCCGTGCGAATTCATTATAGGGAAGTTCGACTGTATATGCATATCCTGAGGAATATCCTGAATACATCTATATCCACAAAAATACCAAAATCAACCAAATACTAAATCCCGCAACGGGGTATTTATACGTTTGCTGTTGCTGTTGTTTGTCGCTTTGCCGTTCTTCCCGCTGTTCTCCTTACTTCTCCAGCGTCACGTCTGTATGTGCTGTTCCTTTTTTACTTTTTTTCTCAATAAAAACAAAACTCGCTTGAATTATAAATCCGGAATGTCGAAGAGTTCTCTCTTCAAAGGCAAATCCATTGCAACCTAGAAGAACTTCTCTCCCTAGACTTGCAACTGATTGCTACTCACACATTCCACCCACATAACACACATTCTATACATACAATATGCATTTAATGTAAATGCACGATGAACCATCATCGTACGTGCAATGTCTACTCAACATGCAGACACGTCTCCAGTCTTTCTGCTCTGGATCTTTTACTTTTTCTGTCTTCTCCTCTGTATGCACGAACTCCGTACATACAAGTATGTATCAGTCGTTCACACACCGTTGAATAGTTCACAAGTGTTTCGACTTAGTATATCCAAGCAAAAAACATTAATTAGTTCAGTCAAGTAGTGCAAATAACTCAAGGATCCGCAACAAGAGCGTGGTGAGCCGAGTGTGTTGAGTCCACACCTGTGGACCAGGATGGCTGAGATCGAGACCCGGTGGGGGATACACATCATTTTTAAAAGTTTTTCCCTTCGATTCATTAATTGGACTGGGAAAGTGAGTCAGTGCAAAGTATGGAGGAGAATGGGCAGAGATCTTAGGAGAAGAACTCTCGAAAGGAGGAGAAAGGAGGAGAAACAAGCAGTCCTACAACTCGGGCAACATCAACAACAAGTGCCCGAACCGAGTCAGCTGCAAAAGCAGCCGCAGCATAATAACGAAAGAAGCAGCTTCAGCAGTCAACAGCTCAGCAACAACAGCAGAAGCAACAACTAAGGAAAGCAGTCCAACAAGCAACATCGCAACACCAGCAACAACCACAGCAAAAAAAAAAAAAGAAAAGTGCCACCAATTAACCTCTACAAGACAGTAGAACATTATAATAAAATTAGGAAGGCCAAAAAAAAAAAAAAAAATTCCAGTCAAGGTTGTTAAAGATCTCCTAACCACTCGTAGTGGAGGAGATCCTCCAACTGCTATAACTGCTAAACGTCGGGTCAAGCTCTTCACCACAGCTGAGGCAAAAAGGGAGGGGCGGAAATTACAGTTCTTCATAGTACAGCTGTCACTCAACAGCAAAATAGACAAGGTAAACCATATCATTAGATTATCTGACTATCATTGCGTCTGGGAAAACATACTCTTCGGGAACGACACCGCTAACTATGGGGGTTGCCCTAAGTTTCAAGAGCGGAAAGTGAAACCGATTCTGCAGAAGCAGCCCCCATTGAAAAATTCACTCCGGGCAGCCATACCCGTCACACCTCAATTGACTTTCGCCCAAATTGCGTCTGTCCAGAGGAGCACGGAGAAGCAGCATCTACCGAACGTAGTGCCGCAAGTCTCAGTGCCAAGGGCGCACGAACCAGCGCCCGAATGGAAAGCTTCCATTGAAGGGCATATGGCTCGGTTAGAGGAGCAGGTCGGCCAAATTTGGGTGCTCCTGCTGAACCCAGACGTCAAAAGTCCTAATAGCTGTCCAGACGGAAAGTATTTTTAAGACCCTTGCAGTGAATGTGAATTCATTGATAGGGATCCCACGAAAGAACGAGTTCTTTAGATTGTTGGACGATCAAAGCCCAGAGCTAATGCTGATTAGCGAAACCAAGCTAACTCAAATACGCGAATTGGAGCACATTAATTACAATTGTATTGCTTTTCATGGTTCAATCCAGAATGCTTTATTGAAATACTATGAACTTATACATAATACAGAAATATGATTACTTGACTAATACAATCGAGTTACAATTTGGTAGCGCGCGAGTTACGCAATTGCAAGTCAGCAAACTTTGCTGACGGGTTTTTGAAAAAAAAGTTGCAAAGATCAATATTAGCGATCCCGAATACATTCAGGCCTTTGAAACATTAAAACAAAATATCATAAATTACCCCGTACTCAGATTTCCAAATTTCGGAAAACCATTTACATTGTTTACAGAAGCCTCGAGCGGATTTTTTAACACGTGTGAAAGAATTCGACTAAATAGAAGAGGAAACCGAATCGAACCAGGCAACAGTTCATTAGTAGTCAGTAGATAATTTTCCTATAAAGGAAGATATTGTTAATAAATGCAAGACCCAATTAATTCTGACAAATTCTGTTAGATATGTCATATTTGTTAGATGACATTCAATTAGATATGACTAAAAATAACTCATATTGGGAAGATCTTTTCAAGAGAGTGTTACAAAAATGAATTGTAGGTATTTATACCCAACTGCCGTACACCGAGTACAATAAAGTTAAACAATGTCTGGCAGGCATATGTATACAGTTTGAACAGTAAAAATTGGGTTAGTAAAATAGAAGCAATTAAGGACCATTTAACAATGTTCGATAAACCTAGAAAAACTATTTGGGATAATGAATTCAAATCTGAATATATATATATATATATTTTTCAAGGAAAATTACATCGAAGTTCATTTTACCATGTCGAATTCTCACACTGGAAACTCTTATATTGAACGCTTTCATTCCACTTTACTAGAAATTCTACTAACAATTAAATACCAAGAGCTTACAACGATAAGTGCATAATAAGTGCATAAAGCCGTTTTAGTTCACAATAACCGCCACCATTCCACAATTGGAATGAGTCCGAATCATACTAGGAACGTAGACCCGGAAGTATCACTTACTAAAATTTCAAGACAAAAAGATAAAATTTTAAATAAGAGGATCGCAACTAGGGAAGATTATGAAGAAAATGATGATGAAGGTTTTATTAGAAATTACAAACATTTAAGGCACAAGTATGAACCTTATTATAGAAAAAAGAAATCAGTAAATGTTCATCCCACCACAGTTAAAAGACCAAATAATTTTACAGGTACAGAATTGGCTTATGATACTACTAACCATGTTGATAACCGTGACAGCAGCACAATCATCTCTCCTAATAACACCGATCCAGAGTGAGCATGGTTATGTTACCCTATACGAATTAATAAACAATTCCCAAACGATAATACATATAATAGACACTTTGGAAATTTTAATTTTAATTTAATGAAGAATGGTCCAGTGCTTAGCGAAATTTTAAATATTAAAGCAAAAGTCAAGGCATTAACACTCCCTATTCGGAAAAAAGAGGTCTTATAAATTTCATTGGAACTGGTCAGAAATGTCTATTCGGAACAATGGGTGACCAAGATAGGATAGATATTGCTGAACATCTTAAAATAGTCGAAACGAATGACAATGCTGCTATAGAAAATTTTAACAAACAAATAGGTATAAATCAACAGTTCATGGATAGTATAAATAACATCAAAACAATGGTATTAGCAGATAGGCAGCTTTTAAATGATGCTTATAATGTTGTCATAAATAGTCAAAGAGATATTACACTGAAGTTACTACAAATGGACCAGCTTTTGAAATTAAAGATTCTCGAAAAAAAAAATAATTATATTTTAGACAATGTAGCATCTGCCAAACAGGGGTTATTACACCCAAGTATTTTTACAAACGAACTATTAGAAAGTGTAGAAGTAGACTACTTTAAGCTAAAGCATGCCAAAATTGGAGCTATTCGATAAAATATTACTAAACTTGTCTTAGCAATTAAGTTACCTAAAGATTATATTCAGACAACATTGAAGATGATTATTCCTATTCCAAACAAAAATTTTAAAGAAATTGGCATTAAGACAATGTATTATGTTAAAATAAATGGCAACAGATATGATTATAATCCCGATAACCTACATATATAGTGTCTAAAGAAAATTAATAACTGTATAATTGAGCGAGAATGTAATTTCCGCAATAATAATAAAACCGAAATTGTGACTATCGATGAATATTTGTATGTTTGTAAGAACTTAGTTAAGGAACATATTGTAAAGGAATGTGATGACAGAAATATTACTTTAAGTGGAAACTTTATTGTAAATGTTAATAACTGTTCAATTAAAGTCCTAATTGTCATAATGCCTAATTATAATATAGATTTTATCCAAAACTTTGCATACGAACATAATGAAAATGTGACAATATATGAAAAAATTAACATTTCGAATGTATTAAATATTTTTCAAATTCCAAATTTAAAACATTTAGAACAACCTAAGTATCATATTAATAATCACTATATTATAAGTTCTAGTCTTTTAATTGTCATATTTGTGGTAGTAAGGAATGCGTTGACCCTATCAATTGTCAGCATATGTTGTGCAATATGTTTTAATAAAGTTCATAGTCAGTCTTGATCCGGACGACACCAAAAACGCAGTGTTGTTTTCTTTTTCTTGTAGTAAAGCGTGTTCTGACAGGTATTTGCTGTGATTGCATATTACACTATACCTTTCCCCTTTTGAAAGTAAAGTCTTAAACGAATTTGAGACATTCCGACTGGTGTGGGGTTGATCATTCCTCACATAGCAAAAATTCGTTAATGAGTTTACTTTATTTTATGTTTTTAATATTAATTTGTTACTCTATACTTCGTTGCATACACTCATGTTATTACTTTTAATTAGTACATTTTACTTTTATTTTAAGGTTATTCTTAGTAGCATTGGAAAACTATAAAACTATACTATGCTAAACTAAAACAATTTAAAAACTAACATTTAACTATTCTATTCTTATGAACTAATACATCTCTATTTGGCAGCTTAATTTCTAAGGTTTTTATCATAAGGTTAATTCTTAAGTAATACATTGTCGCTAATATTTATTTCTAATGGTCTTATATATTTATCATATGCTTCTTTATTTTGTTTCTTAAGCTTTTGTAACAAGATTGTGCAATTAGATGAGTAGTTTTTTATCTATATTTAATTACATCTGCGTAAAATGATGTGGTTTTTCCATAAATAAGTTCAAATGGAGTATATTTTTCCTTAAAGCTAGAATTCGGACTTATATTATAACAAAAAGTAAAATATTTTAAATGAGTTTCCCATTCCGTCATATCAGTGACTTTTGAACGTAGATATTCGTTAAGAACACGGTGGTTACGTTCCACTGTTCCTAGAGATTGGTGGTGGTAGCTAGTTGAAAAATTTAGTTCTATTTTTAATAATTTGTAAATTTCTCTAAGAATTTCATTTCTATATTCTGTGCCCATGTCGGCACGAAGTTCTCTCATGGATCCATTTATTTAAATGAATTTATCGAATATAGTTGTCGCTACGGTTAGGGCTGATTTATCAGCAATCGGTATGGTAATTAAATATTTCGTAAGATCGCACATTAAAGTAACGGCATATTTATTACCTTGGGCTGACATTTGCAGTGGACCAATTGTATCTACAATAACAATGTCCATTGACTTTTGAGGAGTTCGGGTAAGAACTATTTCTTCGATTGTACCTGGTTTTACTTTTGAAAGCTGGCAAATTTTGCATTTCTTTACATATGTCGCGACGTCTCGCGTCTTATTTTTCCAATAGAATGAATTGCGTAATTTAGCGTACAGCTTTTTCTGTCCGCAATGTCCTCCTATCAGTGGATCATCGTGAAATTGTTTCAGTAATTTTTGGTCGATATATTAGTAAAATTTGTATATTTTTAAGTTTTCTAGCACCTGCTGATTTTAATTGATCAATTGTAAAATGAGCGCTTGTTGGCTTCTTTTTCTAGCCTCGAAAGAATACACTCTATATATTTTTCGTTAACAACCATATTCGGAATCGTAAAACTAAACAGTTGTTTGAAATTACTTATAATTTCAATCTCAAAATCACTAGCAAGTATATTAGTATCATTTACTCGTGCGCTATATTTTGTCCTAATTCTTGGTATTTTTTCTGAAATCCACCCTTTATTTTTCATATTTTTCATTATTCTTCATAAATACGTACACCTTTAAATTTAGCCTCGTTTGTTGCATTGTGTATTATGGTTTCTAGTTGTTGGCGTTTTGTATGTGAGCTTTAGTGGTATTTTTTTCAGCTCGTTTATCGTAATTCGTGACAATGCATTTGTGACCAAGAAATGTTACTTCTGTTTTGAAAGACTGCGTTTATGCAGGTTTAGTTTTAGATTAAATTTCAGACAAACATCGAAAACACTTTTTAGATTATTTAGATGATGTTTTTCACAGCACCCAGTGACTATTACATCGTCTACGTAAAGGAATGCTTGGTCCAGAGGTAGACCAGCACAAGCTATAGACATCATGCGTGAAAAGGAGTTTGGAGCAACATTTAAACCAAACGGCAGTACTTTCAAACGAAAAGCTGTTGTTCAGTAATGTTATATCTCTTGCCAAAACCAATAGTATCGATGCGTGGCAACAGAAATGTATCTGCAATCAACTTTTCATTGACATGTCTGTAATCAATACATAGTCTCCACGTTTAGTTTCACCTCTTTTAGGAACTAAAATAATCGGTGAGATATAGTTTGATCGACTTTCTTCAATGAGATCGTTTTTTGATAACTTCTCTACTTGAGAGTTGATTTCGCTTATTTGCGAATGGGGTAAGCGGTAATTTTGTACACTGGATTTTGATCACATATGCGTAACTTTTGTTCGTAAAAGTTATTTACTGTAATTTTATCTGTTTTATGCGCAAAAATTGACGAATATTGACTGCAGAGATGTAGTAATTTTGATTGGAAATGTTCGATTTTTCAAAATATCGAGTACGGTTTCTCTTTTTGCTATTGTTTGTTGAGTTAATGTTGTAAATATGATAACTGATTAGGTCTTCGGTTTTTAGACTATCATTTCGGACTGTTACTGGCTTATTCTTTACATTTATAACACGCAAAATCGGATTAGGTGAGTCGATGATAACTTTAGCAACAATGACGCCATCAGTCAATTCTTGTGAATCGATTGACAAAGGTCTAGAGTAATTTTGTAAGTGGAAAGGATATGATTCACTTCTAGCGGGAATAACAAAAATACATATTCTTTGCTGTTCCTGAATGAAGGGGCACTTCAAATGTTTTTTTTTTTGCACTGAGAACGAAAGATTCATGTGGTTATAACTTATGCTACATTTATATGTTCTAAAAAAATCTTTACCAAAAATACCATCTGATGGCACGTTAAAATCATTATTATTATTATTATAAATTTATTGAAAATATAAATAAATTATATTAACAATAACAACAGTAAAGCGCTACCAGGGTTTTGCGTTGATTGAGATAAAGAGTGATTTTTTAAAAGCTATAGGAAATTTTTTTCAAAAAAGAAACCACATTAAATTCCGAAAAATGCATGAAATCTTTATTTGAATCGGTAGTACGGTCCATATAATATAATGTTTGAAGATTATTTCATGCAAATGTTGACCTTGACTGCGCCTCAAATGGTCTATCCGCTTAGTCCAATTTTGGCATACTCTCTCCAACATTTCGGCCGGTAACTCACGAACAAATGCTTCAATGTTGTCTTCCAATGCGTCAATTGAAGCGGGTTTGTCTGTATAGACATGAGCTTTAAGATAGCCCCACAAAAAATAGTCTAAAGGCGTTAAACCGCACGATCTAGGTGGCCAATTGACCGTTCCCGAACGTGAAATAAAATGTTCACCGAACTGAATAAGTCTATTGTTGCATGCGCTGTGTGGCATGTGGCACAGTCTTGTTGAAACCACATGTCATGCAAGTCAAGCTCTTGCATTTTGGGCAAAAAAAAAGTTGGATATCATCTCATGGTAGCGCTCACCATTCACAGTTACCTTACGATTCGCATCATCTGTAAAGAAGTACGGTAAAATGATGCCACCAGCCTATAAATCGCACCAAACTGTGACTTTTTCTGGATGCATTGGTAGCTCTTGCAATGCTTCTGGCTGATATTCACTCCAAAATCGACAATTCTGCTTTTTTACGTACCCATTGAGCCAAAAATGAGCTCCGTCGCTGAACACAAGTGATGTCGCGATGAACTTTCTTAACAGAGCACGCATTTTGATAATAAAATTCAATAATTTACAAGCGTTGTAATGTAATGTTTGTAGAACTGAGTGAACTAATCTACTGTTATTTTCTGAAATACTTGATAAAAGAAGTTGTAACGATTGGCTGGTGATGGTACTGAAGGTTCTTGTGATGTGTTCCCATTGCAGCATGTGTGAATATGTGAATGGTGGTCTTTGTTCACAAAAATTGCAGGGAGCTGCCTGTTGTTTGGTGATAATATGTACCTGGGTTAATCGAGTATGGTCCATTCTGAGTCTTACATAATTCTTAAGCATATGAGGCGGTAGTTACACCTTGATAGATCCGGGTTAGTTATTGAACAGTGGTGTTGATAATTAGACCAGTCATTCTTGGATTTTTTAGACATTAAAGCATTGGTATGTTTTTTGAAGTCCTTATTGTTGAAATAGTAGAATTTGAAAAGCGGCTCTTTGAAGGCTTTCTTAGCTTCTAAATCAGCATATTCATTGCCATTAATGCCTTTATGCCCCGGGACTCAGGCAATCCTTAGGTTTTTCCTTTTAGCAATTAGTTTGTCACAGATTTCAAGAGCAATAGCGGAGTAATTGTTGATATTTTTAACTGCATTGATTGTTGATAAGCTATCAGTAAATATAATGGTATTTTTATTTTTTGCAGCTTGGATTGCCTTAAGAATTTGCGAAAGCTTCTGCGCTAAAAATATACAATGTGGGTTTTAAAAGACCTTTACTTATTATAGAGCCATATTCATCAACAACTGCAAATGCAGTTCCGTCTATGCTTTTACATGTTTCCATAGTAATGTTGGCTTTGTGGAGATGTGCGAAAAGTGGGACAAAGGATTCGTATGAAAGGTTCCAAGGTGGATAGTTGCAAGTAGAATTATTACTAGTGATAATACTAGTACTAGGTCTACTTTTTACGTTTTATAATTTTAAAAGTGTCACCTTGAATTGGTTTTCGGAATGGAGAATTACCTTTTGTAATATTTGCCAGGTGAGATATTCGATTCTGTTAGTTAAGTTAGGAAGTCCAGCTTCCACTACGATGTTTCTTATGGGCGTTGTACGAAAAGCTTCAAGACACGTCATAATGGCTGCATGGTAGGGTGTTGATAAAAGCTGCAAGGATGATTTACAGCATTTACCATAAATTGGAAGGCCGTAGTCAATTTTAGAAAGTATAATGGATCGAAGAACAGTAATTAAAGTATTTATATCGCAATGACTCTTTTTTGAGCTCAAGAATTTAATTAAGTTAACTCTGGTAGTCAGGGTATTTTTTATAAAATTACAATGATTCTTAAAGCTATACTTAGTATCGAATATTAACCCTAGTATTTTGGAATGGTTTACATTTTTAACAGGTATACATTTTGTACAATTATGTTTTTTACATATATCTAAGAGTTCACATTTTGGGGTAGATATTTTAGAACCGGATATATTACCCCAGTTGGATAAGTTTACAAGTATTTCTGAAAAAATTGACGCTAATAAACTAAGATTTTTACATTTTGAGAACAGTATAAGATCATCCGCATATAAAACATGGTTAATTACTGGAAAGTTTAGAACTATTTTATTTAACTCATTGAAAGCAATGATAAAAAGAATAACTGATAATGGTGATCCTTGTGGGATATAATTTTTTAGAGGGTGGAGGAATAAATGTTGTTAGTTCTTATACGGAATTGACGATTGGTGAGGAAAGCCTTAACATAGTTTAAGATTTTGGGTCCCACTTTCCATTCAATCAGTTGTTTTAGAATAACATGATTGCCAATTCTATCGAAGGCTGCAGCAAAATCGATTGACAGTATTGAAGCATGATTTTTTTCGGAAAGGGCTGAATAAATGAAGAAGTCAAGGTGAAGAAGCGAGTCCATGGTGCTCCTCCGATTTAAAAGCAAGTTGATTTTTATCAATTAGATTGTTTTTTTTTTTCAATAAACCAGAAAATTAGTTTGGAAATATTTTTTTTCTTAAATCTTGCTGGTGCAGGAAGAGGCGATATGGGGCGGTATCCTGTTATGTTTGAGCGATCTTTGTTTGGTTTTGCTATAGGAATTATGCTTGCAACCTTCCATGTTTGGGGGATAATAACTTTTTCACAAAAATTGCAGGGAGCTGCCTGTTGTTTGGTGATAATATGTACCTGGGTTAATCGAGTATGGTCCATTCTGAGTCTTACATAATTCTTAAGCATATGAGGCGGTAGTTACACCTTGATAGATCCGGGTTAGTTATTGAATAGTGGTGTTGATAATTAGACCAGTCATTCTTGGATTTTTTAGACATTAAAGCATTGGTATGTTTTTTGAAGTCCTTATTGTTGAAATAGTAGAATTTGAAAAGCGGCTCTTTGAAGGCTTTCTTAGCTTCTAAATCAGCAAATTCATTGCCATTAATGCCTTTATGCCCCGGGACTCAGGCAATCCTTAGGTTTTTCCTTTTAGCAATTAGTTTGTCACAGATTTCAGGAGCAATAGCGGAGTAATTGTTGATATTTTTAACTGCATTGATTGTTGATAAGCTATCAGTAAATATAATGGTATTTTTATTTTTTGCAGCTTGGATTGCCTTAAGAATTTGCGAAAGCTTCTACGCTAAAAATATACAATGTGGGTTTTAAAAGACCTTTACTTATTATAGAGCCATATTCATCAACAACTGCAAATGCAGTTCCGTCTATGCTTTTACATGTTTCCATAGTAATGTTGGCTTTGTGGAGATGTGCGAAAAGTGGGACAAAGGATTCGTATGAAAGGTTCCAAGGTGGATAGTTGCAAGTAGAATTTTTACTAGTGATAATACTAGTACTAGGTCTACTTTTTACGTTTTATAATTTTAAAAGTGTCATCTTGAATTGGTTTTCGGAATGGAGAATTACCTTTTGTAATATTTGCCAGGTGAGATATTCGATTCTGTTAGTTAAGTTAGGAAGTCCAGCTTCCACTACGATGTTTCTTATGGGCGTTGTACGAAAAGCTTCAAGACACGTCATAATGGCTGCATGGTAGGGTGTTGATAAAAGCTGCAAGGATGATTTACAGCATTTACCATAAATTGGAAGGCCGTAGTCAATTTTAGAAAGTATAATGGATCGAAGAACAGTAATTAAAGTATTTATATCGCAATGACTCTTTTTTGAGCTCAAGAATTTAATTAAGTTAACTCTGGTAGTCAGGGTATTTTTTATAAAATTACAATGATTCTTAAAGCTATACTTAGTATCGAATATTAACCCTAGTATTTTGGAATGGTTTACATTTTTAACAGGTATACATTTTGTACAATTATGTTTTTTACATATATCTAAGAGTTCACATTTTGGGGTAGATATTTTAGAACCGGATATATTACCCCAGTTGGATAAGTTTACAAGTATTTCTGAAAAAATTGAAGCTAATAAACTAAGATTTTTACATTTTGAGAACAGTATAAGATCATCCGCATATAAAACATGGTTAATTACTGGAAAGTTTAGAACTATTTTATTTAACTCATTGAAAGCAATGATAAAAAGAATAACTGATAATGGTGATCCTTGTGGGATATAATTTTTTAGAGGGTGGAGGAATAAATGTTGTTAGTTCTTATACGGAATTGACGATTGGTGAGGAAAGCCTTAACATAGTTTAAGATTTTGGGTCCCACTTTCCATTCAATCAGTTGTTTTAGAATAACATGAGGGCCAATTCTATCGAAGGCTGCAGCAAAATCGATTGACAGTATTGAAGCATGATTTTTTTCGGAAAGGGCTGAATAAATGAAGAAGTCAAGGTGAAGAAGCGAGTCCATGGTGCTCCTCCGATTTAAAAGCAAGTTGATTTTTATCAATTAGATTGTTTTTTTTTTCAATAAACCAGAAAATTAGTTTGGAAATATTTTTTTCTTAAATCTTGCTGGTGCAGGAAGAGGCGATATGGGGCGGTATCCTGTTATGTTTGAGCGATCTTTGTTTGGTTTTGCTATAGGAATTATGGTTGCAACCTTCCATGTTTGGGGGATAATAACTTTGTCAAAAATGTTATTGTAAAGAGAAAGTAGTTTGGACATAAGATACGGCGGGCATTTTTTAAGCACTTCGTAGGAGATCATGTCGAAACCAGGGGTTTTTCCTTTTGCGGAATACAGACAGCCTTCTAGCTCTAGAAGTGTTATAGAGATTCTATTAAAACAGCTGAAGGTGAGATGATGTAATGTAAATTTGGCGCTGTTAAACAATCGTATTTTAGCTGTAAGTAAGTTGAATGAAAATTGCTATCTGCATGGGATTTTCCCAAGTCTCAGCAAAGTATGTGTTAATTTAAATTGGATTAGTTAAATTGAATGACTCGGTTTTTATGACTTTTATTATGTTGGGGAAGTAATCACCTGTGAGACATTTTATATCACTCCACATCTTTTTAGGTGGTAATTTTTTTTAGGAAGTAAATTTTTTAAAGCACATAATCTTTTCTAATTTTGCAGCTATTTGCAATTCGGCGTTAGCTTTACGATAATTTTCAAGGTTTGTGTCTGAAGGAGACTTTCTAAAAGTCTTGAATGCTGCTTGCTTCTTTTGTCTTAGGCTGCTAATCAACGGATTCCACGGGAATACTAAGATTGGCTTCGTAACGGATGGATTTAATAATAGAAGCGGTTTCCCTGTTTACATCAATAAAAGTGCGTCTATTTGAAATTTGGTTTGAGATCTCAGCTCCCACTAGGCTAAATCTGTCAGGTATTTGGGTTGAGGTTTTGGAAGTTTGAGGTTATTTCCTAAGGATAAGCTGAAATTGGGAAATTGTCACTACCATAGAAGTCATCATAAACATTCCAGGCTGATTTTGGGATAAGAAGAGGGGATATTAGTCGATGTGAGAAAACGTACTATGACACACGTACATCGTACCGCGGCTATTACCCGATGAAGATCCCCAAGAAGGGCTCCAGGAATTAAAATCACCTGTTAGTATGGTGTTGGTATTGGTGTTGAATTAGTACTAATAATAGTATCCAGGTAACTGGCTACAAATGTTTGCTGAGGTGTAATATATAGGGAAACGATACTTAATTTGTATTTTAATTCAATTTCAACAGTGACTGCGGAGATGAGTGAATTTATGTTTATCAACCTATGCGGGATTATCTTATGGACAAGGAGACAGACACTCTGTTTTGAAGTTGTATTTGCCGGAAGGTTGTGAAAAATGGCTGAATATTTTTTGGGTGGAAAAGTCTTGATTGAATTTATGATTGTATGAGTTGCCTGAAGAGATATTATGCATGGGTTTGATTCGTTTATAGGTAATTGAAGGGAGTGGAGATTGTGGAATCTTTCTTACCATCCATACCACCAAGTGTATGGATAGAAGAACGAATTCCACCTGGTATAATATTTCTCCCGCGCCTCCCACGGCGGTGGAGGTCCCGACCATGTAGGTGGGAGCCTCCATCACCGTCGAGGGCGCGGGTGGTGAGTGGAACATTAATACTTTTATGACGAGTCATAATTATTCTCAGTATTCATGGGGGAATGAGTTTGTTCAGATGTGAGTGAATGAAGAGATGTTGTGTTTGAGCAAGTTGGGATAGAATCGGTAATTGAAGCTTGAGAGCTTTCGAAAGAATGAGAGGAGAATTTATTGGGATTTAAGTCGATGTGATTTGTGTTAACTGTTGTCTGGTTTTGTTT
Source organism: Eristalis tenax (assembly GCA_905231855.2). NCBI lineage: Eukaryota > Metazoa > Arthropoda > Insecta > Diptera > Syrphidae > Eristalis > Eristalis tenax. The sequence continues at coordinate 91,910,419 of HG993124.1, read as the reverse complement.
TGATTTTTTATTTTGAAGTTGAGTAGCAGGCAGGGGTGAGGACCAGAGCATTTGACACATTCGATGCGGGTACAGGTTTTTCCATCATGAAGGGGGAAATTGCACGTTTCACATGAAGCAGAATTTGTACACTATTTAATTGTGTGCCGTTGGCATTGCCGGCACCGCATTGGATTTGGGATGTATTCCGATATTTTGGTTTTGTACCAACCTATTTCAATGCAATCAGGGATTCTATACAGGTCAAAGGTAAATATCATGAGGCCTGTCGGTTTCTTAATGTTTTAAAACGATTTGGTAAAGTTGTGGACTCCAGTAACAAATTGACTCTTGAGTTCAGAGACAGCTTCGGGTACATCTATCAGGCAGGGAACGTATGCTATGCCTTTGCATAGATTAAGGTCAGAATGAAGTTTGATATTTACAGGGCAAAAACCATCAAAAACTTTCGAATTAATAAATTTATCAGCAATATTTTGGTCTTTTGTTAGTATAAGGATGTGGGTGCTGATGGAATCAATACATTTTTTAGGATAAGTACACTGATTGAGGTTAGGGGCTTGGATTCATCTTTGGATATTATATGAACAAAGCGGGGATTTTTAAATATAGATTTGGTTGGCAGGGAAGGGAATTCACTAAACACGATGTTGGATGATTTAGATTTTTTTGTAGGTGGAGGGTCGGGGCGTTCGGAAAGGGTACATAAGTCAAGGTGTTCGTACCGGTTCCCGCACCGGTTTGGCTTAGGAGCTATCCTACGACGGAATTAAAATCGTTATGGACAAATGGGATTAGAATTGATGACGGATGGAAAAAAAAAGAGGATAGCCGGATAGGGGGAGAGAGAGAGAAAAAAAGTAGAAACGCGAAAGATCACTCTACAAAGTAAGGAAAAAAGAGGTCTCAACAGTTGGGAGGTCAGCCGATGACAGACGTTAAAATTATTGTCAACGACGTCGATGTGTTGTGCTATATTAAACGATATCCCAGTAGAGAGCTATTAATAAAACCAATGGTACGAACAGAATGTTCTTTAAATCGATTTTGCAATTAATTTTCAGAGAAGTATATTTTATTAATGAAATGTGTATTTCTTATCATTGTTCAATCGAGAATGCTTTATGGAAATACTATGAACTTGATACAAAATATTTTTCGTACAGAAATATGCTTACTTGACTAATTCTATCGAGTTACAATTTGGTAGTGCGCGTGCAGACACACACTTGCTGCGCTTGCACATTATGCTACTGTGGGTGAAGCGTGTGCAGACAGGGATTTGCTGTGATTGCATATAACACTACACAATATTATTGGAAGAGGTCGGCCCAATTCCAGTGGTGGAGGCGGTATTGCAATCCTCATTAAAAATAACATAAAACACAAAGTAGTGTATAGTAGTCAAGTACGAAGGTTTCAGAAGCTGGAGGCCTGCATCGTGTGCATTTCGCTCCGCAGTGGAAGGAGGTTGTTTGCGGTGTCGGTCTACTCCTCCGGAAACTCTGGTTCCAGAACTACTATGTCAGAGCTCGATTCACTCTTTCGATTCTAAGGTTGGATTCGGATGAGGACTATTTCATGGATCTAGAGCCCAACATGGATATTGGGGGAACATAGTTTCCAATCCCAGAGGGGACCAGCTCTATAGCTGGTTTTGCTTACACAGTGTCCAGTATAAACTCAATTTGAAAGCAACAGAGATCTCGTCCTACCCCAGAAGCGGGTCGTACCGTAGACTGCAGCTGGCAGACACAAACTCACATACGGTAAACTCTTTGTACACATTCGTGTATCTCAGTGACCATTGAGGACTCAGTGCCGAAATGAAGATTCCTAACGATATTGCGGAATTAGGAGAGTTTTTTCAAACGTATTCCTACAATTACAGCAGGGCACGATGGACACGCTTCTCCAGACAATACGATACCACGGTATGTACGTGCAAACAACCAAAACATGTACCGCAATGCGACAATCGACGCACTCCACCAACAAAAAAGTAGACTCCTGTCAAGATTAAAAACCTTGTACAGGCGGTTTACCGACAGACGAGTCGAGGAAGTTAGGACACTGAAATCGCTCATCAAAAACATTCAAACATTGATTGCACAGAATTACATACTTTCTGCTAATCTGTATTGGAACAATAAGATTCGGGCTGTAAGATCCAACATACCGCGCATGTTCCGGAAGAATCCCAATGAATACTTTCGAAGTGACAAGCAAGTCTTAAGTTCCCCAGAACGATTGAGAATGAATAAATACTGACAGCAGTAAGTATTGATCCAGATAACGCCGTACTCAACGTGGTCGAAGATCCCCAAGAAAAAGTGGAGGTACTTGTCGCGGTCTTTCAGGAAGTTCACAAGGTGAATGAGGGTATTCGCCCGAACCACGACCTGGCCTAGTTAACACACACTACTTCGTAAAGATCTGCAACAATGGCGATCTGAGAATGACGGCTTTGTCGTGTTAAATGATAATAACATGGCAGATAATGCCATCGCTGAAGGGTTCATCCCAAGCGGTCTTCGAATCACTAAAGAAGAAGAAGCCAGTGGGAGGTGAGCGGATCTCGAACATTGTGTTGAGGCATCTTCCCCTGGAAGTGGTTAATATGTACGTAATCATGTTTAATAATACTTTGAATAATGCACATTATCCGGAGCAATTTTAAAATTATGCAACCCATATCCAAGCGAGGAAAACATTCTTCGAATCTGTGCAACCTCCGGACGATTAGCCTCCTTCCGAACATTAGCAACGTATTCGAGAAGGTGATAAATAGTGCTCTGATAAACTGGACTAAGGACAAAAATATAATTCCGGATAACCAATTCGGTTTCGTGTCGGGTCATGACGCTAATCATGCCGCGTCGAAACTGGCACAACGAGCTGAGAAGGGTCTCCTCCGGTTCAGTACGGAGGCATCAAGGAGAGATGTTCGGGATGTTGCAATGCAACACCGAAAATGTTGATGGCTGGGGGGAGAGGGCACTCTCTCGTCGAACCATTTAGACCCGGGATAATAAGGACAGTACGTATCCCCGAAAGGTATTCAAGTTTATTTAAAATATTGAAATAAAAATGAAATAATTCATATAAGAACTAAATAATTTATAATGGATTGTTAACACTTTAGGAACATATTACTTCAGAGCTATGTATAACTGGGACAGAACGTTATTTGGCCTAATTTAGAGTATAGATGCTACTTATATTCGCTTAGTATCCGTTATCCGGCTATCCGTAATTATTTTTTTTTTGGATAGAACCAGTTTTATATAGAACCAGCATTCGGCCAAACTGGATAGATTATATAAGAAATACAAATTTCAAAATAATTTTTTTTAATTAACATGTAACATAAATTAGTTAAGTTACAAAATTAGTACTTATAATCATAATCTTCGATGAACCCTGTACCCTGTACAAAAAACGCCTTAACTAAATAAAAAAATGTTTAAAAGTATCCAATCAGGGCTTGGACACTACAGTATAACCAAAAGAGCTTTCAGGGGTACCCCGCAAGGTGGAGTACTTTCCCCGCTTCGACATAGACATTACGTAACAGGTAAATTTCTCGATACCATTACAGATTTAATGGAAATCTCACTAACTTAGGGGTGGTCTAAATATTAACCCATCCAAGGCAGAGCTCGTACTATTCACAAAAAGTAAACTGGAAACCAAATATTGAGGACTGCAAGGCGGCGATTTCTATATATGTTTGCTATGTATACTAACATATGGTGTCCTGGTGTCCTTGTTTGGTGGCAAGCACAATGAAACACAGCCAATCTCAAGAAGATCAGCAGTATACAAAGTTGACTTCGAGTATGGGCATAAAACATTTAGCCCAAATAGAGAAGACTGGGCAGAGAATTTAGTCAGAGAATCTGACGGAAACAACGAAAACGAAAAACGGAAAAAAGCAAAGAACACAGAAAAAAAGGGAAAGACTAACGAAAGGATAAACATATAAGATCACAAATAAAAAGGAGAAAAGGGATTTTAATCCGAGGCAAGTACAAAGGGTTTCCCCCCTTTCCTGGAGACTTCGGAAACAACGAGGGAGACCGCAGATACATACAAATATATATATACGGATTTGTACCCCTTCGTGGGAATTGGTTCCCTATTTTTTTTTATTTTGATAAATTTCAAGTTTGGAAATTGGGTATAATTCCCTTCTGGAATCCACCAGTAGTAATACATATATATATTGGGTATATATATATTGTATATATATATATATTGTAAGTGCGGTAGTGCCCAGAAAGGGGCAAAGTTCGTGTCAGGATCCGTTTCGCGTGTAGTTTTTTTTTTATAAAGTTTTCGCACACAGAGGCTTCCGCGCTCGAGAAAGTGTCCTGTAATTGTTCGGTACCAAAGGTACCTCGCGGTTCCATTTGGAAGAGGATTTGGTCGAGACCCGGTATTTTTCGTTTGGTTGTGTGGCGTCTTGAGCGCGGCTTTGGGCTCCGTCCCGAAGTGCATACCAAGGTTTTCGGACCGGAGGAAGAAAATCTGGCACTCCCCAAGAAATTGGAAAAGTAAAATTTTGTTTCGCCGTTGGTTTTTGGGGTTTTCCCGCGAAAGACGATGTGGCGCTCACTTCCTCGGGGAAGTTTCGAAGTGATTTTTAAAGTTTTTTGAATTTTTTTAAAGGGGAGGCTTCAATTTGCCCTAAGTAAGCTCTGCCGCTAGAAGAATTAAGGATGAACTAAATTACTACGGTATGGCGAATCTCTCGAAAAATCGTAATGAAGTAGGAAGGTAATTTGGCCTTCTAGATTGTGCGATGTTAAAGCTCATGCCTATACAGACAAGCCCGCTTCAATTGATGTATTGGAAGACAACATTGAAGCATTTATTCGTGAGATACCGGCAGAAATGTTGGAAAGAATATGCCAAAATTGGACTCAACGGATGGACCATTTGAGGCACCGTCAAGGTCAAGTTTTGCATGAAATAATCTTCAAACATTAAATTATATGGACCGTACTATCGATTCAAATAAAGATTTCATGCATTTTTCTTAATTTTATGTGTTTTTTTTGAAAAACTTTCCTATAGCTTTTAAAAAATCACCCTTTACAATATATACATATAGGTATTACTACTGGTGGACTCCAGAACGGAACTCCGTTCTCCCAATTTCCAAAATTGAAATTAATCAAGAAAAAAAAAAAAATAAAAAAGCAATTCCCACGAAGGGGTACATATATATATTAAAGAAAAGAAAATGGCCAAATTATTTGAATTTATTTTCCAACCGACAATTCTGTGGCGTACATGCGATAGGCAAAGCCTCCTATTTTATTATATAGCTCTCACAGATATGTCTTTCAATTTTCTCATTTCGTTTAAGTGCAACGTGTAGCAAGTGTAAACATTTTTGTGTATAATTCAAAATGTATTTCGTTATTTCTTTTGTTATTAATGAAATCAACAGCATGCTCATTGCGTATCTTCATGAATTGATCACCTCTTCACTTGAGAAACGCATTTGTACAGCCAGTCTTGGAATATTAAAACGGAAAACGGTTTTACTTCTCAATCAAACTCGATTCAAGAATAATGTCTTTATACTACATCGCTCAAAGTGGCTTAGTTCAGAGTAAACTTGTCTAAGACCACATATTTAACATACAGAAAATTAATAAAGTTCTTTTATCTTTGCTTGTTCATCCTTCGTAAGCTTCAATACAAATGATAGCTCAGAGGCAATATTAAGCTTGCCCTTCTTAGATATTCTATTACTATTTCTTATTACCTTTTATATTGCTTCATCTTGATTGTTTTCGTCTTCATTGGAACAAATTGGTAGTATAACTTCTCTAGCTGCTATTGCAACAGTTTAGTTCAGTTTGGTTTATTCAGTAGCAGAAATTATTAACAAATGAGTGTTTAGAGAATTGGGTTGTTCCTTTACAACTAAGAATAACAGTTATTATATAATACAATTTAGGTAAATACAAAATTACAGGAGGAAAGCTACAGACAAAACCTCCTATTTATAACACTTAAAACTAAAGAATTGCCACAGTCCCCTGTATGTCTTAATTTCACAATAGAAGTTATAGACACATCAAGTATTAAGTATTGATTAGATTAATTATAAGTTCATTACTGGAGTGCAAACAACTAAAAAGGAATTTTTCATAATATTCATTTATTTTTGTCGATATTAAGCTAACATTGCACTTGCCGTGTAGGCGTTTGGTGGGATAGTCCCTAGGTAAGCCCAACATAATTCTTAAAACTTTATTTTGGGAGCTGTGAACTTTTACAGATGAGAGGATATAGGATTCTAATAATTTTATTAATTTTGTCGATAGTTTTTGATGTATGGTGCCTGAACGTAAGTTTCATATCTAGGATTATGCCCAGATACTTACCCCTGTCTGACCATTCAATCTCCGCAGAATCTAATTTTAAATTTGTATCGGGCAGAAAACCAGACCGCTTGTGTTTTCCCCGGACTTAAATTAATTTTCCATTTCTTTATATGTTGACCAACTATATTTAGTGAATTTTGCAATCGATTGAATACGTCTTGGAAATATACACCGGAAGATAATATAGCTGTGTCATCAGCAAACGTAGCGAGCTCATCGTTTCCCCAGGATTTAGAATATCTGGAAGAAAAAGATTGAATAAAGTTGGAGCTAGGACAGATCCTTGAGGAACGCCGTATAGTATCTCCTGCTCCAACAAACAACCATTCCTATGTATACAGAGAATTTTCTATTTCTTATAAAATCTTGAATGATTTTGATGAGAGCAACTGGAAAGTCGAGGCGATATTTTCTATGAATTAAAGCATCATGCCATACAGTGTCGAATGCTTTTTCAACGTCTAGTAGTATAAGACCTGTCGACTCTTTAGCTACACGTTTTTGTAAAATATGTCTTTTGACTCTAAAGACTTGATGTGAGGTTGTGTGACCGCTTCTGAAACCAAATTGATACGCAGGAAGGATATCGCTTTCAGAAATGTGAAGTTCTAGCTTTTCTTTGATAATATTTTCTTTTTACTTTGCCTAGTGAACTGAGTATGCTAATAGGACGATAGTTGGATGGATTGTCCTTCGGTTTGCTTGGTTTAGAGGTGTGGATTACTTTAGCAAATTTCCAGATGGATTTCCAGTGGGGAAGTAACTAAGTTTCAGGCAGGAGCTATAAATTAGAGTAAGGTATACTATACCTATATTAGGGAGGTTTTTAATTAGACGGTTTCTAATATTGTCTAGCTCTGGTGATTTATTTGCTTTCAAACTTGAAATTATCGACTTAACATACCGCGGGTCAACGAAAAATGTTTTGCTTAGTACATAAGGGATATTTTTGATTTCTGACAAAGACTCTTGTACTTCTCTTTCAGTTGCGAAGTCGCTAAGGTAGGAAGATGTCAGATGATTGCTACTAAAGGTTGAGGCAAAGCAGTCAGCTTTTTCTTTTGCTGTCAGATAGAGTTTGTTGTTTGTTTTAAGTGGGGGAATATTACAACATTTCTTTTTTATTACTTTTGTTATTTTCCAAAATTCCGGACTTACTGTCTTGAAGGATGATAAAAGAGTGTTCCATCTATCATTTCTAAATTTTGAAATTTCGTCACTAATCATTATGTTTAAATATTTGACATTTACTGCAAAACAAGCTTGTCAATGACGAATCCATTTCCTTCTTTGAACGTCGTTCTTAGTTTAATCAAATACCGGATATAAGCCGGAAGAACGGTTTTTTTGATATCGACATTTCGTTCCCTAAGTACTGAAGCGTCTGCAGCTCGTTTTATGATAGACACCAAATTGGTGACTAGATAATCAACTTGAACTGGAGAATTGACTTGAGAAAAATGAAGATTGAGGTTAAAATCTTTGTTGACAGCATTTTTATAGGTAATCCAATTTGCCTTGGAATAGTTGTAATGGAATAGGTTTGTCATAAGGCTCACAGAATTTATTTGGATGACTACTGGTAGGTGGTCTGAACCTAAGTTGTTCAATGTCTTAGGATTCGAGCAGAGACTGCTAATGTTGGTAATCAAGAGGTCCAAAGTTGAGGGATTACCTTTAGAGGGTGTTGGGCTTGGAGGATATAGTAGATCGGAACGATTATGTGCTGACATTGAGTTGTATAGTATATCACCCCACGTATTGGCACGTAGACAACCCCAAGAACGGTTACGACAGTTGAGATCACCTCCTATTAAAATCTTACCCCTTAATCTGAGAAGTTTATTTAAGTCTGAATTGAAATGAGTCCTTTTAAGTACGGAACTATTTCCTCCTGGGAAATAGGCAGAAAGCATACTCAGTGTTGTGTTATCAGACAGAAAAACTTCAATGCCAATAGCTTCTATTACTCTTAGGTGACAACTAGGGAGTAGGGTATGTTGAATACCTTTTTTCACGACGACGGCAACACCACCTCTACTTGTGTGTTGTCTGGCGATAAATAATAAAATTCGGATGATGTAAAGTTTGATCTGTTTTAAGCCATGTTTCTGTGACTAGTGCAATGTCAGCTTTTTCTTTTAAGAGAAAATCAAAGAATTCAATTTGTTTACCAAGGATGCTTCTTGCATTCCAGTTTACAATAAGGAGAGACTTATTAGTCATATAGAGAGTACAAATATTTAATTGCCAAAGAGGTAATTACTTGAAATTGCTCTGCTTTGGAGCGGCAAGAACCTAATTAGGAGATTACTTCTCCTAAAAGAGTATTAATAACATCAAAAGAGTAAAGATCTTTATTTGTAGATTTCAATGTGGAGGTGTGGGCTGTGTGCTCTTGATGTTGTTGAGTATGTCTCAGGCTGATTTAAATACGAGGCAATGTTGCCGGCGATTGTGGTGGTGGTGGCGCAATGTTTTGCCTTGGCTGGTGCAGAAGGTTCGGCTTTGGCAATTCGGGATATTCAATGAGAGAGCGACGATCGATTACGTGCGGAGGGTGAGTTTTTAGAGAGCCACGCGATGAGAGTTTTTGACGAATGTCAAGAAACTGTTTGCGGCTTTATGTCTACCTGAACAGTTCGCGCAAGAACTTTGCACGTTGTAATGAATGGATCCATGCCCATAGAGTTGACAATTATTACACTGGGTCACTCTGTTCGGATTTTGTTTTTTATAGTCCCAATGTACCACTGTTTTAAAAATGTTAGAGTAGTTTCTCCGAAGTTCTTGTAATTTTATTGATTGTCTCTCAATGTACACGATGTATATGTGGTGGTTATCAGCAGATTTTGTTTTAATTTGAATTGGCTTGAGATCAATGCATTTGATTCCAAGATCATTAAGTTCGTTTTGAAGTTCAAATACTGGATGTAAATCTAAACCGGACAAAACAACTTTAAATGATCTCGAGTCCTTACGTTCATGCGTGAAGAATTGAAAATTAAGTTTTGAAAGCTCACTTTTAACTTTTTCAAACGACTGGAGCGATTGGCAAGCAATTTTTTTGCCCTAACGAAATATTTTTAAGTAAATAGTCTTCAATGCTCAGTTTTTTCAAGATTTCGCGTAACATTTCATTTGCTGTTTTTAACACTGTGATAGGTGGCACAATTTGTTTTGATTTAGGGTTTGAAATATCACTTCTTTAGCACTTTCATCCGCATCTAGATCATTGTCTAAATCGAGACATTGGTAATAGTTTTCATTAGCACCCGTGGAATTAATTTTTGTCACTTTAAGTACTTTCAAACTACCAGCCGAATTATTTTGCGAGGAGAGGAACTCGTCCTCTCCTGAGTCAGTTCTTAGACGTTTAGCGGAAATGTTTTGGATTTAAGAGACACGTGCAAACTCGACCGATTAGTACGACGACTACCGAGCAAATGTGTTACTGCAACTGTTTTCGAGTTTTATTTCTTCAACTTATAAGGATCTCTCGGGAGAACGCCAACAACTTCGTACGGTCCTCGATAATGGACATCCAATCTTGATTTTTGCATTTGGTTGCTATGGTAGATAACTTCGTCAGCAATCACCAATTTCGTTGGTCTTCTTTTATCCCTATCAAATCTAACTTTCATACGTTGTCTATTTTCTTCAATTCATTCGTCAGCAAGCGCTCGAATTGCTTCTAGATCTTCATATTCAGGTTCAATAGTCAAATTCGGCAATAGAACACCTTTTTAAGATGTACGACCTTCGATTCCTAAATGTACCTTCAGCGGAGATAATCTTGTTGTCTTATTAGGCGTTGTATTGAGCGCTAACTGAACACGACTCACATAAGTGGTCCATTTGAGGTTGACATCTAAATTGGTTCGCAGTAAATTGGCGACGGTATCAACGCACGTTTCTACATAACCATTAGCTCTACAGGCTCCTGGTGCCTCAAAATGCTGTTCGGTACCGAGAGAGGCATATAGCATAAAGAGAAATTCACTAGTAAAATTCGAACGAATTCGAATTCGCCAAACAATACAACATAATGTTGGAAGTGTTTAATTGTCTCCGAAGCTTGTAAGATCTTACATGGATAATGTACAAACTTTGTAAATGCGTCAAATCAAATAAAAATATGACCACGTTCTTCACTATTATTTCCATGAAATGGTCCCATGTGATCCATATGGACGGTGTGGAACGAAACTGCCTTCTTTTCAATTGGGTGCAATTCTATTTGTTTCTTTCCGATAGGTCGTTTTGCAACTAGACAAATAATACACGAGTTTGAACTTTCTTACATTTTGAGACATAGACGGCATCCAGAAATGCTCTCTCATCTTAGCGAGGATTTGTTCCCATCCAATATGGTAGTTGTCTTCGTGAAATCTACGAAGGCAGCGATTAGGCTTAGGTAATGTAACCGTCTTAGCAAAATGCACAGTGTAGGTCACATGGATACGAACATTCCAAAGCATATCGATTATATTGCGCACGTCGTAGACTTCGAATATGGGTATAAAAGACTTATCCCAAATAGAGAAGACGAAGAAGGCACTGGACTGGGAGTATTCCCGTCATAGCAGGAAATCTCCTTCTCCCTGTCACGTCGACTGCCTACCCATTGCAGTATAGTCCAGGCAGAAGTAAAAGCTATCCAAGAGGCTGCCGCTTACTGTCAATGAACCCGATAGACAGGTTATCTATCGCTATATACATAGACAGTCAGGTGGCCATTAAGGCTCTGGATACACAATCAATAAAATCAAATACAATACAAATTTGTGGAGAATGTAAAGAATGTTAAGAATATGATCGATGGAGAGAATACGTACGAGCGTTGCTGGTGTTGCGGAAAATGGGAGGGGAATTCTATTGTAAAAAAGGGAGAGAAAAACTTTCTTCGTTGTAATGGAATTTCTCCAAGATCATTCTTAATGTAACTTCTAAGGCGGACGACTAAACGGGAAAGGACTAACGAAAGGATCTGTGGCGTGTATCGGTTGGAAAATAAATTAAAATAATTTGGCCATTTTCTTAATATCAGAAGTGGAATATAAATTAAAAATGTCAGATTTTAAACGAAACATGTCAATAGATAATTGAACAAAGATTTAATAAATCCTTGTTAGCAAAAAAAAAAAAAAAATAAAATAAAATATATGTGTTTTATATCAGTGATAATTTTCAATAAATAATTTACCATTTAACTAATATTAGAGAGAGCCCTCGTAGGCATAATAATACTCGAGACTTCAAAGGTAATAGACATTCTCGTGCTCGTAGAAACAATGAAATGGATTTTGTGCCCAAACTTCCTCGACTTGATAAAGAACGCCGATGTTTTGAATGCGGAAAGTTTGGTTAAGCATCAAATGTCCCCGGAAGATAAATCGAGATACACAAATAGAGACAAAACCACCGAAATCAAATCCTCAACAACGAATAAGACTGCAACGCTCTCCATTCATTTATCCAAAGATAAAATAATCCATTATCAAGCTTACAAAACGTCTCACAGTGAACGTGAGATAGCTTCTAAAATAATTAAGGATCTTAAGTCAGCCAACATCATAAGAGATAGTGGATCACCTTTTGCAAGTCCAGTGGTGTTAGTAAAGAAGAAAAATGGAGAAAATAGGCTTTGCATTGATTTTAGAGCATTAACGATTAGAGACAGGTACCCTTTGCCTCAAATTCAAGACCAGCTGGACAGACTGAAGGGCAACAAATATTTCACTTCCCTTGATATACCATCAGGATTTCATCAAATTCCTATTGCTGAAGAATCGATAGAAAAAACAGCATCTGTTACGCAAGATGGTCATTTCGAGTACTTACGTATGCCTTTCGGCCTCACTAACGCTGCAGCGGTTTTCCAAAGAGCAATAACGCTGCATGAAAAATGAAAATCTTGAAATCTTCGCGAAATCTGCGCATTAAAGACAATCGACATCTTTGCGGTATAAGTAATTTATCACAATTCTGCAATTTTCGATACAGCAACCCCTTTTTAACCACCCCTTGCGATTTGGCATTAGAGTCCCCTTCCTTGATTTTATCCTTTATTTCAGTGGTCAAAAAAATACGGTTCAAGTTAAAGCAATGATTTTGCGGTATGTTGCGGCTTACATAATCAACATGCACTCTATCTATAAGTTATGTCAAAGTCGAAATCTTAAAGGTGTATCCACCATCTAGCAATACGTCGAAGTAAGCATGAATCAAGCAGCAGAAATTTGGTTAAGCATGTCCCCGGAAGATAAATCGAGATACACAAATAGAGACAAAACCACCGAAATCAAATCCTGAAAAAATTCAAAAATACGAATTTTGTGGTAAAATTGGTCATGCAGAAAGTGCATGTTTGGCCAAGAAGCTAACCAAGCGAAAAACAGTTAACTTTTGTTGCGATGCAATTACTTCAGAAATTACTACTCCAGTCATAATTAAACATCATCTATATCACTGTCTGCTTGATTCATGCTCTGACTGCTCTTTGATCAGATCTGATATTGCTAGTAAAATATTTACAAAGAAAACAACATCACTTCTCTCTCTACAAGGAATAGATAAAGAACCTATTCTGTTTGTCGAATTTAAGGAAGTAAATGTTGAAGTTCCTTTTCATGTCACTGACAGAGAATATTTGAATATTGAATTGATTATTGGCAGGGACGTAGTAAAAGATCTATGCCTGATGATAGTTGTTAGTAGCCGTGGTTCTACAAGAAATTTCATCTTCAAATCAAATAGACTTGCAAAATATCCTCAGCAACGAATAAGGTATGAATCCAAGTATCATCGCTGTGAATTGGAGACGCTAGCTATGGTGAATTCCATAAAGCACTTCCGAACATACCTACTGGGTATACGCTTTCTCGTGGTTACCGATGTTACCGATTGTAATGCTTATAAGTCAACCGAGCAGAAAAAAGGACTTACTTCCACGTTTGGGTACAAAATCCATTTCATTTCATTGTTCCTACTAGCACGATAATGTCTATTACCTTTGAAGTCTCGAGTATTATTATGCCTACGAGGGCTCTCTCTAATATTAATTAAATGGTAAATTAAACTCTGAATGGAGGGCGGCATGACAAATATAAGTGAGTTTCGTAAGCTTACTTGAGATATGCAACCTACAATGACTCTTACAATTTTGTCTTCAGGTATATTGAAAGGCAACCTATTAATTTGAGAAACCTTTTCAATGACAAAATCGCTGTTGGATGTGAACTTAATACTTTCCACATTAGCTACTGTTCGAAGTTGTTCCACAATATGCAATACAAAATGACTCCGCTTGTAAACGTATGAACTAAGGCAGCGGGTAAATCTGTCCATCACCAACGTTGGTAGTCTTACTTATCGTACTAAGATTTTGCCATTCCTAACAATGAAGCTTGAACTCTCGGAATTATGTCGAAATTTTTCAATTTATCTCGTTCTACCATTAAATCAAAATCAGAACAACAACGGTGGCATCCGCCCGTGAATGGTCGGTCTCAAAACATGGAAAACCGAGAAAAGACTTTGTACCATGTTGTACCACATTGTGGATTTCACTTATTGCATCCAAAGTTATAATAAGATTTTCAGCTGTGTTAGTTTTTGTGCAACCGTTTTGTTCCAAATGTAACGATATTTCATCTTCAATTAGAGGTTGATTCATGGGGATTTCATCGGAGATTATCCATCAGCGACACTTTTCTTACCATCGTTTGGCATTTTGGCAGCAAAATTAAATGGAGGCAAACAAACAAAATCATATGCACAAATTTTATTTTATTTTCTTTTTGAATTCACTTTTTAAATAAACAGTCGCTTCGGTGCAAAAAGACACTAGGGAGGCCTCTTAGGCATTTTATTATAATTATATATTCATAAAGGCAAAACGCGAGACCACAAAGGTACTCTGTTTCAATTTTTATCATTGATATAAAACACATATATTTTTTTTTTTTTGCTAACAAGGATTTATTAAATCTGTGTTCAATTATCTATTGACATGTTTCGTTTAAAATCTGACAGTTTTAATTTATATTCCACTTCCGATATTAAGAAAATTACCAAATTATTTTAATTTATTTTCCAACCGATACAATTCTGTGGCGCACACGCCGCAGATCCTTTCGTTAGTCCTTTCCCGTTTAGTCGTCCGCCTTAGAAGTTACATTAAGAATGATCTTGGGGAAATTCCATTACAACGAAGAAAGTTTTTCTCTCCCTTTTTTACAATAGAATTTCCCTCCCATTTTTAGATTCTTAAGATTCTTCACATTCTCCACAAATTTGTATTGTATTTGATTTTATTGATTGTGTATCCAGAGCCTTAATAACCCGAGCATAAAATAACCTGTCTATCGGGTTCATTGACAGTAAGCGGCAGCCTCTTGGATAGCTCTTACTTCTGCCTGGACTATACTGCAATGGGTAGGCAGTCGGCGTGACAGGGAGAAGAAGATTTCCTGCTATGACGGGAATACTCCCAGTCCGGTGCCTTCTTCGTCTTCTCTATTTGGGATAAGTCTTTTATACCCATATTCGAAGTCTGCGACGGGCGCAATATAATCGGTATGCTTTGGAATGTTCGTATCCATGTGACCTACACTGTGCATTTTGCTAAGACGGTTACATTACCTAAGCCTAATCGCTGCCTTGGTAGCCGTCAGCTTCTTGTAAATGCCCATGGGAAGTAGCTGCAGCATTGTTTCTATGGCAGCTGAAGGTCTGGGCCGGAGTATACCCATAATGCAAATACAAGCAGATCTTTGTATGCTGCTGATCTTCTTAAGATTGACTGTGTTTCAGAGTGCTTGCCACCAAACAAGGACATCATATGTTTGTATACATAGCAAACATATATAGCTACCGCCGCCTTGCTAATGCAGTTCTGAATATTTGGTTTCCAGTTTAGCTTACTGTCTAATATTACGCCTAAGTATTTGGCCTGGCGAGTAAAGCTTAGTTCCTTGTTTTTCAACTTTTGTGGGATAAAAGGAGGTATTTTATATCTTTTTGTGAATAGTACGAGCTCTGCCTTGGATGGGTTAATACTGATCTGGTTATACTGTAGTGTCCAAGCCCTGATTGGATCGCAGAGAGTTTCGCAAAAGGGATGCCCTTCAGCCTCTCCATGATTCCCTGTGCTTTTTCAGGGAAGGACCAATGACCGTCGCAGTTGCTGCCGTTCGACTTGTAAGACGGTCCTGGTTTTGGGTGGCTCCACGCGGCCTTTCTATGTGCAGGGTAACGATCTTTAGGAGAGCCCTTAGGGGCACTGGGTCTTGAAGTCGCAGTCGATGAGGAAGCACCGGTCTCTTCTTAATATTTTTTTCTTGGGGCGGGTGGTTATTTGGGGTTCATGTAGGGTTCATATACACATAGGAACAAACAGGTGTACACATGTGTATACCAAACTTTTTTTTACTTACCTTAACACTAAAATTATCCTAATGTGTGTAAGTCGGCCATAGGATGCTGCGGATAGACATACATATAGAAAACATATATCTAATCCACTGCAAGACAGAGACCGACTACTCCCCCATTCGGGGATACGTACTACCATATTTACCCCGGGTCTAAAGGGTTCGACGAGAGAGTTCCCTCTCTCACTAGCGACCAGAACTTTCGATGTTGCATAACAACATCCCGACCATTCTCAGCTCGTTGTCCGACGGAACGGTTGTGGTTGTGTCGCATCGAGTTGGCTGTTATAAAACAGTCTTTATAAGGGCAAAAGCGCCTCGGGTTATCCGGAATTATATTTTTGTCCTTAGTCCAGTTTATCAGAGCTCTAGTGATCACCTTCTCGAATATCTTGCTAATGTTCGGAAGGAGACTAATTGTCCGTAGGTTGAACGGATTCGAAGAATCTTTTCCTCTCTTGGATATGGGTTGCGCAATCACAGTTTTCGAATGCTCTGGATAATGTGCATTATTCAAGGCATTATTAAACAGGCTTGCGTACATTTTAACCACTTCCGGGGGTAGATGGCTTAACACAATGTTAGCGATCCCAACGACTCCGACTGACATCTTCTTTTTTAGTGATCTGGATCAATACCTGCTGTAGTCAGCATTTGTTCATTAAAATACAGGCTTGCAGAAAGTCTGTAATTCTGTGCAATCAATGCTTGAATGGGTTTGATGAGCGATTTCAGTGTCCTAACTTCCTCGTCTCGTCTGTCCGTAAACTGCCTGTACAAGGTTTTTAATCTTGACAGGAGTCAACTTTTTTGTTGGTGGAGTGCGTCAATTGTCGCATTGCGGTACATGTTGTCGTTATTTGTACGTATATACCTAGGCATCAAACTGTCCATAGTTCGTTTGATTGTCTCGTCCAATTGGATTAGATACATGTCAATCTCTTCATTTGACTAGTTTATATTGGTCTCTCCTAATTCCGCAATATCGTTAGGAATCTTGATTTCGGCACTGAGTAGGACGGCACTGGGGTACAGAAAAACCAGTTATGAAGCTGGTCCCCTCTGTAATTGGAAATTATGTTTCCCTAATACCCATGTCAGGCATTTAAGTCCCCGGCCAAAATGAAATAGTTATCTTCCGAGTCCAGCCTTAGAAATCGAAAGAGTTAATCGAGCTCTGATATAGTTGTTCTGGAACTAGGGTTGCTGGAGAAGTAGACCGACACCGCATACAACCTCCTACCACTGCGGAACTAAATGTACACGATGCAGGAATCTATATAACTCCTGAAACCTTCGTACTTCACTACTACATACTACATTGCAACACCGCCTCCACCACTGGAATTGGGACGGTCTCTTTTAACAACATTATAATAGCTGTGCTCCAATTTGCCTCTCTGAGTTAGCTCGGTTTCGCTAATCAGCATCAGCTCAGGGCTTTGATCGTCCAACAATTTATAAAGCTCGTTTTTTTCGTGGGACCCCTATGAATGAATGACCCTTCCCTTTTTGCCTTAGCTGTGGTGAAGGTCTTGACCCCGACGAACTCGAGACTGTCACACACATGCCTTTTGAGCAGTTGGAGGATCTCCTCCACTTCGAGTGGTGCGGAGATCTTTAACAACCTTGACTGGAGTTTTTCTCCTTTTGGCCTAAAGGAATGCGTCGTTGAACGCATTAGAACATTCTTAATTTTATTGTGGTTGTCTACTGTCTTGCAACAGATTGAGTACTTCTCGAAACCTTTATTTTTTTAATGAGAAAATGACCACTACCTACGGCCGTCTTACATACCTGGCCTTCCTACATACCTTGTTTCGTTGCTGCGGCTTCTTTTGCAGCTGACTCGGTTCGGTTGTTGTTGCCCGAGTTTTAGAGCTACTTGCTCTCGATTGGCATCGATTCAAAGCTGATACTGCTTATTTTGAATAGGCCCTCCATCCCGTCTGCCAAATATGAGAATTCATTATCTTTTGCATCGGCCTCAGCTGCCGTCTCGTTTGATGACGTTGACGATGCACTCCCTTCCTCTTCGGTTTTGTTTTCGAACTGTTTTTTTTTTCTCTTGTTTGTTGTGCCTTCAATGCGCACCTCTGATTGGTGGTGTGACTCTTCGGTTTCCGGCTCTCGCGATTATTAGTATTGGGGAAAAAAAGTAAGTTCCCCCCACTGGGTTTCGAACGCAGGTCCTCTCAATTCACGGCCTTACGCTCATTTTTTTTTTGTGTAGTTTTGTTTTTATTGTGTTAAACTTAACTTAGATACTAAACAAAATAACTTAAAACTAGCTTAAATCACTTAACAATTAATAAATTGTTCTTAAATCTAACTTACTGACCCTATGCTGCTTGCCCTATGCCCTATGCTCTAAGCTAATTTTATCTAGAACTAAAAATGTGCCTTTCAGCTTAATCTACTTTTATTAGTCTTTCCTGACAAACTTAATTAATTTATTATGTGCCAAGAAGACTTATAAAAAAAACTTGGCTTAACTTAACTTAACTACTTAACCTACCTTATACTAACTTACCCTAACATAAAAGTACGGACGCGTGCACTAAGGCGTATACGTTATGTATATATGCTTAACATCAATCATTTATACGCCGCACTCTTTTTTGGGTTTTGGATTTATAATTTTTTTTTTTTGGACTTTGTTTGTTTTGTATTTGATTTTTGATTTTTTTTTATACATGTTTTTTTTTTTCTTAATAACTACCTTAAAAACTTATGTAAGCTGGCCACCATGGTCAACTACCGCGGCGTTTAAAAAGGCCAGCGGTGGCGGAGACTGGTTTTGTGTTACCACCAGTAAAATTGCCGATCTCTGGCAGACTGCTTCCTATCTCGAGCGGGGATTGCTCGACTGAACCGAAGAAGATCCTCGTCGGTGCGAACGACATCCGGTTCGTATTGGAGTCGCCTGTCCACTGTTCGGCGTACGACATGGAAGATTACAGCCGTTAAGGCGCACCCTTTCTGTTGGAAGCACTCATAGCTCGTGCAATGTGCCTTCTGATCAGATAAATAATAAAATTATCTATCCTGTTCGAGTTTGCCTCGTTGTACAGGACCTCGTTAGGATAGTACTTCTTGTACTCAGACTCGGGTGTACGATACAACCGGAGACAGGACCGAAGACACTGTCTCTCGACCACCTCATCTTTTCCATCTGGGAAGGACTCACGTCGAACCACAACGGACAACCGTACGCCATAATTGGCCTGATGAGGGTCATGTAGCAGATTACCTTCACCCTGGTATCAAGTTGGCTGCTGTAAAACAACCTCCTTGCCGTAGCAAAGGCCTTTCTGGCTTTCATCTGAGTAATATCTATATGTTTGTCAAAATACAGATATTGATCCAGCCAAATGCCAAGATATCTAACCACACTTTTCACAGCTAACGGCCGTCCCTGCGGGTCAACTATGCCGAACTTGCGCCAGTTTTAGCCAATATCCCGCGACGCCATGTGCAACGGGGTCCTGAAAAGGGTAGTTTCGCACTTCAGGAAGTTGATAACCAACTTCCAGTCGTCGCAAAATCGCTGAATTTTCTCGAAGTCACGCTGCAACAAGATATTTATAACCTCGACCTTCGGACCGCAATTAAGTGCGGCATGGAACCTATAAGTTCTGCAGTGAATATTGAAAACAAGATCGGCGAACCAACCGCCCCCTGTTGTAGACCATTTTTATTTTTAGACTGATCGACCGGAGATTTGTCGGAATGGACTTGTCTTTGTCCCGTTTAGGGATCGGTTGCACAACAGCTGTTTTCCAGTGCGAAGGGTAATATGCATTACTCAGCGCATTGTTGAAAAACGTGGTGTAAATTTGAACTGCTGCGGGGGGAAGATGGCGAAGCACAATATTCGGTATTCTATCGATTCCCGCTTACTTTTTCTTCTTCATCGAGTTAAAGATACTCTGGAGATCTTCTTGCGAAATCAAGATGTGATTTCCATCATTGGCGACGGCATTATGTGCCAAATTATCGTCACTGAACCTGGTGAATCCTGGATTCTCGGATCGCCATTGACTTATCTCGTTGCGGAGATAGAAGTGGTTTAGCAAGGCTCTGTTTTCCAGGTTGTTATTCGGCCTACTAACCAAGTTGACCGAATACACTCGCTGAAATACAGCACCAATAGCTTCCACCTTCTCCTGGGGATCCTCAACCACGAAAAAGTCATTGTCTAGCACTGCCCTACCTGGATCGATGCCAACTGAAGTCAGTAATTGTTCGTTAGTTGTCGTTCTGGGAAGTCGAATGGCCAGAATGTCGTTTTGATCTTTCCTCCGGAATATTTTATTTACTGGCGGGAACATACCCGGGTTGTTGGATCGTACAGCCCGGATTTTGTTGCCACAGTGCAAGCTTATAACCAAGCTATAATTTATTCTTATTAACTGTTGGAGTTTCTTGATCTCCGATTTCAGTGCCCTGACTACCGTGTTTTGCGCATCTGTAAGCCGCCTGTGCAAGAGTTTGAGTCTTGACAGCTGTCTACTTTTGTGCACTTGAAGTGCACCGATGGTAGCATTTCGATAAACGTCACTGACATCGATTTGCACTACCTTCGGAATCGTCTTGTCCATGGTACGTTTAATTACGTCGTCCATTTGTATGAGTTACCTGTCAACCTCCGCATTAGTTAGGTTTCTCTTTGTCGGATGATTGAATTATAAGGGTGCCTCTGGACATACTCCTCTAGTTCTTCCACCTCGTTCGGGAGCTGAATAGCCGCGAAGAGCCCGCAGTGGTTATTCTCGTACTCAACCGCAGTTAAACAGTTCTATGTGCGTCTTTCCACGTCTAGTACAGTCAGTCGTCTGTCTATCAGCACCAGATCCAGATAGGACCCTCTTCTAGGAAAGGATGGCCTATCGGTTGCAAGCAAATCTAACTTGAACTTAATATTGTGCTCTACCAACCAGCTATACAAGGAGGTACCCCTGGTGTTATGCACTATATTGCCCCATTCAATATGCCTCGAGTCTCCGGTTATGATATAGTAGTTCTCCTCCGAGCTTAGTCGAAGGCTAGTGAAAAGAGTATCAAGCTCTGAAATGAAGTACTGATTGATACGTGAATTTTCAGACGCATAGATAGCGATTCACGTTTCTATCGCCTGAAATTTTCGCACTTCACCGCTATACACGACCTTATGACAAAGGCCTTTTTTGATTAAGAGAGCGACCCCGGCAGCTTGGTAGCTTTGCTCTCTTCCGATGATATCATAATTGTTGTACCTGAGTGTGTGCGTCTGATTTAGTTTAGTCTCGCAAGCCATCAACACGTCAGGATTATGCGTTTGCTGTAAGTTGCCGAAATTTAATTGTCGTTTGGGTTTGATCAGTAATTTCACATTCACTGCTAGAATTTTTAGGTTACAAGCTGCCTGCGCAGCCATCAGACCTATGTGGCGTTTGGCTCGGCGAACAGCGTGGAGTAGATGATGTCTACTCAAGCTGCTTGCTCAAGGAACTGTTTTTGGAGCTGAGCGATCTGCCCCTGGATAGAGAGCAGGAACGTCTTCAGATCCAAATCGGCATCAGGTTGCCTGGTCACTGGGAATGGGGCACCCTTCGGCACTGTCTGTTGGACCGGTCGCCTTGCTAATGCCATTTGGGCATATTAGACTGCCGGTGTAACAGCGGTAGCTGGAGCACTGGGCACTGGCCTCGCTTCTACAATTTTTACTTTCCTTTTTGCCTCTATTATCTTCGTGATTTCTTGGACCTTAGGGCATCCACGATAGTTTGCAGGGTGCCCTCTGATCTTGCAGAGAACACATTTCAGAATGCTCCTATCATCACAACTTTTTCAGTCCCCAGAGGGCATTCCCCTCGAGTGTGGGTTCCTGCGCATTTGACGCAGCGAGACTGCATGTTACAGTTCGCTGCGGCATGCTCAAGCCTTTGACAACGAGCACACTGGAGTGTGCGCCGTGTTGTATTTAAGAAAATAGCCATTTTTGGCGACCAACTTACATAGGATGTCGACGTCCTTTGTCTCCAGTCCGAAGACGTTGATTGGTGGGCATCTCTCCTTTTTAGCTGCGGCTGCTTGAAGTTGTTGCTTCTGCTGCTGCGGCTTTTTCTGCTGGGTCTGCTTCTACTGCGGTTTTTGTTTCTGCTGCTTTGGCTGCTGTTGTTGTTGTTGTTTTTTGGCCGCCGTTGTACCGTGTCCCTTTGGCAGCTGTTGGGACGCCTCTTGTTGTTGTTGCTGCAGTTCCTCCTTGGCCAAACTTCTGGCCTCTAATTTTTTTTTATGTGCGCATCCAATTCCGCCTTCTCCCTCTGGATTTTTGCGAGTACCTCGCGGTCCTCCTCCTCTTCGTCATCCGACTCGGATGACATTAACGCACTATATGAGTTCCCTCTACCACCGTAGGAGAATCCCTCCTCGCCCTCTTCTGATTCGTATTCGACATCGTCGATTGGATGTTGCTGCTCGTCTGTGGCTGTTTCTACAGCTGCTGTTGTTGTTGCTACTGCTGAGGTACTTACAGTTGCTTTGGCTCTGGCTGTTGTTGTTGCTGCGGATATTTCCGCAATTTTGGTACCGCCTCAGGCGAAACTGAAACTCCGCTTCACAAGATTTGGCTGCAGCTTCTTCCTCCTCTTTGACCTCGTCTCTGGTCTATCTGGTTGGTGGCCTGACACACTGGCTTGGTGGTCTGATGTGCCAGCCACCAGTTTATCATTATTACCCGTTGTAGCGAGCGCGGGTCGCTCCACTGCATCCATCACGCCACTCACGAGTATATTCACCTTATGTGTATTTGTTTTAATTGTTTATTTTAAAAAAACTTACTTTTTACGGGACTCGAACCCGGTACTACGATTTTACCGGCGATTACTCGCTCAGCCATGCTTTCATTGAGAATTTATTTGATTTTTTAACTTTTTTTAACTTTAAAATTCATTTTTATTTAAAAAAAATCTATGATCCTTAAAACTAGACAAAAATAATTAAATCAATCTTACTATCTAAACAATTCATGTTCTTTAAAAAACTATCCTACTGAACCTTCACTGCTACTCTAAAATAATCTAAACTTGCTTATCTATTTGCATTTCGGCGCCTACACTACTATTTGTTTTCCAAATGGACAATCTTTATTATTTGTCCTTACTGGCCAAGAAAAATTGGAAAAAATTTGGCGCTCTAAAATTTTTTTTTTAATTTTCTTAAAACTAAGCTTAAACCTAAGCTAATATTAAACCCTAACCCTCATAAACCCTAAACTACCTTCCTCTATGTCCGTGACATTGCGGACGTGTGTGCAAGGGTGTGTACGGTGTTTATATGCTAGACATAAATAAGTTAAGTTAAGTTTCAAGGGCCTTCTAACCAAACAGTATCAAATGACTTTTCGAAGTCGAACAGACAGGCACCCGTACACTGAACCTTATCCATATTAGATTGTATGTCAGAAACCAACTTTGCAGCAGCATGCACTGTCGAATGCCCTGCCCTAAATCCAAACTGGTTGTCCGGCAGAATATTGTTGTCCTCCTCATGTCTGCAAAGCTCTAATGACAATCTTTTCAAATGCCTTGCTGATGCAAGGAAGAAGACTTATCGACCGAAGATTAGACGGAATGCTTTTGCTTTATCCCGTTTAGGGATTGGTTGAACTACAGCTGTCTTCCAATGTGCCGGGTAATGTGCATTACTTAGCGCATTGTTAAGCAGTGTAGTGTAGATTTCCACCGCCGCCGAAGGGAGATGATTGAGCACGATGTTCGGGATACCATATGTCCCAGCCGATTTCTTGTTCTTAATGACTTTAAAGCCCCTTGGAGATCTTCCTGAGTGATCACGATGTGATTTACATCGTTGGCGACGGGATTATTTGCCATATTTACGTCATCGAATCTGGTAAAACCAGGATTCTCAGATCGCCAATGACTGATCTCCTCGCGGAGATAGAAGTGATTTACCAAGGCTATATTCTCTAGATCGTGATTTGGCCGTCTGACCTCGTTGACCTTATACATTTTCTAGAAAACAGCGCCTATGGTCTTAACCTTCTCTTGGGGATCTTCGACCACGAAGAATTCGTCATCTAGTACGGACTCATCTGGATCAATATCAACTGATGTCAGTAGTTGTGCGTTGTCGTTTGTTCTCGGAAGTCGGACGATTGGAATTTAATTTTTATCTTTCCTCCTGAATAATTTATTTACTTGCGGGAACATACGCGGGTTGTTGGATCGTACAGCCCGGATTCTATTGCCCCAGTGCAAGCTTATGGCAAGATTATAATTTATTTGTATTAGATGTTGGAGGTTTTTGAACCCTTACTTCAGAGATCTGACTTCCGGACTTCTCGGATCTGTAAGCCGTCTGTGCAAGATGGTGAAGTGTGTCGATGGTGGCATTCCGATAGACATCGCAGTCCTCGGTCGGCACAACCTTCGGTATTGTTCTGTCCATTGTACGCACTACGGCGTCATCCATTTGTTTGAGGTACCCATCAACCTCCTCGTTCGATAGGTTTCTGTTCGTTGGCGGATTGATCGCACTCGACCGGAGTTCCATGGCTAAAGCCCTGGAGAAACGTGGCCAGCGAGCCTTATTGTAATTATAAGGATTTCGCTGGACATATTAACCCAGTTCAACCACCTCGTTCGGGAGTTGAATAACCGCTGAGAAAGCAAGATGATCACTATCGTACTCACTCGCGGTTAAACAATTCCGTGTGCTTGTATCTCCTGTATCCTGTATTGTCAGTCGTCTGTCAATCAATAGTAGATCCAGATAGTTCCCGTTTCTGGGAAATGAAGGTATTTAGGTTGCAAGCAAATCAGACCTCAACGCATCATGCCCAATCAACCAGTTGTTCAAGGCGATCTCCCGTGCGCAATTCCTATTGCATCCCCAATCTTGATGCCTGGAGTTGAAATCTCCTGCAATGATATAATAAGTATCTTCCGAGCTCAGTCAGAGACAAGTGAACAGAGTTTCGAGCTCTGGAATGAAATCATGTTCGAGATTATTATTATCCGGTGCATAGAGAGTGATCACGTGCAATCGCTTACCACGCTACCAACTAAACCTACGCGCTTCATTGCTATACATGATCTTATGATTAATAGTTTCCTTAACTAAAAGAGCGACTCCGCCTCCATTATGGGTGCGGTCTCTCCGAATAATATTGTAATTATTACACCTGAGGGTGTGCTTTTGGTTAAGCTTAGTTTCGCTAACCATTATCACATCAGGATTGTGGTCTCTCAACAGTTGGCCGAAGGAAAGTTTCCTGTTGGTCCCTATTAGTGAAATAACATTTATCGCAAGGAACAAGCCGTTGTGGCTTGTTCGCCAGACAATCTGAAGTAGATGACATCTATTCTGGCTGGAAGGAATAGCTGTTATAAGCGAGCAGTCCGCTCTGCTTGTTCAGAAATGCTTTTTTGCATTTGAGCCATCTGTACCTGGAGGACGGAGCTCAGATCATTACTTGCCTCCGGCTGCCGGGTCACTGGGACCGTGGCCGCCTTGGCACTGTCTGTTGTGCCTGTCTTCTACCTGACGCCATTTGGGCATAGGAGATGACAGGCGTAACAGCGGTGGCTGGAACGCGAGGCACTGGCTTTGTTGCCACCGTTTTTGGTGTCCTCCTTTCGAACTTGTTTTTAAGTTCTTGCACTTTTGGGCAGCCCGTATAACCAGCGGGGTGCCCGTTAGTCCTACATAAAGCAGATTTGAGGGTGCTCCTGTCATCAACTTGGTCCTTTCCTAGAGGACATTCTCCACTACTGTGGTCTTGTACGTGTAGTACTCATTCCCCGCCTTCTCCAACGCCTGCCTAATTAATTCGTGCACTGCCATATAGTGGCAGTACACGGTGTGCCTGAGGGGCATTCTACACTTTATCTCGTATGGGAGATCTAATTTGTCTAAGTGTAAAACAGCCCACTTACATAGATTTTGGAGATTCTTGGTCTCCGCACAGAAGATGTTTATAGGTGGGCATCTGACTCTCGTAGGTTGTGTTTGTTGCCGCTGCTGTTGTTGTTGCTGATGTTTCTGCTTCTGTTGACCCTGCGTTTTTTTGGCGACTGCTGGGTGCCTTTTAGCAGCGCCTGTGGTGTGTCTGGTGATTGTTGTTGTTGCTTTTGCTGGCATTGGCTGTCCAGCTGTTTTTGCGACTGTACTGGCTTGTTTTCGCAGCCGTGAGCCGCCTGAGCCGGCGTGTACGGTGTTTATATGCCTGACATATAAAAGTTACGCGTCTTTGCTCACCTTTTTTTATTTTATATTGTTTTTCTTTTGTATTTTTTATATATTGTTGGTTTTTTTTTTTTCTTTGTCTGACTTAGCCTAACTTACACCTACGTTAGTGTGCTGTTGTCCAACAGACCGACTATTACTGACATTAAAGTCGTGCTGTCAAAGTCGGAGACTGGTTCTGGTGTAACCACCAAAAGAAGTGCCACTCCTTTGCAGTCTCTCTCCTATCTCGTGTTCACGAGCGATATCCGATTCATAGAGGAGTCGCCTGTCAACTGTTCGGCGTACAGCGTGGAAGATTATAGGACATCTACTCATGCCCTGAATCAGATTTAACGAATCTAAATAGAGAAAAGCCTCAGGTGGAATAAAGCCGGTGTGGCGTACCCTCTCATGATACATAAAGTTCGGGTAATAAGCCCCGAAGATCAGACTGTTGGTAGACATCATACACCTTGCAATGTGTCGTCGTGTTAAAAAAATTATAAAATTGTCTACTCTTTTCACGTTAGCCCTGTTGTACAGGACCTCGTTGGGATAGTACTTCTTGTACTCGGACTCAGGCGATACAACCGGAGACAGGTCCTAAGACATCGTCTTTCGAACACCCTCATCTTTTCCATCTGCGAAGGGCTCACACCGAACCATAGGGGACAACCATACACCATGATCGGCTGTATAAGGGTCATTCTGCTACATGACCTTCACTTTCACCCTGGCATCAAGTTGGCTGCTGTAAAACAACCCACTTGCCACAGCGAAGGCTTTTCTAGCATTGGTCAGAGTCCTTTCTATATGTTTGTGAAAATACAGAAAATGATCTAACCAAATGCCGAGATATCTGACTACACTTTTCACGATTAATGGCTGGCCCTGAGGGTTAACAATGCAAAACTCTTTCCAGTTCTTACGCGTATCACTTGAAGTCATAGGCATACGCGATTAGGTGCGGCATAGACATTAGAAGATCTGCAGTAAATATAGCAAACAATAATGGGGATCCTGCAGCCCCCTGTTGTAGACCGTTTTTTTCACTAAATACTCTACTTGAAGTTACGCCGCCACATTTCACGACGAACTTCCTACCTGTTATCATATCATAAATCATGTATAGCAATGGTTTATTTAGCCTAAGTCTGACCAACTTAAGAAAATTGCCTTCTAACCAAACGGTATCAAATGCTTTTGCCGTACACTGAATCTTATCCATATTGCATTGTATGTCGGAAACCAACTTGAGCTCTAATGACAATCTTTTCAAATGCCTTGCTGATGCAAGGAAGAAGACTTATCGACCGAAGCTTAGACGAAATGCTTTTGTCTTTATCCCGTTTAGGGATTGGTTGCACTACAGCTGTCTTCCAATGTGCCGGGTAATGTGCATTACTTAGCACATTGTTAAACAGTGTAGTGTAGATTTCCACTGCCGCCGGAGGGAGATGATTGAGCACGATATTCGGGATACCATCTGTCCCAGCTGATTTCTTGTTCTTAATGACTTTAAAGACCCCTTGGAGGTCTTCCTGAGTGATCACGATGTGATTTACATCGTTGGCGACGGGATTATTTGCCATATTTACGTCATCGAATCCGGTAAAACCAGGATTCTCAGATCGCCATCGACTGATCTCCTCACGGAGATAGAAGTGATTTACCAAGACTCTGTTCTCTAGATCGTTATTTGGCCGTCTGACCTCGTTGACCTTATACAATTTCTCGAAAACAGCGCCTATGGTATTAACCTTCTCTTGGGGATCTTCGACCACGAAGAAATCATCATCTAGCACGGACTCATCTGGATCTATATCAACTGATGTCAGTAGTTGTGCGTTGTCGTTTGTTCTCGGATGTCGGACGATTGGAATGTCATGTTTATCTTTCCTCCTGAATAATTTATTTACTTGCGGGAACATACCCGGGCTGTTGGATCGTACAGCCCGGATTTTATTGCCCCAGTGCAAGCTTATAGCCAAGCTATAATTTATTCTTATTCACTGTTGGAGGTTCTTGATCTCCGACTTCAGTGCCCTGACTTCCGCGTTTTGCGGATCTGTAAACCGCCTGTGCAAGAGCTTGAGTCTTGACAGCAGTCTATTTTTGTGCACGTGAAGTGCATCGATGGTAGCATTTCCATAGACGTCACTGACATCGATTTGCACTACCGTCGGAATCGTCTTGCCCATGGTACGTTTATTTATGTCGTCCATTTGTATGAGTTACCTACCTGAGATTGATCCCACTCGGACGTAGTTCTGTGGCTAAAGTCCTGACTGGGCCTTACGCTCTACCCGCTCCGCCACGCTTTCGTTGAGAATTTAGCTCATAATTGCACTACTTGCACTTGGTTTGTTAAAATTGCACTTGTGAACTGTTCAGCGATCTGTGAACGACTGTTCACCCCGATGGTATGCAATGTTCCGTGATATTATTTATGTTTATTATTAATTTGTTTCTTTTTATTTATCTTATTTCTTTAATATTTTGTATTATATTATTATTATTGTTTGACCTATTCTCATAAGTTAAGTGGTATGTGTATATATGTTTATCTTGTGTTGTTATACGGCGTTGTTGGTTCCATTTTAACAATTTTTCTGTGTATGTTCTGCTCTATGAGTTTAAGAAGGTGCGGCGATGGCATGTTGGTGATGGCATGTTGAGTAACATTTCGTACTCCATCGATCTCGTTTTTTATTGATTCTGTGTCCACCACTTGTTTATTCGAGGTAAGAAAGTAGTATTCATACATTACCACAGATAAGTACTCCCGTTGAAGTTTGTTTCGCGGTCCCTAAAATTGCGAAAACTCGAGTACAGATTTTTTTCCAAACAAGGGTACTGAACACGCCACTAAAGAATATTCGTCGTTTCCCTTTACCTCTCTAAAAGGGAAACGAACGGCAATTCTATTGCTACGTGTAATTTTTGCACGTAACAACTTCCTTTCTCGTACTACAATTCACTCTCTTCTTTTATTTTGTTTTTGGTCCTGGCTGCCATATTTCAGTAGACCCTTAGAATCTTTTTCAATGCAGCACGGTTGCACGGTTTCTTCAGCATATCCCAGTCCACCTCATTGGCACAACGCACCATCTTTGGATTTGAACATCTTTGAAAATCTTGAATTGCCGTTGCACTCCAGAAAAATCCCGTGCAGAGACAATGACGTCTGTTGGAAACAGCCCCCATCATCTACATGTAACGGAACACTTGGAAATAGCTGACAACTTTCAGATACGTGCCGTGTGAAATTTAACCGCAGTTCACTGATCTGTAGTTTGTCCCACCGTATGCGTGTAACCACCGTTGGGTTCCGCTTTTGCAGAAGAGGTACTTTATAACTGAGGTACAGCGTACACAACACCAAGTGATGATCAGTCTACAGTTCAGCCCCCTCATCATACTAACGGCACAAACCATCAGTTTCACGTACGATGGTATCGCAAACAGATCCATCAACGATTTCTGTTAAAGAAGATGAAGGTTTTACATTGGGAGAGTTGAGGGTAATCTATTCATCCATTCAATCTATTCACCTGTTTTTTGCAGATGACTTAGTTATCCTCACATCTCCAGCCCGCACTCAGTAGGTTTGTGGCCGTATGTGCTGATGCTGGAATGAAGGTTAATGTGGACAAATCGGAGGTAATTGTAACTTAGAGCATGCTTATTCAATCTATTTTACCTGTTACTGGTGTCGCATTGAAGCAGGGGAAGTTTGAGTAGCTCGGGGTCTCTCTCAGAAATGAGGGGTAAAATAATTGAACTTGCTGTTTCGTCGAACGGAAAGGGCTGTGCTTCGGTGGTTTGAATGCGACTAAATCAGATAGATGACCCAGGAAGAGGTGGTTGGATAAGTCCAAAAACTGTTAATGAGTAAGAGTCGATGGCGGAAAATCGATAACAGTATTTTAATCCCGCGACTCCTTTAGCGGATCATGCGGGTCAGAAGATGATGACGATGGTGATCCCTCTGTAATTCTCTGCCGCATTTGATTCGCAACTTTTGAAAATAGGAAATATCGTTCATTAAACTTAGCTGGAATAATGGACTCATTATTCTGTGACGTGAATAGTACAGCGTGTATAAGATTAGATAATCAGGACACCAAACAATATAAAAACAAAAACGCCATCTTCTAAATCGCATCTGAAAGAACGATCAACTCCAAAGAGTACATATTGCAAGAATGAATGTCGCCACCTGTACACAGATAGATCACAAAGAATCATGTATAAAAGCGTCAGCGGGGAAATTTCATAGACTCGCGGGGACAGTATGAGTGGAACTATTGGGTGGTATAAAAATCGGGACGAAGGTCGAAGCGAGTCAGTTCAGATGGAGAATTAGTTCAGTTTAGCTGAAAAATTATTACAATTCAGTTCAGTTTTTTATTACAGTGCAGTTCAGTTTGGGATTTTATAGTGTTCAAAGTTTTAATCAGTTCAGCCTGAAAGACAGCAAAGAGTTTTGCTGTAAAGTAATAGTGATTTTTAAAATGTAATAAAGTACACGAAGTAAATCAGTTAAATCAGAAGTTGCGAAATTGCATATCATAGATGGAGAGGTTAAACGGAATCGAACTGTGGTCTTTAATCCACTTTATGGGAAATAATTACAGTAAACAGATTTGTTAAGCGGTTGTGTTGGTTCAGGTTGCGTCCGGGAAGTAACACCTCCCAACACCCATTGTGGACTCTCCGAACCACTATAGTGTTAATTTTAACGTTCAACTTTTCTTTTTTTTAATACAAAGATTGCACTGAGAAGTACAATAATCATTATAATAAAGGATATAGACCCAAAATTTGCACATTCTTTCTTTTTGTTTTTTATTTCTGTTATTACATCTAGATTTAGGTTCGTGTTTGTGCCTTAATGCTTTGTATTTTTTTACATTACCTTCCTCGTGAGTTCCCTATATGATTTAATAATTATTCTAATTACTCTATTCATGCATTTTTCTGAATTTTATGCGTTTTTTTGAAAAACTTTCCTATAGCTTTTAAAACATCACCCCTTATTAATGCAAACAATGTTGAGGCACAAAGCGTTGATCATTATGAACACGATGTAAATTTTCGTATATCCCCTACCAAAAAATATTATACTATATACCCATAGTAAAAATTACAATAGGCAATGATAAACTGACATGCCTTATTGATTCAGGATCATCTGTTTCTTTGCTGCATAATACAAAAATGCCGCAATATAAACGTGAAATTCTTAAATATCCCATAAGACTAAAATCTCTTAGTGGCGAAAATTTAGCATACAAACAAATGATAACAGATTTACCAAAAGAATTTAGCGAAGAATCACTTATGATCTGGAAATTTATTAACTTTAAAGGGAAACATTTTGGGACCCCTAGTAGCAATAGATGTGAAAAAGGAAGCCTTGACTATTAATAACAACGTAATCAAGTTCATTAATACATGTCCTTTTAAATACGATGAAATACACTCGTTGCAAGAATCCAAATTAGATGAAAATATTATAGAGAAGTTAGACCGTAAGGATATGAATATAGAAGAACAAACTGAACTTAGGAAACTCGTTAAAAATAACAAAGACTTATTTTTTCAAGAAGGCCATAGGCTTACACATGCTCATGATGTACAACATGAAATAATAACTACTACAGATATCCTCAGACACATGAAGAGGAAATAACTAATCAAATCGGAGAAATGTTGGCGCAAGGAATAATTACACAGAGTAACTCCCCATACAACCCACCCTTATGGATTGTTCCCAAGAAGATCGATTACTCCGGTAGAAAAAAATGGAGAATAGTTATCGATTACAGGAAACTAAATGAAGTTACTGTGAGCGACAAATTTCCTATCGCTGATATAGAACAATTCATACTCGTAACAGATGCCAGCGACTTTGCGTTATTCGCAGTTCTCACACTCATGGACATCCTCTCAGTTACGCCAGCAGAACTTTGAACGAACATGAAAGAAATACTCAACAATGCAAAAGGAACTTCTTGCAATGGTTTGGGCCGTTAATTACTTTCGTCTATATATTTACGGTCGAACCTTCGATCTATCAACTGACCACCTACACTTAAAATGGTTACACAGTAAGCACAAAGGCAAAGACATAAATCCCAAATTGCAACGTTGGCTTCTTCAACTCGGAGATTATGATATGAACATTAATTATATAAAAGGAACGGAAAACAATGCTGCAGACTTTATGAGCAGAATAAATGCAGACACAGGAGAAATTAACGCAATAGATGTAGCCCCCCAAATGGATATAATGATTACAGACGCTACAATTCACTCTCAAAAAGGAGAACAAAAGGATAATTTTCCAGTACTAGATACAGTTGTTAATAGGTTTTTAACCCAAATCAAATTAATAACCCATAAATCAATGGATATGGAGGTTTTAAATGGAAAACAAATGATTTATATCAGTGCAGATGATATAGAAAATAATTTCATGATTGATATATTTCGTAGATTTTTTAAATCAAGAAACATTGGTATTTCTCAGAACTGTCGACCACGAATATAATAAAGTGCAACACAAACTGATCGAATTGTTTTACATAAGGCTGAAATTTAGCTGGAATAAACGAAAACTATGAAGGATTGAAAAAGCTTATTTATTTCAACAACTTTTTTGGGCTGGTGGCATCATTGGACGGTACTACTTCAAAGATGATGCGCATCTTAACGTAACTGTGAATGGTGAGCGCTACTGTGAGATGATATCCAGATTTTTTTTGCCCAAAATGCAAGAGCTTGACTTGCATGACATCTGGTTTCAACAAGACGGTGCCACATGCCACGCAGCACGCGTAATAATGGACTTATTGAGAGGCGAGTTCGGTGAACATTTTACTTCACGTTCGGGAACGGTCAATTGGCCGCCTAGATCGTGCGATTTAACGCATTTAGACTATTTTTTGTGGGGCTATGTTAAAGCTCATGTCTATACAGACAAGCCCGCTTCAATTGACGCATTGGAAGATAACATTGAAGCATTTATTCGTGAGATACCGGCCGAAATGTTGGAAAGAGTATGACAAAGTTGGACTAAGCGGATGGACCATTTGAGGCGCAGTCAAGGTCAACATTTGCATGAAATAATCTTCAAACATTAAATTATATGGACCGTACTATCGATTCAAATAAAGATTTTATGCATTTTTCTGAATTTTATGTGTTTTTTTATGAAAAACTTTCCTATAGCTTTTAAAAAATCACCCTTTACTATTCACGTAGTCGTTCATAGACCTCCACACAGTGCAGACGTGTTCGGCTTCAGTTCGGAGTATTACTTTTCAAGTGCGCAAAATAAAACGTCGTTCACAGACCTCCAAGCAGATCAGACGTGTTTCGACGTAGTGCGAGTGTAGTTAAATTTGAAGTGCATAAAGTGTAGCTAATAATCAATGAGAACCATTAGCCTCGCAGTAGTGCAATCGCCTCAGTCGTTCACAGACCTCCAAACAGATCAGACGTGTTGCGACTTAGTGCGAGTATAAAATTTTAGTGAAGTGCGTAAAGTGTGTCATAAAATCAATAAGAACCAGTAGCCTCGCGGTAGAGTTATCGCCGGTGAAATCGTGGTGCCGGGTTCGAAGCCCGCTGAAAGCAAAGATCCTTTTTTTAAAAATTAATAATTAAAAACACAAAGACACATAGTGTGAGTGAAATAGTGAGTGGCGTGATGGACGCAATGGAGCGACCCGCGCTCGTAAAAACGGGAAAACATGATGAACCGGTGGCTGGCACATCAGGCCACCAAGCGAGTGTGTCAGACCACCTACAAAGTAGACCAGAGACGAGGTCAAAGAGGAGGAAGAAGCTCCAGCCGCAGCCAAATCTGGTGAAGCGCCGTATGGAAATATCCGCAGCAACAACAACAGCAGTTGCAGTAACTACAGCAACAGCAAGCACTTCAGCAGCAGCTGTAGAAACAGCCACAGACGAGCAACAACATCCATTCGACGATGTCGAATACGAATCCGAAGAGGGCGAGGGGAGATTCTCCTACGGTGGGAGAGGGAACTCCTATAGTACGTTAATGTCATCCGAGTCGGATGACGAAGAGGAGGAGGACCGCGAGGTACTTGCCAAAATCCAGAGAGAGAAGGCGGAATTGGATGCGCATATAAAAGCCATCCAAAAAAAATTAGAGGCCAGAAGGTTGGCCAAGGAGAAACAGCAGGAGCAGCAACAACAACAGCGCCCAAAGCAGCAGCAACAAATACAGCGTCCAAAGCAGCAGCAACAACAAGAGGCGTCCCAACAGCTGCCAAACGGACAACGCACAGCAGCTGTCAAACAGCAACAACAACAGCAGCAGCCAAAGCAGCAGCAACAAAAACCACAGCAGAAGCAGGCACAGCAGAAGCAGCAACAACAGCAAAAGCAGAAACAGCAGCAACATCAACCGGCCGCAGCAAACAAGGAGAGATGCCCTCCGATCAACGTCTTCGGACTGGAGACAAAGGACGTGGATATCCTATGTAAGTTGGTCGCCAAAAATAGTTTTTTCATTAAGTATAAAGGTCCATTAAGATTGTCTGTCAACTGCTCATCAGTGGCAGACCATAAAGGTATTAAGGAAAGGCTAGCGGTGGCGGAGGCTGAGTTTTTCTCATATACCCCAAAAGGGGAGAAGGTGCAGACCATGCTCCTTAAGGGCGTGGATCCGGACACTGATCCCAAGGACATCCTCGCAGAACTGCGCAAAGCGCAGAGCGACGATGTCCGTTTCGTCGGGGTTAAGCCCTTCATCACTGCGGCAACGAAAAGGGAGAACAGGAAACTTCCGTTCTTCCTAATCCAGGTCACCCCAGACACCAAATTAGACAGCCTAAAGCGTATTAATCGTTTAGGCTCCATTCGTGTAAAGTGGGAAATATTAAAAAAGACACGGCACACACTCCAGTGTGCTCGTTGTCAAAGGTTTGGGCATGCCGCGGCGAACTGCAACATGCAGTCTCGCTGCGTCAAATGCGCAGGAACCCACACTCGAGGGGAATGCCCTTTGGGGACTGAAAAAGTTGATGACAGGAGCGCTCTCAAATGTGTTCTCTGCAAGACCAGCGGGCACCCTGCAAACTATCGGGGTTGCCCTGAGGTCCAAGAAATGAGGAAGATAATAGAAGCAAAAAGGAAAGGAAAAATGGTAGAAGCGAGGCCAGTGTCCCGTGCTCCAGCTACCACTGTTACACCGGCAGTCTCCTATGCCCAAATGGCATCAGGAAGGCGACCGGTACAACAGACAGTGCCGAAGGTGGCCCCAGTCCCAGTGGCCAGGCAACCTGAAGCCGATTTGGATCTGAAGACGGTCCTGCTCTCTATTCAGGGGCAGATCGCTCAGCTCCAAAAACAGTTCCTTGAGCAAGCAGCGCGAGTAGACCTCATCTACTCCACGCTGTTCGCCGAGCCAAACGCCACATCGGTCTGATGGCTGCGCAGGCAGCCTGTAACCTAAAAATTCTAGCAGTGAATGTGAATTCACTGATCAAACCCGAACGACAGTTAAATTTCGGCAACTTACTGCAAACGCATAATCCTGACGTGCTGATGGTTTGCGAGACTAAGCTAAATCAGACGCACACACTCAGGTACAATAATTATAACATCATTCGAAGAGATCGAACCTACCTAGCGGGCGGGGTCGCTCTCTTAATCAAAAAAGGCCTTTGTCATAAGGTCGTGTATAGCGGTGAAGTGCGCAGATTTCAGGCGATAGAAACATGTATCGCACGCATCCCCCTTAGGGGTGGTAAGCAGTTATACGTGATCGCTATCTATGCGTCTGAAAAGGCACGTATCAATCAGTACTTCATTTCAGAGCTCGATACTCTTTTCACTAGCCTTCGACTATGCTCGGAGGAGAACTATTATATCATAGCCGGAGACTTGAACTCGAGGCATATTGAATGGGGCAACTTAGTGCATAACACCAGGGGTACCTCCTTGCATAACTGGTTTGTAGAGCACAATATTGAGTTCAAGCTAGATTTGCTTGCAACCGATAAGCCATCGTATCCCAGAAGCGGGTCCTATCTGGATCTGTTGCTGATAGACAGACGACTAACTATACTAGACGTGGAACGACGCACACGGAACTGTTTAACTGCTGTTGAGTACGATAGTGATCACTGCGGGCTCTACGCGGCTATTCAGCTCCCGAACGAGGTGGAAGAACTGGAGGAGTATGTCCAGAGGCACCCTTATAATTACAATAAGGCCCGCTGGCCACGCTTCTCCAGGACTTTAGCCACAGAACTACGTTCGAGTGGGATCAATCCGCCGACAAACAGAAACCTAACTAACGCGGAGGTTGACAGGTACCTCATACAAATGGACGACATAATTAAACGTACCATGGACAAGACGATTCCGAAGGTAGTGCAAATCGATGTCAGTGACGTCTATCGAAATGCTACCATCGATGCACTTCACGTGCACAAAAGTAGACTGCTGTCAAGACTCAAACTCTTGCACAGGCGGTTTACAGATCCGCAAAACGCGGAAGTCAGGGCACTGAAGTCGGAGATCAAGAACCTCCAACAGTTAATAAGAATAAATTATAGCTTGGCTATAAGCTTGCACTGGGGCAATAAAATCCGGGCTGTACGATCCAACAACCCGGGTATGTTCCCGCAAGTAAATAAAATATTCCGGAGGAAAGATCAAAACGACATTCAGACCATTCGACTTCCCAGAACGATAACTAACGAACAATTACTGACTTCAGTTGGCATCGATCCAGGTAGGGCAGTGCTAGACAATGACTTCTTTGTGGTTGAGGATCCCCAGGAGAAGGTGGAAGCTATTGGTGCCGTGTTTCAGCGAGTGTATACGGTCAACTTAGTTAGTAGGCCGAATCATGACCTGGAAAACAGAGCCTTGCTAAACCACTTCTATCTCCGCAACGAGATAAGTCAATGGCGATCCGAGAATCCAGGATTCACCAGGTTCAGTGACGATAATTTGGCACATAATGCCGTCGCCAATGATAGAAATCACATCTTGATTTCGCAAGAAGATCTCCAGAGTATCTTTAACTCGATGAAGAAGAAAAAGTCAGCGGGAATCGATGGAATATCAAATATTGTGCTTCGCCACCTTCCCCCCGCAGCAGTTCAAATTTACACAACGTTGTTCAACAATGCGCTGAGTAATGCATATTACCCTTCGCACTGGAAAACAGCTGTAGTGCAACCGATCCCTAAACGGGACAAAGACAAGTCCATTCCGACAAATCTCCGGTCGATCAGTCTTCTTCCTTACATAAGCAAGGTTTTTGAAAAGAGCGTCATTAGAGTTCTGAAGCAATGGGTTGATGAAAAAAAAATCATACCGGATAACCAGTTCGGATTCAGGGCGGGCCATGATACCATACATGCCGCGTCAAAGCTGGTTTCCGACATTCAGTGGAACAAAAACAAAAATCAGTGCACGGGTGCCTGTCTGATTGATCTGGAGAAGGCGTTTGACACCGTTTGGTTGGAGGGCCTCTTTTTCAAGTTAGTCAGGCTCGGAATAAGTAAACCACTGCTATACATGATCTATGACATGATAACAGGTAGAAAGTTCGTCGTGAAAAGTGGCGACGTAACTTCCACTACGGTCTTTGACATTAAAAATGGTCTACAACAGGGGGCGATTGGTTCGCCGATCTTGTTTTCAATATTCACTGCAGAACTTATAGGTTCCATGCCGCACTTAATTGCGTACGCCGACGACCTAGTAGCGTACAGATCAGGTCCGAAGGTCGAGGTAATAAATATCTTGTTGCAGCGTGACTTCGAGAAAATTCAGCGATTTTGCGACGACTGGAAGTTGGTTATCAACTTCCTGAAGTGCGAAACTACCCTTTTCAGGACCCCGTTGTACATGGCGTCGCGGGATATTCGCTTAAACTGGCGCAAGTTCGGCATAGTTGACCCGCAAGGACGGCCGTTAGCTGTGAAAAGTGTGGTTAGATATCTCGGCATTTGGCTGGATCAATATCTGTATTTTGACAAACATATAGATATTGCTCTGACGAAAGCCAGAAAGGCCTTTGCTGCCTCAAGGAGGTTGTTTTACAGCAGCCAACTTGATACCAGGGTGAAGGTAATCTGCTACATGGCCCTCATCAGGCCAATTATGGCGTACGGTTGTCCGTTGTGGTTCAACGTGAGTCCTTCCCAGATGGAAAAGATGAGGTTGTTCGAGAGACAGTGTCTTCGGTCCTGTCTCCGGTTGTATCGTACACCCGAGTCTGAGTACAAGAAGTACTATCCTAACGAGGTCCTGTACAACGAGGCAAACTCGAACAGGATAGATAATTTTATTATTTATCTGATCAGAAGGCACATTGCACGAGCTATGACTGCTTCCAACAGAAAGGGTGCGCCTTAACGGCTGTAATCTTCCATGTCGTACGCCGAACAGTGGACAGGCGACTCCAATACGAACCGGATGTCGCTCGCACCCACGAGAATCTTCTTCGGTTCAGCCGAGCGATCCCCGCTCAAGATAGGAAGCAGTCTGCCAAAGATCGGCAATTTTACTGGTGGTTACACCAAAACCAGTCTCCGCCACCGCTGGCCTTTTAAACGATCCGGTAGTTGACCATGGTGGCCAACTTACATAGGTCTTAAGGTAGTTATTAAGGAAAAAAGAAAAAAAAAAAAAAAAAAAAAAAAAAAAAAAAAAAAAAAAAAAAAAAAAAAAAAAAAAAAAAAAAAAGAAAAAATATAAAACAAAAAAAAAAAAAAAATTATAATACCCAAAAACCCAAAAAAAGGTGCACCACGGCGTATAAATTATATATGTTAAGCATATACATAACACATACGCCCTGGTGCACGCGTCCGTACTGTTACGGACATAGTTAAGATAGTCCTAAGTTTTATGTTAGGGTAAGTTAGTATAAGGTAGGTTAAGTAATTAAGTTAAGTTTAGCCAAGTTTTTTATAAGTTTTCTTGGCAAATAAATAAATAAATAAATGAAGTTTGTCACTAAAGACTAAAAAAAAACATGTTGATTAAGCCGAAAGGCACATTATAAAGTAGATTAGATTAGCTTAGAGTACCCGCATAGGGTCAGTAGGTTAGTATTAAGAACAATTTATGAATTTATGAATTGTTAAGTTAGTTAAGCTAGCTTTAAGTTCTTTTGTCTAGCATGTAAGTTGAATTTAATAAAATAAAAACAAAATTACAAAAAAAAAAAAAAAAAAAACAAGTAGCCTCGCGGTAGACTAATCGCTGGTGAAATCGTGGTGCCGGGTTCGAGTCCCGATGAAATTAAAGATCTTTTTTTAAAAATTAATAATTAAAAACACAAAGACACATAGTGTGAGTAAAGTAGTGAGTGGCGTGATGGACGCAGTGGAGCGACCCGCGCTCGTAAAAATGGGAAAACATGATGAACCGGTGGCTGGCTCATCAGACCACCAAGCGAGTGTGTCAGACCACCTACCAAATAGACCAGAGACGAGGTCAAAGAGGAGGAATATCCGAGGAAATATCCGCAGCAACAACAACAGCCAGTGCCAAAGCAACTGCAAGTATCCCAGCAGTAGCAACAACAACAGCAGCTGTAGAAACAGCCACAGACGAGCAACAACATCCATTCGACGATGTCGAATACGAATCAGAAGAGAGCGAGGGGAGATTCTCCTACGGTGGTAGAGGAAACTCCTATAGTGCGTTAATGTCATCCGAGTCGGATGAGGAAGAGGAGGAGGATCGCGAGGCACTCGCCAAAATCCAGAGAGAGAAGGATGTGGAATTGGATGCGCATATAAAAGCCATCCAAAAAAAATTAGAGGCCAGAAGGTTGGCCAAGGAGCAACAGCAGCGGCAGCAACAACAAGAGGCGTCCCAACAGCTGCCAAAGGGACAACGCACAGCAGCTGTCAAACAGCAACAATAACAGCAGCAGCAACAAAAACCACAGCAGAAGCAGGCACAGCAGAAGCAGCAACAACAACAAAAGCAGAAACAGCAGCAACATCAATCGGCTGCAGCCAACAAGGAGAGATGCCCCTGGATCAACGTCTTCGGACTGGAGACAAAGGCCGTGCACATCCTATGTAAGTTGGTCGCCAAAAACGGCTTTTTTATTAAGTATAAAGGTCCATTAAGATTGTCTGTCCACTGCTCATCAGTGGCAGACCATAAAGGTAGTAAGGAAAGGCTAGCGGTGGCGGAGGCCGAGTTTTTCTCATATACCCCAATAGGGGAGAAGGTGCAAACTATGCTCCTTAAGGGCGTGGATCCTGACATTGATCCCAAGGACATCCTCGCAGAACTGCGCAAAGCGCAGTTCGACGATGTCCAGTTCGTCGGGGTTAAGCCCTTCATCACTGCGGCAGCGAAAAGGGAGAACGGGAAACTTCCGTTCTTCCTAATCCAGGTCACCCCAGACACCGAATTAGACAGCCTAAAGCGTATTAATCGTTTAGGCTCCATTCGTGTAAAGTGGGAAATATTAAAAAAGACACGGCACACACTCCAGTGTGCTCGTTGTCAAAGGTTTGGACATCCCGCGGCGAACCGCAACATGCAGTCTCGCTGCGTCAAATGCGCAGGAACCCACACTCGAGAGGAATGCCCTTTGGGGACTGAAATAGTTGATGACAGGAGCACTCTCAAATGTGTTCTCTGCAAGACCAGCCACAGGTCCAAGAAATCATTAAGATAATAGAGGTAAAAAGGAAAGGAAAAATGATAGAAGCGAGGCCAGTGCCCAGTACTCCAGCTACCACTGTTACACCGGCAGTCTCCTATGCCCAAATGGCATCAGGAAGGCGACCGGTACAACAGACAGTGCCGAAGGGGAAACCAGTCCCAGTGACCAGGCAACCTGATGCCGATTTGGATCTGAAGACGGTCCTGCTCTCTATCCAGGGGCAGATCGCTCAGCTCCAAAAACAGTTCCTTGAGCAAGCTGCTCTAGTAGACCTCATCTACTCCACGCTGTTCGCCGAGCCAAACGCCACATCGGTCTGATGGCTGCGCAGGCAGCCTGTAACCTAAAAATTCTAGCAGTGAATGTGAATTCACTGATCAAACCCGAACGACAATTAAATTTCGGCAACTTACTGCAAACGCATAATCCTGACGTGTTGATGGTTTGTGAGACAGACACACACACTCAGGTACAACAATTATGACATCATTCGAAGAGATCGAACCTACCAAGCTGGCGGGGTCGCCTTTGTCATAAGGTCGTGTATAGCGGTGAAGTGCGAAAATTTCAGGCGATAGAAACGTGTATCGCACGCACCCCCCTTCGGGGTGGTAAGCAGTTATATGTGATCGCTATCTATGGGTCTGAAAATGCACGTATCAATCAGTACTTCATTTCAGAGCTCGATACTCTTTTCACTAGCCTTCGACTAAGCTCGGAGGAGAACT
This sequence comes from Eristalis tenax, assembly GCA_905231855.2. Classification (NCBI taxonomy): domain Eukaryota; kingdom Metazoa; phylum Arthropoda; class Insecta; order Diptera; family Syrphidae; genus Eristalis; species Eristalis tenax. The sequence goes on along the minus strand of HG993124.1, from coordinate 91,868,910 downwards.
ACTATATCATAGCCGGAGACTTGAAGTCGAGGCATATTGAATGGGGCAACATAGTGCATAACACCAGGGGTACCTCTTTGTATAGCTGGTTGGTAGAGCACAATATTAAGTTCAAGTTAGATTTGCTTGCAACCGATAGGCCATCCTTTCCTAGAAGAGGGTCCTATCTGAATCTGGTGCTGATAGACAGACGACTGACTGTACTAGACGTGGAAAGACGCACATAGAACTGTTTAACTGCGGTTGAGTACGAGAATAACCACTGCGGGCTCTTCGCGGCTATTCAGCTCCCGAACGAGGTGGAAGAACTAGAGGAGTATGTCCAGAGGCTCCCTTATAATTCAATCATCCGACAAAGAGAAACCTAACTAATGCGGAGGTTGACAGGTAACTCATACAAATGGACGACGTAATTAAACGTACCATGGACAAGACGATTCCGAAGGTAGTGCAAATCGATGTCAGTGACGTTTATCCAAATGCTACCATCGATGCACTTCAAGTGCACAAAAGTAGACAGCTGTCAAGACTCAAACTCTTGCACAGGCGGCTTACAGATGCGCAAAACACGGTACTCAGGGCACTGAAGTCGGAGATCAAGAAACTCCAACAGTTAATAAGAATAAATTATAGCTTGGTTATAAGCTTGCACTGTGGCAACAAAATCCGGGCTGTACGATCCAACAACCCGGGTATGTTCCCGCCAGTAAATAAAATATTCCGGAGGAAAGATCAAAACGACATTCTGGCCATTCGACTTCCCAGAACGACAACTAACGAACAATTACTGACTTCAGTTGGCATCGATCCAGGTAGGGCAGTGCTAGACAATGACTTCTTCGTGGTTGAGGATCCCCAGGAGAAGGTGGAAGCTATTGGTGCTGTGTTTCAGCGAGTGTATACGATCAACTTGGTTAGTAGGCCGAATCACGACCTCGAAAACAGAGCCTTGCTAAACCACTTCTATCTCCGTAACGAGACATGTCAATTTCGATCCGAGAATCCAGGAATCACCAGGTTCAGTGACGATAATTTGGCACATAATGCCGTCGCCAATGATGGAAATCACATCTTGATTTTGCAAGAAGATCTCCAGAGTATCTTTAACTCGATGAAGAAGAAAAAGTCAGCGGTAATCGATGGAATATCAAATATTGTGCTTCGCCATCTTCCCCCTGCAGCAGTTCAAATTTACACAACGTTGTTCAACAATGCGCTGAGTAATGCATATTACCCTTCGCACTGGAAAACAGCTGTAGTGCAACCGATCCCTAAACGGGACAAAGACAAGTCCATTCTCACAAATCTCCGGTCGATCAGTCTTCTTCCTAAGCAAGATTTTTGAAAAGATAGTCATTCGAGTTCTGAAGAAATGGGTTGATGAAAATAAAATCATACCGGATAACCAGTTCGGATTCAGGGCGGGCCATGATACCATACATGCCGCGTCACAACTGGTTTCCGACATTCAGTGGAACAAAAACAAAACTCAGTCTGATTGACTTGGAGAAGGCGTTAGACACCGTTTGGCTGGAGGGCCTCTTCTTCAAGTTGGTCAGACTCGGCATATGTAAACCACTGCTATACATGATCTATGACATGATAACAGGTAGAAAGTTCGTCGTGAAAACTGGCGACGTAACTTCCACTACGGTCTTTGACATTAAAAATGGTCTACAATAGGGGGCGATTGGTTCGCCGATCTTGTTTTCAATATTCACTGCAGAACTTATAGGTTCCATGCCGCACTTAATTGCCTTTGCTGCGGCAAGGAGGTTGCTTTACAGCAGCCAACTTGATACCAGGGTGAAGGTAATCTGCTACATGGCCCTCATCAGGCCAATTATGGCGTACGGTTGTCCGTTGTGGTTCAACGTGAGTCCTTCACAGATGGAAAAGATGAGGTTGTTCGAGAGAAAGTGTCTTCGGTCCTGTCTCCCGTTGTATCGTACACCCGAGTCTGAGTACAAGAAGTACTATCCTAACGAGGTCCTGTACAACGAGGCAAACTTGAACAGGATAGATAATTTTATTATTAAGCTGATCTGAAGGCACATTTCACGAGCTATGACTTCTTCCAACAGTCTGTTCTTCGGGGCTTACTACCCCAATATTATGTACTATGAAGGGGTGCGCCTTAACGGCTTTATTCCTCCCGAAGAATTCCTCTATTTAGACGTGATTGGCCTAATACAGGATACAGACGAATGCCCTGTAATCTTCTATGTCGTACTCCGAACAGTGGACAGGCGAGTCCAATACGAACCGGATGTCGCTCGCCCCCACAAGGATCTTCTTCGGTTCAGTCGAGCAATCCCCGCTCGAGATAGGAAGCATTCTGCCAAAGATCGGCAATTTTACTGGTGGTAACACCAAAACCAGTCTCCGCCACCGCTGGCCGTTTTAAACGACGCGGTAGTTGACCATGGTGACCAGCTTATATAGGTTTTAAGGTAGTTATTAAGAAAAATAGTATCCAAAAAAATTATAAAACAAAAAATCTAAAAAAAATAATTATAAAACAAAAAATTTGTAAAACAAAAACCCAAACAAAAGGTGCACCACGGCGTATAAATTATATATGTTATGTCTATACATAACATATACGCCCTGGTACACGCGTCCTTACTGTTACGGACATAATTAAGATAGTCTTAAGTTTTATGTTAGGATAAGTTAGGTATGTAGGTTAAGTAGTTAAGTTAATTTTAGCCAAGTTTTTTATCAGTTTTCTTGGTACAGATAAAAATTAATACAACAAAAAACACGTTGATTAAGCCGAAGGACACATTTATAATTTTAGATTAGATTAGCTTAGAGTACCCGCTTAGGGTCAGTAGGTTAGTATTAAGAACAATTATGAATTGTTAAATTAGTTAAGCTAGTTTTAAGTTCTTTTGTCTAGCATGTAAGTTAAATTTCATACAATAAAAACTAAATTACATAAAAAAACCGTCATCGCTCTTGATACAGAAGTCGGGTTCGATAACCACGCAAATCTAAGAAATTGTTCATTCTTTTTTTAAGAACAAACAAGAGTGACGCATTGTGTGAGTGGTGTGATGGACGCACAGGAGCAACCCGCGCTCCCAAAAATGGGTGGAAGCCAAGCCGAAGAGAGAAAGAAGAGGAGGAAGAAGCTGTTACCACAGCCAAACACGGTGAAACGCCGAACTACTGTCACTGAGGTGACCTCAGGCGACATGTACGTTGCGGGAAAGCTGACAACAAGAGCAGCAGCAGCAACTGCAACTACAATAGCGGCAACAACAACAACAATAGCAGCAGCCAAGACAGAAGCAGCAGCAACAACAAAACGACAACAATCAGTAGACGACGTCCTATACGAGTCGGCAGAGGGCGAAGGGAGATTCTCCTACGGAGGTAAGGGCAACCCCTTTAGTTCAATAGTGTCATCCGAGTCGGAGGACGAAGAGGAGGAGGTCAGAGAGCAACTGATCAAAATCCAATGAAAGAGAAAGGAGCTGGATGCACATATACAAGCAATCCAAAAAAAAAAAATTACAAGCCAGGAGAGCGGCCGAAGAAGCTGCACAGCAACAGCAGCACCAACAACATGAGCAACAACAACAACAGCAGCCAAAGCTGCAGCAAGAACTTCAACAATTGCCAAAGGGACAGCGTAAGTCACCTACCAAACAACAAAACAGCAGCAGCAGCAGCAACAACAACAACAGCAGCAACTACAACAACGGCTGCATAAACAACAGCAGCAGAAGAACCGACAGCATCAGAAACAACAACAGTAACAGCAGCAAATAACAATACCGAAAGCAGAGAGATGCCCGCCAATAAACGTTTTCGGAATGGAGACTAAGGATGTTGATATACTATGTAAGTTGGCCACTGAAAACTCCTTTTTTATTAAATATAATGGGCCCTTAAGGCTATCTGTCCACTGCTTATCAGTGGCAGACTACCGCGCTGTAAAAGAAGAGTTAACGGCGGCGGGGGCCGAGTTTAAGCTCGGAGGAAAACTAGTACATCATTGACGGGGATTTGAACGCCAACCGCTGTACAACTGGTTGACAGAGCACAATATTGACTTCAAGCTAGATTTGCTTGCAACCGACAGACCATCGTATCCCAAAAGCGGGTCCTATCTATTGCTAATCGACAAACGACTAACGATACTAGACCTGAAAAGACGCACACGGAACTGCTTAGCTACGATTGAGTATGAAAGTAATCACTGCGGACTCTTCGCTGCTATTCAGCTCCAGAACGAGGTGGAAGAACTGGGGGAATATGTCCAGAGGCACCCTTATAATTATAATAAGGCCGACTGGCCACGCTTCTCCAGGACTTTAGTCACAGAACTACGTTCGAGTGGGATCAATCCTATGACAAACAGAAACCAGACAAACAAGGACGTTGACAGGTACCTCAGACAAATGGATGACGCAATCAAACGTACCATGGACAAGATCATTCCGAAGGTAGTACAAATCGATGACAGCGAAGTTTATCGAAATGCCACCATCGATGGACTTCACGCGCACAAAAGTAGGCGGCTGTCAAGATTCAAACTCTTGTACAGGCGGTTTACAGACCTACAAAATCCGGAAGTCAGGGCACTGATGTCGGAGATCAAGAATCTCCAACAATTAATACGTATCAATTGTAGCTTGGCTATAAGCTTGCACTGGGGCAATAAAATCCGGGCTGTACGTTCTAACAACCCAGGTATCCCTCAAGTAAACAAAATATTTGGGAGAAAAGATCAAAACTACATTCAGACGTTAGACTCCATAGGACGACAAATAACGAACAATTATTGACTTCAGTTGGCATAGATCTAGATGGGGCAGTGCTAGACAATGACTTCTTCGTGGTTGAAGATCCTCAGGAGAAGGTGAAGGCTATCGTTGCTGTGTTCCAGCGAGTGTATACGTTTAACGAGGTTCGTAGGCCGAATCGCGAACTGGAGAACGAAGCCCTGCTGAACCACAGCAATCTTCATAATCAGCAATGGCTATATGAGAACCCAGGTTTCACCAAGTTCAATGACGATTACATGGCAAATAGTGCGTGAAACCATACATGCCGCGTCTAAACTGGTGTTTGACATTCAATGGAATAAAGACAAAAAACAATGCACGTGTGCTTGCCTGATTGACTTGGAGAAAGCGTTCGACAACGGCTTTGTTGGAGGGAATCTTCCTCAAGCTGGTCAGGCTAGGCATAAGTGTGCCATTGCTACACATGATCTTTGGCATGATAACAGGTAGAAAGTTCGTCGTGAAAAGTGGCGATGTAACTTCTTTCACTGCCTTTGACATCAAAAACGGTCTGCAACAGGGAGCGACGATTTAGTGGCGTACAGATCAGGTCCGAAGGTCGAAGTAATAAATATCTTGTTGCAACGTGACTTAGAACAAATTCAGCGATTTTGTGACGAATGGAAGTTGATTATCAACTTTCTGAAGGGTGAAACTATCCTTTTCAGGACCCCGTTGTACATGGCATCATGGGATACGAGCACCAACTAGCGTAACTTCGGCATTTTGGACCCACAGGGCCGGCTGATAGATGTGAAAAGTGTAGTCAGATATCTTGGCATTTGGTTGGATCAATATCTGTATTTTGACAAACATATAGATATTGCTCTGACGAAAGCCAGAAAGGCCTTTGCTGCGGCAAGGAGGTTGCTTTACAGCAGCCAACTTGATTCCAGGGTGAAGGTAATCTGCTACATGGCCCTCATCTGGCCAATTATGGCATACAGTTGTCCATTGTGGTTCAACGTGAGGACTTCACAATATGAACGGGATGTCGCTCGCTGTCACGAGGATCTCCTCCGGTTCAGTAGAGTGATCTCTGCTCGAGACAGGAGGGAGTCTGCCAAAGAACGGAAATTTTACTGGTGCTTACACCAAAACCAGTCTCCGCCGCCGCTGGCTTTTCTAAATGACGCGGTAGTTGACCATGGTGGACAACTTACATAGATTTAAGGTAGTCGAAAGGAAAAATAATAATAATAATATAAAAAAAGTGTACCGTATAAATTATATATGTTCAGCATATACATAACATATACGCCCTGGTGCACGCGTCCTTACTGTTACGGACATAATTAAGATAGTCTTAAGTTTTATGTTAGGGTAAGTTAGTATAAGGTAGGTTAAGTAGTTAAGATAAGTTTTGCAAAGTTTTCTTTTTACATAATAGATAAATAAAGTTTGTCATTAAAGACTAAAAAAACACGTAGATTAAGCCGAAAGGCACATTTATAATTTTAGATTAGATTAGCTTAGAGTACCCGCTTAGGGTCAGTAGGTTAGTATTAAGAACAATTTTGAATTGTTGAGTTAATTAATCTAGTTTTAAGTTATTTTTTCTAGCATGTAAGTTACATTCAATATAATAAAAACAAAATTACATTGAAAAAGGAAATAAAAAATATATACTATTCACGTCGTGAATCGCGAGGAGCTGGGTTCGAAACCCAGTGTGGGGAAGCCTCCTTTTTTTCCCCAAAACTAATAATCGCACTTACAAAGTGCATAAGTCTCGGGCGGGCAATCCGCTCGCTTAGAAATAGTCGGCGGAAACCAGCAACCGGCGGCAGAAGAGTCACGCCACCAACCAACGGTGTCCATGGAAGGCACAAAAAAGAAGAGGAGGAGAAAACAGTCCTCCGAAATTTCGAAAAGGCGCAATACAAACGCGTCAGAGGAGAAATCCGAAGAAGAATGGAGTGCAGCGTCAATGTCATCAAACGAGACTGCAGCTGAGGCCGATGCAGAAGATGATGCATTCTCATATATGTCAAACGGTAGGGAGGGGCGATTCGCAATAAGCAGCATCAGCTGTGAATCAATGCCCTCCGATACACAGGATGAACTGCCGAATGCAGCCTCGATGCGATAAGTGTAGTCAAAACTAGAAGGCGGAGGAATGCCCGCTGGGGAAAGAGGGAGCAGTTGACAAAGGTCAGCTGAAGTCGGTACTCTGCGGGAACGCAGGGCACACCGATAACTATCGGGGTTGCCCTAAGTTTCAAGAGGGGAAAGTAAAAACGGTTCTGCAGTAGCAGCCCGCAAAGAAAAATCGACTTGGGGCAGCCTTACCCGTCAATTCTCAATTGACCTTCGCCCAAATTGCGTCTGGTCAGAGGAACGCGGAAAAGCAGCAACTACCGAAGGTGGGGCCGCAAGTCTCAGTGCCAAGTGCACACGAACCAGCGGCCGAATGAAAAGCTTCCATTGGCGTATGGCTCGGTCAGATTAGCAGGTCGGCCAATATCTGACACTCCTGCAGAACCCAGCACGTCAAAAGTCCTAATGGATGCGCAGACGGAGGGTATTTTTAACCCTTGTAGTGAATGCAAATTCATTGATAGGGGTCCCACGAAAAAACGAGATCTATAGATTGTTGGACGATCAAAGTCCACAGCTGATGCTAATGAGCGAAACCAAGCTAACTCAGAGAGGCAAATTGTAGCACAGTAATTATAATGTTATAAGAAGAGACCGACCCAATTCCAGTGGTGGAGGCGGTGTTGCGATCTTCATTAAAAATTTCAGGAGTTGGAGGCCTGCATCGTGTGCATTTCGCTCCACAGTGGAAGGAGGTTGTTTGCGGTGTCGGTCTACTCCTCCGGCAATCCTAGTTCCAGAACAACTATGTCAGAGCCCGATTCACTCTTTCGATGTTTAAGGTTGGACTCGGATGAGAACTATTTCATTTTGGCCGGAGACTTAAATACCCGATATGGATATTGGGGAAACATGATTTCCAATTACAGAGTTGACCAAATTTATAACTGGTTTTGCTTACACAGTGTCGAGTATAGACTCGATTTGAAAGCAACAGAGATCTCGTCCTACCCCAGAAGAGGGTCGTATCTAGATCGCCTGCTGTTTGACGCAAGACTGCAGCTGAAAGACACAAACTCACAAACGGTGTTTGAATACATTCGTGTATCTCAGTGACCATTGCGGACTCAGCGCCAAAATCAAGATTCCTAACGATATTGCGGAATTAGGAGAGTTTGTTCAAACGTAGCCCTACAATTACAGTAGAGCACGTTGGACCCGCTTTTCCAGACAAATAAATCACTTCGAATGAGCTCCACATACCGTCCAATGGAAACTTGTCAAACGAAGAGATTGATATGTATCTAATTCAATTGGACAAGACAATTAAACGAACGATGGACAGTACAGTACCTAGGTATATACGTAAAAACAACCAAAAAATATACCGCAATGCGACAATCGACACACTTCACCAACAATAAAGTAGACTTCTATCAAGATTAAAAACGTTGTACAGGGGGCTTACGGACAGACTAGACGAGGTAGTTAAGACACTGAAATCGCTCAGCAAAAACATCCAAACATTGACTGCACAGAATTACAGACTCTCTGCCAACCTGCATTTAAATAATAAGATTCGAGCTGTACGATCCAACAACCCGAGCATGTTTCTTCAGATAAACAAGTCATTTAGAATTAAAAATCAAAGCGATATTCAGAGTCTTAAGCTCTCTAGAACGACGGACAATGAACAAATACTGACCAAAGCAGGTATTGATCCAGATAACGCCGCACTCGACGATGACGATGAGTTTGTGGTAGAAGACGCGCAAGAAAAAGTGGAGGTACTTGGCGCGGTCTTTCGGAAAGTTTACAAGGTGAACGAGAGTGTTCGCCCGAACCACGACCTGGAGAACCGCGTACTGGTTAACAACACGCTTCTTCGTGAAGATCTGCAACAATGGCGATCTGAGAACACTGGCTTTGTCGTGTTCAATAGTGATAACATGGCAGATAATGTCATCGCCGACGATGGGGTTCATCACCCGTTCATATCGAAGACAGATCTCCAAGGGGTCTTCGAAATACTAATGAAGAAGAAATCAGTGGGTGTCGATAGGATCTCGAGTACTGTGTTAATACATCTACCCCTGGAAGTGGTTAATATGTACGCAATCCTGTTTAACAATGCTATGAATAATGCACATTATCCGGAGCATTGGAAAACTGCGATTGTGCAACCCATATCCAAGCGAGGAAAAGATTCTTCGAATCTGTGCAACCTCCGGGCAATTAGTCTCCTTCCGAACATTAGCAAGATAAACTGGACTACGGACAAAAATATAATTCCGGATAACCAATTCGATTTCAAAGCGGGTCACATTCATGCCGCATTGACACTGGTGTCGGATATCCAATGGAACAAGAGCCAGAAACAATGTACGGGTGCCTGTTTGATTGACCTGGAGAAGGCCTTTGACACCGTATAGCTCAATCGGCTAGGCATTAGCAAACCACAGCTTTACCTACTGTGAAATATGCTGACTGGTAGACGGTTCGTCGTCAAGAATGGCAACGTGACCTACACAGGAATTTTTGATGTAAAAAATGGTCCCCAACAGGGTGCCGTTAATTCGCCGATCCTGTTCAACATTTACTTGAGCGATCTGATAAGTTCTCTTCCCCTCGTAATTGCGTACCCCGACGACTTGATCGTGTACAGACCAGGCAAAAAGATCGAGTACATCAGTACTCTCGTGCACGGTGATTTTGAGATTGCGATGACTGGAAGTTGAAAATCAACTTTCAGAAGTCGGAAACCATACTGTTCAGGACCGTTGTATAAGGCCTCGGCGGATACGAAAAATTGGCGAAAGTTCTCAAGTGTTGGACGACACGGGAGACTGGGGATCTGGCTTGATCAGTATCTATATTTTAACAAACATGTAGATGCTGCTTTGGACAGGGCCCGAGGCGCTTTTGCTCTTACAAAGAGACTGTTTTACAACAGCCAACTCGATGCGAGGGTGAAGGTAATCTGTTACATGGCCCTCATCCGGCTAATGTTCACCTATGGCTGTCCCGTGTGGTTCAACGTGAGTGCAAGCTTGATGGAAAAGATTCGGTTGTTTGAGAGGGCTTGTCTTAGGGCTTGCCTTCGCCTTGAGAGATCTTATACAACAGGGTGAACCTGACACGAGTGGACAATTTCCTAGTGAATTTGATTCGAGGTCATACTGCCAGAGCGATGATCTCGGTCAATAACTTGATCTCAGGGGCTTGCTACCCCAAATTTATCGGGATAACAAGGGTAGTACGTATCCCCGAAAGGGAGAGAGAGAAGCCGGTCACTGTCTTGCAGCAAATTAGATAGAAATCTATTAGCGGCAACCTATGGCCGATCTACATAGACAAGGGTAGTTTTTAAGGTAGCTTATAAATAGAAAAAAAAATTTATAAAAAAAAAAAAAGGCTTAGGTTAGCTTAAGTTACTTTTAAGGTAGTGTGTAAGTTATATATGTTTTGTGTATATGTTTTACATAAAATAGTTCAGTTATTAAGTTTTTTTTTTAACAATTTTTGTTAATACTTATATGTACAGTTCAAATAATTAGTATTTAAGCATGTGCATTTTTAGTTTATGTCGAAAGATATAGAAGATTAAGTTTAGCTTACAGTGCCCGCAGAGGGTCAGTACGTTAGAAATAGTAACAATGTTCGTCCAACTAGTTCTAAGCATTTTTGTCTAGTATGTACGTTTATTAAAAATATTGAAATAATTCATATATTAATTTAATAATTTATAATGGATTGTTAACACTTTAGGAACATATTACTTCAGAGCTATATATAACTGGGACAGAACGTTATTTGGCCTAATTTAGAGTAGAGATGCTACTTATATTTGGTTAGTATCCGTTATCCGGCTATCCGTAATTATTTTACTTATCCGGTCGGATATAGAACCAGTATTCGGCCAAAACTGGATAGATCATATAAAACATAAAAATTTCAGAATAATTTTTTTTATTAGCATGTAACATAAATGTCCATTTATAATCCAGTGAGCAGGATCAAGATGGCATATAAACCGTGACGATGATCAGCTTGGGTCCCCACTCTAAAAACTAGTTCAATAGCGAACGGTGTGCCGGAGCCACCTGACAACCATCCGGGCTAATCAGCCGTAGCTGCGCACTGAGAATCTCTGCGCGGCATGACCTTCTTTCTCCGCAACCCAGGACTCGTGCCTGGATCCCTTCATAGCCCTCAGACGGCTAATGTGGTATTGATACCAAAGTTCGGAAAGGCCACGCACAGCCTACCTTACTTCAGACCCATTACCCTCACTTAATATTTTCTGAAAACCTTGGAAAATATAGTTGATCTACATATGAGGAAAAGTATTAACTTTAAATCCCTATAATCCATGCTTATCGCAAAAGGGTATTCAACAGAAACGGCACTTCTGTCCCTAGTCAACATCATTGAAAATCCTTCGACAACGTAGAATACGCAATGACATAGAGGGGGCTTTTAATAAAGTCAAAGGTGAAGCGATAAAAAGCACCTTAAAAAAAAAAAGTGTAGAAGTATCCAATCGAAGTTTGGACACTTCAGAAGAGTTTTCAGGGTTACCCCGCACGGTCTAGATATTAACCTATCCAAGGCAGAGCTCGCACTGTTCACAAAAAGATATAAAATACCTCCTTTTATCCCACCAATGTTGAAAAACAAGGAACTAAGCTTTACTAGATATGCCAAATACTTAGGCGTAATATTAGACAGTAAGCTAAACTGAAAACCAAATATTCAGGACTGCATTAGGAAGGCGGCGGTAGCTACATATGTTTGTCCCGTTGACTGCTTAACAATTGCAGTATATTCCATGCAGAAGTAAAAGCTATCCAACATGGCTGCCGCTTACTGTCAATGAACCCGATATACAGGTTATCTATAGCTATATACATGGACAGTCAGGCGGCCATTAAGGCTCTGGATACACCATCAATAAAATCAAAGACGGCAAAGCGTTGCCGCCTATCTCCCAGGGATATAGCGTTCAGATGCAACTTTAACCTGTGTTGGGTCCCAGGGCGCAGTGGTATTCCGAACAAAGAAAGGGCCGACGAGTTAGCTAGATCTCTCTCAGCTAGAGATTAGGTTTACCTATGGGAAGTAATCAGTACGTGTGAGTGTGCGTACGTGTGGTAGGCAAAGTATTTGCATATCATGCTGGATAAATGTGGAGAATGTGAAGAATATTAAGAATGTGATCGATGGAGAGAATGCGTATAAGTGTTGCTGGTGTGGTGGAAAATGGGAGGGGAATTCTACAACAGAATAAGGGAGAGAAAAACTTTCTTCGTTGCAATGGAATTTCCCCATTGCAACGTATCATCTTAACGTAACTTCTAAAGCGGACGCTATACCACAAGTTTGGTTTTTTTTGATTTTTTTGGAAACAAAGAAAACGAAAAACAGAAACAAAGCAAAGAACACAGAAAAAAAATTGAAAGACTAACGAAAGGATAAACATATAAAATCACAAAAAAAGGAGAAAATGGATTTTAATCCGAGGCTAGGACGACGACAAGGACGAAGGGGTAATTCCTGGAGAGTTCGGGAACAACGGGGAAAACCGCAGATGCATACAAATATATATATATATATATATATATATATGGATTTGTACCCCTTCGTGGGAATTGGTTTTTATTTTTTTTTTCTTTTGAATAATTTTAATTCTAGAAGTTGGGTGGAACTCCGTTCTGGAATCCACTAGTAGTAATACATATACATATTGTATATTGGGGATAAGGTTGGGTAGTACCCAGAAAGGTCAGGAACTGTTTCGCATATAGTTTTTTTATAAAGCGCTATATAATGTGTCCTGTAATTGTTCGGTACCTAAGGTACCTCGTGGTTCCATATGGTGGAGGATTTCGCCGTCCGAGACCCACTATTTTTCCTTTTAGAAAATTAGGTCGGGCTCCGTCCCAACGTGCAGACTAAGGTTCTCAAATATTTTCTTTTCACTTTTTAGTATATTTTGGTGATTCGGTTTATTTTTATAAGTACTTTTTATATTTTACATATTTTTTTAAATTTTCTATATATTTTGTGTATATTTCAATTCTTTTACGTCCTTATATTTCCATTTATACATTTTACTCCTTTTTATATTTTTGTTGTTCATTTAGTTGGGGTAACTTAATTATTATTTTTTTTAATTTCTTGTATTTGGTTTTTCTTGTGAAAGAGATATGTTTTTTGTGTAGATTTGCAGATTTGCATTTTCTTGTAGAAATGCAGTTCCGATTTTAGGTAAAAAAAAATAAATAAAAACAAGGTAGAACAAAAAGACGTTTTTCCTACGTTCGGATAGTTTCCGTCGTGTTTTTTATCATATTTCATTCTTTTTGAAAAGTGTTTGAATATACCTTAGCTTATATTTACGTCTCGCTATTTAATTTTCCTTCTTATTTCTGGTTCTGAATTTTGCCAGCTGAGTTTTTCGGGGCCGGAGGTCCATTGGGATCACCAGGTGACCCTAGTTGCGCGATATTTTTGATGATAATTAACTGCAGCTTTATGGGTTAGTGGTTCACGCATTGTTGCACAAATTATCGGCGCATTTGCATATGTGCCAGTGCTTCAGAGTGCATTAGGATTTTTCAAGAGATTCGCCATACCGTAGTAATTTGGTTCATCTTAAATTGTTATAGCGGCAGAGCTTTCTCCCGGTAAATTGAAGCCTCTCCTTTAAAAAAATTCAAAAAACTTTAAAAATCACTTCGAAACTTCCCCGGGGAACTGAGCGCCACGTCGTCTTTCGCGAATTTTATTTTCCCAATTTCTTGGAGAGTGCCAGATTTTCGTCCTTCGGTTTGAGAACCTTGGTCTGCACGTCGGGACGGAGCCCGATCTAATGAACGCGGGAAGCCGCGCTCATGCCCCCAAACAACCAAGCGAAAAATACCGGGTCTCGAATGACCAAATCCTCCACCAAATGGAACCGCGAGGAACCTCTGGTACCGAACAATACAGGACATTTTCTCAAGCGCGGCTGCCTCTGCGCTGCGAAAATTTTATGAACAAAAACTACACGCGAAATGGATCATCACACGACCATTGCCCCTTTCTGGGCACTTATGACCAATAAACAATTTATATATGTATTACTACTGGTGGAGTCCAGAAGGAAGTACAGTACATATCCGTTTGTATAATTGTATGTATTTGCGGTCTCTCTCGTTGTTACCGAACTCTCCAGGAATTGCGCCCCTTTGTCCTTGGCTTTGACCTCTGTTCTTCGGTTAATTTTTTTTCCAAAAAAGCGAAAAACACCAAACTTGTGGCAGAACGTCCGGCTAAGAAGTTATGTTTGCAACGCAGAAAGTCTCTCCCTATGTTACAATAGAATTCCCCTCCCACTTCCACCACGCCAGCAACACTCATACGCATTCTCTCCATCGATCACATTCTTAACATTCTTCACATTCTCCACATTCATCCAGCATGATATGCAAATACTTTGCTTACCGCACGTACGCACATGCACAGCACATATTCTTAAAGCATAATTTCGCAACATGCAATGTCCACCTAACGTACGTGTACGCGCAACACCCACGCTATCGCGCGAGCCAGCACCGGCGGTAGCTACATATGTTTGTCCCGTTGACTGCTTAACAATTGCAGTATATTCCATGCAGAAGTAAAAGCTATCCAACATGGCTGCCGCTTACTGTCAATGAACCCGATATACAGGTTATCTATAGCTATATACATGGACAGTCAGGCGGCCATTAAGGCTCTGGATACACCATCAATAAAATCAAAGACGGCAAAGCGTTGCCGCCTATCTCCCAGGGATATAGCGTTCAGATGCAACTTTAACCTGTGTTGGGTCCCAGGGCGCAGTGGTATTCCGAACAAAGAAAGGGCCGACGAGTTAGCTAGATCTCTCTCAGCTAGAGATTAGGTTTACCTATGGGAAGTAATCAGTACGTGTGAGTGTGCGTACGTGTGGTAGGCAAAGTATTTGCATATCATGCTGGATAAATGTGGAGAATGTGAAGAATATTAAGAATGTGATCGATGGAGAGAATGCGTATAAGTGTTGCTGGTGTGGTGGAAAATGGGAGGGGAATTCTACAACAGAATAAGGGAGAGAAAAACTTTCTTCGTTGCAATGGAATTTCCCCATTGCAACGTATCATCTTAACGTAACTTCTAAAGCGGACGCTATACCACAAGTTTGGTTTTTTTTGATTTTTTTGGAAACAAAGAAAACGAAAAACAGAAACAAAGCAAAGAACACAGAAAAAAAATTGAAAGACTAACGAAAGGATAAACATATAAAATCACAAAAAAAGGAGAAAATGGATTTTAATCCGAGGCTAGGACGACGACAAGGACGAAGGGGTAATTCCTGGAGAGTTCGGGAACAACGGGGAAAACCGCAGATGCATACAAATATATATATATATATATATATATATATGGATTTGTACCCCTTCGTGGGAATTGGTTTTTATTTTTTTTTTCTTTTGAATAATTTTAATTCTAGAAGTTGGGTGGAACTCCGTTCTGGAATCCACTAGTAGTAATACATATACATATTGTATATTGGGGATAAGGTTGGGTAGTACCCAGAAAGGTCAGGAACTGTTTCGCATATAGTTTTTTTATAAAGCGCTATATAATGTGTCCTGTAATTGTTCGGTACCTAAGGTACCTCGTGGTTCCATATGGTGGAGGATTTCGCCGTCCGAGACCCACTATTTTTCCTTTTAGAAAATTAGGTCGGGCTCCGTCCCAACGTGCAGACTAAGGTTCTCAAATATTTTCTTTTCACTTTTTAGTATATTTTGGTGATTCGGTTTATTTTTATAAGTACTTTTTATATTTTACATATTTTTTTAAATTTTCTATATATTTTGTGTATATTTCAATTCTTTTACGTCCTTATATTTCCATTTATACATTTTACTCCTTTTTATATTTTTGTTGTTCATTTAGTTGGGGTAACTTAATTATTATTTTTTTTAATTTCTTGTATTTGGTTTTTCTTGTGAAAGAGATATGTTTTTTGTGTAGATTTGCAGATTTGCATTTTCTTGTAGAAATGCAGTTCCGATTTTAGGTAAAAAAAAATAAATAAAAACAAGGTAGAACAAAAAGACGTTTTTCCTACGTTCGGATAGTTTCCGTCGTGTTTTTTATCATATTTCATTCTTTTTGAAAAGTGTTTGAATATACCTTAGCTTATATTTACGTCTCGCTATTTAATTTTCCTTCTTATTTCTGGTTCTGAATTTTGCCAGCTGAGTTTTTCGGGGCCGGAGGTCCATTGGGATCACCAGGTGACCCTAGTTGCGCGATATTTTTGATGATAATTAACTGCAGCTTTATGGGTTAGTGGTTCACGCATTGTTGCACAAATTATCGGCGCATTTGCATATGTGCCAGTGCTTCAGAGTGCATTAGGATTTTTCAAGAGATTCGCCATACCGTAGTAATTTGGTTCATCTTAAATTGTTATAGCGGCAGAGCTTTCTCCCGGTAAATTGAAGCCTCTCCTTTAAAAAAATTCAAAAAACTTTAAAAATCACTTCGAAACTTCCCCGGGGAACTGAGCGCCACGTCGTCTTTCGCGAATTTTATTTTCCCAATTTCTTGGAGAGTGCCAGATTTTCGTCCTTCGGTTTGAGAACCTTGGTCTGCACGTCGGGACGGAGCCCGATCTAATGAACGCGGGAAGCCGCGCTCATGCCCCCAAACAACCAAGCGAAAAATACCGGGTCTCGAATGACCAAATCCTCCACCAAATGGAACCGCGAGGAACCTCTGGTACCGAACAATACAGGACATTTTCTCAAGCGCGGCTGCCTCTGCGCTGCGAAAATTTTATGAACAAAAACTACACGCGAAATGGATCATCACACGACCATTGCCCCTTTCTGGGCACTTATGACCAATAAACAATTTATATATGTATTACTACTGGTGGAGTCCAGAAGGAAGTACAGTACATATCCGTTTGTATAATTGTATGTATTTGCGGTCTCTCTCGTTGTTACCGAACTCTCCAGGAATTGCGCCCCTTTGTCCTTGGCTTTGACCTCTGTTCTTCGGTTAATTTTTTTTCCAAAAAAGCGAAAAACACCAAACTTGTGGCAGAACGTCCGGCTAAGAAGTTATGTTTGCAACGCAGAAAGTCTCTCCCTATGTTACAATAGAATTCCCCTCCCACTTCCACCACGCCAGCAACACTCATACGCATTCTCTCCATCGATCACATTCTTAACATTCTTCACATTCTCCACATTCATCCAGCATGATATGCAAATACTTTGCTTACCGCACGTACGCACATGCACAGCACATATTCTTAAAGCATAATTTCGCAACATGCAATGTCCACCTAACGTACGTGTACGCGCAACACCCACGCTATCGCGCGAGCCAGCACCGCATTGGTACATAATTTGTGCCTATCATGTTTCCTCCGCTCTCGTTACATACTTCCGCAGGTCCGACAGCGATGTGACGCGCAGTGACCCTCTTCGCTCAACAACACGCGGGCACTTTTCTCCTGCAGTCGCGATAACCTGCCTCCTGCTGACCAGCCTCTCTTGGGGCGGTGGTGTATTCTATTTCTGTGTGTGCCGGCTCACTGGATCGTTCGAATAGGCGGTGGGCCGTGGCTACAAGCGCGGAATAAAGCACATCCAAAGCACTGTCGGCACTGCATCTCTCATCATACAATGCAGCCAGTGCGAAGGGAATCATGTCCAGTGCACTAGCTACCTCCCACGACGTTCTCTCCTCACTCACACACTCTACAGGCACTCTCAGAAGCGGTAGAAAAGCCCAGAGGTATGCAGTACTTTAATTTTCTTTCTACACGTATCAACGTATATGCATCCATTATATTCTGGTTTGTGATCGCCAGGTATTTGATATATGATTGTTATTTATTTATGTAATGCTGTGTTATAATTCATGTTGGGTGTTATTTTATGATATTTTATTTTGTTATGTGTTGTGTGTTATTTTATATTCGTATAATGTTTTATTACATTACGTGAGTATTGTTGGTGGTTTTTGTAGCATATTGTGACGTGAATGGTATAACGCGTATAAGATTATCAGGAAACCAACGCCATCTGTACGAAATTAGAAGAACGATCCACTCCGAAGAGTATTCCTGAAATACTTGTACATATTGCAAGAATGGATCCCACCTATACACTGATAGATTACAAATAATCTTGTATATAAGAGTTAGTGGGGAAATTCCATAGACTAGTGGCGACAATAAGATCTAGGAACAATACTAAATACTAAATATACTGAGTACTAAATATCGGAACGGTGGTCGATTCGAATTCAGTTCAGTGGGAAAATTATTACAGTGCAGTTTGGGATTTTATAGTGTTCAAAGTGTTTATCTGTTCAGCCTGAAAGGCAGCAAAGGGGTTTTTTTAGTGGGGGTTTTAATAGTGATTATTAAAGTGTATAAAGTATAAAAATCAGTGTTTGCTAGAAAATAAATTCGTGTATAACGTAAATAGTGAATTTGTGTGTATCATGCGTCACAATCCAGTGATTGAACCCATATTTGTGGACAGTTTAATTAATTGTACGTATTTATTAATTACGTATAACGTATAAAATTAATTGTGTTATCTTAACTGTACATTTAAGTATTAAGAAAAAACTTAATAGCAGAACTTTTTTATGTAAAACCTATATAAACCTATAAAACCTGTACTACATCCATATACCTATGTATATATGATGATATATACATGTGTACATATATATACTTAATATATACAATGTACATGGTACATACAAGTGTACACATGTGTATACTATTTTTTTTTGTTCTTATTATTATTATTATTTTTTTCTATTTACAGCTTACAAACTACCTTAAAAACTACCCTAGTCTATGAAAGTCGGCCATAGGTTGCATCTAATAGATTTCCATCTGATTTGCTGCAAGACAGTGACCGACTGCTCCCCCATACGGAGATACCCTTTCTTCTTTTCTACCCTTTCTACCCCGGGTCTAAAGGGGTCGACGAGACAGTTCCCTCTCTCCCCAGTCACCAAAATGTTCGGTGACGCATTGCAACATCCCGAACATCTCTCCTTGATACCGTCGTACTGAAACGGAGGAGACTCTCCTCAGCTCTTTATGGAAAGGCCGTGGTTGAGTCGCCCATCCACAGTTGCGGTACCGCATTTTCGTTTCGTATCAGACCGTGCTTATCTAAATGGAGGAATGCTTCTGGGGGGACGAAGCCGTTGTGACGTACCCTTTCGTGGTATAGTGGATTGGGGTAGCAAACCCCCGAGATAAGGTTATTGACCGAGTTCATCGCTCTCTCAGTATGACCTCGATTCAACTTCAACAGAAAATTGTCTCTTATCAGGTTTGCACTGTTGTATAAGATTTCATTGGAATACAATTTTCTGAACAGATAAACACTGGGACTCTGGAGTTCAATAAAGGCGGAGGCAAGCCCTCTCAAACAACCGAATCTTTTCCATCAAGCTTGCACTCACATTGAACCACACGGGACAGCTATAGATGAGCAGCGGCCGGATGAGGACCTATGTAGCAGATAATCTTCACCCTCGCATCGAGTCGGCTGTTGTAAAACAGTCTCTTTGTAAGGGCAAAAGCGCCTCGGGCTCTGGCCAGAGCAGCATTTACATGTTATAATATACAACGGCGTCATGAACAGTATGGTTTCCGACTTTTCAACATCCAGTCATCGCAATCCCTCATGAATGAAGTCACGCTGCACGAGAGTAGTGATGCCCTCGATCTTTTTGCCTGATCTGTACACGATCAAGTAGTCGGCGTATGCAATTACGTGAGGAAGAGAACTTATCAGATCGCTTAAGTAAATCTTGAACAGGATCGGTGAATTAACGGCACCCTGTTGGGGACCATTTTTTACATCAAAAATACCTGTGGTGGTCACGTTGCCATTCTAGCAGCAGTGGTTTGCTTATGCCAAGCCGATTGAGCTTGTAAAAAATACCTTCTAACCATACGGTGTCAAAGGCCGTCTCCAGGTCATTCAAATAGGCCCCGTACATTGTTTCTGGCTCTTGTGCCATTGGATATCCGCAGTTTTCCAATGCTCCGGATAATGTGCATTATTCCAAGCATTGTTAAACAGAATTGTGTACATTTTAACCACTAGGTGGAGGTGTCTTACAATATTCGGGACTCCATCGACTCCCACTGACTTCTTCTTCATTAGTGATTCGAAGACCCCTTGGAGATCTGTCTTCGATATGAACGGGTGATGAACCCCATCGTCGGCGATGACATTATCTGCCATGTTATTATTGTTGAACACTGCAAAGCCGATGTTCTCAGATCGCCATTGTCCAGTTTGTGGTTGGGGCGAATACTCTCGTTCACCTTGTACACTTCCTGAAAGACCCCGTCAAGTACCTCCAGTTCTACCACAAAGAAGTTATCGTCGAGTACGGCGTTATCTGAATTAATACCTGCTGTAGTCAGTATTTGTTCATTGCCCGTCATTCGGGGGAGCCTAAGACAGAGACTACTCTACGGTAATTGTAGGGCTACGTTTGAACAAACTCTCCTTATTCGTTATGAATCTTGATTTTGGCGCTGAGTCCGCAATGGTCACTGAGATACACGAATGTATTCAAACAGCTTACCATTTGTGAGTTTGTGTCTGTCAGCTGCAGTCTTGCGTCAAACAGAAGGAGATCCAGATACGACCCGCTTCTGGGGTAGGACGAGATCTCTGTTGCTTTCAAATCGAGTCTTTACTCGACACTGTGTAAGCAAAACCAGTTATAAAGCTGGTCCCCTCTGTAAAAGAAAATCATGTTTCCCCAATATCCATATCGGGTATTTAAGTCTCCGGCAAAATGAAATAATTCTCATCCGAGTCCAATCTTAAACATCGAAAGAGTGAATCGAGCTCTGACATAGTTGTTCTGGAACTAGGATTGCCGGAAGAGTAGACCGACACCGCAAACAACCTCCTTCCACTGCGGAGCGAAATGCACACGATGCAGGCCTCCAACTCCTGAAACCTTCGTACTTCACTACTATACACTACCTTGTGTTTTATGTTATTTTTAATGAAGATCGCAACACCGCCTCCACCACTGGAATTGGGTCGGTTTCTTCTTATAACATTATAACATTATAATTAATTGCCTCTCTGAGTTAGCTTGGTTTCGCTCATTAGCATCAGCTGTGGACTTTGATCGTCCAACAATTTATAGATCTCGTTGGGATCCCTATCAATGAACTTACATTCACTGCAAGGATCCTTAAAATACTTTCCGTCTGCGCAGTTATTAGGACCTATGTCGTGCTGGGTTCTTTTTTCGCCGATCTGCTCCTCTAACCAATCCATACGACCTTAAATGGAAACTTTCTATTCGAGCGCTGGTTCGTATGCACTTGGCACTGAGACTTGCGGCACCACCTTCGGTAGTTGCTGCTTTCCTGCGTTCCTCTGATCAGACGCAATTTGGGCGAAGGTCAATTGAGGAGTGACGGGTAAGGCTACCCCGATTGGATTTTTTACTGGGGCTGCTTCTGCAGACCCCTTTTTTCTTTCCGCTCTTGAAACTTAGGGCAACCCCAATAGTTATCGGTGTGCCCTGCGTTCCCGCAGAGTACGGACTTCAGACAACCTTTGTCAACTGCTCCCTCTTTCCCCAGCGGGCATTCCCCCGACTTGGGGTTTTGACCGCACTTCACGCACCGAGGCTGCAAACGGGAATTCGACGCGGCTTGACCAAACCTTTGGCAGCGAGCGCACTGGAGAATGCCGTCGCGCCATCTTATATTTTCCCAGACGCAATGATAGTCAGATAACTTAACAATATCGTTTACCTAATCTATGTTGCTTTTGGGTGACAACGGTACAATGAAGAACGGTACTTTCCGCCCCTCCCTTTTTGCGTTAGCTGTGGTGAAGCGCCTACGGCCGTCCTACATACCTGTGCAGTGTATAAAACGTCGTTTCGTTCTTCTCCTTTCGCCGTGCCTTCTTGGGGCACTGTTGGATGATGGCGTGATACTTTTGCCACCGGTTGAATTGTCTCCCCGTCCGCTTCTAGGCCATCGGACTGCCAGTTCATGCTTCGCCTCACCTCACTGCGAATCTTGCTTTTTCTATTATCGGGAGAAAAAAAAAGTACTTTCTCCCGCTGGGTTTTGAACCCAGCCCCTTCGAGTCACAGCTGTTGACTCTAACTTTAACTTTAAAATTCATTAAAAAAAATCCATGATCCTTAAAACTGGACAAAAATGATTAAATCTATCTTACTATCTATCTACTATCTTTGGTGGTCTGTCTTCAGTGAGTTTAAAAAGGTGCACCGACCCTGGATAGTTATTAGTGATGGCATGTTGAGTAACATTTCGTACTCTCTCGTTCTCTTTTTATGACAGTTTCTGTGTCCACCAATTGTTTATTCGAGGTAAGGAAGTAGTATTCATACTTTACCACAGATAAGTACTCCCGTTGAAGTTTGTTTCCCTTAACCTCTCTAAAAAGGAAACGAACGACAATTCTATTGCTACGTGCAATTTTTGCACGTAACAACTTTCTTTCCCGTACTACAATTCACTATCTTCTTTTATTTGGTGTTGGTCCTTGCTTCCATATACCAGTAGTCCCTTAGAATCTTTTTCGATGCCGCATGGTCGCACGGTTTCCTTGAGCATATCCCGACCCGTAAGCGTTCTTAAAATCCAGCGGCCAGCCTACTGAGAACTAAATTGTCCGTCCCGACGACCCTCCTAGTTTCTTACCCAAACCAAAACCGGCCAACCCACGGTCAAGTCACTGATATCCCAAATTCCCGCACGCCATCCCGATCAGATCTTCGTGTTCTCGTTCTCCTTGCGGAACAAACGCCTGTTGGATCGATCACCCGATCAAGAAAATCGCTATCCTTCCATCACACTACACTAGGAACGGCTTTCGTCCTTGAAAAGGAGAAAGCCAAAGGGACATAAACGGTTTCTCACCAGAAGGAAAAAAAAAAGGAATGTTTGAAAATCAAACAAGACAAAACACCCCACATTTTTAACTTTAAAATTAATTTTTATTTCAAAAAAAAAACATCCATGATCCTTAAAACTAGACAAAAATGATTAAATCTATCTTTCTATCTAAACAATTCATGTTCTTATAATGCTATTCTACTGACCCTTCACAGGTACTCTAAAATAATCTAAACTTGCTTATCTGTTTGCCTTTCGGCGCCTACACTACTATTTGTTTTTTCTCAATCCATATGGACAATCATTATTGTTGTTCTAAACATTTTTTTTTTTAATTTTCTTAAAACTAGACTTCAACCTAAGCTAATATTAAACCCTAACCCTTATAAAACCTAAACTACCTTCTCTGTGTCCGTGACATTAAGACGTGTGTAGAAGGGCGTGTAAGGTGTGTATATGCTAGACATATATAAGTTACGCGCCTTTGCTCACCTTTTTTTTTTTATTTTATATTGTTTGTTTTTTTCTGGTATTTTTTATATTCATTTTTTTTGTCTGACTTAACCTAACTTAAACCTACGTAAGTGGGCTGTTGTCCTACATACCGACTATCACTGACATTAATGTCGCGCTGTCAAAGTCGGAGACTGGTTCTGGTGTAACAACCAAAAGAAGTGTCGCTCCTTTGCACTCTCTCTCCTATCTCGAGCGGGGATCGCTCTACTGAACCGGAGTTGATCCTCGTGTTCACGAGCGATATCCGATTCATAGAGGAGTCGCCTGTCAACTGTTCGGCGTATAGCGTGGCAGATTATAGGTTATCCACTCATGTCCTGAATTAGATTTAACGAATTTAAATAGAGAAAAGCCTCAGGTGGAATAAAGCCGGTGTGGCGTACCCTCTCATGATACATAAAGTTCGGGTAGTAAGCCCCGAAGATCAGACTGTTGGTAGACATCATACACCTTGCAATGTATCGTAGTTGACGTAGTAGATCACTTTCACCCTGGTATCAAGATGGCTGCTGTAAAACAACCCACTTGCCACAGCGAAGGCTTTTCTAGTATTGGTCAGAGTCCCTTCTATATGTTTGTGAAAATACAGAAAATGATCTAACCAAATGCCGGGATATCTGACTACACTTCTCTCGATTAACGGCCGGCCCTGAGGGTTAACAATGCAAAACTCTTTCCAGTTCTTACGCGTATCACTTGAAGCCCTGTGCACCGGGGAACGGAAAAGAATAGTTTCACATTTTAGGAAGTTGATAAGCAATTTCCAGTCTTAACAAAATCCAGTTATTTCATTTGCATCCCGTTGCAACAGGGTGTTTATGACTACTACCTTCGGTGCTGATCTGTAAGCCACTAGGTCATCGCCATATGCGATTAGGTGTGGCATAGATCTTAAAAGATCTGCAGTAAATATAGTTGACAATAATATGGATCCTACAGTATACTGTTGTTGACCGTTTTCTACTCTAAATACTCTACTTGAAGTTACGCCGCCACATTTCACGACGAACTTCCTACCTGTTATCATATCATAAATCATGTATAGCAATGGTTTATTTAGCCTAAGTCTGACCAACTTAAGGAAAAGGCCTTCTAACCAAACGGTATCAAATTAATTTTGCAAGTCGAACAGACAGGTACCCGTACACTGATTTTTATCCATACTCCATTGTATGTCGGAAACCAACTTTGCAGCAGCATGCACTGTCGAATGCCCTGCCCTAAATCCACACTGGTTGTCCGGCAGAATATTGTTTTCCTCGACCCATGTCTGCAGAGCTCTAATGACTATCTTTTCAAATGCCTTGCTGATGCAGGGAAGAAGACTTATCGACCGAAGATTTGACGGAATGCTTTTGTCTTTATCCCGTTTAGGGATTGGTTGCACTACAGCTGTCTTCCAATGTGCCGGGTAATGTGCATTACTTATCACATTGTTAAACAGTGTATTGTAAATTTCCACTGCCGCCGGAGGGAAATGATTGAGCACGATGTTCGGGATACCATCTGTCCCAGACAATTTCTTGTTCTTAATGACTTTAAAGACCCCTTGGAGAGTTTCCTGAGTGATCACGATGTGATTTACATCTTTGGCGAAGGGATTATTTGCCATATTTCCGTCATCGAATCTGGTAAAACCAGGATTCTCAAATCGCCATCGACTGATCTCCTCGCGGAGATAGAAGTGATTTACCAAGGCTATGTTCTCTAGATCGTGATTTGGCCGTCTGACCTCGTTGACCTTATACATTTTCTAGAAAACAGAGCCTATGGTCTTAACCTTCTCTTGGGGATCTTCGACCACGAAGAATTCGTCATCTAGCACGGATTCATCTGGATCTATATCAACTGATGTCAGTAGTTGTGCGTTGTCGTTTGTTCTCGGAAGTCGGACGATTGGAATTTAATTTTTATCTCTCCTCCTGAATAATTTATTTACTTGCGGGAACATACGCGGGTTGTTGGATCGTACAGCCCGGATTTTATTGCCCCAATGCAAGCTTATGGCAAGATTATAATTTATTTTTATTAGTTGTTGGAGGTTTTTGATCTCTGACTTCAGAGATCTAACTTCCATTTGTTTGAGGTACCCATTAACCTCCTCGTTCGATAGTTCTACCACCTCGTTCGGGAGTTGAATAACCGCTGAGAAAGCAAGATGATCACTATCGTACTCACTCGCGGTTAAACAATTCCGTGTGCTTGTATCTCCTGTATCCTGTATTGTCAGTCTTCTCTCAATCAATAGTAGATCCAGATAATCAATCCAGATTTGATTGATTGCGCATCATCATGGCCAATCAACCAGTTGTTCAAGGCGATCCCCCGTGCGCAATTACTATTGCATCCCCAATCTTGATGTCTGGAGTTGAAATCTCCTGCAATGATATAATAAGTATCTTCCGAGCTCAGTCAGAGACAAGTGAAATTCAGAGAGAATGAAATTATGTTCGAGATTATTATTATCCGGTGCATAGAGAGTGATCACGTGCAGTCGCTTACCAACCGAGAGCGGAATGCGTGCGATACACGTTCTAGCAAACGAAACCTACGCGCTTCATTGCTATACATGATATTATGATTAATAGTTTTTTTAACTAAAAGAGCGACTCCGCCTCCATTATGGGTGCGGTCTCTCCGAATAATATTGTACTTATTATACCTGAGGTTGTGCTTTTGCGTGTGCTTAAGCTTAGTTTTGCAAACCAATATCACACCAGGATTGTGGTCTATCAACAGTTGGCCCAATAGAGTAGATGACATCTATTCTGGCTGCCTGTTGAACGAACTGCTGTTCTAAGCGGGCAGTCCGCTCTGCTGGTTCAGCAATGCTTTTTTGCATCTGAGCCATCTGTGTCTGGATAGCCAGCAGGATGGAGATCAGATCATTACTTGCCTCCGGCTGCCGGGTCACTGGGACCGTTTCCGCCTTTGGCTCTGTCTGTTGTGCCTGTCTCTACCTGATGCCATTTGGGCATAGGAGATGGCAGGCGTAACAGCGGTGGCTGGAACGCGAGGCACTGTCTTTGCTGCCACCGTTTTTGGTGTCCCTCTTTCGAACTTGTTTTTGAGTTCTTGCACTTTTGGGCAGCCCCTATAACTAGCGGGGTGCCCGTTAGTCCTACATAAAGCACATTTGAGGGTGCTCCTGTCCTCGACTTGGTCCTTTCCTAGAGGACATTCTCCACTACTGTGGTTCTTGGCGCATTTCACGCAGCGGAACTCCATCTTGCAGTTCGCCGCGGCATGCCCGAACCTCTGGCATCTAGCACACTGCATCGTGTGTTTACCTTTTTTTAATGTCTCCCACTTAATGACAACAGTCCCCAAGTGTTTAATTCGCTTGAGGAGCTCTTTGTTGCTATCGGGCGTTATCTGGACCAGGAACATAGGCAAACGCCTATTCTCCCTTCGTGCCACCGCAGTGACAAACGGCTTAACTCCTACTATGCGCTCTGCGCCTGGCGCAGCACAGCTAGGATTTCCTCCGGATCCGTAGAAGGATCTACGCTCTTGAGGAGCAGAGTCTGGAGTTTTTCTTCTTTCGGGGTGTACGTGTAGTACTCATTCCCCGCCTTCTCCAACGCCTGCCTAATTAATTCGTGCACTGCCATATAGTGGCAGTACACGGTGTGCCTGAGGGGCATTCTATACTTTATCTCGTATGGGAGATCTAATTTGTCTAAGTGTATTACAGCCCACTTACATAGATTTTGGAGATCCTTGGTCTCCGCACCGAAGATGTTTATAGGTGGGCATCTTACTCTTGTAGGATGTGTTTGTTGCTGCTGCTTTTTCGCTTGCTGCTCTTGTTGTTGCTGATGTTTCTGCTGCTGCTGCCAGTTCCGTCTCCTGCTGCTCTATTAGTTTCTTCTCGCTGAGTTGGAGCTGGCGGCTCTCAATTCGTGAGAGACTTTGCTCAGCCTCCAGCTCTTCGTCTTCTTTGTTGGCGGAGAAGGCCTGGTACCTGTTCCCCAGGCCCAGATACCTCCCTTCTCCTTCTGGAGACTCGTATATAATTGAGTCGGCTAGTGCAGCCGCCATGCTGCTGATGTTGTTGGTATGCTAGCCGCCGTCGTCTCTAGTACTGCTACCGCAGCTTTTGACGTTGTTTCCGCTACTGTGGTTGGTGCTGCTGTTGTCGTTGTTGTTGTTGCTGCCGTGAATATTGCAGCTACTTCGTCACCCGTTGATTTAGCAGGTGATGTCACGGTCGATGGCGTGGTCTTCTTCGCCTTCGACCTCTGGACCAGGTTAGGTGCGGGGTGAAGTGGCCTCCTCCTCTTCCCCCTCTCGCTCTCACCATCTCTAGAGTGGCGTGATGAGCTGGCATCGGTCCAGAAGCCAGCATCATCTTCTGGTTGGCCTGCCCTTTGGCTTGATGTGCCACGCGTCGATCCACCTTTGCCCCGAGGCCACCGTCTCTGCCTCATTCTCACTTCAATCTTTGCTTTTATTGCTAATTTAAAAAAAAGGATCACGTGTCTCTGTCACTTTTCCACCCTCGGTATTTGAACAGGGGCCTCCCACACCTTGGGTATGCACAGTTTTACTTTAAAATTAATTTTTATTTAAAACAAAAATCCAAGATCCTTAAAACTAGACAAAAATGATTAAGTCTATCTTACTATTTAAAAAATTCATGTTCTTAAAAAACTACCCTACTGACCCTTCACAGGTACTCTAAAATAATCTAAACTTGCTTATCTATTTGCCTTTCGGCGCCTACACTACTATTTGTTTTTTTTTTTTTCAGGCCATGTGGACAATCTTTATTATTTGTTCTTACTGGCCAAGAAAACTTTGCGCTCTAAACATTTTTTTTTTTAGTTTTCTTAAAACCAAACTTAAACCTAATCAAATATTAAGCCCTAACCCTAATAAAACCTAAACTACCTTACTCTATGTCCGTGACATTGCGGACGTGTGTGCAAGGACGTGTACATTGTTTATATGCTAGACATATATAAGTTACGCGCCTTTGCCCACCTTTTTTTTATTTTATATTGTTTTTTTATTTGCATTTTTTATATATTTTTGATTTTTTTTTCTTTGTCTGACTTAGCCTAACTTACACCTACGTAAGTGGGCTGTTGTCCAGACTGACTATCACTGACATTAATGTCGTGCTGTCAAAGTCGGAGACTGGTTCTGGTGTAACCACTAAAAGAAGTGTCGCTCCTTTGCATTTCGAGCGGGGATCGCTCTGCTGAACCGGAGTTGATCCTCGTGTTCACGAGCGATATCCGATTCATAGAGGGGTCGCCTGTCAACTGTTCGGCGTACAGCGTGGCAGATTATAGGACATCCACTCATGCCCTGAATCAGATTTAACGAATCTAAATAGAGAAAAGCCTCAGGTGGAATAAAGCCGGTGTGGCGTACCCTCTCATGATACATAAAGTTCGGGTAATAAACCCCGAAGATCAGACTGTTGGTAGACATCATACAAATTGCAATGTGTCGTCGTGTTAACTAAATTATAATATTGTCTACTCTTTCCACGTTAGCCCTGTTGTACAAGACCTCGTTGATATAGTACGTCTTGTACTCCGACTCAGGTGTCCGATACAACCGAAGACAGGTCCTAAGACATCGTCTCTCGAACACCCTCATCTTTTCCATCCGCACCGGACCATAGGGGACAGCCATACACCATGATCAGCTGTATAAGGGTCATTCTGCTACATGACCCTACATCATGGTTTATGGTTGTCCCCTATGGTTCGGTGTGAGCCCTTCACTTTCACCCTGGTATCAAGTTGGCTGCTGTAAAACAACCCACTTGCCACAGCGAAGGCTTTTCTAGCATTGGTCAGAGTCCTTTCTATATGTTTGTGAAAATACAGAAAATGATTGTTAACAATGCAAAACTCTTTCCAGTTCTTACGCGTATCACTTGAAGCCCTGTGCAACGGGGCACGGAAAAGAATAGTTGCACATTTCAGGAAGTTCATAAGCAACTTCCAGTCATAAGAAAATTCAGTTATTTCATTTGCATCCCGTTGCAACAGGGTGTTTATGACTACTACCTTCGGTGCTGATCTGTAAGCCACTAGGTCATATGCATACGCGATTAGGTGCGGCATAGACATTAGAAGATCTGCAGTAAATATAGCAAACAATAATGGGGATCCTGCAGCCCCCTGTTGTAGACCGTTTTCTTCACTAAATACTCTACTTGAAGTTACGCCGCCACATTTCACGACGAACTTCCTACCTGTTATCATATCATAAATCATGTATAGCAATGGTTTATTTAGCCTAAGTCTGACCAACTTAAGGAAAAGGCCTTCTAACCAAACGGTATCAAATGCCTTTTCCAAGTCGAACAGACAGGCATCCGTACACTGATTTTTATCCATATTCCATTGTATGTCGGAAACCAACTTTGCAGCAGCATGCACTGTCGAATGCCCTGCCCTAAATCCACACTGGTTGTCCGGCAGAATATTGTTTTCCTCGACCCATGTCTGCAGAGCTCTAATGACTATCTTTTCAAATGCCTTGCTAATGCAAGGAAGAAGACTTATCGACCGAAGATTAGACGGAATGCTTTTGTCATTATCCCGTTTGGGGATTGGTTGCACTACAGCTGTCTTCCAATGTGCCGGGTTATGTGCATTACTTATCACATTGTTAAACAGTGTAGTATAAATTTCCACTGCCGCCGGAGGGAAATGATTGAGCACGATGTTTGGGGCACCATCTGTCCCAGGCAATTTCTTGTTCTCAATGTCTTTAAAGACCCCTTGGAGATTTTCCTGAGTGATCACGATGTGATTTACATCGTTGGCGACGGGATTATTTGTCATATTTACGTCATCGGATCTGGTAAAACCAGGATTCTCAGATCTCCATAGACTGATCTCCTCGCGGAGATAGAAGTGATTTACCAAGGCTATGTTCTCTAGATCGTGATTTGGCCGTCTGACCTCGTTGACCTTATACATTTTCTAGAAAACAGCGCCTATGGTCTTAACCTTCTCTTGGGGATCTTCGACCACGAAGAATTCGTCACCTAGCACGGACTCATCTGGATCAATATCAACTGATGTCAGTAGTTGTGCGTTGTCGTTTGTTCTCGGAAGTCGGACGATTGGAATTTAATTTTTATCTTTCCTCCTGAATAATTTATTTACTTGCGGGAACATATCCGGGTTGTTGGATCGTACAGCCCGGATTTTATTGCCCCAATGCAAGCTTATGGCAAGATTATAATTTATTTTTATTAGTTGTTGGAGGTTTTTGATCTCTGACTTCAGAGAACATCAACCTCCTCGTTCGATAGGTTTCTGTTCGTTGGCGGATTGATCGCACTCGACCGGAGTTGCATGGCTAAAGCCCTGGAAAAACGTGGCCAGCGAGCCTTATTGTAATTATAAGGATCTCGCTGGACCGCTGAGAAAGCAAGATGATCACTATCGTACTCAATCGCGGTTAAACAATTCCGTGTGCTTGTATCTCCTGTATCCTGTATTGTCAGTCGTCTGTCAATCAATAGTAGATCCAGATAATCAATCCAGATTTGATTGATTGCGCATCATCATGGGCAATCAACCAGTTGTTCAAGACGATCCCCCGTGCGCAATTACTATTGCATCCCCAATCTTGATGTCTGGAGTTGAAATCTCCTGCAATGATATAATAAGAATCTTCCGAGCTCAGTCAGAGACAAGTGAAATTCAGAGAGAATGAAATTATGTCGAGATTATTATTTATCCGGTGCATAGAGAGTGATCACGTGCAGTCGCTTACCAACCGAGAGCGGAATGCGTGCGATACACGTTCTATCAAACGAAACCTACGCGCTTCATTGCTATACATGATATTATGATTAATAGTTTTCTTAACTAAAAGAGCGACTCCGCCTCCATTATGGGTGCGGTCTCTCCGAATAATATTGTACTTATTATACCTGAGGTTGTGCTTTTGCGTGTGCTTAAGCTTAGTTTCGCTAACCAATATCACACCAGGATTGTGGTCTCTCAACAGTTGGCCGAAGGAAAGTCTCCTGTTGGTCCCTATTAGTGAATTAAAATTTATCGCGAGGATGTTAACGTCGTTAGCTGCGCATGCAGCCATTATATTGGGGCCGTTGTGGCTTGTTCGCCAGACAGTCTGGAGTAGATGACATCTATTCTGGCTGCCTGTTGAACGAACTGCTGTTCTAAGCGGGCAGTCCACTCTGCTTGTTCAGCAATGCTTTTTTGCATCTGAGCCATCTGTGCCTGGATAGCCAGCAGGATGGAGATCAGATCATTACTTGCCTCCGGCTGCCGGGTCACTGGGACCGTGGCCGCCTTTGGCTCTGTCTGTTGTGCCTGTCTTCTACCTGACGCCATTTGGGCATAGGAGATGGCAGGCGTAACAGCGGTGGCTGGAGCGCGAGGCACTGGCTTTGCTGCCACCGTTTTTGGTGTCCTCCTTTCGAACTTGTTTTTAAGTTCTTGCACTTTTGGGCAGCCCCTATAACCAGCGGGGTGCCCGTTAGTCCTACATAAAGCACATTTGAGGGTGCTCCTGTCATCAACTTGGACCTTTCCTAGAGGGCATTCTCCACTACTGTGGTTCTTGGAGCATTTCACGCAGCCGAACTCCATCTTGTAATTCGCCGCTGCATGCCCGAACCTCTGGCATCTACCACACTGCATCGTGTGCTTACCTTTTTTAATGTCTCCCACTTGATGGCAACAGGCCCCAAGTGTTTAACTCGCTTGAGGAGCTCTTTGTTGCTAGTGGGCGTTATCTGGACCAGGAACATAGGCAAACGCCTATTCTCCCTTCGTGCCATCGCATTGACAAACGGCTTTACTCCTACTAGGCGGAGATCTTCGCTGTGCTGCGCCAGGCACGGCGCCAACGATTTCCTCCGGATTCGTAGAAGGATCTACGCTCTTAAGGAGCAGAGTCTGGAGTTTTTCTCCTTTAGTAGTGTACGTGTAGTACTCATTCCCCGCCTTCTCCAACGTCTGCCTAATTAATTGGTTCACTGCCATATAGTGGCAGTAAACGGAGTGCCTGAGGGGCATTCCATACTTTATCTCCTATGGGAGATCTTGGTCTCCGCACCGAAGATGTTTATAGGTGGGCATCTGACTCTTGTAGGATGTGTTTGTTACTGTTGCTTTTTCGCCTGCTGCTGCTGTTGTTGTTGCTGATGTTTCTGCTTCTGTTCACACTGCTGCTGTTGACCCTGCGCTTTTTTTGGCGGCTGCCTTTTAGCAGCGCCTGTTGTGTGTCTGGTGTCTGTTGTTGCTGCTTTTGTTGGCATTGGCTGTCCACCTGTTTTTCGACTGTGCGGTTAATTGTCGCAGCCGTGCGCTGCCAACTTCTCCTTCATTATTTGGACGACGGCGGCCAGTTCCGTCTCCTGCTGCTCTATTATGCGTTTCTTCTCGCTGAGTTGGAGCTGGCGGCTCTCAATTCGTGAGAGACTTTGCTCAGCCTCCAGCTCTTCGTCTTCTTTGTTGGCGGAGAAGGCCTGGTACCTGTTCCCCAGGCCCAGATACCTCCCTTCTCCTTCTGGAGACTCGTATATAATCGAGTCGGCTAGTGCAGCCGCCATGCTGCTGATGTTGTTGGTATGCTAGCCGCCGTCGTCTCTAGTACTGCTACCGCAGCTTTTGACGTTGTTTCCGCTACAGTGGTTGGTGCTGCTGTTGTCGTTGTTGTTGTTGCTGCCGTGAATATTGCAGCTACTTCGTCACCCGTTGATTTAGCAGGTGATGTCACGGTCGATGGCGTGGTCTTCTTCGCCTTCGACCTCTGGACCAGGTTAGGTGCGGGGTGAAGTGGCCTCCTCCTCTTCCCCCTCTCGCTCTCACCATCTCCAGAGTGGCGTGATGAGCTGGCATCGGTCGAGAAGCCAGCATCATCTTCTGGTTGGCCTGCCCTTTGGCTTGATGTGCCACGCGTCGATCCACCTTTGCCCCGAGGCCACCGTCTCGGCCTCATTCTCACTTCACTCTTTGCTTTTATTGCTAATTTAAAAAAAAGGATCACGTGTCTCTGTCACTATTCCACCCTCGGTATTTGAACAGGGGCCTCCCACACCTTGGGTATGCACAGTTTTACTTTAAAATTAATTTTTATTTAAAAAAAAAATCCAAGATCCTTAAAACTAGACAAAAATGATTAAGTCTATCTTACTATTTAAACAATACATGTTCTTAAAAAACTACCCTACTGACCCTTCACAGGTACTCTAAAATAATCTAAACTTGCTTATCTATTTGCCTTTCGGCGCCTACACTACTATTTGTTTTTTTTTTTTCAGGCCATGTGGACAATCTTTATTATTTGTTCTTACTGGCCAAGAAAACTTTGCGCTCTAAACATTTTTTTTTTTAGTTTTCTTAAAACCAAACTTAAACCTAATCTAATATTAAGCCCTAACCCTAATAAAACCTAAACTACCTTACTCTATGTCCGTGACATTGCGGACGTGTGTGCAAGGACGTGTACATTGTTTATATGCTAGACATATATAAGTTACGCGCCTTTGCCCACCTTTTTTTTATTTTATATTGTTTTTTTATTTGCATTTTTTATATATTTTTGATTTTTTTTTCTTTGTCTGACTTAGCCTAACTTACACCTACGTAAGTGGGCTGTTGTCCAACAGACCGACTATCACTGACATTAATGTCGTGCTGTCAAAGTCGGAGACTGGTTCTGGTGTAACTACTAAAAGAAGTGTAGCTCCTTTGCATTTCGAGCGGGGATCGCTCTGCTGAACCGGAGTTGATCCTCGTGTTCACGACCGATATCCGATTCATAGAGGGGTCGCCTGTCAACTGTTCGGCGTACAGCTTGGCAGATTATAGGACATCCACTCATGCCCTGAATCAGATTTAACGAATCTAAATAGAGAAAAGCCTCAGGTGGAATAAAGCCGGTGTGGCGTACCCTCTCACGATACATAAAGTTCGGGTAATAAGCCCCGAAGATCAGACTGTTGGTAGACATCATACAAATTGCAATGTGTCGTCGTGTTAACTAAATTATAATATTGTCTACTCTTTTCACGTTAGCCCTGTTGTACAAGACCTCGTTGATATAGTACGTCTTGTACTCCGACTCAGGTGTCCGATACAACCGAAGACAGGTCCTAAGACATCGTCTCTCGAACACCCTCATCTTTTCCATCCGGGAAGGGCCCACACCGGACCATAGGGGACAGCCATACACCATGATCAGCTGTATAAGGGTCATTCTGCTACATGACCCTACATCATGGTTTATGGTTGTCCCCTATGGTTCGGTGTGAGCCCTGCACTTTCACCCTGGTATCAAGTTGGCTGCTGTAAAACAACCCACTTGCCACAGCGAAGGCTTTTCTAGCATTGGTCAGAGTCCTTTTTATATGTTTGAGAAAATACAGAAAATGATTGTTAACAATGCAAAACTCTTTCCAGTTCTTACGCGTATCACTTGAAGCCCTGTGCAACGGGGCACGGAAAAGAATAGTTGCACATGAACGAACTGCTGTTCTAAGCGGGCAGTCCACTCTGCTTGTTCAGCAATGCTTTTTTGCATCTGAGCCATCTGTGTCTGGATAGCCAGCAGGATGGAGATCAGATCATTACTTGCCTCCGGCTGCCGGGTCACTGGGACCGTGGCCGCCTTTGGCTCTGTCTGTTGTGCCTGTCTTCTACCTGACGCCATTTGGGCATAGGAGATGACAGGCGTAACAGCGGTGGCTGGAGCGCGAGGCACTGGCTTTGCTGCCACCGTTTTTGGTGTCCTCCTTTCGAACTTGTTTTTAAGTTCTTGCACTTTTGGGCAGCCCCTATAACCAGCGGGGTGCCCGTTAGTCCTACATAAAGCACATTTGAGAGTGCTCCTGTCATCAACTTGGACCTTTCCTAGAGGGCATTCTCCACTACTGTGGTTCTTGGAGCATTTCACGCAGCCGAACTCCATCTTGTAATTCGCCGCTGCATGCCCGAACCTCCGGCATCTACCACACTGCATCGTGTGCTTACCTTTTTTAATGTCTCCCACTTGATGGCAAAACTCTTTCCAGTTCTTACGCGTATCACTTGAAGCCCTGTGCAACGGGGCACGGAAAAGAATAGTTGCACATTTCAGGAAGTTCATAAGCAACTTCCAGTCATAACAAAATTCAGTTATTTCATTTGCATCCCGTTGCAACAGGGTGTTTATGACTACTACCTTCGGTGCTGATCTGTAAGCCACTAGGTCATAGGCATACGCGATTAGGTGCGGCATAGACATAAGAAGATCTGCAGTAAATATAGCAAACAATAATGGGGATCCTGCAGCCCCCTGTTGTAGACCGTTTTCTTCACTAAATACTCTACTTGAAGTTACGCCGCCACATTTTACGACGAACTTCCTACCTGTTATCATATCATAAATCATGTATAGCAATGGTTTATTTAGCCTAAGTCTGATCAACTTAAGGAAAAGTCCTTCTAACCAAACGGTATCAAATTCCTTTTGCAAGTCGAACAGACAGGCACCCGTACACTGATTTTTATCCATATTCCATTGTATGTCGGAAACCAACTTTGCAGCAGCATGCACTGTCGAATGCCCTGCCCTAAATCCAAACTGGTTGTCCGGCAGAATGTTGTTTTCCTCGACCCATGTCTGCAGAGCTCTAATGACAATCTTTTCAAATGCCTTGCTGATGCAAGGAAGAAGACTTATCGACCGAAGATTAGACGGAATGCTTTTGTCATGACGGGATTATTTGCAGTCGTTCACACACCGTTGAGAAGTGCACAAGTGTTTCGACTTAGCAAATCCAAGCAATAGCGAGTAATTAGTTCAGTCAAGTAGTCAAAATAACGCGAGGATCCGCAACAAGAGCGTGGCCGAGTGTGTGAAGACCACACCCGACAGTCGTTCACAGACCTCCGAACTGATCAGAAGTGTTGCGACTTAGTGCGAGTATTAAATTTTAGTGAAGTGCGTAAAGTGTGGCATAAAATCAATAAGAACCAGTAGCCTCGCGGTAGAGTAATCGCCGGTGAAATCGTGGTGCCGGGTTCGAGTCCCGAGGAAATTAAAGATACTTTTTTAAAAAATTAATAATTAAAAACGCAAAGACACATAGTGTGAGTAAAGTAGTGAGTGGCGTGATGGACGCAATGGAGCGACCCGCACTCGTAAAAACGGGAAAACATGATGAACCGGTGGCTGGCACATCAGACCACCAAGCGAGTGTGTCAGACCACCTACAAAGTAGACCAGAGACGAGGTCAAAGAGGAGGAAGAAGCTCCAGCCGCAGCCAAATCTGGTGAAGCGCCGTATGGAAATATCCGCAGCAACAACAACAGCAGTAGCAGTAACTACAGCAACAGCAAGCACTTCAGCAGCAGCAACAACAACAGCAGCTGTGGAAACAGCCACAGACGAGCAACAACATCCATTCGACGATGTCGAATACGAATCAGAAGATGGCGAGGGGAGATTCTCCTACGGTGGGAGAGGGATCTCCTATAGTGCGTTAATGTCATCCGAGTCGGATGACGAAGAGGAGGAGGACCGTGAGGTACTCGCCAAAATCCAGAGAGAGAAGGCGGAATTGGATGCGCATATAAAAGCCATCCAAAAAAAAATTAGAGGCCAGAAGGTTGGCCAAGGAGAAACAGCAGCAGCAGCAACAACAAGAGGCGTCCCAACAGCTGCCAAAGGGACAACGCACAGCAGCTGTCTAACAGCAACAACAACAGCAGCAGCAACAAAAACCACAGCAGAAACAGGCACAGCAGAAGCAGCAACAACAGCAAAAGCAGAAACAGCAGCAACATCAACCGGCCGCAGCCAACAAGGAGAGATGCCCTCCGATCAACGTCTTCGGACTGGAGACAAAGGACGTGGACATCCTATGTAAGTTGGTCGCCAAAAATAGTTTTTTCATTAAGATAAAGGTCCATTAAAATTGTCTGTCCACTGCTCATCAGTGGCAGACCATAAAGGTATTAAGGAAAGGCTAGCGGTGGCATAGGCTGAGTTTTTCTCATATACCCCAAAAGGGGAGAAGGTGCAGACCATGCTCCTTAAGGGCGTGGATCCGGACACTGATCCCAAGGACATCCTCGCAGAAATGCGCAAAGCGCAGAGCGACGATCTCCGGTTCGTTGGGGTTAAGCCCTTCATCACTGCGGCAACGAAAAGGGAGAACAGGAAACTCCCGTTCTTCCTAATCCAGGTCACCCCAGACACCAAATTAGACAGCCTAAAGCGTATTAATCGTTTAGGCTCCATTCGTGTAAAGTGGGAAATATTAAAAAAGACACGGCACACACTCCAGTGTGCTCGTTGTCAAAGGTTTGGTCATGCCGCGGCGAACTGCTACATGCAGTCTCGCTGCATCAAATGCGCAGGAACTCATACTCGAGGGGAATGCCCTTTGAAGAATGAAAAAGTTGATGACAGGAGCACTCTCAAATGTGTTCTCTGCAAGACCAGCGGGCACCCTGCAAACTATCGGGGTTGCCCTAAGGTCCAAGAAATGGAGGAAGATAATAGAGGCAAAAAGGAAAGGAAAAATGATAGAAGCGAGGCCAGTGCCCCGTGCTCCAGCTACCACTGTTACACCGGCAGTGTCCTATGCCCAAATGGCATCAGGAAGGCGACCGGTACAACAGACAGTGCCGAAGGTGGCCCCAGTCCCAGTGGCCAGGCAACCTGAAGCCGATTTGGATCTGAAGACGGTCCTGATCTCTATTCAGGGGCAGATCGCTCAGCTCCAAAAACAGTTCCTTGAGCAAGCAGCGCGAGTAGACCTCATCTACTCCACGCTGTTCGCCGAGCCAAACGCCACATCGGTCTGATGGCTGCGCAGGCAGCCTGTAACCTAAAAATTCTAGCAGTGAATGTGAATTCACTGATCAAACCCAAACGACAATTAAATTTCGGCAACTTACTGCAAACGCATAATCCTGACGTGTTGATGGTTTGCGAGACTAAGCTAAATCAGACGCACACACTCAGGTACAATAATTATAACATCATTCGAAGAGATCGAACCTACCTAGCGGGCGGGGTCGCTCTCTTAATCAAAAAAGGCGTTTGTCATAAGGTCGTGCGGTGAACTGCGAAGATTTCAGGCGATAGAAACATGTATCGCACGCATCCCCCTTCGGGGTGGTAAGCAGTTATACGTGATCGCTATCTATGCGTCTGAAAAGGCACGTATCAATCAGTACTTCATTTCAGAGCTCGATACTCTTTTCACTAGCCTTCGACTATGCTCGGAGGAGAACTATTATATCATAGCCGGAGACTTGAACTCGAGGCATATTGAATGGGGCAACTTAGTGCATAACACCAGGGGTACCTCCTTGCATAACTGGTTTGTAGAGCACAATATTGATTTCAAGCCAGATTTGCTTGCAACCGATAAGCCATCTTATCCCAGAAGCGGGTCCTATCTGGATCTGTTGCTGATAGACAGACGACTGACTGTACTAGACGTGGAAAGACGCACACGGAACTGTTTAACTGCTGTTGAGTACGATAGTGATCACTGCGGGCTCTACGCGGCTATTCAGCTCCCGAACGAGGTGGAAGAACTGGAGGAGTATGTCCAGAGGCACCCTTATAATTACAATAAGGCCCGCTGGCCACGCTTCTCCAGGACTTTAGCCACAGAACTACGTTCGAGTGGGATCAATCCGCCGACAAACAGAAACCTAACTAACGCGGAGATTGACAGGTACCTCATACAAATGGACGACATAATTAAACGTACCATGGACAAGACGATTCCGAAGGTAGTGCAAATCGATGTCAGTGACGTCTATCGAAATGCTACCATCGATGCACTTCACGTGCACAAAAGTAGACTGCTGTCAAGACTCAAACTCTTGCACAGGCGGTTTACAGATCCGCAAAACGCGGAAGTCAGGGCACTGAAGTCGGAGATCAAGAACCTCCAACAGTTAATAAGAATAAATTATAGCTTGGCTATAAGCTTGCACTGGGGCAATAAAATCCGGGCTGTACGATCCAACAACCCGGGTATGTTCCCGCAAGTAAATAAAATATTCCGGAGGAAAGATCAAAACGACATTTAGACCATTCGACTTCCCAGAACGATAACTAACGAACAATTACTGACTTCAGTTGGCATCGATCCAGGTAGGGCAGTGCTAGACAATGACTTCTTTGTGGTTGAGGATCCCCAGGAGAAGGTGGAAGCTATTGGTGCCGTGTTTCAGCGAGTGTATACGGTCAACTTAGTTAGTAGGCCGAATCATGACCTGGAAAACAGAGCCTTGCTAAACCACTTCTATCTCCGCAACGAGATAAGTCAATGGCGATCCGAGAATCCAGGATTCACCAGGTTCAGTGACGATAATTTGGCACATAATGCCGTCGCCAATGATAGAAATCACATCTTGATTTCGCAAGAAGATCTCCAGAGTATCTTTAACTCAATGAAGAAGAAAAAGTCAGCGGGAATCGATGGAATATCAAATATTGTGCTTCGCCACCTTCCCCCCGCAGCAGTTCAAATTTACACAACGTTGTTCAACAATGCGCTGAGTAATGCATATTACCCTTCGCACTGGAAAACAGCTGTAGTGCAACCGATCCCTAAACGGCACAAAGACAAGTCCATTCCGACAAATCTCCGGTCGATCAGTCTTCTTCCTTGCATAAGCAAGGTTTTTGAAAAGATCGTCATTCGAGTTCTGAAGCTGAAAATAAAATCATACCGGATAACCAGTTCGGATTCAGGGCGGGCCATGATACCATACATGCCGCGTCAAAGCTGGTTTCCGACATTCAGTGGAACAAAAACAAAAATCAGTGCACGGGTGCCTGTCTGATTGATCTGGAGAAAGCGTTCGACACCGTTTGGTTGGAGGGCCTCTTCTTCAAGTTAGTCAGGCTCGGAATAAGTAAACCACTGCTATACATGATCTATGACATGATAACAGGTAGAAAGTTCGTCGTGAAAAGTGGCGACGTAACTTCAACTACGGTCTTTGACATTAAAAATGGTCTACAACAGGGGGCGATTGGTTCGCCGATCTTGTTTTCAATATTCACTGCAGAACTTATAGGTTCCATGCCGCACTTAATTGCGTATGCCGACGACCTAGTAGCGTAGAGCTTAGGTCCGAAGGTCGAGGTAATAAATATCTTGTTGCAGCGTGACTTCGAGAAAATTCCGCGATTTTGCGACGACTGGAAGTTGGTTATCAACTTCCTGAAGTGCGAAACTACCCTTTTCAGGACCCCGTTGTACATGGCGTCGCGGGATATTCGCCTAAACTGGCGCAAGTTCGGCATAGTTGACCCGCAGGGACGGCCGTTAGCTGTGAAAAGTGTGGATCAATATCTGTAGTTTGACAAACATATAGATATTGCTCTGACGAAAGCCAGAAAGGCCTTTGCTGCGGCAAGGAGGTTGTTTTACAGCAGCCAACTTGATACCAGGGTGAAGGTAATCTGCTACATGGCCCTCATCAGGCCAATTATGGCGTACGGTTGTCCGTTGTGGTTCAACGTGAGTCCTTCCCAGATGGAAAAGATGAGGTTGTTCGAGAGACAGTGTCTTCGGTCCTGTCTCCGGTTGTATCGTACACCCGAGTCTAAGTACAAGAAGTACTATCCTAACAAGGTCCTGTACAACGAGGCAAACTTGAACAGGATAGATGATTTTATTATAAAGCTGATCAGAAGGCACATTGCACGAGCTATGACTTCTTCCAACAGTCTTATCTTCGGGGCTTACTACCCCAATATTATGTACCATGAAGGGGTGCGCTTAACGGCTTTATTCCTCCCGAAGCATTCCTCTATTTAGACATGATTGGCCTAATACAGGATACAGACGGATGCCCTGTAATCTTCCATGTCGTACGCCGAACAGTGGACAGGCGACTCCAATACGAACTGGATGTCGCTCGCACCCACGAGGATCTTCTTCGGTTCAGCCGAGCGATCCCCGCTCGAGATAGGAAGCAGTCTGCCAAAGATCGGCAATTTTACTGGTGGTAACACCAAAACCAGTCTCCGCCACCGCTGGCCTTTTAAACGATCCGGTAGTTGACCATGGTGGCCAACTTACATAGGTCTTAAGGTAGCTATTAAGGAAAAAAAAATTATAAAACAAAAAAAAATTAAAAAAAAAAAAAAATATAAAACAAAAAAAAATTATAAAACAAAAACCCAAAAAAAGGTGCTCCACGGCGTATAAATTATGTATATGTTAAGCATATACATAACACATACGCCCTATTGCACGCGTCCGTACTGTTACGGACATAGTTAAGATAGTCCTAAGTTTTATGTTAGGGTAAGTTAGTATAAGGTAGGTTAAGTAGTTAAGTTAAGTTTAGCCAAGTTTTTTTTTTTATAAGTTTTCTTGGCAAATAAATAAATAATAAATAAATGAAGTCTGTCACTAAAGACTAAAAAAACAAGTAGATTAAGCCGAAAGGCACATTAATAAAGTAGATTAGATTAGCTTAGAGTACCCGCATAGGGTCAGTAGGTTAGAATTAAGAACAATTTATGAATTGCTAAGTTAGTTAAGCTAGTTTTAAGTTCTTTTGTCTAGCATGTAAGTTAAATTTAATAAAATAAAAACAAAATTACAAAAAAAAAAAGACCACACCCGTCGACCAGGAGGGCCGAGTTCGAGTCCCGCTGGGGATACATCATTTTTTATCGTTTTTCCCGTCGAGTCGATAATTGCACTCTGAAAGTGAGTCAGTGCAAGGTATGGAACAGAACGGGCAGCCCGCTCGCCTAGAAGCGGACGGCGATATTCAAAAACCGGTGGCAGAAGAACCACGCCACCAACCAACGGTGTCTAAAGAAGGCACAGCAAAGAGAAGGAGAAAGAAGCAGAACTCCATCAGTTCGAAGCGACGCAACAATAACGCGTCACCGGAGGATGAAGAGAGCGCATCGTCGACGTCATCGAACGAGACCATAGATGACGGGTATTCATATGTGTCTGATGGGAGGGAATAGCAATAAGCAGCAACAGCTTTGAATCGATGCCCTCCGATACAGAAGATGAAGTGGAGGCAATAATCCGCTCGAAACAATCGAAAGTCTCAAATCTGAGGGAGGAGACTGACAAACTCCTCAAAGAAATAAGGGAGCTTAGAAGAAGAACTCTCGAAAGGAGAAGAAGGGAGGAACAAGCTGTCCTACAACTCGGGCAACTACAAAACAAGTTGCCCGAACCAAGTCAGCTGGAAAAGCAGCCGCAGCAACAACAACAGCAAGCAGCAAAAAAGCAAAAAAAGCAGCAACAGCCAACAGCTCAGCAACAACAGCAGAAGCAGCAACCACAGAAAGCAGCCCAGCAAGCAATATCGCAACAACAGAAGAAGCAGCAGCATGCAGTACACCAGCAACAACCACAGCAAACGAAAAAAGAAAAAGTGCCACCGATTAACCTCTACAAGGCGGACATCATTTACACTGCACAGGTATGTAGGACGGCCGTAGGTAGTGGTAATTTTTTTCATTAAAAAAAATAAAGGCTTAGAGAAGCATTCGATCTGCTGCATGACAGTAGAAAATCACAATAAAGTTAAGAGGGTGCTAAAGCGTGCGAAGATGGAGTTCTTCTCCTTCACACCAAAAGGAAAGAAACTCCAGTCGAAATTGTTAAAGATCTCCGCACCGCTTGAAGCGGAGGAGATCCTCCAACTGCTCAAAGAGCATGTGTGTGACGGTCTCGAGTTCGTCGGGGTCAAGCCCTTCACGTTCTTTATTGCACAGTTGTCACCCAATAGCAAAATATACAAGGTAAACGATATCTCTAGATTATCTGACTA
This sequence comes from Eristalis tenax, assembly GCA_905231855.2. NCBI lineage: Eukaryota > Metazoa > Arthropoda > Insecta > Diptera > Syrphidae > Eristalis > Eristalis tenax. The sequence continues at coordinate 91,825,770 of HG993124.1, read as the reverse complement.
TCATTGCGTCTGGGAAAACATACGAAGGCGCGACGGCATTATACAATGCGCTCGCTGCCAAAGGTTTGGTCACGCCGCGTCGAACTGCCGAATGCAGCCTCGATGCGTGAAGTGCAGTCAAAACCACAAGGCGGAGGAATGCCCGCTGGGGAAAGAGGGAGCAGCTGACAAAAGTCAGCTCAAGTGCGTACTCTGCGGGAACACAGGGCACACCGCTAACTATCGGGGTTGCCCTAAATTTCAAGAGCGGAAAGCAAAAATGGTTCTGCAGAAGCAGCCACCAGTGAAAATTCCACTCGGGGCAACCATACCCGTCACACCTCAATTGACTTTCGCAAAAATTGCGTCTGGTCAAAGGAGTACGGAAAAGCAGCAGCTACCGAAGGTAGTGCCGCAAGTCTCAGTGCCAAGGGCACACGAACCAGCGCCCGAATGGACAGCTTCCATTGAAGGGCGTATGGCTCGGTTAGAGGAGCAGGTCGGCCAAATTCTGGCGCTCCTGCAGAACTCAGCACGTCAAAAGTCCTAATGGATGCGCAGACAGAGAGTATTTTTAAGATCCTTGCAGTGAATGTAAATTCATTGATAGGGGTCCCCCGAAAAAACGAGCTATATAGATTGGTAGACGATCAAAGCCCAGAGCTGATGCTGATTAGCGAAACCAAGCTAACTCAGAGAGGCAATTTGGAGCACAATAATTACAATGTTTTTAGAAGAGACCGGCTCAATTCCAGTGGTGGAGGCGGTGTTGCGATCTTCATTAAAAATTTCAGGAGTTGGAGGCCTGCATCGTGTGCATTTCGCTCCGCAGTGGAAGGAGGTTGTTTGCGGTATCGGTCTACTCCTCCGGCAATCCTAGTTCCAGAACAACTATGTCAGAGCCCGATTCACTCTTTCGATGTTTAAGGTTGGACTCGGATGAGAACTATTTCATTTTGGCCGGAGACTTAAATACCCGATATGGATATTGGGGAAACATGATTTCCAATTACAGAGTGGACCAAATTTATAACTGGTTTTGCTTACACAGTGTCGAGTAAAGACTCGATTTGAAAGCAACAGAGATCTCGTCCTACCCCAGAAGCGGGTCGTATCTGGATCTCCTTCTGTTTGACGCAAGACTGCAGCTGACAGACACAACTTCACAAACGGTAAACTGTTTGAACACATTCGTGTATCTCAGTGACCATTGCGGACTCAGTGCCGAAATCAAGATTCCTAACGACATTGCGGAATTAGGAGAGTTTGTTCAAATGTATCCCTACCATTACAGTAGGGCACGATGGACACGCTTCTCCAGACAAATGACGAGAGCACTCTCTTCGAATGAGCTCCACATACCGTCCAATAGAAACTTGCCAAACGAAGAGATTGACATGTATCTAATACAATTGGACGAGATAATTAAACGAACGATGGACAGTACGATACCTCGGTATATACGCACAAACAACCAGACAATGTACCGCAATGCAACAATTGACGCACTCCACCGACAAAAAGGTAGACTCCTGTGAAGATTAAAAACTTTGTACAGGCGGTTTACGGACAGACGAGACGAGGAAGTTAGGACACTGAAATCGCTCATTAAGAACATACAAATATTAATTGCTCAGAATTACAGACTTTCAGTTAATTCGTATTGGAACGACAAGGTCCGGGCTGTAAGATCCAACAACCCGAGCATGTTCCGCAGATAAACAAATTCTTTAGAAGCAACAAGCAAAGCTATCTTCCGTGTCTTAAGCTCCCTAGAATGACGGACAACGAACAAATACTGATTACAGCAGGTATTGATCCAGATAACGCTGTACTTGACGACAACTTCTTTGTGGTCGAAAATCCGCAAGAAAAAGTGGAAGTACTTGGCGCGGTCTTTCAGGAAGTGTACAAGGTGAACGAGAGTGTTCGCTCGAACCACAACCTGGAGAACCGCGTACTGGTTAACCACACGCTTCTTCGTTAAGATCTGCAACAATGGCGATCTGAGAACACTGGCTTTGTCGTGTTCAATGATGTTAACATGGCAGATAATGTCATCGCCGACGAAGGGGTTCATCCCCCGTTCATTTCGAAGACAGATCTTAAAGCGGTCTTCGAATCAATAAAAAAGAAGAAGTCAGTGGGAGTCGATGGGATCTCGAACATTGTGCTAAGACATCTCCCCCTGGAATTGGTTAATATGTACACAACCCTGTTTAATAATGCTTTGAATAATGCACATTATACGGAGCATTGGAAAGCTGCGATTGTGCAACCCAGATCCAAGAGAGGCAAAGATTCTTCGAATCCGTGCAACCTCCGGTCAATTAGTCTCCTTCCGAACATCAGCAAGGTATTCGAGAAGGTGATAAATAGAGCTCTGATCAACTGGACTAAGGACAAAAATATAATTCCGGATAACCAATTCGGTTTCAAAGCGGGGCATGACACTATTCATGCCGCGTCGAAACTGGTGTCGGATATCCAATGGAACAAGAGCCAGAAACAATGTACGGGTGCCTGCTTGATTGACCTTGAGAAGGCCTTTGACACCGTATGGTTAGAAGGTCTATTATCAAAATGCGTGCTCTGTTAAGAAAGTTCATCGCGCGCTTCTTCCATTTTATGGTCAGCTAATTTTCAGCTCAATGGGTACGTAAATAAGCAGAATTGTCGATTTTGGAGTGAATATCAGCCAGAAGCATTGCAAGAGCTACCAATGCATCCAGAAAAAGTCACAGTTTGGTGCGGTTTATGGGCTGGTGGCATCATTGGACCTTACTTCTTCAAAGATGATGCGAATCGTACGTAACTGTGAATGGTGAGCGCTACCGTGAGATGATATCCAACTTTTTTTTTGCCCAAAATGCAAGAGCTTGATTTTCATGACATGTGGTTTCAACAAGACAGTGCCACATGCCACACAGCATGCGCAACAATTGACTTATTGAGAGGCGAGTTCGGTGAACTTTTTATTTCACGTTCGGGACCGGTCAATTGGCCGCCTAGATCGTGCGATTTAACCCCTTTAGACTATTTTTTGTGGGGCTATGTTAAAGCTCATGTCCATACAGACAAGCCCGCTTCAATTGACGCATTGGAAGACAACATTGAAGCATTTATTCGTGAGATACCGGCCGAAATGTTGGAAAGAGTATGCCAAAATTGGACTAAGCGGATGGACAATTTGACTCGCAGTCAAGGTCAACATTTGCATGAAATAATCTTCAAACATTAAATATATCGATTCAAATAAAGATTTCATGCATTTTTCTGAATTTTATGTGTTTTTGAAAAATCACCCTTTAATTGCCTTTTAAACCAGGCAAAAAGATCGAGGACATCACTACTCTCGTGCAGGGTGACTTCGATGCATTCATGAGAGATTGCGATGACTGGAAGTTGAAAATCAACTTTCCGAAGTCGGAAACCATATTGATCAGGACGCCGTTGTATAGGGCCTCGGCGGATACGAAAAAGATTTGGCGAAAGTTCTCTATTGTTGGACGACACGGGCAACCAATGGCGCAAAGGACTGTAGTCAGATACCTGGGGATCTGGCTAGACCAGTATCTGTATTTTAACAAACATGTAGATGCTGCTCTGGCCAGGGCCCGAGGCGCTTTTGCCCTTACAAAGATACTGTTTTACAACAGCCAACTCGAAGCGAGGGTGAAGGTTATCTGCTACATGGCCCTCATCCGGCCAATGCTCACCTATGGCTGTCCCGTGTGGTTCAACGTGAGTGCAAGCTTGATGGAAAAGATTCGGTTGTTTGAGAAGGCTTGTCTTAGGGCTTGCCTTCGCCTTTATCGAACTCCAGAGTCCCAGTACAAAAAATTCTATTCCAATAAGGTCTTATACAACAGGGCGAACCTGATAAGAGTGGACAATTTCCTAGTGAAGTTGATTCGAGGTCATACTGCCAGAGCGATAAACTCGGTCAATAACCTGATCTCGGGGGCTTACTACCCCAATACACAATACCACGAAAGGGTACGCCACAATGGCTTCGTCCCCGCAGAAGCCTTTCTCCATTTAGACAAGAACGGACTGTTACAAGATATAAATGCGGTACCGCTATTATATACTTAATATATATATACTTAACTTACTTAATATATACTTAATATATATGGTGTATACTATAATAATGTATATATATTAAGTATATATATACGCATGTATATATCATCATATACACATGTGTATATGTATGTAGTTTAGCTTAAGTTAGTTTAAGTTATTTTAGATAATTATTTTTGAGGTAGTGAGTAAGTTATTAGTAAGTTAGTATAGAAGTTTTACTTAAAAAAATTCTTTCATTAAGTTTTTTTTGTAATTTTTCTTAATACTTAAATGTACAGTTAAGATAATTAGTCTTAATCATATGAATTTTTAGTTTGAGTCGAAAGACATAGGATAAGTTTAAGTTTAGCTTAGAGTGCCCGCGGAGGGCCCGTAAGTTAGAAATAGTAACAATGTTCGTCCAACTAGTTTTAAGCATTTTTGTCTAGTATGTAAGTCTATTGGATTATTGGAATAAAAATGAATTAAAAAAAAAAAAGCTGGATTATTTGCCATATTTACGTCATCGAATCTGGTAAAACCAGGATTCTCAGATCGCCATCGACTGATCTCCTCGCGGAGATAGAAGTGATTTACCAAGGCTATGTTCTCTAGATCGTGATTCGGCCGTCTGACCTCGTTGACCTTATACATTTTCTAGAAAACAGCGCCTATGGTCTTAACCTTCTCTTGGGGATCTTCGACCACGAAGAATTCGTCATCTAGCACGGACTCATCTGGATCTATATAAACTGATGTCAGTAGTTGTGCGTTGTCGTTTGTTCTCGGAAGTCGGACGATTGGAATTTCATTTTTATCTTCCCTCCTGAATAATTTATTTACTTGCGGGAACATACCCGGGTTGTTGGATCGTGCAGCCCGGATTTTATTGCCCCAATGCAAACTTATGGCAAGATTATAATTTATTTTTATTAGTTGTTGGAGGTTTTTGATATCTGACTTCAGAGATCTGACTTCCGGACTTCTCGGATCTGTAAACCGTCTGTGCAAGAGTTTGAGTCTAGACAGCAGTCTACTTACACGATGGTGGCATTCCGATAGACATCGCAGTCATCGGTCGGCACAACCTTCGGTATTGTTCTGTCCATTGTACGCACTATGGCGTCGCCCATTTGTTTGAGGTACCCATCAACCTCCTCGTTCGATAGGTTTCTGTTCGTTGGTGGATTGATCGCACTCGACCGGAGTTCCATGACTAAAGCCCTGGAGAAACGTGGCCAGCGAGCCTTATTGTAATTATAAGGATTTCGCTGGACATATTCCCCCAGTTCAACCACCTCGTTCGGGAGTTGAATAACCGCTGAGAAAGCAAGATGATCACTATCGTACTCACTCGCGGTTAAACAATTCCGTGTGCTTGTATCTCCTGTATCCTATGTCAGTCGTCTGTCAATCAATAGTAGATCCAGATAATCAATCCAGATTTGATTGATTGCGCATCATCATGGCCAATCAACCAGTTGTTCAAGACGATCCCCCGTGCGCAATTACTATTGCATCCCCAATCTTGATGTCTGGAGTTGAAATCTCCTGCAATGATATAATAAGTATTTTCCGAGCTCAGTCAGAGACAAGTGAAATTCAGAGAGAATGAAATTATGTTCGAGATTATTATTATCCGGTGCATAGAGAGTGATCACGTGCAGTCGCTTACCAACCGAGAGCGGAATGCGTGCGATACACGTTCTAGCAAACGAAACCTACGCGCTTCATTGCTATACATGATATTATGATTAATAGTTTTCTTAACTAAAAGAGCGACTCCGCCTCCATTATGGGTGCGGTCTCTCCGAATAATATTGTACTTATTATACCTGAGGTTGTGCTTTTGCGTGTGCTTAAGCTTAGTTTCGCTAACCAATATCACACCAGGATTGTGGTCTCTCAACAGTTGGCCGAAGGAAAGTCTCCTGTTGGTCCCTATTATAATTGACATTTATCGCAAGGATCTTAAGGTCGTCAGCTGCGCGTGCAGCCATTATATTGGGGCCGTTGTGGTTTGTTCGCTAGACAGTCTGGAGTAGATGACATCTATTCTGGCTGCCTGTGGAACGAACTGCTGTTCTAAGCGGGCAGTCCGCTCTGCTGGTTCAGCAATGCTTTTTTGCATCTGGCCATCTGTGTCTGGATAGCCAGCAGGATGGAGATCAGATCATTACTTGCCTCCGGCTGCCGGGTCACTGGGACCGTGGCCGCCTTTGGCTCTGTCTGTTGTGCCTGTCTCTACCTGACGCCATTTGGGCATAGGAGATGGCAGGCGTAACAGCGGTGGCTGGAACGCGAGGCACTGTCTTTGCTGCCACCGTTTTTGGTGTCCCTCTTTCGAACTTGTTTTTGAGTTCTTGCACTTTTGGGCAGCCCCTATAACTAGCGGGGTGCCCGTTAGTCCTACATAAAGCACATTTGAGGGTGCTCCTGTCCTCGACTTGGTCCTTTCCTAGAGGACATTCTCCACTACTGTGGTTCTTGGCGCATTTCACGCAGCGGAACTCCATCTTGCAGTTCGCCGCGGCATGCCCGAACCTCTGGCATCTAACACACTGCATCGTGTGTTTACCTTTTTTCAATGTCTCCCACTTAATGACAACAGTCCCCAAGTGTTTAATTCGCTTGAGGAGCTCTTTGTTGCTATCGGGCGTTATCTGGACCAGGAACATAGGCAAACGCCATTCTCCCTTCGTGCCACCGCAGTGACAAACGGCTTAACTCCTACTATGCGCTCTGCGCCTGGCGCAGCACAGCGAGGATTTCCTCCGGATCCGTAGAAGGATCTACGCTCTTGAGGAGCAGAGTCTTGAGTTTTTCTCCTTTCGGGGTGTACGTGTAGTACTCATTCCCCGCCTTCTCCAACGCCTGCCTAATTAATTCGTGCACTGCCATATAGTGGCAGTACACGGTGTGCCTGAGGGGCATTCTATACTTTATCTCGTATGGGAGATCTAATTTGTCTAAGTGTATTACAGCCCACTTACATACATTTTGGAGATCCTTGGTCTCCGCACCGAAGGTGTTTATAGCAGGGCATCTGATTTTCGTAGGTTGTGTCTATTGCTGCTGCTTTTTCGCCTGCTGCTGTTGTTGTTTCCGATGTTTCTGCTGCTGCTGTTGTTGTTGCTGATGTTTCTGCTGCTGCTGCTGTTGACCCTGCGTTTTTTTTTGGCGACTGCTGGGTGCCTTTTAGCAGCGCCTGTGGTATGTCTGGTGATTGTTGTTGTTGCTTTTGCTGGCATTGGCTGTCCAGCTGTTTTTGCCACTGTACGGCTTGTTGTCGCAGCCGTGCAGCCGCCTGAGCCGCTTTGCGCGCTGCCAACTTCTCCTTCATTACTTGGACGACGGCTGCCAGTTCCGCCTCCTGCAGTGCTGCTAGCGCAGCTTTGGACGTTGTTGCCGCTACTGTGGTTGGTGCAGCTGTTGTCGCTGTTGTTGTTGCTGCCGTGAATATTGCAGCTATTTCGTCACCCGTTGATTTAGCTGGTGATGTCACGGTCGATGGCGTGGTCTTCTTCGCCTTCGACCTCTGGACCAGGTTAGGTGCGGGGTGAAGGGGCCTCCTCCTCTTCCCGCTCTAGCTTTCGCCATCTCTAGAGTGGCGTGATGAGCTGGCAACGGTCGAGGAGCCAGCATCATCTTCTGGTTGGCCAGCGCTGTGGCCTGATGTACCACGCGTCGATCCACCTCTGCCCCCAGGCCACGCTCTTGGCCTCATTCTCCCTTCTCACTTCACTCTTTGCTTTTATTGTTAATTTAAAAAAAAAGGATCACGTGTCTCTGTCACTATCCCACCCTCGGTATTTGAACCGGGGCCTCCCACACCTGGGGTATACACTTACTTTAAAAAATTAATTTTTATTTAAAAAAAATCCATGATCCTTAAGAACTAGACAAAAATGATTAAATCTATCTTACTATTTAAACAATTCATGTTCTTAAAAAAAAAAACTTCACAGGTACTCTAAAATAATCTACACTTACTTATCTATTTGCCTTTCGGCGCCTACACTACTATTTGTTTTTTTTTTTCAATCCATGTGGATAATCTTTATTGTTTGTTCTTACTGGCCAAGAAAACTTGGAAAAAACTTGGCGCTCTAAACATTTTTTTTTTTAATTTTCTAAAACCTAAACTACCTTACTCTATGTCCGTGACATTGCGGACGTGTGTGCAAGGGCGTGTGCGGTGTTTATATGCTAGACATATAAAAGTTACACGCCTTTGCTCACCTTTTTTTTTTTATTTATATATATATATATATATTTTTTTTTTGTCTGATTTAACCTAACTTAAACCTACGTAAGTGGGCTGTTGTCCAACAGACCGACTATCACATTAATGTTGTGCTGTCAAAGGCGAGACTGGCTCTGGTGTAACCACCAAAAGAAGTGCCGCTCCTTTGCACTCTCTCTCATATCTCGAGCGGGGATCGCTCTACTGAACCGGAGTTGATCTTCGTATTCACGAGCGATATCCGATTCATAGAGGAGTCGCCTGTCAACTGTTCGGCGTACAGCGTGGCAGATTATAGGACATCCACTCATGTCCTGAATCAGATTTAACGAATCTAAATAGAGAAAAGCCTCAGGTGGAATAAAGCCGGTGTGGCGTACCCTCTCATGATACATAAAGTTCGGGTAATAAGCCCCGAAGATCAGACTGTTGGTAGACATCATACAAATTGCAATGTGTCGTCGTGTTAACTAAATTATAATATTGTCTACTCTTTCCACGTTAGCCCTGTTGTACAAGACCTCGTTGATATAGTACGTCTTGTACTCCGACTCAGGTGTCCGATACAACCGAAGACAGGTCCTAAGACATCGTCTCTCGAACACCCTCATCTTTTCCATCCGCACCGGACCATAGGGGACAGCCATACACCATGATCAGCTGTATAAGGGTCATTCTGCTACATGACCCTACATCATGGTTTATGGTTGTCCCCTATGGTTCGGTGTGAGCCCTGCACTTTCACCCTGGTATCAAGTTGGCTGCTGTAAAACAACCCACTTGCCACAGCGAAGGCTTTTCTAGCATTGGTCAGAGTCCTTTCTATATGTTTGTGAAAATACAGAAAATGATTGTTAACAATGCAAAACTCTTTCCAGTTCTTACGCGTATCACTTGAAGCCCTGTGCAACGGGGCACGGAAAAGAATAGTTGCACATTTCAGGAAGTTCATAAGCAACTTCCAGTCATAACAAAATTCAGTTATTTCATTTGCATCCCGTTGCAACAGGGTGTTTATGACTACTACCTTCGGTGCTGATCTGTAAGCCACTAGGTCATAGGCATACGCGATTAGGTGCGGCATAGACATTAGAAGATCTGCAGTAAATATAGCAAACAATAATGGGGATCCTGCAGCCCCCTGTTGTAGACCGTTTTCTTCACTAAATACTCTACTTGAAGTTACGCCGCCACATTTCACGACGAACTTCCTACCTGTTATCATATCATAAATCATGTATAGCAATGGTTTATTTAGCCTAAGTCTGACCAACTTAAGGAAAAGGCCTTCTAACCAAACGGTATCAAATGCCTTTTCCAAGTCGAACAGACAGGCATCCGTACACTGATTTTTATCCATATTCCATTGTATGTCGGAAACCAACTTTGCAGCAGCATGCACTGTCGAATGCCCTGCCCTAAATCCACACTGGTTGTCCGGCAGAATATTGTTTTCCTCGACCCATGTCTGCAGAGCTCTAATGACTATCTTTTCAAATGCCTTGCTGATGCAAGGAAGAAGACTTATCGACCGAAGATTAGACGGAATGCTTTTGTCATTATCCCGTTTAGGGATTGGTTGCACTACAGCTGTCTTCCAATGTGCCGGGTTATGTGCATTACTTATCACATTGTTAAACAGTGTAGTGTAAATTTCCACTGCCGCCGGAGGGAAATGATTGAGCACGATGTTTGGGGCACCATCTGTCCCAGGCAATTTCTTGTTCTCAATGTCTTTAAAGACCCCTTGGAGATTTTCCTGAGTGATCACGATGTGATTTACATCGTTGGCGACGGGATTATTTGTCATATTTACGTCATCGGATCTGGTAAAACCAGGATTCTCAGATCTCCATCGACTGATCTCCTCGCGGAGATAGAAGTGATTTACCAAGGCTATGTTCTCTAGGTCGTGATTTGGCCGTCTGACCTCGTTGACCTTATACATTTTCTAGAAAACAGCGCCTATGGTCTTAACCTTCTCTTGGGGATCTTCGACCACGAAGAATTCGTCACCTAGCACGGACTCATCTGGATCAATATCAACTGATGTCAGTAGTTGTGCGTTGTCGTTTGTTCTCGGAAGTCGGACGATTGGAATTTAATTTTTATCTTTCCTCCTGAATAATTTATTTACTTGCGGGAACATATCCGGGTTGTTGGATCGTACAGCCCGGATTTTATTGCCCCAATGCAAGCTTATGGCAAGATTATAATTTATTTTTATTAGTTGTTGGAGGTTTTTGATCTCTGACTTCAGAGAACATCAACCTCCTCGTTCGATAGGTTTCTGTTCGTTGGCGGATTGATCGCACTCGACCGGAGTTGCATGGCTAAAGCCCTGGAAAAACGTGGCCAGCGAGCCTTATTGTAATTATAAGGATCTCGCTGGACCGCTGAGAAAGCAAGATGATCACTATCGTACTCAATCGCGGTTAAACAATTCCGTGTGCTTGTATCTCCTGTATCCTGTATTGTCAGTCGTCTGTCAATCAATAGTAGATCCAGATAATCAATCCAGATTTGATTGATTGCGCATCATCATGGGCAATCAACCAGTTGTTCAAGACGATCCCCCGTGCGCAATTACTATTGCATCCCCAATCTTGATGTCTGGAGTTGAAATCTCCTGCAATGATATAATAAGAATCTTTCGAGCTCAGTCAGAGACACGTGAAATTCAGAGAGAATGAAATTATGTTCGAGATTATTATTATCCGGTGCATAGAGAGTGATCACGTGCAGTCGCTTACCAACCGAGAGCGGAATGCGTGTGATACACGTTCTAGCAAACGAAACCTACGCGCTTCATTGCTATACATGATATTATGATTAATAGTTTTCTTAACTAAAAGAGCGACTCCGCCTCCATTATGGGTGCGGTCTCTCCGAATAATATTGTACTTATTATACCTGAGGTTGTGCTTTTGCGTGTGCTTAAGCTTAGTTTCGCTAACCAATATCACACCAGGATTGTGGTCTCTCAACAGTTGGCCGAAGGAAAGTCTCCTGTTGGTCCCTATTAGTGAATTAAAATTTATCGCGAGGATCTTAACGTCGTTAGCTGCGCATGCAGCCATTATATTGGGGCCGTTGTGGCTTGTTCGCCAGACAGTCTGGAGTAGATGACATCTATTCTGGCTGCCTGTTGAACGAACTGCTGTTCTAAGCGGGCAGTCCACTCTGCTTGTTCAGCAATGCTTTTTTGCATCTGAGCCATCTGTGTCTGGATAGCCAGCAGGATGGAGATCAGATCATTACTTGCCTCCGGCTGCCGGGTCACTGGGACCGTTTCCGCCTTTGGCTCTGTCTGTTGTGCCTGTCTCTACCTGATGCCATTTGGGCATAGGAGATGGCAGGCGTAACAGCGGTGGCTGGAACGCGAGGCACTGTCTTTGCTGCCACCGTTTTTGGTGTCCCTCTTTCGAACTTGTTTTTGAGTTCTTGCACTTTTGGGCAGCCCCTATAACTAGCGGGGTGCCCGTTAGTCCTACATAAAGCACATTTGAGGGTGCTCCTGTCCTCGACTTGGTCCTTTCCTAGAGGACATTCTCCACTACTGTGGTTCTTGGCGCATTTCACGCAGCCGAACTCCATCTTGCAGTTCGCCGCGGCATGCCCGAACCTCTGGCATCTAGCACACTGCATCGTGTGTTTACCTTTTTTTAATGTCTCCCTTTTTTTAACTTTAAAATTCATTTTTATTTAAAAAATCCATGATCCTTAAAAAATAGACAAAAATGATTAAATCTATCTTACTATCTAAACAATTCATGTTCTTAAAACTATCCTACTGACCCTTCACAGGTACTCTAAAATAATCTACACTTACTTATCTATTTGCCTTTCGGCGCCTACACTACTATTTGTTTTTTTTCCAATCCATGTGGATAATCTTTATTGTTTGTTCTTACTGGCCAAGAAAACTTGTAAAAAACTTGGCGCTCTAAACATTTTTTTTTAAATTTTCTTAAAACTAAACTTAAAATAAAATTACAAACTAACCCTAATAAAAACCTAAACTACCTTACTCTATGTCCGTGACATTGCGGACGCGTGTGCAAGGGCGTGTGCGGTGTTTATATGCTAGACATATATAAGCTACACGCCTTTGCTCACCTTTTTTTTTTTTTTTATTATTTAATTTTTTTTTTTTTTTATATATATATATATATATATATATATATATATATATTTTTTTTTTTTCTTACTTAACCTAACTTAAACCTACGTAAGTGGGCTGTTGTTCAACAGACCGACTATCACATTAATGGTGCTGTCAAAGGCGGAATCAGATTTAACGAATCTAAATAGAGAAAAGCCTCAGGTGGAATAAAGCCGGTGTGGCGTACCCTCTCATGATACATAAAGTTCGGGTAATAAGCCCCGAAGATCAGACTGTTGGTAGACATCATACACCTTGCAATGTGTCGTCGTGTTAAAGAAATTATAAAATTGTCTATTCTTTTCACGTTAGCCCTGTTGTACAGGACTTCGTTGGGATAGTACTTCTTGTACTCGGACTCAGGTGTCCGATACAACCGGAGACAGGTCCTAAGACATCGCCTCTCGAACACCCTCATCTTTTCCATCTGGGAAGGGCTCACACCGAACCATAGGGGACAACCATACACCATGATCGGCCGTATAAGGGCCATGTAGCAGATCACTTTCACCCTGGTATCAAGTTGGCTGCTGTAAAACAACCCCCTTGCCACAGCGAAGGCTTTTCTAGCATTGGCTAGAGTCCTTTCTATATGTTTGTGAAAATACAGAAAATTATCCAACCAAATGCCGAGATATCTGACTACACTTTTCACGATTAATGGCTGGCCCCGATGGCCAACAATGCAAAACTCTTTCCAGTTCTTCCGCGTATCACTTGAAGCCTTGTGCACCGGGGCACGGAAAAGAATAGTTTCACATTTCAGGAAGTTGATAAGCAACTTCCAGTCATAACAAAATTCAGTTATTTTATTTGCATCCCGTTGCAACAGGGTGTTTATGACTACTACCTTCGGTGCTGATCTGTAAGCCACTAGGTCATCGGCATACGCGATTAGGTGCGGCATAGACCTTAGAAGATCTGCAGTAAATATGGCAAACAATAATGGGGATCCTACAGCCCCCTGTTGTAGACCGTTTTCTACACTAAATACTCTACTTGAAGTTACGCCGCCACATTTCACGACGAACTTCCTACCTGTTATCATATCATAAATCATGTATAGCAATGGTTTGTTTAGCCTAAGTCTGACCAACTTAAGGAAAAGGCCTTCTAACCAAACGGTATCAAATGCCTTTTCCAAGTCGAACAGACAGGCACCCGTACACTGATTTTTATCCATATTCCATTGTATGTCGGAAACCAACTTTGCAGCAGCATGTACTGTCGAATGCCCTGCCCTAAATCCAAACTGATTGTCCGGCAGAATATTGTTGTCCTCGACCCATGCCTGCAGAGCTCTAATGACAATCTTTTCAAATGCCTTGCTGATGCAAGGAAGAAGACTTATCGACCGAAGATTAGACGGAATGCTTTTGTCTTTATCCCGTTTAGGGATTGGTTGCACTACAGCTGTCTTCCAATGTGCCGGGTAATGTGCATTACTTAGCGCATTGTTGAACAGTGTAGTGTAATTTTCCACTGCCGCCGGAGGGAGATGCTTGAGCACGATGTTCGGGATACCATCTGTCCCAGCCGATTTCTTGTTCTTAATGGCTTTAAAGACCCCTTGGAGATCTTCCTGAGTGATCACGATGTGATTTACATCGTTGGCGACGGGATTATTTGCCATATTTACGTCATCGAATCTGGTGAAACCAGGATTCTCAGATCGCCATCGACTGATCTCCTCACGGAGATAGAAGTGATTTACCAAGGCTCTGTTCTCTAGATCGTGATTTGTCCGTCTGACTTCGTTGACCTTATACACTTTCTCGAAAACAGCGCCTATGGTATTAACCTTCTCTTGGGGATCTTCGACCACGAAGAATTCGTTATCTAGCACGGACTCACCTGGATCTATATCAACTGATGTCAGTAGTTGTGCGTTGTCGTTTGTTCTCGGAAGTCGGACGATTGGAATGTCATTTTTATCTTTCCTCCTGAATAATTTATTTACTTGCGGAAACATACCCGGGTTGTTGGATCGTACAGCCCGGATTTTATTGCCCCAATGCAAGCTTATGGCAAGATTATAATTTATTATACACTTTCTCGAAAACAGCGCCTATGGTATTAACCTTCTCTTGGGGATCTTCGACCACGAAGAATTCGTTATCTAGCACGGACTCACCTGGATCTATATCAACTGATGTCAGTAGTTGTGCGTTGTCGTTTGTTCTCGGAAGTCGGACGATTGGAATGTCATTTTTATCTTTCCTCCTGAATAATTTATTTACTTGCGGGAACATACCCGGGTTGTTGGATCGTACAGCCCGGATTTTATTGCCCCAATGCAAGCTTATGGCAAGATTATAATTTATTTTTATTAGTTGTTGGAGGTTTTTGATCTCTGACTTCAGAGATCTGACTTCCGGACTTCTCGGATCTGCAAATCGTCTGTGCAAGAGTTTGAGTCTAGACAGCAGTCTACTTTTGTGCACGTGAAGTGCGTCGATGGTGGCATTCCGATAGACATCGCAGTCCTCGGTCGGCACAATCTTCGGTATTGTTCTGTCCATTGTACGCACTATGGCGTCGTCCATTTGTTTGAGGTACCCATCAACCTCCTCGTTCGATAGGTTTCTGTTCTTTGGCGGATTGATCGCACTCGACCGGAGTTCCATGGTTAAAGCCCTGGAGAAACGTGGCCAGCGAGCCTTATTGTAATTATAAGGATTTCGCTGGACATATTCCGCCAGATCAACCACCTCGTTCGGGAGTTGAATAACCGCTGAGAAAGCAAGATGATCACTATCGTACTCAATCGCGGTTAAACAATTCCGTGTGCTTGTGTCTACACCCTGTATTGTCAGTCGTCTGTCAATCAATAGTAGATCCAGATAATTCCCGCTTCTGGGAAATGAAGGTATTTCGGTTGCAAGCAAATCAGCCCTCAACTCATCATGCTCAATCAACCAGTTGTTCAAGGCGATCCCCCGTGCGCAATTCCTATTGCATCCCCAATCTTGATGTCTGGAGTTGAAATCTCCTGCAATGATATAATAAGTATCTTCCGAGCTCAGTCGGAGACAAGTGAAGAGAGTTTCGAGCTCTGGAATGAAATTATGTTCGAGATTGTTATTATCCGGTGCATAGAGAGTGATCACGTACAATCGCTTACCACCAGAGAGTGGAATGCGTGCGATACACGTCTCTAGCAAACGAAACCTACGCGCTTCATTGCTATACATAATATTATGATCAATAGTTTTTTTAACTAAAAGAGCGACTCCGCCTCCATTATGGGTGCGGTCTCTCCGAATAATATTGTAATTATTGTACCTGAGGGTGTGCTTTTGGTTAAGCTTAGTTTCGCTAACCATTATCACATCAGGATTGTGGTCTCTCAACAGTTGGCCGAAGGAAAGTTTCCTGTTGGTCCCTATTAGTGAATTGACATTTATTGCAAGGATCTTAAGGTCGTCAGCTGCGCGTGCAGCCATTATATTGGGGCCGTTGTGGCTTGTTCGCCAGACAGTCTGGAGTAGATGACATCTATTCTGGCTGCCTGTTGAAGGAACTGCTGTTCTAAGCGAGCAGTCCGCTCTGCTTGTTCAGCAATGCATTTTTGCATCTGAGCCATCTGTGCCTGTATAGCCAGCAGGATGGAGCTCAGATCAGTATTTGCCTCCGGCTGCCGGATCACTGGGACCGTGACCGCCTTTGGCACTGTCTGTTGTGCCGGTCTTCTACCTGACGCCATTTGGGCATAGGAGATGGCAGGCGTAACAGCGGTGGCTGGAACGCGAGGCACTGGCTTTGCTGCCACCGTTTTTGGTGTCCCTCTTTCGAACTTGTTTTTGAGTTCTTGCACTTTTGGGCAGCTCCTATAACTAGCGGGGTGCCCGTTAGTCCTACATAAAGCACATTTGAGGGTGCTCCTGTCCTCAACTTTGTCCTTTCCTAGAGGACATTCTCCACTACTGTGGTTCTTGGCGCATTTCACGCAGCGGAACTCCATCTTGCAGTTCGCCGCGGCATGCCCGAACCTCTGGCATCTAGCACACTGCATCGTGTGCTTACTTTTTTTTAATGTCTCCCACTTAATGACAACAGTCCCCAAGTGTTTAATTCGCTTGAGGAGCTCTTTGTTGCTATCGGGAGTTATCTGGACCAGGAACATAGGCAAACGCCTATTCTCCCTTCGTGCCACCGCAGTGACAAACGGCTTAACTCCTACTATGCGCTCTGCGCCTGGCGCAGCACAGCGAGGATTTCCTCCGGATCCGTAGAAGGATCTACGCTCTTGAGGAGCAGAGTCTGGAGTTTTTCTCCTTTAGTAGTGTACGTGTAGTACTCATTCCCCGCCTTCTCCAACGCCTGCCTAATTAATTGGTGCACTGCCATATAGTGGCAGTAAACGGAGTGCCTGAGGGGCATTCCATACTTTATCTCCTATGGGAGATCTTGGTCTCCGCACCGAAGATGTTTATAGGTGGGCATCTGACTCTTGTAGGATGTGTTTGTTACTGTTGCTTTTTCGCCTGCTGCTGCTGTTGTTGTTGCTGATGTTTCTGCTTCTGTTCACACTGCTGCTGTTGACCCTGCGCTTTTTTTGGCGGCTGCCTTTTAGCAGCGCCTGTTGTGTGTCTGGTGACTGTTGTTGCTGCTTTTGTTGGCATTGGCTGTCCATCTGTTTTTCGACTGTGCGGTTAATTGTCGCAGCCGTGCGCTGCCAACTTCTCCTTCATTATTTGGACGACGGCGGCCAGTTCCGTCTCCTGCTGCTCTATTATGCGTTTCTTCTCGCTGAGTTGGAGCTGGCGGCTCTCAATTCGTGAGAGACTTTGCTCAGCCTCCAGCTCTTCGTCTTCTTTGTTGGCGGAGAAGGCCTGGTACCTGTTCCCCAGGCCCAGATACCTCCCTTCTCCTTCTGGAGACTCGTATATAATTGAGTCGGCTAGTGCAGCCGCCATGCTGCTGATGTTGTTGGTATGCTAGCCGCCGTCGTCTCTAGTACTGCTACCGCAGCTTTTGACGTTGTTTCCGCTACTGTGGTTGGTGCTGCTGTTGTCGTTGTTGTTGTTGCTGCCGTGAATATTGCAGCTACTTCGTCACCCGTTGATTTAGCAGGTGATGTCACGGTCGATGGCGTGGTCTTCTTCGCCTTCGACCTCTGGACCAGGTTAGGTGCGGGGTGAAGTGGCCTCCTCCTCTTCCCCCTCTCGCTCTCACCATCTCTAGAGTGGCGTGATGAGCTGGCATCGGTCGAGAAGCCAGCATCATCTTCTGGTTGGCCTGCCCTTTGGCTTGATGTGCCACGCGTCGATCCACCTTTGCCCCGAGGCCACCGTCTCGGCCTCATTCTCACTTCACTCTTTGCTTTTATTGCTAATTTAAAAAAAAGGATCACGTGTCTCTGTCACTATTCCACCTTCGGTATTTGAACAGGGGCCTCCCACACCTTGGGTATGCACAGTTTTACTTTAAAATTAATTTTTATTTAAAAAAAAAATCCAAGATCCTTAAAACTAGACAAAAATGATTAAGTCTATCTTACTATTTAAACAATACATGTTCTTAAAAAACTACCCTACTGACCCTTCACAGGTACTCTAAAATAATCTAAACTTGCTTATCTATTTGCCTTTCGGCGCCTACACTACTATTTGTTTTTTTTTTTTCAGGCCATGTGGACAATCTTTATTATTTGTTCTTACTGGCCAAGAAAACTTGGCGCTCTAAACATTTTTTTTTTTAGTTTTCTTAAAACCAAACTTAAACCTAATCTAATATTAAGCCCTAACCCTAATAAAACTTAAACTACCTTACTCTATGTCCATGACATTGCGGACGTGTGTGCAAGGACGTGTACGGTGTTTATATGCTAGACATATATAAGTTACGCGCCTTTGCCCACCTTTTTTTTTATTTTATATTGTTTGCATTTTTTATATATTTTTGATTTTTTTTCTTTGTCTGACTTAGCCTAACTTACACCTACGTAAGTGGACTGTTATCCAACAGACCGACTATCACTGACATTAATGTCGTGCTGTCAAAGTCGGAGACTGGTTCTGGTGTAACCACCAAAAGAAGTGCCACTCCTTTGCATTTCGAGCGGGGATCGTTCTGCTGAACCGGAGTTGATCCTCGTGTTCACGAGCGATATCCGATTCATAGAGGGGTCGCCTGTCAACTTATTATGGGTTCCTACTGTTGAAAGGTTTTCACCTAGAAATACGCTACAGATTCGTCACGGGAGGTGGGCGTATGGGGCATTGATCGTGACGTTGCTAGAATCCTGTAATTGTTACATCATCCCAGCCGCGGCGAACTGCAAGATGGAGTTCCGCTGCGTGAAATCCGCCAAGAACCACAGTAGTGGAGAATGTCCTCTAGGAAAGGACCAAGTCGAGGACAGGAGCACCCTCAAATGTGCTTTATGTAGGACTAACGGGCACCCCGCTAGTTATAGGGGCTGCCCAAAAGTGCAAGAACTCAAAAACAAGTTCGAAAGAGGGACACCAAAAACGGTGGCAGCAAAGACAGTGCCTCGCGTTCCAGCCACCGCTGTTACGCCTGCCATCTCCTATGCCCAAATGGCGTCAGGTAGAGACAGGCACAACAGACAGAGCCAAAGGCGGCCACGGTCCCAGTGACCCGGCAGCCGGAGGCAAGTAATGATCTGATCTCCATCCTGCTGGCTATCCAGACACAGATGGCCAGATGCAAAAAAGCATTGCTGAACCAGCAGAGCGGACTGCCCGCTTAGAACAGCAGTTCGTTCCACAGGCAGCCAGAATAGATGTCATCTACTCCAGACTGTCTAGCGAACAAACCACAACGGCCCCAATATAATGGCTGCACGCGCAGCTGACGACCTTAAGATCCTTGCGATAAATGTCAATTCACTAATAGGGACCAACAGGAGTCTTTCCTTCGGCCAACTGTTGAGAGACCACAATCCTGGTGTGATATTGGTTAGCGAAACTAAGCTTAAGCACACGCAAAAGCACAACCTCAGGTATAATAAGTACAATATTATTCGGAGAGACCGCACCCATAATGGAGGCGGAGTCGCTCTTTTAGTTAAGAAAACTATTAATCATAATATCATGTATAGCAATGAAGCGCGTAGGTTTCGTTTGCTAGAACGTGTATCACACGCATTCCGCTCTCGGTTGGTAAGCGACTGCACGTGATCACTCTCTATGCACCGGATAATAACAATCTCGAACATAATTTCATTCCAGAGCTCGAAACTCTCTTCACTTGTCTCCGACTGAGCTCGGAAGATACTTATTATATCATTGCAGGAGATTTCAACTCCAGACATCAAGATTGGGGATGCAATAGGAATTGCGCACGGGGGATCGCCTTGAACAACTGGTTGATTGGGCATGATGAGTTGAGGGCTGATTTGCTTGCAACCGAAATACCTTCATTTCCCAGAAGCAGGAATTATCTGGATCTACTATTGATTGACAGACGACTGACAATACAGGGTGTAGACACAAGCACACGGAATTGTTTAACCGCGATTGAGTACGATAGTGATCATCTTGCTTTCTCAGCGGTTATTCAACTCCCGAACGAGGTGGTTGATCTGGCGGAATATGTCCAGCGAAATCCTTATAATTACAATAAGGCTCGCTGGCCACGTTTCTCCAGGGCTTTAACCATGGAACTCCGGTCGAGTGCGATCAATCCGCCAAAGAACAGAAACCTATCGAACGAGGATGTTGATGGGTACCTCAAACAAATGGACGACGCCATAGTGCGTAGAATGGACAGAACAATACCGAAGATTGTGCCGACCGAGGACTGCGATGTCTATCGGAATGCCACCATCGACGCACTTCACGTGCACAAAAGTAGACTGCTGTCTAGACTCAAACTCTTGCACAGACGATTTGCAGATCCGAGAAGTCCGGAAGTCAGATCTCTGAAGTCAGAGATCAAAAACCTCCAACAACTAATAAAAATAAATTATAATCTTGCCATAAGCTTGCATTGGGGCAATAAAATCCGGGCTGTACGATCCAACAACCCGGGTATGTTCCCGCAATTCAAAAAATTCAGGAGGAAAGATAAAAATGACATTCCAATCGTCCGACTTCCGAGAACAAGCGACAACGCACAACTACTGACATCAGTTGATATAGATCCAGGTGAGTCCGTGCTAGATAACGAATTCTTCGTGGTCGAAGATCCCCAAGAGAAGGTTAATACCATAGGCGCTGTTTTCGAGAAAGTGTATAAGGTCAACGAAGTCAGACGGACAAATCACGATCTAGAGAACAGAGCCTTGGTAAATCACTTCTATCTCCGTGAGGAGATCAGTCGATGGCGATCTGAGAATCCTGGTTTCACCAGATTCGATGACGTAAATATGGCAAATAATCCCGTAGCCAACGATGTAAATCACATCGTGATCACTCAGGAAGATCTCCAAGGGGTCTTTAAAGCCATTAAGAACAAGAAATCGGCTGGGACAGATGGTATCCCGAACATCGTGCTCAAGCATCTCCCTCCGGCGGCAATGGAAAATTACACTACACTGTTCAACAATGCGCTAAGTAATGCACATTACCCGGCACATTGGAAGACAGCTGTAGTGCAACCAATCCCTAAACGGGATAAAGACGTAAGTCTTCTTCCTTGCATCAGCAAGGCATTTGAAAAGATTGTCATTAGAGCTCTGCAGACATGGGTCGAGGACAACAATATTCTGCCGGACAACCAGTTTGGATTTAGGGCAGGGCATTCGACAGTGCATGCTGCTGCAAAGTTGGTTTCCGACATACAATGGAATATGGATAAAAATCAGTGTACGGGTGCCTGTCTGTTCGACTTGGAAAAGGCATTTGATACCGTTTGGTTAGAAGGCCTTTTCCTTAAGTTGGTCAGACTTAGGCTAAACAAACCATTGCTATACATGATTTATGATATGATAACAGGTAGGAAGTTCGTCGTGAAATGTGGCGGCGTAACTTCAAGTAGAGTATTTAGTGTAGAAAACGGTCTACAACAGGGGGCTGTAGGATCCCCATTATTGTTTGCCATATTTACTGCAGATCTTCTAAGGTCTATGCCGCACCTAATCGCGTATGCCGATGACCTAGTGGCTTACAGATCAGCACCGAAGGTAGTAGTCATAAACACCCTGTTGCAACGGGATGCAAATAAAATAACTGAATTTTGTTATGACTGGAAGTTGCTTATCAACTTCCTGAAATGTGAAACTATTCTTTTCCGTGCCCCGGTGCACAGGGCTTCAAGTGATACGCGGAAGAACTGGAAAGAGTTTTGCATTGTTGGCCATCGGGGCCAGCCATTAATCGTGAAAAGTGTAGTCAGATATCTCGGCATTTGGTTGGATAATTTTCTGTATTTTCACAAACATATAGAAAGGACTCTAGCCAATGCTAGAAAAGCCTTCGCTGTGGCAAGGGGGTTGTTTTACAGCAGCCAACTTGATACCAGGGTGAAAGTGATCTGCTACATGGCCCTTATACGGCCGATCATGGTGTATGGTTGTCCCCTATGGTTCGGTGTGAGCCCTTCCCAGATGGAAAAGATGAGGGTGTTCGAGAGACGATGTCTTAGGACCTGTCTCCGGTTGTATCGGACACCTGAGTCCGAGTACAAGAAGTACTATCCCAACGAAGTCCTGTACAACAGGGCTAACGTGAAAAGAATAGACAATTTTATAATTTCTTTAACACGACGACACATTGCAAGGTGTATGATGTCTACCAACAGTCTGATCTTCGGGGCTTATTACCCGAACTTTATGTATCATGAGAGGGTACGCCACACCGGCTTTATTCCACCTGAGGCTTTTCTCTATTTAGATTCGTTAAATCTGATTCAGGACATGAGTGGATGTCCTATAATCTTCCACGCTGTACGCCGAACAGTTGACAGGCGACTCGTCTATGAATCGGATATCGCTCGTGAACACGAAGATCAACTCCGGTTCAGTAGAGCGATCCCCGCTCGAGAAAGGAGAGAGAGTGCAAAGGAGCGGCACTTCTTTTGGTGGTTACACCAGAACCAGTCTCCGCCTTTGACAGCACCATTAATGTGATAGTCGGTCTGTTGAACAACAGCCCACTTACGTAGGTTTAGGTTAGGGTAAGTAAAAAAAAAAAAAAAAAAAAAAAAAAAAAAAAAAAAAAAAAAAAAAATATATATATATATATATATATATATAAAAAAAAAAAAAAATTAAATAATAAAAAAAAAAAAGGTGAGCAAAGGCGTGTAGCTTATATATGTCTAGCATATAAACACCGCACACGCCCTTGCACACGCGTCCGCAATGTCACGGACATAGAGTAAGGTAGTTTAGGTTTTTATTAGGGTTAGTTTGTAATTTTATTTTAAGTTTAGTTTTAAGAAAATTTAAAAAAAAATGTTTAGAGCGCCAAGTTTTTTACAAGTTTTCTTGGCCAGTAAGAACAAACAATAAAGAGTATCCACATGGATTGGAAAAAAAACAAATAGTAGTGTAGGCGCCGAAAGGCAAATAGATAAATAAGTGTAGATTATTTTAGAGTACCTGTGAAGGGTCAGTAGGATAGTTTTAAGAACATGAATTGTTTAGATAGTAAGATAGATTTAATCATTTTTGTCTATTTTTTTAAGGATCATGGATTTTTTAAATAAAAATGAATTTTAAAGTTAAAAAAAAAGGGTGCATGGTTGTAGCGCAGGGTGGGCATGTTCAATACCGACGCAGGGCGAGTGCGACTGCTAAGCTTTCTTTTTTTTTCCTGCGGGTGCGAACCCTTTGGCGTGCCTTGGGTTTTCTCCTTCTCTAGGAAGCGAGGTGTTCCTAGTGTCGCGTGATGAAAGGATAGCGGTCTCCTGGATCGGGTGATCGATCCAACAGACGTTCGTCCCGCAAGGAGAACGAGGGAGTGAACATCCGATCGGGATGGCGTGGGTGGCGTTGGGATGTAGGCGGGTTTGAGCGTGATTTGGGGGCAGTTGGTGAGAAGCTACGGATTGGATCGGACGCGCGAGTTCTCGATAGGCTGGCCGCGGAATTAAAAAAAAAAAAAAAAAAAAAAAAACCGCACAGTAGAAGAGTCGGGGTTTGCTAGTTTTTTTGGTGATTCGATCTAACTTCCGAGAGTATTCCTTTTTTTTTTTTTGTTACCTCTTCAGGGGTGATTGGAAATCAGTTCGAAACGCGCTATTAAGTGGATGGATAAAGTGTCGTGTAAGGGGTCAGTCTGAGTTTTCCTTCGACTCCTATTCGAGAAAAAAATATAAGGTGATCGCACAGAATATACCCAGTGGTCCTAGGCGAGATAAATTCATGCGAAGACACATACGGGCGGGTGCTAATAGTGTGGCGAAAAGTCTTGAATAGATAGATAAAGTGTGTGAAATTTGTGACCTATTAAGGAAATAAAAGTAGTTCGCCAGACCAGGTGTTCTAGAGTAAAAAGTAAAAGATCACTAGTGTGGGATTAGAAAAACGAAAGGGTAGGACGAAGTCAGTTGGAAAAAAAAAAAACGAAAACGAAAAAAAAGGAAGTGAAGAATAATAACAAAAAAAAAAAGTGAAAAAAAAAAATAAAAGAACATAAGAGTAAGAAAGGGACAGGAGGTGACGTACACCGACGGAGAAGCGGAGCTGAACGACGAGGCCAGGAAGAGGACAGGTGACTTCTCCCACAGGGGGGAAGGAGACTCATTCTATTTTTTTGTTTCTTTATTATTTTTTTTTTTTTTATCTTATTTCTTTTAATTACTTGGTTGGATTGATATAGTTATTACTTTCTATTGCATTCATTTCTTTTTATTTGAAGTGCATCGATTCATTTATTTTATTTTTTTTTTTTTTTTTTTTGGGGAAAGAAGTACACCCTGTTTATTTTATTTTTTTTATATTTTTCTTATTTCACATATTTATGTTTATAATCACATAATTAGATTTGTCGTGTAGTGAAGTGTACCTAGGTCCCTTTTTGTCGCGCCGGTTTTCCGATAGGTTCGTTGGCCGAATCGTTAAGGACAAGGCGCGAGGGTTCTTCGGACAGCGGCTACGTGGGTTCGAAACCTGGCGGTGACGCGTTGAATTTCGGGTGTTTTTTTTTATTTTTTTTTTGTCCCCCTGTGTAGTGTTCTGTCTCTGGGCTTGCCCATAAATCAATTTTCTTTTTTTTTTAATATAACTTAGATTGTTAATTTACGTTTTCCTTATATATTTTTTTTCTTTGTTAAGTAAAAATCAATCCAAGAACTATTGTTAGTACTTAAGCTAGGTTTAAGTTTTTTTTGCTTTTGGAATAAATTGTAATTTGTGAAGTCAAGTGTTTGTGGTCCCTCTTTCCTTTTTTTTTTTTCTTTCGCTGTTTTGTTTTGGACCGGGTGTGGATTTTTTTTTGGTGGAGATTGGATTCCTCCTCTTAGTCGCAGTTCTAGAGGTAAGAAGCGTGTTGAGCGGAAGGGCAACTGCGTGGCGCCCAAACTTACCATCTTAACTCACGGCCATTCTCCATTGAGCGGCTGGCGTTCTTCCGCCCAACCCCAATCGGTCTCGGGGATTTCGACGGTAACAAACTGTTCGGCGTACAGCGTGGCAGATTATAGGACATCCACTCATGCCCTGAATCAGATTTAACGAATCTAAATAGAGAAAAGCCTCAGGTGGAATAAAGCCGGTGTGGCGTACCCTCTCATGATACATAAAGTTCGGGTAATAAGCCCCGAAGATCAGACTGTTGGTAGACATCATACAAATTGCAATGTGTCGTCGTGTTAAAGAAATTATAAAATTGTCTATTCTTTTCACGTTAGCCCTGTTGTACAGGACTTCGTTGGGATAGTACTTCTTGTACTCGGACTCAGGTGTCCGATACAACCGGAGACAGGTCCTAAGACATCGTCTCTCGAACACCCTCATCTTTTCCATCTGGGAAGGGCTCACACCGAACCATAGGGGACAACCATACACCATGATCGGCCGTATAAGGGCCATGTAGCAGATCACTTTCACCCTGGTATCAAGTTGGCTGCTGTAAAACAACCCCCTTGCCACAGCGAAGGCTTTTCTAGCATTGGCTAGAGTCCTTTCTATATGTTTGTGAAAATACAGAAAATTATCCAACCAAATGCCGAGATATCTGACTACACTTTTCACGATTAATGGCTGGCCCCGATGGCCAACAATGCAAAACTCTTTCCAGTTCTTCCGCGTATCACTTGAAGCCCTGTGCACCGGGGCACGGAAAAGAATAGTTTCACATTTCAGGAAGTTGATAAGCAACTTCCAGTCATAACAAAATTCAGTTATTTTATTTGCATCCCGTTGCAACAGGGTGTTTATGACTACTACCTTCGGTGCTGATCTGTAAGCCACTAGGTCATCGGCATACGCGATTAGGTGCGGCATAGACCTTAGAAGATCTGCAGTAAATATGGCAAACAATAATGGGGATCCTACAGCGCCCTGTTGTAGACCGTTTTCTACACTAAATACTTTACTTGAAGTTACGCCGCCACATATCACGACGAACTTCCTACCTGTTATCATATCATAAATCATGTAAGTCTGACCAACTTAAGGAAAAGGCCTTCTAACCAAACGGTATCAAATGCCTTTTCCAAGTCGAACAGACAGGCACCCGTACACTGATTTTTATCCATATTCCATTGTATGTCGGAAACCAACTTTGCAGCAGCATGCACTGTCGAATGCCCTGCCCTAAATCCAAACTGGTTGTCCGGCAGAATATTGTTGTCCTCGACCCATGTCTGCAGAGCTCTAATGACAATCTTTTCAAATGCCTTGCTGATGCAAGGAAGAAGACTTATCGACCGAAGATTAGACGGAATGCTTTTGTCTTTATCCCGTTTAGGGATTGGTTGCACTACAGCTGTCTTCCAATGTGCCGGGTAATGTGCATTACTTAGCGCATTGTTAAACAGTGGTGTAATTTTCCACTGCCGCCGGAGGGAGATGTTTGAGCACGATTTCTTGTTCTTAATGGCTTTAAAGGCCCCTTGGAGATCTTCTTGAGTGATCACGATATGATTTACATCGTTGGCGACGGGATTATTTGCCACATTTACGTCATCGAATCTGGTGAAACCAGGATTCTCAGATCGCCATCGACTGATCTCCTCACGGAGATAGAAGTGATTTACCAAGGCTCTGTTCTCTAGATCGTGATTTGGCCGTCTGACCTGTTGACCTTATACAATTTCTCGAAAACAGCGCCTATGGTATTAACCTTCTCTTGGGGATCTTCGACCACGAAGAATTCGTTATCTAGCACTGACTCACCTGGATCTATATCAACTGATGTCAGTAGTTGTGCGTTGTCGTTTGTTCTCGGAAGTCGGACGATTGGAATGTCATTTTAATCATTCCTCCTGAATAATTTATTTACTTGCGGGAACATGCCCGGGTTGTTGGATCGTACAGCCCGGATTTTATTGCCCCAATGCAAGCTTATGGCAAGATTATAATTTATTTTTATTAGTTGTTGGAGGTTTTTGATCTCTGACTTCAGAGATCTGACTTCCGGACTTCTCGGATCTGTAAATCGTCTGTGCAAGAGTTTGAGTCTAGACAGCAGTCTACTTTTGTGCACGTGAAGTGCGTCGATGGTGGCATTCCGATAGACATCGCAGTCCTCGGTCGGCACAATCTTCGGTATTGTTCTGTCCATTGTACGCACTATGGCGTCGTCCATTTGTCGCACTCGAGCGGAGTTCCATGGCTAAATCCCTGGAGAAACGTGGCCAGCGAGCCTTATTGTAATTATAAGGATTTCGCTGGACATATTCCGCCAGTTCAACCACCTCGTTCGGGAGTTGAATAACCGCTGAGAAAGCAAGATGATCACTATCGTACTCAATCGCGGTTAAACAATTCCGTGTGCTTGTGTCTACACCCTGTATTGTCAGTCGTCTGTCAATCAATAGTAGATCCAGATAATTCCCGCTTCTGGGAAATGAAGGTATAATATAATATAAATATATTTTCAGTTGCAAGCAAATCAGCCCTCAACTCATCATGCCCAATCAACCAGTTGTTCAAGGCGATCCCCCGTGCGCAATTCCTATTGCATCCCCAAGCTTGATGTCTGGAGTTGAAATCTCCTGCAATGATATAATAAGTATCTTCCGAGCTCAGTCGGAGACAAGTGAAGAGAGTTTCGAGCTCTGGAATGAAATTATGTTCGAGATTGTTATTATCCGGTGCATAGAGAGTGATCACGTGCAATCGCTTACCGCCAGAGAGCGGAATGCGTGCGATACACGTCTCTAGCAAACGAAACCTACGCGCTTCATTGCTATCCATGATATTATGATCAATAGTTTTCTTAACTAAAAGAGCGACTCCGCCTCCATTATGGGTGCGGTTTCTCCGAATAATATTGTAATTATTATACCTGAGGGTGTGCTTTTGGTTAAGCTTAGTTTCGCTAACCATTATCACATCAGGATTGTCGGCCGTTGTGGCTTGTTCGCCAGACAGTCTGCTTGTTCAGCAATGCTTTTTTCATTTTAGCCATCTGTGTCTGGATAGCCAGCAGGATGGAGATCAGATCATTACTTGCCTCCGGCTGCCGGGTCACTGGGACCGTGGCCGCCTTTGGGACTGTCTGTTGTGCCTGTCTTCTACCTGACGCCATTTGGGCATAGGAGATGACAGGCGTAACAGCGGTGGCTGGAACGCGAGGCACTGGCTTTGCTGCCACCGTTTTTGGTGTCCTCCTTTCGAACTTGTTTTTAAGTTCTTGCACTTTTGGGCAGCCCCTATAACCAGCGGGGTGCCCGTTAGTCCTACATAAAGCACATTTGAGGGTGCTCCTGTCATCAACTTGGTCCTTTCCTAGAGGACATGCATGCCCGAACCTCTGGCATCTACCACACTGCATCGTGTGCTTACCTTTTTTTAATGTCTCCCACTTGATGTCAACAGCCCCCAAGTGTTTAGTTCGCTTGAGGAGCTCTTTGTTGCTAGTGGGCTTAATCTGGACCAGGAACATAGGCAAACGCCTATTCTCCCTTCGTGCCACCGCATTGACAAACGGCTTTACTCCTACTGTGCGGAGCGTTTTTTTTTGGCGGCTGCCTTTTAGCAGCGCCTGTTGTGTGTCTGGTGATTGTTGTTGTTGCTTTTGTTGGCATTGGCTGTCCACCTGTTTTTCGACTGTGCGGTTAATTGTCGCAGCCGTGCGCTGCCAACTTCTCCTTCATTATTTGGACGACGGCGGCCAGTTCCGTCTCCTGCTGCTCTATTATGCGTTTCTTCTCGTATATAATCGAGTCGGCTAGTGCAGCCGCCATGCTGCTGATGTTGTTGGTATGCTAGCCGCCGTCGTCTCTAGTACTGCTACCGCAGCTTTTGACGTTGTTTCCGCTACTGTGGTTGGTGCTGCTGTTGTCGTTGTTGTTGTTGCTGCCGTGAATATTGCAGCTACTTCGTCAACCGTTGATTTAGCTGGTGACGTCACGGTCGATGACGTGGTCTTCTTCGCCTTCGACCTCTGGACCAGGTTAGGTGCGGGGTGAAGTAGTCTCCTCCTCTTCCCCCTCTCGCTCTCACCATCTCTAAATGGCGTGATGAGCTGGCAACGGTTGGGAAGCCAGCATCACCTTCTGGTTGACCAGCGCTGTGGCCTGATGTGCCACGCGTCGATGCACCTCTGCCCCCAGGCCACCCTCTCGGCCTCATTCTCACTTCACTCTTTGCTTTTATTGCTAATTTCCACCTTCGGTATTTGAACCGGGGACTCCCACACCTGGGGTATGCAAACTATGTGCTATGTCACAAGCATGTTGCGGAAACTAGCTTCAGAATCGCTCTTCACGCACTGATGTGATTTTTATTGATGATGTTGTTTTTTTTTTTTTTCATTCGCACGTACACGTCCACTCGCTTTGAATGCCGGAGAGCGACTGTGAGCTGTTGACTCTACCCTTTCGGCAACGCTCTTGTTTTATGTGATGGTGAGAATTTCACTTGATCACTATTTTAACTTTGTTAGGTTGCTTTTAAGAAGCCGAAACACATATGAACTGTTCAACGGTCTGTGAAGGACAGAGTACAAACACGTGTATAGCAAACTTTCTTTTCTCCTTTTTTATTTTAATTTTATTTAACACTAAAACTACCCTAATATGTGTAAGTCGGCCATAGGATGCTGCGGATAGACATACATGTAGACAACATATATCTAATAAACTGCAAGACAGAGACCGACTACTCCCCCATTCGGGGATACGTACTACCCTTTCTACTCCGGGCCTAAAGGGTTCGACGATGGAGTTCCTTCTCTCCCCAGCCACCAGAACTTTTGATGTTGCAAAGCAAAATCCCGAACATCCCGTCTCGAAACCGATGTGCTGAACCGGAGGAGACCCTTCTCAGCTCGTTGTGCGACGGAACGGTCGTGGTTGAGTCGCCCATCCACAGTTGGTCTGGCGATGTGGTAGATGAGCGGCACCGCATTTATATGTTGTATCAGCCCGTTTTTGTCGAGGTGCAAAAAAGCTTCTGCGGGAACGAAGACGTTGTGGCGTACCCTTTCGGGGCTTAGTGAATTAGGGTAGTAAGCCCCCGAAATCAAGTTATTGACCAAGTTCATCGCTCTGGCAGTATGACCTCGAATCAACTTCAGCAGGAAATTGTCCACTCTTATCAGGTTTGACTCTGGAGTTCAATAAAGGCGGAGGCAAGCCCTCTAAAACAACCGCATCTTTTCCATCAAGCTTGCACTCACGTTGAACCACACGGGACAGCTATAGGTGAGCATTGGCCGGATGAGGGCCATGTAGCAGATAATCTTCACCTTCGCATCGAGTTGGCTGTTGTAAAACAGTCTCTTTGTAAGGGCAAAAGCGCTTCGGGCTCTGGCCAGAGCAGCATTTACATGTTATAATATACAACGGCGTCATGAACAGTATGGTTTCCGAATTTTCAACATCCAGTCATCGCAATCTCTCATGAATGAAGTTACGCTGCACGATAGTAGTGATGCCCTCGATCTTTTTGCCAGATCTGTACACGATCAAGTAGTCGGCGTACGCAATTACGTGAGGAAGAGAACTTATCAGATCGCTTAAGTAAATCTTGAACAGGATCGGTGATTAACGGCACCCTGTCGGGGACCATTTTTTACATCAAAAATACCTGTGGTGGTCACGTTGCCATTCTTGCAGCAGTGGTTTGCTTATGCGAAGCCGATTGAGCTTGTAAAAAATACCTTCTAACCATACGGTGTCAAAGGCCGTCTCCAGGTCAATCAAACAGGCACCTGTACATTGTTTCTGGCTCTTGTGCCATTGGATATTCGCAGTTTTCCAATGCTCCGGATAATGTGCATTATTCCAAGCATTGTTAAACAGAATTGTGTACATTTTAACCACTTCTAGGTGGAGGTGTCTTACAATATTCGGGACTCCATCGACTCCCACTGACTTCTTCTTCATTAGTGATTCGAAGACCCCTTGGAGATCTGTCTTCGATATGAACGGGGGATAAACCCCATCGTCGGCGATGACATTATCTGCCATGTTATCATCATCAAACACGACAAAGCCGTTGTTCTCAGATCGCCATTATTGCAGATCTTCACGAAGAAGTGTGTTGTTAGCCAGTACGAGGTCCTCCAGTTTGTGCTTGGGGCGAATACTCTCGTTCACCTTGTATACTTCCTGCAAGACCATGCCAAGTACCTCCACTTTTTCTTGCGCGTCTTCGTTGGATTCCAATAGAGGTTAGCAGAAAGTCGGTAATTCTATGCAATACAAGTTTGGATGTTTTTGATGAGTGATTTTAGTGTCCTAACTTCCTCGTCTCGTCTGTCCGTAAACCGCCTGTACAAGGTTTTTAATCTTCACAGGAGTCAACTTTTTTGTTTTGTGGAGTGTGTTATTTGTCGCATTGCGGTACATGTTTTGGTTGTTTATACGTATATACCGGTATAGTACTGTATATCGTTCGATTAATTGTCTCGTCCAATTGAATTAGATACATGTCAATCTCTTCGTTGGACAAGTTTCTATTGGACGGTATGTGGAGCTCATTCGAAGAGATTAATTTGTCTGGAAAAGCGGGTCCAACGTGCTCTACTGTAATTGTAGGGATACGTTTGAACAAACTCTCCTAATTTCGCAATATCGTTAGAAACCTTGATTTCGGCACTGAGTCCGCAATGGTCGCTGAGATACACGAATGTGTTCAAGCAGTTTACCATTTGTGAAGTTGTGTCTGTCAGCAGGAGATCCACGGTTTGTCGACAAAAATGGCAATGTGACTTACACAGGTATTTTTGATGTAAAAAATGGTCTCCAACAGGGTGCCGTTAATTCGCGGACAATTTCCTGCTGAAGTTGATTCGCTACTTCCAGAGCGATGAACTCGGTCAAAAACCTGATCTTGACGGCTTACTCTCCTAATACACTACATCACGATAGGGTACGGCACAACGGCTTCGTCCCCACAGAAGTCTTTCCCTTGCTGTACGTTTCCCCGAAAGGTTGAGAAGTCGGTCACTGTTTTGCAGGAAATGAGATGCAAATCAATGAGCGGTAAGCTATGGCCGACCTACATAGCCTAGGGTAGTTTTTAAGTTGTAAATAAATATGTGTAAATAAAAAAAAGAATATTCACATGCGTACTCCCGTGTGTTAATTTGTGCATATATATATATGAATGTATATATGTATGTAGTATATATATGTAGTTTAGCTTAAGTTAGTTTTAGTTACTTTTAAGGCTTTAAGTTAATATTTCGGTTTTACATAAAAAAGTTCACTCATGAATTTTTTTTTTTTAACAATTTTTATTAATACTTACGTATACAGTTAAGGCAATTAGTACTTAAGCATATGCATTTTTTGTTTATGTCGAAAGACATAGGATAAGATTAAGCTTAGCTTAAAGTGCCTGCGAAGGGCCAGTAAGTTACTTATATTAATTCTGTCCGTCTAACTAGTTGTAAGCATTTTGTCTACTACGTAAACGATTGGTTATGAATATTAAAATTAATAAAAAAAAATAAAAAAATAAAAAAATGCAAATAAAAACACTTCCTTCCGTAGTAAAAAGGACCAAAGCAGTGTCTGACAGCAACATGTTTCTCGTCCATACCAGCTCGTTTCGTAGGAATTCCATGTGACGTCGCTTATGGTTAGATAGGTGGGAAGTTTTCTGTATTGTTGCGGAATCGAGTACGGGGTGGCCCCAATATATCATGATGTGCTGTGCGGATACAACATGCAACCTTGGCCGGATTTGTATACCACGTTCGATGGTTTTCGGACACGTACGCGTGTATCGTAGTCTTAATTATCTGATTAATCCGTTCTGCCAGATTAGCTTGGCACAGTCTTCTCAGTTCCGCCCCCCGGAACTGAGGTCCATTGTCGCACACAATTAACGATGGGATTAAAAATAGCAAGAAAACGCTGCTTACAAACCTCCTTCGATTGCTGTCCGTAATGGAAACAGTAGTGGAAACTTCTTGAAGTAGTTCACTACTGTCATGATATACGTATATCCACTGGTAGACCTCGGGAGTGGTCCTACCAGATCCAAGCAGATCATCTGCCAGGAATCTACAACCCCTGTTCTCTTCACCATCAAACCTGCCGGTTTTATGTTCACTGGTTTCACGCTTTGACAAACCCTACAAATCCTAACATACCACAATCACATGGTTGGCCCTAACAAATTAAAAGAGTCTTCCCGACTTAACCTTCCATTTCAGATATGAGAGTGGGTGCTTCTCTATCCACGGGTCTGAAACCGTTTGCAGCTGGCCCTAGAGAGCATATCCGGAACCACGTGTACTTTTCCCTTCCTGTACACTATCATGAAATCCAATTGCTGAAACTTCACCGCCTATCTCGCTAACCTACCACAAGGGTCCTTCATATTACTTAGCCATACCAAAGAGTAGTGATCCGTATTACTGAATAATTCCTTTCACACCTATTAAGCGACCGGCTAAGATAACAAATTACTTTTTCCCCGTCTTCGACTGAGCACTGCTCCAATACCATAGCCCGAGACGTCTGTTTGCACTACGCAAGGGCGCTCAAAAGACAGGTAAGGATGGCTTCAGTTACCAGGCACTCCTTAGCCTTTTGGAAACTCCCATCGCTCTCGTCCGTCCGTGCAAATCTCGTGCTCTTCTTAAGCAAATTGGTCAAAGGCTTGACCAGGGTCGCAAAATTAGGTATGAAACGCCTATATCATGAAACGGTCATTAGAAAACTTCTAACATCCCTAAAATTCTTCGGAGCAGGAAAACTGATCATACCTTCTACCTTCTCCGGGTCTACGTGTAAACCCTGTCGGTAAACGACGTAACCTAAGTACCTGAGTGAGGATATACAGATTTTGCCTTTTCTTTGCATAGCTTTAGGCATCCGTATCCGTTTAAACACAAGGACTTGTCGCTGAACCGCAGTAGATACTGGATAGTACCTCTGCTTGATTGGTTCAGACGACGTCCAGATTTTGTGCTCAACCAAATGGGTGCACCCTATACCTTAGGGCACGTCCCTGAAGGCCCCTTCCACAAGGGTCACTAGCTGTCCCTCCTGGTCTTTCCCCAACTCTGCTCTTTCCATAATTGCCGTCTCCAGGTCAATCAAACAGGCACCTGTACATTGTTTCTGGCTCTTGTGCCATTGGATATTCGCAGTTTTCCAATGCTCCGGATAATGTGCATTATTCCAAGCATTGTTAAACAGAATTGTGTACATTTTAACCACTTCTAGGTGGAGGTGTCTTACAATATTCGGGACTCCATCGACTCCCACTGACTTCTTCTTCATTAGTGATTCGAAGACCCCTTGGAGATCTGTCTTCGATATGAACGGGGGATAAACCCCATCGTCGGCGATGACATTATCTGCCATGTTATCATCATCAAACACGACAAAGCCGTTGTTCTCAGATCGCCATTATTGCAGATCTTCACGAAGAAGTGTGTTGTTAGCCAGTACGAGGTCCTCCAGTTTGTGCTTGGGGCGAATACTCTCGTTCACCTTGTATACTTCCTGCAAGACCATGCCAAGTACCTCCACTTTTTCTTGCGCGTCTTCGTTGGATTCCAATAGAGGTTAGCAGAAAGTCGGTAATTCTATGCAATACAAGTTTGGATGTTTTTGATGAGTGATTTTAGTGTCCTAACTTCCTCGTCTCGTCTGTCCGTAAACCGCCTGTACAAGGTTTTTAATCTTCACAGGAGTCAACTTTTTTGTTTTGTGGAGTGTGTTATTTGTCGCATTGCGGTACATGTTTTGGTTGTTTATACGTATATACCGGTATAGTACTGTATATCGTTCGATTAATTGTCTCGTCCAATTGAATTAGATACATGTCAATCTCTTCGTTGGACAAGTTTCTATTGGACGGTATGTGGAGCTCATTCGAAGAGATTAATTTGTCTGGAAAAGCGGGTCCAACGTGCTCTACTGTAATTGTAGGGATACGTTTGAACAAACTCTCCTAATTTCGCAATATCGTTAGAAACCTTGATTTCGGCACTGAGTCCGCAATGGTCGCTGAGATACACGAATGTGTTCAAGCAGTTTACCATTTGTGAAGTTGTGTCTGTCAGCAGGAGATCCACGGTTTGTCGACAAAAATGGCAATGTGACTTACACAGGTATTTTTGATGTAAAAAATGGTCTCCAACAGGGTGCCGTTAATTCGCGGACAATTTCCTGCTGAAGTTGATTCGCTACTTCCAGAGCGATGAACTCGGTCAAAAACCTGATCTTGACGGCTTACTCTCCTAATACACTACATCACGATAGGGTACGGCACAACGGCTTCGTCCCCACAGAAGTCTTTCCCTTGCTGTACGTTTCCCCGAAAGGTTGAGAAGTCGGTCACTGTTTTGCAGGAAATGAGATGCAAATCAATGAGCGGTAAGCTATGGCCGACCTACATAGCCTAGGGTAGTTTTTAAGTTGTAAATAAATATGTGTAAATAAAAAAAAGAATATTCACATGCGTACTCCCGTGTGTTAATTTGTGCATATATATATATGAATGTATATATGTATGTAGTATATATATGTAGTTTAGCTTAAGTTAGTTTTAGTTACTTTTAAGGCTTTAAGTTAATATTTCGGTTTTACATAAAAAAGTTCACTCATGAATTTTTTTTTTTTAACAATTTTTATTAATACTTACGTATACAGTTAAGGCAATTAGTACTTAAGCATATGCATTTTTTGTTTATGTCGAAAGACATAGGATAAGATTAAGCTTAGCTTAAAGTGCCTGCGAAGGGCCAGTAAGTTACTTATATTAATTCTGTCCGTCTAACTAGTTGTAAGCATTTTGTCTACTACGTAAACGATTGGTTATGAATATTAAAATTAATAAAAAAAAATAAAAAAATAAAAAAATGCAAATAAAAACACTTCCTTCCGTAGTAAAAAGGACCAAAGCAGTGTCTGACAGCAACATGTTTCTCGTCCATACCAGCTCGTTTCGTAGGAATTCCATGTGACGTCGCTTATGGTTAGATAGGTGGGAAGTTTTCTGTATTGTTGCGGAATCGAGTACGGGGTGGCCCCAATATATCATGATGTGCTGTGCGGATACAACATGCAACCTTGGCCGGATTTGTATACCACGTTCGATGGTTTTCGGACACGTACGCGTGTATCGTAGTCTTAATTATCTGATTAATCCGTTCTGCCAGATTAGCTTGGCACAGTCTTCTCAGTTCCGCCCCCCGGAACTGAGGTCCATTGTCGCACACAATTAACGATGGGATTAAAAATAGCAAGAAAACGCTGCTTACAAACCTCCTTCGATTGCTGTCCGTAATGGAAACAGTAGTGGAAACTTCTTGAAGTAGTTCACTACTGTCATGATATACGTATATCCACTGGTAGACCTCGGGAGTGGTCCTACCAGATCCAAGCAGATCATCTGCCAGGAATCTACAACCCCTGTTCTCTTCACCATCAAACCTGCCGGTTTTATGTTCACTGGTTTCACGCTTTGACAAACCCTACAAATCCTAACATACCACAATCACATGGTTGGCCCTAACAAATTAAAAGAGTCTTCCCGACTTAACCTTCCATTTCAGATATGAGAGTGGGTGCTTCTCTATCCACGGGTCTGAAACCGTTTGCAGCTGGCCCTAGAGAGCATATCCGGAACCACGTGTACTTTTCCCTTCCTGTACACTATCATGAAATCCAATTGCTGAAACTTCACCGCCTATCTCGCTAACCTACCACAAGGGTCCTTCATATTACTTAGCCATACCAAAGAGTAGTGATCCGTATTACTGAATAATTCCTTTCACACCTATTAAGCGACCGGCTAAGATAACAAATTACTTTTTCCCCGTCTTCGACTGAGCACTGCTCCAATACCATAGCCCGAGACGTCTGTTTGCACTACGCAAGGGCGCTCAAAAGACAGGTAAGGATGGCTTCAGTTACCAGGCACTCCTTAGCCTTTTGGAAACTCCCATCGCTCTCGTCCGTCCGTGCAAATCTCGTGCTCTTCTTAAGCAAATTGGTCAAAGGCTTGACCAGGGTCGCAAAATTAGGTATGAAACGCCTATATCATGAAACGGTCATTAGAAAACTTCTAACATCCCTAAAATTCTTCGGAGCAGGAAAACTGATCATACCTTCTACCTTCTCCGGGTCTACGTGTAAACCCTGTCGGTAAACGACGTAACCTAAGTACCTGAGTGAGGATATACAGATTTTGCCTTTTCTTTGCATAGCTTTAGGCATCCGTATCCGTTTAAACACAAGGACTTGTCGCTGAACCGCAGTAGATACTGGATAGTACCTCTGCTTGATTGGTTCAGACGACGTCCAGATTTTGTGCTCAACCAAATGGGTGCACCCTATACCTTAGGGCACGTCCCTGAAGGCCCCTTCCACAAGGGTCACTAGCTGTCCCTCCTGGTCTTTCCCCAACTCTGCTCTTTCCATAATTGCGGAAACCGAAACGAGGGATTAACGGTGGAAGCTCCATTCTCCGGAGCCAATATACAAAACAACCCCCGCTCGGTTCATGAAATCCGCCTCCAAAATCAAAGTTTAGGGCAAAGTGGGTATGACTATACAGTCTAGCATCAGGGCCCTTCCCTGCACCTCAAATGGTAGACACATTGACCCCGCTACGAATATTCCTCAACTGTTGGCCAAAAATCCTCTTTTGGTA
The DNA here is from genome assembly GCA_905231855.2 of Eristalis tenax. Taxonomy (NCBI): domain Eukaryota; kingdom Metazoa; phylum Arthropoda; class Insecta; order Diptera; family Syrphidae; genus Eristalis; species Eristalis tenax. Next base: position 91,788,156 of record HG993124.1, on the reverse strand, counting down.
TTCCCCTGCGCTAACCTACTCGCTAAGCCTTACCTCTTCAACTTATACCAACCATCCCTAGAACAAATTGTACGCGACGAACCCGAATCTAAAAGCCCTATTTCCCATACAAGCTAACTCCTAAATATGGGCGTACGTCGTTTTTCTGAATTTCAAGCATGAGCCCTAGGTGAATTTTCATAACATACAAGCTCATAATAAGAGAAAACAAAAAATCAAATCAATAGAGAAAAAAAAAACCAAAACTCAGAAATGGTAACAAAGACAAAATAAAAATTCTCAAAGTAGCCCCAAAAATTAAAATTAACAAGCCTGGAAACCAAAATCTGCAAACATGGCATCTCGAAAAATGTATATTCCAAAAAATTAAATTTTTGTTTTCAAAATCTCTTTCATTAAAATCTCGATTTCGCCTTAGAATTTAACAAATAATAACTTTATTATTAAAAAAACGCTGAGTTTTTCACATCTTCTTATAATCTTGATGTCCGTAAAGCTAACCAAACCGTTCAAAAGACTGCAAGGTTTTCGGGAAATGATCCATCCCAGATAAATAGATTATTTACCATCAAAAAGCGCTCAAAGGAAAATCACAGTTAAAAGAGCACAATTGCTTAGAATTGGTCAATATTCCGAACTTGGAAGGTTTGCATTTAGGGAAAAAGATTTCAGCTCACAAAAATGATTATTTTAGGTACTAGAACGAGCTTTAATTTACTTAAAGATGCAAGATACTTGTAAATGAATGGAACGTTTTACCTTGCTGTATCGATGATGGGCCAACGGAACCACGAAGGGGCGAAACAATAAGGACAAGAAAAAGGATTTATTGGCTGCAAGCAGGTTAATAACAGTTTTGAGAAATAAACAAACTTATTCTAAGCTTAATTTTCTACGGGCCATGGCTATATATATGCAACTTCAGTAGCACATATATATTTTTAATTAAAGAGTTCAGCCTGCTTTATTTGGAAAAAGTTTAATTTAATATATATATATGATATTAAAATACATTTCTAAAAATTTATGAAGGTGTTTTAAAATTTTGTAATTTTACAAAATAAGATTTTGATTAACCAAGATTTAAAAAAAAAAACAAAATTTTGTATTTTTTCGCTCAAAGATACGAAAATTTGATCGAAATAATGTGGTCTTCTTCCATCGGCGGTGGGACATTGTTGAATATCAAGATTCAATTAATTGCAGAAAGTCAAATTAAAAATAAAACTCAAGTTATTCATGCTAAATTATTTTTTAAGAACCTTTAAAAACAACACACTCGTTTATAACTTCAATCGAATCGAAACGTTTTAATTTTACTGGTCTAACAACAGATTCAAATTCTTTTGTTCAAGGAAAATTCCTTTATTTAACGCAAGTTATTTTTAGAAATTTCACCCAACACCATAATTGTAAAATACATATACTATTACCAATAAAATTTCAAATTATACTGTGGGAACAACCAAGGGTATCTATTTGGACACAACAGTGGCACCGATGAAGTTGTTTTAGAACTCGTTTTCTATACAGGTGTGGAACGGCAAAGCTGATGTCTTCTCTGCGATTGTAAAACAACTTAAGCTCGCTGTTGTCTTTTATTTCATTTGGCCATCCGTTGATCATGAATTGAAATAATTGACGAAATGTATCGTTCTTTGTTTATTCAGCCCTTACCATCTGATGTGTAACTGGCAGTTTTTCAAGGCTATACACAAGAATTTGATTTACTTTTTGTTCCATCTTTATCGATGTAATTACAAAGTCCTTTTTTAATTGGATACTTTAATTGCTGGGACGTGATAGCACATCGGCATAACCGAAGCTGCTGGAAGCTGGAATGAAGCTTATGTCAAAATCGTACGCCAACAACTTTACTTCTCAACGCTGAAGTCCGTTGGCTTGATGAACGGCTATTCCTGTATTTTTACCGAAAATATCAAGAAGCGGCTTATGTATCAGTTTGTAGTTTGAATTTTCCGCCAATAATCATTTTGGAACATTCATTTTCAATTTGGCTGTATGATTTCTCAGCAGGTGTGAGCGATCGTCATGCATGGCAAACTGCTTTCATAGATCCGCCGGGAAATTCGTAAAGTTTATTAATTAGATGCATCTACTGCGACAATTAAATTTTTGTTTGGATCGTAATGCCTTATAAGTAGATAAGATGGTAAAATTTCATTTGGGTTCCGAAAGCTTGTTCGATGAATTTCTGTCCATTCCCCACGATTATACGCTCTTAATAACTCATCCAATGGTCCTCTGTGTTGTCACATATTGCTCACAAACTTAACGTAATACCGTGCCATACATTTGGCTGGAAAGAATGATCGAAATTCCGAAACATTATTTGCATTTGGCATATTTTAAATAGCTCAAACACATTCTAGATCGGGATAAAGTCCAAGCTTATAAATAACCGAGGTACTTAACTTCTTGGGCGTAGAAGTGGGACTTGGCAAACCACAGCTTAAATATATAGTCCTGGATACGACTCAAAACCTCATGCAAATTTCGATTATGGTCGCCCTAGTCGGTTCCGGATACAAAAGTAGCATTGATGTGTGCAACTGTGCTTGTCATACCAGGATTTGATCCATAATCTGTTGAAAAATGATGAAATGAATGTTTTACTCCAAACACCATTCTGTTATACCGAAATATTCCTATATGTGTGTTTTAATTTGTAATGTGTGTGTGTGTGCTTATTTTGATAAATCGAAGAACGGCGCATTGGTCAGTCTTGCAAATATATTCTCTGGTAATTTATTGGTGATATCACATTCGTGTCTTGTAATCACAAAAGAATGTTTCAAATGTGAAAACTTACTCTTTTTCAGCGATGATTGATCCAATGACGTTTAAGTTGTTTATTTGAGTGACATAGCATGTACAATATCTCTGTCTGTCTGGTTCAAAATTTGACATAACAATCAAATTGAAACGATAATGGCAAAGTCCCGGTTGCACTTCTCGCTGTGTGTACTACCTCTTCGGCGGTATTTGTTGCATTTATTTTTTAAAAGTTATCTTCCGAAATAATGGTGATGTCAGATACTGTGTCCAATTGCAGGTCAGTGATGATGATGATGGATCAATTCTGTTTGTTATGAAAAAACTTTTGAATTCAGGTAAAAATGCTTTGTTGTTGTGCCTTTTCTTTTTTTTGAATCCAATTGTTTTATGCGTACCACGTTTTTACCTTCTTATAATTTGACAATATCCTTCTTTGTGACCTACGACATTGCCTTGTTCACATTTGTGGTTAACATATGAACAGGTGCGGGAATATCGCATGTTGCCACAGAACCAGCATGGTGTCTCTATAGCCTTTGAATTACTCTTTATTATTTTGGTTTGTAGCCGGTTTACGTGAGCTTGAATCTTTGAGTTCTCGATCAATGCTGCATTTGTTTTCAAAAGAATTTATAGTCAACATTGTCTGGATAAAACATCCAAAGTAATGGTAGGACTTTCACTATCCAACTTATTCAACATTTTGGACACTTACCAATATGGTGGCCAACAGAACATGTGCCTCTGTGTTGATGTGATAAGTGTTTACGTTGACTGGGAGTTGATTGTTTGCCTGTGGTTGAAATTCGGAATCGTTGGGATCTGCAGGAGCAGGATGAGTTCTTGATGGTTGGTATAATGTATACATTGTGCTCGCGGAACTTACAGTATTGGATTGTGGTGTTATATTCGGTATCGGTTGCATGACGGGATGTTCTGATTGCCCCTGGATGATTGTATGCAACAATGTGTTGTAGCTCTGTTCGCAGTAAAAATTAAATAAAAAAAAAAATTAAGATACTCGTGTATAGCGACGCGGTTGCCACCTTTGTGCAACATCTAATTGCGGAAACCTTTTGCAGTCTCTTAATGCGTGTTGACACTTGTCGTATTTTTGGATTTTCTTTCATTGGCGTGGAAGAATTTCATTGCTTTGGTTTTGCCTTACGATGCTTAGGTTCATTTGCTGATTGTTTTTCCACGGATTTCAATGTCCTGAAACGGCATTTCAAGAAATTAAAAATTAATTTTAATTTTGGTAATTCTTTGTCACGAACATTAATATAAAATTCAATTAAATTAAATTTTCTAACGAGTGAATGATTTCCTGCGACGTATCTAATACTTTTTTGATGCTTGTTGACGGTTTATTCTGAATACTCTGTTGATCAAAGAACAATTTGAGCTGGGTATTCACCAGCACCCGCATATGATCGTGCCGGTTAGTTAAGATTTTCCACGCTCTGTCGAAGTTACCATTGACAATGACCAAATGGTGAGTCGCTGTGCCTCATTAGTTACACTCGATTTCAGATAATGGAGTTTCTGTACCTTAGTAAGTCTCGTGTTTTTGTGACTGAGAGGCATAAAAAGATCATGGAATTATAATATTGGGTATATTCGTGCGGTTTGCTAAGAGATGACGTAGCTTGTATTATTCCATTGGAACATGCGTTGAAAAGCTACTGACATGTATGTCATTTCAGTATATGTCATTGATTTGAAGCGTAAACAACAATAATTTTGTTCACTCAAATATGTCGAACTTTGTGCCTGAAAAAGTGTTTTTGCGGGAACACGACACTCACGACACACGACACCACAAAGCGAAGTAATTTTTGCATCGGATTGTTACTGGTGATAAAAAATGGATCCATTTAGACAACCCCAAGCGCAAAAAATCATATGTGAAACCTGGTCAACTGAATATCCATGACGCGAAAGTAATGCTCTGTATTTGGTGGGATCAGAGTGGTGTGCTGTATTATGAGCTGCTAAAACCGGGTGAATCGATCAATGGACAACGCTACCGAACACAATTAATCCGTTTGAAGATAGCAGTAGCCAAAATGCCCGGTATATGCGACCAGACGAAAAAAAATCGCACATATTAAATTATAGACCCAATATATTATAATTAAAACACTAATCCAGATTTAGATGTGCCTTCCCCATTCTCTCCTTTTTTTCCTACCGATTAGTTCACAATCGTTGATCATAATAGCTGCTAAATATGCTTTTTCATCGGGTTGAGAGAAGGCTTTTGAGTCTTCTTTTATCAACTTTCTAAACTCGTTCTTGATACTCTCTGCAACTTTATCTATATCGACTACAAGATCAATTACTTGTTCGCATTCAAGAATCTTAATTGGTATTTCCTCGTTTTCATTTCACTAATAAATAATGCTTAGTATCAATGATCGAAAAAAATCGGTGGTTTTGCCACAAAAGTGTATTTTGCTTTTATGCGTTATTATATTGCCATCATTCTGTGTCGCAACTTTCAATATTAGTGATTATTTCAAATTTCTTTAATGTAATTCTTGGCTGTACCCGTGTCTACTAAGATTTTCATTGGGATTTTGTTATTAGTAGTTACTGATACTACTAGTAGGGTATACTTTGAAAATGTATGTATTTGATCGTCATACGCTGGGTTATCAGGGGCATGATATTCGTCTTCATATTCAAGTTCCAATTCGAGACGATTACTTGTTTCTTCATTAATATATATCAACATTTCAACGCAGTTAGTTGTATCGTTCTTTGTGTCCATTTGTAACGTACATATCAACTATTAAGATATTTGTAATTATATTCGATACAATTATTTAATAAATCGATTTAAAAACAATAATAAAGAAATTGTTTTAAGAGAGAGTTGATGGAAAGGGCACTAAACCAGCTGAGCAGTACAGCGGAAATATCGTGGGAGCTGGAAAAATTGAAGAAGGAATAAAATCGTCCGACTTAGAGAAAACATATGAAAGCATTCTCGGTCTATGCAATAGACCGGTTGCCAGTGAAAGAAAGTGCAGCTAGTAATTTTACTGCTTCTACTAGTGAACAGCGGTACGAATTGAGACATCCGAAGTAATCTTCTAATATATAAAATTTCCATGTCACAATGTTAGTTACCGTACTCCTCCGAAACGGCTTTACCGAGTGTGAGAGTGTGAGTTAAATGCACACTCTTTAAGGAACCTTTTTCAAAACTTACTTAATCCGATGAGCAGCTCGTTGCCGACTTACTATGCGGTACCTTTAAAACAAAACGAATTACTTGACACACCATTCTCCAGTGTTGAAGTTCATTCTATCCTGAGTAATCTAAGTGATCATAAATCGTTAGGTCTTGATGGGATTCCTATAGAACTATTTAAATACGCTACAGATGAACTCAAGGACAAATTGACATCAACATTTAATGAAATATTGGACGCAGGAATTATACCACCACAACTTAAAGAAACAATAATATTCCCCATACATAAAAAGGGAAATATAACTGACCCGGCCAATTACCGTGGGATATCTCTGCTCAACACATCTTACAAAGTGTTCGCCAAACTTTTAAGCAACCGAATAGCTCGATGGATTGAATGTCAAAAACTTATCCGTGAAAATCAAGCTGGTTTTCGTTCAGCATATTCAACCGTAGACAATATTTTTGTGTTGCAGAACATTGCGGGCTCATTCCTAGAACAAAAAAAGAAATAATTCGATTTCTTCGTGGATTTCTTGCATATTCTACAAACTTTACACCATCGGAATGAGTTTCAAATTGGGAAGAGTTCTTGAAAATATGTATGAGGGTAACCGCGCAGCAGTTAGGTGTGGGTCAGATGTTTCAGAATGGTTTGAGACCAATATGGGAGTAAGACAAGGATGCCCTTTAAGTTTTCCTTGTATATCAATGACTTAACGGACTTTCTACCAGGCGGAATTGAGTTTGCTGGGGTGACAATAAAAGCGCTTCTGTTTGCTGATGATGTGATTTTACTAGCGAATTCAGCCGAAATGCTGCAACTGATGATAAACCGTCTCTATATGTATTGTCTAAGGTGGAACTTAACGGTTAACCTATTAAAATCAAAAGTGATGATTTTCAAACAGGGAGGTGGTAGGCTGTGTCGAAATGAAAGTTGGCACTACAACCAATTGAAGTGGTGAAAAAGTACAAATACCTTGGAGTGACAATCACTAATAACCTTAACATGGATTTTCACTTGAAGGACAAACTTATTAAGGCGAAAAGTGCAATATGTGCTACCTGGAAAAGGTGTTTCTCACATAATCTGGTTGATCATAGCGTTAAATATAAAGTCTTCGTTGGTGTTGCAGAATCGGTATTGATGTACGCAGCTCAATCTTGGGGACATACGCAATATGAGACTGTAGAACAACTTCTAAGATATTACATCAAACGAACCTTTGGTTTACCAAGAACGACGCCTAACTATATGGTAATAATAGAAACAGGAATATCGCCATTATTCGTCAAGACACTGAAGCTGCATATTGATTATATATTGAAAGTTCTTGAGATGCCTAATGAAAGACTGCCAAAAATTGTCGCTATGAAAACCATACAAAAAAGAAATCTTTGGTTTAGGAAACTGGAAGAGCTTGCAGGTAACTGTGGGATGCAATTCCATTTCACGACGACTAACCTCAGGTTATTAAAAGTTATGCTCTACGAACTTATCTCCAAAGTAGACGAACAATATAGAAAAGATTGTATTAATATGGCTACATCCTCCGAACATCGACCAACATACAGTTCCCTTAACCATAATTTATATGAACGAAATGATTTCAATAACAGTAACAGTCAATAACTCACATCTACCACTTTCAAGATGAGAGGAGAACTCGTTAATTTAAATTATATCCCACATCGTCCCGACCTGCCGATAAACTGTAGTCTTTGCAACCTATCAGAGAGAGAAGACATTGTGCATTTTATTGGTAGATGTCCAGTCCTTAAGGAATTGCGCAGATTTTAACTAGGCAGTGATATTAAATCGGTATCTGAGGTCAGAGACCTTTTAAATTGCGATTGTGATTTAAGACTACTTTTAAACTATTATAAAAAGTCAATCAAATATAGAAAAAATATTATAAACGAAGAGTTTTGAAATTCATAAGCGAAAGCTACATATGTATATACATGTTATATTAACTTGTTATATATACCTTATAATTATTCGATTACAAACTTATTTCTGTTTTGATTATTATATTAATGTCAATCAGGCAGACGGCAAAAGACATGCTCGTACGTTTTATGTAAGAAAAACAAAACCACAACTTGTAATGATGAATAGGTACAATAAATCTATCTCTATCTATCTATCTATCTAATCTGGCATTAAAAAATACATCTTCTTCTTCTTTGTTTGGCGCTACAGTCGGGGGTGGACCTGGGCCTCAACCAACAAGCCTCTCCAGCCAGCACGATCCTTCGCCAGCTGCCTCCAGTTGTGCACACCAAGTTGGTTGAGGTCCTTCTCCACTTGTGTGCGCCATCTTGTTCTAGGGCGACCTTAAAAAAATACATATACATTAAAAAATACATACAGCCCTAAATTTTTTCTTTTTTATCACCAACCCCTATTTTTTATAGCCATTTTAGTAATTTAATCATTATCATCACGCACGATAACTGATCAATTATAGTGTTCTTAACTGTACTTCGATTAAAATTTCCCTTAGCTTATGGCAAATCTAACATTATTTTTATTAAAATAAACATTTATTTTTATTATTAAAGCTTAATCCTGATATATGCTTAGTGTTACCAATCTTAGGGCCGTTTGCTCATTCGCAACATAAATCCAAAACATACCTAAGTATAACATATCCTTTATGTGATACTTAAGCTTAATTGCTTTGCACAAACAAAATTTATGTACAACATAGTTAGCGTTTGTAAAGGAGCTAACTTTACGTTGGTTATTTCATGTGCCAAGTGGCATAGTGACATAGTTGACGTCATGAAAACCAGATGGTATTTTTGTGTGAGAGAATATATATATATTATATATAAAGAAAAGGATATTGTCCCATAATGAATTCAACACAATGTCATGTCAACAGCCATTCTGGGACATATGCATAATAAACACCAAAATCGATTTTAGCTTGATAAACAAATTTGATAATGATAGTTTAATTCAACATTCATCCATTCATCCATAAATCTGTGTAATAGCCATCACGAATTTCGAAAAATGAGTCAAAAACTACTCGCTATGTCTATAAGTGATACTTAAGGGATTATGTCATGAATAAGGAGTTATGTATCGAATGAGCAAACGGCCCTTAGATTCTTAAAATTTGCCGCGCGCTTACTGGTGATTGAAATGCCGATGTCACTTCTAAGTAAACAGCACGGAGTAGGGATGAGACTGAAGCCGGTCTCCTTTTTCACTCACACAATAAGACTTCTCTCACTTCCTACACAGTTTTCGGTCATCATTATTGTTTATGTATCAAGTGTAGTAGTAACGTTTACAATTATCATATTGCTATCTCAGTATAACTCCCATATTAACTATTAATTATTACTATTTTATTCATAATAATAATACAATTAATTTTAAGTGTATTTTTTATATTTAATTTTAATATTAATATTTATTTAATATTTAATATTAGTTCAGTTTCAAGTTTTAGTTAAACAAGTGATTTACATAACCTTAAAAGTACTCAACATGTGTCACGAGCTCCAACCAACAACGGCTTTCATGTTGTAAGTATACTTTTTTTATATAATTATTTGATAAAATTTAAATTATATAAAATTTCTGGTAGTACGACCTCGATGTATACGTCATATCCCAACAACAAATCCACTTCGACTGGTGTGTAGTAACGTAGTAACTTGGGTCAGCCAGCGGCAAACCTTTAATGTAGCTGGAAACAGACCTTGGAGAGACTTGAACGCCAGAGTCCGGGTACAGGTCTCAAAATCTGTGTGCAGAGAACCTATTGTGATGTCAATGTATCCATGACATGTTCGGCTGTTCGTTTTCCCCAACCCTGATATCGCAAACGATGTTCGTTTGCCTTTGAAGCCCAATTGGTGTGCTGCTCGATTTGTAATAAAAGTTGCACCTGAAAGTTGCACCGGAAAATTCTTGACCGGTGACGATTGCTGTTGCTAACAATACCTCGGTGTTGCTCTGTGTTGTATGTAAGCTGTTTACATGTGAAGGCAACAGCATTCGCGTTCATCGCAGACACTTGCATATCTGGGTTGTGTGTGTGTATGTGGAGTGTTTATTAGATGGGGCGTACTAGGGGCTGTACTTGTAGTGTAGTGTTGAGTATTGAGTATTATATAGGAATATAAATTTGCGTTTAGAAGAGAATGATCCGGTTGTTGGCAGAAGCTACATCTGACTCTGCTTAGAGTTTGCGTGGTGGAATGGCTATACGCTACGCAATTCTGGCAGAATCCGATGTTTATTACATACTTTTTTCGTAAGGCAATGTTCATATTTATAAATTTGTTGCATGTACTTAAGGAATGTGCAGCTTTGCCATACACCTTCCAAATAAATTGTGGTTTCTTTCCTTTCTTTACAAGAAAAGATTTTGTTTTTAAAGGACCTTCCCGGATCCCCTTACTAGGTTTGGTTTCTTTTTGTTGACTGATCGCCTTTAGCGTTCGAAACCAAGCCTCTTAAAGGTCGCAAAAGGCATTAAATGTTGGGAGTTCTTTATCCTCCCCTAGGTTACTTTCGTATCGTACAAAAAATTTAAATTACATCCCAATGTTCCACAGTTATTTTCAGATTCTTCGGCGCATGATAACATCCCACAGAAATGTCTAGGAGCTTCTTCAGTGAAACTGGATAGCTTCTTGCTCAAAATACAACTTCAGCTGTTCATTTAAAAGAACCCGTTTGTGGTCATACCTTGACGTGTGGATATCCCAGGTTTATAGATACCAATGTTTATTGGCAAATGTTGTAGGAGACGCTCAGCCTCCTCCCACACGCTAGACTTGAGGAAGTGTCAAAAAATCATAAAAAGTTTTCCAATTTTTGTAGGTAGTCGTATTAATGTCTTATCAGTACTCACCGTAGTGTTGTCCATGCTGTCCATGAAAGCAGGTTTGTAATCGATGTATATATCTTTAATTTTCTCTAAAATTTCTTCTATTTCTTTCTACTTCTCAGGTTCAGTGCTTGATTTGAAATTCGCCTCCAACAAAACCAGCATATTGGAAAAGTATCCGTGAACGTTTGCCGAAGTTTCAGTGCATGACTCATGTTCAGGGAAGAAGAACGAACAGGCATAAGAGAAAAAAAGGGTAATTTTATTTCACGTTTTTCCACTAACGTTATGATCGAAGATCAAATCTAACAGTCAGTGTCGACAGTGTCGAAACGGTGATTCCAACGAGGGCTTGCTGCTGTTCCTAACTGAAGTACTTATGTTCTAACGGATGTAATTAGGTAAGTATATTATTAGTTTTTAAGAAAGTATATACGAGATGTAATTGGTCACACAATATTTTTGAATAATAAAAATTAATTAATCGGAAGACTGGAAGGACCAGTGTTTTATTTGGGTTGTTATACACAGTGTTGAGTTATTGGTTGAAAATGAAATTGCACCGATAGTATTTTGAATGGGTTTTTATTTGAATTGGGTATTGCGTTAACGGATGCTTAAAACAGAGTGAGTAAGAATTTTCAAATCAACGCAATTTTTACATTTGATAGCTATGCTATAAACCATAATTTGTATACTGATAAGGTAGTGTGAGGTGTAGTGTACATTAATGTTGTTAACAAATTTTATTATATTTATATAACATGTATATACATATCATTATTCAAACTAGTTTCTTGATCACTTTGTGTAATTGTTCATCTTTTGTATTGAACGATCTCGGATCGGATTGCAGATACACAATTCTTATACCGCTTTTCAGAAAAGACTGTTCATATTCTTAGCCGATAACCATTAGCCACATCATATACTGACCTAAATCAATTTGAATTGTGTAATAAAAAGTATATAGATACATTTGGCTACAACTTTTCCTTTTTTTTGTGTAAATGAAAATAAACCATATGTGTAGCGTCGTGTGTGCTATTCTGTGTGTTTTCACACACAAAAACAAACAAAAAGAAGAAACTTGATGGGGAGCAATTGCGTCAAGAACAATCAGAAGATGCACGAGCTGAGCGCAATAAAGTTACATGTTTAGAACAACGACAATCACGCCGTTTCACGGTTAATAGACGCAGAACAAATGACCAACAATGCCAACAGATACATAGTGCATGAATCGTTTACATCTGATTAATTTTTGCGTCTAGCATTCCAGTATGAGTCCGATATTGAATATTATGCTCAATCAAAAGTGGTAATTGGTGCTATGGATAAGGAATGTCCGCATTGTCATGCTCTCAAATTCAAAAATGAGCCACCTGGAATGTTTTGCGCTTCAGGAAAAGTGCAACTACCTGAAATTGAAACACCACCTGAACCATTGAACGGCAATTCGAACATTCAATTCATGCTTTCAAATGTCATCGTTTGGAGCAACAGAAATAGTTCGAAACACTAATTCTAATGGTCAACAATACAATTCTACATTCAAAATCAGAGGCCAAGTTTATCAAAGAATGGGCTCATTGCTACCAATGCCCAACGAAATACATACATTTTTACAAATCTACTTCATGGGCGGCGAGGATTACCTCATGCGCACATTTTGGTTTGGTTAATCGACAAAATCCATCCTGAAGAAATCGATAGTATCATTTCTGCCGAAATTCCAGATCCATCTACTGACCAAGTGCTGTTTGATATTGTTACAGCAAACATGATCCATGGTCCATGCGGTACTCTTCATCGTTCATCGCCTTCCAGATGGAAAATGTACAAAAAAATTTGCCTAAAGATTTCACTAATGATACGATAACAAATACCGACGAATATCCAATATATCGCCGAAGAAATCCCGAGCAACATAGACATTGACATTGACAATCGTTGGGCTAAGCAAGATATACAATGCTCATATTAATGTTGAGTTTTGCAGTTCTGTGAAGAGCATCAAATATATTTGCAAGTATGTCCATAAAGGCAGTGATATGGCTGTGTTTAGAGTAGAAAATACTAATGTAAATTCTCCTCGAATGAATAAAAACGATGAAATAACATAAATAAGAACATTACTCTATTCACAAGTACCACGCTATTTCACATGGGCTCAAACAAAAAAATGGATGCCCCGCAAGCAAGGCTCACCAGTTGATGCATGTCTCAATTTATTTAAATCGAACGCTTTGGGGCGATTATTTACAGTCAATCCAAGACACACTGAGTGTTTTTATCTTCGACTGTTGTTGATTAATGTTACTGGCCCATTATCATTTCAAGATATACGTAAAGTGAATGGGCAACAGTATCCAACATATAAAGACGCATGCCTTGCACTCGGCTTGCTGGAAGACGACAACCAGTAGGAGTGTATGCTTGCTGAAGCTGCATTGAACTGTACAGCAATACAAATTCGTCTTCTATTCGCTATAGTGTTGACTACGTGTTTTCCAGCTCGAACACAGATATTGTGGGATAATCATAAAAATTCAATGACTGATGATATGTGACGATAACATTCAGCGACAGTATGTACAATGAAGCATTGATTGCTGTTGAGGATATTTTCATTGTCTATCACTCACTCATTTCGGTATGAATTCGCCAAATCGAACTGCATCTGATTTAATTAACACTGAAATGAATCGTGAACTGCAGTACAACACTGTAGAAATTACAGCGATTGTTACTCGCAATGTCCCACTAATGAATGACGAACAAAGAACCATTTATGACCGCATTTTGCTCGCAGTTTCAGCAGGACAAGGTGGGTTCTTCTTTACACAGATGAAACTGGATACGTAAAATTACCGACCGATTTCTGCACAATCGGTGATTCGCAAGATACTCTCATTGAACAAATATTTCCCGATTTGTGTGTGTAACACAGTACATAAATCATGAGTAGCTTGCAGAAAGAGCTATTTTAGCAGCAAAAAATGCAGGCGTTGACAATTTAAATTTGAAGATACAACAGTTGTTGCAAGGGAACTTGGTATCATACAAATCTATTGATACAGTTTCCGATGCCAGCAAAGCTGTCAATTTTCCCACAGAATTTTTGAACTCACTGGATTTGCCAGGCATGCCACCGCATAATTTACAATTGAAGGTTGGATCTCCAATTATCTTGCTTCGTAATTTAAGCCCGCCACGGCTGTGCAACGGTACGCGATTAGTCATTCGAAAATTGATGAAAAACGTTATCGAAGCCAGCTTTTTAAATGGCATGTTCAAAGATAAAAATATATTAATACCACGGATTCCTATCATACGTACAGATGTGCCAATTCAATTCAAACGAATTCTGTTTCCGATTAGATTGGCATTTGCAATGACAATCAACAAATCCCAAGGCCAAACGATGTCTATTTGTGGCTTAGATTTGAGTACACCATGTTTTTCACACGGGCAATTGTACGTAGCATGCTCTCGAGTGGCTAAGCCATCCAGTTTGTTTGTGCTCGCTAAAGATGGGCAAACAAGAAATATTGTTCAAGCTATAGCATTAAAAGATGGATGTTATTTGTTAGTGTTACTGTCGTAATTAATATGTGATATGTAATTTTAAGAAGTAAACTATAATAACTTAAAAATAATATTGTTTGGCGTTAGGTATTTTTATATTCCCTTATCGTTCATAGTGCTCCATGCCTATTTCACGCATATACCACATACTTACACACCTTTAATAAGTGAGTTACTTTTTGTCTACACTAGAATTTATCTAGAAACTAGAAATAATTTATAAGGCAAAACAACCCAAAAATTTTAGTGACTGATAATGTAGCAACACACGCGTTATTAAAAAATTAATTCAATATCTCTACACATCCAATACCAATGCACGCAGTACCAGTACTTCATAGCGAAAGCTCAACTCTCGCTGAAATAGCCCGTTGCAGTAAAGATACCTACTCAGAGCTATTGAGCTTATGTTGTTCTCGACCTTTAAGTATCAGTTGCTCAGTTGCTGGCCATAACGGCCAATTGGCAAAATATCTGAAATACCAGAATCATAGGACCACACCAAAAGAATTTGCCCCAGGCGATAGAGTAAATCTCAAGACCAATAAAAGAATCAGAAGTAAATAATGAACAAACAGTTCAGGCAAACTTACGGACAGCCGTTATTATCGACAGAAGACAGGTACATAAGAACAATATAAGATAATCCTTTTTTATTTTTATTATTCGTTAAAAATAATAGGTTCCTGCGAAAACGAAAATGACAAAGAAATTTTACTTGAAGATGTTAGGCAAATGCAGCGTATATTGAATGCGGAGATCTGTTGATTTCATTATATCAGCTATTAAATTTATAGCCGAAACACTTGATCATAGTGATTTCGAAATACTGAAAACACAAGAAAACGAACTTATAAGATAACATAAAAGACAAGTAGGTATTAACAATTCAACTTAAATTTAATGAAAGTACAGACAGAATTAACAGCTTAATGATGTTAACAGAAATAAAATAACGATAAATAACCACATACTGATAATTTTACTGAAGAAAAGAGGATAATTAAAATAAAATGTTAAAATGTATTTTGTTGATGTAATCCTTAGTTACCTTAGTTACTGTGTATTAGGAATTTTTTGAAATAGCCGCTTTCCACATAATAATGAAATTATAGAATAAGAGGGAACTTAACTGCTAATTGTCATGAAAAGCTATTTCATACACCTATTGCCAACCAAACTATGACTACCAAAGCCTTACTCAGACCATACAGTCGATTGCCAAACAAACTTCTGACCACCTACAAACAATTAAACTCATTGGTGAAGGATAAATTGTAGCTCTTGACGAAGATCTAACAACTGCAACGCCAACTCTATAATATAACGCGTGTCGCAAAAGTCATCAACTTACCAGCACCAAGGAAAACAATTCTGATCGAAACTGAGTGTCTTTGCCTTACTTGCACAGGCTGCATTCCATCAACAACAAAAATTTAAGGAATTCAACATTACTCTAGAGACAAATAAGAGGATGTGGTATGGCGTTACAGGAATTGGTACTTGCTAAATCTTGTTCTAGTATACGCTTAACTCAAACTGACTACCAGAACATTTTCAGATCATGAGGCGGTGATATCAGCTCCACCATTACGAGGTATTCAAAATGCGGATATTAAAAATTATGAACGAGGACGTCCAAACCTAAGGAGGGGAGAAGTTAACCGCAGCAACTTGGTGTAACCGCATCTTCAACTTCCACAATGCACTTCCCCTGCACACTCTCTTCACAGCTTTCATCACACACTACACTTTAGAACATACTCCGAACTCATTCACCCTGAACTTCCGTCACACAATTCAGAAATTTTTATTCATTCATCCACTGCACCGAACATTTCCCTTAGTAATGATTTTATGAGAATTGTTAAGATAGGTCAGATTAAATTTAATTATTAAATAAAATCAGCCTGAGACCGGATCGAAAACGGAGAATATCGTTTTATTAAACTTATATATACATATGAGTAATTGCTAGTTTGTAATTTGTAATTTCTTACTATTCTAGTTCACGCAACATACATCCACATACATCATTAGTGGGATACATTGTCGTTCAAATCGTTCAACCACTTGTTCCACACAAATTAATTGTCCAGCGAATGTCCCGTTTTTTTTTTTAAATTCATTTTTATTTTTAAATTCATGATATACTCGTACTTAAATACTAGACAAAAATGCTTAAAATTAGTTAAACGAACAAAGCTAAATGTATCTTATTGGCCCCCGGCGGGCACACTAAGCTAAACCTAAACTTATGTGCATATTTCGATATAACTAACGGTTATACCATGCATATTTTCAGTATTATAGAAAGGATTGGGTATATTTGGTATCACTCTCATAAATATGAATTATGGATAAATGTCAAGCTGTTACTTTGCGAATATCTAAAATAAAATAAATCATTCTGTGTTCAACCTCGAACGGCAACGGCGACGAGTGCAAACATTTTGGAAGGATTTTTTTCTAGAAAAAAAAAAATAAATTGGTGACGTAAGTCATTATTCAAATTTTAAAATGCTTCATAAAGGGGTCCGGCAGTTAATTCTCCTCCGGTTAGTGCAACGACAATTGTGCATTTAATTTGGAGGATGACTTCAGTGGATATGAAGAGATATTGGAGCAGTACGTTTTTGCTAACTACGTGGAGGACGCCAGACGTGTGCGGTTATATTGACGACCATAAGTCATCGAGTATATGAAATCATAAGAGAGTTTGTATTCCCCAATAAATCAAAGGAGCTCCCTTTCGATAAGCTGATGGAGCTTATGAGGTCTCAGTTTGAGACAACTTCTTCTATTATCAGGAAGCGAATTGAATTCTTCGACATGAAACAGAATCAGTTAGAGACGGTGAATAGTTGGCTAGTACGTTATTGGAAATTTTAAAGATAGCAGTACAACGGAAGGTTTCGCTTAAAGAGAAGGAGATGGACACACATCCTTTGCAGAGATGCAATAAAAAAATCAAAAAGTGAACAGTAGCGTAGAAGGCCAAAAAGCATTTCAACGACAAGAGAAGCAGCAGATGGTGACAGAGAAGGAGATGGTGTGTTTTGTGTGTTTCGCTTAAAGAGAAGGAGATGGACACACATCCTTTGCAGAGATGCAATAAAAAAATCAAAAAGTGAACAGTAGCGTAGAAGGCCAAAAAGCATTTCAACGACAAGAGAAGCAGCAGATGGTGACAGAGAAGGAGATGGTGTGTTTTGCATCCGGCAAACAGGACATTCATTCAATACTTGCAAGTATAAAAAATGTATTTGTAGAAATTGTAAAAAAGGGACATTCAGAAATTGCATGCAAAAGTCCAAAATATAAAATCGATTATTTGCAAGATAAGTTTAATGAAACGGATTTATTTATTTTGAATTTAATTAATAACGATAATGCTAAAGTAGACCCTATTATAATTAAATTAAAATTGAACAAGATTTTAATGTTGGTAGAGGTAGATTCGGGTGCCGGAGCTGCGGTTTTGCCGTAAGGTTGTTTTAAAATGTTGAATATTGAGCAGAAGTTAGAATATACTGACGTTTGTTTGCGCCGCTATGATGGTGGAGTTTTAATGCCGGTCGGGAAAATTAAAATACAAATTGAATTTGAATTTGATTCATGGCTAGGCAAGTTTGGGGTTGTTTTCAAGTAGTTAATGTTGATAATTGGAGTAAGAAACCACTAAGTGGCAGAGATGTAATGAAGTTGTTAAGCATTTCACAAAAAAGTCTGAAGATAATTTGGATAAATTAGCTAGGAGCATTTGCGATGAGTTCTCTGATTTGTTGGATGGGAAACTAGGAGAATTTAAGAATGCAATAATATCTCAACAGTGTGACAGTAACGCCAAACCAAAGTTTTGTAAACCAAGAAAGATACCTTTTGCATTTAAGGCAAAGGTGGATCGGGATTTGAAAAGGCTTGCTAACAATGGGGCTTTCGAATTTCAAAGTTCGGAGTGGGGTCCTCTTTTGGTACCTGTTCTTAAATCGAATGGAAAATCCGTGTGTGATTATAAAGTCACAGTTAATTCATGTGAGGGTACAGCAAATCTGCTAGATGACGGTGTTGTAACAGGAAAGGACCTTAAAGAACATATAGCCAATTTAAGAAAGGTTGTGAGTGTATTAAAAGAGGAAGGTCTCAAGGTGAACAAGGACAAATGTATTTTCTTTAAACCTAACATAAATTATTTAGGTCATGTTGTGTGTGTGGAAGGTGTTAGAAAGATCCGGCAAAGGTGCAGGCTGTTCTGGAGTTGCCAAACTCTAGAAATATCTCTGAGGTACGAGCTTTTGGGGGAATGGTAATCTTTTATGCCAAATTTATTCCCAATGTATCAAGTTTACTTACTAGGCTCTTACAAAAGGGTGTAGAATTCAATTGGGATATGGAGTGTGAGAAGGCTTTCAATAAGAGTAAGGACTAGTTGCTTTCAGACAATGTTTTTGAAAGTGTTAGGGGAAGAAGTAATAGGGAGCAGTCACATAAAGATTGTCTGGAAAATAACTCAAATGTGCCTAGTTTGAAACATATTGTTAATGTTAGATACAAATAAAGTTTCAACTACAGAAACAGGTTATGCAAAAATTGTAGCTTATTTTATCAATAATGAAAATATGCAAACACCGGCAACATTGAATAATTCTTGCTCCGGTCCTGAAGGGTAGATATAAGAATGGAATAGGTCCTTAAGGCCAAGGGATATGATTAAAGCCCCAAAGAAATTATGTTTGTAGCAAGCTAATATATATTTAAAAAAATGGCTCCGCATTTATGTCTTGTATCAGTCCGTTTTTTGTCTAGGTGCAAAAAAGCTCCTGGGGGGACGAAGCCGCTGTGGCGTACCCTTTCGTGGTATTGTATATTATCAGGTTTGCCCTGTCATTGGAATAGAATTTTCTGTACTGGGATTTTGGAGTTCGAAAAGGTGAAGACAAGCCCCCCCCCCCCCCCAACAACCGAATCTTTTCCATCAAGCTTGCACATCAACCACACGGCATCGAGTTGGCTGTTGTCAAACAGTCATCTACAACGGCGTCCTGAACAATATGGTTTCCGACTTCTGAAAGTTGATTTTCAACTTCCAGTCATCACAATCTCTCATGAATGAATCGAAGTCACCCTGCACGAGAGTAGTGATGTCCTCGATCTTTTTGCCTGATCTGTACACGATCAAGTCGTCGGAGTACGCAATTACGTGAGGAAGAGAACTTATCAGATCGCTCAACTAAATGTTGAACAGGATCGGCGAATTAACGGCACCTTATTGGAGACCATTTTTTACATCAAAAATACCTGTGGAGGTCACGTTGCCATTCTAGACGACGATCCGTCTATCGGTAAGCATGTTACACAGTAGGTATAGCAATGGTTTGCTAATGCCCAGCCGATTGATCTTGTATAAAAGACTTTCTAACCATATGGTGTCAAAGGACTTTTCAAGGTCAATCAAGCAGGCACCCGAACATTGTTTCTGACTCTTGTTCCATTGGATTTCGGACACCAGTTTCGAGGCGGCAAGGTTGCAAGAACCCAAAAATGCCTCATCGGTCATTGTTGGGTAGTGTCTTTTTTTGTTTTATTTGTATTCAAGATAGGTTTAAGTTACGCTGTTGTTTTAGTCTTGTATTTCTTTGTAGTCAGCACTTTTCTTTTATTCCTATAAATTGCAAGTAAGCATAATTAGTAAATAAATACCAGCACAATAAAAATTCGGCGCTATGTATTCTTCTCATTTTATTTCAATCAATGAATATTTTCATCTTTTGATCACAATGATGCGAATTTATACATTATAAGAATTTAATAAATGCGTAATTGTATCCTTAAAGCTATCCCTGCTCAATTGCAGATGGACTTCATAAGAAATAGAGTTGTATAGCATTAAGGAGCGAGTTATTGGATTGCTACACCCATAATTCGTTCAATGACAGGGAATGGAAAGCTCATTTCAACACAATCAAACAAATTCTTGGCCTATACAATTTTCTGCGTGGATTCTATTATTGTTTTGGGGTCGAATAAGTTGTCAGTCCGTGCTGATATCAATAAGAACAATTTCTGAATGTACGTATTGACGAGAGCTGCTGGATTTCGTTTTGTCTACAACTTTATCGCTGCTGCATAATTTGTTGATGGTGGTGCCAGGTGGTTGATGATTCTGGTTGCTTCAAACTTTAAACTTCATCTCATCCTCAAAAAAAATTACGTTGTGCGTAGATTTCTGCGCATATGGGATTTTAGTGTGTTTTCCATGATTTGTTCGTTTTTTGTTTTTCATTAGAATAAATCAAAAACATGCATTTATAATTTTATTCAAAGGAAACAAAAGTAAATAAGTTTTTCTTGAACGCATCTTACACAAACGTTTCGATTATGTTGATATTTACAGGCACCCTTTGTGCCAAATTTTTTGGCCACTTACGACCTTTCAAACCATCAACGATATTCAAAACAACACGTTCGCATTGTCTTTTTTCTTACGAGCTGCCACCAATTGCTTTTCATGGTTGAATCTTCCAAACATAACATCTATAAGAACATACCACCAACGAACATTTTAATCCATATTTTACTGGTTTCGAAGGCATGTATTGACGAAATTTACATCGTCCACGAAAACCAAGTAATTGCTCGTCAACTGTATGACATTCACGTGGATAGTAATAATCTGTTAGTAAATTGGACCATTTATCAAATATATAACGAATGGGAGCAAATTTATCTGAAGATCGTTGCTGTCTTATACTTATAACGTCGTAAAAACAAATAAATCGGTTCATATATATATAATACGTTTTCGACATTATTGCTTTGAACACAGGACGACCTCTTTCACCATCAAATAAACCAATTGTAGTTTCGTTTTTCGATCTAAAAATAATTATGTCATTTGAAATGAAATAGAGTGCAATAACGACTTACCTATAAACACCAGCTAAAATCAAAACACCAATATATGCTCGCAACATATTCGAATCGATTTGTTTGTGGTCCTTACCGTATATAACTTATACGTATTCGAATGTTTCAAAATGATAGTTTCAATTTGTGGTGGAGAAATAAGATTTTCATTCCGCAATATGAACACTTTGATGTTGAAATGGTTGTGGTTGCCACACAATACCGTCGTTCGAAACAAGCAATGGATCCATATTTTCACTTTCAACAACTGATTCGTTTGATTCGCTTCCTCTTCAATGTCAGAACCATTATCGTCTGAACATAAATCATCGTCATCACCAACATTTTCTTCTGGTACGAATCATCATCACAGTCTCCAGAAATATCACTATCATCGCAATCATCACCATCATGTTCATTCAAAAATGCTTCCGTTTCTTCTTCTGTCAGGTATCTTGGTTTCGACATAGTTTTTTCTTATTATTATTACTAGGTTCACAAAATGTACTCACGAAGCTCACTTGCGAAAAGACTTAATACAAATGACTTAAGATAAAAGGTAGTCAACGTTATTTTCTCAATAACAACCGTAATAAACATTTTTCTTATAGGGACTTCCTTTTTTCGTAAGATAAGGATAGTGATAAAGTCAGAGAATCCCGGAAGTTTGCAATTAGTGTTTTTTGAATAAAATGGGGAAAAAGGTAAAAAAAGGTAAGTAAATCGTTTTGATTTATTTAGCGCTCAAACAGTTCCCAAAAAGAAGTCCATTCCTCGTAGCTTCCATCGAAAGAGGGGATAATTATGGGTGGAAGTTTAATTAGTCTCTGTGCTGGCGCTGCCGTCGGTATTGCCTCCGCTTGGTTCCGTTGCTGTTCCTATTCCTTTAGTTTGATGTACGCACCTTGGTACCTCTGTTTCAGATCAACGTATTCATTATGGGTATGGTTGTCCGTAATCTGTTTCTTCAAGTGAAGACATAATTTCTTCATTCAAGCAAACGATTTTATTCCAGTACACCTTCACTTGCTCTAGTTTGGAGCTCATGTACACCTTATTTTTTCCCAGCTTCAAATTGTCCACTATTCTCAAGAAGTGGTTTTTTTGCAGTACTCAACTTCTTGAATTTATGTTCACTCTTCTTTGTAATGGTACTTGTTTCACTAGTTGATTGGTTTTCCGTTTGTACCTGCCCAAGATCCTTGAGCAACAACTGTAAGTTAGAAGTATCTGGTTCCGCTGCCAACTTTATTGTGGGTGGACGAACCTTTGCCTGATATTGCTTTAACTTCTCCTTCAATGTATGCTTTATGTCCTAGAACCTCGACTCCAAGTGGCTAAAATAATCGTCATTGAAGTACGGATAGTCGGGATTGATCCCTCAAATCTTCGAGGTAATCGTTATTGATGTGGAAATCAGTCCACTGTTTCTCTAGCTGCTCAAATCTCTTTTTGAAATATTCTTCTGAATATCGAGACTCTCTATCCCTCTTAAAATTTGTCCAGAGTTTGTGGACTTCATCCGTTATCCGCGTTTGTGCTTTTTTTATACTCTCCTTGATTTTACTCTTCCACACTACACTGTACCACTACACTTGCATTGCTAACCTTGTCCGGCTAATCCGGCTCGAAGGACCAATAAAACAATTCTACCAATTAGAACTTTTTATGAAATCAATCCCATAATGCAGCCTCACATTAGGTGACAATCGATAGGGTCGATAGAGGTTTCATTGTGCCATACAAATTTTATTGTGCTACCAGCGCAAATTATGTTTACTTGTAATTTAGAAAAACCACAGAAAAGTGCTGACTAGAAAGAAATACAAGACTAACAAAAAAAAAAAATGCTAACCTAATTAATAACATTAATAATAATAATATTAATAATAACATTAATAACTAATAAAAAACAAAAAAGACACAACCGAACAATGACCGATGAGGCATTTTTGGGTTATTGCAACCTTTTGTTGATACAATCAACACAGCAGGAGATCCAGATAAGAGGTGCTTCTAGGGAATGACGAGATCTCTGTTGCTTTCAAATAGAGTCTGTACTTTACACTGTATATGGAAAACCAGCTATAAAGCTGGTCCCCTCTGGAGTTGGAATCTAAGTTCCCCCAATATCCATGCCGGGTATTTAAGTCCCCGGTCAAAATTAGACATCGAAACAATGAAACGAGGACTGATAGAGTTGTTCCGGAACTAGGGTTGCCGGAGGAGTAGACCGCATACAACCTCCTTCCACTGCAGAGCGAAATGCACACGATGCAGGCCTCCAACTCCTGAAACCTTAGTATTTCACTGCTATACACTACTTTGTGTTTTACGTTATTTTTAATGAAGATAACAACACCGCCGCCACGACTGCAATTGGGGCGTTCTCTTCTAATAACATTATAATTTCGGTGCCCCAATTTGTCTGAATTATCTTGGTTTCGCTAATCATCATCAGCTCTGGGACTTGATCGTCCAACAATCTATACAGCTCGCTTTTTCGAGGCATCCCTATCAGTGAATTTATATTCACTGCAAGGATCTCATAGGAACTCTCCGTCTGCGCAGCCATTAGGACTTTTGATGTACAGTGAACGAGAAAAAGAAAAACGAAAAATGTACTGTTCTGTGTCTCGAACACAGCCTGAGGCAATTCACGGCTGTGAGTTCTACGTACCTGACGACGCTTTTGTTGCAGATTCTCTTGTTACTCGCACTAATTAATTTTTTTAAATTACTCCTACTTTATTACAAAATCGAAACACGTGTGAACTTTTGAACGGTCTGTGAACGGCTGACTGTACATTACGGTAGTGAACACTTTGTGCAAATAAGAATAACTAGCTAGAATGACCGCTTTGCTAGTTCTTTAAATCATGATGTACGAATATAATATTCTTACGTTTCGCTGAAATGAGTCTACGTAAGATTTAATTAAATTTCCCACAAATACGGGTTCAAACACTGGATTGTCACGAATGAAACAAAAAAGTTCACTATTCACAATATACACGAATTTATTTTCCAAACTTTTTCTTATACTTTTTTACACATTGGAAATTACTATTATTTTACCACAAAACTCTTTGCTGTCTTACGGGCTGAACTGATTAACACTTCTTCAGCTGAACTGAACAGACTAAACTCACTCGCATCGACCATCGTCCCGATATTTATATCTCCCAATAGTTCTTCTAGATCATACTGTCGACACGAGTCTATGGAATTCCTGGCGACATTCATTCTTGCAGTATGTACAACAACTTCGGGAAAACTCTTCGTTTTTGATCGTTCTTCTCTATGCGAATAGATGGCGTTTTTGTTTTTGTGGTGGTTGGCGTCCTGATTATCTCACGGCCGATGTGTTTGTAACCTTTGTGGAAGCCCTTTGCTCCGTTCCGGGTTGTGAAGCATTGCCATCCGCCGATCATCAAACCCTCCAGAACTCTCTTTAACATCACTCTGTGCTTTTTCGTCATCAGTTCGAAGCTGACGCCCTTTTACCTTTCACTGAACATGGCCCATAAACACTCTTCCCTGAACCCCAATCAAGTTTCCTGTTGCTTTACTCACTTCGCTTTCCCAGAAGCGATGCAGCCAACGAAACGGCGCCTCAGCCCAGTATGCCTTGGCGACAGCACTTCTCCTTGCCATTCCTTCTTGAGTCGGTTTGGCTGCATGTTCTGAGCTCTCTAAAGTTGCTGATAGATCCGGATCGTTTTCCTGCTCCTTTCGGATCCGTTCCAGCGAGCACTGCTTCTCCATTAGTGACTCTTCCTTCATCGGCTTCTATGAAGGTTCTTCCGACAACTATGTTCGTAGCTGGTGTCGTAGCAAGGTGCTGATCCCACAATTGTACTCTATCTTTGCCCAGAAGTTCTACTCTGCATTTGGCGGAATACTGGTGTCCCTTTCCGGTACGACTTTGTTGATCTTCGTAGACTTGCTCTCCCCGACATTCAAAGGTATCTCAGAATTCTCAGAACTCTCCTTTCAAGGTCCAAAGTAATGCCGGTCCGAATCATAAAGTCCGCTCCCAGAATCAACTCGTCAACTATATGCGCCACTAGGAACGCGTGCTCGACTGTCGTACTGTCTATTGTGATTGTGTCGGTTAAGTTCCCAAGTAGTTCCTGTGATTTCTTCCTCCTCGGTTTTATCGTTTCAGGCGTTGGTGTTTCGTCGTTTCGAACTGGAGGAGGTCTGTTTTTTCCTCTTCCTCTTCGTTGTGGCTTTTCTAGGCACCGTTGGTTGGTGGCTTGATTCCTCTGCCACCGGTTGAATCACTCCGTCCGCATCTGGGCGAGCGGACTGTTAGTTCTCCTCCATACCCTGCACTTAGTCTCTTTGTCAGTGCAATTTTCATTTGGAGGCAATGAAGGAGAAAAAAAGACGAAAAATGTACGCCCCCACTGTGTCGAACTCAGCCTCAGGTTTTAATTCACGGCTGTGAGTTCTATGCACTTGACCACGCTCTTGTTGCGGACTCTCTTGTTACTCGAACTAATTCACTTTTTTAAGTTACTCCTACAAGTCTTTACAAAATCGAAACACGTGTGTATTGTTGAACGGCTGACTATACATTACGGTAGTGAACACGTTGTGCAAATAAGAATAACTAGCTGGAATGACCGCATCATCACCCGCAACAGTGCGTAGTCGTATCCCGAACAACGGCTCCACCTCTTCCACTAGACCATTTCCTTATGATTGAATGTAATGCTCCCGTATCCAACGTCTACCTCCAACGATGACAACGACAGTGTTACTGTTCCTTCCTAGTCGGGACACAAATATTCTTGGGCAATTTGTTGTGAGAGCAAGCTTATGCCCCTCCAAACTGACTCCTCTTAGTTTAACGACCTGAAGACTAAAGCCGTCATTGCTTCTCATCGAATCTGACTGTCGTCCTTAAAATTGTCTTGCCGGACCTGTCTTTCCGATCATAACAACAATCGCGTGCCTCGTGTTCTATTCCATCGCAGATGAAGCAACGGCCCTTTAATGTTTGTATAGTAACTTCCGACCCCACATCTACTCTGCGAGATCTAGAATAAGATGCACACGCCAATCCTGCTGCTTCGTATGACAGAGCAGTAGGAACCGTTTCCTGGAAGGTGCTCTTTGGGACGACAGTGTTGTACGCTTCGTCTCCGTTTTGGCTTTCTCGATGAGTTCCATCGTTGAGCTGGCGTACTCCAGATGTGTCAATTGCTCAACCTCCGCAGCAAATTCCTGAAGCGACCCACCGTTGCGTTGTTTTCTGCTCTTCAACTCCATTCTGAAGACTTGCATCCGGTGTTCTCTTCCTGTCTTCATCGCTCAGATGTGCCCTGGCATCGCTCTGATGTGCCCTAGATAGCGTCGGTAGTCAAGGTAAATTTTTTGGTGAAGTCCGGGTATGTTTTATATCAATTTTTGCATTTTTATTTAAATTTTTGTGAGGGGTAAAGTGATCTTCCCATAGTAATGTATAAACCTTCTATAATAACCTGTAAGTAATAAAAATGTTTTTATTTGTTTAGTTGTTTTTGGATTTTCAAGCTTTTAGATTGACGCAGTTTTGTCTGCATTCGGTCTTACTCCACTTGAGGTAATGGTATGCATTTGTCTACCTAAACTCTCAAATTAAATTCCCTAAGTCTTTTAAATAGCAGATGAAGTTTTGTCATCTCTTAACATTTGGGAAATCTGGCTGCGTATTTCCTCTTTGTGAACTTTTGGGTATCTATATAAATATATACCTATATATGTATATATGAACATCGGTTCGAGTTTATTTTTATCTGCTCTGGGGTTTCGAATAAAGGTACGGTTTCGGGTCATTTGGTCATTGTTTAGTCTGCATATGACTCGCTCTTTGTTTTTGATGATCAAGGCATAAATACTTGTCTTCTCACATTTCATATAATGAATATTATATGGAGTGTCTTTAGCTACGCTACAGTTTTTCTGATTTCATATTAGTTTTGCCTTGTATTAGTATTCGAATTTTTTGCTTTAACGCTCTATGGAAGAATTCAATGTCGGCATTCCCGGTGTGGGAGTTTACTTCTGTAAAATGGAAATTTATTGATGGTTCTTTTAGAAACGAAATAATTTTAGGGCATTGAATTCCTTATCGAGAATCAGTTCAGCTATGTTTTCTTCTAAAGGAATATAAGAGACATTGGGAATGTATGTAATTTCAACAAATTTACTAAACCGATCTACACATGGCAGAAATTTAGTTTTTGCGGTTTCGTATGTGTACACCTGCATTGCAGGAGTTGATTTGGTAACAAGATTGTGCAAGTTTTTAAGTATATTTGCTTTTGTCGCCCTCGCTAATTTTTTTCAATACCTGGATGATTATTTTCATCTTGGTGATATAGGCGTTTCCCTTTTCAGCTTCTTCTTCTGTATCTATATCTTAAACAGGACAAGAACGTTTGTAGAATTTTATTCTAGCTCCGTAAAGGTTAATTAGTTTCTACTACAATATATAATATTGTGAGTCTTCTAAATCTGTAAAAATACTTGTAGGCTTTGGTGCTAAATGCGTTTTTATTAAATTTTATTTTTTAAGTCATGCACTGAAACGTAGCCGCAGCATTTTTGAGTACAAATGGCACACGTAAGAAATCGAAATGTCCCAAAGGCGTTCAGAAAGCGGTCTTCTCTATATCATTGGGATCATTTCTAATTTCATGAAAGCCTTTCGCCAGATCCAGATTGTTAAAGTACTGACAAACACCAAATTTATCGAGTAATTCTTCTATGTTAGGAATTGGATAGTCTTTTCATTAAGCTTCCTATAGTCGATAACAATTCCCCATTTTTTGGGTTAAAATGAGATCTGTTATTAAAATTATTATTCATAACTTGTCATACGTTTCTTCGAAAGGTGTTGCCAACATTTTGCTGAGGCGATTTTTGAAAATTTTGTTGGGAGTGATAGTTACGGGAATATCGATTTGTGTTATATCATATATATCATATCTAAATCGACTAGAGTTTTATATACTAAATCGAGGGTTATTATTTGTCCAAGAAGTTCACCCTTAAAAGCTCCCTTTGGTAACGGTTGTATATTTGCATAAAATTGAAAGAGATTCATTTTTTTCAGCAATGTTTTTCTTATTTAATTTTACTAAGATATTGGACAAAATATCATTCATTTATGCAGCTAAAACTCAATAATCTCTGTGTTAAATTTTGATAAGTTTCTTGTACACCAAACTCACGAATTTATATAAGTGCGAGTTCTTCAGATCCCAGATTTGATGATGTCCATTGCGTGTGGTTGACGCGGCCGGCTCACTGACAGACATATTTATAGATGTGTCTTCTAGTCGTCTAAACACTTTGTCTTGAGTTGAATATTGCCAGTGCAGTAGCCATGTTTAATGGTTCTCGTTTTTGTTCATTGTGCTATGAGCATTCCCAACGCCTTCGAGATCATATTGAAAGACATCAGAGGTCCACGACTAGAGTTTGCTATTGAGTTTTAGCTCACAGGAATGAATCGGCTTTCAGATACGATCCTCGAATTGATTATGCTCAACAGTAACAAAATTTAGTCTCCCCAATATTCAGTAACCGCCACAGCCAATAAAAATCTTTTGACAAATAATCGTTCATTATCTGGACATGTTTTAACCAACATACGTAGGTACAATACCCTTTTTCACTGCAAATTTGAGCAGAAATTGTAACATCCTTCTGGATGAGTCTCTAGGCCAGATAGTCACTATGACTACTGAAATTTGCACTACAAGGACTTTCATTGGCTGTCTTATAGGGCAATAGTGCCACCTAGGAATGATACTGTAAACGAAATAAACAGTCTGATTATTCAAAAAGTGTCCTGCCAAATAAAAAAGTACAAATCCATTAACACCGTCACTAATATCGAAGACGAAGTCTATTATACACAGAAACTTCTATATTTAAAAAATCCTTCTGAAATGCCACCCCATGAATGGACGTTAAGAATCGGAATTCCAATCATGCTTTTGAGAAATTTAAGTCTCTCAAGCATGCGCAATGGGACGAGGCTGCTTATTACAGAATTTAAGGTGTTATACAATATAATTGTAGTGACAATTATGACCGGCCCAGCAGCTGGTAACTGGCTTAACAATTTCCAGTATAAACATCTTTCGCGTTAACTAAAAAAGGCCAAAACCTTCGAATTAGTAGGGATCGACCTAGGAATAGAAATGAAAATCAATTTATTTTGCTTTATATATTACAAAAAAAACAACGTAATAATATCTAATTCATCATATATACTATTCTAAGTAACCCCCGAAGAAATAAGAAGGGGGTGTGCGTGTATGCTACAATTAATCATTAATTTTGATTTTTTGTTTAATTAATACCCCTACGAAGCCGGGCGGGCCGATTTTTATATCATAACATCAGTGCGACAAAGAGAAATCTAATACCATATCAATGGACTTCGGCTGCAACTTTTGTTTGTACGGTACTGTGGCTTGCTAATGTCGAGTGCATTCTTCTTTCGAAGAAATATCCGAAGCGTAAATAAAGCAAACGTGGTACTCGGGTGTCAATGAATGAGCTCGCTGTATTATGATTGTGAGTTGTGATTTGTAATTTTTCGGATGTTAATTAATGAATTCGACTTATTTTTACTGTGGGTTGTGCCGTACTATGTAGTGCGGAATGCAGGCATTACATCCGGGGAATTTATTTTTTTTTTCTGAATCGTTTTAACCCGTTATTGTGTACTTCTTTAATACCTCCACTTAATTTATTCTTACTGTTTAGTCCTTTTAACTCTATCGATCCACAAGATAATGTTTAAGGCAAATCTAGGGGGTTTGCCTACTTCCTCTTTTTTTCTTTTTTTGACTTACCTTTTTCTAATAAATCCTTTGCGATTTTTCTAATCTTATTATTTTCTTAATCTAAATTTTAATTCTAAATTGTAATCTTCTAAGTTATATATTGGGTTTGGAGTGTTATTATATATGCTTCCCGGAAAGTTCACAAATCTACCGTATATTAATTCAAAAGATGATATTCCTATACTAGGATGTGGTGTGTTGTTATAACTAAACTCATAAGAGAGTACTCATTCGTACCAGTAATAATCTTTTGCAAAAGTTGAGAGACATTCATTCAGTACTCTATGGTTTCTTTCTAGTCAGGTGAGTTATCCCAAATAACTCATTAATGTTCGTCAACACTTCGTTGGGAATCTTTGTTCCCATGCCTGTCTTTAAAGTTCTAAATGTTCCATGTCTCGGTATGAAATGTTCAACTTAAGCCTCTGCTATTGTTTTTACATCCTTACTCTTAATTGGTTTTTATTTAGTGTTTCGAATCTGCTTACTTTGTAGATCCATTCTATTTGTAAATCCATTCTATGTATTGTAGATCCATCTTATTTAGATTTTTCGAACAATATCTTTGTTCTTATTATATTTATGGTTCTTTTTACTCCCGAATGTTCTTCTGTATGAGGTGTGTCATGAAATTTCTTTGTTAATCGGTACATTTCTTCGTTTTCTTTTATTCTGAGAGTGTTAATAAGTCAATATTTTTAAAAAGCTTTCCTTGCTTCTTAACTTTTTAAATTCATCTTTAAATTTATTATTCGATACGCGGTCATATTTTTCAATATTTTCCTTATTCATTTCTAATACTAGCGTCTCCAAAATCAGTCCCAGGTATAGATATGGTTTATCGCTGTATTTTACAATTATATTCTTATAACTGTCGACAGGTATTAATAGGAAGTCATCTTGAGCATAATTATTATAATTGAGCAGGCTTGTAAAACTTAATTAACGTGCGTTTTTATTTTCTGTTTTTTTATAATTTTGTTTTGAACAGAGATATGGTACTTAATAGTATCTTCCCACTGAAGAAAAAAGTTAGTTAATATTTACAACCTGCACTATACAGGGTGCACACTTCGCACAGATGTAGCGTTGGTTATTTGTCAGTCGGAAATAAGTTAAGAATCTAGTTTAGATTTGTCCGCCGTCGACTTAATATTTCGGAGTGTTTTTTATTTAAAACTTGTTAAACAAAACAATTGATGTGGAGTGAACAAAATTTTTACCAGATAAATTTTCATCTATGTGTGAATAGTGCTTTTATGCAAATTGCGTGGTATAAAAGTTAATCATGAAAAAAAAAATTTTTTATTGAACAACATATTAAGAGATCAAAGCACCAGCAAGAAATGGCATTAAAGCAAGAAAAAACTCAAGCAAAAACATCTTTCGTTACTGGAACTGAACAAAAATTAATTTTACGGCGATATGACAAAAATGTTGTTAGCATGTGACACACCGGTGAATAAAGTCAAAAAACCCGAGTTTCAGACTTTTATAGAAAAGTAAGTAGATAAGTCGACACTAAGAAAAAACTACGTTGGAGATTGCTACCTTGAAGTGCTCCACAAAATCCGAGCTGAAGTTGGTGACGAAAAATTTTTTGTATCCATTGATGAAACGACAGACAAAACAGGGAGGTGTATAACAAATGTAATTGTTGGGCCTTTGCGAGCAAATGGTAAGGTTCCTGTTAACGTCCGAAGTTCTGGAGAGAGTAAACTCAACAACCATTGCCTTTTGATGATTCAATGCTGTTTGATAATTCAATGCGGTTGCTGTGGCCAGAGAAAGTTTGGTTGTTCGTAACGGACACTGGATCGTATATGAAAAAGAAAAGGTTCACGTAAATTGCGTGGCTCAGGGTGTGCAAAGAGTCTGTGAACGCATACGCAGTCACTACTCAAAAGTTGACGCCTTCATATCGAACATGAAAAAAAATATTTTTAAAAAGTCCATTCCGAATTGCGCAATTTTGTTTAAATCCAAATTTGAATTTAAATTGTTACATTTACATTTACTCAGGTGTTAACTCGCTGGGGTACTGGTTAATTTTATTCTCATCAAGGAACATCAATTGGCGAAGTGTTGCCGGTTTTGAACAACATTCAAGAAAACTTGAATAAGGCAAAGAGGGAGATTGGAAAAGATGTCTTGAAGAAGCTTACTGCTGTCTTCAATGCAAATAGGGGACCGATAACTATTGACCAGATAAAATCTGCAATGACACGTCGCCGTTCATCCAAACTTCCAAAAAACATTGATGTTGATAATGGTGAAAACTTTAAATGGGCTACACTTGTTTCAACTGAGGTGGAAAGTTCATTTAGCTCTTTCAAAGCGCTTCTAAGAGACAACTGGATAATGTTGTATTACTCATACAAGATGCACTACAAATGGCCCATACACCAATACAGAAATGTCCCAACAACTCAAAAATGTATGACACCTCAATTTTTGTCATACTCAGAGATAATTTCTCCTCGTGTGTGGACGAAGTATCAGCAAAAATCAAAGTGTGCGCTGATTCATTGGCTACAACTGTCATATTTGTGTGTAGTTGGGAATTTTTCGTTTTTGTTGTCATTTAAGGGACACTTGCAGGACAACATAACTGTGTTATAGAAGCAATGAAAATGTATTGCACATTTAACTGGCAAATTATTTAATTTGTTCAATCATTCATTTAAATTTGTGACAACACTTCCAACACCATCCAAATAAAAACGTATGAAAGTTTTTGCCTTTTTAAGGGTTTTGGTTCGCCTTTTTTAATTTTTTAGGTCAACAAAATCCGGTCCCTTGTAATAACTCTTTGGGCATGTGCCCAAAGAGATTAATCGTGTAGTTTAATTTCTACTCCGATCGTTTTGACTACACGTGTATTCAAATTTGGTAGTAATCTATGTTGGATTTGTTTCTTTTAGTACAATCAGCACCAGTTCTATTTCTTCTATCTGATCCATAAAGCGTGTAGTTGTTGTTTGTAGAAACGATTATTGTTATCAAGCCAACATTAAATCATATAAGAAAATTGAAAAACTAAGCAGATTTGTTGAGTATGCTTCTAGCATTCCAACATAAAAGCTTTAAATTGGTTTCGGTATCGTGTTTTTTTATGATCATCTTAAGATCTATGCGGTAGAGAGATATGAGTTAATTTTATAAAGAGTCCATGTCAGTTTCGTCCGGACCGAACAAAATGACTTTAAATGGCCTCTCCGACCTCAGGTTGTGGGAGAAAAATTGACAGGCATTTGACTTTGAAGAACTTCGCACTTTTTCGTATGAACTAATTGCACTGTCCGAGTCATTAAGTTCTTGGGAACTCTAGTAATACACTACGAAACATTGCAGGAGTTGTGATTCTCCTGGATTTATTTATGGAGGATGAATGATCCTCACAACTGATAGTTCGACGTTTTGAAATGTTTAGTGTTGCTTCGAGCTCGTGAAAAAGAAAATTAATTCTTGCTCGAAAAGGAGAAGCTTTTTGTATTTATTTAAAATTCTGATATTAGTTTATTTATTTCTTCCTCTTGCAAGAAAGTGTTATCGTATATCCCCTTCAGAGTTTTCTTCAAATTACTTAATATCTGAGTAATTTATTTTACCGAATTTAATGCAATGGACTTTTCTTTCTTGAAAACGTTTGTTTTTTTTTATTTCTCAGATTTATTTTCTTATACATAATTTACTCGAACTACCTCTCTATCTACTATCTTACTTATTTTGTTTTTTGTCAGCATATATGCAGAGGAAAACCTTTATTTCTGCCCAGGAGAGAAACAAGGACTTTCGGAATTCAGGCACACACGTTTGTAGATTGTCAATGTGCCTTGTTGATGGTCATTGCATATGCAATTGTACTTCGTGTCCTTTGAATTTTTATTCAAAATAGTAGCTTCGGTGACGTTGCAAAGTCGTGACGAATTAGTATTTCGAGGTAAAATTATAGGCACTTCAACTTCGTCTTGATTCATCACAGTATTGATGGACGATATATGTTTTCGCTTCGCCTGTTATTTCGCATTGAATGGTGAAAATAATGGACTTAACATCGTCGTTTTTGGTCGCTTATATAGCAGGTTCACTGAGCCATTAACGGTTTTTGTAATTTCTTGCGATATCAGGGGAAAGTTGGTGTCTGTAGTTGCGCATCTGTGAAATACAATCCACATTAGTGTCGTACATTATGCGTTGTTCTTTAATCAAATTCGGAAGTTTCGTTTGAATGAACATATCCAAATCAGCGACGTTAAAAAGCAAGCATTCCTGGTTCGTTAGCGATTGCCCCACATATATACGCAATCAAAACCAGTGCCTCATTATAAATGCCTGGTGTGAATTGAATGTCCGGATTTTGACTTGTGGTACTCAATCGGTGTGGAATGTCTTCGCTGATGTAGTCTTTATATTTTCTCCACAAATCTTTAGGATTAGATAGAAAGCACGTTGTCAAGATAGATAGATAGATAGATAGACAGATAGATACGTTTATTTTGAGTGTAATAAGTATTACATATGTTTCATGAATACGCAGCTTGTACAGAGATTTGATATTTGCATTATATCTTACAACTGGAAAATATATTGATTGATATAGAATAGACACTTATTTTGTTACAAAGAACATTTGAAGAAAAAACTATGATAAACAACCTTCATGTGATATGTTTTCAAATTGATTTTGCTAAAAATGGGTCGATAATAAAGTAACTTATGAACTAAAGGAATCGCCAGATGTATATAGGAATATATGACTAAATACTGATGACTTGATGTTACAGTAATACGTTTTGTATAATACAAAAGAAAAAGTCAAGAAAAATATTTACATATAGGTCTATATATAAATATATATATGTATATGTACGTACGTTATATATGTTTATTTCAATAAGTTGACAATTTTAATTTTAAATAATATTTTAATAAATAAATAAATAAATGAAATTAACAAATGCGTAAATAAATAAATAAGTATATGAATAAACACAATAATAACAAATATATTAAATAAATAGATATATAGAGGAATAAATTAATTAATTTAAGGATATACAAATATGAATACATTTTTATGAAAAACTAGCAACAAAAAAGGGATTTAACAACACAGTTTCATTAATAAATACAGCCAATATTGTGTTAAGTTAACGATTTATTTGATTTTGTATTAACGTATTTTTGAAGTTTTTACATCTTAAGTTCAATCTTTCTTTCATTGAGAATTTCAGTTTTCTGTAACAGTTGTGTAGACATTTTTGGAGTCTTTTAATGTGCGATTTCGCACACTTTTCCCATGTTGGAGACGCGTGAAGAATTATAGCTTGAAAGATAACTTTGTACATTATAACTTTATTTAATTTACTTAGGGGTGATTTCCTGCAGAAAAGAGGGTACAACATTTTAGTTGCTACCTTTATTTTATAAGGAGTATTTGTGATATGTTCTCGGACTGTTAACATACAACTAGATATTTGATAGAATTAACCCAAGGTATATCACAATAATTTATCTTTTGCTGGCTATGTGGCAAAAGATATGCTTTTCTTTTTCTAGTTAAAAAGATAGCCTGTGTTTTGGCAGCATTTGGCTTAATTTTCCATGTTTGGAGACAATCCGTAATTTTGTTCATAGCATACAGTAAATCGTTTTCGATTTCACAGCCACTGCAGTTTGAGCTATATATAGCAATGTCGTCTGTGAACATTGCTACTTCACAGTTCCAAATTTCTGTCAAGTCTGCGACGTACGTAAAATATAGCAATGGTGCTAGCACTGATCCCTGGGGTCCTCCTGATATTATAAGCCTTAAACTCGAATATGTATTATTTACGTTAACTAAAAAAAGTCTGCTTGTAAGAAAACTTTGTACAATTTTTATAATGTACAGAGCACATTTGAAGTAATTCAATTTGTGTAGTATATCTTCGTGTCACACACTGTCAAACGCCTTTTCAACATCCAGTAGGACAAGACTATAGATTCCTTTGCGTACATCTTTTCCTTAATGTGACTGCAGATTCGTAAAGTCTGATGCGTAGAACTATCCAAATTAGTACTATCTAAATACTAATTGTTGGATTGATAGGACATTGGAGGATTCCGGAAAATCGAGTAATTTTATTTTGATAACTTTGTCTAATATTTTACTGAGGC
Source organism: Eristalis tenax (assembly GCA_905231855.2). Lineage (NCBI taxonomy): Eukaryota > Metazoa > Arthropoda > Insecta > Diptera > Syrphidae > Eristalis > Eristalis tenax. The sequence goes on along the minus strand of HG993124.1, from coordinate 91,751,770 downwards.
TACTTAGATGACTGATAGGACGATAACTATTCTGATTGTTAGGTGGTTTTCTGGCTTGAGGATTGAACCTACATTCTCCATTTTACAGGAAAATACTGAAACTTAGAACTTACGTATATATAATATATAACAATAAAACAAATAAAGGTTACTTCGATTATTGGCAATTCTTCAAAATATACGTTTTTAATAGTATCTATTCCCGGTGCTTTTTTTGTTCATCATTCCTTGTATTATACATTTTATGTCTTCGTTTGATACCAAAACATTTCGTGGCAAGGTTACATAGTCACTATTGTTTATTATATTCATAGACCCTTCTAATACGCTATTGACGGCGCTCGGATTAATAACCAAGGGATTATTAACATTTTTTTCAAATGTGTCAGCAAACGCCTCGTCTTTTTCTTCACTTGTTACCAATAATGAGTTATTTTGTTCCAAGTGAGATATGCATTTATTTTTGGTTTTAAGCATTTTTGATATTTTCCAGAACGGCTGGAATTTGGATCAAGAGAATGATATATGCCTTGTGAACATGTTCATTTCATTGAAATCATGCGTTTGTCTATATCTTTTCCACTGACTTCCCAATCTATTTTTTCTTTTATTAGATTTATATGTATTGCGGAATAACAGTTGTTATTTTTGTTTTTGATTTTTTTCGAACCGATTCCGCTATACTTTCTAATACTGAGCTAGAAAAATATTCTATTTCTTCATCGATCTCTTGAAGACTTCTTACAGAATTAATATCACAGGGTGTATTTCGGAGACGTTGTTTCATTTTTGATCTGAAGCTATCGAAATTAGCTTTCTTAAGATCTAAATATTGCACATCTTTTCTTTTACTCTTAAGAAGTACAGAACAATTTACAGGAATATTACCCGAACTCGAGGCATTTACCTCCAAAGGCTGAGTAACAATATCTGGCGAGTTCGTTATGATCAAATCCAATGTCTATGGTGAGCACTTTTTGTTAACTGGAAAATAGGTTGGCTCATTTTTTTTTATAATTTGCGCGGGTTCAAGACGCAGCACGGGCCGAAGGTGTAGAGGGAGAAAGGGAGAGGAGGTACCAGTGCGCATTGCATATTCGTGTTGTGCGGCTGATGAACGAGTCTCTAAATTTAACTGTGCGTCCGAAAGTAGGCTTAAGGGTAAACTGATGAGCATTCCTGGCGAGACGGGTATTGCGGGTGAATTCATGGAGAGGAGGAATGCAGTTGGCAAGCTCACTTGAACATCGTTTGTAAATAGCGATAAAATACGGATACAGACGAGACGGTACGTCGACGTTCAAGCGAGTCTAATGATTCTGCAATATTGTTGCATCCTGTAAGTTTATCGCTCGTTTTTGGATTCTATCTAGTAGGTGCAGGCTGGATTTGGGGGTACCAGACCAGATATGAGCGTTGTACTCAAGTTTGATGCGTATATACGCCTTATAAATTAAAGCAAAATCAGAAGGCGTGAAGTATTTTTCGCATCGATTGAGGAGACCTAAACATTTCGTAGCATTTTTGGCGACCTCAAATATCGTTCCAACTAAGTGTTGCGTTGATACACATACCAAGGATGGAAAACTTTCCGGTTTCATCGACACAGGTGCCGTTCATATATAATGGCTGATGAACAAGGGTTCGCTTGAGTGACAGCAGGCAGCATTGGGTATTTGAAGCATTGAATTCCACACGGTTGTTCTTTCCCCAACTGATTATGCTGCCAAGATCGGAATTCAATGTGCTTAACTTACGCTGCCGTTCCAATTCTACGGCCGTAGGGCGGGGTCGTGATTCTTGGAACGAATATGAAAAGCTGAGGGTGCTGTCATCAGCGAAGGAATGGATTGGATTAGAAGTAGCAGACAAGAGATCATTTATAAAAATGAGAACGAGTGTCTGAGACAGAACTTGGGGAACACTAGCATTTATGGATATCAGACTTGAACCCATCCAAACCAACTTGAATTGAACGGTTCCAAGGGTAATTTCTAATCCATTGAAGAAGAGAGTCATTAACACCATAGGTACGCATTTTCGACAAGAGAGCTTGATGCCAAACTCTGTCAAATGTCTTAGAAATATCAAGCGCAACGATCTTGCTTTCGCCTGCATAGTGCAAATATTGGTTCCACTTTTCAGTGAGATAAGCTATTAGATCAATAGTGGACCTGTTGCTGCGGAAACCATACTTCCGGTCATTAAGAGGCTTCCGCGATTCAAGAAGATTTAGAAATAAAGGACATAAGTGCTATGGGTCGGACGAGGTGGGTGACGAAAATGCGCACTTTTTAGGGACGGGCTGGACAAATGCTGTTTCCATCTGTTTGGAAAGAGACCTAAAGAGTGGGATAGATGAAAAAGCTTACGCTGTGGTTTTTCCAGAGCAGAAAAACACCTCTTCAGAAGAATAGGGGGAATACCATCCGGGCCAACGGATTTGTGCACCTCGAGGTCTTTAAGTACTCTTGCAACTGTACGAGTGCGGAAGTGGATTTGTCCCATGGTGAAATCAACGCTCTCAAGTACAGGTGGCGACATATTGGAATCTGGCAGTGTTGAGCCGGCTGCAAAATGTGTCGCAAGTTTTGGAATTGGATAAAGTAAGCTTACAGGATATCTCAAAATTACATCCAATACCGAATTTCCCCATTTGTTTGCGCTTTTGCAACCCCAATTTCGATGTCTACAGTTAAAATCACTCCCAAGTAAAAATTTATCAGTACTTGTAATAAGCCTTCTTAAGTCATCCTTGTATAAACCCATCTTTTGTGTGGTAGCGGCGCCACCAGGAAAGAACACTGAAATTTACTTAAGCGTCGTGTTTTCATTTAATACTTATTCAATACCAATTGTCTCAAAAACTTTTGTTGGTACACTTGACATTTGGTATTAACTTATAGATTAACCGCCACTTTTGCCGCCATCGATTCGATCTAATCTGTGACAATTATAATTGTTGTGCGAGAAAGAGATGCTACTATTAAGCCAAGTTTCACAGACAAGGAAGACATCAATATCATATACACAGAGAAAATTGAAAAACTCAGTACACTTATTGCAAATACTTCTTGCATTCCAACATAAAACACTAAGATAATTTAATTTACTTAACATGGTTATATAAATATTTAGTCGCAAGCTGCGTTATAACATTGAATTGTTCAAACTTAGGTTTACAGACACTTAACTTAGTAATAATTTCCATAGTAAGAGAGCATATTTCATCTTGAGTGAAGAGATCAGTTTCATTGCTGGTAACATTTTTGTTACATACAGGTGCATTTCGCCTCCAATGATTTTGAGGTTCACGTGCTTGGTGAGCAGCTGATGATGGACACATGTTGTGTCTATTTTGTATTGGGAGGGACGGAAAATCGCTTGTGCTCAAGTAATTTGGCACTGTTTTCAAAGTTATTTTGGTTGGGAGTGAATCATAGGTGGACTTCTCTTAACATTAGTTTTACCTCTTATGTCAAGGTATTTGAATCTTCGGGGACAGTTTTTTCAGTTGACTTATGATTTCCTTAACAGTTGGCACACTTATATACTTCCATAGAAGTGCATTCTGTAGTCTTGTGGGATTGGGAGCCATTTGTACAGTATGTTTTAACACTGCAATTTCTCTCACCGTGGCCATACATCTGGCCGTTATGACATTGAGTAATTGTATGTTTATGCCGTCGTTGGAACTCCCAACGAACGTAGCATTTTTTTTGTTTTTTTAGTTCTGAAATCTTTACACTTTGTTTTTCAAGAAGAACTATATAAAATACATCAGTGTATTGTTCGTAGTTTTTCTTCACCATTTTGATATCTTTGCAAGCCTAATTTCGTCAGTTCTGTTTTGATGTTATCAATGTTCACTTCTTTCAAAGAGAACGACCTTCTGACCTTTCACTGACATTTCATTTACATTTGTTCTCTTTTAAGGCCACGCACACCTTATAAAATGTTGTTACGCACACAAAAAACTTTTATACCGATTGATATTTTTTTAATTTAAATTTTTTTATTGTAAATTCATTAATAAGATTATGAACAAATTCCGCGGATTTTTGGAGCAATTTACTAGGTGGTTTGGTAGCTTAAGTGACAATTTCCGACGCAGACATGTCATCGTCATCTTCACCGACATCCCGATTTTGCAAGGGATGCCAGTAATTGCTAGAAATTGCTTTTACATTGTGTCCAGGTGTTTCTGGACTTTTGAGACTGAAGATCTTGGATCTTCGTGGCTATTGCTTCGTATACGTTTAGGAATTTTCTCAGTTATCTTATCGGCAGCGCGACGATAACTGTTGTCATTATGATCGAAAATAATGTACGTATTAACTTTGAGCAGTATTCGATGTATCAGCGAGTGAAATGTCCCAATGTGCACAATTTTCAAGGAAATTTTTCGTCTTGGCAAGCCTTACGATAATGATAAAGATAACGAGATGTCAATGAGGCTTTTGCTAGCATTGAAGCGGAAGCAGCTAAACAAAGGGGCAAAACAAAGTACATGCTGTCATCACGAAATGACGCAAAACATCGACGCCTCGGACAGAGCGTCATAATGAGCAGCAGAAACTTTGAGGTAGTCAAGGACTTCGTCTACCTTGGCTCTGCAGTAAACAGGGACAATAACACCAGTACCGAGATCAAGCGCAGAATTACTCTTGCCAATCGCTGTTTCTTTGGGCTCAAGAGGCAATTGAGTAATAGAGCTATCTCTCGAAACACCAAGTTGACTTTATATAACACCCTAATCATCCCCGTCCTGCTCTATGGCGCAGAGACATGCACGCTATTGAAAGCGGATGAAGAAGCTCTTGGTATTTTTGAGAGAAAAGTTCTACGTGCGATCTTTGGTCCTGTTTGTATTGATGGCGTCTGGAGAAGGAGATTCAACCACGAACTGTACGGGCTGTACAGCGGCATGCACCTAGTTAAGCGTCTTCGGATCTAACGCTTAAGATGGCTAGGTCACGTAGAGCGGATTGACACCACAGCTCCGGCCCGAAGGGTCTTCGATTCCGAGCCTTTGGGACAACGCATAAGAGGTCGTCCTAGAACAAGATGGCGCACACAAGTGGAGAAGGACCTCAACGAACTTGGTGTGCACAACTGGAGGCAGCTGGCGAAAGATCGTGCTGGCTGGAGAGGCTTGTTGGTTGAGGCCCAGGTCCACCCCGGACTGTAGCGCCAAACAAAGAAGAAGAAGCCTTACGATAAGTGGCACAGGCTTAACCAACCACGCTTCAGCTTCGCGAAATTAAATTGCTGATACTATGCAGGAGACGTAACTCCTCCCCTTTATGATAGAGGATTTATTGGATGATCAAGAGCACGGCTGATGTCATGTAGTGAAGATGAAGGATTATGGTTATGAGTTTTGACGGCTTTTCTTTTGTTCTTTTTGAGTTGAATTCCTCAATTTCTACAAGCTTAGTACATCGGTTGTTGCAGCTGCATCAACGTAATTTCTGTGTGGTTGTGGAATTATTTAATTCTTCCCAAAACGTTTCAGGGTCAACTTTCTAAAGCATCCCGCTGCAATTCTGGAAGTGGAGAAGCGCTGTGCCTTCTATGGTTGTGGCTTGAGTGCTGCAAGTATAATTGATTCGCGTTTTTTTCTACATTAATAAATAGTATTTAATTCGGCTCCGGCTCTGAAATGCTTCCGATCTTGAACACATCATTTAGTGGACAATATGCGGTTTTGTTCCTCATGAGATTCCCCAGTCATTCGGATGCGGTTCCTTTTTATTCTTTTTGTTGTTGGGGGCAATAGTATGTACCTGCTACTTAGGGGCAGAGTGCAATGGGTTGTTGTATATATTTGGTGTCATATATTATATACGGCTTGTAACTACTAGTTTGGTGTCACTTATTGGTAGCGGGTAATATGATACATATTATATTGTGTTGTAGTGTAAGGTATCATATTTGTTTATTAAAGATAAAATCCGTGCTATTATAACTAGCATGTAGTCATAGGAATTCATAGATTTGCTCTGTAGAGATTGTATAAATATTTTGTTCTTATTGTTTCTTTTGTACCAATTGTAGTTCATCTGGACATAGTACAAATTTTGGTATGATGTTAATTTTACTTTACCACTTCAGCTAGATAGGAAAGATGGTTAGTTAAAAAGTCAATATTGTAATTAATTTGATTAAAGAATTGCATCTTGAATAATGTATCTTCCATATTATATTTCATCATGTGAAAATTTAGAGTATTGCGGTCAATCATTATGTTAGTAAAGTTGCTTATATTTGATCTGATGTTATCTTTTTTTTTCGATAATATCTTGGGAGTCTTCGATGTAAAAGTTTCCGGTTGTAATTTTGATAGCAAATCCCAGTCTGCGATATAGTGTTAGTAATTTAGTTTCTAGCTCCTTGAATTGCAGGGATATAATGTTAGTAGCGTTGTTTAATCTAAATCCTTTCTAAAAGGTTCAATTATCTGACCATGCCTTGTATACTGTAATATTCTTCGAAATTAATAACGTGGATAATGATGGGGATAGTTCTTGCAGGTCCTACTTGGAGTATTAATATGGCTATTTAAGTTTGTTTCTTTTTTTAGTTTACATTTATTGAGTTTTTTTGTTGCCGTTTGATAATGTAACGAACTTATTGTTCCTTTTGGTTATGTGCTTCGAGAACATATGAAAACGATCTCATTTTCCTCAACTGGATGTGTTTAATTTTTCGATTCTATACGTTGTTAGTTTGTCTACTCTTTCATGGATCTTGGGATATATTTCATTAGGAAATTCTTTAAGCTTGGTGAGATGGTCATGATGGAAAAGTCTAAATTTTTGTAAAAAACAAATAGGATCTCATAAGGTGTGTGTTTGTGCTTGAGTCAATGGCGTTGTTATACGTGTTCTGTAGTAAGCTTTTGTTATTTTCTCTTTGACAACATGAGTCTGGCGATTTCCGTCGAAGTCGAATGTAGCCTTTCCACAGGGGAATCACTACTTTTCTGCAATGACGTACTTGCAATGACGTGAAGTGCACTATGTAAAATTGCTTGCAGAAATCTTTGTAGATGGTTGCTTCGAACTCAGAACCCTACCCACATACAATTTTTTTCGGAACGCCATAGAGACTTACAAACAAAACTCTTTTATTCGCACAAATGGAACATCGTTCACTTAGTATCGACCATGATTAAGTACTGTGGTTTGCAGATACAATCCTTTATATTTGTGTTCTTTTTATTTTGGCTATTTTTTTACGTTCTCGTATCAGTGACCACGCTCTTCAACAACATTATTGGTCCCCACGTCATAAGTTTTTGTTGCTTTGTGTGTAGAAACGTGTCTTCTTTTTTTCTGTTCGCCTTATTTTTAGCTTTTCAGCTCTTTGAGCACGTATGCGTTGTCTATTTCGCGGCTTCTGATTTAATTCCACTCCTTGCTCAGACCAGGGATTTCTCTAAGTGTATTCCATGAGCATCTGATATCGCTTCTATAGTTTCTGTACTTGCTTTTATGTATTTTTTTTTGCTTAGATTTTTGTAGAATAGTGATGACTTTAACAATTTCTTCGTCTTGTAACTGCAATGTGCATAATCAGGCTACGATGTAAATGTTAGGAATATTGCACTGTTTGTTAAGGGACATATTAATAAGGACACATTATCAGTATTCAAATGACATTCCTAGAATGCAATTTCATATCATTTTAGCCCAGGCTACAAATTTGTTTTATCATTCCAGCACGAAATTCATTTACAATCTGAAAGTATGTAGCCTACTTAAAAGAGTACAGTTATCCCTAGTTTTATGAGGGTAGACTCCATAAAACTGGGATACCATGATCGTGATAAAAGATGCAATCCTTTTTGCTTAGTTCTGCTTTGAATTTCAATGCGAGTTGTGGCAAATTATGTAGCATAAAGTGAATGCAAAAATAATATACTTTAGAAAAGAGACCAGTTCTTTGCGTTCTATTTGAATTTACAAGTTCAATATTTCAATCATTTCCTATGCTCTTTGCTCTTCACATTAGTTTCTTTTTCTTCATCGTGTTAATTTGTCAAAGTCAATTGTTTTTTTAAAGAATTATTTTTATATTATCATATTTAAGTTGTTATCATATTATATTTCTAATATTAAATATGGGAAGACCCAATAGATCTATTTGGAAGCATTTTGAGAAATCCGACAAAACTTTAAAGTGCATATTTTGCGGAAAGACTTACTTTCCAAATAAAAATAAAATAACGAAGCATTTGGTCAAATGCTTTAAATGTCCAGATATTAAGGAAGTTTTTTTTACAGTGAAATATGATTGAAAAGGCCCAGTGCTGAAGTGATAATAGATGCGCAAGGTATCTACAATTTCAGCATAACAAGATCAAAAAAAACAAGGACCCGTACGCCGAACAGCGGAATGGCGACTCTTATACGAACCGGACGTCGTTCGGGAACACGAGGAGCTCCTCCGGTTCAGTAAAGCGATCCCCGCTCGAGATAGAGAGGTGGCTGGTGGCTGCATCAAAACCAGCCTCCGACATCGTCAGCCCTTCAATAGTCTTCCAACGGTTAGTGCAGTTTTTTTTTTTTTCATTTCAATACCTTCCGTATTTATGAACTAACAGCGTCTTAACATAGGCTTAAGGTAAGTTAAGTAGAAAAGTATACAAAATTATACAAAAAGGAATAATAATAATAATAAAACTAAAATACCAACAAAAAATAGGTTCATCAGGGTCTCTGCACTACATATGTTAGGCATATGCATAAACACACGCCCTGACGCACGTGTCCGTAGGTTGCGGACATAGTTAAGGTAGCTTAAGTTTTATTAGAGTTTAGAAACGCTTAGGGTAGGTTGAGTAGATTTAAAATTATAAACAGTCCTTGAAGAGCCAAGTTTTAAGGTTTTCTTGGCAAAATGAAAAACATTAAATACTTCTTTTGACAGAATAAAAAAAAAAACGATAGTATAGGCCGAAAGGTAATTAGAGTAGTAGACTAGGTTAGCTTAGAGTACCATCATAGGGTCAGTAAGTTAGTTAAAAGTTCAAATGAATTGTTAGAGTTAAGGTAGAATTAAATATTTTGTCTAGGATTAAGTAAGACATAATAGTAGAGTAAAATAAAAATGAGTTAAAAAAAAAAACAAAAAAAGGAACCTCACTACTCTTTATGAAACTTCATATCACCGAATCCATCATCTCAGATTAGATAATTTGTATCAATTATATATTTTTTTATTAAATAAATCTAAGCTGTTACCGAAAATTAAGCTTTTTATTTGAAAATGAGAAAAAACCCATATATATACCCATTTTGGGCAAATACCGGGTACATACCCGGTTATTTAACCTGAAAGGGTATATACCGTGTAAATACCCATCTCTAAACCCAACTTATTGCAATAACATACAGATACGATCTGTCAAACAAAGATATCGGGGAAAAATACTCTTTCGTAATTCGAAAGCGCACTTCCCTTCTCCATCGTTAGTTTGTATTTCATATACCGAAACCACACCATTGTCAGTTCCGTCAACACTGTCTTTCGTCAAAGCATATTCCCTCTAGACATGTACACCGTTTCTAAATACATGTGTGCAAAAGGAACATCAAACAAGTCAAACAATGTTCGCACAGACTGCGTCACAAACACTTCTTTGTAATCCAAAAACGTATTTGCTCAAACACCCCGTCCTTATCCATACAAGACAGACTACACGGAATAATTATTTTTCGTACACCGACAACCCACTATTGTCACTTTCACGCAAACAATTTCTTGATTCACCCCAATCCCCAGTCGGCAGAGAAATATGCTCTTCCGCATACCGAAAACGCACATTCTCCACCAGAGTGAGACAATACACAACCATAATTTACTTTATCACATCACCAATTCATGAGTAAGTATGGTTAAGGACGCAGAGCTTGGTCCATATCAACACCAAGACAACAGCGGACCACAAGAACCACATATGACTTCATACACATACAACCAAATACTTACAAGGATTAATGATCTTCACTTCACATATGTACATGTAATGTTTGTACATCGTAACTGCAACTGTCATCTCTTCACACAAATCTCAACATCGTATACCGTTCATATTACCAATCGGCAGAAATATACAAATTCGAATGAATCGCATTCACTTTGCGCACTAACAAAATTGCTCAAAACCACTTGGTTAGTACATGTAAGCATCTACATTTTATTTTATTTGTACAAATATAAATATATTTTACATCTCAAGTTACGTACACATCTCACAAATGAACTTTTATGCGCTTAATTACACTTTTTGGTCTTGCTTGTTTTTACTTTATGTACTTTATATATAAAGGGTGGTTAAGTTTTAAGGCCGATGTTGATTTTGAATAATACATAAATTATTTAGGAAATTATTGTCATTTCTTTTTATTATGATAATTATGGTATGGTTCAATTATGTATGAAACAAAATATCGGCCAAATGGCCGCCGCGACCTCGGCGGCACACCTCCATCCGATGGTCCAAATTTTCGATGACGCTGAAGCATAATTGGGGTTCTATGCTGTTAATGTGCCGAATTATCTCATCCTTTCGCTCTTGAATTATTGCTGGCTTATCGACGTACCCCTTTTCTTTCAAATAACCCCAAAGAAAAAAATCCAACGGTGTCAAATCACATGATCTTGGCGGCCAATTGGCATCGCCACCACGTGAGATAACACGGCCATTGAATTTTTCGCGAGTTGAGGTGGACGGCTCTTCAGTCACACTCTCGCAAACAGCAGCAATATTTTCTTCAGTACGAGCTGTACGAGCATGCACTGGTGTTTTCAAATCTCCTACAGACCCGGTTTGCTCAAATTTTTGCACGATTTTTCCAATTGTACGCACATTTGGACTATTAAATTGACCGAAAAACGAATTGCACGATATGCATTTTGATTTGAACGCCCTTTTTCATAATAAGCCTGAATAACTTTAACGCTTTGCTCGATTGTGTATCTTTCCATGGTTCAAATTGAGTTAGTCTGAAATTGAGAAATGTCAAATGAAATGCAGAAAAAAATTTGGTGTTCAACATCGGCCCTTAAAATTGAACCAGCCTTTATATACTTCACTAAGTATTATGCACTTATCTTTTCAATAGGATTATCCCACTTCTGATCTTTAACGATGACTGTTATTTATATTAATAAAACTCAAGAGTCAATTTCCATTTTATATTTTATTGTTTAATACTCCAGCCTACTACTGCTCACTCTGAACGTTCCATAAGGAATGTCGCCACCCTTCCTTCATATGAGGCCCTTTGAGAAACTCCAGATTTAGTCGTTTTATTGTATAGATATCTATGTGAATTATTTCTAAAAGTTTCAGGGGACTAAGCGTTTTCTGAATTTGGGTATCGGATTTCGATAATAATTGAGTATTTTACATTTCTCACAATGATTGATAATTATTGTTACTATATTTTTTTATGTTATCGAAGATTGGTCTACCTATAACACGTCGTTCTTTATTCCTGAATATTCTTTCAAGTGTTATCGGGCAACCTTTGCCCCTGGCCTTTAACACAACCTGTATACCGAACTCGTTCAGAAGTTTTTCCGATATATGCACCCCGTCATTTAAATTTTGTTGTGCACTGTGAATCGCAATGGTGGTCTTGTCTAGGTTTCTGTCTAAGGGCATCAGCGTTAGTATTTGGCTTTTTATAGACGATTTCGTAGTCAAATTCTTCGAGGTTAAGGCTCCAAAGCACAAGTTTTGAATTCGGCGGTCTATGGTCGGTTACTATTTGAAATTTTCTCTCCAATAAGCAAGGTCAAAAGTATCGAGTAGTCCAGATGATGGTTAATAATTCTTTTTCGATCGAATAGTTGCATTTGGCGGCAGAGAGTTGTGCAGATGGTTTATCGTTGTCTATTTGTCATTGAGCCAATACGGCTCTGAGTACAATATTGCTGGCATATGTTGTGAGGATGAAAGGTTTGTTAAACTCTGGATACTGTAAAATCGCGGTCATTTTGGTCTTAGGTAATCAGATTCATTTTTCAAGCAGTTTGTTAAAGTTTTAGTAAGTTCTGCAAGATCCTTGGTAAATTTACGATAATAACCGATTAGACTCAAAAAGGATTTTATTTCGGTTCGGGTTTTTGGGATAAGGATGTTTTTAATAGCTTTAATTTTCGGGTTCAGTCTGCCCTCAGGGGTTATGATATGCCCTAATGATATGCTATTTCCCTTTCCAGGAATCCACACTTACCCATCTGTATTTTAAAATTAGCTTGCTGGAGTTTCTTGAAAACGCATTTTAAGTTTCGGGAATGTTCTTGTAGTGAAATAGAGCAGACGGTTATATCGTCCAGATGGGCGAAACATTTGTTTCCTACCAGTTCTTTTAACACGTTATCCATCACTCTTTGAAAGTAACGGAGGGTTTTTCAATCCTAAGGGCATTCTGAAATACTCACAATAACCTCCTTAGATTGTAAATGCGGGTTTTGGTATGTGTTTGCTGTCCATTTCTATCTGCCGAAATCCGCTGGCCAAATCGTGGGGGTTGTGAAGTTGATCGCTTCCCTAGCTGTATTTCAGCAATGTTGGGGAGAGTTTAGCGATCAGAGATTGTTTTTTCGTTCACTTTTCTGCAATCGAAAACCAGCCAAACGGAAGAATTCCATGGAGGATTTTTCAAATTTGCTTTTTTACCTCTTGGTTATGTACGAATGGGTACCTGTAGGCTTTCACGTATATAGAGTTGTCATCTGTTGCTCTGAATCATTGTTTATTCTAGTTTGCGAACGTTAGCGGTTCCCCTTCTCTATACATTATGTTCTTGTATCCTTGCAAATTTTTCATATATATTATTTCATATATATTATAGATAATATTCGTCTGGATTCATGTGGTTTGTCTGATTAATTCTGCAATATTCTTCTGGAGCATCATTCCTTCAGGTTCCCTTTTGAAGTGATTGATTTCGATGAAATCCAACAGATTTTATGATTCTTCATCAAGTTCGGTGTCGACCATAAACGATTGTTCTTCATTTGAATAATTTACGGCATTTCCGGCTTCGTATAGGCCTTCACTTTCGAAAAGAAGAGGTTTGATTTCAATCGAATTCAGGAAGATGGTGCCTTGTTGCTTGTCTACGAGAAGTCTTACAAATAGCTTGGATTTTTATAGTCGGCTATTACTGTCGACGATTGGTTGATTGATAACATTTTCTTTTCTAAATCAATTTTTTCAGCTACAGAAATAAGAGTAATTTAAAGGTTCCCTCCTTGTTAAGATAGTTCCCTCTGAGAAGATAGGCAGAATCGCTTTTTTCAGTTTACATCTTTTAAATACTGTGGCAATAGTGACTGCACGGCATGACGTTTGTTTATGCTTTGGTATAAAGTCAGGGTGCCTGTATCAAACAGAAATCGGAGTGGCCTACCGAAGGAAACATTTATGAAAGGTAATTTTGTGGGGTATCGTTCTAAGTTTACGTAGCTTGTTGCTCGTTCGTGGCTTGCGTTGCTAAATTTGGAGAGTTTTGGATGTTTTTCAGTGTTTTGGGTAGTAATTTACTCATCGTTGTTAAATTCATGGAAGTTAATGTTAGTGTTTGCTGACTCGTTATAAATTTAGGATTATTAGATTTTTAGTGGGTCGGTTTGTAGGTTCCTGGCTTTGAGATTAATTGTATTGGGGGTTTTGGACTCTCTTCAGTGGTGCTTGAAGTTTCGGTTCGATTTGATTGTTGAGATATGGCCTGCTGTGGTGTTGCTACTGGTGCAAAGGTGGATGGTTAGGTCTTTGATGGTAAGGTGATTTATGAGGATTTTATTGTCCAAATTGTGAACATTTTTGTCACGATATATTGTATTATGCTCCTTAATACAGTAATTAAGTGCAACGGTCGGTGAATCAGGCTACATTGTTCTCATTCTAGACCTATTGGTTGACTTAACTCACTCAAAAATGAGGTTATACACATTGCGGCAAATTATTCTTTCTTTAAGGTGATCACATTTTTATCATTTTGATGTATCAGAATTGTGTTACAAAGAGCCGATTTGTGTTGGACAATTTCCCCATAGAAACGTCGACAGTCTTCGAATTCTCTTTTACATTATGTAAGTCTCTGATGAGCGACGTTTCCGTTCGCTTGTCAGAATAGTGCAGAATCAGCTTTTGTTTTATGTCATTGAAGTTTAAAGGGGTTCCGCACATATTTAAAATCTCATTCACTTGACCCACGACTTTATTCCTAATTGTCCTTAAAAGAATTTGCCTGCATAGAGTATGTTCAGTTCCGCTTATATAAAGTAAAATGTCCTCTACGTCATTGAGGAACTAGGAGAGCAACAGAGGATTTCCCTCGTATGTTGTGAGATCCTAAATCGCAGCAGGTATTTTGAGTGAACAAAATCAGTTGTTCTATTCGCGATGACTACTATAGAAAGTTTTGGTTGAGGATTAATGATTGAGGTATTGCGTTCGGTTGATATTTGGATTTGGTTAAAAGAAGAAATGGAGGTTGTGAGGGGGCTTTCAAGATTGCTTCTAAGATCGTTTTCCGGAATGGAGTTTAAGGTATCTAATGTTCTTTAAAAATCTATCTGACATTAGATAAACGGATTAGCCGGTTTTGATCAAATTGTCGAGAGCCGATCGAGCTTTACAATGCAACTTCAGATTACTATATCGTTTATTGTTTTTTCACTTACAAGTATGTTTAGTTTTTTTGCATTCAATTAGGCGTTTGTTTTATGTCTTGAATCAGATCATAGAGCATAAAGGTGAAACGATTCAGACACTCATATTGCGTAACACGTCACAGAGTATATACGAAGATTTTCACAATCACAGCTACTTCACTTTCTGCTTAGTTATTAGTGTAAGTACTGCTTTTGTTGTTGCAACGGACTATACAATTTCGATTCTTCCGAAGTTATACAAATTTTGTAATAATCTCGTCCGTTTACTGATCATACTGAGTGCACGAAATATTTAAAAAAAAAAAATTTTTCGACCGTAGAATTCGAACCTACAGTTCGAAATTACAATATGTTATGAGACTTCTCATTTGCAAAGCTGATTGCATAGACTTTATGTGGAGCGCAAAGTTCCCAGAAGCTGAATCGGCAAGTCTGCAGTTAATGCGTTCACCTGTGCAATCGCATCTATATTGGTGAAAATACAAAAAAAAATATATATCCGCTGGCACTGCATCCGGTACACACTTCTGATGTGAAAGGAATCTTTTTACGCAATCATCAACTTCAATTAGAGGAGCTTGTCTAGCATTATTTTGATCTATGCTAATTACTCGTGACCGAAAACTACTCATACATACCCTTTTTATGCCTTCAAAGTTCTGATATCATATTGAAAGCAATTACTACCATATAAATGCGACTTTAAGTGTAAGAAATACATTATAATTTGAATTGGAATTGGAAAATTTGGAGTGCCCGATAAGTGTCTAGGGTAAATGTGGAAGAACTGTATGAAAAACTCACAAAATCTGGGTCGAGTTGTTCTTTTTGATCAAGTTTTAAATACACTGAATAAAAGATTTCTAGTATTTTCGCTCTATATCTCGTCACTGGTACTAACAATCGACAATTTTCGAATTTCCAACAATTTTTTCCTTACTTCCATTGTTATTCTTATTTTTGCAAAAATATATCGCAAAAACAACATGACTCATCAATCATGTGTCAGATCAATATTATTGTGACTATGTAAATGTATAATTTGGTACTAAAATATTCTTCACAGAATTCTGAACAAAGATGCCAAAGTGTGCTCTCTAACCATCTAAGAGTCTATAAAGGACAAACAAACAAACATATATTTTTTTATCTAGAGATTACACACAAAATCAGTTTCAGGATCATGAGTTGACAATCACATTCGGTTTGGAATTTTTATCTCCCATATTTAAGAAAAAATTTTTTTTTATTTATTTTTTTCTTATTGTAAAACATTCCGAGTTGTTCGTCTAGTCGCAACTGCTGGGCTTTTTCCAGAAATGCTTTTTTTTTATTAAGGGCAGAGACTTGCCAGCCTGTAGATGTTGACTCATCTCACCTGTTGATCCCTTAATTTTTTTTTTGTGGCCTTCTGCTGCTGTTTCTGCTTGTTGACTCGTTTTCTGTAGTCCTCTGTTTTTTGGACCTAGTTGGGGATTTGAGTTTATTCAGCCCACAATTCTTCTGTAGTTTTGTTGATTCACTTCGTCTTTCTCTTCGTTATCCTGTTGCGCAGTTCATCGAGAGTTCCTTGCTGCTTTTGGGGAAAAACTATTAGAGTTCATTGATTTTGACCAGAGATGGTCTGCACTCTATGCTTGCACAAAATCCTCTTCGCTTTATTGTCAAATTCGTGCTCTTTTTATACAGAAATCCAAAAATTTATAGAGATCAGTGATAAGTTTGTCATCATATCATAATTTCTATTCAATATCGTACAAAGATAACGCGAGACTAAGAGAAATCGAATTCAGTGTCAATGGACTTTGGCTACCACGTTTGTTTATAAGGCATCCTGTCACGTCTTTACTGTCGAGTGATATTATAAGCGTATTTTTGTTAGGGTTATGACGTTCTATGTAGTGCGGTATGCAGGCATTACACTCCTCAGAGTTCGACATTTCCCTTTCTTTAAGCAGTTAAGATTAAGCGGATCCTGTGATCAACACCCTGGGTCCTATTAACAGACTACTTTTTTCCGACTGAGTCCGGAATGGTTAAAGTTTGGATAGTCAAAAATATCATTTACCATAATACTTATTGTGGGCAATATTTCCAAAAATCGAGTTGCATCGTTGCATATAGGTACGGATATTGACATGATTTTAAAAGTTAGCAAATAAGTTAAGAAGTGAGTGATTGTGGGAGCATGGTCTCACGAGCGTTTCGCGCTCTTAGAAGTGGACAAAGAACAAAAGCAACCGGGGCAAAATGAGGCCACTGGCAGGCAGCTGTCTCCCGAGGGGCTGCAGAGGCGACTACTGCAGCTGAGACAGAGGAAGTACAGTATGTGTCCAACGGAGGGGAGGAATGAGACCAAGTACATCTTTCCAAAGAAAATAAAGTACAGGATATGAAAGAGAAAATCATTCGCCTCCTCTAAGGAATCAGAGTGCTTGGAGAAATGACCCTCGCCAGTGTTGGGGCAGCAGAGAGAGCCACACAACAACAGAAGCAAAAACAACAGCCAGAACAAAAGAAGAAAGAATCTGCAGGGCAGAAACAACAACAGCCCGCAGTCCAGTAACAACAGCTGCCAGTAGCTCAGCAACAACAACAAAAAGCTAAGCCAACATCGCGGCCCCAGGCAGCAAAAAAGCAGCAGGCAGGGCAGACGCAGAGGCAGCAGCCAAGGTCAGCAGCCCAGCAACAGTAGCGGTTACCAAAGAAGGAACAGGTGTCACCCATAAATGTCTATAAGGCACATGTAGAATATACTGCCAAGACATGTAAGGAGTCCATAGAAACTGGTAATTTTACTTTCAACAGAATAAGGCTTTGAAAAATATTTAGTCCACAGCAAGACGGTGGAACAATTTAACAAATTCAAAGAGTTCTTAAAGATGTTGAGGTTGGAGTTCCTTTCCTACACCCCAAAAACCGAATAATGTCACACGATTTTGATGAAAAGATCCCCACACCAATTGGGGCGGAGGTCTTCCAAATGCTAAAAAAGTAAGTGTGAATGGTGTCAAGCCTTTCACCACAGCAAGGGCAAAGAGAGAAGGGCTGAAATTACCCTATTACATTGTTCAGCTGTCACCCACAAGCCAACCGGGCAATATGAAGAAAATGAAGTTCTTCGATTACCTAGATTGCATCTGGAAAAATATTATAATAGCGTTGGTTTTCGCTAACTTGGAAAAGCAAAATGGAGCACAGTTATTATAATGTTATTAGAAGATACCCGTCCAACTCCACTGGTAGAGGCAGTGTTACAATCCTCGTAAAGAATAACATTAAACACAAAGTAGTGCATAGTAGTGCGGTACGAAGGTTTCAGGACTCGGAGAAAAAGTAAGACTGCAGCTGACAGACACAAACTCACAAACGGTAAACTGTTTGAACATATTCGTTTATCTAAGTGACCACTGCCTATTTAGTGACGAAATCAGGATTCCCAAAGATATTGCGGAGTAAGCAGAGTTTGTTCAAATGTATCCCTACAATTACAGTAGGGTCCGATGGACTCGCTTCTCCAGAAAAATGACGAGCATTTTCATCGAATGAGCTTCACATACCATCCAATAAAAACTTATCAAACGAAGAGATGTACGTGTATATAATTCAACTGGATGAGGCAGTAAAAATTAACAATGGACGCTCTACCAACAGAAAAGTAGTAGTAGTACTCCTGCCGAAATTAAAAGCCTTGTATAGGCGGCTTACCAGCAGAAGAGGCGACAAACACTGAAATCGCCCATTAAGAACATTCAAACATGCATTGGAACAATAAGATTCGGGTTGTTAGATCTAACAACAAAAGCATATTCCCGCAAATAAATAAATTTTTGAGAATCATCAAGCAAAGCGATCTTCAGTGTCTTAAGCACCCCTTCAGGAAGTGTATAAGGTGAACGAGAGTGTTCGCCCGAACCGCAACCTGGAGAACCGCCTACTGGCACAACACGCTTCTTCGTGAAGATCTGCAACAATCGCAATCTGAGAAAATCGGCACTGTCGTGTTCAATAATTATAACTTGGTAGATAATGTCGTCGAAGGCTTACATCTCCCGTTTACAGCGGAGACAGAGCTTCAAGCGGACTCCGAATTACTAAGGAAGAAAAAGTCAATTGGAATCGACGGGATCTCGAACATTGTGCTAAACCATGCTCCTTTAAGATGTGGGTAATATGTACACTGTTTAACAATGCACTGATAATCTTTACCCAGACACCGGCTATAAACAGCGATCAGCAGTCCAGAATTCAAATTTTTTATGAAAAGAAGCTATTTATATTATAATTCTTTAAGTACAGTTGTAATAAGAAAGGTCCAGGAAAAACTTCAAAGGTAATAACTTCAGATAAGTTTTGACTTTTGAAAAGTGAAGTTCTTTCCTACATAAATTGGGAATTGCACAAGAAATATTGTGACATTATTTCATATATCGCCTTACATCGCACCTTGTATGTAAATAACTTCACACCTACTCCAAATCGATGACGTGAAATAAGACCTGTTAAGACAAGATGCACCAAAAGGCCGGCGCCTGGAGCTTATATTTAATTATATATACACACAATATTTTCAATCAATAAAAAAAATATATCAACAAAAAATTAACATTAAATTAGATAATCCGAAATAATTCGTTTTCCAATCTGAAATAGAGCCAAATCGGGAATATACCGTGAAATAAAGCCGGTCCGTGTACTGTTATTTTAATTCTCTGTATTTGAATGTCTTTCTAAATGAAAAGCCAAATAAGGCCGACTATGCTCCGCATAAGAACGATATCCACTTCACTCAACCCTTGCAGAAAATAAGAAGCTGTAATGAAATTAAAAGTAAAGTTATTTCCAATAAAAAAAGTGATATTATTTCCCACTATAGGATTGAAAGTTCTTCACTTTTTCAAAGTGAAGTTATATCCCACTTTTGTGAAGCTATTGCCAGAGTGAAGTTAATACCGTCGAAGTTATTTCAGTTCAGCAGTGTTGCTAGGGGGCGGGAAATAACTTAATTTTATTTCGCTGTCGAAAACGCGTTTTGCGTTTTGCGGATTCACAAACTGGCGATGTTTGTCACTTATTCATCAATTACGGATTGTTCGTACGGATACAAATTGTTATAATCCACTGACAAGTTTTAAAGTTATAATTAAATTAGCTCTAGGCGCCTGCCAGACAGTTGCATACCCTTAGTGGAGCGACGAAGTCGTGTTCGGTTAGCCCTGCGGAAAAGGATTTAAATCCTGTAAGCCCCAAACTTTATATTTACCAGACTTTCTTATAGGCTACATTTCAAATTCGTACACATTTCGATTTGGAAATAGAAATAAAACAAAATGCTCTTATTTCAATTTTCAAAGCAAAAAAGGCCACATTTACATTTATTTTGTCTAACATGCTTACGGGTAGACGGTTCGTAGTCAAGAATGGCAACGTAACCTCCACAGGTATTTTTGATATAAAAAATGGTCTCCAACAGGGTGCCGTTAATTCGCCGATCCTGTTCAACATTTAATTGAGCGATCTGATAAGTTCTCTTCCTCACGTAATTGCGTACGCCGACGACTTGATCGTGTACAGATCAGGCAAAAAGATCGAGGACATCACTGCTCTCATGCAGGGTTACTTCGAGTGATTCATGAGAGATTGCGATGAATGGAAGTTGAAAATCAACTTTCCGAAGACGGAAACCATACTGTTCAGGACTCCGCTGTATAAGGCCTCGGCGGATACGAAAAAGAATTGGCGAAAGTTCTCAATTGTTGGACGACACGGGCAACCACTGGCGCAAAGGACTGTAGTCAGATACCTGGGGATCGGTCAATAACCTGATCTCGGGGGCTTACTACCCCAATTCACAATACCACGAGAGGGTACGTCAAAACGGCTTCGTCCCCCCAGAAGCATTCATTTGGATAAGCACGGTCTGATATAACGAGCTGATAACAACGAGCTGAATAAGGTTTCCTCCGGTTCAGTACGGCGGTATCAAGGCGGGATGTGCGGGATGTTGCTATGCAACATCGAAAGTTGTGGTGGCTGGTGAGTGAGGGAACTCCATCCTCGAACCCTTTAGACCCCGGGTAGTAAGGGTATCTCAGATCCCCCAATTGGGGAATAGTCGGTCCCTGTCTTGCAGTGGATTGGATATATATCTATGAGCTGCAACCTATGGCCGACTTACGTATCTTAGTTTTAGGGTAGTTAGTAAGCTGTAAATATGTAAACATTTGTTAATAAAAACAGTATACACATGTGTACACACATGTATACACACGTGTATGCAGATGTATTTAAGAAGTAAGTATATATCTATATGTATTGAAACTAGCGTAAGATAGTTTTAGTTATTTTAAGGTAGTATGTAAGTTAGTGTATAAGTTTTAATTAAATACACGTTCTTTAATTCGAAAGACAGAGAGTAAGGTTAAGTTTAGCTTAGAGTGCCCGCCGAGGGCCAGTAAGTTAGAAATAGCAGTAACAATGTTAAGCATTTCAACCAATTTTAAGCATTTTTGTCTAGCAATTAAGTTTATCATGAATTTTTAAAAATAAAAATGAATTAAAAAAAAAATAAAAATTATTTTGTTTTTATTTCGTGGGTCTTTATTTTACGCCACCTTCGTGCACTTTGCTTCTTATGACTAGTTTCAACCGGTTTTACCCACATTACACAGCATATTTATGCTGCGCATGGAAACGAAATTCACTTCCACAAAACCCTCTTAGAAACCTTCCAGAAACTTAAAAGTGAAATTAGTTTCCATCAAAAACTGAAATTATTTCCCAACATAGGCGCGCACCTGATTAGATATATTATTTATTAAATTAAGTTTGTAACGAAAATTTAGCTTTAAACTGTAAGAACCCATTACTGTGAAATTTTTTTTTTTAATTTGCGCGTGCACAAGAGATTGTTAGGGACGTAAGTGCTATGGGTCGGTACGAGGTGGGTGACGAAGATTCGCCCTTTTTAGGGATGGGCTGGACAAATGCTGTTTTCCATCTGCTCGGAAAGAGACCTAAAGAGTAGGATAGATGAAAAAGCTTACGCAGTGGTTTTGCCAGCGCAGAAGAACACCTCTTCAGAAGAATAGGGGGAGTACCATCCGGGCCAGCGGATTTGTGCACGTCGAGATCTTTAAGTACTTTTGCAATTGCACGAGTGCGGAAGTGGATTTGTCTGGAAATTCAACTCTCTCAACCTGATAGCCTCTTTACAGCTCGAGTCATACCATGCGTTTGCTTTGGGCTTGATACTCTTCACTCTGTGAGGAATGAAGGATCTCATGCCCTGCAGAGGAATGTTTGTGATCATATCAGCAGCGGCATCCACGTCACTATCGAGGAAGCATAGCGACCAGTTAAAATTCATAAAGAAGTTGTTTAGACCGCTCCAATCGGCTTTCTCGTATAGCCATATTGTTCTTTTAGGAATTCGTTCTCTAACTGTTTGTGGCGATAACGAGAAATTAGTTGATACGACACAATGGTCAGACGAGCCTAGAGATGACAGAATGTCAATAGAATATTTGTCAGGATGAGATGTGAGGAACAAGTCCAGGGTGTTGGCGGAATGATCTGCAATGTCGGGTATTCGTGTGGGCTCATTTACCAGCTGGGGCAGATTATTGACCTCAATCGCCCGCAATGGCAATTTCAGATTGAAGTTGGTAAGCTACATCACTGCGCACGTAGAGGGCCTACCTGTGTTTCACTCAGCGCCAAGACAGCTGGTTTCTAGCGGAATAGGTGATCATATACAGCGAAGAGATTCACTCTAAGCCTACGCACATTGCTCACGTCAACCCTAAAACTTCCCATAGAATACCAAACGGAGATATTAGAAAAAAAAACCAACTCCGACTGCTAGTGGTAAAGCAGAAAAAGTGTAATTTTCAGATTAGCTTCCTAACAATAATCGATGTAGGTGTTAAGCCCGTACATCGATTGGAGTTGGTCCACCAACAAATTGCACCTCTAGAATCCGCTACGTCAGATGCTACGCACTCTCAGTCATGCCTCAACCCGCCTGATAAAATCAAACGGGAGTTGCGGACGGGAATGCGCAGCAGTGGCACCGAAACATTTCACTGCACTGCACTATGCCTTGGTTTTTTTCCCTTGTGGGACACTCGCGACTTTGTTTTTGGTGGCGGGGCCGCTGGGTTTACGTTTTTTTTTTTTTCGCATAATGCACCGACGGAGACAAGTGCACGCGTCGGAGGATGGAACGCGCGGAAGCGCCATTGCGATTCAGCCTTAATGTGTCTGTTTTCCCAAATAGAGGACCATGCTCTTCTCCCCAAATATAGGCACTCAAATTAGCCTGTCTAAGCTGCGCTTCGAATTGAATTAAAAAAAAAAAAAAAATTAAAAACTAAACCATTTAGGGTGTCAGCTGAAAGTTCTCCTGCTCCCCACGCTTCTGCTGGACATGCTCGCGCACAAATTCACGACAAACTCGGTTCATCAGGTATGAGCCAAAAGTCTATAAATAATATGACACAATCTTATAGACATGACACATTTGTCAGAGGCTTACTGGTTGACTTAACCCTACTTCTTATTATAAGGGAACCTGCAGACGTTCCCAAAGGTCTGCACCTTTTTTTCAAAGTTAAAAAATACTGAACCCCGAACCCAATATGCCAACAATTCTCAGGCTTCTGCTCCAATAACATTTCAACAACAACCGCCACCGGTTCCTCTCAAAAGAGTTAATCCATCCCAACCCACACCGATTCCCGCCCCTTAACCATCAGCGTCCTTTACCTCCTTGACCAATGGACATCGATTATTCTGTAAAAACCGATAAAGTCCACTACCAAAACAGACCAAGAAATCAACCAGTTCCGATAAAACATCAACATTCGCAGCAAGTACGCCATCCACACAGGATGCAACGAGTCTATCATACTGATGAGTCCACCAAGACGAGAAGGATATGGAAGAATACGAATGTCTTGTAAACCAAGAGTGCGAAAATGATTCACCCACGGAGACTAACCCAAATGAAGAATACTATATGGATGAACCGCAACAATTAGATGACATATATTTTTTAGGATGAGTAGCTCTTTACTTTTACATTTCGAGCACGTTGGGATGAGCGGACAAGTATATAAATTTCTCATAGGTACAGACTCCAATTAAGATTATATCTAGCCTCATCATATTCGGAATTCAATTCCAAACAAAAAACCACCCTACGCAAATTCAGTCAGAGGAAATATTAAGATCACACACAATTGCCTTACCCAATTATTTGATCCGAAAACTGAAAAACTTAAATTTTTCAAAAATTAAATGCTGTCAATAGCTGCCATCAGAACATAATTACACCGCACAAGCAACATCTTACAGAAATGGTTAAAAACATTAATATTTGAACCGCACACTTATCTAAAGAAGAATCTACTAAACTTACTCACATAATGAACGCCTATCCTAAGCTCTACACCATCTAGACGAAAAACTAACTTATGCAAGTACAGTCAAGGGAGAAATCCGAACAACAACCAGTTAACAAGTCACTAACTCATTCTTACCCGCATCCAAGAGCTCTTAAAAAACAATTTGAAAAACAAATTAATAAACTGCTAGAAGATCATATTATTAGACTATCCAAGTCAATTTAAAAAAGTGGTCGCCTCCGGAAACGATCAATTTCGCATATTGATTAACTAACGCAAGTTGAATTCAGTCGCCATCGCAGGAAGATACCCTATTCCCGAGATTTAAAAAGTCCTCCCCAATCCAATTTCTGCAATTACAGTTGAGTCTTGATAATAGTTCTCAAAAAATAGCTAAGCTCACTTATGCACTGAGTAATAAGAATAAAAACCACAAGATGAAGCGATTGAAGGCGATACTGGAGGAATAAGTCGATCAATCAACTCAGTCTTCAATTTATAATTACATTCCCGACCTATCACAGGCATATTTTTGTTCAACCCAGTTACAACAAGATTATATATATAAAATCATTAATAGATTCAAGAAATTCCTTAATCCCAGCAGAATAATGGCTTGCTCACAGAGGAAAATATAATGCAGATGAAAACATGCAAGCAGAATAAATATGACCGCCAACCAAACAAACCTATCCTGGAACCAACCAGTATCCCAAACTATCCTGGACAAAAAAGATTCTAGTATTAACCTCGATATGTAAACTCACCAAATTTGCGAAAACTAATATAGTTCAACGCAGAGTAATTGTTGACATCAGGCAACCACTCGGAGAAATACTATTTGAATTCGGTGACCCCGATGATGTTGTCATTGACAACGAATAAGCCCTTAACTCCGCAACAATTACTTCCATGCAACCAATGAATATAATATCACTGTTCATTACACAACTGGACGGAAATCCATCAAACTCCTTGGCCGATGTTCCAGAATAACCCCTGAAGAATACGAAAAAACCCGTCAAGAAAATATAGAATGGGTCACAGAAAAACAACGAAAAGACATTGATTATCACAACAAGAAACGGTAACCGACTAAAACTTATAATCCGGGAGACGTTATATTTTGTTAAATATATGTATTTGTTTTTTATAATAAAATACTAGGGTCGAAACTTACGTTCCGATATCGGAAAGTAGTAATTAAAGAAAACCAAATCACAGTAGTTATAACAGAATCAGGAAAACTATTGTTGTAAATCAATTCCTTTTGTTACTACCTGTAAACATATTGAGTAGATTTAAGTAGATTTCAAATCGTCTAGACGAATTAAGAAAACGCTCTGTGTTATTTAGTGACAAAGAATCATTAGAACATTTAGATACAGAAAACACAGTGTGCGAGGAAACTTACCACCTCGCGGCATCATGTGGACTTGGTGCTAAAGGATGCACAGGAATCAGTGAATTCTTAATCAAATTACTTGAAAGAATATAGAACTGAATTTGAAATGAAGAAATGAAAAAATAAGTTGTTCAAAACCTTACTCGTCAGTCACGTTATACGGAAAGGTTAGAAGCAATGAAAACCCTTCAAGCGACGTGTGAGAGTAATGTGAAAGAAGCAAAGAAAATAACTGTGAGAGGTGCATATACTTAAATATTCCAAGTACCACGCCTTATATTGAGCAGTTAGAAAGTAGGAAATAATTCTGCTCAGTGAAACATGTGCGACCGAAAATCTACAAAAAAAAAAAAAAATCTAAATCAAACGAATCTTTCGAAGTTGATTTCAGAACAACGCATAGTGTACGACACGATTATGGATACAATTGCAAGAAGGTGAATTTTATTTTATAGATGCGCCCGGAATTCGAGGCAAAATTTTTCTCATTTCTCATATATTGGCAACCATACGATTATAACATATATACGAAATAACATTGTGTAGCTTAGTTTCTGTGCATGTCGCCATAAAACGTATGATTTTAAACATGCGTTCAGGTCGCCAGCCGGTGTTGAACGTGGAATGACTGGTAAAGTCTGTAGAAACTTACCACACAATAAAATGAGAGCACTACCGAAAAGTCGTTCGTTCCCTCTTAAGTATTTTAGTGTGCGATACAGCGCTTCCAATGATTTTTAATGCGCCATTGTACATTCAGCCCCTATGATGAATTGGCATTGTTGGCGTACTTTACCCATTCCAGTTTTTTTTTTTGTGATATTGCATGTTGCTGTCTCAATGGTTGTTTAACGGTAATTTTAGTGCAGAGTGCGCTGTTCGACCGCAATCAAAAGTGTTGCCGCAATTCCAGATGAAGCAAAAGCCAATGTAATGTTATTTTGAAATCGTACGGTTGCCAATATATGAGAAATTAGAAATGTGTTGCCTATACCTCCGGGCACATCTATGAAATACAATTTACGGCATTGTCTTGTACTTGCATCCATAAAATTTGCAAAATGTGTAGGCACTTCGGAGTAAAGTAAAGTTCTCGCAAACATATCTTCCGTGCATAGTGCAAAAATGCAGTTAAAGTTGTTGGCGGCAAAGACAATGCCCTTGCTTGTACACTTTCTATTGTAAAATAGACGCGCTGTCCATTTTCAAGAAGCACTGCCTTGGATTGCAAATGATAAAATTCCCCATACTGCTTTATTGCTACTAATGTAGGATTCTACTTGATATTGATTTATTTCATCGATATGAGCAGTTGCGTTTTCAACACCGAAAACAGCCATATGCTTCTTCTGTTGACGTATTTGCAAATGTACTTGATCCATTTGACAGTATTGTAATACTCAACATGTATATGTGCCTAAAAAGTCGTTGAGAGTAGCTGCGAAAACGGCACAACCCAATGGTTATTGATTT
Source organism: Eristalis tenax (assembly GCA_905231855.2). Classification (NCBI taxonomy): domain Eukaryota; kingdom Metazoa; phylum Arthropoda; class Insecta; order Diptera; family Syrphidae; genus Eristalis; species Eristalis tenax. The sequence goes on along the minus strand of HG993124.1, from coordinate 91,724,779 downwards.
CAACATTACTGTTCCACACTTTCAAAATTATGTATTTGCGCCATCTTCAGTCGATCGTCGATATCCGTTGTTTCCAAAAACAGTTTCCGCAATTAAGTCTCGTGGGTACCGTTTTGTGTATTTACCATCAGGCATGCATGGCGAGTCATTGTTCAGTAAGCCACACGGACCGTGAGTCATATTTTAGACTTCGAATAAGCCAGGATTGACTTCGCCATTAGGTATTTCTGCTGAAATGACTTGGTTAATTTAGTTTTGGGTGCTCATCATCATCATCATCATTTTCTGACCCGCATGCTCCACTAAAGGGGTCGCGGGGGTAAACCACGCACGAGAGATCTCGAGGCATTTTAATCCTTCGCCATCGACTCTAACTCATCATGACTTATGCCGCAGCGTAACCAGACGAGTTTTTGGATTTGGTCCAACCATCTCGTCCTGGGTCTGCCAAGCGGAAGCCTACCTGATGGAATTGCATCAACGCCCGCCTCTGAAGTCGTGAGGATTAATTTTGCGTTATTTTTTCGACAAACCAAATCAAAATAAGTGCATGTGGAAATCCACGATTTTGTCATTTGATTACTTCCAACAGCGTGTCTTTCCATTTAAAATTTCAATTTCTGTTTGAAGACGCGGGCTGTGATTTCATGACGACCTGAAGATGTCCTGGCAATAAAAGTTCTTTAATTTCATTGATGTAATCGCAATCAACGCCCGCCTCGGAAGAAGAGGACATTCGTGCCACGTGACCAAACCACTGAAGCATAGCCCTCTCCGGTCAAAGAAGCAGCTCCTCAATGTTGAGTTCCTCTCGCACTTCCGTATTTCTCACCCATCCAGGCGAGTACTTCCCACAACATCACGGAGTAATCTCATCTCAGCAGCTTTGTATTCGCGATCTTGTTCTTTCGGTAATTACCCAAATTTCATGACCATAGGTGGGAGTTGGAATAAATACTGAGTTGAAAACAGTTAACTTGGCTTTTAAACCAAGCTTGGCATTCCTGATTACAGATCTACCAAGCTGATTCAAAATTTACCCAGCTTGACCAATCCTACAGGAAAGCTCAGCATTACTCCTTCCATCACTCGTGAAAAAGACCCCGATATACTTAAACTTTTCCACCTACCTCCACTTACCTGTAAAGTGCATTGAACAGGCGTTCTGGAGATGACCATAACCTCCGACTTGTCCACGTTGACCTTCGTTCCAGCATCAGCACATACGGCCACAAACCTATCGAGTGCGTTCTGGAGTTCTGTCTGGGAAGATGTGAGAATTACCAAGTCATCTGCAAGAAGAAGATGACTTACCCTCAACTCCCCCAAAGTGAACCATTCTTCAGCTCGGCTACTCCAGTCCATATATACAATGAAAAGGAGATTTGACAAGAAGCACCCTTGGCGAAGTCCAACGCGCACTTCGAAGGGCGTTGATAAAACACCGTCAACACGAACACAGCTGCTACAGTTTGTGTATAGAGACCGAATGACCCTCAGAAGAGGACCTTCAATCCCATACTCGGTCGTATGCCATTTCCAAATCCACGAAACAACTGTAGATAGACTTGGTATCCTCCTACGCTTTCTCTACGTCCCCCATCCTGGGCTCGACCATCACTAGAACGCGCTTCTAACACCTTAGCGTAGACTTTCCCGGTGAGAATCAAAAGAGATATGCCCCCGTAGCTGGAACAATCTGTTTTTTTCACCCCAGTTTCTCAATCGCCAGGTGTCTCACCACGTTCTCAGGCCACTTTAATGACACGAGGGAGCAATAAAACTTCCTCTTTACTCATAGCTAAGCATTTCCGGCCGGATTTCATCCACACTGGCGGATTTCCCAACTTTTAGCGATTGAATCACCAAAATGGTTTCCTTCACCGTTGGCCTATTCACCGCCCCGCTCAAGATCACACCATCCGTGATTATGTCCTGGAACACGTCTGCTCCAATAAGTATGTTGATTGCTGCTGCTTTGTTGTACGAAGGATCCGCTAAACGAAGATGAGCAATGTAGTCCCATCTCTTCCCAACAAATGTTTTTTTGTCTGAGTTTGGAAAGTACAAAGAAGGACCCCCATTACTTAAATGATGGTGGATTTATCGGTTGAATTTCTATTTCAACTCTACTGGTGGCAGTTCCTGCTTTTACTGCCCCTAGGCCAGCAACTGACCTAGGGACGCAATGTCTTCAGTGATGAGGGATGACCTTGATCAATTAAAGCTCTTAGAGGAAAGTCCAGTTTGTTTTTACTATGGCGATTGCCGAAAGCACTGTGTTCTCCTTTGTGTCTGCAAAATTTGTCTGCAGTTCTCCCGAGTGAAGAAGGGTACTGTTTTTTCGCCTGCAGATCTGACACGCTTAGAGTAAGACGCACGTTGACGTATTGTGTCTGGCTTGTAGCAATTCCGACATATTCCTTCCCTTCGAACAATTTCTTGTCTCTGTGGCACCGACATGCTAATCAATTTGTGGCATCCGTGCAATCAATGCATTCCTTTGCACAACCTGCTATTAATGGTCACTACAGAATAGTACGCTCTGTTTGGCGATAGTTTACCTTCTTTGTCCGGAAATCCTTGACCTTTAAGATGTTCTCCTTTGGCGTTTCTTTCCTGCAAGTTTCCCAACGCGTGAGATTTGTTCTACAAAAACTTAAGGAATTCATCGAAAGGTTGTAGGTTCTTTGGATTGCTAAATTTTTTGTTGTTTCGGTTTCTAATTTTTGGGAAGCTATGAAGACAATCATTGGATCCCAACTTCCGATTTCGATGTCTTGTTTCGTTGTCTAATTTTTTTGAAGCAATGAAGACAATCATTGGATCCCAACTTCCGATTTCGATGTTTAATCCTTTGAGTGCGTTGACGCATTCGAATGTTCTGTCGTGCAGTTGTTTTAGTTGCACACTCGTTTAATGGGAAATTTCACTTTGATTGAGTTATGCCTGAATCTGGGCGTTTAATAACAGCTGGATATTTTCGTATCTGCTTATCAGCATCTTCCTCGCTGTAGGCAACCGCCTATGCTGTCTGCTATCCGAAGATGCTGAGCAACTTTTGTTGTTACTCCGGTGAGGTTTGGCTTCAGATAATGCAGTTTTTGTGCGTTACCTAGTTGTTCGTCTTTGTGGATTGTTTGCTCTGACAAATCTATGAATCAATTCCATTATAGGTTGTCCAGTCCGTACGTTGTAAGCTTAATTGTGGGAAGCTAAATATCAGTGTGTCATGCCCCATTTACTTCGTCTCGTTTATACTCTTCGAATCTTCATACATTTGTTCGAGCTCCTCGTGATCATCCAGCAGCTCTGTGTATGAGCGTCCTTCGTCTACTTTGACGTTCTCCATGATGTCATTATATAGTGTAGTAAACCTGATATATTTGGGTGGCATGGGCTTATGTACACAGGGTAAAGTTGCTGACTGCATCCAACCTGGTAGGATGCCAGCGCGATCCCTGCTTGTTCATAAGTCAAGTTGACGTACAGCCTCCTCGCGGCGCACCTGGATAGCCATCATAACAGCCGTTGTGTGGTGAACTAATATACGCAGCGAACCCTCTGCCCGAGGGTTAAATTAATGGGCCTGTCCTCCCAGTTTGGAGGTTGTGCGTGAAGTTAACTTCCTCACCACGTAAAAAAATACGAGTTCAGATACAACAACCTGCCTCGGATACGGACGGATCTACTGTTGACGACCCTTGCAAACGGAAAAAGTACAATGACTTTCGGTTCTGCACGTGGAATGTGAGGTCCCTTAACAGACCACGTGCAGCCGATGAACTAGCGGAGGCCCTAGACTGCTATAAAGCAGACATAACCGCTATCCAGGAAGTGCGGTGGAACGGGCCGGGCAAAAAGAGGATGAGAAACTGCGACCTCTACTACGGCGACTGCTACAGAGAAGGAGGGCAGCGCTTATTTGGATGTGGTTTTGTTGTTCGAGGCAGACTTAGGCAAAAAGTCTTAAGCTTTAAGTATGTAAGCGAGCGCCTCATAACAATCCGCATCAAGGCTAAGCTCGGGAACATCAGCCTGATTTGCGCCCACGCCCCGACAGAGGAGAAGGATGACAATAGCAAGGACGATTTCTATGATCTCCTAGAAAGAACATACGATCAATGCCCCAGCTATGATACCAAGATCGTTCTAGGAGATCTCAACGCACAGCTGGGCTAGGAAGAAATCTCTGCTAAAGTTATCGGAAAACACAGCCTGCACGACAACACATCCGGAAACGGACTAAGGCTGGTGGATTTCGCCTCGGGGCGTAACCTCTCTGTAATGAGCACACGGTTCCCACACCTCAACATCCATAAAGGGACCTGGCGGTCACCTGATCAATCAACCGTCAACCAGATTGATCACATTGCGATCGACGTCAGACACTCCTCCAATATTCTCGATGTCCGAACTTTCCGAGGAGCCAATATTGACTCGGATCATTTCCTTGTTGTAGCCAAGATAAGAATGAGGATATCGAGAGAAATACGGAGTCGAGACAGGACACCTCGTTTTGACGTTGGAAAGCTACAATCGCAATCGATCGTTAGGAACTTTGCCGACCGAGTCTCCCTGAAACTCTCCGAAAGTTCGACCCTGCCTACAACCACAATAGACCAGGAATGGAAACGTTGTCAAGAAGCCATCAAAGAAGCTGCCACTGATGTGCTGGGTTTTACGACACCACCAAAGAAGAACCCATGGTTTGACGACGAGTGCAGGCAGGCACATGCAGCCAAACAGGAGGCCTACAAGGCAACTCTGCATCGAACAACGAGAGCTGTTCGTGAGCTCTACGAGCAGAAGAGAAGGGAAGAGAACCAGCTTCTCAGAAGGAAAAAGAAAGAGCACGAGAAGCGCGCGGTCGAAGAGATGGAGAGATGTTACGGCAGGAAGGAGGTCCGAAAGTTTTACCAAAAGGTAAAACAGTTATCCGGAGGGTATAGACCTCGGACAGAAGCCTGCAGGGATGAAAATGGACAACTAGTAGTAGAATCGCAGTCGATGCTGAGAATTTGGAAAAATCACTTCTGCAGACTGTTAAACGGCGATGACGACACAAATTCAGCTGTAAGATATGGTCGGAGGAAAGCATGCCCGATGAGTGGAATCTCAGCGTCGTTTGTCCGGTCCACAAGAAAGCAGACCCTTTTGACTGCGCCAACTAGGATCAGTCTCCTTAACATATCGTACAAGATCCTCTCTGCCGTCTTGTGTGAACGCCTGAAACCATTCGTCAATAACCTGATGGGTCCTTATCAGTGCGGTTTCAGGCCGGGAAAGTCCACCATAGACCAAATTTTCACACTGCGGCAGATCCTGGAAAAAACCCACGAGATGCAGATCGACACCCACCACCTATTCGTGGATTTCAAGGCCGCATATGACAGCGTGCATAGAGACGAGCTATACAATGCCATGTCTAGTTTTGACATTCCAGCCAAACTCGTCAGATTGTGCAGGATGACGATGGAGAACTCTCGCTGCTCCATCAAGGTCGGTAACGAACTCACCGAGACCTTCAATGTCAAAAAAGGTTTTAGACAAGGCGACACGCTATCATGTGATTTCTTCAACATCATACTTGAGAAGATCGTGTGAAACTGAAATGTCAACACCAGAGGCACGATCTTCCAATAGTCCGTTCCGCTTGCCTACGCGGACGACATTGACGTGATTGGACGAACACAGCGAACTGTCAATGAGGCTTTTGCTAGCATTGAAGCGGAAGCGGCTAAAATGGGTTTGGCAGTTAACCAAAATAAAGTACATGCTGTCATCACGAAAGGACGCACAACATCGACGCCTCGGACAGAGCGTCATAATGGGCAGCAGAAACTTTGAGGTAGTCAAGGACTTCGTCTACCTTGGCTCTGCAGTAAACAGGGACAATAACACCAGTACCGAGATTAAGCGCAGAATTACTCTTGCCAATCGCTGTTGCTTTGGGCTCAAGAGGCAATTGAGTAACAGAGCCATCTCTCGAAACACCAAGTTGACTTTATATAACAACCTAATCATCCCCGTCCTGCTCTATGGCGCAGAGTCATGGACGCTATTGAAAGCGGATGAAGAAGCTCTTGGTATTTTTGAGAGAAAAGTTCTGCGTGCGATCTTTGGTCCTGTTTGTATTGATGGCGTCTGGAGAAGGAGATTCAACCACGAACTGTACGGGCTGTACAGCGGCATGCACCTAGTTAAGCGTCTTCGGATCCAACGCTTAAGATGGCTAGGTCACGTAGAGCGGATTGACACCACAGCTCCGGCCCGAAGAGTCTTCTATTCCGAGCCTTTGGGACAACGCATAAGAGGTCGTCCTAGAACAAGATGGCGCACACAAGTGGAGAAGGACCTCAACCAACTTGGTGTGCACAACTGGAGGCAGCTGGCGAAAGATCGTGCTGACTGGAGAGGCTTGTTGGTTGAGGCCCAGGTCCACCCCGGACTGTAGCGCCAAACAAAGAAGAAGAAACCTGATATGCTTCATATTGCGTCATTGGCGCAATGTCTGGGCGCTTGGGAACCATTCTTATCAGCAGTTCTCAAGAGTTTGGCAATATGCACGCGATCTCCTGGTTATGCTTGCGTTGACTTTTGACAAGCGTGAGTAGGAATATGAAATAGAGAACAAAGAAAGATATAAACAAAATTAATTTCGTATATCTACTGACTTTGACGCGGTAAATAATAAAAAATGGGCGGGTAAACATCGAAAATTTCCGATCCATCAGAAAATGTGTTAAATGAAATAGAAATTGGTAACAATAGTTTAGATTTAACTATCATCAAATTGATGTTATTAATAATAACGGTAATAAGTGCATTAAAGTTCCTTTTTGATTTAGTCACAAATTACCGAAGAAGCGCGTTCGCAATCAGTTGATAAGATTTAAGTGAAATACTGCAAGAATTTAGTATTCATAGTGCTTGAAAAAACATTGATCGTATGCTGAACTTTTATCAGAAACGAAGAACATTCATTAATACTTTGAACAATACAAGATACAACATATAAATACCTAAAAGCAATGCGGAATGCAGACAACAGTAGCGGTGATTCAACACGAGCAGTACAATCTTATCTACTATCGGGAAACTCCTTAAGGTTAGGAACATTGAACTGAATTACTACTGCTATATATTTTGAGATACTAACTAGTCAACACAAAATCGAGACCAAAAATATAGTTTGGAATGTGAGAGACCAACTTCTCAAAATTTTTACAACACGAAAAATTAATTTGAAACTCCCGCTTAATTTAGACACAGTAGCGATAGTGAAGAAGAACAATTTGTGGAAAACAAAACAGTTAAAACAAGTTTTGACAACGTGTCACAAACGAACATAGAATTTTTGAGTACGGCGTCAAAATTGGTCCCAGATTTTGATGGGAAACCTGAAAAACTGCAAAGTTTTTGAATTCCTTGAATTTGGTGGCATCAATTCAAGAATCTCACGGTTCTGCCCGAAATTTGATTTGTAATGAATCTTCTCTGCATCAAATTATCGCAAAGCTTAAAGCGTAAATTAAAGGGGAGTCTTAATGTTTTGGCAGAAAATCTTATGAACACCAAACAAAGCAAGAAGTCTGCTAATACTTTTGCAAAGGAAATAGAGGATTTAACAAAATCCTTGACAAAAGTATATATTTCAGATGGTTTAACCATCGAATTGGCAGAAACTTACTCAACACAGACTGCAGTTCGTGAAATGACAGAGGCCGCTACTAATGAAAAAGTGAAGGTTATAATGAAAACTGGTCAATGCCATAACATGAATGATTATTATATATAAATTGATACAAAAATCGTGGTAACAATCGAATCCATGTTCGGAAAACCCGAACAGTCCCCTAAATACTCAATAAATATTACAGAGAAAATCCTCCATTTCAATCTCAACCTATAGGTACAGACCTAGTTGTTGAAAATAAGAGTATATCCGTAAGTTTACATGCAGTGAAAGAAGATTTTCCTATACCAAGTAATGGTATACTCGGTTTGAACTTTATAAAAATATACAACTGTGTGTTAGACTATCAGTATACCAATGCAGCATTTCCAAAGTCAATATCAATACCAGCAAGGTCGGAAGTTATTAGACAAATTTCAATTAACAGCAAAGATTTGGTACCAAACCACGAACTTCAAGCAGGCATTTATATAGTAAATACAATCATAAATGTAAAAAAAAAAATATTATGTGCGCCCAATAAAAGCAACTTACAATAACGTTAACATCCGCTATGCCGATATAACAACAGATAATTTGTTGGATAAGAAGATTCTTGAAAATTAAAACTTCGAAAAGGCACATAATGAAAAAGTTATTGAAAAATTGTCTTAAAACTTCCCTCTATCGCAAAATCTAAATTGACTGATCTTTGCAGTGAGTTTAGTGATGTGTTCGCTCTGGAACCCGAAAGAATTTGATGTAATAACTTTTAAAGACTTGACGTCTATTTCAGTCTGGTCTCAAAACACGGAGGTGTGGCTCCTATCGCACGTGACGCTGGATGCCACCAGGGAGTATGTCCTTCACAAGTCAAAGGTCGGCTGACCTCTTCAAATCAGCCATTAACAGGCTGGGAGAGCTCTGGAAGCGCGCGGCTCGATGTAGTAACGAGGGATCAAATCCCCAGTAGACTTAGGACCCGTACATACCTTCCGAGAAAGCCCTCGGATCCGGAGAAAATCCTCCACTTTATGAGGATCTGCAAGCCAGATATTCCTGCGCACAATTGGAGGGTCGCAAAATTGGAGCAGCTCAAAGGGGAAACCAGAGCTGCAGTGATTGTGATCAATAGCCAAGTTGGAAGGTGTGATTCACTACGGCTATGGGGCGATTACCCCAAAGGTATATAAGAAGGACGGGGAGGAATTCACGAGAGCGAATTCACCTCCACTGCTGCCTTTTCGGTCGGTAACACACTGACTCAGGCGGCTGAGGGGGAGAGGCTCTGCTGTTTAGGAGCCATCAACCACTACTTCATCTGCCATTGCTGGGGAAACCCCGTCAACCAAATTGGTACCGATGGAGGTGGAGGAGGAAGGTGTTGGTCAACAGGAAGCAACCCCCGTCCAAGGCTGATCGGGTCATGATGCTCACTCAATCGGGCTCTTTGACCTTGCGCTCACCAGCGCAAGGCCCAATAGCCAAGAAGATGTATTTTTCGAGTCAGACCTTGACGACGAAGCCAACAGAATAGTGGTGTAGAGGGGGTCTGTGGAAGCTTCGGACACGTTACCCGACAGTCATGCGGGTAACAAAATTATTTCCACCTCTCCACCGCGGCCTCGGTCGCTTTTCTTCTCCGTCTCAATACCTACGGAGAAGATATCATTCCGGCAAAGAACCCTGGGCAGTTAACGACATCGTCCGAGGGCTCAGGATTCATCAATACAACCTCTTCTTTGTAAGAGAAGAAAGTACGCCCACAGATTGCATTCTTAATAAGATCTCGCTAAACGCACATACTCTTTCCAATCACGATTGTGATTCAGTCACTGTATGTCTAGAGGTAGGCAGAACCAAGATGTAGTTCATCTCGGCATACATGGCCCATGACCATGCGGAACCCCCTCTATCCGAGACACTGAGAAGGACGATCACTGAGGCGGAAAGAACCAGAAGCGCGCTCATCCTGGGCTGTGATGAAGCGCGGATATCAATGAACGAGGCGAGTACCTACTTCAATATTTTATAAGTAGCAAGTTGGATTTATGTAATCAAGGCAACGAAACCACCTTCATAACTACGAATAGACAAGAAGTCCTATATTACGAATATAATCAGCAACTGGAGAGTATCAACAGACCACTCCTTTTCTGATTATCGCTATATAGTGTTTAATATAACGGGCACTACAATACCCCACAAAGTCTTCAGAAATCGAATGCCGAATGCCAACATCTCCATCCCGAGAACGTTACTCGGTGACGTTCACCGATCTTGAACAATCTTTGGAAAACCTCCAAAACTCTCAATAATCCATGTCCTGTCAGCAGACAGAGAGGTAAGTCAAAACATCCCTGTTCGCACCAGGATATCCGCCGCTTGCGCAACACAAAGTGCCAAAAGCTCTTTATCAGGGCGAAAAGATCTAGTGATGTTAAGGGCTGGGACTCCCATAAGGAGCCTCTTCAAAAGGGAACTAAGAAAGGCCCAGCGAACTTCTTGGAGACTCTTCTGTGGAAAATTTTATGACGCCTCTGAAGCATCCAGGCTTAGTAAAGTTCAAGCAGCATAATTGAAATCACCCAGTTTCCTTCAAAAACCTGGCGGGACTTGGACCTCGTCCAGTGTAGAAACCTTAAGTCTCCTTTTTGAAACACACTTCCCAGGCAACTACTCTATCGGAGCAGATAAATAGTGCGTATCTCCTTCTAATCCCCCTGTAAATCTATTAACATCAGGCACTGTCATGTGGGCACATTAAGCCCTTCACGTCAGCGGGACCTGACGGCATTATCCCTGCGGAACTCCAAAAAACAGCGGACCTTATTATACCATGGCTTCCTAACGTCTTCAGAGGCTGCATGACACTAGGCCATCAACTACACTTCATCCATCATCTACTCACCAGCAGGGTAATCCACTCTAATCTGGAAGATGCTACTATCCGCAGAGGAGTTAATAGAGGAACCGGTTAATGAGCTTCAATTGGCAAATTCGTCTCTACCTAAAGAGACATAATGCAGAATGCCCTCAATAAACTGGAAGCATAGATACAAACATGCGGCCTCAGTTTTAAAACCCAGAAAACGGATCTCGTACTATTCATCACAAGGTACAAAATCCCTCAATTCGACCCCCCACTCTGTGCGGCACCACTTTACAACTAACCGCCAGTGCGGGTCTCATCATCGGCAATAAGCTAAGCTAGAAAATCATCCAGGAGAGGGTCAAGAAGGTTTCTTCTGCGCTGTAAAAAAGTCATAGGCGGCAAATGTTGATTACAACCACGCAACTTTCATTGGATTTTCATCTCAATTGTCATACAGACCTTTCTGTATGGAGTCTCAGTTTGGTGGACAGCACTAAACACAGCTGTCAACTGATTGCTACTTAAACGGGTGCAAAGACTGGCTCCTTGAGTATCACCGGGGCACTAAAGAGCACTCCGGTGGATGCACTGAATATACTGCTCCATCTTCCACCACCGGAAACCTTCAGTAAACAGGTGGCAGCCAGCACAGCTCTGAGACTCAAAACGCTCCGACTATCAACCATTCTAAACGAATTCAACTTTCTCCCCAACGACACCGACCACCTGCCACCCCAAGTTATCTTCGAGAAGAAATTCTCCGCCAGCATCCCCTCCAGATTGGATTTGATATCTGATAATCAGGAGCTGGCTGATCCCCTGTGCATCTTCACTGATGGGTCGAAGACAGACGAGGGTGTAGGTTGTGGTGTCTATTCTCAAGACCTAAACATGCCTATCTCCCTTAAGCTCCCTGACCACTGTAGCGTATTCCTGTCAGAAACCATTGCAATAAAGGAGGCATTGTCCTGGCTCAACAACAACCTAATATCCAAAAGAGATGTTGCCATCTGTTCGGGCAGCCAGGCCGTAATCAAGTTCCCGGACAAAACAATATTTAATTCGAAAACATCCCTTAATTGCAGGCTGTCTCTTAACGAGATGGCTGAACATTTTAATATACACCTCATGTTGGTGCCGGGATTCTGTGACATACTGGACAGTTGCAAAGCCGACGAACTCTCTAGGTGTGGAACATACTCCACCCAAACAATAGGAGGTGTTCCACATTCCATGACAATCGCTACAGCTCACCATCTATTAAAAATACACACAATCAACATCACTAATCGTAAATGGCTAGACAGTATCACTTGTCTCAAAACTAAAGGAAATATGGCAATCATAATAATATAATAATATCAAACGATCACTCAATCTGCATAGACTCAGCAGATCTTCACTGAGGACGCTCACCGGCGTCATAACAGGGCTCGTCACAATTTGCACCCATGCCCGTAGGTTGGGGGTCGCCTATAATGACTTCTGTAGAAGCTGCATGGATGAAGAGGAGGTTGAAACCACAGATCACCTACTCTGCACGTGTAGCGCGCTGGCAGGTCGTAGATACTTACACCTAGGGGCCTATTACTTCAACAACCTCAATGAGCTAAAAAGCGTCAGTATTAGCCAGCTTAATCACTTTGTCATAAGCACCAACTGGTTTTAATTGTTAGTGGGAATCAATCCGCGTGGTGTCACAATGGGCCTAATTTGGCCGAAGTGTGACTGGCTTCTGCAGTCAGCCACTATAATCTAACCTAAGAATACAACAGTCCAATCTTACTAGTTCCAAAGAAATCTTTACCCGGAAAGCCTGTAAAACGATGGAAGATTGTGGTTAACTAAAGGCAAGTAAATAAAAAGCTAAATGCTGATAAATTTCGAAAAATTTTTCTTAACTAACTCGGCAAAGCGAAGTATTTTTCTTGCCTTGACTTAATACCCGGCTTTCACCAAATTGATTTGGACGAAAAATAGAGAGATATTATATCATTCTCTGCGGACAAAGGGTCATACCGTTTCAAACGACTTCCGTATATCATCAAAATAGCGCCAAATTCGTTTCAAGGAATGCTGTCGATCGCGTTTTGTGGTCTTTCTCCAGCTCAGTGAGGCATATGTTAAAAAACTCAGAGACCATTTGCCGAAAATACAACTTAAAACTTCATCCCGACAGATGCTCATTTTTCAATCATGAAGTGATATACTTAGGACACAAGTGTACGGATAAAGGCCTACTTCCAGATGATAGTAAATACAGGGGGGTCTTGAACTCTCCAACTCCTTAAAATGCGGATCAAGCAAAAAGGTATATTGATTTTTGCAACTATTATCGACGTTTTATTTAAAAATTTTTCCGAGCATTCACATCATCTGTCACAACTTTGTCGAAAAAAGCTTTCATTTGTATGGACTAAAGGGTGTGAAAATGCATTCCAATACCTCAAAATGTGTTTGCTAAGCCCGAAAGTTTTAAAATATCCCAACTTTCAAAAACAATTTTGTATAACCACAGAACATGCCCGTGGTGCTGTACTAAGCCAGGAAAACTATGAAGGAAAACAACTTCCCGTTGTATTTGCTTCAAGAGCGTTCACTAAAGATCCTCCGCCTGATAACCCAAAAATACATGAGGCGCTCAATTTAAAAGAGATAATGAAATGTGCACGCATTTGCCTTAAAGACCATCATTTTAATATTAAAAAAGGCAAACAAATAGTACGCACAACCAAAAATAACGACTTTAGTATTAATGCGGAAACTGACCTAGGCCAATTATTCCCAGAGCTTGAAAAAATGGCTGTAAGGAATAGGAATAAAGAAAGGAATAAAGAGATTTCAATTATTTAATAAAATCCAGATAAATGAGTTCAAAAAAAAGGTAACTAATAAAAAATACTTTTACTGGAAAAATGCGATGAATGCAAAAAGAACAAAGCATGTGTGAACAATTAGGAGGAGTTAACAATTACTAAAACTCACATTTCCAAATGGGGAAGGTGTAACAAACCTGATATGCGTCATATTGCGTCTGGTCACAATTTCTAGACGTAATCTAAGCCGCACTGTCTTGGAACCATTCTTATCAGCAGTTCTTAATTGTTTGGCATATGCACGCGAGTTACGTCGGACGTTCACACCGACGATGTACTTCTGCTGTGTCAGCATTTGAAATTCAATTTTTTCGCAATACAGTCTTCCTCACATGCACTTTTACTCATTTCGAGTCAATCGCTGCTCGATCGATGTGGGTCATTGCGATCATATTGCAAGAGCTACTGAACCTTAAATGCTGACAGTTAGGAAATTAGTTTGTAAGGTAGAATAAGAATTTGTGCATAATAAAAATTCAGTCTTAAGACCACCGCAAAACACATCAATGTTTCTTTTATTGTAATTCGCGTGAGTCGGAATATGAAATAGAGAACAGTGTAGTCCGCTATCAATAATCAACGTTGAAGGACGTGTTTTATCATTACATTGGTTTCTACATGGCGTGATTATTTATCATTATGAAATTGCTTATCTTGTGTGAATTTTTCTTTTATTTGTAAAAATCGTCCTAAGGGCTTATTTCTTGACTGCCAAGCTCCTTTACTTTTTCTTTGAAGGGTCGTTGGACAGTTTATTTCCCAGTTTTATCTCTCTTATACGTTTTCTTCAAAATTTCTCTCTCATCTAAGCAAAGATGAGCAATGTAGTCCCATCCCTTCCCATCAAATGTTTTATCTGGCTGTATTTTTGTGAGCTTAGAAAGTACAAAGAAGGACGCCAATTACTTAAATGATGATGGATGTATCGGTTGAATTTCTATTTCAACTCTACTGGTGGCAGTTCCTGCTTTTACTGCCCCTAAGCCAGCAATCGACACGGATGCCTTCTTCTTCTTAAGTTGCAACCGTTGCACTGCGTCTTCAGTGATGACTGTGAACATTGATCAACTAAAGCTCTTAGATGAAAGTCACGACCTTTCCAGTTAGTTTTTACTATGGCGGTTACCGAAAGCACTGTTCTCCTTTGTGTCTGCAAAATTTGTCTGCAGTTCTCCCTAGTGAAGAAGGGTACTGTGTTTTCGCCTGCAGATCTGACACGCTTAGACTAAGACGCACGTTGACGTATTGTGTCGGGCTTGTAGCAATTCCTGCATATTCTTTCCCTTCGAACAATTGCTTGTCTCTGTGGCACCGACATGCTAATAAATTTGTTGCATCCGTGCAACCAATGCATTCCTTTGCACAAATTGCAATTATAGGTCACTACAGAATAGTACGCTCTGTTTAGCGATCGTTTACCTTCTTTGTTTGGAAATCCTGGTTGCTCTTGACTTTTAAGATGTTTTCCTTTCTTGCTTCTTTCTTGCAATGCGTGAGAGTTGTTCTCCAAAAACTTAAGGAATTCGTCGAGCGGTTGTAGGTTCTTTGGACTGCTAAATTTTTTCTTGTTTCTTTATCTAATTTTTGGGAAGCAACAAATCTATGAATGAATTCCATTATAGGTAGTCCAGTCCAAACGTTGTAAGTTTAATTGTGGGAAGCTAAATATCAGTGTGTGATGCCCCATTTACATCGTTTTTCTACATAGTGTCGATGTTCGCTTGAAGCTTTACTATAGAATCTTCATATATTTATTCGAGCTCCTCGTGATCATCCAACAGCTGCGTACGAGTGTCCTTAGTCTACATTGGTTTTAATTTACTATTATGGGTTTTTTGTCGATTATCTCCCATAGGTTGCCGATGACCATCACTTTTTGTTTGTAATTCGCCTTTGATCCTTGGCCTGTCATTTTCATTCGCTCGATCGACCAGATGAATGTTTTAGCCTTCTCATTTTCTTGGCCGCTAGTATTGTTCTTTGTACTTTAATGGACGGTGTCCGCTACCGTACTTCCTTCGCTATTTCATCTTCTTACAACGCATTTAATTTTGTCTCCAGCTTCGCTTTATTTGCCATCATATTATCATAGACTACATCAAAGTACTTCGTTTGCACATACAAATGACTTTCGATGTAGTATTTGTGCGATTTTATTGCGCTGTCTCGTTCTTCGAATTAATTCCAAAGAAATACCAGGTCATCGAATTGTTCTTGAATGTATGCTCGCGTTCTTCTGACCTTTGGCTCTTTTGAATACCTTTCGGATACTGGCTTTATCCATTCTACCGTCTGCCTTTGCTTTTCCCACTAAGTCGTTAAGACTTTAATTTTTCAAATTGTTATATCTCGTTAATAATTACCTCGTCCGCAGTTCTTGAACTGATTGCAAAATCTTTTTCTGATGATCGACTCCAAATATTTACTGATTTGTTCTCCCGTTTATTTCACTCCTTCACTTCAGTGATTCTATACTTAGATCGAAGGAACAAAATGTTAGATTTTAACTATTACCACCTTATTACCATGGTTGAATCTTCTCCTCCAGATGCCATCAACGCAAACAGGACTTCTTGAGTCCGAAGAAACAGCGATTGTCAAGAGCAATTCTGCGCTTGATCTCGGTGCTGGTGCTACTGTCCCTGTTTACTGCAGAGCCGAGGTAGACGAAATAATTGACTACATCAAAGTTACTGCTGCCCATTATGATGCTCTGTCCGAGACTTCAGTGTTGTGCGTCCTTCTGTTATGACAGCATGTACTTTGTCTTGCCCTGATTCACTGCCAGATCTGTTTTAGCCGCTTCCGCTTTAATGCCAACAAACGCCTCATTGACGGCTCGGTATGTTCATGCAATCACATCATCGTCGTCCGCGTAAGCAAGCAGTTGAACGGACTATTGGAAGATCGTGTCTCAGGTGTTGACGTTTGAGTTTCGAACGATCTCCTAAAGAAGGATATTGAAAAAGTCACATGACAGCGTGTCACCTTGTATAACATCTTGTTTGACATTGAAGGTCTCGATAAGTTACCGACCTTGATGGAGCAACGAGAGGTTTTCATCGTCATCCTGCAGAACTAGACGTTGTATAGGCGTTGTATAGGTCATCTTTATGTACGCTGTCATACATGCACGGCCTTGAAATCGACGAATAGGTGGTGGGTGTGGATCTGCCTTAGTGTCAAGATTTGGTCGATGGTGGACTTTGTCGGCCTGCACCACACTGATAAGGATCTATCAGATCATTGACAATTGATTTCAAGCATTCACACAAAATGGCAGAGAGGATTTTGCACACGATGTTAGGGAGACTGATCACTCGAAAGTTGGAGCACTAAAAGGGGTCTCCTTTCTGCATGAGCCCAATCAGAACACCTCCAGCTGCATTAAACAGTTCCGCGGACAGACCGTCCGCTCTAGCGTCTTTGTTCGACTTCAGTCTAAATATCGCTATCTTGACCTCTAAGTCGGGTGGACGGAAATCTTGTTCATCCTCATCCAAATTAAGTGGAACATTCTACCCGACTGCGGAATTTGTGTCGCCATCACCGTTTAACAGTCGGCAGAAGTGATTTTATCCAAATAATCAGCACCTACTCCGACTCGTTCCTGCAGGTTTCGGTCCGAGGTCTACACACTCTGTATAACTATTTTAAATTTCAGTAAAACTTACGTACCGCCTTAATGCCGTAACACCTCTCAATCTCCTCGACCGAGCGTTTCTCGCGTTTTTTCCTTTTTCTTCTGAGAAGCCGGTTCTCTTCCCTTCTCTTCTGTTCTTAGAACTGTCGTTGTTCGATGCAGTATTGCCTTGTAGACCTCCGTTTTGGCTGCATGTGCCTGTCTGCACTTTTCGTCAAACCGTGGCTTTTTTCTTGGTGGTGTCGTAAACATCTATTGTGAGTCTCTCGATATCCTCATCCTTACATTGGCCACCTTATGTTTTCTGATAACTCTAGCAAAGATTTCTTCCAGCTGTGCGTTCAGATCTCCTAGAACGATCTTGGTGTCATAGCTTCTCCACTGTCGGGACCGGGGCGTAGGTCAGGCTTATGTTTCCGAGTTTAGCCTATCAACAGCGAACAGCAAATCCAGATTCAAATAAGCGCTGCCCTCATTCCTTGTAGCAATCGCCGTAGTAGAAGTCGTAGTTTCTCATTGTCGAGAACAGACTTGACAGATGCCACGACGACACCTTCAAGTCAAGTAGACAACTATTTGACTTATGCCCTTCTGGCAGCACTCACTTTTTTTTTGTTATATTGAAACCTTGGTACAATAAATAAATTGAGTCTTACGTATTCATCTACAAGAACAGACATGTATTGTTTATAATATAGAAAAGTAATTATTTTCAGCAACAGTACTCTCTTACATGGTGCAGTCGGTAATTCGAACAAAATATACGCACAGTTTGTTCATCTTCGAATAAAAAACAAACAGACTAACACAGAAATGTCGCTTCTACAACAATAAGTTCATACCACGACCGAATCCTCTGTTCACCTTCAATTCACTTTTGAATTCCTTAAAGGTGAACTTAAAACCAGAGACCTGGACGCAAATCCCACGACAAAGGATGAAGCAGTAAAAGTTATTATAGAAAACAACTCTGTTATTTCAAAACTTTACAATAGTTGGAGAAAGGACGATCCATCTGCAAGTATATCAAATAACCCAGACATTCCCAACGTCCAAAACATCGTTTTAAATCCCGACATGACATAAACTATACAAAAATGCAGCGGCGAAGACAGCAATTCGAACAAAAACTTCATGAAATCATTCGAAAAACAGCCAAAATCAACGGTTGGAGCGAAGAAGTTATGCTAGCTTTCAGCGGAAGCAAATTGACTAGAATTCCATAAAACTTTCAAAACTTCGAAATCGAATCTCGCAACACTGCGAGAGTGAACCGAACGCGTCAACGCACGAATTCAACAACCAAATGAGACTATAACGCAATACTATCTAAATTCAAAAGAGCCATGAAATCAAACCAAACATTAGCTCTTGCATCTTCAAAAACATTCTAGTCGTTAAAACCATTCTGAAGGAATCGATGATCAAATAACAACATTTAACAACCTTTCTATCGAACAAATATCGAGATTGACCATGATGTTATTGCCCACTGTACGACCGGTGAACACTCACTTAACACGAAGGACAAAATACCAGTCTCTAGAAAGCCATATCGCTAATCTTGCACCAGCAGTTTATAAATGAAACCATTGAAGACTGGAACCAACTTGAAATAGCTAGAGACTCACAATCAAATATGCATCACCTGTAGTCATTATAATCCAACCTCGTCATCCAACGACGCCACGTGATCATAGATCACACCCATCTAAAAAAAAAAATTTAGAGGACAATTGCTCCACCACCACACATCGACGACGTCTTAGAAAAATTAGTCCTGTCTGAATGCAAACTATTCAATCTAATGGACATAAAAATAGCCTTTATGACGGTGAAAGTGAAACCTTAAGATATCCACAAAACCGCATTCGTGACGCAAGATGGAGTGTATGAACTCCTAAGGATGCCCTTCTTGCTGGCAAACGCTCCCAAAACAATGGAACTCATCATGCAACACACTTTTAAAAATACCATCAACACAATGGTATATATGGAAGACATTGGTCTTCCATATTCTCTTCTTGGTTAAACCAAAGCAGACGCTAAGTCCTTCCTTGCGTCTCCAAGTCTCCAAAATAGCCTTGCCATGTGTGTTTAAAGAATAAGCAAAGCCGTTGAAAGTCTCAAGCAAAAACTGAAATCACCGCCAATACTCGCCCACTTTATGAACGATTGCGGAACCGAGTTTCAAATGGATGCTTTCTTAATCGGAATAGGAGCTATTCTTATGTACGTATGCCAGTCGTGCATTAGCAGACTCTGAGAAGAACCTTCACATAAACCAAACGAAAGTCTTGCTGTACATTGCGAAATTACCAACAAATTTCAAATTTATCTGCATGGTTTGAAATGTTTTACTTTAATCCCAGACAACTGGACAACTGCAATATTTTCAATCGCAAGTTTGGGAGATGACACTTGGATCTTTAATCGTACAACTTTACTATCAAGCACAGAACAGAAAAAACACAATGTATGCCAAGGATCCCAAACAACGTATTAGCTCATCTTATTCTTAAATCTAACGACAAGACAAAAATGTCTTTAGCACATAACGGGCCCAAATGCCAAAACCTGATTTAAATCCTAAACAGAGACGGAAACACAAAACACGACAAAATAATAAAGACAAAAATACTGCGTTCAAAACAATATTCTGCTACATAAAAATGATAAGGCCTTCGGTAGAATATATACACCAAAATTATTAGATATTTTCAAAAATATCCAATCGGTACTTTTGGTCAGCTGCTGCTAATTACTGTAATCTCCATTGACCATTGCAGCTTTTCACAAGATATAAAAGGAAACATCACATTTTAATCACAGTTAACCATACAACTCGATACGTAATAGCTAAAACCACATCGAAGACAAAATCTCATCAATTCACAAATCTCCAAAAGAAATTATCAGTGACGAGTTTCACATCAAAGGAATATCTAGAATTTTTAACGAAACATGGAATCCAAAGTTCGACTTCACCTTATTGGCCGGAGTCCAATGGATTAATAGAACGCGAAGTTCATACAGTATCTTCAAACCTTCGACAATACATCTCGGAAAGAGACGTCGAACAATGGTATTCTTACATTCCTGAAATTATATTTTTCATTAACTCAAGCAAACATTCTTCTTGTCAGCAGTCGCCACATTACCTTCTTTTAGATGGATTCGAGCCACGAATTCGAGACGAAGTTTTCCTGGGAACTGTGGACGAACACAGCGATGGACTTCAACAACTCACTCCATCAAGACAGGGAAGAGGCAATTAATTCGGTCAAAGCATCACAGAATCAAAACAAAAAAACAGAATTGATGAGCAACGACAATGTTTCAAAATGCAGATGGGAGATTTAGTGCTGGCATTGAACCCAAACCGCAACAAGATATCCCCGATCTATGAATGTAAACAATATGAAATCATGAATGTATTGGGCGAAAACGTCATCAATATCCGAGGAATCGATCGTTTTGGCCAAGAAATCACAAGAGTTGTCCACACAGGGCAAATGGAAAAATTATATAGTCGTAAACAAAATGACAATCAGCTTTTGATTAACACTGACTTACAAATCAACGAAGAGGAACTAGTTCAGACACAAGCAAGTGACAAAGATGAAACCAGCAGTGATGATAAATCGAATAACAACTTAACTCGAACACGAAGAGCACCAAAAAGGTTTGACGACTATTAGCTCTAATTGACGGAGTTAATTTCTTCAAGGCAATACCATGTCACAGCGACATCTTCGAGTCAGGTAGACAACTATTTATGCCCTTCTGCCAGCACTCACTTTTATTTTCGTTATGTTGAATCCTTAATGCAATAAATAAATCGAATTTTAACGTAATCCTCAACAAGAACAGATGTGTATTGAAAGGTATGAAATAAATAAATTAAAAGATTGATTTACAGTTAATAAGAAGTACAGTTAATAAGAAGAATACAGGCGGAAACATTCGGTGCGGGGAAATAGCTTCACAAATATCAACTTCACTCGGGTAATAACGTAACACAAGTGGGAAATAAGCTATTATGCCCAGTGGGAAAAGTTGTCCGTTTCTTTTTGGAAATAACTTATATTATATTTTTTTTACTTCGATTACAGTTTATTGATGGAGGGTTTGTGAGAGGGATTATTCCCCTAATTGTGATTTATTTAAAATAATTAAACATTTATTTTAAAAGACTTTGTGAATCAAAATATCTTTTGAGTGGTTCACTTTGACCAACTTGAGATCACCATATATTCATAAATTTTCTCGGACGTTAGATCCACATCTCATCATTCAGAGACAGGTGTCAGAGTTCTCACTCTCTAATAAGAATGATTTCAGTATTTAGTAAATATTCTGCCATCCAGAAAGTTGATACTACTCAACTATATCCGTAATCGTAAACTCTCTCATTGCATGTGGAAACCACATTTCATCTAATACCGCAACCACTTCATCACTGGTGCAAGCACTTACTTCGTCTCCGTGTTTTTTAAACAAACGTTTTGAACCACCACTCGTGCAATGCAGTGGCAATGCAGTGACATCTGTGGAAAGGGATTTCTTCCCATCTGTATTGGAATTAGCCCGAATTGTAAAAATCACCTCCCAAAGATTCCCTTCATATGCAGAGAATGTAAAAAAAAGTCTTCTGTTTATATATTACTCTATATCCAAGCCAACAACTAGTTAATATCATATACCTGTGACTCGTTGCGCGATTCAAAATCCGAGATTCGCAATGGCATCAAAGCCCTCTCAGAATTGTTATCAAATACTTGTGACTCCATCATTTCTTCCATGGAAGCCTCTACACACGGCACGTGAATTACCACCAAGAAAGTTGTCGAATCCATACCCAGGTTCGACAATAGTATTGACCATCCTCATTCAATTAATGATATCAATAACTCGAACCACTATGCCCACCTAAATAAACCCAGAATAATAATATCAGTGCCCATATCCCAACGTTGCCTCCAGCTCTACACACCAATAACGAGCTAAAAATCGATCTCGAACACTCTCACCTACCGCACGAGTTTCCTAAGAACAATGGAAAACCTAATCCACAACCAGCTAGAAGCACACTGAAGTTTAAACACGGCCTTGGAAGCTCTGTCAACACTAAGCACATCAACAAACGAAAGACTCTTTGAAGAACTTCAATCTCTTGCGTGCATGCTCCAACCAACACAACACATGGATGAGTTTCATTGTCTCAGCATACACAACTATCAAGATACTCACCGGCATGTTTCCCAACCACAAGACGTCCCCCGCCCTGGCCAATGTTTGTCCAGTCTCAAACATCACCTAACCAGAACACAACTAGTCCTATAAATTATGATTCTCTCATCCACCGTCTTAGTATAACCTTTACAAAACCGAATGGCATCAGAGAATCAAAAGACTAGAGGCCACCAACCCACCAGAGCAGTCGGCCGTCTTCACACTGTGTGCTGACCTTGAGAAATCTGAAGTACAGGGGTTACATAAGAACTTAGACAAACATTTCTCCATTCTCCTGCCGAACTGCCAAAGGGCGTCTGGCACTTTTAAATTCACTGTTTGCATTTTTGATATAATGTTATTCACCTCACAGACTGAGTTCGATTATTTTATTCCCATACATTAATATTTTAGTGTTCATATTGTGAATTAACTCTACAAACGGATAAGTAGAGCTCTTTATATATCTTTCTGCATAGTCACATTATATTGATCGGATAAATGATTGATAAGTTACATTCGAAAATGTTGATTTTTTGATATATTTTTGCAAAAATTAAGAGTTACAATTGAAGTAAGGTAGAGAAATTTATTGGTAATATTGAAAGCTATATATATTTTTCCGATTGTAAGCACCATTTACGTGATATAGAGCAAAAATAATCGAAATCCTTTATTCAGTTTATTTAATATTCTGAGTTTTTCATACAGTAAATTTTATAAATTTCAATTCAAATTCTAATATATTTTACATGCTAAATAGACCCACACAAACATAGATAACAGTGTTTTGGGTTATAAAAAAGTATCATTGAGAAGTTTTATTTGTTATTGAAATTATAGCAAGCCTGTGAAACAATATTTCGAAAACCATATCTCGGGCACTGAGTGCTCCGAGTCGAATTTGTGTGGTAATAATTCTATATAATTTTGTATTTGTTTGAATTGATGGATTTGTTGCAAGAATGGATTCTTGCAACTCATTGCACGGTAGCATTTAAGATTGCGTTTTGTACTTATAAAATATGCCCCCAAACGAGCAGCGATTGGTAGAAATCCACCGCAAGCAAATAAGAAAAAGCAAACTTCAGAATATGGCGAACAACGTGAGCAGAGAATCGAAGCTTAACGACTACGCACAGTTAAAGACCGAAGACTTGAAGTTCAACGAACACGGACAGTTGAAGCCCGTTCGTCTGAAACAACCGAGTAACATGAGCAAATACTTGAAGCTCAAAGATCACGCACAGTAGACGAATACTGCATAATTCATGGAGCTGGCTGTGTTCCATTATGATCAAAACTATGATTACAATCTTCATCCGTATTTTGTTTTTGGGAAAATGAACAATTATGCGTGCATTGTAAGCACTCAAATTTAAGAGTAAAACACTTGGAATGTGCTGTGCGGCTGTGAAAGTTGAATTGCCAGAGTTATATCCAGCGTCTGATCCATTATTGATTATTCACTTATCACGCCGACGACCCTTGGAGGGTTTGAGCCTGAGCAATTGCTGCCAAGCTGACCAAGCTGTCATGCATCCGCGATTTCTTCTACTTTATACCAGAGATTCGGTCTTGCTCTCCTTGTGGAACCAGGAGTCTTGGATTCGAAGAACCTCTTGACTAAAGCGTTGCTATCCATTCGCTTTTGTTATGCTAATGCATCAAGTGACACTACAAGGCAACGGTTACTGCGATAGACTGTTGTCCTTCTCCTCCTTCCTTCTCCTTTAAAGAGTTCTTCTAAGTAACTATCTAATCTCTTGAAGGAGTTTGTCGGTTTCCTCCCTCATATGAGAGACTTTCGTCTCTTTGCGCATCCCCTCGATTATGGCTTCCACTTTTTCCTGATACCGCTTATTGCGAATCGCCCCTCCCTATAGTTTTACCTAAGCGGTAAATCGCTGCGGATCCAACACAGGGCATTCTTGATTTGAATTTTGTGTGAGTCAGTTGTGCGTGTGACCTGTATGCTGTGTAAACCTGTTTATGAAATAATAAAAATGACGGAAAAGAAAGTTGCGAACACATCTGTTTTTTCGATAACGGAAAAAAAAACGTAATACCCAACGCTCGTACCAGCTCTACTGTGAAATTGATCCGGGTATAGTTACCTACTTTTTTCGGAGACTACCCAAAGTGGATGTCTTACTTTTGAGACATTCTCAGTTGAGCAATAGAAATGATTCCCTCGATGCTGTTGAAAAATTTCACTACCTTCGGCCATCGGGCGAAAAACTATTCTGAACCACTCGCAATGCTAAAAGACCGTAACGCGAATACCGCTATAATAGTAATTTGTCTAAACTAGACAGTACTACCATAGATAAGTGGAACGATCTGGTCAAGCAACTGGGGAAAATCGTTGATCCTTTAGGACTCATCGGACCAGTTGTGGTACTCGGCAATATGTTGTTGTAGGAGCTGTGAAAATTTAAAGTGTCATGCGATGAAGCGTTACCTCTATCGTACAAAGACAAATGGTTGCAATAGGTCCAACATCTTCAATTGCTTCGCGACATAAAAATACTTCGCCATATACTAAGCAACACTTTTTCCCAAAACATTCAATTGCACGCATTCTCGGAAAGCAGCAAATTAGTGTATGGTGCGTGTTGTTATTTGCGCTGTGAAGGTCAAGCTCAAGACAACACAATCAAGCGTATATACCCCGACTCGAGTTATGTGCTGCGTTGTTAATGATGGAACTGGTGGAACGAGTCCAATCTTCTATACGCATTTCATTACACCATCGTATAGCTGGCAGACTTACCTCATTAATTGTGTTGCAAAAATTCAAGAGCTGTCCCGAATAGAAGAATGGATATACATCAACACCAAGGAAAACTCATTGGACATTATTTCCCGATGCGCTCTACCTGAAGTGTTCCTCTCATGTTCCCTTTGGACACATGGACCTGAGTTTCTACAACTGCCAGCAGCTGTCTGGCCTCAACATAACGTCTACGACGAAGTCAAATTAAATCAGTGCTTTTGTCAACCCACGTAACGGATATATTCTCTGCAGTTTCTTATCGTGGACAATGGCACAAGTTGGAGAGAATAATTGCATATTGTCTCAGGTTCGCAAAAACTTCAAAATGTATGTAGAAGAAGTCACGTAGTAGATTTGAAGATCCGTTACCACTTGAAGGCGAATATATCAGCTGTTCGGCCTGCAAAGGATCAATTTCCTTAAATTCTTACCGGAAGATGTCCCAGCACACAAAGAAAAAATGGGCATGCCCTTCAAGCAGAGTGAAAGATAAGGCAGCACATGATGAGGATGTCCAAACTGCGAAAAGAACTAGGATAGCGAAATCCCCAAAGATAGCTGCAGCAGTCGTTTTACTGTCCGATAACAGTTCTGTGAACATGAAACTGAAAGAAATAAAGGCGATGTTAAAGGAACACTCAAAAGCAGTAGATTTCACAACCAGGAAATACGAAGAAATCAATATTATACTTACAAAAAATAACTCCTTAATAAAGACCTACAAAGACTACAAAAAACAAATAGAATATAAATATGAACAAATCACATATCTATAGACACAGGTCAACACACTAGAACAAAAACAAATTGACAGGAACGTAGAGATAAAGAATGCCGATGTCTAGCAACATTGACTAGCGACAAATCGGCGGGTGTAGATGGAATAAGACCAAAAGATCTGAACTACAGCGACTCTATCTCCAAAACATTTTATCAACATGATTTAAGATGTCTGTACTAAACATGCAAAAAAAATCGACAGTTCGACCAAATCACAAAAGTGGCAAGAAAAGTGAAATACTAATCTCAATCTTATCAGAGGTCGATAAATTTCTAGAAGAAGTGTTAGCTAGAAGACTATCGAAAACCATAATATTCTCAGCAAGAATCAGTTTGATTTTCGCATAAATATTTCGGAAAAAATATAAATAGACTACTTGGAGACTTTGCAAACAACTTATACCAAAGGTTGGACAAAACCCATAGTTCAGTTGTTCTGTTTATTGACTTAAATTAATGCACATACGTCCGCAGCATATTTCCAGAACAAAACTTAAGATACAAATGCACAGCGTAGATTGTTTGCACACACACGGCTGTGTTGGAATAGCAGAATACGAAGATGACTACACCGGAAATATTGATTACGTGTCACCGTATAAGTACCTTGACTACAACTTTAAATGGAACTACTATTTAGAGATATTGAAGTAGAAATTGTGCCAATCTGCGTACGCAGTGTAGCACTACTCACACAGCGCTACATGGGCTTGATGGAATTACATCTAAGGTATGGAATATTAGGGTGGGAAAAAGCGTTACAAATGGAATTGCTACAAAAAGTGCAAAACTACAAAAACTTGTGCTAGAAGCAGGAAGTACCAGATTAGTTCAGCAACAAAAAATTCAACCAACACGTTTGCTCAACATCAGTCAAATATGCAATTTAGAAATCTTAGCCAACTTCGGCGACAACAACTGTATCAGAGGGCATAGATTCAAACCTGACACCGCTTATTGCGAATCGCCCCTCCCTATAGTCTTACCTAAGCGGTAAATCGCTGCGGATCCAACACAGGGCATTCTTGATTTGAATTTTGTGTAATTCAGTTGTGCGTGTGACCTGTATGCTGTGTAAACCTGTTTATGAAATAATAAAAATGACGGAAAAGAAAGTTGCGAACACATCTGTTTTTTCGATAACGGAAAAAAAAAACGTCATACCCAACGCTCGTACCAGCTCTACTGTGAAATTGATCCGGGTATAGTTACCTACTTTTTTCGGAGACTACCCAAAGTGGATGTCTTACTTTTGAGACATTCTCAGTTGAGCAATAGAAATGATTCCCTCGATGCTGTTGAAAAATTTCACTACCTTCGGCCATCGTGCGAAAAACTATTCTCAACCACTCGCAATGCTAAAAGACCGTAACGCGAATACCGCTATAATAGTCATTTGTCTAAACTAGACAGTACTACCATAGATAAGTGGAACGATCTGGTCAAGCAACTGGGGAAAATCGTTGATCCTTTAGGACTCATCGGACCAGTTGTGGTACTCGGCAATATGTTGTTGTAGGAGCTGTGAAAATTTAAAGTGTCATGCGATGAAGCGTTACCTCTATCGTACAAAGACAAATGGTTGAAATAGGTCCAACATATTCAATTGCTTTGCGACATAAAAATACTTCGCCATATACTAAGCAACACTTTTTCCAAAAAAATTCAATTGCACGCATTCTCGGAAAGCAGCAAATTAGTGTATGGTGCGTGTTGTTATTTGCGCTGTGAAGGTCAAGCTCAAGACAACACAATCAAGCGTATATACCCCGACTCGAGTTATGTGCTGCGTTGTTAATGATGGAACTGGTGGAACGAGTCCAATCTTCTATACGCATTTCATTACACCATCGTATAGCTGGCAGACTTACCTCATTAATTGTGTTGCAAAAATTCAAGAGCTGTCCCGAATAGAAGAATGGAGATACATCAACACCAAGGAAAACTCATCGGACATTATTTCCCGATGCGCTCTACCTGAAGTGTTCCTCTCATCTTCCCTTTGGACACATGGACCTGAGTTTCTACAACTGCCAGCAGCTGTCTGGCCTCAACATAACGTCTACGACGAAGTCAAATTAAATCAGTGCTTTTGTCAACCCACGTAACGGATATATTCTCTGCAGTTTCTTATCGTGGACAATGGCACAAGTTGGAGAGAATAATTGCATATTGTCTCAGGTTCGCAAAAACTTCAAAATGTATGTAGAAGAAGTCACGTAGTAGATTTGAAGATCCGTTACCACTTGAAGGCGAATATATCAGCTGTTCGGCCTGCAAAGGATCAATTTCCTTAAATTCTTACCGGAAGATGTCCCAGCACACAAAGAAAAAATGGGCATGCCCTTCAAGCAGAGTGAAAGATAAGGCAGCACATGATGAGGATGTCCAAACTGCGAAAAGAACTAGGATAGCGAAATCCCCAAAGATAGCTGCAGCAGTCGTTTTACTGTCCGATAACAGTTCTGTGAACATGAAACTGAAAGAAATAAAGGCGATGTTAAAGGAACACTCAAAAGCAGTAGATTTCACAACCAGGAAATACGAAGAAATCAATATTATACTTACAAAAAATAACTCCTTAATAAAGACCTACAAAGACTACAAAAAACAAATAGAATATAAATATGAACAAATCACATATCTATAGACACAGGTCAACACACTAGAACAAAAACAAATTGACAGGAACGTAGAGATAAAGAATGCCGATGTCTAGCAACATTGACTAGCGACAAATCGGCGGGTGTAGATGGAATAAGACCAAAAGATCTGAACTACAGCGACTCTATCTCCAAAACATTTTATCAACATGATTTAAGATGTCTGTACCAAACATGCAAAAAAAATCGATAGTTCGACCAAATCACAAAAGTGGCAAGAAAAGTGAAATACTAATCTCAATCTTATCAGAGGTCGATAAATTTCTAGAAGAAGTGTTAGCTAGAAGACTATCGAAAACCATAATATTCTCAGCAAGAATCAGTTTGATTTTCGCATAAATATTTCGGAAAAAATATAAATAGACTACTTGGAGACTTTGCAAACAACTTATACCAAAGGTTGGACAAAACCCATAGTTCAGTTGTTCTGTTTATTGACTTAAATTAATGCACATACGTCCGCAGCATATTTCCAGAACAAAACTTAAGATACAAATGCACAGCGTAGATTGTTTGCACACACACGGCTGTGTTGGAATAGCAGAATACGAAGATGACTACACCGGAAATATTGATTACGTGTCACCGTATAAGTACCTTGACTACAACTTTAAATGGAACTACTATTTAGAGATATTGAAGTAGAAATTGTGCCAATCTGCGTACGCAGTGTAGCACTACTCACACAGCGCTACATGGGCTTGATGGAATTACATCTAAGGTATGGAATATTAGGGTGGGAAAAAGCGTTACAAATGGAATTGCTACAAAAAGTGCAAAACTACAAAAACTTGTGCTAGAAGCAGGAAGTACCAGATTAGTTCAGCAACAAAAAATTCAACCAACACGTTTGCTCAACATCAGTCAAATATGCAATTTAGAAATCTTAGCCAACTTCGGCGACAACAACTGTATCAGAGGGCATAGATTCAAACCTGACACCGCTTATTGCGAATCGCCCCTCCCTATAGTCTTACCTAAGCGGTAAATCGCTGCGGATCCAACACAGGGCATTCTTGATTTGAATTTTGTGTAATTCAGTTGTGCGTGTGACCTGTATGCTGTGTAAACCTGTTTATGAAATAATAAAAATGACGGAAAAGAAAGTTGCGAACACATCTGTTTTTTCGATAACGGAAAAAAAAAACGTCATACCCAACGCTCGTACCAGCTCTACTGTGAAATTGATCCGGGTATAGTTACCTACTTTTTTCGGAGACTACCCAAAGTGGATGTCTTACTTTTGAGACATTCTCAGTTGAGCAATAGAAATGATTCCCTCGATGCTGTTGAAAAATTTCACTACCTTCGGCCATCGTGCGAAAAACTATTCTCAACCACTCGCAATGCTAAAAGACCGTAACGCGAATACCGCTATAATAGTCATTTGTCTAAACTAGACAGTACTACCATAGATAAGTGGAACGATCTGGTCAAGCAACTGGGGAAAATCGTTGATCCTTTAGGACTCATCGGACCAGTTGTGGTACTCGGCAATATGTTGTTGTAGGAGCTGTGAAAATTTAAAGTGTCATGCGATGAAGCGTTACCTCTATCGTACAAAGACAAATGGTTGAAATAGGTCCAACATATTCAATTGCTTTGCGACATAAAAATACTTCGCCATATACTAAGCAACACTTTTTCCAAAAAAATTCAATTGCACGCATTCTCGGAAAGCAGCAAATTAGTGTATGGTGCGTGTTGTTATTTGCGCTGTGAAGGTCAAGCTCAAGACAACACAATCAAGCGTATATACCCCGACTCGAGTTATGTGCTGCGTTGTTAATGATGGAACTGGTGGAACGAGTCCAATCTTCTATACGCATTTCATTACACCATCGTATAGCTGGCAGACTTACCTCATTAATTGTGTTGCAAAAATTCAAGAGCTGTCCCGAATAGAAGAATGGAGATACATCAACACCAAGGAAAACTCATCGGACATTATTTCCCGATGCGCTCTACCTGAAGTGTTCCTCTCATCTTCCCTTTGGACACATAGACCTGAGTTTCTACAACTGCCAGCAGCTGTCTGGCCTCAACATAACGTCTACGACGAAGTCAAATTAAATCAGTGCTTTTGTCAACCCACGTAACGGATATATTCTCTGCAGTTTCTTATCGTGGACAATGGCACAAGTTGGAGAGAATAATTGCATATTGTCTCAGGTTCGCAAAAACTTCAAATGAAGTCACGTAGTAGATTTGAAGATCCGTTACCACTTGAAGGCGAATATGTCAGCTGTTCGGCCTGCAAAGGATCAATTAAATTCTTACCGGAAGATGTCCCAGCACACAAAGAAAAAATGGGCATGCCCTTCAAGCAGAGTGAAAGATAAGGCAGCACATGATGAGGATGTCCAAACTGCGAAAAGAACTAGGATAGCGAAATCCCCAAAGATAGCTGCAGCAGAAATCAATATTATACTTACAAAAAATAACTCCTTAATAAAGACCTACAAAGACTACAAAAAACAAATAGAATATAAATATGAACAAATCACATATCTATAGACACAGGTCAACACACTAGAACAAAAACCAATTGACAGGAACGTAGAGATAAAGAATGCCGATGTCTAGCAACATTGACTAGCGACAAATCGGCGGGAGTAGATGGAATAAGACCAAAAGATCTGAACTACAGCGACTCTATCTCCAATAATTAAACATTTTATCAACATGATTTAAGATGTCTGTACCAAACATGCAAAAAAAATCGATAGTTCGACCAAATCACAAAAGTGGCAAGAAAAGTGAAATACTAATCTCAATCTTATCAGAGATCGATCAATTTCTAGAAGAAGTGTTAGCTAACATTTTCACCAAGAATCAGTTTGATTTTCGCATAAAGATTTCGGAAAAAATATAAATAGACTACTTGGAGACTTGGCAAACAACTTATACCAAAGGTTGGACAAAACCCATAGTTCAGTAGTTCTGTTTATTGACTTAAATTAATGCGTCCGCAGCATATTTCCAGAACAAAACTTAAGATACAAATGCACAGCGTAGATTGTTTGCACACACAGGGCTGTGTTGGAATAGCAGAATACGAAGATGACTACACCGGAAATATTGATTACGTGTCACCGTATAAGTACTTTGACTACAACTTTAAATGGAACTACCATTTAGAGATATTGAAGTAGAAATTGTGCCAATCTGCGTACGCAGTGTAGCACTACTCACACAGCGCTACATGGGCTTGATGGAATTTCATCTAAGGTATGGAATATTAGGGTGGGAAAAAGCGTTACAAATGGAATTGCTACAAAAAGTGCAAAACTACAAAAACTTGTGCTAGAAGCAGGAAGTACCAGATTAGTTCAGCAACAAAAAATTCAACCAACACGTTTGCTCAACATCAGTCAAATATGCAATTTAGAAATCTTAGCCAACTTCGGCGACAACACACACAGGATCTAGACACAGCTTTGCAGAAAAATGCCACCAATTTTGTTGGAGCTAAAGGGGAACTCTCTGAACTGCATCAACTTATATATATATACCTTCTAGGTCTTCCCACTTTGGCGGTTTATGGGAGGCGGCAGTTAAAACTGCCAAACACCATCTAATGTAACGACATTCTGACGTATGAAGAATTATGTGTAGAAGTCACATCAGTGGATACGGTTATCAACTCACGACCCATCACACAACTGTCTTTCGATACTAACGATTTGGTAGCTATTACGGTCACTAACTTCGTTCCCTGAACCAGACATCTCTGAAGTTCCTGTTTCCAGATTGTCAAGACTTCGTCGACTATAGCAGCTTCAACAAACATTCTGGAAGCATTGGTCCAGAGACTACTTACACTTGCTCCAGCAGCGTCATAAATGGACCTCTAGGGTCATCCACGTCCCAGAACGAAAGCAGTTTTAATAAGCCCACTGCAAGTGAAAGTAGTACAATTAACAGACAAATTCTCAACGAAATTGAGCGGGTAGGGCGAAAGGCCGTCGAGAGGAGCTGGGTTTGAAACCCAGTGACTCACGAAACCAATCAACGGTGTCCATGGAAGGCACAGCAAAGAGAATTACGGAGAAGAACTCTTGAAAGGAGAAGGAAGGAGGAAGAGCAAGTAGTTCTACAAACTCGGGCAACAACAACAGCGGTTGCCCGAACCGAGCCAAAAGAAGCTGCAGCAATAACAACAGCAAGCTGCAACGAAACAAAAGAATCAGTTTCAGCAGCCAGAAGCTCGTCTTCAACAAAAACAGAAGCAGCAACCAAAAAAAGCAGCCCAGCAACATCAACAAGCAACATAGCAACAACTGAAGCAGCAACAACTTGCAGTACACCAGCAACAACCGCAGCAAAAGAAGATCGAGAAGATCGAACTTATACAAGCCGGACATTTATTGCACTGCCCATTTAAGTAAGACGGCCG
Organism: Eristalis tenax; assembly: GCA_905231855.2. Classification (NCBI taxonomy): domain Eukaryota; kingdom Metazoa; phylum Arthropoda; class Insecta; order Diptera; family Syrphidae; genus Eristalis; species Eristalis tenax. The sequence goes on along the minus strand of HG993124.1, from coordinate 91,691,851 downwards.
TAGGTAGCGGTAATTTTATCATTAAAAAAAATAAAGGTTTCGAAAAGTACTCAAGAGTAAGAGTAACTACAATGTTATTATTAGAGACTGGTCCAATTCCACTGGTGGATGCGGTGTTGTGATTTTCATTAAAAATAACATAAAATACAAAGTAGTGTATAGTAGTGAAGTACGAAGGTTTCAGGAGTTGGAGGCCTCCATCCACTCTGCTCCAATTTGCCTCTCTGACGATAACTTGGTCCGACGATAACTTCTTTGTGGTCGAAGGTCCGCAAGAAAAATTGGAGGTACTTGGCGCGGTGTTTCAGGAAGTGTACAATGCGTGCGAGAGTGTTCGCTCGAACCACGACCTGGCTAACAACACGACTCTTCGTGAAGATCTGCAACAATGGCGATCTGAGAACACTGGCTTTGTCGTGTTCAGTGATGATAACGTGGCGGAGAATGTCATTGCCGACGAAGGGCTTCATCCAAGGTTCATATCGAAGACAGATCTCCAAGCGGTCTTCGAATCACTAAAGAAGAAAACAGTCAGTTGGAGTCGACAGGATCTCGAACATTGTTTTTAGACATCTCCTCCTGGAAGTGGTTAATACGTACGCAATTCTGTTTAACAATGATTTGAATAATGCACATTATCCGGAGCATTGGAAAACGGCGATTTTACACCCCATGACCAAGAGAGATATTGATCGTGTACAGATCAGGCAAAAATATTGAGGACATCACTACTCTCGCGCAGGGTGACTGCGATTCATTCATGAGAGATTGCGATGAAGTTGAAAATACACTTTCAGAAGTCGGAAACCATACTGTTCACGACGTCGTTGTATAAGGCCTCGGCGAATACGAAAAAGAATTGGCGAAAGTGAATTGTTGGACGACAGGGGCTGTCTAGTATATAAGTATATAATGAAATGATAAATAAAAATGAAATAAAAAAAAAAATTAAAATGAAAGATGTAAAAAATAAAATATGTCTTCTCCGATCTGTGGTCTTAAAACTATTTTAAAGAACTCATTTATTTACTATACATGTAGCTTTATATACATGGGCGTTTGATGTGTATTTAAATTACATCGGGGTGGTGTGATATTAACTATAAATGAGTGATGTTTATATAGGTATGAACTAAAGAAATTATTTCATACATTGTGACGAGGTTACGGTGACGGGAAAGATTTCTTGAAGATCTGTATCCTTGGTGGTGTTTTCGACAATCATATTGCGAGCTGTTTCGGAAACCTGAAAAAGGGAAAGAATTGATTTCCAGTTCCTTTTCAGTTTTATCTTTGTCTTGTCACCGATGGATGCTTATAGTCTCTGCACAAGGCATCGGCCAGTGAGATATCCTTTCCTCCTTTCCTATTCGTTGATGCCAAGGGTTTGTGGTCTGTTTTTGTTTAAGACGGCCACAGTATGCGTACTTGTGGAAACGCTTGCTCGCAAATCTAGTCCTAGATCGACATTATCTCTTAAGCTCGTACTACCAGCCTCAATTGTGCGTAAGCCCTTCTACCCAGAATTGGTGACACATTGCCTGCAACAACTTTAAATGTCAAATTTGTTTTGCGATTTCGAACATGCGATTTAAATTTTCGGCCTTTATTAAAAAAAAAGTAACAGATTTTTAATTCATTTACACAACAAAACTCATCGTACTCCTGCTAACAAAATGGGTTATTACACCGCAGTAGGTTCTGTAGCTTGTTGAACCTCCACGGGATTTGAGGGCAGATTTTAGTCCACGCGACATTGAACAAACCAGCTTCTGGGTTGAATCTTCGGGTACCCTATCCCATTCTATTAGCAGAGCTTCCTTGAGTGTAGACCTTGAAGTTATTGTGTGCTTGTGCAGCTGTTTCTCTAGGAAGTCCCACAAATGGTCAATGGGGTTTAAATCTGGTATCTGTGGAGGAGAATACAACTGTCTCGGGGCATAGTACAATAACCAATCCTGACTTTACTAGCTGTGTGCTAAGGGGCATAATCCTGCTGAAATATCGCTAAATTATCCCTCAATATGTCCAGACACATGTGCTGGTCCATACGCCAGCTTTCCTACACTGGACCAAGCCATGGACCCCCACACCATAACGCTGCCTCCACCATATTTAATTGTTCTTCGGAGATTTTTTATTTCCAGTGCTGTGCCACTCTTTCGCCATACTTTCGATGGACCATCGTGGCCGAAAATGTTGTATTTTCTTTCATCAATGAACAACACTTTCTTCCAAAAAGATGCGTTTCCTCTAGTTGGCTGCACTAGCCAACTGCTTCTTCCTTGGTGTTATCGCAATTGACAATATATCTATTTAGAGTCCTTTGGATCGTCCGCGTGCTGACGTCTTTGTTGCAGGTCTTTGTTGAATCTACTGAAGATTAATTAAATTGTCCACAAATACGGGTTCGAGCACTGGATTGTGATAAATGAAACACAACAGTTCCCTATTTACGTTGTACACGAATTTATTTTGTAGCAAACACTGACTTATTAATTCTCCCTCTAAACTTCCTCGCATCGACCACCGTGCCGATGTTTATACTCCCAGTATTGGTTCTAGATATTACTGTCGCCACGAGTCTATTGAATTATTCTTTTCTATCTGTCAGTGTATTGGTGATCCATTCTTGCAATATATACAAGAATTACGAGAATACTCTTCGGATTTGATCGTTCTTCTAACTTCGTATATATGACGTTGGTGTCCTGATTATCTTATACGCATCTTATACGCGTGACACCATTCACGTCACAATATACTGAATGGTTGATTTACTTTTACCAACGCATTTAGCAATTTCTGCCAATGATTTCTTATCATTCAAGTACAAATTAACTACCACTTGTTGAAAATCTACCGAGGTTCCTTTTTTGCGCTGTTCAACTGACTTGATCACTTTTTGGAGCAAAAGAATTTTCTACACTAAACATTGAGAATATCATGATTCTTGGGCAAGATAAATAATTGAAATAAATAATAAATAAGTTGAAATCAGTAATTATAAGGGAAACCGGGGGAATTTGACGGAAACAAGTAGCGTACGATAAATTAAGTCGTTTGTTTGCTCCATATTTTTATTAATTCTTATGACTTCCTGGAGTAATAGAAATAGAAAGCAAAGGGACATATGGGTGATAAAATGCAATTAGCTATTGAGATAAGAAATGCAAAAAAAGAAAACACATCCACATTTATAGAAAATATTTGAACTTTATTTGTCGTACGATGAATTATGTCGGCCTGTGTATCACCTGTTACTTCTACTTATTGTTTCCGGATCCAATTAAACGCTAATTGTGGAACTAATTTTTGCCCTTCCTTGTCTACAAAATTTCGCAAATGGACCCTTCTGGCTGCATGAATGACAAGCAGCTTTGCATGGTCTACATTGAGATTTTTCATAATCTCAAAGGCAACAAGAGTAAGTATACTTGTGGTCCATCTGTCTATGTGCATTTTTATCAGTATTTGTAGTTGGTTGTTGTCGCTTATTTATTGACATTAGAATTAATTCGATTTACTGTACTTATTTCGATTTGTGGATTTGGTTCAACTGTTTTGTGGCTATTTCGCTTTCCCTTTCAGTTTTTTAAGTTTTTATTTCAGTTTTTCACACCACTTCTGACAATGTTATGCTAATGCATCAAGTGACACTATAACGGTTTACAGGCGAGCAACGGTTACAGCGATGCTGCTTTATTGTTCATTGAATATTGAGTGTACTACCTAAGAGTCCAGGGTTACACAACCTATTGTAACAACTATTATCTGTGGGTCAGTAACAAGGGTAGATTAGGTTGAAGTGGCTGACTGCTGCATGAAAAGGCAGCACCCACACTTAGGCTCAAATATAATTATTGCTTTTAATAAAGCGAAGGAGATGGTTGACACTAATGGTGCCCAGGTCAGCCAGATTATCGAAGTAATAGGCCTCCAGATGTTTGAATCTGCGGGAAGAAAGAGCACTGCAGCTACACAGATGGTGCCATCTTCGTCGCTGCAACTTCAGCAGAAGTCATTGTGAGGAGGACCAAGTCTAAAGACAATGTCCTGTTCTGAATCCAATGAGGGTTCTAAGATTGAAATTAGTTAAACTATCCGAGGCCTGTGCCATGTGCCCATCTGCTATTCATTTCAGCTAGAGTTTTCGGCCTAACAAATGTTTTATAGTAACGAATTTATCACTGTCTGGCTGTCGGAACACATGATAATATCTGTGTTTGATATTACATTGTTTTGTAGCTAGGAGAGAGCTTCCTGAATCGGTATAGTTTCACCTTGAAGGACGCTACAGAGATTCGGTAATCGGAAAGATAGCTGAATATTTAGATCCTTGGAATAGACACCGGCACCCACACCTATACATCTTTGATCAATCTGTGACCATACAGCGTCTGGTGTTCAGATTCGCAGTAAGATCTGAGGAGTTTGAGAAGTTTTTCTCGAAGAGATGTTTAGGTGGCGTGAGGTCTGTATCTATGGGTATGAAACTATACCTACTGAGGATCGTTGAATATCCACATCTTTCCAGTTGTGCAGCGATCTCAGTCTGCTCGTCGTATTGGCTGCTGCCTACCTACCAGCTAGTTCTATTAGTTGCAGGTTAAAGAGTATGTTTAGAGCTTCGGAGAAGGTAGTCCTTAATGCTCGGCTGATGCTTACACACGCCATCCTCTGCACTCCGACGAGTGGTAGGAGGTTGATTTTCTTTTTGGGTGCAGTCCACCAGATTGCGACGCCATACAGGAGTATGGGATGACTACCGAAACGAAGTCCCCATTTGCACCCTATAGTACTAACCTATAGTACTAGCAGTAGAGAGCTCTGGCGGCCTTCTTGACACGTTCGTGGATATAAAACCTTCACCAGCTACACAATAACAGAGCGATTAGCTCGAAGTTTACTGAATGAAAGCCACTATGGACTTTTCTTGCCTTGTGACTTTATGCATGCGTCAATCAGTTTTTCCAGTATCTTTAGAAGAAAGGATATTAACTTATAGGTCGTAGGTCCTATGGGTACGTGTCCCAGATCTAGGCATCCTTGAAAGATGCTGACGAGCCAATTGAAAATGAGGTCTGCAACCTTTTGTAGTTCAACTAAGTAAATGTCGTCTAACCCTGTCATTTTATAGGGATCAAAGGAGTGGAGAGCTGCAGTGGGAGAGGTTGTGACTGGTTGGAGTTCCAGTGTATTCCTCCTTATCACAGTTTCCCGGGAAAATAGTGTCAATCAGGAGGCCTAGACTCGAAGACTTCCTCGATCTTCCAACAGAAAAGTCTCCAGGAAGACCTTTTGGCTGTTCTTTTTTGTACTTATAGGTACTGAGAGTTCTTTTGTACGAGTCCCAGTTGACGTCGGTCTGTGTTGTCTTGTTTATAAAACAGTTTCCTGCATCCTTTGCCGAGGTTGTCAAGATCTGAGCGCCACCACGGGGGTTTCGATTTCCCTTTAGCCCTTCTGATGGGAAAGGACCTGGCCAGAGCGTGATTATCAGTGATATAGAATATCAGTGAGACTGATGAATTGAACTCTGAAGGATCAATCAGGAGATCGCTAACAGATCTCTGACAGTTTCTCTATATGTCGCATTCAATTTTCCTGATGTTCCGGATGGGGGCGTACTAGGAGTGGAGCTTATAAGCTGAATGTGATGTAACGGTGGTCTGAGAAGGACACCTTGCATTCTTTGATGTCATCCGATATGTGGTCAGAGACAAGGGTATTGTCTTGTCCTGTCTATTTCTCGTCACGAAGGTGGGTTCATTACCTATATTGCAAACTGCTAACGTGCTACTTATAATGTATTCTAACAGTTACTCACTTCTATCATTGAAGTCCGTGCTCCCCCAGTTGGTATGGTGTACGTTGGCATCACACCCCAGGATGAGTGTGGTTCTGTATCTCTCCGCGTCTGTGATCACTCTTCTCAGCAGCTCCAGCGGAAGTTCAACTAGGTCACCCAAGGCTTTTGGGTTTTTTCTTTTTATAAAAGATCCGTATTTTCTGTCTGTCCCTAGATCTTTCCTTCAAGCGTAGAAGCTTCTTCTCTTCCTGTCTTTTAGCCCGGACTCAGTTGCACGTTTCTTCTGCTCACACCCGCCATCATACCACGGGTTTCTTGTCGGGAGTGGTCGGTAGGCTAAGGTAGTTTTCGCTACCTCTTAGATGGCCGAGCGACAACACAACCACAAGTCGTTGGTGTTCGACGTAGGCATACCGTAGAGTCTCTCATGTTATTGCTCTTCGTAGACCATAGGTATTTAGAATTCCAATTTGGACGCAGAGACATAACCTTGCTGAAGTGGAGGAATCCCAAAAAACCAACTGGATACGGCTTAGAGATGAACTAGATAATCGCATCAAACCTCTCCCTTGGCTTAGAACTAGGCGGAAGGTTAAGAAAGGAGTTCAAGATCTGAACACAGTTTTGCAGAAAAATGCCACCAATTTTGTTGGAGCTAAAGGGGAACTCTCTGAACTGCATCAACTTATATATATATACCTTCTAGGTCTTCCCACTTTGGCGGTTTATGGGAGGCGGCAGTTAAAACTGCCAAACACCATCTAATGTAACGACATTCTGACGTATGAAGAATTATGTGTAGAAGTCACATCAGTGGATGCGGTTATCAACTCACGACCCATCACACAACTGTCTTTCGATACTAACGATTTGGTAGCTATTACGGTCACTAACTTCGTTCCCTGAACCACACATCTCTGAAGTTCCTGTTTCCAGATTGTCAAGACTTCGTCGACTATAGCAGCTTCAACAAACATTCTGGAAGCATTGGTCCAGAGACTACTTACACTTGCTCCAGCAGCGTCATAAATGGACCTCTAGGGTCATCCACGTCCCATAACGAAAGCAGTTTTAATAAGCCCACTGCAAGTGAAAGTAGTACAATTAACAGACAAATTCTCAACGAAATTGAGCGGGTAGGGCGAAAGGCCGTCGAGAGGAGCTGGGTTTGAAACCCAGTGACTCACGAAACCAATCAACGGTGTCCATGGAAGGCACAGCAAAGAGAATTACGGAGAAGAACTCTTGAAAGGAGAAGGAAGGAGGAAGAGCAAGTAGTTCTACAAACTCGGGCAACAACAACAGCGGTTGCCCGAACCGAGCCAAAAGAAGCTGCAGCAATAACAACAGCAAGCTGCAACGAAACAAAAGAATCAGCTTCAGCAGCCAGAAGCTCGTCTTCAACAAAAACAGAAGCAGCAACCAAAAAAAGCAGCCCAGCAACATCAACAAGCAACATAGCAACAACTGAAGCAGCAACAACTTGCAGTACACCAGCAACAACCGCAGCAAAAGAAGATCGAGAAGATCGAACTTATACAAGCCGGACATTTATTGCACTGCCCATTTAAGTAAGACGGCCGTAGGTAGCGGTAATTTTATCATTAAAAAAATAAAGGTTTCGAAAAGTACTCAAGAGTAAGAGTAACTACAATGTTATTAGGAGAGACTGGTCCAATTCCACTGGTGGATGCGGTGTTGTGATTTTCATTAAAAATAACATAAAATACAAAGTAGTGTATAGTAGTGAAGTACGAAGGTTTCAGGAGTTGGAGGCCTCCACCCACTCTGCTCCAATTTGCCTCTCTGACGATAACTTGGTCCGACGATAACTTCTTTGTGGTCGAAGGTCCGCAAGAAAAATTGGAGGTACTTGGCGCGGTGTTTCAGGAAGTGTACAATGCGTGCGAGAGTGTTCGCTCGAACCACGATCTGGCTAACAACACGACTCTTCGTGAAGATCTGCAACAATGGCGATCTGAGAACACTGGCTTTGTCGTGTTCAGTGATGATAACGTGGCGGAGAATGTCATTGCCGACGAAGGGCTTCATCCAAGGTTCATATCGAAGACAGATCTCCAAGCGGTCTTCGAATCACTAAAGAAGAAAACAGTCAGTTGGAGTCGACAGGATCTCGAACATTGTTTTTAGACATCTCCTCCTGGAAGTGGTTAATACGTACGCAATTCTGTTTAACAATGATTTGAATAATGCACATTATCCGGAGCATTGGAAAACGGCGATTTTACACCCCATAACCAAGAGAGATATTGATCGTGTACAGATCAGGCAAAAATATTGAGGACATCACTACTCTCGCGCAGGGTGACTGCGATTCATTCATGAGAGATTGCGATGAAGTTGAAAATACACTTTCAGAAGTCGGAAACCATACTGTTCACGACGTCGTTGTATAAGGCCTCGGCGAATACGAAAAAGAATTGGCGAAAGTGAATTGTTGGACGACAGGGGCTGTCTAGTATATAAGTATATAATGAAATGATAAATAAAAATGAAATAAAAAAAAAAATTAAAATGAAAGATGTAAAAAATAAAATATGTCTTCTCCGATCTGTGGTCTTAAAACTATTTTAAAGAACTCATTTATTTACTATACATGTAGCTTTATATACATGGGCGTTTGATGTGTATTTAAATTACATCGGGGTGGTGTGATATTAACTATAAATGAGTGATGTTTATATAGGTATGAACTAAAGAAATTATTTCATACATTGTGACGAGGTTACGGTGACGGGAAAGATTTCTTGAAGATCTGAATCCTTGGTGGTGTTTTCGACAATCATATTGCGAGCTGTTTCGGAAACCTGAAAAAGGGAAAGAATTGATTTCCAGTTCCTTTTCAGTTTTATCTTTGTCTTGTCACCGATGGATGCTTATAGTCTCTGCACAAGGCATCGGCCAGTGAGATATCCTTTCCTAACCAGTAAATAACTTTTGCCGCGTAGGGATGATTATATTAAGTATTCGTTGATGCCAAGGGTTTGTGGTCTGTTTTTGTTTAAGACGGCCACAGTATGCGTACTTGTGGAAACGCTTGCTCGCAAATCTAGTCCTAGATCGACATTATCTCTTAAGCTCGTACTACCAGCCTCAATTGTGCGTAAGCCCTTCTACCCAGAATTGGTGACACATTGCCTGCAACAACTTTAAATGTCAAATTTGTTTTGCGATTTCGAACATGCGATTTAAATTTTCGGCCTTTATTAAAAAAAAAGTAACAGATTTTTAATTCATTTACACAACAAAACTCATCGTACTCCTGCTAACAAAATGGGTTATTACACCGCAGTAGGTTCTGTAGCTTGTTGAACCTCCACGGGATTTGAGGGCAGATTTTAGTCCACGCGACATTGAACAAACCAGCTTCTGGGTTGAATCTTCGGGTACCCTATCCCATTCTATTAGCAGAGCTTCCTTGAGTGTAGACCTTGAAGTTATTGTGTGCTTGTGCAGCTGTTTCTCTAGGAAGTCCCACAAATGGTCAATGGGGTTTAAATCTGGTATCTGTGGAGGAGAATACAACTGTCTCGGGGCATAGTACAATAACCAATCCTGACTTTACTAGCTGTGTGCTAAGGGGCATAATCCTGCTGAAATATCGCTAAATTATCCCTCAATATGTCCAGACACATGTGCTGGTCCATACGCCAGCTTTCCTACACTGGACCAAGCCATGGACCCCCACACCATAACGCTGCCTCCACCATGTTTAATTGTTCTTCGGAGATTTTTTATTTCCAGTGCTGTGCCACTCTTTCGCCATACTTTCGATGGACCATCGTGGCCGAAAATGTTGTATTTTCTTTCATCAATGAACAACACTTTCTTCCAAAAAGATGCGTTTCCTCTAGTTGGCTGCACTAGTCAACTGCTTCTTCCTTGGTGTTATCGCAATTGACAATATATCTATTTAGAGTCCTTTGGATCGTCCGCGTGCTGACGTCTTTGTTGCAGGTCTTTGTTGAATCTACTGAAGATTAATTAAATTGTCCACAAATACGGGTTCGATCACTGGATTGTGACAAATGAAACACAACAGTTCCCTATTTACGTTGTACACGAATTTATTTTGTAGCAAACACTGACTTATTAATTCTCCCTCTAAACATCCTCGCATCGACCACCGTGCCGATGTTTATACTCCCAGTATTGGTTCTAGATATTACTGTCGCCACGAGTCTATTGAATTATTCTTTTCTATCTGTCAGTGTATTGGTGATCCATTCTTGCAATATATACAAGAATTACGAGAATACTCTTCGGATTTGATCGTTCTTCTAACTTCGTATATATGACGTTGGTGTCCTGATTATCTTATACGCATCTTATACGCGTTATACCATTCACGTCACAATATACTGAATGGTTGATTTACTTTTACCAACGCATTTAGCAATTTCTGCCAATGATTTCTTATCATTCAAGTACAAATTAACTACCACTTGTTGAAAATCTACCGAGGTTCCTTTTTTGCACTGTTCAACTGACTTGATCACTTTTTGGAGCAAAAGAATTTTCTACACTAAACATTGAGAATATCATGATTCTTGGGCAAGATAAATAATTGAAATAAATAATAAATAAGTTGAAATCAGTAATTATAAGGGAAACCGGGGGAATTTGACGGAAACAAGAAGCGTACGATAAATTAAGTCTTTTGTTTGCTCCATATTTTTATTAATTCTTATGACTTCCTGGAGTAATAGAAATAGAAAGCAAAGGGACATATGGGTGATAAAATGCAATTAGCTATTGAGATAAGAAATGCAAAAAAAGAACACACATCCACATTTATAGAAAATATTTGAACTTTATCTGTCGTACGATGAATTATGTCGGCCTGTGTATCACCTGTTACTTTTACTTATTGTTTCCGGATCCAATTAAACGCTAATTGTGGAACTAATTTTTGCCCTTCCTTGTCTACAAAATTTCGCAAATGGACCCTTCTGGCTGCATGAATGACAAGCAGCTTTGCATGGTCTACATTGAGATTTTTCATATCACGAAAGGCAACAAGAGTAAGTATACTTGTAGTCCATCTGTCTATGTGCATTTTGATCAGTATTTGTAGTTGGTTGTTGTCGCTTATTTATTGACATTAGAATTAATTCGATTTACTGTACTTATTTCGATTTGTGGATTTGGTTCAACTGTTTTGTGGCTATTTCGCTTTCCCTTTCAGTTTTTTAAGTTTTTATTTCAGTTTTTCACACCACTTCTGACAATGTTATGCTAATGCATCAAGTGACACTATAACGGTTTACAGGCGAGCAACGGTTACAGCGATGCTGCTTTATTGTTCGTTGAATATTGAGTGTACTACCTAAGAGTTTTTTTTTTTTTTTTGTGTAATTTTGTTTTTATTGTCTTAAATGTAACTTACATGCTAGACAAAATAACTTAAAACTAGCTTAACTAACTTAACAATTCATGTATTGTTCTTAATACTAACCTACTGACCCTATGCGGGTACTCTAAGCTAATCTAATCTAAAATCATAAATGTGCCTTTCGGCTTAATCTACTTGTTTTTTTTTTTTAGTCTTTCCTGACAAGCTTGATTCATTTATTATGTGCCAAGAAAACTTATAAAAAAACTTGACTAAACTTACACTAAAACTACTTAACCTACCTTATACTAACTTACAATAACATAAAACTTAGGACTATCTTAATTATGTCCGTAACAGTACGGACGCGTGCACCAGGGCGTATATGTTATCTATATGCTTAACATATATAATTTATACGCCGTGGTGCACCTTTTTTTGTTTTTTGTTTTATATATACTTTTTTTTTTTTTTTCTTCTTATTAACTACCTTAAAACCTATGTAAGCTGGCCACCATGGTCAACTCCCGGGTCGTTTAAAAAGGCCAGCTGTGGCGGAGACTGGTTTTGATGTAACCACCAGTAAAATTGCCGATCTTTGGCAGACTGCTTTCTATCTCGAGCGGGGATCGCTCGACTGAACCGAAGAAGATCCTCGTGGGTGCGAGCGACATCCGGTTCGTATTGGAGTCGCCTGTCCACTGTTCGGCGTACGACATGGAAGATTACAGGGCATCCGTCTGTATCCTGTATTAGGCCAATCGTGTCTAAATAGAGGAATGCTTCGGGAGGAATAAAGCCGTTAAGGCGCACCCTTTCATGGTACATAATATTGGGGTAGTAAGCCCCGAAGATCAGACTGTTGCAAGAAGTCATAGCTCGTGCAATGTGCCTTCTGATCAGCTTAATAATAAAATTATCTATCCTGTTCACGTTTGCCTCGTTGTACAGGACTTCGTTAGGATAGTACTTCTTGTACTCAGACTCGGGTGTACGATACAACCGGAGACAGGTCCGAAGACACTGTCTCTCGAACAGCCTCATCTTTTCCATCTGGGAAGGACTCACGTTGAACCACAATGGACAACCGTACGCCATGATTGGCCTGATAAGAGCCATGTAGCAGATTACCTTCACCCTGGTATCAAGTTGGCTACTGAAAAATAACCTCCTTGCCGCAGCAAAGGCGTTTCTGGCTTTTGCCAGAGCAATATCTATATGTTTGTCAAAATACAGATATTGATCCAGCCAAATGCCAAGATATCTTACTACACTTTTCACAGCTAACGGCTGTCCTTGCGGGTCAACTATGCCAAACTTGCGCCAGTTTAGGCGAGTATCCCGCGAAGCCGTGTACAGCGGGGTCCTGAAAAGGATAGTTTCACACTTCAAGAAGTTGATAACCAACTTCCAGTCGTCGTAAAATCGCTGAATTTTTTCGAAGTCACGCTGCAACAGGCTATTTATTACCTCGACCTTCGGACCTGATCTGTACGCTACTAGGTCGTCGGCGTACGCAATTAAGTGCGGCATGGAACCTATAAGTTCTGCAGTGAATATTGAGAACAAGATCGGCGACCCAATAGCCCCCTGTTGCAGACCATTTTTAATGTCAAAGACCGTGGTAGAAGTTACGTCTCCACTTTTTACAACGAACTTTCTACCTATTATCATGTCATAGATTATGTATAGTAATGGTTTACTTATACCAAGCCTGACCAGCGTGAGGAAGAGGCCCTCCAACCAAACGGTGTCGAACGCTTTCTCCAAGTCAATCAGGCAGCCACCCGTGCATTGTTTGTTGCCTTTATTCCATTGAATGTCGGACACCAGTTTGGACGCGGCATGTGTGGTTTCATGCCCCGCCCTGAATCCGAATTGGTTGTCCGGTATGATTTTATTTTCCTCTACCCATTGTTTCAGAACTCGAATGACTATCTTTTCGAAAACCTTGCTTATGCACGGAAGAAGACTGATCGAACGGAGATTTGTTGGAATAGATTTGTCTTTGTCCCGTTTAGGGATCGGTTGCACAACAGCTGTTTTCCAGTGCTTTGGGTAATATGCATTACTTAGCATATTGTTAAACAGTGTTGTGTAAATCTGTACTATATCGGGGGGAAGTTGACGAAGCACAATATTCGGTATTCCATCGATTCCCATTGACTTTTTGTTCTTCAGTGAGTTAAAAATGCCCTGAAGATCTTCTTGAGAAATCAAGATGTGATTTCCATCATTGGCGACGGCACTATGTGCCAAATTATCGTCACTGAACCAGGTGAAACCTGGATTCTCGGATCGCCATTGAATTATTTCACTACAAAGATTAGTGTGGTTCAGCAAAGCTTCGTTCTCCAGGTCGTGGTTCGGCCTACTTACTTCGTTGACCGTGTACACTTGCTGGAAAACAGCACCAATAGCTGCCACCTTCTCCTGGGGATCTTCAACCACGAAGAAGTCATTGTCTAGCACTGCCCCATCTGGATCGATGCTAATTGATGTCAGTAAATGTTCGTTGTTTGTCGTCCTGGGAAGTCTAACAGCCTGGATGTCGTTTTGATCTTTCCTTCTAAAAATTTTATTTACTTGCGGGAACATTCCCGGGTTGTTAGATCGTACAGCCCGGATTTTATTGCCCCAGTGCAAGCTTATAGCTAAGCTGTAGTTTATTCGTATTAATTGTTGGAGGTTCTTGATCTCCGACTTCAGTACCCTTACTTCCGAGTTTTGTGGATCTGTAAACCGCCTGTACAAGAGCTTAAGTCTTGATAGCAGTCTACTTTTGTGCACGTGGAGTGCATCGATGGTAGCATTTCGATAAACATCGCTGTCATCAATTTGTACTACCTTCGGAATAGTTTTCTCCATGGTTCGTTTAATTACGTCGTCCATTTGAATGAGGTACCTGTCAACCTCTTCGTTCGTTAGGTTTCTGTTTGTAGGAGGATTGATCCCACTCGAACGTAGTTCTGTGCATAAAGTCCTGGCGAAGCGTGACCAGCGGGCCTTATTATAATTATAAGGGTGCCTCTGGACATACTCCTCCAGTTCTTCCACCTCGTTCGGGAGCTGAATAGCCGCCAACAGCCCGCAGTGATCACTCTCGTACTCAACAGCAGTTAAACAGTTCCGCGTGCGTCCTTCCACGTCTAGTACAGTCAGTCGTCTGTCTATCAGCAACAAATCCAGATAGGACCCGCTTCTGGGATACGATGGCCTATCGGTTGCAAGCAAATCTAGCTTGAACTCAATATTGTGCTCTGCCAACCAGTTATACAGTGGGGTTCCCCTGTCATTATGCACTCTATTACCCCATTCCCTATGTTTGGCGTTCAAATCCCCGGCAATGATATAATAGTTTTCCGCCGCGCTAAGTCGAAGGCTCGTGAATAGAGTATCGAGCTCTGAAATAAAGTTCCGATTGAGGGAACTATTGTCAGCTGCATAGATCGCGATCACATATAACCGCTTTCCACCCTGTAGCGGAATGCGTGCAATACACGTTTCTAGCACTTGAAATCTTCGCACTTCACTGCTATACAGGACCTTATGACATAGGCCTTTTTTGATTAGGAGAGCAACCCCGCCCCCTTGCAAGGATTGGGGCCGGTCTCTTCGAATTATGTGGTAATTCTTGTACCAGAGTTTGCGCGTTTGTTTCAGCTTAGTTTCGCTGACCATCAACACGTCTGGATTGTGGATTTGCAGAAGGTTACCGAAGTTCATTTTACGTTCGGTTTTGATCAGTGAATTCACATTCACTGCTAGAATTTTAAGGTTACGAGCTGCCTGCGCAGCCATCATACCGATGTGGCGTTTGGCTCGGCGAACAGCGTAGAGTAGATGAGGTCTACTCGCGCTGCTTGCTCTAAGAACTGTGTTTGTAGCTGAGCGATCTGCCCCTGGATGGAGAGCAGGACCGTCTTCAGATCCAAGTCGGCTTCAGGTTGCCTGGCCACTGAGACCGCAGCCACCTTCGGCGCTGTCTATTGTACCGGTCGCCTACCTGATGCCATTTGGGCATAGGAAACTGCCGGTGTAACAGTGGTAGCTGGAGCACGTGGCACTGGCCTCGCTTCTACCATTTTTTCTTTCCTTTTGGCCTCTATGCTTTTTCTTATCTCTTGGACCTTAGGGCATCCCCGATAGTTTGCAGGGTGCCCGCTGGTCTTACAGAGTACACATTTCAGCTTGCTCCTGTCTTCGACTTTGTCCGTTCCCAAAGGGCATTCCCCTCTAATGTGGGTACCTGCGCATTTGACGCAGCGAGACTGCATGTTACAGTTCGCCGCGGCATGCCCATACCTTTGACAACGAGCACATTGGAGTGTGTGTCTTGTCTTTTTTAGTGTCTCCCATTTGACATAAATGGAGCCTAAACGATTGATACGTTTTAGGCTGTCTGTTATGACATAAATGGAGCCTAAACGATTGATACGTTTTAGGCTGTCTGTTTTCGTGTCTGGGGTGACCTGGATTAGGAAGAACGGAAGTTTCCTGTTCTCCCTTTTCGATACCGCAGTGTAGAAGGGCTTAACCCCGACAAACTGGATATCGTCTCTTTGCGCTTGGCGCAGTTTAGCGAGGATCTCCTTGGGATCAGTGTCAGGATCCACGCCCTTAAGGAGCATGGTCTGCACCTTTTCCCCTTTTGGAGTATACGAGAAAAACTCGGCCTCCGCCACCGCTAGCTTTTCTTTAATGACATGGTAGTCTGCCACTGATGAGCAGTGGACAGACAATCTTAAGGGCCCTTTATATTTTATATAATATGCATTTTTAGTGGCCAACTTACATAGTTTATCAACGTCGTTCGTATCCAGTCCGAACACGTTAATCGGCGGGCATCTCTCCTTCTGGGCTGGTTGCTGATGCTGTTGTTGTTGCTGCGTCTGCTTCTGCTGCGGCTGCTTCGGTTGCTGTTGTTTTTGTTGCTGTTGCTGATGCTGCTGTGGCTGCTGTTGTTTCTTGACAGCTGTCGAACGTTGTCCCTTTGGCAACTGTGGGGACTGCACTTGTTGCTGCTGTTTAGTCTGCTGTTGTTGTTGCTCTTGCTGTTGTTGCTGCTGCTGTTGTTGTGCAGCCTCTTTGGCCGGTTTCCTGGCCCTTAATTTGATTTGGAGGGCTTGGATGTGGGCGTCCAGCTCCTCCCTCTCTCTCTGGCTCTTCACCAGCTGCTCCCGGTCTTGTTCTTCTTCGTCATCCGATTCGGATGACGTCAGAGCATAGAAGGGGTTCTCTCTTCCGCTGTAGGAGAATCTCCCCTCGCCTTCTGTGGACTCGTATTGTACGTCGTCGTACAATACAGCTGATGTGGCTGCTGCAGTTGTTATTGTTACTGCTGTTTTTTTTGTGGCTTTTACGGCCGTTTTGGTGTCGCCTGATCCGACACTGGAGCGGCGCTTCGACACGCTCGGTTGTGGTTGGAGCTTCTTCCTCCTTTTCTTCCTCCCCTCTTGTGTTGACTGGTGGTCTGATGTCCCAGCCACCGGTACAACATCACCCGATTTATGGAGCTCGGGTCGCTCAGCTGACTCCATACTATTTTTTTTTCACTTGAATGTCTTTTACTTTTATTTGAAAAAAAAAGATCTCAATGTTTTTTCGGGATTTGAACCCGGCACCACTGACTCACCCGCGATCACGCTACCGCGAAGCTATTCGGTGTTATAGTTTTCAGCGACACTTTATGCACTTGAGCACTTGAGCACTACTTCTATCTCACTAAGCCGAAACACGTCTGCACTGGGAGGAGGTCTGTGAACGACTGACTACCTAAGAGTCCAGGGGTACACAACCTATTGTAACAACTATTATCTGTGGGTCAGTAACAAGGGTAGATTAGGTTGAAGTGGCTGACTGCTGCATGAAAAGGCAGCACCCACACTTAGTCTCAAATATAATTATTGCTTTTAATAAAGCGAAGGAGATGGTTGACACTAATGGTGCCCAGGTCAGCCAGATTATCGAAGTAATAGGCCTCCAGATGTTTGAATCTGCGGGAAGAAAGAGCACTGCAGCTACACAGCAGGTGTTCAATGGTGCCATCTTCGTCGCTGCAACTTCAGCAGAAGTCATTGTGAGGAGGACCAAGTCTAAAGACAATGTCCTGTTCTGAATCCAATGAGGGTTCTAAGATTGAAATTAGTTAAACTATCCGAGGCCTGTGCCATGTGCCCATCTGCTATTCATTTCAGCTAGAGTTTTCGGCCTAACAAATGTTTTATAGTAACGAATTTATCACTGTCTGGCTGTCGGAACACATGATAATATCTGTGTTTGATATTACATTGTTTTGTAGCTAGGAGAGAGCTTCCTGAATCGGTATAGTTTCACCTTGAAGGACGCTACAGAGATTCGGTAATCGGAAAGATAGCTGAATATTTAGATCCTTGGAATAGACACCGGCACCCACACCTATACATCTTTGATCAATCTGTGACCATACAGCGTCTGGTGTTCAGATTCGCAGTAAGATCTGAGGAGTTTGAGA
Organism: Eristalis tenax; assembly: GCA_905231855.2. Taxonomy (NCBI): domain Eukaryota; kingdom Metazoa; phylum Arthropoda; class Insecta; order Diptera; family Syrphidae; genus Eristalis; species Eristalis tenax. The sequence continues at coordinate 91,674,190 of HG993124.1, read as the reverse complement.
AGTTTTTCTCGAAGAGATGTTTAGGTGGCGTGAGGTCTGTATCTATGGATATGAAACTATACCTACTGAGGATCGTTGAATATCCACATCTTTCCAGTTGTGCAGCGATCTCAGTCTGCTCGTCGTATTGGCTGCTGCCTACCTACCAGCTAGTTCTATTAGTTGCAGGTTAAAGAGTATGTTTAGAGCTTCGGAGAAGGTAGTTCTTAATGCTCGGCTGATGCTTACACACGCCATCCTCTGCACTCCGACGAGTGGTAGGAGGTTGATTTTCTTTTTGGGTGCAGTCCACCAGATTGCGACGCCATACAGGAGTATGGGATGACTACCGAAACGAAGTCCCCATTTGCACCCTATAGTACTAACCTATAGTACTAGCAGTAGAGAGCTCTGGCGGCCTTCTTGACACGTTCGTGGATATAAAACCTTCACCAGCTACACAATAACAGAGCGATTAGCTCGAAGTTTACTGAATGAAAGCCACTATGGACTTTTCTTGCCTTGTGACTTTATGCATGCGTCAATCAGTTTTTCCAGTATCTTTAGAAGAAAGGATATTAACTTATAGGTCGTAGGTCCTATGGGTACGTGTCCCAGATCTAGGCATCCTTGAAAGATGCTGACGAGCTAATTGAAAATGAGGTCTGCAACCTTTTGTAGTTCAACTAAGTAAATGTCGTCTAACCCTGTCATTTTATAGGGATCAAAGGAGTGGAGAGCTGCAGTGGGAGAGGTTGTGACTGGTTGGAGTTCCAGTGTATTCCTCCTTATCACAGTTTCCCGGGAAAATAGTGTCAATCAGGAGGCCTAGACTCGAAGACTTCCTCGATCTTCCAACAGAAAAGTCTCCAGGAAGACCTTTTGGCTGTTCTTTTTTGTACTTATAGGTACTGAGAGTTCTTTTGTACGAGTCCCAGTTGACGTCGGTCTGTGTTGTCTTGTTTATAAAACAGTTTCCTGCATCCTTTGCCGAGGTTGTCAAGATCTGAGCGCCACCACGGGGGTTTCGATTTCCCTTTAGCCCTTCTGATGGGAAAGGACCTGGCCAGAGCGTGATTATCAGTGATATAGAATATCAGTGAGACTGATGAATTGAACTCTGAAGGATTAATCAGGAGATCGCTAACAGATCTCTGACAGTTTCTCTATATGTCGCATTCAATTTTCCTGATGTTCCGGATGGGGGCGTACTAGGAGTGGAGCTTATAAGCTGAATGTGATGTAACGGTGGTCTGAGAAGGACACCTTGCATTCTTTGATGTCATCCGATATGTGGTCAGAGACAAGGGTATTGTCTTGTCCTGTCTATTTCTCGTCACGAAGGTGGGTTCATTACCTATATTGCAAATTGCTAACGTGCTACTTATAATGTATTCTCACAGTTACTCACTTCTATCATTGAAGTCCGTGCTCCCCCAGTTGGTATGGTGTACGTTGGCATCACACCCCAGGATGAGTGTGGTTCTGTATCTCTCCGCGTCTGTGATCACTCTTCTCAGCAGCTCCAGCGGAAGTTCAACTAGGTCACCCAATATGTATACCGATGTGAGCCAAAGGCGCTGTGTGCCTGCTTCCAAACATAAAACCAGTAGAAAGGCTTTTGGGTTTTTTCTTTTTATAAAAGTTCCGTATTTTCTGTCTGTCCCTAGATCTTTCCTTCAAGCGTAGAAGCTTCTTCTCTTCCTGTCTTTTAGCCCGGACTCAGTTGCACGTTTCTTCTGCTCACACCCGCCATCACACCACGGGTTTCTTGTCGGGAGTGGTCGGTAGGCTAAGGTAGTTTTCACTACCTCTTAGATGGCCGAGCGACAACACAACCACAAGCCGTTGGTGTTCGACGTAGGCATACCGTAGAGTCTCTCATGTTATTGCTCTTCATAGGCTCTGGCTATCTCTGATGTGCTCAGGCGTCCAATGTAAGAACTATTCTTTTTTGGCTGGTGCAGTTTTCTGACAGAGGAGAGTCGAGCTCTGAATCTTCCTGATACGAGAAAATGGTCAGATACGCATTTGCCCCAATGTGATATCCAGGATATTTGACGTATGCCTTGCGTCAATGAGCACATGGTCGATTGGGTTGGCGGTGCGACCGTCCGGAGATAGCCAGTTGCTGTGGGGATTCTCTTGCGAGGGAAGCTCGTGATGGTTATGACCTGTGGGTCGGGAGTCGCTATGTGATGTCGTGATACTGTGTAAAATAAAGAATGTTGGTACCCAACCAACGTTTGTTACGACAAGGAGACTGACGGTAATCAACTTTACGCTATGTAACAGATACTTTAAGGAGATTACATTCTGGAGGGTCCTATCCGATGTGTCCCTGTGAGACCATAGGTATATAGAATTCCAATTTGGACGCAGAAACATAACCTTGCTGAAGTGGAGGAATCCCAAAAAACCAACTGGATACGGCTTAGAGATGAACTAGATAATCGCATCAAACCTCTCCCTTGGCTTAGAACTAGGCGGAAGGTTAAGAAAGCAATTCAAGATCTGAACGATGTTCTCACCACTTTTGTGACAAGATCGAAACAGTCAGTGAAACTAGTTGACTCGTTAAAGTCCTTAAAAGGACAAACCGCCAAGCTGAAAACACTCATAAAACCCGATGGTACATACACCGAGTCAAAAATTGAGACCCTTAGCCTTGAGACTATTTTTCTGGTAGCCAGGTCACAACGACCTCACACCCTTTTAAGTCTCCAGGTAACGATGGCATGTACCCAGCTCTGCTGCAAAAAAGCATTGCCCAGTTACTACCGGTTTTGAAAAGAGTTTTCATCGCCAGTCTGTCACTGGCCTCTATCCCAACACCCCGGCGCACAGTTAGGGTAGCCTTCATACCAAAATTCGGTAAGGGCGACTACTCACTCGCCAAGAGCTTCAGACCAAGGTTAGGTTAGGTAGTGTGACTTCCATCGTAGTTGATGGATTCACTTAGACCCAGAGTCCATTGTGTTGCCACTGAGCCGGTTACCATCCGTCTCTCCTGGAACACTGTTTTTTGGACGAACACCCAAATTGATTTTACTTTCTGATATATCCGTTAGTATGTTTATGTAGTATTCTCCCAGAGTATCTTTCCTAATAGAGGCCAGTGCAGGGCGATTGCAGAGGAGATGTGAGGGAGTTTCCTCTTCTTCATCATCCATGCATCCGACACTGGAGTCGTTGTATGGTAATCCTAGTCTGGCGGCGTCTAGGTTACTCAGGTTTTTCCTGTCTAGAGGATAACTGTGGTACTATGTAAGTCCATTTTTGGCCACAATTGTCTCGTATGTAGGTAAGTGATGTGGTTTTTCCATCTTTCACGGGCACTGCGGGTGGCTAGCTTTGTGATTTTGGTTTTTTTTTTTTGAGTTTCTATTGGAACCCAGATGTTTTCAATCTTTGGTCCCATGGTTGTTCTTCCGTTTCTGTCTAACTCGTCTGCTTCGCAGTTTCCTGGAATATCTCTATGTGCAGGAACCCAGCCCACCGTTAGGCTGCAAGGTCTTGATATCTCGTTAAGAGAAATATGGCAGAGTGCTACCAATTTTGATTTTAAAAATGGTGCCATAATTGCAGCATGACTGTCGCTGTAGATGACGATACTTTCGTTCGATATCGTCCTCATCAACAGCCAATCAGCGTCTTCATGAATAGCCGTTATTTCTGCCTGGAAGACCCTACAATAATCTCGTAGTTAAAAGGACCGGCTGATCTGGAGATTTGCCGAGTATATACCCGCTCTCATGCCACTGCCGGTTTTCGATCCGTCTGTGTAGATTTCCTTGGCGTTGTTATTGTTCAGTACCCAGTTCGTCTCCCATAATTGTCTACTCGGTATTCTGGTTTGGAATTTCACATCGAAGTCTACGATCAGTGCAAAGTAGTCTGTAGGCACAGATTCTACAGGCGTTAGGTTAAATATCGTTTTAAGCGTTGCGAGTGCGGGTGCGTGGCGAGGTACGCATTGTTTATCATCTTAATGTAGCTGACTTTATCCGAAGAAGGCCATCATACCACGACTTATAATTGCCTAGTCGGCTTGAGGTGTTTACTATGGGTTCTGGAGTTGTAAATATAATTAAATGCTCCTTCTATATCGAGAAAAGCTGTTAAAGTGCGCCCCTGGTGGGACATTATATCCCTTAGTCCTTTTTGAATCCATAGCTCTTTTATGAGGAGTAGGTCCTCTCCGGAAGATGTTAGTCGGAGGATAACCTTACTGTGATCGAGGTTTATTCGGGTTATTTTCAGCATTTAAGCCGTTATCAAAACCCAAAGACTTTATCACAGTATCGTCCAATCCTGCCGATGAAGAAAATCCAACGTCGGAGTTCCGCCTTGGCGTGGATAGTTGAGAGGAAAAGGCAGCCGGGTTTTTGTTCGTCGCCTGCCTTTCATCCTGCTCGTAAGCCTTAACTTTTATCGTTTTAAAAATATGTATTATAAAAATATGCTTGTTTTGAAGGATCTCTAGAGAGTCATTATTTGAAAGCAGTGAAATTATTCTCTCTGGGCATTTGGTCTTGTCTAGCTCAGATTTTGTTGTCTTTAGTCAGCGGTTGGTGTGTCGGGATTCTGCATCTAAATGAGTAGCAGAATGTCCTGTAGGTCGCTGGAGTTTACTGAAATTCTTGCTCGGGCTCTTGGCCGGAGCGGGATCTTATCCTTACTCACAGCTCCACGCTTTGCACCCTTCCATAAAAAACTTTTTCGGCAACTGCGGCCTTTAGCAAGGATATGACATTTTCGTCCTCACGGGCGATTATTTTGAAGTTCTGATGAAGCTAGCCCCTGCACTAGAAGAGGAGGTTGATGTTTAGTATATCCTCCAGTTCGACCCAGTTCTCCCTGATCAGATGGCACTCCTCTTGACCATGATCATTGATCACTAGGATCAGATGTTCCTCCATTTGTTGGTCTTCTGAATCTTCTTAGAAGTTAGGGAAGGTTCATCCGCAGAGCGAGCCCTTTGGGAGGCTCCTTCGAGTCCCCTATTCATGGAAGTGGAAGGGCCCTTCCTATGTCGACTCCTCCATTCCTCGATGGTTTTATTGACCCAGACATGTCCCTGTCGTCTGTCTGGAAAGCGGATCGCCGAGCTCCTTTCTCTGGTTTGTTTTATACATGTTGGTCACACAAGTAAGCCGGTATGGGAAGCTCGATAGCATAGCCGCTTCTACCACCGACAAGGCTATTTAATTTAGTAAACCGGATTCACTGTTCGCGATTGTGCTTTTATTGTGGTGGGCCCCCAGCCAACCTGTTCCTCGGCACGGTTCGATAGACACCTTGATCCAGCCCACCGGGAGAGAGGATGCATACATTAGCAGAGGATAGGAATCGGGCGTGGATTTGGAAGGTTACAATTAGCTTCATGTCTCCTCATAGGAAATACATTCCCAAGAGTCATTGACCCTTGGCACGCGAAGGACCAATCAGTATAAAAAATTCTCGTCAACAGAATTGGCTGTACACTCGACAGGAAAGAATACGCGTTGGGCATTTTCATCGATATAGAGGTTGTCAAACATCAATGCTTTTGATGGCATGTGTAACTCGGCGAGGGAACACGGTGTTGATGAATCGTTAGTATTGTGAATCAATGCAATGCTAATGAATAGAACAATAATTGCGGACGCGGACTGGGGCCAATATGTAAGGGCGGGGTTAAATAGAGGCCGCCCGCAATTCCGTGTCCTGTCTCCTCTACTATGTGACATGCTGATGCTTGATGCAATCCGATTTGTCTTAAAGTCTAGACACTAAATTTCTGGTGGGAAAAATGTTGCAATATGATTCTCTTAATTTCCGCTGGGAAAATATTACAACATGATTCTTTAAAAGGTAATTTGATTGGCAGCATCACTTCCATCTGCATTCACGGAAGTACACGGCACATGGAATACGCGAGAGATGTGATGACTTTATCAGTAATTCCGCCTTCAAAACCGGCTGGCTAACTCAGTGCATGTTTAAAATCATTCGTTTTATGACGTTTTAATTCGAATGGTAAAACTGTTGGAATTAGTGGAATGTGTGGCAATACGATATTCAATATCCACAGAAACTAAGCTTACAAACCAATATACAAACCAATATTTCTGTGCACAGAAACTAAGCTTACAAACCAATATGCATGTAAAAGTGCAACATAATGAGTCCGCGAAGCGTTTTTCAAAACAATTATTGGATATTGGAAACAGCAACTTATGGCCAACGTCATCGGCTCTAATATTTTGAATAGAAAATTCGTATTGCCGAACATTCCACTAATTCCAACAATTTTACCATTCGAATTGAAACGCTTGCCAAAAATGCAATGAACATCAAGAAGACAGTCTTCACAAGTGTGTTGCCTGTATTGATTTGATTTGGTCCTTTATGTACCAGACGTAAAACAAAAAATATTGTACATCCATCAGCATTTCAATAAACAAAATAAAAAATAAAAGTTTGTTCTGACTTCTTTAAATTTAATTTTTGTAGCGCTAGATAGAACTAGGTGTATATTATAAAATTACGATTATATAACACTTTTGTGATGCAATTAAAACTTAACTTTATTGTTAAAAATATCAAGTCGTGTTGTATGTTATCTTATAGAGGTCTGGAGCTGAAAGCTGATCGTACGAAGCTACATTCTCTATGTCCCTAGTAAAAAGCCAGGTCTAACAGTTTTTCACTGCTACCTGAAAAATGTGATGGGCTATTAACATTTCTTCTTCTTCTTTGATTGGAGCTACAGTCGGAAGTGGACCTGGGCCCCAACCAACAAACCTCTGAGGTCCTCGTCCAATTGTGTGTGCCATCTCGTTCAAGGAAGTCCTCTGTTGCGTTGTCCCATTGGCTCTGAATCAAGGACTCTTCGGGCCGGAGCTGTGTGCGTACATCCGCTCTACATGACAAAGCTATATTAGGCGTCGAGTCCAAAGACGCTTGGTACTTGCCGCCGTACAGCCTGTACAGTTCATGGTTGAATCCTCTCCTGCAGACGCCATCAACGCAGGCAGGACCAAATATCGCTCGCCTAATTTTTCTCTAAAAACGGAAGAGAGATTCTCCATCCGCTTTCAATAGCGTCCATGTCTCTGCGTCATAGAGCAGGACACGGATGATCATTTGCCTCTTGAACATTGTTTACTGCAGAGCCGACGTAGACAAAGTCCTTGACTACCACAAAGTTTCTACTGCTCATTATGACGCTCTGTCCGAGACGTCAATGTTGTGCTTCCTTAATGGCAGCATGCCTTGCCCTGATTCACTGCCAGACATGTTTTGGCCGCTTCCGCTTTAATGCCAGCAAACGCCTCATTGACGGCTCGGTATGTTCATGCAATCACATCAATGTCGTCCGCTTAATGTCGTACTTCTCAAGTATGATATTGAAGAAATCACATGAAAACGTGTCGCCTTGTCTACAATCTTTTTCGACGTTGAAGGTGAGTTCGTTACTCAAAATTAGACAGGGCTGTGTATAGGTCATATTTATGCACGCTGTCATACGTGCACGGCCTTGAAATCGACGAATAGGCAGGGAGTGTCTTTTCCAGTATCTGCCTTAGTGTGAAGATTTGGTCAATGGTGGACTTTGTCGGTCTGCAACCGCACTGATAAGGACCTATCAGATCATTGACATGGCTTCAGGTATTCACACAAAACGGCAGAGAGGATCTTGCACACCATGTTAAGGAGACTGATCCCTCGATATTTGGAGCAGTCGAAGGGGTCTCCTTTCTGCATGCTCCCACCAGATCACCTCCAGCTGCTTTAAACAGTTACGCGGACAGACCATCCGCGCCACCAGCTTTGTTTGACTTTAGTCTGGATATCGCTATCTTGACTAACGACTTAGACGACAGTCGGGAGGACAGAAATCTTGCTCATCCTCGTCTACCCGACAGCGGAATTTGTGTTGTTATCGTCGTTTAACAGTCTGCAGAAGTAATTTCTACTACTAGCTGTCCATTTTTGTCCCTGCAGGCGTCGGTGCTAGTAGTCGATAGTCGAAGTCGCTTTTTCTCATCCTCCTTCTGCACGGCCTATTTCATCGCACATTCTAGGTAGCGATGTCTACTTTGTAGCAGTCTAGGACCTCCGCAAGTTCATCGGCTGCACGTGGTCTATTAATGGACCTTACATTCCATGTGCAAAACCGAAAGTCATTGACCTTTTTCCGTCAACAGTCCGTATCCGAGGCAGGTAGTTGCTTCTGAAAGGACAGGCCCATTATTTCAAACCCTCGGGCCAAGTTTTCGCTACGTACATTAGTTCACTACACAATGGTTGTCGTGATGGCTACCCAAGGGGCGCCACGTGGCGACTACTTGTCAACTTGACTTATGCACACTGACATACTACCAGGTTGGGTGTAGTCAGAAACATTGCCTGTGGACACAATAACAGCCATACACAATAACATACTTTGCGTAAGAGAATTTGAACTAAGCAAATTACAAGTAAAGTCACCACATAAAACAATATTGCGACAACTCAACGCCATGCTCCCACAAATGTTCAATAAAGGTGAACGAATGGCAGACTTGCTAAGTCTATAAATTGTACCCAAGGGAGATCACCTTGATTATCATCATTCTCAATAAAAAGAGATATTTGATGCTACTCTGCGCGTCCGAGCAAAGTTTTGGTTGCATTTAATAGAATGCTGAACGTAAATTTCCAAGCCTGCCCCAATTCGGGTTTTTCTATTTAAGCGAAAAAAACGTATTACCCTTTACTCAACAAATCTGATCGCTTAACCATGTAACGCAAGTGCATTCACACCTGATCCAACAAATACATCCCAAACTCGTAAATTTGTGGTACATAATGAGCTTGTGTATTTATTGCACACAATCGAAGGCCAAATTAAAAATCAAATATCATTTGGAGCTGGACTTAATGTGAACGTCTTCGAGTTTTTCAATGGAGTCAATTGGAATAGCTCTGTCGCTCGTTTGCCCTTCACATGTACAACCCCACAGTTGATTTCTTACAATATTGGGACTGTCAAATGGAGAAGCAGTACAATTGCATATAAACAACAAGGGGCGCGGAAGTTGGCAAGTAACCCAGTACCTACTTCACAAGCGAGGTAAGCATTTCGATATAAGATATCATCATATTACTGAGGTAATAAGAAACAAACAAATCGTTTCGGAATTTGACAATACCAAAATTTATACTAACGGTTGTTTGTAAACTTTTGAATTTACATACAATAACTTAATAGCAGTTACCCTCAGCTATCAATAATCGCGACTTTCTATATAATCTTATTGCTTACTTAAAAGAATAATGACGGGCATCATGCAGACAATCATTTACTTACCCAATTGGTTCAAATTTATTTATAAATAGTCTTGGACAAAAATATAACAGTTAAAATCTTTTTATATCATTACCTATACAAAGGCTTGACTTGACATGAAAACTACAAGAATGTCGTCCAATATCCAATATTGAGAATAAAAAATGAAAATGGGAAAAAAAATCTTGAGAACTTATCAATATATATTGCAGTTGGGTGTCCGTGGTAAGTGTCATACTTCGGTTCTATTATTGACTCTCGTTGTACGTTATTCTAAAAGGGCAACAATAAAAAGAAAGTTAGAAAATAAATAACAACATACGACTTACCTTAATATCTTCTAAGGTTGGAAGGCTTTCGTCTGAATATCCCTTCATTACCTTCGTTGCTATTGGCCCCATATAATTATTGACAACAGCAAATTCCATTAACGATAGAAACACGAAAACTGAACAAGAAGACATCCAGACATCTATTGCCTTTACATATGATACTGGTGGTAATGACTGCTGTGATTGAGTGTTTTGTGTTGCTAGTGTTAATAACGAAGTTACCCCAAGTGTTACTCGTGCCGGAATTGCTTCGGGCTTTATCCAAAAAGAGATCCACGACATGACGACGATTAAGGCTGATGGTATATACGTATGAAATAAATGATATCCCAATCTGCGACGTAAATTGAAGACCACTGCTAAACAAGTAAAATTTCCTGAAGTATAGCAAATTTTAAAAGGCAAAAAAAAAAAAAATATTAAAATGAGATAGGTATAAGTCAAATATTATTTGAGAAATTATATTAATATTCTAGCAGTAAAGTAATATAATCAAATCTCTGCAGATACATAAAAGTATTAAATAAATAAGGTAAATGGTAATTTTACCTCCTCGGTGAGGAGAAATAGCTTCACAAATATTAACATCACTCGGGTAATAACTTAACAAAAGTGAGAAATAAACTATTGCCCAGTGGGTAAAGTTGCTCTCTTCTTTTGGGAAATAACTTTATTAATGGAAAATGTGTAAGCGGGATCAGGGAAGTGGAATCCGTTCACATTCGGAGTATATACCACAAACTACAGCAGCCCACGCATCATTAAAACTTACTCGCGCGATAAAGTTTTAATAAGATAACTCTTTTCCATATCACTTTAGCGTAAGCATTGTGTTTCCCCTATTAGTGATTTATTAAACATAATTAATTATATCATTTGAAGGACTTTGTAAATCAAGAGATGGGTGGTTCCTTTTACCAAATCCAAATCACGATGTATTCATAAATTTTCTCGGATGTTAGATCCACATCTCATCATTCAGAGACAGGTATCAGAGTTCTCACTCTCTAATAAGAATGATTTCAGTATATAGTGGATATTCTGCCATCCAGCAAGTTGATTCTACTCAACTCAATCCGTAATCGTTTTAAACTCATTCATTGCATGTCGAATCCACACTTCATCTAATACCGCAATCACTTCATTACGGGTGCAAGCACTTACTATGTCTCTCTGCGCTTATTTTTATTTTTATATAATTGGGCTAGTTCCATAATTTCAGCCCAAATGTTTTGCATTTCGAAATACATATTCCAGCATTCTAAAATATTGGATTCCAGTTTCATGATGAATTTCGTCGCTGGATTTCTAAGTTTAGTCAAATCGAACAATAATTATCTTTACAGATTGAGCACGTCATTTAATGACTTTCCCTCCCACTGACATAAAAAAAAACAGCAGTAAGAAAAAAATCTTTTGTTAATGAGTTAAATAATTGTTAATAATTGAAAATCGATTTTTCATGTTAGCCCTTTGTTTATATTTGTTTTGGTCTGGATCTCATCACCCTCTCCCCAAATAAAATCGTTTGATTAAAAAAAAAAAACAATAGCCGTGTGTTTGGACAAAAATTAGATTTGCAAGTTAACGAATCCCTGCAGGGGATTCATAAAAAAAGCTGAGCCTTCCCTCACCTATATCGAAACAATACTATATCGAAACAATTTTATTATTTTTCTTAGTCTCAAAACTTAGACTAAACTTAAAGCTACTTCGCTTCATATGGGAAGTCGCCGTTCCCATCGCCCAGTATGCAGACTCATTATTTTCATGTCGGCGCGTGTATCCGGAGCGACTCAACATGACCCCAGTGCGATGCAATACCATTCAGTTGTCGTGGGAACAAGTATGCACCTGAACAAACTGTGTCAGCAATTCCCGTACAGACTATTACCTTCCACTGGGTTCAGGGTCAAGTCCGCTTTGAATACAATTTTTGACTAAGCGCATTTCTCTTACTCTTAAATCAGTTATTTTTTAATAGTTGACTAGTTTAGAATCAGTGCAAAAAATAATCAATTTTTAGGGTTAATGAAATATCAAAAACAAAAATTAACAGACCAAGAAAAATGTTTGATCTAGCATTAAACAAAAGTAGAAATTTGGAAAATGAGCAGAGCAGACCTAATGTTAGCAGTTGCAGTATACAAGGTGAATATTAGAGTTTTATTGAAAAAAATTAATTACTATTATTTCGTAGTTCTAACAGCAGATATACGATTACAAATAAGAATAACTGAAGGCACAGAAGATTTCGACAGTCCACGAGACTGCTTCATAGTATGATTGCGGAGTTGAATTCGATGTTGAGCACATTTCATAATCTTTTCTCCCGTTTTACTACGGTGAAGATGATGACACCAAGAAAGATCCTGATTTTTCTCCCAGTTCATACAACAAAAGTGATGAAAGTATTACCAGTGAAGACACAAGACAAGCTGCAGCACTTTTCCGATCATCCATCAACATTTATCCGATCATCATAAACAATTGGAAAGTTACAGTGAAGTGATTATATCTGAAGACGGTTCTGAGCAAATCAACGAAAATAGAGCTATAACAAAAGTAAAAACAAATACCGGAAAAGCTTATACAACACTTAGTGGGAAAGTCATTAAAGCCCGAAAAATCATGCCGTTGGCAGATTGTCGCAAGAAGTGTATGACCAAGATTTCCTAAGAGGACCAGACAAATATTTTCGAAAATTATTAGGCAATTGGCAATTCAAATCTGCGACACGCGTGCGTGTGTGGTCTCATCGTTTTTGTAGAAACGAAGTCCAACAGAACCTCGAAACATCGAACAAATCCAAGAAATATAAGTTTTCATTCATCAGAACAATTCATTAAAACAGGTGGTAAGAAGAAAATTACATCAAATGAAACAACAACAAGGGCAGATCGACGAGAAAATGGATTACTCACATAGGAAATGAGATCTGGGATCATATTAACAGTTTCCCATCGTATGAAACGAAGATAAAAAAGAGAAGAGACACTGCCCAAAAATATTGCCATAGTAGTCTGACACTTTCATTTATGTATAATTTATACTGTGGAAAATACAAATCAGTAGCTTCAATTTCTACTTATTCAAAAATGTTCAAAACAATGAATATTAAATTTAAAAAGCCTAAGCTAGATACTTCCCATAAATGTGAGAAGTTAAAGACAAAAACACCATACGGCTGCTAGTATGACGTACAAAAGCAAATGACATGATGAATTGCTTCTGCGGAAACCTTTTATTGATATGTTGCAGAAGGAGCATTAGAATAGTTATTGTCGAATATTCGAACTGGTAGACAAATTAAAAGGAAATATATATGAATAACGAACAAAATTCCACTTCGAATCAGATGTGACATTACGAACAAGTGTCATTGTGACAAATAGTGGTAAATACAAGATGAAAAATAATTGAACAAAGTTTGTGTTTTATTAAAGTATATGTATAAAAGTATATACAAGTTCTTATAAATTCAATTAAATCCTTCTCTCACTGGATGTTTTAAAACCTTCCCATCAAAGGAATAAGTCTGTCTGGACCTTCATACATTTTGTATGAAAATTGATGTAATTCAATGAAATAATTGAAGTTTTTTTGGACTTGTTATTAATTTTATTTTTAATTTTTTTTTCCTTACGTAACAGTGATATTACGAACTATTTTCTTCATTTGCACATTTGTGTAAGTGGAGACTGTGTTGTAAACGGACAGTCTCTTCGCTTCCTTTACAAAATATAACACACCATTGCAAAATAAAACTCCGCAGCCCAGCGGCATCCAGAAGTAGTCATGTAGAATTTGCAGAATAAACGATAATATATAAAGAATATCCAGATTTGCATGCATGAAGAAGGATTCGATGCCATCGAACGGACTTTGCAAGGGTATCCGTTGCTGGAATCACAAGCCCACCATACTTTTATTCCGTATTTCGCAGGTTCGATGGGGATACTTGTTCGTCAACGATTATCACTTCTGTCGGTGTATGCACAGTTTCCAAATGATGATTTAGCATTATCCACATATCCAGAATGGGAGCACCTTTATCTGTGCCTTGTCGTTAGACACGAGTCCTTTGATTGTCCAATCTAATAAACCGATTTTTAGTCTAAAATCGGTCTAGCGACATCGTTGATCTGAATATGGGATCCATGTTGGTTTTTCACAACTCTTCTGCATGTAGAATGTTGGCGTGATTTACACCAGGCTAGACAAACACCAAAATACGCATATAGTTCCTGTTCAGCAACAGATTTCCAAACTATTTGCTTTGACGGGTTATTTTCGTAGAATCTTACAATTTCTTTTTTAAGCTCTTCTATTAATTTCTCGCATGGTGATAAGGACCATGTCTTCTGAGATTATTGTCTTGAAGATACCGGATGACTACGACGCGTTCCTCGTCTTGCGTAGCCACCAACGTCTCGAGTTACATTGTGTGCTCTTAGACGACCTGTTGCTGCGGGTTTTTTGTACCATTTTGTTCCATCACCGGCCTAATAGTATTCCTCGGAGAACTCGATCCTTTTCTGCTAGCAGATCTCCAGCATCTCGTCATCATCAGTATCTTCTATATCTGATATTCGCCCAAACTTGCAAGTTTGATTCATGCGGCTCTAGTTGAATGGGTTTTTTTCATCAGTCATAATAATTTACTTTCGTATAAGTATGTTGCTTCTAGTTGTCTTCTAACTCGCTCCAGTATGAAGTAATGACTACTGACTGACAATAATGATACTTGCACCCTCATATACCCATAAACTGAACAAAACAAAAAGAAAAATATACACAATGCACTATTGATCTAATTTTCTGGAAGCCGTAGGATGTAAACAATTTACATTCATACAAGGTGTACAAGAATCTACAAGTGACCCAATGGCCTGCATACGTAATGAACACAAGTAATTAGTGCAAAATGCTGTAATAAATATTTTTTTCCATACAATATGAAAGAAGGTCCAGCCAGACCAATTCCATTGGTTCTAGGGGTTGTTTTACAAAAATAAAGCTTTTAAGTATTTGCTGGATCAAGATATCCGCTGTTATAGGCTGTATTGATGACACGCAATGCAACATCATAGCTGCATGATCACAGCTGTTCTATTACAGATAAGGAAAATGCAGCATGAATGCTTTACTTGTTAGTGATGTGTGTTAATAACGTTGTTAATAGTTATATGTAACCTTATTCTTTCAGGTTTGTGACAAACAGCTAAGGATTCATTTCATAGATGCAACGCAGCCCGCTCTGCTTGAACATCCTTATATTGATAATCGCTTCCTGCTAGTCGCGGAACCGGATTTTTTCAGAAGCGCTTCTGTCGAGATGGGTACAGGTTATATATTAATGGACCTGCACCAGTTGGCTATTTGGGTGCAATTAAATCTTTGGGTTTTCTATTTATTTTGAGTTTATTCGTAGATTCACTACGATTCGCCACATGTCCTTTAGCAAAAAGCTTGAAAACATTTTAGCTTGTTTTGACATTTGTTTCCGGATTTGGTGACCGCTATAAGGGAATTCTTTCGAACATGGCACTTTTTTCTCGCGAACAGAAAAAAGGGAGATATTTTGGCGAAATGCTGTTCGGGGGAGATTCACGATAAGGCTGATTATACTCATTCCCACTTCATTAGTTGTCAGCCCGTTGTAGTTTTGTTGGTTGGTTGAGCTTCGTTGTATAAGATTACGCAATCAGCTGCAACAACTCTACAGAGGCAAAGTCAACTGGATCCGATTTTAAGCAAAAGACCCTAATAGCTCAAAGTTGTTACGAAAATAAATCCAATGCGAATAATATAGGAAAGTTTAAAAAAAAAACACATAAAATTAAAAAAAAAAATGCATGAAATCTTTATTTGAATCGATAGTACGGTCCATATAATTTAATGTCTGAAGATTATTTCATGCAAATGTTGAACTTGACTGCGGCTCAAATGGTCCATCCGCTTAGCCCACTTTTGGCATACTCTTTCCAAAATTTCGGCCGTTATCTCACGAATAAATGCTTAAATTTTGTCTTCCAATGCGTCAATTGAAGCGGGCTTGGCTGTATAGACATGAGCTTTAACTTAGCCCCACAAAAAATAGTCTAAAGGCGTTAAATCGCACGATCTAGGCGGCCAATTGAGCTATCCCGAACGTGAAATAAAATGTTCACCGAACTCGCCTCTCAATAAGTCCATTGTTGCGCGTGCTGTGTGGCATGTGGCACCGTCTTGTTGAAACCACATGTCATGCAATTCAAGCTCTTGCATTTTGGGCAAAAAAAAGTTGGATATCATCTCACGGTAGCGCTCACCATTCACAGTTACGTTACGATTCGCATCATGGAAGTACGGTCCAATGGTGCCATCGGCCCATAAACAGCACCAAACTGTGACCTTTTCTGCATGCACTGGTAGCTTTTGCAATGCTTCTGGATGAAATTCACTCCAAAATCGACAATTCTGCTTATTTACGTACCCATTGAGCCAAAAAATGAGCTTCGCCTAAACTGACCATAAAATGGAAGAAGCGCTCGATGAACTTTCTTAACAGAGCACGCATTTTGATAATAAAATTCAATTACTTGCAAGCGTTGTTCGTTTGTAAGACGATTCATGGTTAAATTATAGACCAAACTGAAGATGTTTGACTGTGAAACAAAACACGAAACCTGCGTCAGCTGTTTAAACAAGTGTTGCCAAAAAGATAATAGCTACCCTTTATATAAAATTTTATATATTTATTTAATAATTTATTTTAATTAAATTTTATATAATTTTATATAAATATTATATTCCGTGAGATGATTCGTTCTTCGAACACTTTGCGATCGTGACAAGACATTACTAACAAAGTTCAGTGACTTGCAAATCAGTGACAAGTAAAATTTGTGAGCGTAAATTTTATCAAGTAAAGTAGTAAAGTAATACAAATGGGTACACCTTGGAACAACTAACGAATAATCAAAACAAAATTATGGTAGTGAGATAAGTCATGAGTACTTCGCAAAATCGTATTACGATCAAATTAAATCCGTGTACGAAACCGTGAACAGCAGCCACAGCATCAGCAGCCGCAACAACCAAAGGATCACCAACAGATCCAGCTGAAGAACGGGCGTATACTTCTGACCATTATACAACAGTACGAGTATTACCAACAGAAGACGAAGCATGAATCAACCAACTGTTGGACAGCAATAAGAGAAAAGTGCAACCCTACAAGAGAGGCTGACCGCATCCCTTGTCGCGAACTAGTCCAACGAAAATCTATATCGGTTGACAGGATTAGAGCACTATCCATTGAGGAAACTTGGGATGAAATACGTAATATCCATACAAGTATGGGGGATCAAGCATCGATCCAAGAAAAATGAGATCAGTTCCATATGATAGATGTGATAGAGGTAACACTTATGGAGCTATGCGAGAACATAAAGCGCCGAAAATACAAACCATGCCAAACCATACAGCAATAAAGCCAAAATTGGACGGCAATTTCATGACCTTTTCAAGCAGCTTCTTCACGAGCAGCCAACACCAACGGCCCAAAGCTATACTTTCTTCACGCCAACATCACGGGGGAAGCGGACTATCTCATTCAGTATTTCCAGCCCACCGTACTGCTAATAGTTTGAGAAGATTGCATGACACAAACAAGGAAGGTATGCAAATCTGGAAGCCCTGGTAGTGCATCTTATGCTGCAGAACTGGATAAGAAAAGCAGAGGCTTATTCGAGCACACGTTGCAAGATCTGAGAACCATCCCGAGTTTGAAGGAGTTCCTGAAATTTTTGGGGCTACGGTTTCAGACATCTGCCTCTTTAACTCTAACAAATAGTGTCATTAGTACCAATTGCACTATGTGTAACTCGAGTAAGCATCAACTATACAATTACTCACAATTTGTATCTCTTTCACAGGATCAACGAGAGAAAGCTGTTCGCAGATTGCAGCTTTGCCGAAATTGTCTCAAGTCCGGACATTATTTTCCATCATATCAATCCTGACGTTGTCAGAAGTGCGATGGAAAGCACAATACACTATTACACCATCGGCAGCCTCATTAGTCACTCAATCAACAACAGGGCCGTGAGAGCCAGCAACAAAAGGGTCAAAAAAGAAACTGCAGCTCAATCAAAGTAAGTCCTATTTGAATAAGAAGTGCGAATCACATGTCATGTCTGGTAACGTAGCCTTAGATCGTCAGTCATGCAAACGTCACATCTATCTCGCTACCGCAATTGTGAAAGACATATCTGATTGCGGTACCCGCATCCCTTGTCGCGCTCTATTAGATTCCGGTTCTCAAATCAGCTTCATCACTGTGACACACGTTAAACTTGAGTCAAGGACATCATCATACAAGCAACAACAAATACAAACCTTTACACGGAGTCTACTCATCCTCATGGAATTTACTATCGAGCGGTCAGCTTGCTGACCCCATGTATTCAAAGGCCCAACGCAATATTTTTTGATTTTTTTCTCCCAGGAGAAATAAAAATATCAAACGACCTTCCAAGGGTTAGGTACACGTATTACAAAACCATAACCCCCAAATCAAAAATTACCAAACACAAAATCCTCTGTAGTTCGATTCTATCAAAGAAATTAAGTTCGGCATTGATTATATTTCCATTTCCAAATCGAAATAAGGCCAAATTTCATTTGCCAATAAGGCCAAAAAGCAAGTCTGGGGTTTTTTAAGAATGAGGTGGGTGGCTCGTTTCGATCGCTAACAGGATTTCGCTTTTTTCTGTAGGGATTAATCCGCTCACTCTACTTCGTCGCTCCTCTAAGGGTGTGTGAACAACTGTCAGGCAGGCGTCTAGAGCTGAAGTTTAAATATACTTACTCCCGGGGTTTTAGCAGTATAATATTCTCAGTCAATAAAAAAGAAAAATATCAAAAAAGACAAAATTAACTTAAAATTATAATACAGTCAAACTTCCCTACACTGAACTTCTCCGTATAATGAACTAATTTCAAAGACAAATCTTTCCGGTTCTATTGGTACAAATAAATATCATTGGTACAATATATATATATAAGTTGACGACATACGAGCCACTCCATAAAATCTATCACTCACCCTGCGGATGGTCCCACAACAATGTTGCATTAAATCACTCGTTTGAGTGATTAGAGACTCGATAGAGACTCGTTTGCATGTCTACATATCATGGAACATAACATAAATGCACACGATATCAATGCATTCCATCGAACACACGAGGTGCAAGATGATCCGCGGTGCTGGGTATGAGTTGGTGGCTAGCGGTTTAAAACATGTGATCACCGGGATACAAATCGAGTACTATTATCTAAAAATCACAAGCCAGAGCCCTTAAATAAGTGACCGAGCTGTAGGTGCATCAGGATGCCTATCCACCGGGCAATCATCTTACAAAAGGGAGAACTCCGGAGCATCAGTGAGTGAACAAGAGTGAAATAAATGGACAAGTAGAGCATTTCCACTCTACCCTAGCTGAAATAATGCGGTGCTTGAGAAAGGACGAAAGACCAATAGGAAAGACAAATGAAAAGACCAATAGATCATTTTATTGGATGAACGGTTACATTGGTCCCGACTACTACGAAAGAACTCCGTTAAGAAATGTCGACGGGTTGGCTGATAAGCAGAAAAAAGATTTGAAATTTCATAAAAGGAAAAGATAAGCATTCAAAAACTAGAGTTTAGGAGAGATAATCTACGTTAAGCGAAACAAAAGAGTAGGATCAAAGCTAACTAAGTGTTAATATAAAGAAATCGTCCAAGAAAACTTCCGAAATACTATAAAGACAAAGCCAGAAAGAAAAGTGCACAAGAATTTCATTCCAAATTATCGTCGGCCAACGAGCAAATTTTAGATTACTCCAATTCCCAATCAGTCTCCATTAGAGCCGGAAAAGCCAAAGTACAAGCCGAGAGTATAAAATTAATCTATGACATCGATTTGAATACCTTCCAAGCATTGACTGAAAACATCGCGCGTATGTAGTGCACAATATAAGTAATAACTACCCTACATATCCCTTCCTATCCCATGAGGTAACCCAAATTCAAATCATCCTATACCGACATACGCCGCAGAGAACGAAAACATCATTGAATTTCAATGGAAGCGCATGGAAATGGATTTCAGGAAGCCCAGACCATAAGGACTTCGCAATTGCTGAAGGTAAAAGAAATAAGATACTAAGAAATATTAATAAGCTAATTTTAATTCATAAAGGAACTATTGAAAGAATAAATAAAATAACAAATGAATTATTCAGAAGATTGAAAAAGCGAAGAGCATTATTTTCTTCAGCGCCACTGTGCAATTAAACCGGAAATTACTTCAACAAAGTTGAGGGTGGTATCTGACGCATCGGCAAATACTGGGTCTGGTTATTCCTTAAATGATCTTTTAATAGTTGGACGAACAGTTCAACCAGACTTATTCTCAACATTATTAACTTCAGAATACATAGACATCTATTTACTGGAGATATAGGCAAAATGTACCGGCAGATCTTTATAGACCTAAGGACAGAATGATGTAATTAATTTTTTGGAGACTGCATCATCTGCATTTCCACTGCAAATGTATCAACTTAATACTGTGACGTATGGAACAGCATCAGTGTCATATTTAGCTTCAAGATGTGATTATGTCGACGATTGTCTTACCGGTGCAACTTAATACTGTGACGTATGGAACAGCATCAGTGTCATATTTAGCTTCAAGATATAATTATGTCGACGATTGTCTTACCGGTGCATAAAGCGGATGCATAAGAGGATGTCTAAGAGTTGTTAACTAAGATTTGCCAACTGGAAATACTGGGAGATATTCCCGACCAATATAAAGAACAACTGGTCGCATTCCAACAAAGTGAAGTAATTAATCTGTGATCCTTCGTCAGATGTATTTAAAAAAAATACAAGTTCGAGATTGATAAAAGCAACGAAACTGCAAGCGAAGCTTATTAGCTGATATTGACAGACTCTTCGACCCCCTAGGATTACTTGGACCCGTTATAGTTCTTGGGAAATTCTTTCTGCAGGATCTATGGAAAACAAATTTATCTTGGGACGAACCACTTTCGAAGAGCAGTCAAATAAATGGAGTAATTACTTGAGGGATTTCTCAAAGTTGAAAGAACTAAGTATCCCCACGCACGCCTTTTCAGACAGTAGTTTAAGTGCCTTTAGTGCATGTCTCTATCTCAGATCCGTTGACAACCATTGACATGGAAATTTATTCGCAACTGTTGTGCTCACCGTCAAGAACGATTAAAATACTTTGCAGAAAGGAGAGCGCATACTCAACAAAACAAAAAAAAAACGACCATTCTTTGATGACAAGATTAGATTAATTCGAATTGGTGGGAGATTTAAAAACCCATCAATTATGCCAGATGCTAAGAATCCAATATTGCTGCCAAAAAAAACAATGAGATAACTAAATTACTTTTAGCACACTTGCATCAAAAACATATGCATGCAACGCCCAGAGCTCTAATCGCCATTTCTAGTCGGAGATATTGGATCTTAAGTGTTGTGAGAATGGCGAGACAAATAATTTCCAACTAAGTAATATGCTTCCAAATGAACCCACGACCTTTAACGCGGATGATGGGAAATTTGCCGAAGGAAATAGTCAACGCGTCGCGTCCATTTTTATACTGCGGAGCCGATTTCGAAATTAGAGGCAAAGGACCCACCAAATCGCATTTATCTGTTTTCGTGTGTTTTGCGATAAAGACGGTTCACATATAGGTTGTTCGCGCAAGAAACAGACACAGTTGTCCTTGCTGTCGTATTGTAGTCTTATGTGGCAGCAACAGAGGTGGTGGGAGATATCTTTGCAGAATCTTTTATAAATTGTTGTACTATTTTCTGTGACAATTCCACGAATTTTGTAGGCGCAAAAAATAAATTACTAAATCTCAAAATGGCTTTTGAAAGTGAGAATAATCAATCATCAATTAAGGCTGCTTGCTTGGAAAATGGTATAAATTGGAAATGTATCCCAACTTGCTTATTACATTTCGGAGGTCTTTGGGAGGGTACTGTGAAGTCAGCCAAGAATCTGCTGAATCCATCATCTTCGCGAAGCATCGGTGACCAAAGAAGCAACTATTCATACGTTTGGCATCCAAATCGAAGCTATCTTGAATTAAAGTCCAATTACATTCATGACATCCGATCCAAATGATTTGCAAGCCTTAACTCCAGGACACTTTCTAACTGGAGCGCCACTAGCAGCTTTACCTGAGCCGGATGTTACGAACAAAAATATGGGTTGTCTGATCAAGTTCATCCGCAATAGCGACGAATGAAGATATAGTGGTTAGCAAGATCGATAATGCTGCAGGAATTTACTTTGAAGACATTGGATGAATACAGATAATCAATAATTATTGGAACGTATATGGTTATTACAACATAACTATATATTGGCATGAGTATGAAGAAATAAGGTCATATCTGGGTTTGTTAACTACAAGGTGCATGAGGGATATATTAAAACATGCAAAGTGCCCAATTGCAGATACTACTGCAAATATTCTCATACGAAGCACCATTGAAATTCAACAACAATTCAAGACCATTTAAGATCCATTCAAATAAACGACGGAATAAATGAAATAATTTTAAACTTGTCGTCTCTAACATCATATCTAACTTTGCTGATCACCGCCCTTGAAGGCGCACAAATTGTCTTCCTGGACGTTATGCTAGATCTGAGGTAGGAAAGAATAAGCCCACAGTTAATACCGCCAGACCAATTTATCCTACAATTGCAGCACATACTCCACCATCCGCCAGCCAGACTGAGTTTACCCAGTGGATCTGTTATCGACATATAAAAAATGACAACTGTCAAGGCTCGCTGCAGTTACCTCTCATAAATCCCGATGAGTTTAAAATTTTCAAATTAATTAAAGTCCTCATACTCTACAAAAATTCAAGCTATATGATTCATGATCATGATCCGTATTCTTCAACAGAAGCTGAATTAGGAACGTGCAAAGTATTTCAACGTCGGATGTATCTATGCTGTCAGGCTCACCCGATCTCTATACACCAAAACGATGTGATGCTCACAATGCAATGTCTACATGTACCGTCAAGCTAATATATCCTGAAACCTATATATAAATGGAAAAGTTTAAAGGCAACCAACGCATGGATACTCTCAATAGTAACTAATCTTACCGGTCATTTCATTTGTCAGGGAAGTACACGCCCTTTATTTCAGACTGGAAACATACTACTGGAATTTAAAAAGTCGTGTACACTGAAGTTACCTGCTCTAATTATCAACGGACGAATAGAACATAGCACTGTTGTAAAAGGTTCATTCATTCCCAGTGCAAACATTTGGATAGAAAATCACAACTTTAAAAGGATATCGTTGAACCACCCGCAATGAGTGACGTTGACGTTTCAGATGACTTAGATGCATTAAACAGTAAGATTGCTGATACAATTAATCAAAGCAGATCTCTTACGAGACCTGAAGAGATGAATTTACATGACTATTGTCTAGAGTATTTTTTACTGGCTGGCATGATTGGATTGCTGGTTGCGTACTTTTATTCAAAAAGGCAAAAACATACACCTGCACCCCGCTGTCAGCCACCGCCGCGCTTTGAAATAGTAGTTTAAGTAGAAATAACATACCATTTTTAATATTCAATAAAGCAGTTCGAATTTACCTGTTTTGATAATTTGTTTTCTTGTACTATCTGCATTCAATTTTAAAGTTTATATTTAAAGTTTAGAATTCGTCTAACATATGTTTAATCTATATATATAAAACTGAGTTTGATATATGTTTGACCGTTCGTATCTTGAGTTTGGTATAACCGAATTTTATGATTATTTTTCTGTTGGTAAGGTAGTCTTTTGTGACAAGGTTTGTATGTGAGAATCAATACGAAAAAACTATCGAAATCGGAATTGCATCATCAGGGCAATCGGAAAACCTTTTTTCGGCATCGTCTTCCTTGCGCCACTTCTTTGAACCGCAACTAAACATCTGTGAATTTATCGCAGGGCACTTCCCATCCGCCATCAGGCCAATCGGTTGCTTTAAAAAGGGGAAAACAACTCAGCAAAAAAATTAAAATTATAGAGTCGTTCAAGACTACTGGTCTAGATTTCAATAAATTAAAACGTAAATATTGAATTTTATTTACAGTGAAGTTTCTGTTTGAAGTGAATCAATTAGCAATTTACTTGGTAATTAGCTTTTGTTTCACGGTAAGTACCAAATTTGTGAATTTTTCATTGTATATTTGCTTTTTGTTTGTGTTAAATGAAATGCTTTTGTTCCACATTTCATAATTTGTTTTAGGGGTTTCGAATTTGGTCTCGTTTGAAAGAAAAAGAAATCTTGAATCCACCACTACGAAATATTGGTAGAAATACGCCCAATAGTAGACGCAAAGCGGATGTGAGTGCGACAAGAAGTGAAGAGGAGCGTGCCGTTCGACTCAATAGTGAACGTAAACGTGAATGCAAGATCACGTTTGAGGCATTCCAATCCTGAAAGTGAGCGTGAAAATAGCCAAAATCGACCTCGGAAAATGCGTTTCATTGGAAGTCCTGAGCTTGCTGCATTTAATTTCAGCAGTACAATCGGTTATAGTTATCGATCAGTTTCGTTCGGCAAAATGGACCAAGTCTGTGAATATTGTAATTCATTGAAATGGAAAAGTGAAATTGCTTACATTGAATCCGCCATCCGAACCTTTGAAGACTTTAGTTTCTGTATAATTCATGTTTCCAAATGACTTCATTTGATGCTACAAATACATTAAGAGGTGGATTTATGATATTTAAGGTAATTTGTGTGCATTTCTGTGAACAAATTCGATACTATATATGAATGTTTTCATTCTGATAAGATTCAAGGTAATTTGGCGATTCATCTTGAGAACGGAAAATGCTGCTCAAAGAGCAGCGGAGTCACCTGCCACAACATTACCTTCCTTATTTTACGTTGTTGCGGAATGTTTTTACTTGCTCTTATTACTGTTTAACGTTCGTGGTCCAACTAGATTTGAAGCGTTAAGAACAGTCAATTATGTAGAACTTATCGTGAAGCCTGTCAAGGACTAAATTTGTTCGTAGATGATTCTCATTGGGATTATACACGTGCTAATGCAACAGTTTCGTCTTCGCCAAATCAAACACGAACACTCTTTGCAATAATAGTATCTATCCATAAATCCTTCAAGTTAATTTGAACTTTGTCAAAATTGTCATCACATGTCAGAGAACATTCTACATCCAATCCGTAGCACAACATCAAATCCATATTTGGAAATCACAACTGAAATGCATAATGAAGCGTTGATTTTAATCGAGGCCATGTGTTAAATTATCACAAACCGAACATTGGGACAATTATGCATTATTCCACCTGATAGAGCTGTGCCGGATATTGTTGATCAAGAAATGACACGAGAAAGGCAATACGATTGTGGTGCGAAGTTAAATGTCCAACATAAACATGTCTACGATACTGTTGTGAGCAATGAGAGTGGCGGTTTATATTTTGTGGACGCATCTGGAGATACGGGGAAAACATTTTTGCTCTCACTGCCGGCCTCTTCTGGAATTGCAGCCACGTTATTACACTTAAATTCTCTGCACTTAAATTGTATTTAAACATGCACATTAAAAACGCCTACATGTAATATTTCTAAAACGTCGGCAAGATTATCGAGTTTGCAATAGTTAGTTACTTGAAGCTTTGTTAGCCAAGAAATATTTAGCGGTGTCATAATATTGTTGGCGAATGACTTCAGACAAACTCTGCCGGTCATACCTCGTTCCACTGCTGCGGATGAACTCAATACCTGCCTTAAATGTTCTTTTTTGCGGAGATATGTTAAAACACATACTCTCAGTTCAACTGTTCGAATACAGTTACGAAACGATCCTATAATATCCAAAAAAATATCCGAAGAAACTGTTGGATATTGGGAATGGGAAAATGCCCGTCGATATAGCCTAATAGCACTGCCAACCAATTTCTATTGTAAAGGTTCAAAAATGTTGATATTTTGCCCATAAAACAGGTGAATTTAATCGATTAAATGAAGTCAAAATTTGCAAACAAAGTACGAATTTAGTTTGGATGTGCAAACACTGATGTTTCTGCTAAAGTTTCTATCCCAATGCCTATCAAATTTCAATAGATGTAATTTTAGGCATGCTTCACGAAACGTTGCAAAAATCTGTCCATCTATTGTTCGTAACAGCTGGGACGACGATGGACCACAAACATTGATCAATAACAATCGCAAATAAAACATTCGTCATTATGAATGATATATAGATATGCATGGCAACCAACCATATTTCCAGGCTGAAAATTTTTTTTTTTATCCATGTAAAATACCTTGAACTTCTCTGGACAATAACTTTTTACCAAATTCATCAGTTGTACACAACTTGAAAAAGGCAGCCAGTGTCATTTGTGGTGGTGCGCAACTGATCTTAGTGCTTCATTTTCAGGCGCGAGATACACACGCTGTCCGTTTCAAGATGAACAGCTAAACGAAATACCGTTGTATGATGTTTTTATATAAAAATGCATATCACTGCATTTGTTGACATACTTGCAAATGTACTTTATTGATTTGACCGAATTGTAATATTCAACATTGAGCTTTCAATATAACAATGGCGAATATGGCTCAATTCAACGGTTATCATCTTTTTCTACTGATTTCCTACTGTTATCGTTGTTGATTTACCACTGTCAGTGTTCAACCACGGCGGTATAAAGGAGAACCAATAAAATCAAATTCATTTCCCCATAGGGGCCAAGAATAATCCTTTTATAATTACTTAAAAACAAAAAAAGAATAACACACATTCACAAATTTTATATAGCTACAAATCATCGTATCGGCATTTACTATCATACAAAAACAATTTTTTCGAAGGAGTGAACCGTTTTCGATCAACACACAAGATGTCAATTTATATGTGTTGTAAAAAATATGTGTAAATGTAAATATGTTATGTAAAAAAGATGTAAAATATTTTAAAAACGTCAAAGTGACGAATTGAAAGAACTTTACGCTTTTTAACTAAACTGCTGTGAAATGTGCTCAGCGAAGCGGGCATGGGTTCGCTAGTATTTCATATATAAACTTAGCACTAATGTCTTATCGCTGCACACGCGAATCGCATGCAGTGTGGGAATCCGAATTTTCCTGCGAGTTCACGCAGCTCGAATTACGAATGCAAAATTTCCAGACAGTCCACGAGACAGTTATGATTCACACACTCGATAATTAAATGTATTACTTTGACCACTTGCCTTTGAATCGTGCAGAGGAGTGTACGTATAATAAATTCAATATACATAATCCTTCTGTCTGTTCTTTAATTTTTTACAAATACTTCAAGAGCAATGATTATTTTAGAGAGAGAGCAATGATTATTTTAGAGCGGAGGTGGAAGACTTTGGGCAAAAGCAAACATTAGATCGTTCTTGGCTGCGATGAAGGACAACAGTGTTTATTACTTTTTGTGGAACGTTTTTAGAGCACCCAAACTTTATTGGCGTATTAGAAAACCTAGTATATGAAATGAATCACTCGATAGTCTGCAAAAGTTGAACTATTTAAAACGGTCACTTACGGGAGCTGCATTGGGTTCGATTAAACAATTTGATATGATTAAGGCAAATTATAGAAAAGCTTTGAAAAGATCGGTGAGTCGTTTCGATAACAAGTATTTGGTCTTCCAAGAATATATCAGTTCATTGCTAGTGGTTCCGAAGATTTCGAAAGCGACGACCTTTTTGTTGAAGAATTTGGAGAACAGTTTTAATGCGCACCTAAAGCTATGCTGTCAATAGGAAATTATAAGGATATTGCTAATGAAATTTTGATTTGCTTGGCTCTAAATAGAGCAGATGCAGAAACCTAAGTTGTGTGGCAAGATTCCATAAATTACAGAAAGCTGCCGTCGCACAGTGTGTTATTCTGCGAATCTAGCGGAACTAAATTCCTGCGCTGCTTGGTAGAACATTAAAACCCCAAAAAACAACGCAAATAATATATTAGGAATTTCAATTGATTTATGTTATTTTATTTACTTCTTAATTTAATCTATTTTTCTTTTTAAATCTGAAACTAGTCGCTTTGGTTATCGTCTTCCACGAAGCTGCTACTTGATAGGACATATTCCGGAATCTTTAACAGGGCAATATTTTCTTGAGGGAGTAGATCTCTTTTTAGATTGCGTTTTATACTTCGGCTTGATAAATATGGATCCGAGTACAGTAAAAATTCGTTAACCTTATTGACCTTATTAGATACTTTACTATTCTTCATTAACTTATTATTTACTTGCGAACTGTGTCGCTTACAAAACAAAAACCAACTAAATATCGTATTGCACTTCATCGTCGACGTCGATGGCAACAGACACTAGAGTCAGCAACTTTCGGCGAAGGCGATCGCCACTAAGTTGTTTACTCAGTTTGAATTACGTTGATCGTGTTAACTCCTCCCTGCTCCAGATGAAGGCCGTCCTCGGTCTTTTCGAGAGACTTGATAACGTTCTGGAGTTTGAGGTCATGGCGTTTCTTCTTTTGATGTTGTCTTCGCTTTATGATGACGTAGCAGATAGCACCAAATGCGAAAGTTACGCAGCAAACTATAATTGCGTTCATTACTATTTTTATCCCTATATTCTTGATTTCATTTAGATTTTGTTCATTTATTTTATTTAAATAGAGCAAACTTAATATTTCTTGATGACTCGTTATATTAAGCTAAACGGAAGCTCATGTCTCTGGTCGCCACCTTCGGTTGTTCTTATGATTAATGAACAAGGTTTCGTTGACCCAAACTCTATCAGTGAACATGATAAGGTATGTCCCGTTGATTACTTTTTCAGCGTTATTTGCCACTTTAGCTTTTCTGTCATTTATAATGATGATGCTTACATCGATCATCGTAACATGATCTAGGTGGCTTGGTTGAGTGGTGCAGTGTGCCACATTCCCAGAGTGCAATTGCTGCTCACAGGTTGCGCCAGGCATCTCCTTACAAAAGGTTGATGACATTGCTGCGGTACAATTGGTTACGGCTACTGCTCGGCTACAGCATTCTGCTATTACGTTGTTGTCGAGAAGTCGTAGAATCGTTCCATTATGCGAAACGGGAAAAATAAAAACTTTCTTACACATTAACTTAAGTCTAGGGTATTTTACAATAAAATGTAATACATCTTCGTTTTGCAAGATCTTAATACTAGATACTTCTATTAATTCTGATACACTAATATTTGTGGATTGCTCATTAATTATTTGTTTCAAATCGTCATCATCCCGAATAACTGGGTTTATTAGATTTTATTTGGCGAGAGTTATTGACGGTATCAAGTTTTCTATGTCTGTAATCATCATTCTATTACTTGTCAATAAGGTTTCGTAGAGGTGTTCAGTATAATCGCCTCATATGTGTTTTTGGAAAAAGGTCAAGCATGTTCACAATTTCATCTACGCTTTTGGAATACTCGGTCAGGTTAGTTGTATGTGTAAGGTAACCATATTCTTACCAAAGTACAACGTCCCTGTCCACGATTGGGATATAACTGGAGAGAGTGTAGTCTATCAACTTTGCAGATGCCATAGAAACAAGTGTAAGCAAGATCCTGAAAGATGCATTGCTTTCTTTGTAATTAAAACATTAAACTGAAAATATCTAATCGTATCCTAGTCTATTCTACCTAAGGTTGGCCTTGTGGACCACCTTCCCTCTAATGAGAACTGTCGAGCCTAAATCTGCTTCTACCTTTTCTTCGACGTATAATGATGCTACTTTATTTCCTAAACTTTTATGAATTTTTACCAATACTTTTTCTCCGAAACTAAAAGTCCAATCCTGCTTTGATTTATTTTGCCTTTGAAGTAATACCTCCTGCGCTTTTCTTACCTTACTTTTTATTTCTTCCCTGAGCTCGGCTGGAGACTTGTCAATAACATCGAGTGGTTTGCAATTTGTGACCGAATGAATAGTTATATTGTATTCAATGGTAGCTTGAAGTATCAGATCTACAGTGTCGTCCACTTTTCATGATCGTTGGACGTACTGTGCAAAGGTGGGGCATTTACTATGCGGACGTTGAAATTGTTCAATAGAATTGATTTTATTGTCTCAGAGTTTAGTGCGGCCTCATTATCACAAAAAAATGTTTTTGTCTGGGGAAATATGTTCATAAGTTGCAAGGCCAACCGCTTACCCTCAACAAAATGCTGGCAATAATAGCAACAGCCAGAAACAAACATTTAAGAGGCTTAATACACCGAAAGACAGTCCGGACAGAAACATCACCGCAACTACTAAACATTAGCTGAATCAGAGGCAGCTGATTGTGAAGAATGTGAATGTGTATCTGACTACATCCATTTTTAGGGGAAAGTTCCTGCTGCCGTTCTTACAACGGAATATAGCGGGGAGAACTATTCGATTCTTAATAGATACAGGAGCATCAAAAAGTTACATAAAACCCCTACGAGAGATAGGAACCTGTTATACCGGTCGATCCTACTTTCCGAGTTGAGTCCATTCATGGCTTTGATGCAATTACCCACAAATGTCTTATAACTATCCTCGGAATTAATAGTCCCTTTTTTATAATTTCTGGTCTTACGACCTTTGATGCTATAATCGGCCTTGACTTGCTAACGCAGAGCAATACTACAATTTGTTTAAAAAATGGAATAATTCATTCTGATTTTGATCAGAGAAAATCAGGTTTTATGAATGTGAAAACGTAAACTTTACAAGAGTTAACCCCCCGTTCGGTGCAAACTGATTTTGAAAAAATGATGAAGAAACAAATTAAGGCATTGCTAATGCGGATGCTAATGAGTAGCTGCCTTATAACACAAACGTTGTCGCTACTTTTCGCACAAAAATCGAAGAACCAATTTATTCAAAACTGTTCCTATATCCAATGGGTGTAGCTGATTCCGTCAATAAATAGATAAAGGATCTCTTAAAAAATGGCATAATAAGACCATCTAGATCTCCCTACAATAACCCAGTCTGGGTCGTCGACAAAAAAGGGACCGATGAAATAGGTAATAAAATGAAACGTCTTGTGATAGATTTTTCGCAAATTAAATAACAAAACGATTGACGACAAATACCCTAGGTACGTATCGTTAATTTTATTAAACCTAGGAAAAGCTAGGTTTTTCACAACCCTTGACTTAAAATCAAGGTTTGATCAGATAGAAGTTGCGGAGCGAGACCGCGAAAAAACAGCATTTGACGTAAACGACGGGAAAATTGTTCTTTAAGGAAAGTGTAGAATACCTTGGTTTCACGGTTTCAAGTGCGGGTATCAGAACTAGCCCGTCTAAGGTAGATTCGATTAAAAACTACACTGAGCCCTCGAAATTGTCCCCGGTTAGATAATTTTTGGGATTAGCAAGCTATTACAGATGCTTCATCAAAGAATTTGCATCAATAGCAAAACCACTCTCCGACATTTTGAAAGGGGAAAACGTCAAGGTAAGTACTCATCAATCCAAAAATATCAAGATCAAGCTAGGTGAAAAACAATTGCAAGCTTTCAACAAATTAAAAGAAATTTCGATATGGAAAGATGTCACGTTATTGTACCCAGATTTCAGGTCGCCATCCTTACGACTGACGCTTCGTCTCAAGGACTGGGAGCAGTTCTATCCCAAAATGGGAAACTAATAACAATGATCTCAAGAACTCTAAAAGATAAAGAGTTACACCTCGCCACCAACAAAAGAGAGGTATTAGCTATCTATAAGCCTGCGTAATTACCTATACGGTGTAAAAACTCTTAACATATTTACGGATCACCACCCTCTTATATTTGCGGTTTTGGACCGAAACCAAAACGCAAAGATAAAGCGCTGGATGGCGTTCATTGACGAACATAATACCAACATATTCTATAAACCCGGGAAGGAGAACCACATCGCCGATGCGTTATCGCGACAAAAAATTCACTTGAGGACGAAACATCCTCGCACGCTGCTACAGTTCATAGTGAATTATCCCTAACATACACTATAGAAACAACTGAGAAACCAATCAATTGTTTCAGGAACGGAATTATAATAGAAGAGTCACCAGTGGCTTCAACGAGCGATTTTAAAATGTTCGCTACGAAAACTAGACATCTCATATACTCCTCAGATAGGGACAAGCCTATGGAAGCAGTGAAAGACGCGGTAGAATTCGATGTGGTGAATGCAATTTATTGTGAGCTGCCCGTTTTAGCCCATAATCAGCATAAACTCGTTGAATCGTTTCCATCTACGAAGATCTTGCATTCTAAATGGTTCGTGGTGGACATTTTCACATAGAGCTGCTCAATAAAACGTAAGGCAAATCTCGTGCGACTATTTCGTCACGCCAAGCTTGCGAATGAGATCGTAGCAAATTGCAAAATATGCTCAAAAGCGAAGTTTGACCGGCACTCTCAAAGATAATTAATTGGGGAGACGAAAATTCCTTCATATGCAGGCAAAATACTGCACATTGACATATTCTCTACTGACAACATTTTTTTCCTGACTTGTGTTGATACATTTTCCAAGTTTGCGGTAGTTCAACCGATTTTATCACGTACAATTGCGGATGTAAAAACACCAATCTTGCAAAACATTTTTTTGTCTGGGGAAATATGTTCATAAGTTGCAAGCCTCTTAAATGTTTGTTTCTGGCTGTTGCTATTATTGCCAGCATTTTGTTGAGGGTAAGCGGTTGGCCGCCAGAAGCTCGACGAGGTGGGATTTACGTCCATTGAACAGATTCGCGTCTGGTAGAGCGGTTATCCCTTACTCGATCACTATCATTACGCTGCCTATTATAATAGGGGTTTTTTATCTGATTGGTTGAGTTATTTTGGTTATTATTACAACTGTCGTAAGTTCTATTGCCCCCAAAAGATTTATATTGTGATCGTTGGCCTTCAGGATTATGTGCCCTCTCCTCAGAGTTTCTGGCAACATTTGTTGCAAACATATATCTTTCATATTTTGATTCGACTTCCTGAGCCAACACTAGAGCGGATGGTAAATCTGGTGGGCGTGCTGAAAACAGGACGTTACTTAAAGATTTTTTTAAGCCAGAAATGTAAAATGAAATGTAAACGCATCTGCTCTGTATTTCTCGTTAAGAGAGGAAGCTTATTTTTTAATAATTTGTTAATAACGTCACTTTCATCATAATACTGCAAAATAGATAATTTACCATGCCTTAATGTACTCAGTTCTTGCTCTATCAAAAATATTGGGCGCTTATCAGAGTAAGTAAAATCTAGTCTAGCAATTATGGCCCTGAAATTCATTCATCAATTCACATTTTTGTTAAATTCTGCCCTCTGGGACTCCAAAGCCACGCGCACCGCAGCTTCTATGACAACTTTCAAATTTGCTGCATCCATATTTTATCTGTTAATACTAAATTTTCCAAGTTCTTTTAGCACTAAGCCGAATTCGCTATCACTACCGCTTATAAATTTCTACAAACAATTAACAGTAAACTTCAAATTTGGTAAAAAGGTGTAATATTTCGTAAACCTGACAATAACACTTGCCGTCGAACGAATTTGATTATTTATGTTGAACACTATCTTAGAATAAATGAGCAATTCACTTACATTTGAGTTGATTTCATTTGCTGCATTTCATTGCAGTTTCTTTGAAACCGTTGAATTGAGTTGATTTTTCTTTTGCAGCTTCTGTTGAGGGGATTCATTGATTTATCAAAGTGTATGTTGACACGACTTCGGTTACAATTGATAACTTTTTTAACGTTGGACGCCAATTAAAAAAAATATTGTTTGCTTCTTATTAGATACTTTATTATTCCTCATTAACTTATTATTTACTTGCGAACTGTGTCGCTTACAAAACAAAAATCAACTAACTACGACTTCTTGACTCAACCACGCGATACTCAGGCAAAGTACGAATCTTGCCGCTTGTGCAAAATATCGTATTGCACTTCATCATCGACGTCGATGGCAACAGACTCTGGAGTCAGCAACTTTCGGCGAAGGCGATCGCCACTGAGTTGTTTACTCAGTTAGAATTACGTTGATCGTGTTAACTTAAATTCACCAGATTTACTTTTTCTCATGAATATATATGCTTCCCAAATATGTCTTCGGGTGAAAAATATATCTATATATATATAGAGGTATAGAACCAACTGTGGT
The DNA here is from genome assembly GCA_905231855.2 of Eristalis tenax. NCBI lineage: Eukaryota > Metazoa > Arthropoda > Insecta > Diptera > Syrphidae > Eristalis > Eristalis tenax. Next base: position 91,640,310 of record HG993124.1, on the reverse strand, counting down.
TAATAATGAACCTATTACAAGGTGTATAAACACTTTTAATGAACTTCGATTGCCTCGATTGGAGTTTAAAAAATTTATCCATGCACTATTCTTTATTTAATACTGTTTGTTTGATGTAATCTATAAGATGAAAAATCGGTAGATGATCCTTAGTCGCGCAGCATAAATCTGCTGTGTAAGGCGATACTGAGAGTTAACACTTAGAGAACGTAGTGGTTTGTGTGCTCTGTGACGGAAAATATAAAAAAAGAGGTAAAAGAATCTAAAAATCATACTGCTCAAAAATTAGCTTCAATAATTCCGTGACAAGGGAACCGGTTCCTCATTCTGATAGAAGTATGTGATTTACTACATTCGCATTCGGTAACGCAGAAGGTCACCAAGCAGATGGTTGTTCCAGGTTTCAGAATCTGCCAGTTGCTAGTCGGTTCCATTAAACAAAATGGTTAGTGTTGTGCATCAACTGCTTAGAGAAGGTACACGCAGTAACGTGTTGTACTGAACCAAAATGCAGAGTATCATTACTTCCGCATCGATTTTCTGACTACCGCAGATTTTCTATTCTACTGGTTATTAAAGCTATTACGGACCTTCAGCCAAATAGGTCGTTTGGCATAGATAACTTTAAGATTAAACGTAGTCGATCTAAAATTCAAAAAATGCATGCTTCCGGGATTGAAACATAATATGTTGATAGGGGCTTTTTCGGTCGTAGTAGCTACCCTACCATACAAAGAGAGCCCTTAAGTCCTAGGACATTTGTTTGAGATTGCAAGAAGTCGTTTTTATGCTATTAGACACTATTTGCTTAAGCTTCCGCTGTATTCACTTATCTTTAACCGCGGATATTTCTAAGATGTGTCGACAGATACTGGTTGATAAAAAATACTGAACGTACCAGGGAATTCTAAGGAGATCCAGAACAACGGACAAATTATAGGTGTATCAGTTAAATATCGTAACCTATGGTACTACCTCGGCGCCATACGTTGCTACTCGCTGTTTAAAATTGCTCTCAGATATTAACGGGCAAACTTCTCCAGTGGGAGCAACGATTTTAGGAGAAGACTATTGTATGAACGATTTGATTTGTGAAGGAGACACTTCTGAAGAAATTGATCGAATATGTCACAAGGTTACGTAAATCTTGGACGAATGACGAAGCTATCCTGAACCAAATCGCAGATTTGAGTAGGGAAGTTCCATTGCAAATAAATGAATGTGATGTAATCACAACGCTTGGGAACAAATAAACAGCGGCGACTGATCGGTACAGTCCAGAATATACGAGGATTTGAAAGAGTATAGAAGTCGTCTTAAGGAGCTCAGCATTATGAGAGTTGCACGGTTTGTTTAAGCTACAAATTATCAAATCCTGGAGATCCGCGGATTTGCAGATCATTGAAGACTAATGGCTGCTACGTATACATTCGACTGATGGATGGAGAGTAACAGGTAACATGGGATCTATTGGCAGCGAAGTCGAAAATAGCTGGCATTAAAACGCGCGGTTTGCCCGATCTGGAATTGTGTGCAGTTGAATGTAGCACTGATGTTATTATGCCGATATTATATAAAGCATATAATTCACGCAGAAAGACTTTTCCGTATTTGGTCTGGAAACTGCTGGACGACTAAAGGGTGAATCAGTTTTCCTCACGACCAACTTCTCCTATGAATTTTCGGAGTACCGTAATTCGGCTATACAGTCAAATTCATAAACGCACTGAAACGTGCAAGAATGATTAAAGTTGAAGAAGGCCCAATGTACCACATATTTGCAGATATAAACCACATTGCATATTGCTATCACTCTACTTATGGCGCATCTAACGTGAGAATCTTAAAGAGGATATCAAGTTGATACAAAGGGAAAATCTGGTTAGCCCTAAGAGTTTCGTCAACTACTTTTTAGGCATCTCTTATTTAAAAGTCCTCATAAATATCCTCCTCCCGAAATGCCACCCCTTTGTGTGTAATCTTATTCCTTTTTTTCATACTGTAAGACTATAAGTGGGTGAATGTCGCCGAGGTTTAAGATGTATGTTGAAAGAGCAATAAGATAAATAAATTAGAATCAGTCTGAATCTGACTAGGAATCGATTGCTTAAAATAGAAAAACTTATTATGCAGGACTTTAGGCATTGATTGGCGTTATACAGCAACGATTGTGGGTGATTGTCGTCAGACGACTTCCAAAAAAGTGGCTGATGGATGCTTGTATTGTTTGAAGTATCGGTCCAAGTTATTGATGCAAATTATTTTATAACGGGTAAAAACCAGGGAGATCCTTCTCTCAGATTGGCCAAGGTTTAATTCCACCTTTGAGACGACTTATTGCACCTCGTCGACAAAGTCGATAAGTGAGGAGCTTTCTACAATTCCTGTAGACGTTCATTCTAAATTCTAAAATTTGATCTAAATTCTCGAAATTCGATTGCAGAGCCACTGATATTGGATGAAAAGACGTCCTTGATGAAAAGATGGAGGCGTTTAAGCCAAATCAGACAACATTTCTGGACTCGCTGGTCAAAAGAATATCTGTTGGAACTTCAAGCAAGGGCAACGTGGAAAACGCCCACCGATCATGTGAGAAGTGCTACACCAGCGCTTATGTCTACTGATAACACTATTTCTCAAAAATGAGAAATGACGAGAGATGGGAAATGCTAGTCGTCGATTTGAAAACGAAAAAGGAAATTAATTGTCGATACTCTAACCGAAAAACCACAGTTTATTAAATGCGCATTTCGTTTCTTAAATTTAGTTACTAAAATCTCCTTCGTTGAATATTTTTCTGAAAAGTTAATTATTTTAATTATATTTCCCAGCGCATTTCACATACAATCATAGCTGATTACTTTTGTTGTGTCTTAATCGTTGACATTTTCGTTTAAAGGGTCAAATTCTGACTTCACTTCTTCCTCCGTTTTTGCACTACCATGCATGGCAACTATCACCAATTAATTACCACACATTTTTTAATGTCTCTTTAAATTACTATTGTTTTTATGCTCTATCTCTCTCACATTTTTGCATTTTGATGCGTTACTTGTTCACTTCGCCACATATTTTCTCCCTTTGTTTTCCGAAAGTATCACTCAACACAGTTATTTTCTTCGCACGCCTCTTGAGCGGTTTTCATTGATCCGAAACTTTTCGTACACCGTGACTCTATCGCTTCAATAAGTCTTTTAATGTCTAACTCATCTCTTCATAAATCCTCAAATTGATTTTTTTTTTTCACTGAATCTTGTACATCCGTTATCGCCAAGTTCACATTGTGAGTGTATAGAAAGCAGTCTTCTGATTGATATTCACGCATAGTAGTTCATAAACGGGTCTAAATTTTTTTTAAGTAATTAAATTGCCTTTATAAATTGGACTCGATTATTTTACCCTCTTACATTCTCATTTTATAGTTAATATTGTGTAATAACTCGGCACGAAGTAGCGCCCTTTATCTCTTTGAAATTAAATCTCTCTTCTGTTTACCCTTTGCAGGTGGATATGCGAGGAGTGACTTAGTAGCCGTTGACTGAACAATTCAAGTTTTCGATAATAAATTATCATAACGAAGTGCAGAAGAAGTATGGGCTTTTTCCAAAAGTAATGATGCACAGTAATGAGGCTTCTGAATACAAAACAGGGGCCATGACAGTTGCCGAGTAGAATTACTTTGCACAGTAGAACTGTTCACAATTCGTTTTGATACATTGGCATTGCTTTTTTTGTTTGCGTTTCGGAATGCTTGCCATAGCAATATTAGAGCAATGATGCTTTTGAAAACGCCATTTTTTAATTCATTTTTATTTTACTCTACTCTTATGTCTAACATAATCCTAGACAAAATATTTAATTCTAGCTTAACTCTAACATTTGAACTTATAACTTACTCCCTAACCCTATGCGGGTACTCTAAGCTAACCTAGTCTACTCCCCTAATTGCCTTTCGGCCTATACTATCTTTTTTATTTTGTCTGAAGACGTATTTAATGTGAAGGACTGTTTATAATCTTAAATTTACCTAACCTACCCTAAGCCTTCCTAAACCCTAATTAAACTTAAGCTACCTTAACTACGTCCGCAACATACGGACGCGTGCGTCAGGGCGTGTGTTTATGCACATGCCTAACATATGTAGTGCACAGACCTGATGAACTGGAATTTTTATTATTTTAATTTTTGTTGTGTATAATTTTTACTTAACCTACCTTAAACCTATGTAAATACGCTGTTAGTTCACAAATACGGAAGGTAAAGGGTGATTTTTGAGCTTTTATCTTTTTGGCAACACTGGTTTAAACAGCTGACACACGTTTCGTGTTTTGTTTCACTGTCAAACATCTTCAGTTTGGTCTATAATTTAACCATGAATCGTCTTACAAACGAACAACGCTTGCAAATTATTGAATTTTATTATCAAAATGCGTGCTCTGTTTAGAAAGTTCATCGAGCGCTTCTTCCATTTTATGGTCAGTTTAAGACGAAGCTCATTTTTTTGCTCAATGGGTACGTAAATAAGCAGAATTGTCGATTTTGGAGTGAATATCAGCCAGAAGCATTGCAAGAGCTACCAATGCATCAAGAAGAAGTCACAGTTTGGTGGGGTTTATAGGCTGGTGGCATCATTGGACCGTACTTCTTCAAAGATGATGCGAATCGTAATGTAACTGTGAATGGTGAGCGCTACCGTGAGATGATATCCAACTTTTTTTTGCCCAAAATGCAAGAGCTTGAATTGCATGACATGTGGTTTCAACAAGACGGTGCCACATGCCACACAGCACGCGCAACAATGGACTTATTGAGAGGCGAGTTCGGTGAACATTTTATTTCACGTTCGGGATAGCTCAATTGGCCGCCTAGATCGTGCGATCTAACGCCTTTAGACTATTTTTTGTGGTTCTATGTTAAAGCTCATGTCATTGAAGCATTTATTCATGAGATACCGGCCGAAACGTTGGAAAGAGTATGGCAAAATTGGACTAAGCGGATGGACCATTTGAGGCGCAGTCAAGTTTTTTTTTTTTTAACTTTCCTATAGCTTTTAAAAAATCACCCTTTATAAACAATGAAAAAAAAAAAAAACAGCTACACTAATCGTCGGAATACTATTGAATGGCTGACGATGTCTGAGGCTGGTTTTAGTGCAGCCACCAAAAGATACATCTGTCCTTAGCGGATTCCTCTCTATCTCGAGCGGGGATCACTCTAGTGAACCGGAGGAGCTCCTCGTGTTCCCGAACGACGTCCGGTTCGTATAAGAGTCGCCGTTCTACTGTTCGGCGTACCACGTGGAAGATTACAGGACATCCGTCCACATCCTGTATCAGGCCAGTTTTATCGAAGTAGAGGAATGCCTCAGGTGGGACTAGACCATTCCGTCGCACCTTTTCGTGATATATATCATTGGGGTAGTAAGTCCCGACGATCAGACTGTTTTTGGAAGTCATAGGTCGTGCAATGTGCCTTCTTATCAGCTTAATAATAAAATTATCTACTATATCCTCGTTTGCCTAGTTAAACAAGAACTCGTTGGAGTAATACTTCTTGTAGTCAGACTCGGTTGTTTGTGATTCATCTTCAAGTTGGAGTAGCTGGATCTCTTTGGTATTGTTCATATGTAATTCACCCATCATCTCGAGGGACAGTAGTTTGTGAAAGCATTTTTTTTTTTCGTAGTTTGCTGCAAAATTGCTAGGAGGATGTTATGCGTTGATGCTTTTTGAGCAATGAACATGATGTTGTTAATGGTGATATTGGTATTTTCATATTTGATTAGGAAGGTGCCAGTAAGGTTCCGTCGATTGTCTTCAGTTTTGAGGATTCCATTGAAGTTCCTCAGTAATACTATCCCAGGTGATATTTCATCTATTGTGGGGATATGCTGCCTTGTTATAAGATTGCACGTGGGTAATTCGCTATTTAACAATTTTGGTATACATGTGGGGTTGGTAAGATTTACACGATTATTTCTACTACAAATTGAAATATGATTGGCTGATTTACATGGTTCTTTTAATCCAAAAATTTGTTCTTTATTCTTAACAATGTCTTCATATTTAATTTCTACTGTTATTCCCTTTCTTTTAACAGGTTTAAGCAAAAAAAAAATCGTAAATGTGGGAATCTGTTAGCGGAATATTAACAATATACAGAACAGAAATTGAGTTAGTTATTATTTTAATTTCTGCAAAGTTAAGAGCTTCTTCTACATTGGAAAAAGGTATATTTTATTTTGTTAGTGTATTGATAGCTTTTATCTTCTTTTGATAAAACAATTGAGTTGACAATTCCCCCATTTTCCAATTTTGCCCAATGAATAGCTAAATTAATATTTTCTAATTCTTCTTTTGCAATTTTAATACAATTTCTTTCTTCTTTTGACATTGCTTCGATTTCATTCCTGATTTTAGTTAGATTATTAATTCGTTCATTATGTAGCTGATTTATTATTACTTCATTATTAGAGTTAACAAGTAAATTGTTTATCTTTCTTTTTATTGTCAGAAAGTCTTCATGGTCCGGATTACCAGCAAACTATTTCCATGTTGACCCTATGAAGTTTAGCGAATTTTTTACTCTTAACGGCTTGAGATTATGGATAAGATTTCGGATTTGCTGATATTCATGGGATATGTAAGGAAATAGGGGATCATTTTTTGCTGAATTTAGTGTGCCTTGGAAATGTTAATTACAAATTGTTCGTATTGTTCAAGATCAATTTCGCGGATTAATTTCAAGTCTCTTTCCTGTAATTTCGCTTGCCCTGTATGCAATGAGACAAACTGCGAATTCGAGAAATCTAAGATTTGGATTTCTCCTGTTGCATGATGAACGTAAGTCTGAAATAAAAAAGTTTGGGGTATGAGTGTCAGTTTCGAATATTGCTCTTGCGTACGGTTTTCCCTGGCTTTGTTATAACTGTCGTATTTTTATCTTCTTTGACTATTTCTTGTTGATACCGAAATGTTAATTTGGAGCCTAACCTTTTATTGTGCTTAACGAAAATTACATCTCCTGTGTTGTAAGACTTACTTGGTTTTCGTTTCTTGTTATGATATTTAATATCGGTTTGCTGGTTTTGTATTAATTTTTCTATATTTTGCTGACGGGTTCTTTCGAAATCTTCAGGAGTTATTCGGGGGTTTCTTCCAATAAAGAGTTCAACTGGTTTTTTTCCTGTTGTAGAATGAACTGTAAAATTGTATTCATTTGTTGCCCTCTCAAGTAGTTCCTGAAAGGAGCGAGGCGTTTGTTCTGCCTTGCGGCATCGCATGATTTCAGAAAGAGTGGAGTGAAACCTCTCAATCTGTCCGTTGACTTCACTTTTATATGGCGTGTTTTATAAACGCGGATCCCTAAATCGTCTTCCATCATGGAAGTAATTGTTGCCGAATTAAGGGCCTTTTCGTTGTCAATGACAACATGTTCAGGAACACCGAACGCGAATAGTATATCTCGGAGTGATTGCCTGATGTCAAAAATTGCTCCGGATCGAATTATCTTGGTTATCGCAAATTTAGTAAGTTTACATATCGAGGTTAGCACTAGATTTTTTTCTGTTGAGAAAATATCAAGGTGTAGTGTATGGCCAGGATAGTTTGGGATAGGTGTTATTTCGAGGAGAGGTGTGTTTGGGTGTCGTTCATATTTATTCTCTTTGCATGTTTGGCAATTTTTCACTAATTTCTTGATTTTTGCTGCCATTTTTTGATTTAAAAGAAATTTGAAAATAAAAGTTTTCTAGCAGCTGCTTGCGGTTTTCTTCCGGATTTCTGTGCGCTCTTCTATGAGTTTTTAAGATTTTGTCTTCCTGTTCGTTTTCATCAGTAATGTCTACCACCATTGTTTGGGTAGACCTTATTTTGAAATTTGAAAAGTGCAAGGGATAAATTTTCTGTATACGACCCATTTTATTTTCTTCTGTGGTTAAACCATTTATTGTGCTGGGATTAAGGAATTTTTTTTAAAATATTACTGATGTCAGTGTTGTTGTAACTGGGTTGAATAAAAATATGCCTGTGATAGTTTGGGAATGTAATTATAGATTGCTGGCTGGTTTCGTTTCCGATTTTAAGTATTAGTTGATTGCGGAATACATTAATAGGTGTCAGTCAGTCAGTCGTAAGTTCGAAATCTTTATCAAAGTTTGGATGCGAAAGAACAACTTCCTTAGAAGCCAGTGATTTTTTAATATCTTGGAAAGACTTGATGGCATTGGGGTCGAGCTGAATAGTTTTATTCTTTGAAATATGTTCGGACACTCGTCCCTCTTAACCTCTTAAAAGGGATGCCAGGGGTTTGGCTATTTTCGCGTTATCTTGTATGAATCTGCGATAATATCCTGACATTCCTAAAAATGATCTTAGATCTTTTAGGGTTTTTGGGACGGATAATTCCACAATGGCTTGAACTTTCTTCGGATTGGTACTAATTTCGTCAGTTCCTATAACAAAACCTAGAAACTCGACTTCTTTCTGAAAAAAATCGCACTTGTCTAGTTGAATTTTCATGTTGGCACGTTCTAAAGTTTCAAATACTGCTTTAAGGTTATTTAGATGTTCGGTTTTGTTTTTGCCAAAGATGACAATGTCGTCAATATAAATATAACATTGTTTTCCAATATGCTCTCATAGGATATCATCCAGAGCTCTTTGAAAAATAGCCGGGGCATTTTTCAAATTGATGGGAAGTCGAGTAAATTCGAACTTCCCGTTATTGACGGAAAACGCCGTTTTTTCAATATCCGACTCTTTGAGCTGTATTTGATGAAATCCGCTCTTGAGATCTATTATTGAGAACCAATTGTTGTTGCCGAGGTTGGCGAGGACTTCATTGATCTCGGGAATGGGGTATCTATTTGCAATGGTGAGTGAATTCAACTTGCGGTAGTCAATCACCATGCGAAATTTCTTTTTTTTTTTTCCAAACCGGCGAATTAGGATAGTTGATTGATTTGTTTTTCAACTTCTTCTTTCAGAGCTCTAGGGTACGGGTAAGACTTGGTTGACTGGTTGTTGTTCGGATTTCTCCCTTGATTGTGGTTGCATAGGTTAGTTTCTCGTCTGGATCAGAGAAAAGCTTAGGATAGGCCTTGATTATGTTAGTAAGTTTAGTAGATTCTTCTTTAGATAAATGGGAGGTTCTTATATTTAGGTTATTAACAGTTTCTGTAAGATGTTGTTTGAGCGGTATAGTTATGTTTGGATGAATTGTCATGTAGTTCTCCTTGGTGTGAATGACAGCATTTAATTTTTGCAATGTGTCATAATACCGTCAAACGAAATGCTTGGGAGTATGAAAAATGTAAGCTTTTCTATTTTGGGGTAATAATATTGGATAAAGCAATTGTGTGTGATCTTACTATTTCCACCGACTGAATTTGCGAAGAATGGTTTTTTGTTTAGAAGTGGATTTCGAATATGACGGGGCTGGATGTAATTTTTATTGGAGCCTGTATCTATGAGAAATTTATATATTTGTCCACTCTTCATAACGTATTCGAAATACAGAAGTGCAGAGCGACTCATACTATGAAATATATGTCGTCTAATTGTTGTGGTTTATCCAAATAGTATTCTTCATTTGGGTTAGTCTCATGATCAGGGGGTCTAATATTTTCGCACTCTTGGTTTGCAAGACATTCGTATTCTTCCATATCTTTCTCGTCTGCGGTGGAATTCTGAGTGTGGTAGACTCGTTGCATCTTGTGTGGATGACGGACTTGCTGCGAATGGTGACGTTTAAGCGGAACTGGTTGATTTCTAGGTCTGTTCTGATAGTTGACTTTATCGGATTTCACTGAATAATCGATGTGCATTGGTTTAGGGGGTAAAGGACGCTGATTTAGAGGTGATCTTCATTGATGGTATTGATGATATGGTTGAGGCTGTGCCTCTCTATGAAAACGTGGTGATTGAGCATGACGGGGATTGCGAAGCAGATGCGGGTAGAATTCTCGCCTAGGGGCGGGAATTGGTGTAGGTTGAGATGGATTAACACTTTTGGAGGAACCGGTGGCGATTTTTGTTGAAAGTTTCTTCGACCGGAAGCCTGAGAATTGTTAGCATGTTTGTACATTTAAACGTACGTTTTGTAACTTTAAACAAAGGTGCAGAGCTTGTGGAAGGTCTGCAGGTTCCCTTATACTGAGAAGTCAGGGTAAGTCACCCTTTAACCCTTGACGAATGTGTCAAGTGCTTTATTTCTATAAGATTGTGTCATATTATTTAAAGACATTTCTAATGAACCGATCTTATTCAAAAGAAGTGAAAGGTGGTGATAAACAGCTTGATAGAATTCTGGTACCGTGCTATTACCTTGTACCAGAGTGGTCATCTGGTAATCGAGGGTGCCTAAGTCCCTCTTGTCTGCGTAATGTAACGTCAGACATTTTGATATCTGTTTCCAACTTAATGGGGTATTATAGGACTCCAGAGCTATGTCTGCATGTCCTGTAATTTTGTTTCTAATGACGGAAAGGATACCGTAGTATTTTGGGGTGCCCTTAAGATGTTCATAGATTTTGAGTATTCTTTCGACACTTTTCTTCCATGAATTGAGCTCTTGGGCCTGTCCGGAAAATTCTCGTAGACTTTTCACAACATCAGGGATTCTGTCCATGTCGGACAAATTTCTATTGTTTGTTATTATGATCGGTTGATCAATGTCGTTATTAATATCTGACGCAGGATTCATTATTGAATTAAATATTTGTCTCCCTTGAATGTGCAATGTCTCAGAAAATAATCGTGTTATAATTTGTACCAGATTGTCGTCGATTTGTCCAGGAGCATTGGCAGCAGGAGCATGGGGAGCATGGACAGCAGGAGCTTGGGGAGCGGAAGCAGGAGCATTTTCCGCTGGCATCTCCAAACGAGATGGCCTAATCAAGTTATTTGGTTTCGACATTCCAAGTTTTTTCTTTTCGAGATGAAATTCAAGCAATGTTAAGTGTCTTAGAATCTTTCTTCGAGATGAAATTCAAACAATGTTAAGTGTCTTAGACTGGCTTAGATTACTAATTTTTACAGTAATGAGTTCTTACAATTTTAAGCAATTTTAAGCGTTTTTTGTTACAAAGTTGATTACAATAATATAATTTTACTTATTACTACTTGACTTGCAGAATTAGTATAGAAATGACTTCTTTTTCCATAACAATGGAACTAACGAACTGAACTACAAATATTTTCTTACACCTATTTATTTGCATTATTTACCAACTCAGCACTTCGATGTTGTAGACGATTACCTAAGCATATCCGCCGTCGATTGGGCTGCGCGTGCATGGTATCCGGGGGCAATTGGATTGCGCGTGCATGGTGTTATTTTGCAGCGTGAGTGGAAATAACTTATATCAATAATACCAATAAATTGTCATGGATTTCAACAACTTCAGTTAATATAAATCAACGTTACACTCATGAATTTCTTCGGAATTTAAATATGAATGATTTCTTCTTTAATGATACTAATTTTGTTATTATTGTCTATTAGATATTGTTAGTTCTTTATTGTTTATTGTAGTCCTTATTAGGGGAAGTATTTCGCTGCCCTCTATCAAAGTGAAATTTACTTCATGTGTTTCTACATCTATATTATTTACATCTGTTGGCTCTGGTCTGCTATTCCTAAAATGTCCTGAATTATTTTTTTCGTCTATGGTGATTAATATTATTATTACTTGTCCTAATCTGGTTGGATGAGATTGTTGATTGTTCTGCATAAACTGAGGTATTTGATTGTTATTATTAATATTACATATTATTATTATTAAATGCCATTAGAAAAGGTTTGTTTGGGTTTTACTTAAGTTCCTGTATCACTAGGATTATATATAAGACTCACTTCTAGTGTACTCCTTTTGTTGAGTTTCAAGAGGATGTCTTCTTGCATGTTTGGATGGCATGTAAATCTTGCACGTACGCCTGAATCATGAATTGGATCTGCTTTTATTAGTGGCCAGGAGGGCTGCAATATCCTTTGAATTGTATCCACTGCATTTCCTTAGATTCGGTTCCGAATGATCAGCGTCGTTAATTTTTTGTTTCCCTCCTTATTGTGAGAGTAGACATAGTCGAAGTATTCTATGAAGGCAATTAAGTCTTCCTCAGGTCTTCCTGAAAATATAGGGACCTTCTCTAGTCTTCCTAGAGAGATTGTCTGATCTGCTACTATCGCTTGAGCCATTTTCGTTGGCTTTTTGTCTTCTTTCAACGATAAAATCGATCGATTCGCTTGAAGATTTATGTTCCCTCAATCTGTTAATACCATCCAGTGTTAATTTCCTCTATGGAGTTTGTGTGTTTTGTTGTTATTGACTCACGAACACTATAACACTTTCATTGATCTTAACTGTAGGTTGCAAGAGTATTTCTTAATTTTCACGTCCCTAGCGTCGTGGGATACCCTTCGAAATGCACTGCTATCTCAGAGTGGACATAATATGTACACAGATTTGGTAAACTTCGTGTGCGTGTTTTTATTTGTAGAGATTCGCAGAATGGTGAATGTATGACGTTACACAGTAAAGGTCCTAAGAGTGATCCTTGGGGCACGTCCCCTGTTATTCCATCCAATTTCGTCTCGTCTTCGGAGTCTTAAAGGAGCAATGTGTCGGTAAAGTAGCTCCTGATCAATCGTAGTATGTGCTTCGGTACATTTTGTCTTTGGAGTCGAGTTAAAAACATTTTTGACATCATTTCCTCCTCTCCATCGGCTACCTTCTATGGCCCATTGGGCGTTGTCTATTCCGACTTTAATCGCGTCGATTGTCGATCGACTCTCCGCGAGTCCATCCAGTCATTGGCTTATGTCTGTAGGCATCAGGCTGCAGTCGGTTGCACATTGCTCTCTCGAATATTTCGTCCATAATGTCGAGAAAACAGAGCGGTCGATAAGATGATGATTCCTTCTGTGGTTTATTTCCTTTCGGTAATAATACCAACCGTTAATATTTTCATTGTCCGGAAATTTTGACTCACTTAAGCATGCATTATACATGCTAACGAAAATGTTTATGCAGGCCATCATTGATATTTTTAAAGCCTTATTTAGTATGCCGTCTGGACCAGGAGATTTTCGGTCCTCTACCCTCACGATTGCCACTTAGTTTTCCATTCTCGATTTGTAGAACTTCGTCACGTTGAGAGGGGAACAGAGTTTCTACAATTCTGCTGATTGATAGCGGACACGTTGGCGCGAGTCTTTGAGGCTTTTTGAACTTCGCGGTTATAAATTTGTGAGCTTTACACCATACATTTTCATTGAGTTAATTAGAAAGCTCCTTGAAACACTGTCCTTTACTAGACTTAATGGCGGATTTGAATGCGTGGCGTGCCTCTTTATACGCTGTTCGAAATATCAAATGTCTATCCGTATCGTATCTAGATCATTGTCATTTTCTTCGTGCCTTACAACAATCTGATCGAAGTTCTTTTATCTCGTCGTTCCACTAATACGTTGTACGGCAGCGTTTTGTGTCCCCGTTCGAGCCATTGACATATCTCAGCAGCGTGTAGTTGTCACAGTACTTGATGAACGATGTCGTTCGCTGTTCTCCCTTCAACTACAGCTTCAGTACTTGCGTACTCTAAGAGATCCTCATCTTAGATATTGACGTTCCATTTCGTCTTGCTAATTGGTAGTACGTAGGTAATCGAACGAAAAACAACACTTGGTAGTTTTCGGGTCCCTTGGGGGAGTGGTTTGTGCGTTGCTCACTGCTCACTATTTCGTGGAGGTTCTGTGTTCAAAGTCAGTATACAGTGCTTTTACAGTATATTGTTATGTTTGATAGACAACTGTGCAATACCGTGGCTATCGGCGGTATTACAAGTACAGAATTAGAACTACTAGGTTGTTAGATATTACCAGCATTCCATATACTCACTTGAAACTTAAAAATATAAGTCTTTCTTAGATTTTGAATTATATCTCAACTGATCAAACTTTATTGGGCGATATTTTATTATACCTGATGAATTTCTGACATTGCGTTTGTAACTGCTGATTTGGTACATTGAACATTAGACATAAGAAAGTGGTATATAATGGCCGTGATGAACATTTCTTGAATTTTGGGTTGATGTGACTCTTCCGTGTTATTGTTGATTCAGTTATCATTACATTTAATGCAGTTTGCAATGTAGCGTGCCGTCGATCCAAAGTCCATTGATTTTGCTTAATAATATTAATTGCTGATTCCATAATTGATGTGTGGTTTTTGGTAGGTACACATTTCTCGTTGGCTTGTATCTTTTCAATTGCTTCTGACATCCCTTCTGCATACAGAGAGCCAAGAATTCTAAACAAAGTGTTAGTTTTCAATCAAATGAATGCTCCCCTTTTGGACCGGTGCAATTTTGTATTCGCAAAAAAAAAAATATGGGTGGCATGGGCTTATATACACAGGGTAAAGTTGCTGACTGCATCCAACCTGGTAGGATGCCAGCGCGATCCCTGCTTATTCATAAGTCAAGTTGACGTACAGCCTCCTCGCGGCGCCCCTGGATAGCCATCAGCCGTTGTGTGGTGAACTAATATACACAGCGAACCCTCTGCCCGAGGGTTAAATTAATGGGCCTGTCCTCCCAGTTTGGAGGTTGTGCGTGAGGTTAACTTCCTCACCACGTAAAAAAAAATACGAGTTCAGAAACAACAACCTGCCTCGGATACGGACGGATCTACTGTTGACGACCCTTGCAAACGGAAAAAGGACAATGACTTTCGGTTCTGCACGTGGAATGTGAGGTCCCTTAACAGACCACGTGCAGCCGATGATCTAGCGGAGGCCCTAGACTGCCATAAAGCAGACATAACAGCTATCCAGGAAGTTCGGTGGAACGGGCCGGGCAAAAGAGGATGAGAAACTGCGACCTCTACTACGGCGACTGCTACAGGGAAGGAGGGCAGCGCTTATTTGGATGTGGATTTGTTGTTCGAGGCAGACTTAGGCAAAAAGTCTTAAGCTTTAAGTATGTAAGCGAGCGCCTCATAACAATCCGCGTCAAGGCTAAGCTCGGGAACATCAGCCTAATTTGCGCCCACGCCCCGACAGAGGAGAAATATGACAATAGCAAGGACGATTTCTATGATCTCCTAGAAAGAACATACGATCAATGCCCCAGCTATGATACCAAGATCGTTCTAGGAGATCTCAACGCACAGCTGGGCAAGGAAGAAATCTTTGCTAAAGTTATCGGAAAACACAGCCTGCACGACAACACATCCGGAGACGGACTCAGGCTGGTGGATTTCGCCTCGGGGCGCAACCTCTCTGTAATGAGCACACGGTTCCCACACCTCAACATCCATAACGGGACCTATCGGTCACCCGATCAATCAACCGTCAACCAGATTGATCACATTGCGATCGACGTCAGACACTCCTCCAATATTCTCGATGTCCGAACTTTCCGAGGAGCCAATATTGACTCGGATCATTTCCTTGTTGCAGCCAAGGTAAGAATGAGGATATCGAGAGAAATACGGAGTCGAGACAGGACACCTCGTTTTGACGTTGGAAAGCTACAATCGCAATCGATCGTTAGAAACTTTGCCGACCGAGTCTCCCTGAAACTCTCCGAAAGTTCGACCCTGCCTACAACCACAATAGACCAGGAATGAAAACGTTGTCAAGAAGCCATCAAAGAAGCTGCCACTGATGTGCTGGGTTTTACGACACCACCAAAAAAGGACCCATGGTTTGACGACGAGTGCAGGCAGGCACATGCAGCCAAACAGGAGGCCTACAAGGCAACTCTGCATCGAACAACGAGAGCTGTTCGTGAGCTCTACGAGCAGAAGAGAAGGGAAGAGAACCGGCTTCTCAGAAGGAAAAAGAAAGAGCACGAGAAGCGCGCGGTCGAAGAGATGGAGAGATGTTACGGCAGGAAGGAGGTCCGAAAGTTTTACCAAAAGGTAAAACAGTTATCCGGAGGGTATAGACCTCGGACAGAAGCCTGCAGGGATGAAAATGGACAACTAGTAGTAGAATCGCAGTCGATGCTGAGAATTTGGAAAAATCACTTCTGCAGACTGTTAAACGGCGATGACGACACAAATTCAGCTGTCAGGCAGAATGTTCCACTTAATTTGGACGAGGATGACCAAGAACTCCGTCCCCCCGACTTAGGCGAGGTCAAGATAGCGATATCTAGACTAAAGTCGAACAAAGCTGCTGGAGCGGACGGACTGTCCGCGGAACTGTTTAAAGCAGCTGGAGATGATCTGATTGGGCGCATGCACCAGCTCATCTGTAAGATATGGTCGGAGGAAAGCATGCCCGATGAGTGGAATCTCAGCGTCGTTTGTCCGGTCCACAAGAAAGGAGACCCTTTTGACTGCGCCAACTATCGAGGGATCAGTCTCCTTAACATAGCGTACAAGATCCTCTCTGGCGTCTTGTGTGAACGCCTGAAACCATTCGTCAATAACCTGATAGGTCCTTATCAGTGCGGTTTCAGGCCGGGAAAGTTCACCATCGACCAAATTTTCACACTGCGGCAGATACTGGAAAAAACCCACGAGATGCAGATCGACACCCAAAACCTATTCGTCAATTTCAAGGCCGCATATGACAGCGTGCATAGAGACGAGCTTTACAATGCCATGTGTAGTTTTGACATTCCAGCTAAACTCATCAGATTGTGCAGGATGACGATGGAGAACTCTCGCTGCTCCATCAAGGTCGGTAACGAACTCACCGAGACCTTCAATGTCAAAAAAGGTTTTAGACAAGGCGACACGCTGTCATGTGATTTCTTCAACATCATACTTGAGAAGATCGTGCGAAACTCAAATGTCAACACCAGAGGCACGATCTTCCAAAAGTCCGTTCAACTGCTTGCCTACGCGGACGACATTGACGTGATTGGACGAACACAGCGAACTGTCAATGAGGCTTTTGCTAGCATTGAAGCGGAAGCGGCTAAAATGGGTTTGGCAGTTAACCAAAATAAAGTACATGCTGTCATCACGAAAGGACGCACAACATCGACGCCTCGGACAGAGCGTCATAATGGGCAGCAGAAACTTTGAGGTAGTCAAGGACTTCGTCTACCTTGGCTCTGCAGTAAACAGGGACAATAACACCAGTACCGAGATCAAGCGCAGAATTACTCTTGCCAATCGCTGTTGCTTTGGGCTCAAGAGGCAATTGAGTAACAGAGCCATCTCTCGAAACACCAAGTTGACTTTATATAACAACCTAATCATCCCCGTCCTGCTCTATGGCGCAGAGTCATGGACGCTATTGAAAGCGGATGAAGAAGCTCTTGGTATTTTTGAGAGAAAAGTTCTGCGTGCGATCTTTGGTCCTGTTTGTATTGATGGCGTCTGGAGAAGGAGATTCAACCACGAACTGTACAGGCTGTACAGCGGCATGCACCTAGTTAAGCGTCTTCGGATCCAACGCTTAAGATGGCTAGGTCACGTAGAGCGGATTGACACCACAGCTCCGGCCCGAAGAGTCTTCGTTTCCGAGCCTTTGGGACAACGCATAAGAGGTCGTCCTAGAACAAGATGGCGCACACAAGTGGAGAAGGACCTCAACGAACTTGGTGTGCACAACTGGAGGCAGCTGGCGAAAGATCGTGCTGGCTGGAGAGGCTTGTTGGTTGAGGCCCAGGTCCACCCCGGACTGTAGCGCCAAACAAAGAAGAAAAAGAAAAAAAAAATATACTATCTTCATATAGATCCTCATGTGTATGGTGTGTGGTGAATGAGATTAGTCACACAAGTTTAAGGTCCCAATATTATCAATTTATGTGCCAGGTCTGGAATCAAATGCGGTTCATAATTTCTCATTCCCTTGCATGAATTGAAGTTAAAATAGCCAAAGCGAAGAATTATGTTACCAGTGCACTACCGAGAGAATAAGTTTACATTCGTTTCCGAGCTGTTGGTTTCGTTATTGTGGCGTTTAAAATTTCAGATGGAGTCTCATCAGTTGTTTCTGTAGCCTGTTGAATTGGAAGTGGTGCTAACCTATGAATGGCCCGACGAAACTGTAAAAAAAACGAGTTACACAGTTCAGGTTTTTGAAGAAAAAAGGGAAGAGCCACATAATTTATTTGACAACTAAGCAGTGTGACAGGTATGCAAGATGATATTTGTTATTTATATTTTATAGTCTTCCTTTTGATAAACAATATATTTGACAATAGTCCCTTTGAGGTAACTCATTACACGTTTAATTGCTACCCAGTGAGCCCTCTCAGTATTTGTACCAAATCCGAGTAGTAAGTTTACAACAAAAGTTATATCAGGCCGGGTAATTTTTGCGGCAAAAAGCATATCGCTTGCATATAGGGTACATTCTTCATAATTTCTGCTGCAAAAAGCAAGCAGCCTATCGCTTGCTTATATGGTACATTCTTCACTACTTCCTTTTATTTTTCATCTGTGGGGTACGTAAACGTTTCAGTATTTCTGAAATATATTGTGATGATCAATTTTAATGTTCCTTCACCTTCATATCCTTCATTTCAAAGTTTTTAGATAATTCCACTTTTACACGCTTTACAAGCTTGAGTGAATTGGAAAATACGTAATACGATTTTCTTGGAGATAATAGTAGTAGTATTATCAGTGCTTTGTTGAATTTTTCATTCCAAACTAGGCTGTATTGTTTAAGTCCACAGATGGACTTTAATGGTTTCGAGCGACCAGAACCATCATCGAAATAAGTGGGCCGAGTCATATATATATATATCCTCCCTTAACTCACCGTTTGGGAATGCAGTGTCAGCATCCATTTGATGTATATGGAGGTCAAATGAGCCTCAAATGCAAGTAAAAATCGTAATGTTTTCTAGTATTGGTTTCCTCATAATCAATCCCATTTAATTGGTAAAATCCTTTTACCATATTGCCTTTTTACCGAGTGGTAAATCTGTTTAACTGCATGTTTTATTGTACCTCAGTGCAAACAAAGGAATCAGAAGTGTAATTTTCGACTTTAATTACCTTGCTTTCGGATTCCATGAACATAACATCCCTGCTGATGATGATTTTCTTTGTCACTTTATTATATAAACGATAAGCCTCAAAGGCTTACAGTATCCAAGTATCCAAGATAAATGCATTCCATATCTATGTTCACTCTTAGTCTCCATTCTTAGCAGTGTTTTTGCAGCTTGTTAATCATCCTCTCTAAGCTCTCTGTCGACTCCGCAAGCAGGACTAAATCATCTGCATACTGCAGGATTTTCATTGGTTTTCCGCCAATTGTTACACCCATACAAAGAACCTCTGTTATGTCATCGATAAACATCACAACGGCTGACGTTGCATCCCTGTTCAAATCCGACAGTTGCTTTCTGTCCCAAACTGCTGAATACGTATTTTCATATATATTTTCGAACAAAGTTCCAAATTTTCTGAAAGGATCACGATTATATGGTTTGTAGAGCAGTACACTTCTGTCTACAGTGTCGAATGCCGCCTTAAGGACTACAAAAAACTCATACATTCTTTCTTGATTCTAGTATAGTTCTGTGCATCTGCTGTGTGTATGAAGATTTGGTCCACTGTTAAGTAATTGGCTTGAAAACCAAAAAAAAATTTGTGATAACCAAACTTGAAAATTTTAGCGAGAAAAACCACAAGTGTCTTAAACGAAGAGTTTAGAAATAAAATCTCACGATAATTGTCTGCTATATTCTGCTCACGCTTCTTATGTATGGAGAAAATCACAGACTGTTTGCAACGACTCTGTGGCAGCACCATTGACAGAAGAAACAGTTCAACTGGTGGCAGCACCATCGATATGAAAAAGAGAAGCAATTGTGGCAGCACCATCTTACGGAAGAAAAAGAAAATAAACACTGATACCTAGAGCTGTGTTCTGTTGTTCTCGAACTCGATTCTCGAACCTACATAGTCATATAGTCATAAAATATGAATTTATCTTTTGTTTTCCAAAATAAACTCGACAAACTCTATAAAAAATTTGACTTCATCCAGTCCGTCATTGAGGAGCACACCACTGAGGAGGCTGATCAAGACGCAAGTGCCAATGCGATGATGGAAGCTGAACGCGAGAGGGATCAAGTCGACAGCCAGTATGAGCAAATCTCTCCAATCATCACCAGATCCTAAAGTCACAGGACCAGGAGAATATTTAGCGTCAGACAGAACCGACTCAGTTCGAGTCTACCATGGTGGATGTTAATGCCAGTGAACTCGCACTTCTCAGGGAACAGGTAAGGCAACTTACTTTGCAAAACTTAATTTCCGCAGAGCAAGTGCCATCATCATCAGTCCAACCATCACTTCACCAACCACGAGCAAACCTTCGTCGAATAAAACTTGCAAAATTGTATGCAACTCAACCTCAAATATGGCTAACCCAGATAGAAATGACACTGGAGTTTGAAGGTATTACGACGGAGGAAGAAAAATTCAAACAAGTGTTTATTAATTTAGAGGGTGATTGTCTGACTGCATCAGAAGATCTCATTGGCGACTCGGCAATGACAAACAAGTTTTCCTTGTTTAAAAAAAGCGTTCTCTCCAGGTTTGCTGAATCAGCTTAATCGAAATTAAGACGCTTGTTAAAATGTCCAAAGACGAAAGATAAAAAACCGTCTATAGTACTGGCTGATATAGCTTGCTGGGGGAGAATGTGGTCCGAAAGTTCTGCGAGAGTGTTTTATCTATGAGAACTTTATCTTTGAGAACTATTCTCTTAATGACCTAGCCATCGCAACAGACAAGATGTATGATTCTGCAAACAATAACCAGTCATCGGTAACATCAGCAGTCATTGAGCAGCATTCAATTCAAGCTATTTCTCAAAACCATAATTTAAGCTACACAGAGCTCCGCCGTACTGTTGAAGATCTTACCAAACACATTCGCCGACTAAAATCAAGCAAACGACAGAGTTCCTGGTCAATAGGTACGTACCAGCCAAGAGATCGTTCTTCCAGCCGAGATAAAGACACCAAGAAATTGTGTTGCTACCACAGAAAATGGGCTCATAACGCTCGAAAATGTGAATGTTCTTGTAACTTCAGCAGCGACCAGAAGGAAGACTAGCTGCGCTGTCATCAGTTCAGGCGGTTGATGACAACATCGTTAACAACAAGGGCAGCCTAATTAAAAAAACTCGCCTGCACATTTTCAATAAGGGAGCAAACATTCGATTTCTCATTGAATCTGGTTCAGTTGTTTCCATCATCCCCATCGTAAAAATCAACAAGCATCTCATCAGAGCACACCTCAAACTTTACACTACCAACAAATCTCAGATACAAACATTTGGTTATCATTTCCTAAAATTCAGATTTTCAGACAGCAATCATCGGTGCAGATTTTCTTCCTCATAATTGAAATTAAAAAACGCTACCTTATTGATGTTGCATCAAAATCTTACAACTTGTGGAGCATTGTCAATAGTTTCCGAATTTGGTCTATCAATTTTGAGTGCAAAGAATTCATTGGCATCACAACCATTCCAATAAGAATCAAAAATCGACACAGTGCGCCATTACATCGAGACAACAGGGGCTCCGGTTGAAAGCCGCTTCAGACGCCTTTCAGGAGATAAATTATCAGCTGCCAGAACTGATTTAGATTTTTTCCTTGAAAAAGGTATGTACCAACCTTCGAACAGTCTTTGGTTCACATGGAGGCCAAGAAAAATGGTGGCTGGCGAGTATGCAATATCGTTGCAGATGCATTCTCACATCTTGCACACCCTCACGTCAACGCAATCCTCATGCCTATTGCAATCGACATCCAAACACTCTTGGAGTCTCAGTCCAAAGTTGACGAATTCTCCCCAACCAGAAATAGTCCATCTTGAGCCTGAAACTCAAATCTACTGCGATGTGTCAACAAGATTCGTGCGACCATACGTTCCAAAAGAGCTCAGAAAAATAATCTTCGATTCTGTTCACAATCCTTCACATCCAAATAAAACAGAAATATGTTTGGCCATGCATAAAAAAAGATGTCATCAATTGGGTTCGCAACTGTATTTCATTCCAAGCAGCCGCTTTTTCCATGTCCATTTGGGTTTATTTGTCATGCTGCATTTTCAAGCTTACAGGTATTGTCTAACAATGATTGACCGATTTTCCAGGTGGCCAGAAGCTATTCCATTGAAAGAGAGTCTGCCAACACTGTTGCTACTGTCTTCTGGACTCATTGGATTGCACGGTTCGGCTGTTCTAAGACAATTACCACCGATCAAGGAACACAATTTGAGTCAGCTCTTTTCGAGGCATTGACTAACTTAACTGGAACCAAATGAGCGCGTACAATTGCATATCGTCCTCAAGCAAATGGGATGATTGAACGCTGGCATAGATCCTTTAAAGCAGCTTTGATGTGTCACTCCAGTGAACCATGGGTGGAGCTTCTTCCAACAGTTCTGCTAGGACTCAGCACATGCTGCAAGGAAGATTTGAAAGCATCAGCAGCTGATTTCGTTTATGGAACTTCCATCAGACTTCTAAGTGAATTTTTCAGCAACGAAGGCAATCCAGCAGATCCACATGCCTTTGTGTCAAATATTCGTCAAAACATGCGAATGTTAGCAGCAAATATTCATTTTGAAGGATCTGTACCAGTGTTCACATGTCATTCTCAGAACAGATGCTGTAAGGAAACCGCTAAAACCCCTATATACTGGACTATATGAAGTCATCGAAAGAATATCCGATCGTGTTTTTACCATCTGTACGTCTTAAACCTGCTTTTGTCGCTCAAGAGGAAAGACCGTCACATAATATAACACATAATATATTATAATCTTAAATTTACCTAACCTACTTTGCAAAACTTAATTTCCGCAGAGCAAGTGCCATCGTCATCAGTCCAACCATCACTTCACCAACCACGAGCAAACCTTCGTCGAATAAAACTTGCAAAATTGTATGCAACTCAACCTCAAATATGGCTAAGCCAGATAGAAATGACACTGGAGTTTGAAGGTATTACGACGGAGGAAGAAAAATCCAAACAAGTGTTTATTAATTTAGAGGGTGATTGTCTGACTGCATCAGAAGATCTCATTGGCGACTCGGCAATGACAAACAAGTTTTCTTTATTTAAAAAAAGCGTTCTCTCCAGTTTTGCTGAATCACCTTAATCGAAATTAAGACGCTTGTTAAAATGTGCAAAGACGAAAGATAAAAAACCGTCTATAATACTGGCTGATATAGCTTGCTGGGGGAGAATGTGGTCCGAAAGTTCTGCGAGAGTGTTTTATCTATGAGAACTTTATCTTTGAGAACTATTCTCTTAATGACCTAGCCATCGCAACAGACAAGATGTATGATTCTGCAAACAATAACCAGTCATCGGTAACATCAGCAGTCATTGAGCAGCATTCAATTCAAGCTATTTCTCAAAACCATAATTTAAGCTACACAGAGCTCCGCCGTACTGTTGAAGATCTTACCAAACACATTCGCCGACTAAAATCAAACAAACGACAGAGTTCCTGGTCAATAGGTACGTACCAGCCAAGAGATCGTTCTTCCAGCCGAGATAAAGACACCAAGAAATTGTGTTGCTACCACAGAAAATGGGCTCATAACGCTCGAAAATGTGAATGTTCTTGTAACTTCAGCAGCGACCAGAAGGAAGACTAGCTGCGCTGTCATCAGTTCAGGCGGTTGATGACAACATCGTTAACAACAAGGGCAGCCTAATTAAAAAAACTCGCCTGCACATTTTCAATAAGGGAGCAAACATTCGATTTCTCATTGAATCTGGTTCAGTTGTTTCCATCATCCCCATCGTAAAAATCAACAAGCATCTCATCAGAGCACACCTCAAACTTTACACTACCAACAAATCTCAGATACAAACATTTGGTTATCATTTCCTAAAATTCAGATTTTTTAGACAGCAATCATCGGTGCAGATTTTCTTCCTCATAATTGAAATTAAAAAACGCTACCTTATTGATGTTGCATCAAAATCCTACAACTTGTGGAGCATTGTCAATAGTTTCCGAATTTGGTCTATCAACTTTGAGTGCAAAGAATTCATTGACATCACAACCATTCCAATAAGAATCAAAAATCGACACAGTGCGCCATTACATCGAGACAACAGGGGCTCCGGTTGAAAGCCGCTTCAGACGCCTTTCAGGAGATAAATTATCAGCTGCCAGAACTGGTTTAGATTTTTTCCTTGAAAAAGGTATCTACCAACCTTCCAACAGTCTTTGGTTCACATGGGGGCCAAGAAAAATGGTGGCTGGCGAGTATGCAATATTGTTGCAGATGCATTCTCACATCTTGCACACCCTCACGTCAACGCAATCATCATGCCTATTGCAATCGGCATCCAAACACTCTTGGAGTCTCAATCCAAAGTTGACGAATTCTCTCCAACCGGAAATAGTCCATCTTGAGCCTGAAACTCAAATCTACTGCGATGTGTCAACAAGATTCGTGCGACCATACATTCCAAAAGAGCTCAGAAAAATAATCTTCGATTCTGTTCACAATCCTTCACATCCAAATACCAAATACTTCGCAACTGTATTTCATTCCAAGCAGCCGCTTTTTCCATGTCCATTTGGATTTATTTGTCATGCCGCATTTTCAAGCTTACAGGTATTGTCTAACAATGATTGACCGATTTTCCAGGTGGCCAGAAGCTATTCCATTGAAAGAGAGTCTGCCAACACTGTTGCTACTGCCTTCAGGACTCATTGGATTGCACGGTTCGGCTGTTCTAAGACAATTACCACCGATCAAGGAACACAATTTGAGTCAGCTCTTTTCGAGGCATTGACTAACTTAACTGGAACCAAATGAGCGCGTACAATTGCATATCGTCCTCAAGCAAATGGGATGATTGAACGCTGGCATAGATCCTTTAAAGCAGCTTTGATGTGTCACTCCAGTGAACCATGGGTGGAGCTTCTTCCAACAGTTCTGCTAGGACTCAGCACATGCTGCAAGGAAGATTTGAAAGCATCAGCAGCTGATTTCGTTTATGGAACTTCCATCAGACTTCTAAGTGAATTTTTCAGCAACGAAGGCAATCCAGCAGATCCACATGCCTTTGTGTCAAATATTCGTCAAAACATGCGAATGTTAGCAGCAAATATTCATTTTGAAGGATCTGTACCAGTGTTCACATGTCATTCTCAGAACAGATGCTGTAAGGAAACCGCTAAAACCCCTATATACTGGACTATATGAAGTCATCGAAAGAATATACGATCGTGTTTTTACTATCTGTACGTCTTAAACCTGCTTTTGTCGCTCAAGAGGAAAGACCGTCACATAATATAACACATAATATATTATAATCTTAAATTTACCTAACCTACTTTGCAAAACTTAATTTCCGCAGAGCAAGTGCCATCATCATCAGTCCAACCATCACTTCACCAACCACGAGCAAACCTTCGTCAAATAAAACTTGCAAAATTGTATGCAACTCAACCTCAAATATGGCTAAGCCAGATAGAAATGACACTGGAGTGTGAAGGTATTACGACGGAGGAAGAAAAATCCAAACAAGTGTTTATTAATTTAGAGGGTGATTGTCTGACTGCATCAGAAGATCTCATTGGCGACTCGGCAATGACAAACAAGTTTTCTTTGTTTAAAAAAAGCGTTCTCTCCAGGTTTGCTGAATCAGCTTAATCGAAATTAAGACGCTTGTTAAAATGTGCAAAGACGAAAGATAAAAAACCGTCTATAATACTGGCTGATATAGCTTGCTGGGGGAGAATGTGGTCCGAAAGTTCTGCGAGAGTGTTTTATCTATGAGAACTTTATCTTTGAGAACTATTCTCTTAATGACCTAGCCATCGCAACAGACAAGATGTATGATTCTGCAAACAATAACCAGTCATCCGTAACATCAGCAGTCATTGAGCAGCATTCAATTCAAGCTATTTCTCAAAACCATAATTTAAGCTACACAGAGCTGCGCCGTACTGTTGAAGATCTTACCGAACACATTCGCCGACTAAAATCAAACAAACGACAGAGTTCCTGGTCAATAGGTACGTACCAGCCAAGAGATCGTTCTTCCAGCCGAGATAAAGACACCAAGAAATTGTGTTGCTACCACAGAAAATGGGCTCATAACGCTCGAAAATGTGAATGTTCTTGTAACTTCAGCAGCGACCAGAAGGAAGACTAGCTGCGCTGTCATCAGTTCAGGCGGTTGATGACAGCATCGTTAACAACAAGGGCAACCTAATTAAAGAACCCCGCCTGCACATTTTCGATAAGGGAGCAAACATTCGATTTCTCATTGAATCTGGTTCAGTTGTTTCCATCATCTCCATCGCAAAAATCAACAAGCATCTCATCAGAGCACACCTCAAACTTTACACTACCAACAAATCTCAGATACAAACATTTGGTTATCATTTCCTAAAATTCAGATTTCCAGACAGCAATCATCGGTGCAGATTTTCTTCCTCATAATTGAAATTAAAAAACGCTACCTTATTGATGTTGCATCAAAATCTTACAACTTGTGGAGCATTGTCAATAGTTTCCGAATTTGGCCTATCAACTTTGAGTGCAAAGAATTCATTGGCATCACAACCATTCCAATAAGAATCAAGAATCGACACAGTGCGCCATTACATCGAGACAACAGGGGCTCCGGTTGAAAGCCGCTTCAGACGCCTTTCAGGAGATAAATTATCAGCTGCCAGAACTGATTTAGATTTTTAGATAATCTTCGATTCTGTTCACAATCTTTCACATCCAAATAAAACAGAAATATGTTTGGCCATGCATAAAAAAAGATGTCATCAATTGGGTTCGCAACTGTATTTCATTCCAAGCAGCCGCTTTTTCCATGTCCATTTGGATTTATTTGTCATGCCGCATTTTCAAGCTTACAGGTATTGTCTAAAAATGATTGACCGATTTTCCAGGTGGCCAGAAGCTTAAGAGAGTCTGCCAACACTGTTGCTACTGCCTTCTGGACTCATTGGATTGCACGGTTCGGCTGTTCTAACAATTACCACCGATCAAGGAACACAATTTGAGTCAGCTCTTTTCGAGGCATTGACTAACTTAACTGGAACCAAATGAGCGCGTACAATTGCATATCATCCTCAAGCAAATGGGATGATTGAACGCTTTCATAGATCCTTTAAAGCAGCTTTGATGTGTCACTCCAGTAAACCATGGGTGGAGCTTCTTCCAACAGTTCTGCTAGGACTCAGCACATGCTGCAAGGGAGATTTGAAAGCATCAGCAGCTGATTTCGTTTATGGAACTTCCATCAGACTTCCAAGTGAATTTTTCAGCAACGAAGGCAATCCAGCAGATCCACATGTCTTTGTGTCAAATATTCGTCAAAACATGCGAATGTTAGCAGAACATATTCATTTTGAAGGATCTGTACCAGTGTTCACATGTCATTCTCAGAACAGATGCTGTAAGGAAACCGCTAGAACCCCTATATACTGGACTATATGAAGTCATCGAAAGAATATCCGATCGTGTTTTTACTATCTGTACGTCTTAAACCTGCTTTTGTCGCTCAAGAGGAAAGCCCGTCACATAATATAACACATAATATATTATAATCTTAAATTTACCTAACCTACCCTAAGCCTTTCTAAACCCTAATAAAACTTAAGCTACCTTAACTAGGTCCGCAACATACGAACGCGTGCGTCAGGGCGTGTGTTTATGCACATGCCTAACATATGTAGTGCACAGACCTGATGAACTGACATTTTTATTATTTTAATTTTTGTTGTGTATAATTTTTTACTTAACCTACCTTAAACCTATGTAAGTACGCTGTTAGTTCACAAATACGGAAGGTAAAGGGTGATTTTTGAGCTTTTATCTTTTTGGCAACACTGGTTTAAACAGCTGACACACGTTTCGTGTTTTGTTTCACTGTCAAACATCTTCAGTTTGGTCTATAATTTAACCATGAATCGTCTTACAAACGAACAACGCTTGCAAATTATTGAATTTTATTATCAAAATGCGTGCTCTGTTAAGAAAGTTCATCGAGCGCTTCTTCCATTTTATGGTCAGTTTAAGACGAAGCTCATTTTTTGGCTCAATGGGTACGTAAATAAGCAGAATTGTCGATTTTGGAGTGGATATCAGCCAGAAGCATTGCAAGAGCTACCAATGCATCAAGAAAAAGTCACAGTTTGGTGAGGTTTATAGGCTGGTGGCATCATTGGACCGTACTTCTTCAAAGATGATGCGAATCGTAACGTAACTGTGAGTGGTGAGCGCTACCGTGAGATGATATCAAACTTTTTTTTGCCCAAAATGCAAGAGCTTGAATTGCATGACATGTGGTTTCAACAAGACGGTGCCACATGCCACACAGCACGCGCAACAATGGACTTATTGAGAGGCGAGTTCGGTGAACATTTTATTTCACGTTCGGGATAGCTCAATTGGCCGCCTAGATCGTGCGATTTAACGCCTTTAGACTATTTTTTGTGGGGCTAAGTTAAAGCTCATGTCTATACAGCCAAGCCCGCTTCAATTGACGCATTGGAAGACAAAATTTAAGCATTTATTCGTGAGATAACGGCCGAAATTTTGGAAAGAGTATGCCAAAATTGGACTAAGCGGGTGGATCATTTGAGGCGCAGTCAAGTTTTTTTTTTTTTTTTTTAAACTTTCCTATAGCTTTTAAAAAATCACCCTATATTAAACAATGAAAAAAAAACAGCTACACTAATCGTCGGAATACTATTGAAGGGCTGACGATGTCTGTGGCTGGTTTTAGTGCAGCCACCAAAAGAAACATCTGTCCTTAGCGGATTCCTCTCTATCTCGAGCGGGGATCACTCTAGTGAACCGGAGGAGCTCCTCGTGTTCCCGAACGACGTCCGGTTCGTATTAGAGTCGCTGTTCTACTGTTCGGCGCACCACGTGGAAGATTACAGAACATCCGTCCACATCCTGTATCAGGCCAGTTTTATCGAAGTAGAGGAATGCCTCAGGTGGGACTAGACCATTCCGTCGCACCCTTTCGTGATATATATCATTGGGGTAGTAAGTCCCGAAGATCAGACTGTTGGTAGAAGTCATAGCTCGTGCAATGTGCCTTCTTATCAGCTTAATAATAAAATTATCTACTATATCCTCGTTTGCCTAGTTAAACAAGAACTCGTTGGAGTAATACTTCTTGTAGTCAGACTCGGTTGTTTGTGATTCATTTTCAAGTTGGAGTAGCCGGATCTCTTTGGTATTGTTCATATGTAATTCACCCATCATCTCGAGGGACAGTAGTTTGTGAAAGGATTTTTTTTTTTTCGGAGTTTGCTGCAAAATTGCTGGGAGGATGTTATGCGTTGATGCTTCTTGAGCAATGAACATGATGTTGTTAATGGTGATATTGGTGGACGATCAAAGCCCAGAGCTGATGCTGATTAGCGAAACCAAGCTAACTCAGAGAGGCAAATTGGAGCACATTATAGAGGCAAATTGGAGTAATTATAGTGTTATTAGAAGAGACCGCCCCAATTCCAGTGGTGGAGGCGGTGTTGCGATCTTCATTAAAAATAGCATAAAACACAAAGTAGTGTATAGTAGTGAAGTACGAAGGTTTCAGGAGTTGGAGGCCTGCATCGTGTGCATTTCGCTCCGCAGTGGAAGGAGGTTGTATGCGGTGTCGGTCTACTCCTCCGGCAACCCTAGCTCCAGAACAACTATATCAGAGCTCGATTCACTCTTTCGATGTCTAAGGCTAGACTCGGAGGAGAACTATTTCATTTTGGCCGGGGATTTAAATGCCCGACATGGATATTGGGGAAACTTAGTTTCCAATTACAGAGGGGACCAGCTTTATAACTGGTTTTGCTTGCACAGTGTCGAGTATAGACTTGATTTGAAAGCAACAGAGATCTCGTCGTTTCCGAGAAGCGGCTCTTATCTGGATCTACTGCTGTTTGACGCAAGACTGCAGCTGACAGACACAACTTCACAAACGGTAAACTGTTTGAACACATTCGTGTATCTCAGTGACCATTGCGGACTCAGTGCCGAAATCAAGATTCCTAACGACATTGCGGAATTAGGAGAGTTTGTTCAGACGTATCCCTACAATTACAGTAGAGCACGATGGACACGCTTCTCCAGACAAATGAAGAGAGCACTCTCTTCGAACGAGCTCCACATACCGTCCAATAGAAACTTGTCAAACGAAGAGATTGACATGTATCTAATACAATTGGACGAGATAATTAAACGAACGATGGACAGTACTATACCTCGGTATATACGCACAAACAACCAGAACATGTACCGCAATGCGACAATTGACGCACTCCACCAACAAAAAAGTAGACTCCTATCAAGATTAAAAACCTTGTACAGGCGGTTTACGGACAGACGAGACGAGGAAGTTAGGACATTGAAATCGCTCATTAAGAACATACAAACATTAATTGCTCAGAATTACAGACTTTCTGTTAATTCGTATTGGAACGACAAGGTCCGGGCTGTAAGATCCAACAACCCGAGCATGTTCCCGCAGATAAACAAATTCTTTAGAAGTAACAAGCAAAGCGATCTTCAGTGTCTTAAGCTCCCTAGAACGACGGACAACGAACAAATATTAACTACAGCAGGTATTGATCCAGGTAACGCTGTACTTGACGATAACTTCTTTGTGGTCGAAGATCCGCAAGAAAAAGTGGAAGTACTTGGCGCGGTCTTTCAGGAAGTGTACAAGGTGAACGAGAGTGTTCGCCCGAACCACGACTTGAAAAACCGCGTGCTGGTGAACAACACGCTTCTTCGTGAAGATCTGCAACAATGGCGATCTGAGAACAATGGCTTTGTCGTGTTCAATGATGATAACATGGCAGATAATGTCATCGCCGACGAAGGGGTTCATCCCCCGTTCATTTCGAAGACAGATCTTAAAGCGGTCTTCGAATCAATAAAAAAGAAGAAGTCAGTGGGAGTCGACGGGATCTCGAACATTGTGCTAAGACATATCCCCCTGGAAGTGGTTAATATGTACGCAATCCTGTTTAACAATGCTTTGAATAATGCACATTATCCGGAGCATTGGAAAACTGCGATTGTGCAACCCATATCCAAGAGAGGCAAAGATTCTTCGAATCCGTGCAACCTCCGGTCAATTAGTCTCCTTCCGAACATCAGCAAGGTATTCGAGAAGGTGATAAATAGAGCTCTGATCAACTGGACTAAGGACAAAAATTTAATTCCGGATAACCAATTCGGTTTCAAAGCGGGGCATGACACTATTCATGCCGCGTCGAAACTGGTGTCGGATATCCAATGGAACAAGAGCCAGAAACAATGTACGGGTGCCTGCTTGATTGACCTGGAGAAGGCCTTTGACACCGTATGGTTAGAAGGTCTTTTTTACAAGCTCAATCGGCTGGGCATCAGCAAACCACTGCTGTACCTACTGTGTAACATGCTTACCGGTAGACGGTTCGTCGTCAAGAAAGGCAACGTGACCTCCACAGGTATTTTTGATGTAAAAAATGGTCTCCAACAGGGTGCCGTTTATTCGCCGATCCTGTTCAACATTTACTTGATCGATCTGATAAATTCTCTTCCTCACCTTATTGCGTACGCCGACGACTTGATCGTGTACAGATCAGGCAAAAAGATCGAGGACATCACTACTCTCGTGCAGGGTGACTTCGATTCATTCATGAGAGATTGCGATGACTGGAAGTTGAAAATCAACTTTCAGAAGTCGGAAACCATATTGTTCAGGACGCCGTTGTATAAAGCCTCGGCGGATACGAAAAAGAATTGGCGAAAGTTCTCTATTGTTGGACGACACGGGCAACCACTGGCGCAAAGAACGGTAGTCAGATACCTGGGGATCTGGCTAGACCAGTATCTATATTTTAACAAACATGTAGATGCTGCTCTGGCCAGGGCCCGAGGAGCTTTTGCCCTTACAAAGAGACTGTTTTACAACAGCCAACTCGATGCGAGGGTGAAGGTTATCTGCTACATGGCCCTCATCCGGCCAATGCTCACCTATGGCTGTCCCGTGTGGTTCAACGTGAGTGCAAGCTTGATGGAAAAGATTCGGTTGTTTGTGAGGGCTTGTCTTAGGGCTTGCCTTCGCCTTTATCGAACTCCAGAGTCCCAGTACAAAAAATTCTATTCCAATGAGGTCTTATACAACAGGGCGAACCTGATACGAGTGGACAATTTCCTAGTGAAGTTGATCCGAGGTCATACTGCCAGAGCGATGAACTCGGTCAATAACCTGATCTCGAGGGCCTACTACCCCAATACACAATACCACGTAAGGGTACGCCACAATGGCTTCGTCCCCCCAGAAGCCTTTCTCCATTTAGACAAGAACGGACTGTTACAAGACATAAATGCGGTACCGCTCATCTACCACATCGCCAGATCAACTGTGGATGGGCGACTCAACTACGACCGTTCCGTCGCACAACGAGCTGAGGAGGGCCTCCTCCGGTTCAGTACGGCGGTATCAAGGAGAGATGTTCGGGATGTTGCAATGCAACACCGAAAATTCTGGTGGCTGGGGAGAAGGGGAACTCCCTCGTCGAACCCTTTAGACCCGGGATAGAAAGGGTAGTACGTAGCCCCGAATGGGGGAGCAGTCGGCTACTGTCTTGCAGCAATTGAGATGCAAATCTATGAGCGGTAAGCCATGGCCGACCTACATAGCCTAGGGTAGTTTTAAGGTAGCTTGTAAGTTGTAAATAAATAAAAAAAAAAAAAAAAAAAAAAATGACGAGTATTCACATGGGTACACATGCGTGTACCTTTGTGTATACACTGTATATATTAAGTGCATATATATACACATGTATATATCATCATATATACATGTGTATATGTATGTAGTTTAGCTTAAGTTAGTTTAAGTTATTTTAGGTACTTATTTTTAAGGTAGTGTGTAAGTTATTAGTAAGTTAGTTTATAGGTTTTACTTTAAAACGTTCTTTAATTAAGTTTTTTTTTGTAATTTTCCTTAATACTTAAATGTACAGCTATGATAATTAGTTTTAATCATATTAATTTTTAGTTTAAGTCGAAAGACATAGGATAAGTTTAAGTTTAGCTTAGAGTGCCCGCGGAGGGCCAGTAAGTTAGAAATAGTAACAATGTTCGTCCAACTAGTTTTAAGCATTTTTGTCTAGTATGTAATTTATCGGATTATTGAAATAAAAATGAATTAAAAAAAAAAAAAAAAAAATGGTGATATTGGTATTTTCATATTTGATTAGGAAGGTGCCAGTAAGGTTCCGTCGATTGTCTTCAGTTTTGAGGATTCCATTGAAGTTCCTCAGTAATACTATCCCAGGTGATATTTCATCCATTGTGGGGATATGCTGCCTTGTTATAAGATTGCACGTGGGTAATTCGCTATTTAACAATTTTGGTATACATGTGGGGTTGGTAAGATTTACACGATTATTTCTACTACAAATTGAAATATGATTGGCTGATTTACATGGTTCTTTTAATCCAAAAATTTGTTCTTTATTCTTAACAATGTCTTCATATTTAATTTCTACTGTTATTCCCTTTCTTTTAACAGGTTTAAGCAAAAAAAAAATCGTAAATGTGGGAATCTGTTAGCGGAATATTAACAATATACAGAACAGAAATTGAGTTAGTTATTATTTTAATTTCTGCAAAGTTAAGAGCTTCTTCTACATTGGAAAAAGGTATATTCTATTTTGTTAGTGTACTGATAGCTTTTATCTTCTTTTGATAAAACAATTGAGTTGACAATTCCCCCATTTTCCAATTTTGCCCAATGAATAGCTAAATTAATATTTTCTAATTCTTCTTTTGCAATTTTTAATTTATATTGGATCAGTAATACAATTTCTTTCTTCTTTTGACATTGCTTCGATTTCATTCCTGATTTTAGTTAGATTATTAATTCGTTCATTATGTAGCTGATTTATTATTACTTCATTATTAGAGTTAACAAGTAAATTGTTTATCTTTCTTTTTATTGTCAGAAAGTCTTCATGGTCTTAGGGTCATGTTGACCCTATGAAGTTTAGCGAATTTTTTACTCTTAACGGCTTGAGATTATGGATAAGATTTCGGATTTGCTGATATTCATGGGATATGTAAGGAAATAGGGGATCATTTTTTGTTGAATTTAGTGTGCCTTGGAAATGTTAATTACAAATTGTTCGTATTGTTCAAGATCAATTTCGTGGATTAATTTCAAGTCTCCTTCCTGTAATTTCGCTTGCCCTGTATGCAATGAGACAAACTGCGAATTCGAGAAATCTAAGATTTGGATTTCTCCTGTTGCATGATGAACGTAAGTCTGAAATAAAAAAGTTTGGGGTATGAGTGTCAGTTTCGAATATTGCTCTTGCGTACGGTTTTCCCTGGCTTTGTTATAACTGTCGTATTTTTATCTTCTTTGACTATTTCTTGTTGATACCAAAATGTTAATTTGGAGCCTAACCTTTTATTGTGCTTAACGAAAATTACATCTCCTGGGTTGTAAGACTTACTTGGTTTTCGTTTCTTGTTATGATATTTAATATCGGTTTGCTGGTTTTGTATTAATTTTTCTATATTTTGCTGACGGGTTCTTTCGAAATCTTCAGGAGTTATTCGAGGGTTTCTTCCAATAAAGAGTTCAACTGGTTTTTTTCCTGTTGTAGAATGAACTGTAAAATTGTATTCATTTGTTGCCCTCTCAAGTAGTTCCTGAAAGGAGCGAGGCGTTTGTTCTGCCTTGCGGCATCGCATGATTTCAGAAAGAGTGGAGTGAAACCTCTCAATCTGTCCGTTGACTTCACTTTTATATGGCGGTGTTTTATAAACGCGGATCCCTAAATCGTCTTCCATCATGGAAGTAATTGTTGCCGAATTAAGGGCCTTTTCGTTGTCAATGACAACATGTTCAGGAACACCGAACGCGAATAGTATATCTCGGAGTGATTGCCTGATGTCAAAAATTGCTCCGGATCGAATTATCTTGGTTATCGCAAATTTAGTAAGTTTACATATCGAGGTTAGCACTAGATTTTTTTCTGTTGAGAAAATATCAAGGTGTAGTGTATGGCCAGGATAGTTTGGGATAGGTGTTATTTCGAGGAGAGGTGTGTTTGGGTGTCGTTCATATTTATTCTCTTTGCATGTTTGGCAATTTTTCACTAATTTCTTGATTTTTGCTGCCATTTTTTGATTTAAAAGAAATTTGAAAATAAAAGTTTTCTAGCAGCTGCTTGCGGTTTTCTTCCGGATTTCTGTGCGCTCTTCTATGAGTTTTTAAGATTTTGTCTTCCTGTTCGTTTTCATCAGTAATGTCTACCACCATTGTTTGGGTAGACCTTATTTTGAAATTTGAAAAGTGCAAGGGATAAATTTTCTGTATACGACCCATTTTATTTTCTTCTGTGGTTAAACCATTTATTGTGCTGGGATTAAGGAATTTTTTTTAAAATATTACTGATGTCAGTGTTGTTGTAACTGGGTTGAATAAAAATATGCCTGTGATAGTTTGGGAATGTAATTATAGATTGCTGGCTGGTTTCGTTTCCGATTTTAAGTATTAGTTGATTGCGGAATACATTAATAGGTGTCAGTCAGTCAGTCGTAAGTTCGAAATCTTTATCAAAGTTTGGATGCGAAAGAACAACTTCCTTAGAAGCCAGTGATTTTTTAATATCTTGGAAAGACTTGATGGCATTGGGGTCGAGCTGAATAGTTTTATTCTTTGAAATATGTTCGGACACTCGTCCCTCTTAACCTCTTAAAAGGGATGCCAGGGGTTTGGCTATTTTCGCGTTATCTTGTATGAATCTGCGATAATATCCTGACATTCCTAAAAATGATCTTAGATCTTTTAGGGTTTTTGGGACGGATAATTCCACAATGGCTTGAACTTTCTTCGGATTGGTACTAATTTCGTCAGTTCCTATAACAAAACCTAGAAACTCGACTTCTTTCTGAAAAAAATCGCACTTGTCTAGTTGAATTTTCATGTTGGCACGTTCTAAAGTTTCAAATACTGCTTTAAGGTTATTTAGATGTTCGGTTTTGTTTTTGCCAAAGATGACAATGTCGTCAATATAAATATAACATTGTTTTCCAATATGCTCTCATAGGATATCATCCAGAGCTCTTTGAAAAATAGCCGGGGCATTTTTCAAATTGATGGGAAGTCGAGTAAATTCGAACTTCCCGTTATTGACGGAAAACGCCGTTTTTTCAATATCCGACTCTTTGAGCTGTATTTGATGAAATCCGCTCTTGAGATCTATTATTGAGAACCAATTGTTGTTGCCGAGGTTGGCGAGGACTTCATTGATCTCGGGAATGGGGTATCTATTTGCAATGGTGAGTGAATTCAACTTGCGGTAGTCAATCACCATGCGAAATTTCTTTTTTTTTTTTCCAAACCGGCGAATTAGGATAGTTGATTGATTTGTTTTTCAACTTCTTCTTTCAGAGCTCTAGGGTACGGGTAAGACTTGGTTGACTGGTTGTTGTTCGGATTTCTCCCTTGATTGTGGTTGCATAGGTTAGTTTCTCGTCTGGATCAGAGAAAAGCTTAGGATAGGCCTTGATTATGTTAGTAAGTTTAGTAGATTCTTCTTTAGATAAATGGGAGGTTCTTATATTTAGGTTATTAACAGTTTCTGTAAGATGTTGTTTGAGCGGTATAGTTATGTTTGGATGAATTGTCATGTAGTTCTCCTTGGTGTGAATGACAGCATTTAATTTTTGCAATGTGTCATAATACCGTCAAACGAAATGCTTGGGAGTATGAAAAATGTAAGCTTTTCTATTTTGGGGTAATAATATTGGATAAAGCAATTGTGTGTGATCTTACTATTTCCACCGACTGAATTTGCGAAGAATGGTTTTTTGTTTAGAAGTGGATTTCGAATATGACGGGGCTGGATGTAATTTTTATTGGAGCCTGTATCTATGAGAAATTTATATATTTGTCCACTCTTCATAACGTATTCGAAATACAGAAGTGCAGAGCGACTCATACTATAAAATATATGTCGTCTAATTGTTGTGGTTTATCCAAATAGTATTCTTCATTTGGGTTAGTCTCATGATCAGGGGGTCTAATATTTTCGCACTCTTGGTTTGCAAGACATTCGTATTCTTCCATATCTTTCTCGTCTGCGGTGGAATTCTGAGTGTGGTAGACTCGTTGCATCTTGTGTGGATGACGGACTTGCTGCGAATGGTGACGTTTAAGCGGAACTGGTTGATTTCTAGGTCTGTTCTGATAGTTGACTTTATCGGATTTCACTGAATAATCGATGTGCGTTGGTTTAGGGGGTAAAGGACGCTGATTTAGAGGTGATCTTCATTGATGGTATTGATGATATGGTTGAGGCTGTGCCTCTCTATGAAAACGTGGTGATTGAGCATGACGGGGATTGCGAAGCAGATGCGGGTAGAATTCTCGCCTAGGGGCGGGAATTGGTGTAGGCTGAGATGGATTAACACTTTTGGAGGAACCGGTGGCGATTTTTGTTGAAAGTTTCTTCGACCGGAAGCCTGAGAATTGTTAGCATGTTTGTACATTTAAACGTACGTTTTGTAACTTTAAACAAAGGTGCAGAGCTTGTGGAAGGTCTGCAGGTTCCCTTATACTGAGAAGTCAGGGTAAGTCACCCTTTAACCCTTGACGAATGTGTCAAGTGCTTTATTTCTATAAGATTGTGTCATATTATTTAAAGACATTTCTAATGAACCGATCTTATTCAAAAGAAGTGAAAGGTGGTGATAAACAGCTTGATAGAATTCTGGTACCGTGCTATTACCTTGTACCAGAGTGGTCATCTGGTAATCGAGGGTGCCTAAGTCCCTCTTGTCTGCGTAATGTAACGTCAGACATTTTGATATCTGTTTCCAACTTAATGGGGTATTATAGGACTCCAGAGCTATGTCTGCATGTCCTGTAATTTTGTTTCTAATGACGGAAAGGATACCGTAGTATTTTGGGGTGCCCTTAAGATGTTCATAGATTTTGAGTATTCTTTCGACACTTTTCTTCCATGAATTGAGCTCTTGGGCCTGTCCGGAAAATTCTCGTAGACTTTTCACAACATCAGGGATTCTGTCCATGTCGGACAAATTTCTATTGTTTGTTATTATGATCGGTTGATCAATGTCGTTATTAATATCTGACGCAGGATTCATTATTGAATTAAATATTTGTCTCCCTTGAATGTGCAATGTCTCAGAAAATAATCGTGTTATAATTTGTACCAGATTGTCGTCGATTTGTCCAGGAGCATTGGCAGCAGGAGCATGGGGAGCATGGACAGCAGGAGCTTGGGGAGCGGAAGCAGGAGCATTTTCCGCTGGCATCTCCAAACGAGATGGCCTAATCAAGTTATTTGGTTTCGACATTCCAAGTTTTTTCTTTTCGAGATGAAATTCAAGCAATGTTAAGTGTCTTAGAATCTTTCTTCGAGATGAAATTCAAACAATGTTAAGTGTCTTAGACTGGCTTAGATTACTAATTTTTACAGTAATGAGTTCTTACAATTTTAAGCAATTTTAAGCGTTTTTTGTTACAAAGTTGATTACAATAATATAATTTTACTTATTACTACTTGACTTGCAGAATTAGTATAGAAATGACTTCTTTTTCCATAACAATGGAACTAACGAACTGAACTACAAATATTTTCTTACACCTATTTATCTGCATTATTTACCAACTCAGCACTTATCGTCGTGGGCAGCGATCGCCAGTTCGATGTTGTAGACGATTACCTTAGCATATCCGCCGTCGATTGGGCTGCGCGTGCATGGTATCCGGGGGCAATTGGATTGGGCGTGCATGGTGTTATTTTGCAGCGTGAGTGGAAATAACTTATATCAATAATACCAATAAATTGTCATGGATTTCAACAACTTCAGTTAATATAAATCAACGTTACACTCATGAATTTCTTCGGAATTTAATGATGAATGATTTCTTCTTTAATGATACTAATTTTGTTATTATTGTCTATTAGATATTGTTAGTTCTTTATTGTTTATTGTAGTCCTTATTAGGGGAAGTATTACGCTGCCCTCTATCAAAGTGAAATTTACTTCATGTGTTTCTACATCTATATTATTTACATCTGTTGGCTCTGGTCTGCTATTCCTAAAATGTCCTGAATTATTTTGTCTATGGTGATTTATATTATTATTACTTGTCCTAATCTGGTTGGATGAGATTGTTGATTGTTTTGCATAAACTGAGGTATTTGATTGTTATTATTAATATTACATATTATTATTATTAAATGCCATTAGAAAAGGTTTGTTTGGGTTTTACTTAAGTTCTTGTATCACTACGATTATATATAACAAGTATACTAGTATATAACTTCTAGTGTATTCTTTTTGTTGAGTTTCAAGAGGATGTCTTCTTGCATGTTTGGATGGCATGTAAATCTTGCAGGATCTGTTCGTACGTTTCACGTACGCCTGAATCTTGAATTGGATCTGCTTTTATTTGTGGCCAGGAGGGCTGCAATATCTATTGAATTGTATCCACTGCATTTCCTTAGATTCGGTTCCGAATGATCAGCGTCGTTAATTTTTTGTTTCCCTCCTTATTGTGAGAGTAGACATAGTCGAAGTATTCTATGAAGGCAATTAAGTCTTCCTCAGGTCTTTCTGAAAATATAGGGACCTTCTTTAGTCTTCCTAGAGTGATTGCCTGATCTGCTACTATTGCTTGAGCCATTTTCGTTGGCTTTTTGTCTTCTTTCAACGATAAAATCGATCGATTCGCTTGAAGATTTATGTTCCCTCAATCTGTTATTACCATCCAGTGTTAATTTCCTTTATGGAGTTTGTGTGTTTTGTTGTTATTGACTCACGAACACTATAACACTTTCATTGATCTTAACTGTAGGTTGCAAGAGTATTTCTTAATTTTCACGTCCCTAGCGTCGTGGGATACCCTTCGAAATGCACTGCTATCTCGGAGTGGACATAATATGTACACAGATTTGGTAAACTTCGTGTACGTGTTTTTATTTGTAGAGATTCGCAGAATGGTGAATGTATGACGTTACACAGTAAAGGTCCTAAGAGTGATCCTTGGGGACGTCCCCTGTTATTCCATCCAATTTCGCCTCGTCTTCGGAGTCTTAAAGGAGCAATGTGTCGGTAAAGTAGCTCCTGATCAATCGTAGTATGTGCTTCGGTACATTTTGTCTTTGGAGTCGAGTTAAAAGCATTTTCGACGTCATTTCCCCCTCTCCATCGGCTGCCTTCTATGGCCCATTGGGCGTTGTCTATTCCGACTTTAATCGCGTCGATTGTCGATCGACTCTTGTTCCGCGAGTCCATCCAGTCATTGGCTTATGTCTGTAGGCATCAGGCTGCAGTCGGTTGCACATTGCTCTCTCGAATATTTCGTCCATAATGTCGAGAAAACAGAGCGGTCGATAAGATGATGATTCCTTCTGTGGTTTATTTCCTTTCGGTAATAATACCAACCGTTAATATTTTCATTGTCCGGAAATTTTGACTCACTTAAGCATGCATTATACATGCTAACGAAAATGTTTATGCAGGCCATCATTGATATTTTTAAAGCCTTATTTAGTATGCCGTCTGGACCAGGAGATTTTCGGTCCTCTACCCTCACGATTGCCACTTGGTTTTCCATTCTCGATTTGTAGAACTTCGTCACGTTGAGAGGGGAACAGAGTTTCTACAATTCTGCTGATTGATAGCGGACACGTTGGCGCGAGTCTTTGAGGCTTTTTGAACTTCGCGGTTATAAATTTGTCAGCTTTACACCATACATTTTCATTGAGTTAATTAGAAAGCTCCTTAAAACACTGTCTTTACTAGACTTAATGGCGGATTTGAATGCGTGGCGTGCCTCTTTATACGCTGTTCGAAATATCAAATGTCTATCCGTATCGTATCTAGATCATTGTTATTTTCTTCGTGCCTTACAACAATCTGATCGAAGTTCTTTTATCTCGTCGTTCCACTAATACGTTGTACGGCAGCGTTTTGTGTCCCCGTTCGAGCCATTGACATATCTCAGCAGCGTGTAGTTGTCACAGTACTTGATGAACGATGTCGTTCGCTGTTCTCCCTTCAACTACAGCTTCAGTACTTGCGTACTCTAAGAGATCCTCATCTTAGATATTGACGTTCCATTTCGTCTAGCTAATTGGTAGTACGTAGGTAATCGAACGAAAAACAACACTTGGTAGTTTTCGGGTCCCTTGGGGGAGTGGTTTGTGCGTTGCTCACTGCTCACTATTTCGTGGAGGTTCTGTGTTCAAAGTCAGTATACAGTGCTTTTACAGTATATTGTTATGTTTGATAGACAACTGTGCAATACCGTGGCTATCGGCGGTATTACAAGTACAGAATTAGAACTACTAGGTTGTTAGATATTACCAGCATTCCATATACTCACTTGAAACTTAAAAATATAAGTCTTTCTTAGATTTTGAATTATATCTCAACTGATCAAACTTTATTGGGCGATATTTTATTATACCTGATGAATTTCTGACATTGCGTTTGTAACTGCTGATTTGGTACATTGAACATTAGACATAAGAAAGTGGTATATAATGGCCGTGATGAACATTTCTTGAATTTTGGGTTGATGTGACTCTTCCGTGTTATTGTTGATTCAGTTATCATTACATTTAAAATTTCCAATCAAATGAATGCTCCCCTTTTGGACCGGCGCAATTTTGTATTCGCAAAAAAAAAATATTATCTTCATATAGATCCTCATGTGTATGGTGTGTGGTAAATGAGATTAGTCACACAAGATTTAGGTCCCAATATTATCAATTTATGTGCCAGGTCTGGAATCAAATGCGGTTCATAATTTCTCATTCCCTTGCATGAATTGAAGTTAAAATAGCCAAAGCGAAAAATTATGTTACCAGTGCACTACCGAGAGAATAAGCTTACATTCGTTTCCGAGGTGTTGGTTTCGTTATTGTAGCGTTAAAAATGTTCAGATGGAGTCTCATCAGTTGTTTCTGTAGCCTGTTGAATTGGAATTGGCGCTAACCTATGAATGGCAAGACGAAACTGTAAAAAAAACGAGTTACACAGTTCAGGTTTTTGAAGAAAAAAACGGAAGAGCCACATAATTTATTTGACAACTAAGCAGTGTGACAGGTATGCAAGATGATATTTGTTATTGATGTTTTATAGTCTTCCTTTTGATAAACAATATATTTGTCAATAGTCCCTTTGAGGTAACTCATTACACGTTTAATTGCTACCCAGTGAGCCCTCCCAGTATTTGTACCAAATCCGAGTAGTAAGTTTACAACAAAAGTTATATCAGGACGGGTAATTTTTGCGGCAAAAAGCAAACAGCATATCGCTTGCATATACGGTACATTCTTCATAATTTCTGCTGCAAAAAGCAAGCAGCCTATCGCTTGCTTATATGGTACATTCTTCACTACTTCCTTTTATTTTTCATCTGTGGGGTACGTAAACGTTTCAGTATTTCTGAAATATATTGTGATGATAAATTTTAATGTTCCTTCAACTTCATATCCTTCATTTCAAAGTTTTTAGAATTGGAAAATACGTAATTTGCAACGTAAATTGCTACGAACAAAATCTGATTTTCTTGGAGAAAATAGTAGTAGTATTATCAGTGCTTTGTTGAATTTTTCATTCCAAACTAGGCTGTATTGTTTAAGGATTTTAATGGCTTCGAGTGACCAGAACCATCATCGAAATAAGTGGGCCGAGTCATATATGTATATCCTCCCTTAACTCACCGTTTGGGAATGCAGTGTCAGCATCCATTTGATGTATATGGAGGTCAAATGAGCCGCAAATGCAAGTAAAAATCGTAATGTTTTCCAGTATTGGTTTCCTCATAATCAATCCCATTTAATTGGTAAAATAATTTTACCACTAGCCTCGCCTTTCGACGAAGAGTTTTACGATCACCATCAGTGTTTTGAACACCCACATGGAACATATTGCCTTTTTACCGAGTGGTAAATCTGTTTAACTGCATTTTTTATTGTACCTCAGTGCAAACAAAGGAATTAGAAGTGTAATTTTCGACTTGAATTACCTTGCTTTCGGATTCCATGAACATAACATCCCTGCTGATGATGATTTTCTTTGTCACTTTATTATATAAACGATAAGCCTCAAAGGCTTACAGTATCCAAGTATCCAAGATAAATGCATTCCATATCTATGTTCACTCTTAGTCTCCATTCTTAGCAGTGTTTTTGCAGCTTGTTAATCATCCTCTCTAAGCTCTCTGTCGACTCCGCAAGCAGGACTAAATCATCTGCATACTGCAGGATTTTCATTGGTTTTCCGCCAATTGTTACACCCATACAAAGAACCTCTGTTATGTCATCGATAAACATCACAACGGCTGACGTTGCATCCCTGTTCAAATCCGACAGTTGCTTTCTGTCCCAAACTGCTGAATACGTATTTTCATATATATTTTCGAACAAAGTTCCAAATTTTCTGAAAGGATCACGATTATATGGTTTGTAGAGCAGTACACTTCTGTCTACAGTGTCGAATGCCGCCTTAAGGACTACAAAAAACTCATACATTCTTTCTTGATTCTAGTATAGTTCTGTGCATCTGCTGTGTGTATGAAGATTTGGTCCACTGTTAAGTAATTGGCTTGAAAATCAAAAAAAATTTTGTGATAACCAAACTTGAAAATTTTAGCGAGAAAAACCACAAGTGTCTTAAACGAAGAGTTTAGAAATAAAATCTCACGATAATTTTCTGCTATATTCTGCTCACGCTTCTTATGTATGGAGAAAATCACAGACTGTTTGCAATGACTCTGTGGCAGCACCATTGACAGAAGAAACAGATCAACTGGTGGCAGCACCATCGATAAGAAAAAGAGAAGCAATTGTGGCAGCACCATCTTACGGAAGAAAAAGAAAATAAACACTGATACCTAGAGCTGTGTTCTGTTGTTCACAAACTCGATTCTCGAACCTACATAGTCATATAGTCATAAAATATGAATTTATCTTTTGTTTTCCAAAATTGCAATTCTTTAATTTAATGTTTACTTCAATAAATACTGTTCGTGTTAATTGAATATTAATATGTTTTATTGGTGCTTAGTCCAAACACTAAATTGGTAACTCCAACGTGATCTATATGCGCAATACATAATACAAAAGACAAA
Source organism: Eristalis tenax (assembly GCA_905231855.2). Lineage (NCBI taxonomy): Eukaryota > Metazoa > Arthropoda > Insecta > Diptera > Syrphidae > Eristalis > Eristalis tenax. The sequence continues at coordinate 91,596,165 of HG993124.1, read as the reverse complement.
GCTGACGCCAGAAATAGCGATTTCACAATGGCCGGTATCAACTCATTAATAAAGAACCCTCTGCAACAAATCACAAAATTGTTCAATTTCTTTTCTGTCGAAAGATCAGCCACTCAAGCTGAAGTGAAAAAAGTAAACTCGACAAACTCTATAAATAATTTGACACCATCCAGTCCGTCGTTGAGGAGCACACCACCGAGGAGGCTGATCAAGATGCAAGTGCCAATGCGATAAAGGAAGCTGAACTCGAGAGGGATCAAGTCGACAGCCAGTATGAGCAAATCTCTCCAATCATCAAGCAGATCCTAAAGTCACAGGACCAGGAGAATATTTAGCGTCAGACAGAACCGACTCAGTTCGAGTCTACCATGGTGGATGTTAATGCCAGTGAACTCGCACTTCTCAGGGAACAGGTAAGGCAACTTACTTTGCAAAACTTAATTTCCGCAGAGCAAGTGCCATCATCATCAGTCCAACCATCACTTCACCAACCACGAGCAAACCTTCGTCGAATAAAACTTGCAAAATTGTATGCAACTCAACCTCAAATATGGCTAACCCAGATAGAAATGACACTGGAGTTTGAAGGTATTACGACGGAGGAAGAAAAATTCAAACAAGTGTTTATTAATTTAGAGGGTGATTGTCTGACTGCATCAGAAGATCTCATTGGCGACTCGGCAATGACAAACAAGTTTTCCTTGTTTAAAAAAAGCGTTCTCTCCAGGTTTGCTGAATCAGCTTAATCGAAATTAAGACGCTTGTTAAAATGTCCAAAGACGAAAGATAAAAAACCGTCTATAATACTGGCTGATATAGCTTGCTGGGGGAGAATGTGGTCCGAAAGTTCTGCGAGAGTGTTTTATCTATGAGAACTTTATCTTTGAGAACTATTCTCTTAATGACCTAGCCATCGAAACAGACAAGATGTATGATTCTGCAAACAATAACCAATCATCGGTAACATCAGCAGTCATTGAGCAGCATTCAATTCAAGCTATTTCTTAAAACCATAACTTAAGCTACACAGAGCTCTGCCGTACTGTTGAAGATCTTACCAAACACATTCGCCGACTAAAATCAAACAAACGACAGAGTTCCTGGTCAATAGGTACGTACCAGCCAAGATCGTTCTTCCAGCCGAGATAAAGACACCAAGAAATTGTGTTGCTACCACAGAAAATGGGCTCATAATGCTCGAAAATGTGAATGTTCATCAGAGCACACCTCAAACTTTACACTACCAACAAATCTCAGATACAAACATTTGGTTATCATTTCCTAAAATTCAGATTTTCAGACAGCAATCATCGGTGCAGATTTTCTTGAGCATTATCACCTCATAATTGAAATTAAAAAAACGCTACCTTATTGATGTTGCATCAAAATCTTACAACTTGTGGAGCATTGTCAATAGTTTCCGAATTTGGTCTATCAACTTTGAGTGCAAAGAATTCATTGGCATCACAACCATTCTAATAAGAATCAAAAATCGACACAGTGCGCCATTACATCAAGACAACAGGGGCTCCGGTTGAAAGCCGCTTCAGACGCCTTTCAGGAGATAAATTATCAGCTGCCAGAACTGATTTAGATTTTTTCCTTGAAAAAGGTATCTACCAACCTTCCAACAGTATTTGGTTCACATGGGGCCAAGAAAAATGGTGGCTGGCGAGTATGCAATATCGTTGCAGATGGATTCTCACATCTTGCACACCCTCACGTCAACGCAATCATCATGCCTATTGCAACCGACATCCAAACACTCTTCGAGTCTCAATCCAAAGTTGACGAATCGCAGAGTCTAATGGAGGGAACGAATTCTCCCAAAGCTATTCCATTGAAAGAGAGTCTGCCAACACTGTTGCTACTGCCTTCTGGACTCATTGGATTGCACGGTTCGGCTGTTCTAAGACAATTACCACCGATCAAGGAACACAATTTGAGTCAGCTCTTTTCGAGGCATTGACTAACTTAACTGGAACCAAATGAGCGCGTACAATTGCATATCATCCTCAAGCAAATGGGATGATTGAACGCTGGCATAGATCCTTTAAAGCAGCTTTGATGTGTCACTCCAGTAAACCATGGGTGGAGCTTCTTCCAACAGTTCTGCTAGGACTCAGCACATGCTGCAAGGAAGATTTGAAAGCATCAGCAGCTAATTTCGTTTATGGAACTTCCATCAGACTTCCAAATGAATTTTTCAGCAACGAAGGCAATCCAGCAGATCCACATGCCTTTGTGTCAAATATTCGTCAAAACATGCGAATGTTAGCAGAACATATTCATTTTGAAGGATCTGTACCAGTGTTCACATGTCATTCTCAGAACAGATGCTGTAAGGAAACCGCTAAAACCCCTGTATACTGGACTATATGAAGTCATCGAAAGAATATCCGATCGTGTTTTTACTATCTGTATGAACAACAAGGATGTCAACGTGTGAGTAGAACGTCTTAAACCTGCTTTTGTCGCTCAAGAGGAAAGAACGTCACATTCTGATTTCCCAAATCACAACCAACACTTAATTCCACATTCACTTCAACAATTTCACTTTCCAAATGAGCAAATATCCAGTCAAAATTCATAACAGAATCAACATCAACCAACAGAAACATCACAAGCAAAATCATCCAACATAAAAAAAGTTTCTTTCCAAAACAATAACAAACAGCACTATTGACAGAAGAAACAGATCATCTAGTGGCAGCACCATCTTACGGAATAAAGAGAAAACAAACACTGGTGCCTAGAGCTGTGTTCTGTTGTTCTCGAACTCGACTTTTGTTCTGTCGCATTCCTATATAGTCATAAGATATGAATTCATCTTTTGTTTTCCAAAATTGCAATTCTTTAATTTAATGTTTAATTCAATAAATATTGCTTGTGTTAGTTGAATATTCATATGTTTTATTGGTGTTTAGTCCAAACACTAAAACTCCATGACGTACAGATGGATCGTTATTTGGATATTTGAAAAATTCGAGTGGTATTCCATCTATACCTTGTGTTTTATTATCGTTGCATTTACATAACCAGCCCTTTACTTCCCCTTCCCGTATTTGGGTCATTCAGAAGATTATTTATATTATCCGGTATTGCATATCGGAACTTAGTGTAAGGGGCTCACTCGTCAAATCAAGCACCAATAAATGAAACATTCCTTTTCGTCTAATCCACTTTTTATTACTGATCGCTTGGGCTGCTGCTTACAAATTGTGCTTAAAATTAACTTATGTAACTCTGACCTAACCGGTAGTCCTCTCTTTGATAACAACGATCCAATTCTCTCTTCGATTGTCGTTTTTCTTTGCTTTTGGTTTTATTCTACTACATTAGGTAGATCGTATGTTGCCGGATTCAGTTGGATTTTGAAGTGCTCTTCTGATTGAATTGAATTTTTTACTGGGTAGTTTCCACAGAGTCGTTGGATTTCTGCATTGCTATATTCCAATGGCTAATGATTTATAATATTGATTTATTGTTTAATGACATGTTTTTTAAGCTATCGGTTTACATGCAAAAACATTTTTTTGTAGTTCGGCTCATCGAATTTTCGGTAGAGGGTTAATAGCGAGAATGATTTCCTTCTCAGCTGTTCATATTAAACGTCATTTTGGCGTTTTTGATTGCTTGTTCTATCATGTCCATATTTCCGTCAGGGTACAATGCTGCGATTTCTATTCCTAGATTTATTTTGCAGTTTTCCTTTAGGCCGTTCATCCATTTTAATTTATGTAGCTCGTTGATGATGGTTTCACTGCCGATCGACTCTTGAAATGGGCTTGGAATGAAGTTACAATATTGGTAAGTTTTGGGTTTGTACTTCAAAGTTAGTGATTATTTCGTTCCACCTACCACCGCTTAGACTATGGTCGATAATTGAGCGTGTTTGGGTACTTCCAAAAGTATAATCTCCATCTGGATCTCCCTTAAAGCATCCATTTTGAATGTGTAACTCATATTCGCTGCAGAGCTTTAGTACCTGCCGAGCTTTTTCATCGATAACGCCATTTTTGGATTTCGATCTTTTGATGATATATTCTCATTGTATCATGATAGAGCCTGTGTGGAACTAATCCTGGCATTGAAATCGCCTGTTAGAAGAATGTGAGTTTCTTGCTGAAGGTTGTTTAGAGTTAATTTTTGCAGATCCAATCCGCATTGAGCTCCATGTGACCCGTTAAGATATACAGGGATAATGCAATACTTGGTACCTGGCGAGACCTGTGTCCGAATATTAAAATACGTGCAGCCGTTTGTTTGTCTAAAATAAATTTTGAAATCCTCTAATTGTGTCCTCTAATTTGTTTTACATCCATAAAGGCAACCTCCGCTTCGCTCAACGATTACTATTTCTGATGATTGGTATTCAACATAATTCGTAGTTTTCAAAGTATTTATGGTAATTATATTTCTTATTTTCTAATAGGTGTGTTTCAAACAAACCAAATTGTTTAAATTCATTCATATATTTAAAAAAAATTATTACATAAAAGCGTATTATGCAGATCATCAATGTTGTAACTTAAAATACTATAATTTTTTCTTTTTAATTAAATTCATTCTTAAAACCTTTTTAATGGGACAGATTGAGTTTCCCTGTTTGGCATGACGCACTGGTTTTGACAGCACAGGCATAGCTTTCGGTTGATAAGATGTTTAACTGGTATATGGCGCTAAGGTATAACTCTCTATGTTTACCCGTTGATCAGCGGATTCGTTATCAGTAAAACAATAAGCGCGGCTTAGTATATCTTCTAATACAGAATATCCTTCGCGGCATCCGCATTTTTTTTTCGGATGTCAATATTTGAATTTATCATTCTGATCCACTTCCTGACCTCAAGTAGTTTGAATCTTGTTCAGTTAGTGTTACAGTGTTAGTCTGTGTGTCTCTTAAACTGTCCGGACGTGTTATTTATTAGTTTCCGCAAGAGTTTGCTTAATTTCGTTAAACATAATGTCTGACAATTGTGCAAAGTGCAATTCAATCATTAAAAAAGACTTTATAATCTGTGGTGGTATATGTGGCTTAAAATTCCATGACAAATGTGCTGTAACATCAGATAATGCTCTGAGTTTTCTCAAGTCGAGCATAAACTATTCGTGGAAGTGCAATGCTTGTTCTAGTGTCCCAGTTCTTGGACTTGTGTGTAAAGTTGCTGCACTCAATAAAATTGTTCTCAACTTACAAGAAGAAATAAATACATTGAAAAACATTGTAAACAAAACGCCATCTAAGTCAGCTGCTGCATCTAACCATACTGTGAAAAATAAAGCCAAGCCGAACAATTCAGAGAATACAGCCAACATTGCAGTAACTAACCATACAGCTGTTCATGTTTCACCAACTCGTACTGTAGATGCTGACGAAACATCCAAAATCAACACAGAAGAGTTGATTGACCCTGCAAAGTTGCAATGGAACAGTGCTCAAACGAGGAGAGACAAAAAGAGAAGCAAACAAATCATAAGTAAAGACACCACCTATACTGATGTATTTTCCAAAAAACGAGAGTGCAATTGCGGGAAACTAAATAATGAGCAAAACATTTCTTATACTGTCTCATTTAATGATTCATCTCCATCAACGAATCTAACTGTTTACTATCAGAATGTAGGGGGCATGCGAACAAAAACTAGGCATCTCTCTCTTGCCTTTTCCCTTCACGAGTATGACATAATTGTTCTCACTGAAACTTGGCTGAATAGTGATTACTCAATGGCGGAGTACATTGACGAATACTACGCAGTCCACCGTGTTGATCGCTCAGCAAGAAATGGTAATCTACGCGGTGGAGTTGTATTGATTGCTATACCGTCAACTCTACCAATGATAACTTAGTGAGTGAACAACTGTATGTCGCTATCAACATCTGTGAGAGGGAATCGGTGCGAGAAGAGATTGTTTTTATTGTGAGTTATGAGCTATGTTGCCAACATCGAGTTTGTCGCGATTTCAACCTTGGTGACATCAAATGGTCTTACTCACCAGAAGATAAGTGTTTAATCGCATATAACATGAAAACGGACTGTGCATTTTTGTTGATTGATGCTATGTTTGCTTGTAATGTGTTCCAATTGAATGATTGTCAAAACCCTATCTATAGAATTCTCGATTATTCCATTAACTGTTCTGTCAGAGAAATTGTATGTCCATTAATGAAAAATTCTATTCATCACGTAGCTCTATGTTTAAATGTCGAATATTGCGTTCCTTCAGTAATAAAACCAATCATAAATATTTATGAAACTAGATATAATTTCGCCAAAGGTAACTACAAATGTAAACCTTAAAGAAATGTATGTGGCAGTCCTCAATATATTGGAACTTCGATTTATTCAGTTTATACCATTGATTAAGAAAAGAGACTATCCTATGCTGCCGTATCATAATAAAAGGTTGGTTAATCTGAAAAATGAAAAAAAACAAAGCCTTCAAACAATGGAAAAATTCCAATTCAGAATTTAATAGAAAGCGGTTTTACCAATTACGCCGAGAATATGAATATTTGAACAAATTTCTGTATGAACAGTATATATTGAATAATAAGTCTAATATCTCTTGCAGTCCTAAAGGTTTCTGGGTATTTTTTAATATTAAAAGGAAGTCGAGAATTATTTTCAAAATATGAAGTTCGAAGGGATTATATCTCATAACATTGAGACAACCTGCGAGCTATTTGCAAAATTTTTCGAAACAGTGTACGTTGATCATTCGAATATTAATACACCTTCTCCAAATGAAGATGTATATAATATGAGTATTGGATCACTCTGTCTACAGATGATATATTACAAGGAATCAAATCCTTAAATTCAAGTGTAAGTGCTGGTCCTGACAATGTACCGTCTATAGTTCTTCAACAGTGTAATGCATCCTTGTCTTTTCCATTAACAATTATGTTTAATTTATCTTTGTCCTCTGGAACGTTTTTGGAAGAATGGAAAAGCTCATTTATAATACCTATATACAAATCCGGACCTTGGCAAAAAGTTGAGAACTATAGAGGTATCTCAAAGCTTTCCGCCAGTCCGAAATTGTTCCAATTAATTGTTACATTCTACATTCTTTAACTGGATTTCGAGTGACCTATCAAATACGACTCAAACTGTGAAAATTGGTACTTGTCAATCTAGAATTATCAAGGTGTTATCTGGTGTTCCCCAAGGCAGTCACTTAGGGCCATTACTATTTATTTTATTTGTTTATGATATTCCGTCAATTTTTAAATATGTTAATTGCTTAATGTATGCTGACGATTTAAAGATTTTTCTGCATGTTGCAAACATCCAAAACTGTAAAAAAGTTCAAAATAAAGTCAGTTTACATGTCTCTTGTATTATATATTTATGATATTTTCTCGTACCGTATAAACTGTCCTGATATACTTCAATGTGTTAAACTGTATGCCCCAGAAAGAAATATTCGATCAAGAAACCTGTTATACCAACCAAGATACTTTTATAATTATGGTTTTAATGAGCCGCTTACAAAATGCATTCTAAATTTTAATTTTGCCTGTATCGAAATAGATCTATGTGATATTTAAAAATTCAATTCCAAATCTCTGAATAAAATTCGTGCCTTATTTAAATATGTTTAAATTACACACTGTTGTTAGTCAACTATATTTTGTTGGGTGTTCAATTCATACGATTATTTATTATTATATATTATTATTAATTGTATTTATTATCACTAGCTAATTGCTTACTTAAATAATTATATAAGCAATATTCCCTTATTATTATTAAAATACTTATTATACTTATTATACTTATTATACTGTCAGAGAAATTGTATGTCCATTAATGAAAAATTCTATTCATCACGTAGCTCTATGTTTAAATGTCGAATATTGCGTTCCTTCAGTAATAAAACCAATCATAAATATTTATGAAACTAGATATAATTTCGCCAAAGGTAACTACAAATGTAAACCTTAAAGAAATGTATGTGGCAGTCCTCAATATATTGGAACTTCGATTTATTCAGTTTATACCATTGATTAAGAAAAGAGACTATCCTATGCTGCCGTATCATAATAAAAGGTTGGTTAATCTGAAAAATGAAAAAAAACAAAGCCTTCAAACAATGGAAAAATTCCAATTCAGAATTTAATAGAAAGCGGTTTTACCAATTACGCCGAGAATATGAATATTTGAACAAATTTCTGTATGAACAGTATATATTGAATAATAAGTCTAATATCTCTTGCAGTCCTAAAGGTTTCTGGGTATTTTTTAATATTAAAAGGAAGTCGAGAATTATTTTCAAAATATGAAGTTCGAAGGGATTATATCTCATAACATTGAGACAACCTGCGAGCTATTTGCAAAATTTTTCGAAACAGTGTACGTTGATCATTCGAATATTAATACACCTTCTCCAAATGAAGATGTATATAATATGAGTATTGGATCACTCTGTCTACAGATGATATATTACAAGGAATCAAATCCTTAAATTCAAGTGTAAGTGCTGGTCCTGACAATGTACCGTCTATAGTTCTTCAACAGTGTAATGCATCCTTGTCTTTTCCATTAACAATTATGTTTAATTTATCTTTGTCCTCTGGAACGTTTTTGGAAGAATGGAAAAGCTCATTTATAATACCTATATACAAATCCGGACCTTGGCAAAAAGTTGAGAACTATAGAGGTATCTCAAAGCTTTCCGCCAGTCCGAAATTGTTCCAATTAATTGTTACATTCTACATTCTTTAACTGGATTTCGAGTGACCTATCAAATACGACTCAAACTGTGAAAATTGGTACTTGTCAATCTAGAATTATCAAGGTGTTATCTGGTGTTCCCCAAGGCAGTCACTTAGGGCCATTACTATTTATTTTATTTGTTTATGATATTCCGTCAATTTTTAAATATGTTAATTGCTTAATGTATGCTGACGATTTAAAGATTTTTCTGCATGTTGCAAACATCCAAAACTGTAAAAAAGTTCAAAATAAAGTCAGTTTACATGTCTCTTGTATTATATATTTATGATATTTTCTCGTACCGTATAAACTGTCCTGATATACTTCAATGTGTTAAACTGTATGCCCCAGAAAGAAATATTCGATCAAGAAACCTGTTATACCAACCAAGATACTTTTATAATTATGGTTTTAATGAGCCGCTTACAAAATGCATTCTAAATTTTAATTTTGCCTGTATCGAAATAGATCTATGTGATATTTAAAAATTCAATTCCAAATCTCTGAATAAAATTCGTGCCTTATTTAAATATGTTTAAATTACACACTGTTGTTAGTCAACTATATTTTGTTGGGTGTTCAATTCATACGATTATTTATTATTATATATTATTATTAATTGTATTTATTATCACTAGCTAATTGCTTACTTAAATAATTATATAAGCAATATTCCCTTATTATTATTAAAATACTTATTATACTTATATATGCAATCTGTAAGAGAGTTAAACTCGGTAGATGAAATAAACAAATAACTGACAAATAACTCGATGGACACTCACTGGATAATTCCTATGAATCGCGACTCTAGCCTCCCTTAGGGCTTCGGATGAGCAAAGGATTTTGAATGTTGATGTTCTATAATTAAGTTTGACTAAAAAGTTACTTATTCCGAGGTTATTCGATCCGAACGTAATAATGCTGTTGTCGCAGAGCGTTGCAAATTCGCCGTGTGCGATTACTTTGTCCGGACCCTTTTCACTTGGATTAGATTTCGCTGAGGAGGTTTCTCCTAGTTTTCTCTTTTCCATCGATGTCTTGACGTTCGGGGTTAGGCTTGAGCTTCTTATGGGCTATTCGTATATGATATTTTAATGAGTGGACTTACGGAAGTTCAATTCAAATATTTTGACGTGAATAGTATAACGCGTATAAGATGATATAACCAGGACACTAACGCCATCTATACGCAATTAGGAGAACGATCAACTCCGAAGAGTATTCCCGAAATTCTTGTAGATACTTCAAGAAGAGATACCGATTCTTGTAAATCGTGAATAGTGAACTTTCGTGTTTTATTCGTCACAATCCAGTAACCGAACCCTGTTGTATGGACAATTTAATTAATCTTACGTAGACTCATTTCTGCTAAACGTAACATTTGGTGTCAGAAGTGGGATTGTGACAAAATAGTGGTGAAATTTATTAAAGGTGACCAACTTAAGAAAGAGCTGGCTCAGCGAAGTCTTTCGACAGTCGGCGGAAAGGCTGAAACACACGAATTCGAATAAGAAGTTTCCGACATCTGGAAGTACGGCCCCGGTTGATTTGACGCAGGTAATGGCCATGATGCTAAATCTGTTCCAAAAACAAATGCATCAAATGGATCAATCGTTGGGCAGTGTGCGTGTAGCGTTGGAGGGGCAAATCCAACAAATGCAGCAATCGTTGGATGAGCAGAATCTTTGGAGGTTCAGATCAAGAATGCTCTGGTAGAAGAACAAAACCGTTTGTAACAGAAACTTCTGGAGGTGAATAGTGATGTGAAAGTTCTGGACGAGAAAATTCACCACCTCGGCAATAAGGTTCTGGGCCTAGAAACTTCGGTGGAGGAGAAAGTTCACCACCTCGACAGCAAAGTTGTGAGTCAAGAGACTTCGATTTACGATCTAGAAGCAACGGTCGACGTAATATAGAAGGATATCTGCGCACTGAAAGTGAGGGAACCAGTGGTTAACAACGTCGCGAAAAAATTCAAGCCACCGATGTACGACGGAACAGCAGCCCTCAACATCATCAGGCTGATGTTCGAAGCATCAGTCGCCAGGGCATATCTAAGCGATGAAGACAAGGCGGCAGCATTGGTCGTGTCGTTAAAGGGTGGTGCTGCAGACATGCTCCAAAAATCCAGAAGATCTCCCGAAGGACTACAACGCAATCATGGTCTCGCTACAGCGCAAGTAGCGCAGAATGGAGTTGAAGAGCAGAAAACAACGCAACGGTGGGTCGCTTCAGGAATTTGCTGCGGAGGTTGAGCAATTGACACATCTGGAGAACGCCAGCTCAACGATGGAACTCATCGAGAAAGTCAAAACGGAGGAAGGAACAGTAACACTGTCGTTGTCATCGTTGGAGGTAGACGTTGGATACGGGAGCATTACATTCAATCATAAGGAGTGATCTAGTGGAAGAGGTGGAGCCGTTGTTCGGGATACGACTACTAACTGCTGCGGGTGATGATGCGGTCATTCCAGCTAGTTATTCTTATTTGCACAACGTGTTCACTACCGTAATGTATAGTCAGCCGTTCAACAGTACACACGTGTTTCGATTTTGTAAAGACTTGTAGGAGTAACTTAAAAAAGTGAATTAGTTCGAGTAACAAGAGAGTCCGCAACAAGAGCGTGGTCAAGTGCATAGAACTCACAGCCGTGAATTAAAACCTGAGGCTGAGTTCGAGACACAGTGGGGGCGTACATTTTTCGTCTTTTTTTCTCCTTCATTGCCTCCAAATGAAAATTGCACTGACAAAGAGACTAAGTGCAGGGTATGGAGGAGAACTAACAGTCCGCTCGCCCAGATGCGGACGGAGTGATTCAACCGGTGGCAGAGGAATCAAGCCACCAACCAACGGTGCCTAGAGAAGCCACAACGAAAAGGAAGAGGAAAAAACAGACCTCCTTCAGTTCGAAACGACGGAACACCAACGCCTGAAACGATAAAACCGAGGAGGAAGAAATCACAGGAAGTACTTGGGAACTTAACCGACACAATCACAATAGACAGTACGACAGTTGAGCACGCGTTCCTAGTGGCGGATATAGTTGACGAGTTGATTCTGGGAGCGGACTTTATGATTCGGACCGGCATTACTTTGGACCTTGAAAGGAGAGTTCTAAGCTGAAAGAATTCTGAGATACCTTTGAATGTCGGGGAGAGCAAGTCTACGAAGATCAACAAAGTCGTGCCGGAAAGGGACACCAGGATTCCGCCAAATGCAGAGTAGAACTTCTGGGCAAAGATAGAGTACGATTGTGGGATCAGCACATTGTGGGAAGTGGAAGGCTAAGATCAAACACCAGCTACGAACATAGTTGTCGGAAGAACCTTCAAAAAACTGATGAAGGAAGAGTCACTAATGGAGAAGCAGTGCTCGCTGGAACGGATCCGAAAGGAGCAGGAGAACGATCCGGATCTATCGACAATTTTAGAGAGCGCAGAAAATGGAGCCAAACCGTCGCAAGAAGGAATGGCAAGGGAAAGTGCTATCGCCAAGGCATACTGGGCTGAGGAGCTGAGTCCGTTCCGTGGGCTGCATCGCTTCTGGGAAAGCGAAGAGAGTGAGGCAACAGGAAACTTGATTGGGGTTCCAGGGAAAAGTGTATATGAGAGTGCAGAGGGCAAATCACAAGGGATCAAGTGGATGACATCTGGCTATCACAGGGAGAGCTGAGATAGTGGAACAGGGGTTCCATGGAGCTGGATACCAGCAGTCAGTTGGAGAAGGGATCAATTAGAAGAACGACCAAGTACGAAGAGTATTCCCGAAATTCTTGTACATACTTAAAGAAGTGATGCCACCACCTATATACTGATAAATTACAAAGAATCATGTATATAAGCGTCAGCGGGGGAATTCCACAGACTCGTGGCGACAGTAGAATCTAGAACCAATACTGGGAGTATAAATATCGGCAAGGTGGTCGCTGCGAGTTAGTTCAGTTGAAGAATTAGTAAAGTTCAGTCAAATATTTATTGCAGTGCAGTTTAGTATTTGATAGTGTTAAAAGTGTTAATCGGTTTAGCCCGAAAGGCATCAAAGACTTGTGTGGTAAAGTAATAGTGATTTTTAAAGTGTAATAAGGTATAAGAAGCAAATCGGTGTTTGCTTGCAAAATAAATTCTTGTCAATCGTGAATAGTGAACTTTGGTGTTTCATTCGTCACAATCCAGTGGTCGAATCCTGCTGTGTGGATAATTTAATTAATCTTACGTAAACTCATTTCGGCAAAATGCAACAATACTAAGAGCAGCCGGTTTGCTTTAAGTTTGTTGCACATTTGGATATTTGAAAGTTTTAATTATTCACTTTATTTGATTTTTGAACTGAGATAGATTACTTTCACTCTCCTGTCTATAAGTTGTCAGTGTCAAACCACGACTTTAACTTGAACATTATAGATAATCTTATTATTAAACTGAAAAGTAGGCACATTGCACGTGCTTTGACTTCTTCCAACAGTCTGATATTTCATTTGCCTCACCTCCCTTCCTCAAACATTGAAAAGTCGCCGACGAAGTAACTAGGATTTTGTACAAAAACAAAGTTATCCGCATTGTTGTTTCGACTTAAAACATTTTTTTTTCTGGAAATTATCTAGAAAAAATAATCTTGTTTTGGTGAAGTTTCAATTGGAACATGAAAATCAGTTGAAAATCAATGCTAGGGGGTTCAACAGAGCTGATGCAGTTTTATGTGCAATTTGATAGTAAGATGAATTAAACAATTTTTATGTTACGTGCTACAGAATTATGGCAAAGTATAGCGAACCAAAAAAATCAAAAACAAAAAAAAGGAACTTAAAAATATATGAAAAACAAAACAGGTGCATCACGGCATATAACATGTATGTATTGGGCAAACACATAACATATACGAAATAGTGCACGTGTTAGGGACATAGTTAAGATAGTCTTAAGTTTTACATACATTTTTTCAACAAAAATTTTAATTTATAGCAATTATTTTTAAATTATAGTACGCCGAAAAGCACGCTTAGAGTACCCGCAGGTTAAAATTAAGGACATTTGGGAATTGTAAAATTAGTTAAGCTAGTACTTAATATAAGAAAGTACTTAAATAATTTTGTGTAGTAACTAAGTTAAATTAATTTCAATAAAAACAAAACTACAACAAAAAAAAGATTATTGGATTATCTTTGTCTGACCTTATGAACTTAACACATAGAAAAAGTCATGTATTATACTTTGTCTACAGATTAATGCAACTAATTTTCCGATTTCGTTGCTTTGCGTTTACCTATATACATATATATTTAAGTGCATTTCGAAAATACGCAAACGTTTTTCATACAATACAATACAATCACACCATAATAATGCGCTATGTATGTAAGTATGTAAGGAAGTAGGTATGTCACACATATACCGAATGCGAACGAATATCGACCCTTGGATCGAACCCTTGGTGGAATGGGTTGGTACGTGGCTCACTGCTCACTCTTTGGTGCAGGCTCTGAGTTCAAGCATGGATGGAGCTCCCATTATATTTTTTTTCTGTATGAATAAACATCATAGATCTATTGTGCCACCTTTTCATACCTTTGCTTTATTAAGAGCTCCCCTCTCATGCCGCTCTTTTGAGTGTATTGAGGGTTATCTCCTCCTGTTGCGCGAAGGTGGAAGAAATTTGTAGTAGAGTTTTCTCTCTAACCCAGTTTCCTACAGATATCTGAGAATGAGAGCTGGTTTTAGTGACTTCAATTCTTCCTCTGATGTTAGGTGCTTGAATAAATATCTTTACCTATATAGAATATGTTCTGTAATTTTATTAGATTTTTCGTAGAATCTGCAGAGACCTTCATCTAATGCTCCTAGTTTCCTTAGGTGTTCCCTGAGTCTGGAGTGCCCTGGCAGGAAGCTTGCTGGGATACGGAGGTTGGTTTTGCTCTTTCTGATTCCTGCCTCCAACCTCTTCCGCTTATGTTGATAGAAGGGTTTCTTGGTTTGCTTCATACCATGGGCGTTGTTTCAGCTATCTGTCCGGTTCCTTCTCTCTAGTTCCCAGAACACTTCCCCGAGGACGTGTTCTCCTACAGCGCAGAATTTTTCGCGGCCTACAAAACGTTCTGATGCTCCTTTCCTAGCGAGGTAGTCTGCCCTTTCATTGCCTTCTATCCATATATGGCCAGGTATTCAACAAAGCCCTGCTCAATTTCTTAAGCTTCTGTAGTCATTCCCACACGGGCTTGGACTTGATGATATAGGAGTCTAGTGCGAGGATAGCTGCACGACTTTCCGACATTATTGCTTTGTCGTTAGTATACTTCCTGTCAAGATTAATCTGAGCGCTCTACTGAGGTACTCATACCCCTCTTTCTTCATGAGTTCTTGATCCATCTGTGTCGAGGTAATGCACCTATCTTTTCCTACCCCTTCTTTTGCCATTCTTATGATTGTTTTAATTGCACATTCTACTACCACCAGATGCCATGGATTTGGCTCCAATAACATCTCCGTGGCGGTAGTTTGGCAAGTTGTCATGGCCCCTGTAATACAGAGGCATGCCAACCTTTGAACTTGGTTGAGCATCTCTCTTGCACTGAACTTGTTCTTGTTCTTTTAAAAAAAGATATTGGAACACACGTAATTGTTGGTCTAACGATAGCTGTTAACGCCATCTGTGAGCAACTAGAAAATTTATTCAATATTATAATCTTCATTCAAAATGCTCTACCACCAATTTCGACTCGCTCGCAGATCGCATAAAGGCACCCCAACCAAATTCAACGGTTGTTTGTTCTGACGCGGGTTTGTCGTCTGGCTTCTGCAGAATATCTTTTTTTCGGACAGTCTTTTTCCATCCACTGGCATAAGCGGACATAGTCGGTGCTCTCTAGTATAAATTGAATTTCGTGAACAAAATAAAATAAGTTTTCTCTTTTTTCTCGTTTTCATCGCGTGCCACATTGACAAGAACATTTTTTTGTCCAAACGAGCCGGATTGCTAGCACCAACACGTCGCCAGAAGTGCACCAGCAGCCGGGCTCACTGTCGCACCAGCAAGCCATCGTACAGACGCAGCCATAAGCGCACCAGCACGCCGACGACTTCAACACAGCAGAATTCCCCACAGCTAATGTCTCAGTCATTACATACATCTGTACATGCATAGTCGCCGCAAGGAATACCGGGTGCGTATCATAAATTCAGTGGATTCACATACATTTATTTTTTATTCAAAACAACTTCATTGAATCATCAAATAAAAAAAAAAAAAATTAGTAAAATTAATTGACCACAATTCTCGTGGTTGTTTATGTTAATGAAAACATGTGTATATGCATCTGCAGTGTACATAGCGAAAAGGGAGGATTGTGTCGTTTTTTTCTATTGCTTTGGTAGAGTTATCAGTGCTGACGTTGGGGTTGTGATTTTTGTAATAATTTTTCTTGGACGTTGAGTAAAACGAGTTAACATGTATCTCCACGTATGGTTCTTTCGTTTTACCAATTATGGTACTGTACTCAATAAGCGCGTGGTCTTAAGTTAATTTGTGCAACATTTTCTTCGTTTTTACAACAAATCATTCCTGTCCTCTAGTTCAATCATCAACATATTCGTTGACTTGAGAAATCTAGTAGATTCTTTTAATGCATTCAAGTTCACTGTTGCCATTGGGTTTTGCTTTAGTTGTGTGATACCTTTTTTCTAGAACATTGTGTAAAACGAGTTAAGATTCGGGATATCCTCACGTATGCTCTTTCGTTTTACCAATTATGGTACTCACTAAGCGCGTGGTGTTAGTTCATTTGTCGAACATTTTTCTTTGTTTTTTCTCGTTGGTCAAATATGCCGCCGTAGTTCGGAACGTGCCCGAAACACAGCACACTTCAGCTACGGTAACGGCTCGCAAGGTGGAATTAAAGGATTTATCGATAGTGGTTAAGGCAAAATACGCAGTTAGTGCTCGTCTGGGGGCTGAGTATGTGGAAACATTTAACACAGATACTTTCGAAGCGAAGTACAAGTTATCAAACGAAACTTATATATCTTCTTTAGGCTTACTTCTATAATTCGATATTAAATTAAGCCATCAAACAACTTGTAGTCAAACCTGTCCTCAGTAACCAGACCCAATTCTTTCGCCGAAACCAGGATCGAATTCCCATTGCGTAAAGTTACTATCGTGTGGTACGAAGTTTTCCACGGCGATTAGCTTTCTTGGCCCTCATTTACCGACATGACATTTACATCAAACATTCCAACTTAGGAGTAGTGGTTTCAGCTCTTTCATCTCCGATTGAAAACAAGAGACGAAGCGTTTAGCATCGTTAATAAATTCCCACTTAGTAACATGAGTTCTTACTTAGGGAATTTCAGCGATACACATATGAAAATAAACGTATCCTGGTAAAGAACCAGGTTAAGGTATTACTGAATCTTTCAACTTGTTCCGCAGAGTGCTCCTACAACGTCATGTTAATGATTGCATTACTGCACTTACGGTTGGGATCCCATCCTAGTGCTTGTAAGATCAAACCCGTTTACTTCCAACTACCCTCGGAATATTGCAACAATCCTTACCAAATCCAACTGAAGTCCCTACGTTCAATCAATCAGAAAAAAAAATCCTTAGTACTCGCTTTCAGGTCTTAGAAACAATATCTGATGTAACTTATACTTCAATATAGACCTATGATAAACGACGGGACTCGAATAAAGGCAACTCATGGAAAACGAATCATGTGAATACTTACCACTCTAGAGGCCAAGAATTCGCTTGGCGACTTTGTACAGGTAATCATTCTATACGTAAGTGTTCTCAATTCATAAAAATGGCAATGCCACCGTTGTTTCCGACAATGTTGCCTCCTCATCACTACCATCCACTGCACCTGAATATATTGCGGCGACTTTCAGTAGCGCCAATTTTGCTTCTACTCAAAATCGAGTACTGCTCGCCCCAGACTTGTTGAAAATTAAGGGCATTGACTCTAACCATCTGGTACCCGCACTTATAGACCCGGGCCCGGAAGTGTCTTTTATTCCAGAAGCCGTGCGGAAGCGTTTGAATCTTATGACTTCACCGATAAAAATTTCAATTTCCAGAATCAATACAGTACAAGCACCGACATCTAAAAAGCTTTCGACGGTCCCAGCCTGTTAGACCCTACGTTCCACAAGTCTTCCTAAGTGGACCTCCTTACTGGAGCAGGTTTCTATCCGCGAATTATTCGAGAGGCGTTGCAAGGAGTATCTTAATCTCTGGAGGCTCAAGACACTTGGAAGACCAATTTTGTGAGGATCTTTAAGAAGAAACCGCTTATAGACGATCAAATGGAAGATATGTTGTCAGATTGCTTTCTAAATGTAGTCTCAGGATATGGTTCTTCAGGTAACATAGCTCTATAGCACTTTTTGCGTACTGAAAGCACCTTGATAAAAAAAAACCCGTTCTTGGAACACGGTATGCAAAATTGGTAAATGAGTATCTCACTGGGCCACATGCCGAGGTCGAGAGCTCTGAGGTAACGAAAAGTAGAAAGATTTTCCTTATTATCTCCCTCACCATGCAGTGCTGAAGCCTGAAAGCTCTTCAACCAAATTACGCGTGGTGTTTAACGCATCAAGACCCATTCTCTAGTGGAATAAGTTTGAATGATCTCCTGTACCCGGTACTACAATGCAATCTCACCTCGTTAAATGTGCGGTGGAGGTTTTTTAAATTTGTCTTCAATGCCGATATCGATAACTTGTCAATGCTCACCTTGCTAGTCTTCCGGTTGAGTCATATGAAACCTTTCTGTGGACGGATTCGTCTGTTATTCTCGCATGGTTAAACAAACACTCAAGCACGTGGCAAAAAGGACAACCGAAATCATTGACAATATGGGCTCTATGGCCTGGCATCACGTGCAGTCAGGAGATAACCCAGCTGACATCGCAAGCAGAGGAATGTTCCCCACTGACTTACTAGAGAACGCGCTTAGGTAGAATGGTCCAAAATGATGCGGGAACCTCAAGCTCAATGGCCAGTGAGCTTCACAATATATTCACCATGTGCAAACTTAATAGTTCAAGCGGTTTCTTATGCGGCTCAGCCCATAAGTGAAGATGTGCTGGATAGATTCTCTTCATTGCCACTGGCCTTGCGTGTTTTGATTTATGTGTTTCTTTTTTTTTACAGGGTATAGAAATTACATTCCGAAGTGTTCAACCAAAATTTATCCACTTTATCCCACGGGGGATAAAATTTGTAAAGGCTAGACTGATTTGGCTCGCTCAGAAGCTCCTTTTCTCTAAGAAGTATACTACCTTGTCAGAGGCTCGACCTATTTCTGCAAATAGTCCGATCTTATCTCCAATCCACGTTCGATTCCAATCAACTTTTAAGAGTCAATGGACGGCTATCCAGCGCGGTACTATTTCCTATTAATTGGGATTACTGGCTCAATTTGTGCATGATATATCTCTTCATGGTGCTCATGCTCAGAGTGATTTGGAAAACCTATTGGATCCCTAAACTCCGAAATCTAATCAAATCCTGCATATGACGACGTAAAACTTGTGTTTTTTATAAAAAAAAACAACTGCGAACCCAGGTAATTGCTGCTTTTCCATCAGCAAGATACAGATTATCTCCACCGTTTAATTATACCGACATTGATTTTGCTGGTCCCCTTACTCCTAGAAATTCAAAAGGAAGAGGTTATCGTTTGAACAAAGGATATTCTTGCCTATTTGTGTGCTTCGCCACAAAGGTCATACATCTTTAGATTGCCAGTGACCTATCGTCAGAAGTTTTCTTTGCAGCATCTGCACGCTTCGTCGGTGGAAGAGGGCTGGCGAAGTGTTCTCTCATCATGAGATCAAATTCACAGCAGCAGATGAACTGTTGCAGGAGTTCAACTGTTTCATGGCATCCATACCTATAAGACTCGCCAAAAGTATAGTGTTTAGGGTTTAATTTTATTCCACCCGGGGCATCTGATATGGTGGCTTATGCGAAGCGGATTAGAAAAGTTTTAAGACACACTTCCGAAAGTTTGGAGGTTCCCATAACTTTGCCTTTGAAGATAAAACATCTACTACTTTACTAGCTAAGACACAATCTCCTCTTACCCTCATGTATCAGTGTTGAAATCATCTCATTTTCGTTGCCAAGTTGTTTGGATGAAGTATCTTAATATAAACACTTTACGCTTGAAATGTTAAATTGAATGAATTGATAAATTTATAATTAACTTAATAATCCTTGTATATATATTTCTTATACATTAGAGAGAGAGAGAGACGCACTGAATTGTCTATCACAACGAATTGTAAGATTAAAAATTATCATAATAATCATTGTATTTACATTTTTTATAAATTTGGAAATGCGCCAAAAATTTTAATATCCTCTGCAAATTGAGGTGAGTACCAAACATGATAATTAATTGTAAACTAAACCTTGGCACAATCAAATGTAGCGAGTAGTTGAACGAAGCGTTTCAGGTTATGGAGGCGTTGAACTCGATGCGATCAACAGACCTCTCACGAATTCTTGAAAGCAAGCGCAGAACTTGTTCTGGCTTTCTATGTTAACTTACACACAAACGCAGCTATCGATATAAGGGTGTCCCGTCGTGCATGGAGAAAAAATAATTCTCGAATTTTTTATAGAAAATTGTTTCAAAAGTTGCTTATTCTGAATATTTTTTGATTCTGTCATTCTGTGCTCTACCATGCTTTACAGATCTTAAAAGAAGAAAAAATAAATTATTTTATTTTTGTATTTTATTTTACTATTAAATTTAAGTTATAGGTAAGTAAAAAATAAAATGAGACAACCATGACACCAACAACAAAAACGCCACCTATACGCAATTAGAAGAACGATCAAATCGGAAGAGATTTCCCGAAGTTGTTGCACATACTGCAAGAATGGATGTCGTCACCTACGCACTGATAGATTACAAAGAATCATGTATATAAGCGCCACCGGGGAAATTCCATAGACTCGTGGCGACAGTAGGATCTGCAACCAATACTGGTAGTATAAATATCGGCACGGTTGCCGATGCAAGTTAGTTCAGTTGAAAAATTAATTCAGTTGAGTTTAGTTAAAGAATTATTACAATTCAGTTTAGTGTGGGATTTTATAGTGTTCAAAGTGTTAATCAGTTCAGCCTGAAAGGTAGCAAAGAGTTTTGTAGTAAAGTAATAGTTATTAATAATGTGTAATAAATTATAAGAAGTAAGTCAGTGTTTGAAAAATAAATTCTTGTAAATCGTGAATAGTGAGCTTTAGTGCTTACGTAGAGAAAAAATTATATAATAATAAAGTCTACGTAATCTATTTGCCGTTGTGACCCATCTTGAATGAGAAATTTTCGGGCGGTAGATGCCCAAAATATTTTTTTTTTTTGTTTTTTTTCCCTTTATTAATTTATTTTAATTTTTTTTTTTGCTGGATTTTGCAAATTAAAAGATTTCAATTCTCAGATATATTCGTTCATTATTACCACTGAACACTACCAACTTACAAAAACAAGTGCTCCCACAAAGCACAGCTTTAAAATACCTCACCCACACGATCCTCACGCAATATGCGAATCTTGCCCCAAGTGCAAGATATCGAATTGCGAGTTCATGGCGATCACTTGATCGGCAACGACAACGACTGCTCGGAATGACTGCAGTCTTCGGGATTTCCGAGAGACCTGATCACAATCTGGAATTCGAGTTGATAGCGTTTTTTCCTTTGGTGTTGTGTTCGTTTTTTGATGATGTAGCAGATAACAATTAATGTGGATACAGCACAAAACTAGCACTGGACTCATTATAACCTTCACCCCATCTTCTTGATCTCGCTGTGTTGGTTAATTTTGTTGAGGTAGGGCAAGCTCAAATTTCCCTGATGACCTGTTATATTCAGCAAAACTGAAGTAAATGTTTTTGGTCGCCGATTTCGGATGCTGTTGTGATCTATGAACAAAGTTTCGTTGACCCAAACTTTGTCTCCGAACATAATGACGAACTAACCATTGATTATTTTTTTGGCATCATTCGCTTCCTTTACTTTTATTGGTCTGTTATTTCTTATGAGGCTGCCTTCATCAACTATCATGACATGATCTAGGTGGCTGGGTTGGATGCTGCAGTGTGCCACATTCCCTGATTGGAGTTGTCACCTCAGCGCTGGTCACCTCAGGTACTTCCTTGCAGAATGTTCATGTCACGGCGGTGGTGCAATTTATAATAGCCACTATTCGGTTGCTGCATTCTCCAACCAAACTAACTTAGGTTTAGGATACCTTACAATAAAACGTAATCCATTTTGTAAAAGTTTAATACCAGCTACAACACATTCATTAATTTATATAAACTAATATTTATGGAATGCTCATTAGTTATTTCTTTAAGTTCTTAATCGTCTAGAATAATTGGATTTCTCAAATTTAATTTTGCTTGTGTTATGGACAGTATTTAAATTTCTATTTCTGTCATCATATTTCTATTTCTTGCCGATATGGTTTCGTACAGATGATTAGTATCCATGAGCGTATTGATACTAATCATCTGTACGAAACAATATTGGAAAAAAATAAAATTATACAAAATTCCATTTACAGTGTCCGTTTATTTATTAATTTGGCCTGTCATTGAATTCTACGAGTTGAGCCTGAGTAAATTTTATTCTTGCAAAACCATCAAAATCGGGTGTCCCAGCCACAACATTCAAAGCAACACCCAGAATGTTTGAACTCCTCGCGTGCCTATGATGTACATTTATTATGTTAAGGTGTATTTTAAATGCTGTACATCTGTTTTCAAAATTTTCTTACATTTTGCGTTCAGAAAATGGTCAGGCGTGTTGAGAATTTCATCTCCTCTTTTTGAATAATCAGTCAGGTTAGTTGTAATCGCAAGGTAACCTTAATCCTTCCAGAAAGTAGCGTCCCCGTCCACGATTGGGATGAGTGTAGTCTATCACCTTTGGATGTCATTGCAAGAAATGCAAGCAAAATCCTGGAAGATGTATTTGTTTCATATGATTAAATATTGGAATAAAATATAAGGTCCTATTCCAGTCTATTTTACCTTAGGTTATCCTTGTGCAAGAGTGATGTATACAAGATTACGCCTTACGAAAATTCGCCATGTTTGCCACCTATCTGTAAATCTTTTGGTGACGTAGGCCGAGACGAGCGGATACTCACGGATGTGAAAATTGGTTGTGATTTCGGCGCGAAAAATTTAAAATTTAATATATTGTTACGTTTAGCAGTAAATGAGTCGTACAATTAATTAAGTTGTCGACAAATACGGGTTCGATCACTGGATTGTGACGAATGAAACAGTCGAGTTCACTATTTACGTTATTTATTGTCAAGCAAATACTGATTTACTTCTTATACTTTATTACACTTTAACGACAACTATTACTTTACTACAAAACTCTTTGCGGCCTTCGAGGCTGAACACTTTGAACACTTTAAAATCCCAAACTGCACTGTAATAAATATTTGACTGAACTGTAATAATTCTTGCATTGAACTGACCTCGCATCAACCACCGTGCCGATATTTAATTTCCCCGCTGACTCTTATATACATGATTCAATCTATCAGTGTATAGGTGGCATCCATTCTTGCAATATGTATAAGAATTTCGGGAATACTCTTCGGAGTTCATCGATCTTCTAATTTCGTATAGATGGCGTTAGTTTCCTAATTATCTCATCTAATACATTATACCATTCACGTCACACTACCCACCACGTAAACTTGTTCGTCCCGAACAAGATTCAGAAGTCCTGCCTGTACGGTGAGGGACGATCAAAATGTGTTTGTAACGGATGGAACCCCTGTTCCGCTTTCTCAGCTCTCCTTGTGATGTCCAGATGTCCTCCACTTGATCTCTTGTGTTTCCCAACTGCACAGCTCCTCAGCCCTCTCTCTGACTGCCCCTCTAAACTGACTCTTTTTAGTTTAACGACGGCTTACTGCCGTCCATCTCTCCTGTCGGGTCCGGCTGTAGTCGCTTCATGTTTCGTGCCGGTAACTGGGACTTGGAACGTTTCCGACGCTCCCTACAGTCGCGTGCCATGTGCCCGATTCTATTGCAGTCGAAGCAACGACCCTTGAATGTGTCTCGAGTGGATTCCGGCTCCAGATATACTCTGCTACGAACGCAGCCGTTTTGACGTTTTCGATGAGCTCCATCGTTGAGCCGGTTTACGCCAAATGAGCCAATCGCTCAATCTCTGCAGCAAATTCCTGGAGCGACTCACCGTTGCGTTGTTTCCTGCTCTTCAACTCCCTTTTGAAGACTTGCATGTGGTGCTCACTTCCATGATTGCGTTATAGTCCATCTGGAAATTTTCTGGAATCGTTTGAGAACGTTGGCAGCACCGCCCTTTAACGACACGACCAACGCCGCCACCTTGTCTTCATCGCTCAGATGTACCCTGGCGACAGAGCTAAATAAAATGATTATTTTTCTGAAATGAGGTGCGCAGTATTTAATTGCAATGCAAACAATAGCAAAGGAAACCCGAATCTTTTCATGTCTTTCCAAAAGGCAACATCTTGTAGAAGCAATTGATTCACTTTTGCAGAAGGAAGGACAATTTAAGTCCATATACGTCTCGGATTTGCTCTGCACATTTTACTCCAGATGACTTCGACAGGAACTTATAGTTTGAAATGGGTAAATTAATATATTCGTTGTTCCATTAACACATAATAGTTAATAGCAACTGATTGCAGGACATTACAAAAATATGGGATTCAAGTTGAAGATGGGAGCGGTTCCAACGGTACA
The DNA here is from genome assembly GCA_905231855.2 of Eristalis tenax. NCBI lineage: Eukaryota > Metazoa > Arthropoda > Insecta > Diptera > Syrphidae > Eristalis > Eristalis tenax. The sequence goes on along the minus strand of HG993124.1, from coordinate 91,571,661 downwards.
ACCACAGTCAACTTCAATTTTTATTAAATCTCGTAGAACTTAATGCCAAATGGAAGCAGCCCGTTTTCTATGACTTTGATTGTCAAATGACAGCGATTATTTTACACCATATTCTTGACAAAGTCTACGAATCTGTGTATAATGTTGTTGCTATTGTCAGTGACCTGGGATAAGGAAATAGAGGACTATTCAAGAATTTAGAAGTAACCATGGAGAAACCTTGCTAGGCACTAATGAAAGTCTGAATTGCTTTACATTCTAGGTTTATTCAAAACGAAAAAAGTGCTTGTGTTTTCTGATGTTCCCATTTAATAAAACTCATAAGAAACCACTTTGTTGATCATAAGTTTTTAATACATGGCAAAGAAGTAAGGAAGGCAATAATTTTATCACTCCTTTCCTTAACTTCGGGAGTACTCTCAATAACACATAAAATTACTCCAGGCTAGCTTAATGTTGTTGGAGCCGAAAGGCAAACGTTTTAAGGCAACGAAATTGTTCTCCCACTCTATTGCACATGCTCTAACAAGGGCTGCAGCCTGAGGCTACCTAAATTATCACAATTGTTAAGAATGTTCTAAATTATTTATAAGTGTAATATTTATTAAGAATATTTGCCTATAAAGTTCAAACACTAAACTTTTAACTACTTTTCAGACCAATGACTTGTTGGATGTTATGAACATCAGAGCACCATATCCAGATTCCAGAAAGCGAACTCATGGATAAGGTTTAGATTTGGATGTCCAAGATCCAATTTCAAATGACAAGACTGAGCTCATGCTGAAAATGAGGGTCAAAGGAAAGAACAACAAGTTTTTTAAAGCACGAATGTATTGCAGAATAAGGAAATTATATAAGGAAATAGTTGAACATCAATAAAATCATCAATAAAACAATTCACTAATAGAAAAGACATGCATTCGACATTTTTGTATTCATTTCAATAGGTACAGATAACTGGTTAAATTAGACATTATAAGGCATAAATAGTAATATTTTATGATATAAGACGAGTCTCAAATGACACTCCACTTAAAGTTCTATAAAAACACATTCTTCTTTTTGCTACCAAGTATTGTTCTTCTTATATGGATTAGTTTGTTACTCACTCACTGAATAATAGAAATATTATTTCAAAAACTGAATTTATTTAACAAAAAACTGAAAACTTTAATCTTCCTTTAAGTAAATTGTATGTAAGTAAAGCTGTCAAATCACGCAGTCTTGTTGTCTGTCATTCCTGGTCCTTGTGGACCACTTTTATGAGAACTGTAGAGCCTAAATCTTCTTTCACCTTTTCTTCGACATATAATGGTGTAATCATATCTCTTAATCACCTCTCTTTTTAACAATGCTTTTTCTCCTACTCTGAAAGTCTTGTACTGCTTTGATTTATTGTGGGCTTGCAAAGATATTTCCTGTGCTCTTTTAATTTTATTCTTAGTGACGGAATGAACAGTTTCATTATATTCAATGGTAACTTGAAGTATTAGATCTACCGTGCCATTCACTTTTCTCGCGAGTTTAAGACAGTGCTATATAGTCGCACTTCTTGACCGTTGGACGTACGTGGCAACGGTGGGGCATTAACTATATAATGAACGTTAAAATTGTTCAGTAACAGTGACTTTATAGTCTCTGAGTTGAGAAATGTCTTAGGAAAAATGTTCATAAGCTGTAGAATTGGTATTTTTACATCCGCTATCGTACGTGATAGAATCGGCTGATCAATAGCAAATTTTGAAAATTTGTCAAGGCAAGTTAAGAAATGCTACTTATCCGTAGCGAATATGTCAACGTACAAGATTTAGCCTGCGTACGAAGGAATTGGCGTATCTTCAATCAATTGTCTTTTGGGGTGTCGATCATACATAATTTTGCAATTTGTCAACATTGCTCGCATGCTTGGTCAACTTTGGGAAGAAATAATCGCACAAGATATGTTTCACGTTTTCTTGTGCTACTCTATGTGCCCTGCTATGCTCCGTAAATATATTTTCCTTTTGCTCAATTTTGTCAAAAATGTCCACCAAAAATCTTTTTAGAATGCCAGAACTATGTAGATGGGAACAATTCGACGAGCTTATGCTGAATATAAGCCAAAACTGGTAGTTCGCAACAGATTCCATTTATTTTATAAGTTTGTCCCTATCGGAGAAATATATAAGCTGCCTGGTTTTCGTACCGAAAACTATAAAATTACGAGTTGCTGCAGCGGGTGACTCCTCTATAACAATTTGGTTCCTGAAAAGGTTTATTGGTCTTCTTGTTGTTTTAATCGTATATGTTAGAAATAATTCACTCTGAATTGTGCATCGGCGAAGACTTCGTCCTCCAGAGCGTGAATCTGCTATCGCGATAATGCGCAACAACGTGATTCTCCTTTCCAGGTTTTTAGAATATGTTGGCGTTATGTTCCACAATGAAAGCCTTCCAATGAATGAAACACAAAAGTTCACTATTCAAGATTTAAAAGAATTTATTTTGCAGGCAAACACTGATTTCAGGCTGAACTGATAAACACTTTAAACACTAGAAAATCCCAAACTGCACTGTAATAAACATTTGACTGAACTGTAATAATTCTCCAACTGAACTGACTCGCATCGACCATCGTGCCGATATTTATAGTCCCAGTATTGGTTCTAGATCCTACTGTCTCCACGAGTGTCTCCCCGCTGACGCTTGTATACATGATTCTTTGCGTATTGATGAGTTGGTGTCCTGATTATCTCATCTTATACGCGTTATACTATGATTAGCTCTCACCTTCCCATTTTCACCAGTTAATATGTCAGACAGTGGACTTGCTATGGATGTAAAATCCTTGATGAAGCATCTGTAATAGCTTGCTGATCCCAAAAACGTTCGGACCGCGAACAATGTCGAGGGCCTGGTGTAGTTTTTAACGGATTCTACTTTGGCTGGGCTTGTTCTGATATCCGCACTTGAAACCTCACTCTCACCTCACTCTTTCTGTGAAAAAATGTGATTTCTCACATGAAATCCTCATGCTTGCCTTATATAGGGCATGTAGAACCCAATCAACGTCTTTGACGTGATCTGTCTAGGATGAAGACATCATCAACATAGACATAACAAGTCTTCCCGATTTGTTAGCGAAGAACATCATCTATAGCCCTTTGAAAAATACTGGGCGCGTTCTTTAATCCGAACGGTAAACGACAAAATTCATAGCATTTCAGGACAGCATTTCAGGACATCGGAATTTTCACGTACTTTTGCATAGCCGGCATCGTCGATTTGAAGCCTTTGGTCAGCTCAACCTCTGACTGCCATAATGGCCCTAATAGACCAAACTATGGCTTCTGTACGCCTTCGGTGGTGTTTTCGTGTGTGTATTAACCGATTCCGATAGGTTGGGCAGCATTTCAGGACATCGGAATTTTCACGTACTTTTGCATCGTCGATTTGAAGCCTTTGGTCAGCTCAACCTCTGACTGCCATAATGGCCCTAATAGACCAAACTATGGCTTCTGTACACCTAACCGATTCCGATAGGTTGGGCAGCATTTCAGGACATCGGAATTTTCACGTACTTTTGCATAGCCGGCATCGTCGATTTGAAGCCTTTGGTCAGCTCAACCTCTGACTGCCATAATGGCCCTAATAGACCAAACTATGGCTTCTGTACACCTAACCGATTCCGATAGGTTGGGCAGCATTTCAGGACGTCGGAATTTTCACGTACTTTTGCATAGCCGGCATCGTCGATTTGAAGCCTTTGGCCAGCTCAACCTCTGACTGCCATAATGGCCCTAATAGACCAAACTATGGCTTCTGTACACCTTCGGTGGTGTTTTCGTGTGTGTATTAACCGATTCCGATAGGTTGGGCAGCATTTCAGGACATCGGAATTTTCACGTACTTTTGCATCGTCGATTTGAAGCCTTTGGTCAGCTGAACCTCTGACTGCCATAATGGCCCTAATAGACCAAACTATGGCTTCTGTACACCTTCGGTGGTGTTTTCGTGTGTGTGTTAACCGATTCCGATAGGTTGGGCAGCATGTCAGGACATCGGAATTTTCACGTACTTTTGCATCGTCGATTTGAAGCCTTTGGTCAGCTGAACCTCTGACTGCCATAATGGCCCTAATAGACCAAACTATGGCTTCTGTACACCTTCGGTGGTGTTTTCGTGTGTGTATTAACCGATTCCGATAGGTTGGGCAGCATTTCAGGACATCGGAATTTTCACGTACTTTTGCATAGCCGGCATCGTCGATTTGAAGCCTTTGGTCAGCTCAACCTCTGACTGCCATAATGGCCCTAATAGACCAAACTATGGCTTCTGTACACCTAACCGATTCCGATAGGTTGGGCAGCATTTCAGGACATCGGAATTTTCACGTACTTTTGCATAGCCGGCATCGTCGATTTGAAGCCTTTGGTCAGCTCAACCTCTGACTGCCATAATGGCCCTAATAGACCAAACTATGGCTTCTGTACACCTAACCGATTCCGATAGGTTGGGCAGCATTTCAGGACATCGGAATTTTCACGTACTTTTGCATAGCCGGCATCGTCGATTTGAAGCCTTTGGTCAGCTCAACCTCTGACTGCCATAATGGCCCTAATAGACCAAACTATGGCTTCTGTACACCTTCGGTGGTGTTTTCGTGTGTGTATTAACCGATTCCGATAGGTTGGGCAGCATTTCAGGACATCGGAATTTTCACGTACTTTTGCATCGTCGATTTGAAGCCTTTGGTCAGCTGAACCTCTGACTGCCATAATGGCCCTAATAGACCAAACTATGGCTTCTGTACACCTTCGGTGGTGTTTTCGTGTGTGTGTTAACCGATTCCGATAGGTTGGGCAGCATGTCAGGACATCGGAATTTTCACGTACTTTTGCATCGTCGATTTGAAGCCTTTGGTCAGCTGAACCTCTGACTGCCATAATGGCCCTAATAGACCAAACTATGGCTTCTGTACACCTTCGGTGGTGTTTTCGTGTGTGTATTAACCGATTCCGATAGGTTGGGCAGCATTTCAGGACATCGGAATTTTCACGTACTTTTGCATAGCCGTCATCGTCGATTTGAAGCCTTTGGGCAGCTCAACCTCTGACTGCCATAATGGCCCTAATAGACCAAACTATGGCTTCTGTACACCTTCGGTGGTGTTTTCGTGTGTGTATTAACCGTTTCCGATAGGTTGGGCAGCATTTCAGGACATCGGAATTTTCACGTACTTTTGCATAGCCGGCATCGTCGATTTGAAGCCTTTGGTCAGCTCAACCTCTGACTGCCATAATGGCCCTAATAGACCAAACTATGGCTTCTGTACACCTTCGGTGGTGTTTTCGTGTGTGTATTAACCGATTCCGATAGGTTGGGCAGCATTTCAGGACATAGGAATTTTCACGTACTTTTGCATAGCCGTCATCGTCGATTTGAAGCCTTTGGGCAGCTCAACCTCTGACTGCCATAATGGCCCTAATAGACCAAACTATGGCTTCTGTACACCTTCGGTGGTGTTTTCGTGTGTGTATTAACCGATTCCGATAGGTTGGGCAGCATTTCAGGACATCGGAATTTTCACGTACTTTTGCATAGCCGTCATCGTCGATTTGAAGCCTTTGGGCAGCTCAACCTCTGACTGCCATAATGGCCCTAATAGACCAAACTATGGCTTCTGTACACCTTCGGTGGTGTTTTCGTGTGTGTGTTAACCGATTCCGATAGGTTGGGCAGCATGTCAGGACATCGGAATTTTCACGTACTTTTGCATCGTCGATTTGAAGCCTTTGGTCAGCTGAACCTCTGACTGCCATAATGGCCCTAATAGACCAAACTATGGCTTCTGTACACCTTCGGTGGTGTTTTCGTGTGTGTATTAACCGATTCCGATAGGTTGGGCAGCATTTCAGGACATCGGAATTTTCACGTACTTTTGCATAGCCGTCATCGTCGATTTGAAGCCTTTGGGCAGCTCAACCTCTGACTGCCATAATGGCCCTAATAGACCAAACTATGGCTTCTGTACACCTTCGGTGGTGTTTTCGTGTGTGTATTAACCGTTTCCGATAGGTTGGGCAGCATTTCAGGACATCGGAATTTTCACGTACTTTTGCATAGCCGGTCCAATTTTCGAAAATCTATTACTCGACGTTTCATTTTATTACCTAATTCATAGGTTTCTTGTCGACAACCCAGACAGGGTTATTATAGGGAGATCTAGATGGTCTTATGATACCATTTTTTTAGAGATCTTTTACTTCCTTATTTACGAAATCAGCCAGACCCATTGCTATGGGTATTGTTTTGAGTAAATGAGTTCGTTACTTTATGTGCGAATGGTAGCGACAACGTTTGTGTTATAAGGCAACACAACTCATTATTGTCCGAAAACGCCATAATTCACTCTTCATAATTTATTGGAAATCAGTTTTTACTGAAAATGGTACTTCTGTATCGGTTACACTTGTGAAATTTACGTTTTCGCCTTTATAGAACATAATTTGCTCTGACCCAAAATCAATATGATTTACTCTATCTTTTAAGCATATTGTTGCGTTGACCTGCATTAGAAAGTCAACGCCTATTATTCCGTCAAAGTTCGTTAGACCAGGAAGTATACAAAAAAGAACTGTTAATCGCAAATATAGTTATAGAACATTTATGTTTGTTATTATTAAAGCCATGAATGGACTTTTCCATCAACTGACCGGCATCAAAGTTCTTAACTGCTGTAGGAGATTATGCAATTTTTAGGATTTATGCCAGATTAGATGCCTCGGTATCTATCAAATATCGAATAGTTCTCAACGCTATAGTTCTTTGTATGAACGGCAGCAGGGAGCTTAACCTAAAAAATGAATGTGGTCAGATACAGACTCACACTCTTCAATTTCGGCTGCCTCTTAGTTAATGTTTTATAATTATTTCTTCCAATGTTTTGTCGTGATGTTTCCGTCCAGACTGTCATTTGAAATTATTTAACCTCTTAAATGGATGACTTTGTCTCTGACTATAGACATTTTTATCAATATTTTGAAATGATACGCTGATGGTCGCCGCTTCTCTGATTAAGTGGGTTACCTCAGTTATTGTAACTATTGTTGTGAGTAATATTGCCAAAAGACTTATATTCTGATAGTCGGCCCTCAGGTATTGTTGCTCTCTCTTCAGAATGTTTAGCGAAATTTGTTGCAGACATATATCTTTCATGGTTCGATTTGACTTCCTGCAAGGCAGCGGTAGCGCTGAAGGGGAAACACTAAGAGCATCTGCTCTATATTTCTCGTAAAGATTTAGTTAGAGCGGTATTGAAGGACGATAGAACCCCATCGGCAGGTCCCCCGACGCCAAGACACATACATGTCTTGCTTACCATCAAATTCTGGCAAAGATTTCACTATATCTAAAGATTCTATACATTTTGTACCCTCAACAACAAAGAAATAGACATTCTTAGTAGGTAGTAACCGAAAGTTTCTGATTTATCTCTTGTAATGTTTTGTCGAATTCCGCTCTTTGGGATTCCAGAGTGCCACGCACAGCTACTTCTATAACAGTTTTTAAGTTAGCTGCATCCATATTTACCTTATCTTCACTTCTCTTATCGTCTCGATTCTCCTTACTAATACGCAAGTGCCTCAGCTACTCAAGTATTAAGCCGATATTACTATTACTGTCGCTCATTAATTCTTTCAACAATGGACATTTCCATTTTGAATCTTTAGATCAATTGTAATTTAAAACACAAAGTTTGTCAATCTGATGTTAACATTTGCCGCCGAACGCGATCAATTTTTTAATTTAATTAGGCTAGTTTAATAAACAACACACTTACATTTTGTGTTGAGTTGATTAATTGATGTGAGTGTTTGTTGATACGATGGTATTACAGATGACTGTTTCTTCTTCGGTGTTCTTGTTGAGTTGATGATGTGAGTGTACCGCTGGGCGGATCAAGACCCAACCAGGACCTATCTCTTTCAGAAGACCATGCGACGTCAGTATTGGGCCTGGGCTGGGATCCATCGACAGATGTCATCATGTTTAAGGAACGCCTAGACGAGGAGCACCTGCCGTCGACCAAGTGAGCGGTCATTAGTGCAATTGCGAAGCTATACGATACTTGTGGGTATCTTACCCCAGTGATACAGGACTTATGGCGTTCTGGAGCACAGTGGGATGAGCAAATACCCGCGTCTAAATTGTCAGCATCTTTTTTTCTATTATCTTTTTGGCAACACTGGTTTAAACAGCTGACCCATGTTTCGTGTTTTGTTTTACTGTCAAAGATCTTCAGTTTGGTCTATAATTTAACGATGAATCGTCTTACAAACGAACAACGCTTGCAAATTATTGAATTTTATTATCAAAATGTGTGCTCTGTTTAGAAAGTTCAGCGCGCGAAATATTGTGTTCAGCGACGGAGCTCATTTTTAGCTCAATGGGTACGTAAATAAGCAGAATTGTCGATTTTGGAGTGAATATCAGCCAGAAGCATTGCAAGAGCTACCAATAAATCCAGAAAAAGTCAACGTTTGGTGCGGTTTATGGGCTGGTGGCATCATTGGACCGTACTTCTTCAAAGATGATGCGAATCGTAACGTAACTGTGAATGGTGAGCGCTACCGTGAGATGATATCCAACTTTTTTTTGCCCACAATGCAAGAGCTTGTCTTGCATGACATGTGGTTTCAACAAGACGGTGCCACATGCCACACAGCACGCCCAACAATGGACTAATTGAGAGGCGAGTTCGGTGAACATTTTATTTCACGTTCGGGACCGGTCAATTGGCCACCTAGATCGTGCGATTTAACGCCTTTAGACTATTTTTTGTGGGGCTATATTAAAGCTCGTGTCTATACAGACAAGCCCGCTTGACGCATTGGAAGACAACATTGAAGCATTTATTCGTGAGATACCGGCCGAAATTTTGAAAAGAGTATGCCAAAATTCGACAAATCGGATGGACCAGTGGCGCAGTCAAGGTCAACATTAGCATGAAATAATCTTCAAACATTAAATTATACGGACCGTACTATCGATTCAAATAAAGATTTCATGCATGGGACACAGACCACCAATCGACACAAGCAGAGTTGAGGAAGGAAATGATTAAGAAACACTAAAACTGATTCTCAGCAAAAACAGCAGCAATGCCAACAACTGCAGTAATAAATACCACCGCAGCAGCCACAACATTAGCATCATCGTACGATGACGTACAGAGAGAGATTCTCCTAAAGCGGTAGAGAGAACCCCTTCCATGCTCTGACGTCGTTTGAATCGGAGGACTAAGAGGAAGAACGCCGACAGCAGCTGGTGCCAAGAGCCAGATATAGAAAGAGGAGTATGATGCCCACACCAAGGCCCCAGGAAAGGCATAAATAAAAAAACAGTCCCTACAGCTCCGACGACGATGGCTGCCACGAAACAGGCGCAGCAATAAAAACAACAACAGTAACAGAAGCAGCGGAGTCAACCGCAGTAGCAGGAGCAGCAACAACAGCGGATACAACAGGCATTATCAGCAACCAGCCAAAAAGGAGAAAGCGAAGAAAGGACCTGGATACCTATGTCTGCTGGTCTCCAAAAATGCATATTATCTTAAATATAAAGGTCCCTTAATATTGTCTATCCACTGCTCATCAGTGGCAAATTATAATGCTACCCACTCGTCCTTGATAAGCTGCGCCAAACGCTATGCGATTATGTACAATTCGTTCGGGTTAAGCCCTTTATCACTGCGGTAGCGAAAAGGGAGAACCAGTGTGCTCGTTGTTAAAGTGGTTGGCATGCCGCTGCGAGCTGCAACATGCAGTCGCAATGCATCATATGCTCAGGAACCTACATTCGAGGGGAATTTCTATTGGAGTCGGAGAAAGTTGAGGATCTGCAAGACCAGCGGGCAATCTGCAAACTATCAGCAATGCCCTACGATCCCAAATATCAGAATTATGATAGAGGCCAACAGGAAAGGAAAAATCGTAGAAACGATTAGTGCGTCAGATAGGGGACCGATACAACAGACAGTGCCGAAATTGATAGTGGTCCCAGTGGCCACACAAGCTGAAGCTGATCTGGATCTGAAGACTTGTTCCCCATCCAGGGGTAGTTCTGTTCGACAAGCCAGGCAGACCTCTGTCGATGACGATGTGTGTCGAGCCATAGGACTAAGCCTGAACGTCAACTAAATTTCGGTAACTTGTTGCAAAACTTACAATCCTGATGTGCTTATGGCCTGCGAAATCAGACGCGCAAACGCAGGTACAATATTGATCATATCATTAGAAGAGACCGACCCCAATCCTTCTCAGGTGGCGGGGTAGCTCTCTGAATCAAAAAAGATCTTTGTCACAAGGTCGTGTATAGCGGTGCAGTGCGAAGATTCCAGGCGGTATGCGTCTGACAAGCCACTCATCATTTAAAACTTACCCCTTCGGGTAGGGGCAAGAATATACCCGAGGTAAGGCATGCCTATCGTAAGAGGCGACTAAAAGACACCGTTTGTTTTAGGACAAGCAAAAAAAAAAAAAAAAATATGCAATGAATAAAAACAAAGAAATTAGTACCGCAGGTGGAATGCCAGTCGCACTGGAAAATCCAAACTCTTCGGAGTCAGGCTCTACGGATTCTAGGGAGAGCCAATTATTGCATTTAGACCCTTTTAAAAAATGTTCAAGGGTAAAAAACCACCAGCAGGATCTAATATTATAAACAAGCGCGCATCAACGCCAATGAAAACTACTGCGTCTAAAACGCAAGTAACTAAAACATCGTCATCGTTCAGCGGTAGCGCTGAAGGGGACGTCGCTAACGATTGTTTTTAATCCAGCAATGAAAACACTAAGAGCATCTGCAGGCATAAATAGTAATATTTTATGATATAAGACGAGTCTCAAATGACACTCCACTTAAAGTTCTATAAAAACACATTCTTCTTTTTGCTACCAAGTATTGTTCTTCTTATATGGATTAGTTTGTTACTCACTCACTGAATAATGGAAATATTATTTCAAAAACTGAATTTATTTAACAAAAAACTGAAAACTTTAATCTTCCTTTAAGTAAATTGTATGTAAGTAAAGCTGTCAAATCACGCAGTCTTGTTGTCTGTCATTCCTGGTCCTTGTGGACCACTTTTATGAGAACTGTAGAGCCTAAATCTTCTTTGACCTTTTCTTCGACATATAATGGTGTAATCATATCTCTTAATCACCTCTCTTTTTAACAATGCTTTTTCTCCTACTCTGAAAGTCTTGTACTGCTTTGATTTATTGTGGGCTTGCAAAGATATTTCCTGTGCTCTTTTAATTTTATTCTTAGTGACGGAATGAACAGTTTCATTATATTCAATGGTAGCTTGAAGTATTAGATCTACCGTGCCATTCACTTTTCTCGCGAGTTTAAGACAGTGCTATATAGTCGCACTTCTTGACCGTTGGACGTACGTGGCAACGGTGGGGCATTAACTATATAATGAACGTTAAAATTGTTCAGTAACAGTGACTTTATAGTCTCTGAGTTGAGAAATGTATTTTGTCTTAGGAAAAATGTTCATAAGCTGTAGAATTGGTATTTTTACATCCGCTATCGTACGTGATAGAATCGGCTGATCAATAGCAAATTTTGAAAACTTGTCAAGGCAAGTTAAGAAATGCTACTTATCCGTAGCGAATATGTCAACGTACAAGATTTAGCCTGCGTACGAAGGAATTGGCGTATCTTCAATCAATTGTCTTTTGGGGTGTCGATCATACATAATTTTGCAATTTGTCAACATTGCTCGCATGCTTGGTCAACTTTGGGAAGAAATAATCGCCCAAGATATGTTTCACGTTTTCTTGTGCTACTCTATGTGCCCTGCTATGCTCCGTAAATATATTTTCCTTTTGCTCAATTTTGTCAAAAATGTCCACCAAAAATCTTTTTAGAATGCCAGAACTATGTAGATGGGAACAATTCGACGAGCTTATGCTGAATATAAGCCAAAACTGGTAGTTCGCAACAGATTCCATTTACCACAACTTTCACTGATTTTATAAGTTTGTCCCTATCGGAGAAATATATAAGCTGCCTGGTTTTCGTACCGAAAACTATAAAATTACGAGTTGCTGCAGCGGGTGACTCCTCTATAACAATTTGGTTCCTGAAAAGGTTTATTGGTCTTCTTGTTGTTTTAATCGTATATGTTAGAAATAATTCACTCTGAATTGTGCATCGGCGAAGACTTCGTCCTCCAGAGCGTGAATCTGCTATCGCGATAATGCGCAACAACGTGATTCTCCTTTCCAGGTTTTTAGAATATGTTGGCGTTATGTTCCACAATGAAAGCCTTCCAATGAATGAAACACAAAAGTTCACTATTCAAGATTTAAAAGAATTTATTTTGCAGGCAAACACTGATTTCAGGCTGAACTGATAAACACTTTAAACACTAGAAAATCCCAAACTGCACTGTAATAAACATTTGACTGAACTGTAATAATTCTCCAACTGAACTGACTCGCATCGACCATCGTGCCGATATTTATAGTCCCAGTATTGGTTCTAGATCCTACTGTCTCCACGAGTGTCTCCCCGCTGACGCTTGTATACATGATTCTTTGCGTATTGATGAGTTGGTGTCCTGATTATCTCATCTTATACGCGTTATACTATGATTAGCTCTCACCTTCCCATTTTCACCAGTTAATATGTCAGACAGTGGACTTGCTATGGATGTAAAATCCTTGATGAAGCATCTGTAATAGCTTGCTGATCCCAAAAACGTTCGGACCGCGAACAATGTCGAGGGCCTGGTGTAGTTTTTAACGGATTCTACTTTGGCTGGGCTTGTTCTGATATCCGCACTTGAAACCTCACTCTCACCTCACTCTTTCTGTGAAAAAATGTGATTTCTCACATGAAATCCTCATGTTTGCCTTATATAGGGCATGTAGAACCCAATCAACGTCTTTGACGTGATCTGTCTAGGATGAAGACATCATCAACATAGACATAACAAGTCTTCCCGATTTGTTAGCGAAGAACATCATCTATAGCCCTTTGAAAAATACTGGGCGCGTTCTTTAATCCGAACGGTAAACGACAAAATTCATATTTTCCGCCATTTACGGTTTTCTCGCGATCTCGCTCAGCAAGTTCTATTTGATGAAACCCTGTCATTAAGTCAAGGGTTGTGAAATACCTTGCCGTGCCTGGATTCGTGGGGTATTTGTATTTGTCGTCGGCCGTTTTTTGGTCCAATTTTCGAAAATCTATTACTCGACGTTTCATTTTATTACCTAATTCATAGGTTTCTTGTCGAAAACCCAGACAGGGTTATTATAGGGAGATCTAGATGGTCTTATGATACCATTTTTTTAGAGATCTTTTACTTCCTTATTTACGAAATCAGCCAGACCCATTGCTATGGGTATTGTTTTGAGTAAATGAGTTCGTTACTTTATGTGCGAATGGTAGCGACAACGTTTGTGTTATAAGGCAACACAACTCATTATTGTCCGAAAACGCCATAATTCACTCTTCATAATTTATTGGAAATCAGTTTTTACTGAAAATGGTACTTCTGTATCGGTTACACTTGTGAAATTTACGTTTTCGCCTTTATAGAACATAATTTGCTCTGACCCAAAATCAATATGATTTACTCTATCTTTTAAGCATATTGTTGCGTTGACCTGCATTAGAAAGTCAACGCCTATTATTCCGTCAAAGTTCGTTAGACCAGGAAGTATACAAAAAAGAACTGTTAATCGCAAATATAGTTATAGAACATTTATGTTTGTTATTATTAAAGCCATGAATGGACTTTTCCATCAACTGACCGGCATCAAAGTTCTTAACTGCTGTAGGAGATTATGCAATTTTTAGGATTTATGCCAGATTAGATGCCTCGGTATCTATCAAATATCGAATAGTTCTCAACGCTATAGTTCTTTGTATGAACGGCAGCAGGGAGCTTAACCTAAAAAATGAATGTGGTCAGATACAAACTCACACTCTTCAATTTCGGCTGCCTCTTAGTTAATGTTTCATCATTATTTCTTCCAATGTTTTGTCGTGATGTTTCCGTCCAGACTGTCATTTGAAATTATTTAACCTCTTAAATGGATGACTTTGTCTCTGACTATAGACATTTTTATCAATATTTTGAAATGATACGCTGATGGTCGCCGCTTCTCTGATTAAGTGGGTTACCTCAGTTATTGTAACTATTGTTGTGAGTAATATTGCCAAAAGACTTATATTCTGATAGTCGGCCCTCAGGTATTGTTGCTCTCTCTTCAGAATGTTTAGCGAAATTTGTTGCAGACATATATCTTTCATGGTTCGATTTGACTTCCTGCAAGGCAGCGGTAGCGCTGAAGGGGAAACACTAAGAGCATCTGCTCTATATTTCTCGTAAAGATTTAGTTAGAGCGGTATTGAAGGACGCTAGAACCCCATCGGCAGGTCCCCCGACGCCAAGACACATACATGTCTTGCTTACCATCAAATTCTGGCAAAGATTTCACTATATCTAAAGATTCTATACATTTTGTACCCTCAACAACAAAGAAATAGACATTCTTAGTAGGTAGTAACCGAAAGTTTCTGATTTATCTCTTGTAATGTTTTGTCGAATTCCGCTCTTTGGGATTCCAGAGTGCCACGCACAGCTACTTCTATAACAGTTTTTAAGTTAGCTGCATCCATATTTACCTTATCTTCACTTCTCTTATCGTCTCGATTCTCCTTACTAATACGCAAGTGCCTCAGCTACTCAAGTATTAAGCCGATATTACTATTACTGTCGCTCATTAATTCTTTCAACAATGGACATTTCCATTTTGAATCTTTAGATCAATTGTAATTTAAAACACAAAGTTTGTCAATCTGATGTTAACATTTGCCGCCGAACGCGATCAATTTTTTAATTTAATTAGGCTAGTTTAATAAACAACACACTTACATTTTGTGTTGAGTTGATTAATTGATGTGAGTGTTTGTTGATACGATGGTATTACAGATGACTGTTTCTTCTTCGGTGTTCTTGTTGAGTTGATGATGTGAGTGTATCGCTGGGCGGATCAAGACCCAACCAGGACCTATCTCTTTCAGAAGACCATGCGACGTCAGTATTGGGCCTGGGCTGGGATCCATCGACAGATGTCATCATGTTTAAGGAACGCCTAGACGAGGAGCACCTGCCGTCGACCAAGTGAGCGGTCATTAGTGCAATTGCGAAGCTATACGATACTTGTGGGTATCTTACCCCAGTGATACAGGACTTATGGCGTTCTGGAGCACAGTGGGATGAGCAAATACCCGCGTCTAAATTGTCAGCATCTTTTTTTCTATTATCTTTTTGGCAACACTGGTTTAAACAGCTGACCCATGTTTCGTGTTTTGTTTTACTGTCAAACATCTTCAGTTTGGTCTATAATTTAACCATGAATCGTCTAACAAACGAACAACGCTTGCAAATTATTGAATTTTATTATCAAAATGTGTGCTCTGTTTAGAAAGTTCAGCGCGCGAAAGATTGTGTTCAGCGACGGAGCTCATTTTTAGCTCAATGGGTACGTAAATAAGCAGAATTGTCGATTTTGGAGTGAATATCAGCCAGAAGCATTGCAAGAGCTACCAATAAATCCAGAAAAAGTCAACGTTTGGTGCGGTTTATGGGCTGGTGGCATCATTGGACCGTACTTCTTCAAAGATGATGCGAATCGTAACGTAACTGTGAATGGTAAGCGCTACCGTGAGATGATATCCAACTTTTTTTTGCCCACAATGCAAGAGCTTGTCTTGCATGACATGTGGTTTCAACAAGACGGTGCCACATGCCACACAGCACGCCCAACAATGGACTAATTGAGAGGCGAGTTCGGTGAACATTTTATTTCACGTTCGGGACCGGTCAATTGGCCACCTAGATCGTGCGATTTAACGCCTTTAGACTATTTTTTGTGGGGCTATATTAAAGCTCGTGTCTATACAGACAAGCCCGCTTGACGCATTGGAAGACAACATTGAAGCATTTATTCGTGAGATACCGGCCGAAATTTTGAAAAGAGTATGCCAAAATTCGACAAAGCGGATGGACCAGTGGCGCAGTCAAGGTCAACATTAGCATGAAATAATCTTCAAACATTAAATTATACGGACCGTACTATCGATTCAAATAAAGATTTCATGCATGGGACACAGACCACCAATCGACACAATCAGAGTTGAGGAAGGAAATGATTAAGAAACACTAAAACTGATTCTCAGCAAAAACAGCAGCAATGCCAACAACTGCAGTAATAAATACCACCGCAGCAGCCACAACATTAGCATCATCGTACGATGACGTACAGAGAGAGATTCTCCTAAAGCGGTAGAGAGAACCCCTTCCATGCTCTGACGTCGTTTGAATCGGAGGACTAAGAGGAAGAACGCCGACAGCAGCTGGTGCCAAGAGCCAGATATAGAAAGAGGAGTATGATGCCCACACCAAGGCCCCAGGAAAGGCATAAATAAAAAAACAGTCCCTACAGCTCCGACGACGATGGCTGCCACGAAACAAGCGCAGCAATAAAAACAACAACAGTAACAGAAGCAGCGGAGTCAACCGCAGTAGCAGGAGCAGCAACAACAGCGGATACAACAGGCATTATCAGCAACCAGCCAAAAAGGAGAAAGCGAAGAAAGGACCTGGATACCTATGTCTGCTGGTCTCCAAAAATGCATATTATCTTAAATATAAAGGTCCCTTAATATTGTCTATCCACTGCTCATCAGTGGCAAATTATAATGCTACCCACTCGTCCTTGATAAGCTGCGCCAAACGCTATGCGATTATGTACAATTCGTTCGGGTTAAGTCCTTTATCACTGCGGTAGCGAAAAGGGAGAACCAGTGTGCTGGTTGTTAAAGTGGTAGGCATGCCGCTGCGAGCTGCAACATGCAGTCGCAATGCATCATATGCTCAGGAACCTACATTCGAGGGGAATTTCTATTGGAGTCGGAGAAAGTTGAGGATCTGCAAGACCAGCGGGCAATCTGCAAACTATCAGCAATGCCCTACGATCCCAAATATCAGAATTCTGATAGAGGCCAACAGGAAAGGAAAAATCGTAGAAACGATTAGTGCGTCAGATAGGGGACCGATACAACAGACAGTGCCGAAATTGATAGTGGTCCCAGTGGCCACACAAGCTGAAGCTGATCTGGATCTGAAGACTTGTTCCCCATCCAGGGGTAGTTCTGTTCGACAAGCCAGGCAGACATCTGTCGATGACGATGTGTGTCGAGCCATAGGACTAAGCCTGAACGTCAACTAAATTTCGGTAACTTGTTGCAAAACTTACAATCCTGATGTGCTTATGGCCTGCGAAATCAGACGCGCAAACGCAGGTACAATATTGATCATATCATTAGAAGAGACCGACCCCAATCCTTCTCAGGTGGCGGGGTAGCTCTCTGAATCAAAAAAGATCTTTGTCACAAGGTCGTGTATAGCGGTGCAGTGCGAAGATTCCAGGCGGTATGCGTCTGACAAGCCACTCATCATTTAAAACTTACCCCTTCGTGGAATGCCAGTCGCACTGGAAAATCCAAACTCTTCGGAGTCAGGCTCTACGGATTCTAGGGAGAGCCAATTATTGCATTTGGACCCTTTTAAAAATGTTCAAGGGTAAAAAACCACCAGCAGGATCTAATATTATAAACAAGCGCGCATCAACGCCACTGAAAACTACTGCGTCTAAAACGCAAGTAACTAAAACATCAACGAATGTACATTCTTCTACACACGAAGAACAGGCTCTAGCGAGGTTCGAAAGTCTTGAAAAGGAAAATGCGGAATTAAGGACTAGACTCGCTGATATGGAAGATCTCTGTAAAGAACTAAGAAATGAACTTAGTCAATTAAGGGCAGATAAAATTGAAAATCAAAAAAAAAAGCCCAGCTCGAACGAATCAAAAAAAGTTGAGTATTATACGGATGAGGAAGAACTCGCTCGTGAAACCAACTGGATGACTGAAAAGCGACCGGGCAAAAAACGAAAGGCCGGTTCCTCGCCGGAGGTAATAAAGAAGACAGAAAATGTACGTCTTACTGGTAACAACGAAACTAAGTTACCAAAAGAACGGGCACCCCCGCCAATTAACGTACTCGGAATACCAGTGCACAATAAGTTACACTCTATTCTAAAGTCAACAATCCAATCTGAGTATAAAGTAACAGTGCTCAGCAACAATGCATGGAAATGTCAAGGACTCTGACAGCTATAGATTACTCTCCCAAAAACTGAATGCGCAGAAAATCCAGTGGTACACGTATGAAAATAAGTCTGACCGACCTATTCGTGTCATAGCTAGAGGACTCCATGCGCCTTGTCCAAAAGAAGATATTATTGAGGACTTGAAACATAAATGCCTAAAAATAGTAGACGCTGCTAATCTATTATCCAGAAGGAAACAACTGACAATTGGATCCGAAACTGTGACACGTGTCGGTTTACCCCTTTTCATACTAAGCTTCGACAAATGTGAAAGCATAGACAAAATTTATGGATTAAAAACAATTCTAGATGTGACTGTTAAAATAGAAGCCTTGCGCAAAAATACGAATTCAATACCACAATGCAAACGTTGTCAGGGACTCAACCACACTCAAAAGTATTGTCAGAAAGATCCGCGATGTGTCAAATGCGCCGGCGGACATCTGTCGACGGACTGTAACGAAAGTAAGACTTCACGAGCTACTTGTATTAACTGTAAAGGAAATCATCCGGCTAACTATCGTGGCTGCGAAGTAGCAAAAGAGCTTCAGAAAAGACGAGCTGAAATCAAATCGAAACTCCGTCAACCACCAAAATCGGCAACAATGGACGTAGTCCTAAAAACCGTGCCGAAACCAATTGTGACTCGATCGAAAACTGCTGAAATAAAAGGGCAAACTCAAACTGCGTCTTCAATAACTCAAAAAATGAAATCAGCTAATGTGAAATCATCACACGTCGGAGTAAAAACCTTCGCCCAAACAGTAGCATCTACAAGTGGAAAAAGCTGCGAAGAACAATCAACTCCCGCTACAAATATATTTAATATTATTTTAGAGAAACTTGACGAACAAACCAGAACGAACAAACTTATTTTCGAAAGGCTAATCGACCTCGAAAATAAGATTAACAGCAAGCGTACCTTAACATGAATATGTCACTTAAAAGGGTACTGTGGTTACCATGCCTACCATCCGTCTGAACGGGCAAGAGGCGGTTCATCCCTGTTTATACGCGACAATATAGATCATTTAGTAGGGATAAGTATAGAATCTGATCCTATACAATTAAATACGGTTCGTGTAAAAAATAAACATTACTCATTTACCGTCGCGTCCATTTACTGCCCTCCGCGTAGTATAATTGATCAAAGCGAGCTCGAGCGAATTTTCCACACTCTAGGCCCAAATTTCGTAATTGGTGGAGACTTTAATGCGAAACACCCCTTTTGGGGATCAAGATTAATTTCACAAAAAGGCAGACATTTATACAGAGCTGGTATGAAACTAAACTGTGATTTTTACTCGACAGGAAAACCAACCTAATGGCCGTCGGATGTTACAAAAATACCTGACGTTGTTGATTTCTTTGTCATAAAAGGTGTTTCTCGAAACTACTTACGAATTGAAGAAAGCTTTGATCTTAAATCAGATCATTCTCCCATTGTACTATGCGTAAACGATACCCTTGTAAAAAAGGAAGTTCCACCTCCGTTAACAAATAAACGTACGAATTGGCAAGCATTTAGAAATTATCTACAAGATAATATCGAACTTAGAGTACCGCTGAGAACAGCATACGATTTAGAAATAGAACTCGATAAATTTATAGAAGTAATACAGTGCGCTGCGTGGAGCAATACACCTCTCGCTAGAAAAACGACGATAAAACATGTATTGCGATATCCACCGGAAATACGAGAATTAGTAAGAGAGAAACGTAAGGCTCGTAAGAAATCGCAGCAGACCTGTGCGCCGCAGAATAAAACTCGCCTCAACCAACTGTCTAACATTCTGAAGGCGAAAATTAAGTCGTTTAAAAATAATAACCTAAATACCTACTTGACAGGCTTGTCAGGGAAAAAGGATACCCATTACTCACTGTGGAAAGCAGCCAAAGGCTTAAGAAAACCTCAACCACATGCGGCCCCAATTCGGAAAAATCAATACGAGTGGGCAAAAGAAGATAAAGAGAAAGCAGATCTCTTCGCAGATCATTTGGAACTAACGTTTAAATCAAACTTTGACAGAACGTAAGGAAGAATTGAAAAACCTCAAGCCCAAAAAAGGCTCCTGGTTATGATTTAATCACAGAGAAGTTCTGAACGAATTACCTCAGAAAGCGCTTCTTATGTTTATCTACCTAATTAACGCCGCGTTTAGATTAGAACATGTCCCTAGTCAGTGTAAAGTGGCGGAAATAATAATGGTGCCGAAACCGGGTAAACCCCCAACAGACAAAAAGTCTTATGGACCAATTTCACTGCTTCCGATAATGTCTAAAGTGTTCGAACGAATATTACTCAGACGTTTAAGCCCGGTTGTGGAAGAAAGACGTCTTATTCCTAATCACCAGTTCGGTTTTAGAAGTAAGCATTCAACTATCGACCAAGTACATCGAATAACTGATGTTATAGAAAAATCGTTTGAACAAAAGCAAGTCTGCTCAGCTATATTTCTCGATGTTTCGCAAGCCTTTGACAAGGTTTGGCACAAAGGTTTGAAACACAAGCTTCGACAGTTCCTCCCGAGAAGATTTTACACAATTTTGTCGAATTATCTAACTGATAGAATCTTCCGTGTGAAATATGGGAAAGAATACTCCCTATTTAAGCCTATACAAGCTGGAGTACCACAAGGAAGTGTCCTTGGTCCCCTCCTTTACTTACTTTATAGCAGCGATATACCGCAGGACGTAGGCACCGTTCTAGGCACATTTGCTGACGACACCGCCATTTTAGTAACTGCCAAAACGGTCGAAGAATCAACCAGAAAATTACAATGTGCTCTAGACCGGATACACGAATGGACGAACACTCAGCGAATTGAGCTTAACGAAACTAAATCCGTTCATATAAATTTGACGTATAGGAACGTGAATAACTTGCCCGTTTTTATAAATAATGTTCAAATACCCTTCGGTAATGAAGCGAAATACCTCGGAATGACTCTCGATGTAAAGCTTAAGTGGAAGGAGCATGTCAAAAAGAAACGTGAAGAGCTCCAATTAAGATACAAAGACATGTACTGGCTTATTGGAAAATATTCCAAGCTAAGTATTGACAACAAATTGCTTATATACAAGCAAGTGCTAAAACCAGTCTGGACGTATGGTATACAACTATGGGGTTGTACCAAAGAAAGTAATAGAAACATACTACAAACATTTCAAAATAAAGAGCTAAGGGCCATCGTCAACGCACCCTGGTATATACGAAACAGCTACATCCACAGAGATCTTGGAATTCCATCAGTCCATGATGAAATTACAAATTCGTAAGGTCGTAAGCATAAGCGTCGTCTGGAAGAGCACATAAACTCTGCTGTCCTTCCAATTCTCGACGAAATCAACGCTTTCCACTGGGTAACGGTCCCCATAGTGTCTTTTGAAGATTTTCACCTACCCTCGCAAAAAAAAAAAAAAAGAATTAAGTAAGAGTAGAACTGGACTGGACTTGCATTCGAGGCATATAGAATGGTGCAATGTGATGCATAACCCCAGGGGGACTGCATTATATAACTGGTTGATAGAGCACAATATTCAGTTCACAATAACTACACTAGACGTGGAATGACGCACACGAAACTGTTTAGCTGCGGTTGAGTACTGTATTCACTGCGGGGTCTTCACTGCTATTCAGATCCCGAACAAAGTGGAAGGACTGGAGAGGTATGTCTAGTGGCACCTTTATAATTACTGTTGGCTACGCTTCTCCAGGACTTTATCCTCAGAACTACGTTCGAATGGGATCAATTCTCCTACTAACACAAACCTGACCAACGCGGAGGTTGACTGGTACCTCATACAAATGGACTACGTAGCTAAGCGTACGATGAAAATTACCATACTGAAGGCAATACAAATCGATGACAGCGTCAGTTATAAAAATGCTACCATCGATGCACTTCACGTGCGCAAAAGTAAACGGAGGAAAGGTCAAAAGGACACTCAGGCCGGTCGACTTTCCAGGACTACAACTGACGATAAATTACTGACTTTAGGCATCAATTCAGATTAGACAGTTCTAGACAATGACTTCTAATCTGGAACACAGAGCCTTTTCAACAACTTCTGTCGAATGAGAATCCAGGACTCCCCAGGGCCAGTGATGATAACATGGCATATAGTGTGTTGTTTGGTGTTATAGGTGTGTTAGTTTGGAAAACTCGAATTCAAATCGGGAAAAATGGATTCCAGAATAAATATGAGAAATATATTTAGTCTATTACTATCTCATCCGGACACTGATTTTCAAGATATGGACAAAATTATTTCGTCTGATGTTTTATTAACAAATGTGAAAGTGCCGCCTATTAAGCTTCTGAAAAAACAATGTGAATATGTGCATAATTTAGCTAAATCACTAATATTACATATTTCGTTAAAAAAATATCCATTCAAAAAATTACTTCGAACATTAAAAAGTGAAAATTGTTAAATTTTCACCCACGATTTTAAAAACCGGAGAGCTATACGTCATGAATGAAATGGACCCGAGTGTACTAAAAAGTTAACTCATCAATAATAGACTAAAGTGCATTAACATAACAAAATCGCAAAAAACTTTAACTATACACTAACACTATTTACTTGTCATTGTTGGAAAACGGCTCCATAAAACTACAAGCCTTAAAAAAAATATCGTTCCATCTTCCACATTCAAATAAGATGGAGCTATCAATGGAAAATATATGGGCCACTGAAAAAAAATTGCCATGTGAGAACCTTTTGTGCCAACTGTGCTGGCTCTCATAAAACTTGTGACTGCGAGAATACTTCGGCTCCTAAATGTACTAATTGCAATGGAGTTCAAAAATCGATTGATCCCACATGTGTAAGCAGAGCAACATTTCTGCAAATTAAGGATAAGCATCAAAAACACACTGCACAACAATAACTCTCCAATCGAGACAATGTCGCTCCTTCTCTGGTTGATTTCAATGCTGCGACAGCTGATTCCCATCTGACATAACTTACCACGTGTAACAGACGATTGTTTACAGCTGAAGAATTAAACTCTCTCTCAATTTATCTGTATGTAAAAATAAATTTGATCAATTTGATGTTATCACACGTTTAGCCACTAAGTTTTTGTGTGATCCGAAGTAAAATCTCCGAGTTTATCAACTTTTTGAATATTAGAAACGTTGATATTGCATTAGAAACGGAAACCTGGCTTAAGCACATAGATAATGGAGGAAGAGATGTACCACTTCTACGTTTCTTGCCCCTCAGATTCATCTGACAGCGTTTTCACAGACGCCTGTCTGTGAATGTGTGAGCTAAGCGAAGCTGATAACTCCCGCCTAACACCATTGCGTTGCTCTACACTCCTAACAAGTGTTGTGAAAATAAAGTAGTATGAGTGACTGAGAGCACAACCATCAAAATCTGAAGTGAACTGGGGGTTTTATACTGGAAAAACGAATATCTCTTCCTAAATTAACTTTTGCTTAAGCACTACTTACGATTATCTACACCCGACTTAGAATGTTATCGTTGCATTTTAGAAGACCAATTCAGCATTCGCTTTTGTCTATTATTCAAACGAAGTATATAAAAAATATCGGAATCAAGGCAAAACTTCAAGGTGACTTCAAATCTAGGCATAGAGACTGGGGTTGTTTGCGAACAAATGCTTAAGGCTCTTAGAATGCTATCGTTGCATTTTAGAAGATCAATTCAGCATTCGCTTTTGTCTATTATTAAAACGAAGTATATAGACAATATCGGAAACAAGGCAAAACTACATGACCAGAGGGAAATCATAAGGTATTGTATGTACTTTGCTGGTAGTAGGCCTACTGCTGACAAAAATATCAATTGTAAAAATTATCTCCGCAAACTAACCCCGCTGGACGGTGAGTTTATTTCAGCGGGTGACTTAAGATCTAGACATAGAGATTGGGGTTGCTGGCGAGCAAATGCTTTAGTCTCCATTTTTTCCGATTTGTGCCTAACTGTGCCAATTGCTGTGTTATACCCATGTAGTCCAACATACAATCTTACTTCTAATCGTTGTCCATCAGTACTTGACCTATTTATGTCTAATATCCCTGGTTATCTAACGACCAAAGCTCAGATCATTTCGCTGTTAAAATCTGGAGTTCGAAAAGAGCACTATAGGTAAGACCTTAGAAATGCGAATTGGAACCGTTATGAGTTGGTTTTAAACCCTAAGTTCCGAAACACTCCAAATAATTTGGATGTTGTCAATTAACTTGACGATGTTGTTCACGTTGTAAGCACCATTGACATAAGCATCACCAAAGTTCCTAAAAAGACTTCACCAAAGAAGTTGCCTTCTTATTTTCTTGATCTCATTCGAGTTACAAATGTCTACCGTAAACATTGGCAATGATATCGTCAGTCATAGGGGAACATGGGGAAAGTTGATCCCCACTTTTTAAATTTGACATACTTTCAGAAAGTATAAGATATACTTCCTACTCAATTAACGGAATTTTAAAACTTTGTGTTGTTTATCGTATTGTTAAGTTTATCAAAAAATATAAGTACAAGATATACTTTTAGCTCTTTTTCTAAAATTTTCTAAATTAACCAAGTGTCCCCGAATAAAGGAGACTAGATCCCATTTTAGGGTAGACTTGGTTAGAGGGAGATCAATTCTACAATATACAAATATATTAAAGTTTTTATGAGAAACGAAATTTTACTCTTAATTAAACTTTCTTAAGGACTTTTTAAATTGCAGCAGAATAACTCGCTTAAATGGCGGAATATGATTTCCGTAACCAGTTCACCGCGTTCACCAGACGATATTTTGCTCACTTGTTTCAAGTCCTTACTAGCAACACTTTTTTTAGGTTTGTGAACTGTAGTCTATCCAGTTTCGTCAATATTTCATATTGATTCTGCACCAAAGTTGTATTTTTTCATCATAGTTCTCAAATTATCAAGAAACTGTGCAATGTTGTGCCCTTTAAAACTCGTCGACCTGCTCAAGCTAATGGCTTCAGGTACGAGCAAGGAGAGTGTCGGATTTCTTCTTATCCATCCATCGAAGCTTGTTGTTTCATTTTGCCACTTACTGTATTTCTCCGGGGACTAATTATTTGCCACAGCAAACTCGTAAGAAAGTTTCCTCAAAGAATGTGTGGACAATGTATGTAACAAGTAATGCTTTTTCGTTTAGAGAAATTATTCTCGACTGCGCCTTATCAGGGGTGTAACTTATATCTCTGTCGTTCGCTTGCTGATGTTTGCGATAGGGTCATGATAGGTATCCCGAAGAGTTTTGCTGTTCCTCTTATTCTGTTACCTTCAAAAACACTCTGAACATTTGATCCCGGGATCAAGTCTCCCCTCTGGTAGTTTTTTACTTATTTACAAAATTTGTATAGAAAGCAAACTACATTTTATAGAGAGATATGCGCAAACACTTACCAAAATGAACACTTTTCAAAAAACACTTCACTTAACAACGCTGTAGACAAAAAGACCAAAGAAAAACTTTAAAAAAATAACTTTACGGCTATTAACAAAAAATACACCCTTCAAGTTTCAAGTTCTTTCATACGAGTGTCAAAACACCGTCTGAAGATATTTTCAATAACAACTGCTTTATTCTTCCAAGAAAATAATTCTCGTTGTGGAAATCATACCCATTGATCAAGTGTCCCAGGTTCCTCTATTAAAAACATCAAGTTTCACATCTTAACAACTTAATCTCCTACCTTATTTTTGTTCTTAATAACCAAAAGTGGAACAAGAAATTAGGTTCTCTTCATAAAAATTCGAAACAATTTTGTAGTTAAAGTGGTAAAAAAAAAAACAAACGAATCCCGTTCTTACATGATTCAAGAAACACAATGTGCACGGATCTTGAAAAAGCAAATGCACTTGCTTTTAACTTCGCAAAAAATTATGAAGTACCTTCTAACTTGGGAGATACTGCAACAACTGTTTTAGTGGATTGTACTACTCATAATTTTTTTCAACAGCAATAGTTCTCCGCCTTTTTATAAATCTGGAAGATATTGTGTTCATGGTCAGCAAACTAAGTACACAAAAAGCTTAAGAAATTGACCAAAAGCCAGGTAACCAAAATTGTCAACGAAGCAAATGAATATTTGGAAACTTTTAACGTGTGCGAAATTGAAGATTGTGTGTGTCCCGTCAACATATTCCTACATCATGGTAAAAACGATTTTGCTCAAGCGTATGCCTAATAAGTAGCGTATTGAAAATCTTCGTTTACATAAAGATGTAAGCCCGAAATTAGAAGAAGATGAATTGACATCGGATAGTAGTTCCACTCTTTCTTTGGATGGAGACAAGCTGAATGTAGTAGCCCCAAATCCTTAGCAGAAAAGAAGCAATTGCTAAAAAGAGACTGACGATGTTTGCTCTGTTAGTACAAAGATCACACACATATTAATTGCCGTGCTAAAGGAATTTTCTGCAAGATTTTTAAAAGAAAACATGCAACGACTTTGTGTGAAACAAGTGAAACATCTGCAGTAAATAATGTTCACGATAAATCTTTGGAAAATATTGAGCCTTCAAGCAGTGATGTGAAGATTAGTCCAACATTAAATCCGTGCGTTCCGAATGTAAACAATGAAATGAAAACTCAAGTGTTCTTACAAACTGCTCGAGTATTATTATCATCACCAGATCCAACTTCTTCCAGAAGTTGTAGTTTAATTGTGCGCATAATACTCGACTCGAAGTAGTAGTAGGTAAACTAAATCTGCCTGTGGTTGGGATTGTAGCATTGGGACTGTAAAGTTATGTATGCAAAGTCAGTATGATGGAAACTTCATTGAAGTGATCGCTGTAGTTGTTGCAGATATTTACCAAGACATTTTACCTGCATCAGCAGATTATAGAAAGAGTAAAGGCAGATTATAGTAAAAGAGTTAGAGTTGGCCAACGTAAACTGCAAAGGTTATAAACATGTGGAAGGGTTAAGTGTCTTTATCGGCGCAGATTATCTAGGGCAAGTCATTATAGGGAAATACAGAAGGGTGACAGATCGCTTAACAGCTGTTCATACTGTTTTTTTGGACTATACAAGTTCCAAATAATTGCATTCCATCAAATGTACAGGAAAATATTACAATTCTCTGTACCACATTCAAAACATGTGTAATTTAGAATATCTGGAAATACGAAGAACTGAAAATGAATGGAACCATTATACGGACGAATTGCAGGCAACATGTACACGCAAAACCGACACGAGGTATGACGCTTGTTTGCCGTGGAAAGAGCTAGATATCCAACTGCATAATAATAAAGCAAGCGCATTGTCTTTTTTGCATTCAATGGTCAAGAAACTATCAGGAGACCCTGAAAAGCTTCAGGAGTACCATTCAGCAATGCGTGAATAGATCTCATTGGGCTAAGTTAGTAATACCATCTACTCAAAGAACGGCAGATAAACAATGTTATATGCCGCACCATCCAGCTTATAGACCCGATACTCCAACTACTAAGACCCGTATAGTGTTTAACGCATCTTCTCGAACTCATGGTAATCTCTCTTTAAATGATTGTCTATTCACCGGTTCAAAATTACTTCCGATACCCTCCTAGTTCTTTTGCGATTTCGAATTGGAAAAACAGCTTTGATCGCGGATATCGAGAAAGCCTTTCTCCAAATAGTTTTGACCAACAAGGAACGTTGCAGCCAAAGCTTTATATGGTTTGCAGAAAAACCTACGTCTATAAGTTCCATATATAATATGCAGGAATATCGTGTGACAAGAGTCACATTTGGTGTCACTCCAAGTCCATTTCTGTTAACTGCAACGATCTACTTACATATTGTTACGTTTAGCGGAAATGAGTCTTCGTAATATTAATAATAAACCAGAAATACGGGTTCGATCACAGGATTGTGACGAATAAACACAAAAGATCAGTATCACGATTTACAAGAATTTATTTACAAGCACGGGTTTACTATTATGCTTTATTACACTTTATTGCCTACTATTACGTTACGACAAAACGCTGTGCTGCCTTTCAGGCTGAACCGATTAACACTTTGAACACGATAAGATCCCAAACCGAACTGCACTCCAATAAATATTTGACTGAACTGAACTGTTTAACTACGCATCGACGGCCGTCCCGATATTTATACCTCTCAATAGTTCTTCTGGATCATACTGGCGCCACGAGTCTATGGAATTTCCTCACTGACGATTATAAACATGATTCTTGGTAATCTATCAGTGTAAGTTAACACGAGTGACTCAAATACGTTCGGTACTGTGGGAACTAAATGTTCTCACAGACATAGCGTCAGCAGAACGCAGTCAAGACCTGAATGCGAACCGAACGTGGAAGTAATGCTGATGCAGCGGCTGGGCAGCACGTAGGTTTAAGTTACATCTAAGGTAATTCTATGTTAGATGTAAGGTAGAAATATTTTTTAATAAACGGGGGATCACTTGTTGTTAAGCCTCCAAAAGAAGAGGTCGTCTTTTAATAATTAACTGGCGCCCAACTTTCTAGTAATTCCTAGTACTAGAAAAAGTGAAATAAAGTTCTCCGAAATTCCTTGTTAAAGGAAAATAGAGTTTATTTTCGTTATGGCTTATTCAACATAATCATCAACGAAATACGGCGAATCGAACAGCGAAACCTGGAGCCCTTGGAGATGAGCGCAGTATTTCAAATAATGTTGATATTATTGTAAGGATTTAATATTACCAAGCGTTAGGGAACTAAGTGTTTTTTTGTTACTTAAATAAGAGTGAATTGTGATAGTCATAGTGATAATTAACTGTTAGTATCGGTATTAAGGAATAGGAAATAATGGCGGAGAGCATTGCAATAGCAGTTCAAACTGCAGTAGAGACTGATTGTTCAAGTATCATGCAGAGAATGGAAGAAATCATGAATGAAAATAAAATAATTAATCAAAAGATTCAGTCAGAGGTATTTGCGTTAACCGCCACACTTAATGAGTTTCAATGAGTTTCTAATACAGAATTAATATGACCTATCTCTTTGGATTTAGTAAAGTCCCTTCCAGAATTTTCCGGTGCACAGGCTCCATATGTAAGTTGGCCACAAGCTGCTAATACAGCAGTTTATCTTTTTCGAAAATACCCTGGCACCGAAAAATATTACCAAGGGATTGCCATAATTCAAAATAAAATAGTTGGGTCAGCAGACCTGATTCATTTTGGGACTAAATAGATCTTTTTGTAACACCCTTTTGTCTGGCTGTTTAGATCTTCCCTCAGCTCTTGCCAGAGCGCAATAGTTGGAAGCTTTTGACTCCCGCTTAACAAATAAGAATAATATTGTTTATCGGAGTAATCCACATTTCAGGAGAACAACAGAACCACTAAATAACATTGTTATAAGACAAGAAGACAATGCAATGGATATAGATCTAACGTCTTCTAAGTTCCAGCACAACACTCGATTTAATCCACAACAACAGCCTTCAAGTAATAGAAATGTGTCAACTATTCAAAAAACGCCACAGAACCAATTTGGGAAAAGACATCGCGAATCTGATAGATCTACTTTAACAAAATTTCAGCGTGTGAATTACATAAAACACCACTTAAAAACTAATCAGAATAAGCATTCAATGATAACATTATAAACCAGGTTAATTTATTAGAGCAGGGTCGGCACTGCACTTTTATTAAAAATAATCTTAATAACTTCCTTAAATTAAGTATTCTTATTGATACAGGTACTACCAAAAATTATATAAAGAAGTTAAGACAGTTAAAACACGTCATTCTAAACAACAATAGCTTTATCGCTAAAACCCTTAATGGACAGAATAAAATCAAAATGAATTTATTCGGTTACTTAACCGATTTTTATTTACTTCCGCAACTAAGTACATTTGATGCTATAATCGGCTATGACTTTCTAAAGCAGATACGGTGCCGAAAAGGGTGTATTAATCCACATAGGTGGAGGAGAACCTTTAGAGTTGTTAAATTGTGAAAACATTAATGTTATCGATATCGATTGCAAATCCGTCCCATCCGGTTTAAAGAATCAGTTCAAGGCACTGATAAAAAACATGTAAAAGTCTTTGCTCAGACCGAACAAAAATTACCATTTAACACTTCTGTAAAGCATCGATCAGAACAACAAGTTCAGAACCTATTTATTCTAGACCCCGACCATATCCTATGACACATACAGAGTTCGTCAATAATGAAATTGAACGACTGCTAAAGGATGGTATTATCCAACCGTCACGTTCTCTCTATAATACGCCTATACTGGTCGTTAATAAAGAGGACATGAACGAAGATAATACAAATACAAAAAAATGAAATTAAGATTGATATTCAATTACAGAAAACTAAATGAAAAAACTGTACCCGACCTATATCTGATTATAGAAATACTGAGTTCGTCAATAGTGAAATTGAACGACTGCTAAAGGATGGTATTATCTAACCGTCTCGTTCTCTCTATAATACACCTATACTGGTCGTTAATAAAAAGGACATGAACGAAGATAATACAAATACAAAAAAAATATATTAAGATTGGTATTCGATTACAGAAAACTAAATGAAAAAACTGTACCCGACCGATATCTGATTCCAGAAATATCTGTTATACTCTTAAATCTGGGTCAAGCGAACTTTTATTCAATAATAGACCTAAAATATGGTTTCACCAAATATTACTGGATGAAAAAGATAGAGAGAAGACAGCTTTTTCAATAAATCATGGAAAGTACGAATTCTGTAGGCTGCCATTCGGTCTTCGAAACGCTCCTAGTATATTCCAACGGACAATTGATGATGTACCTAGGCAGAAGCTGTCATGTCTATGTAGATGATGTGATAATTTTTTCTGTGACCGCAGAAGATCATTTGAAAAATTTTGACAGAATATTTTCTTAACTTTACGAAGCAAATACGAGGATAGCCCCTGAAAAATCAAAATACTTCAAGAAAGAAGTCGAATTCTTAGTTTTTACCGTTTCATGCGATGGTATTAGAACATGTCCCCAAAAAGTTCTTGATATTTTAGGTTTTGAAGTTCCCAAGACTTTAAGAGCACTGCGAGCCTTCCTTGGCTTTATGGGTACTGCCGCAAATTTGTGAAAGACTATGATCTCATTACCAGGCCACTAACGAAATACTTAAGCGGTGATAATGGATTTATAAGCTCTGACAAGTCAAAACATATTAAAATCGTCTTGGATGCAGAAGCATTGAAAGCATTTGAAAAAATTAAAACCATCTTGGCATCGGATGATGTTCTCCTTTTGTACACAGATTTCAAAAAGCCTTGTGACTTGACAACAGATGCTTCATCCGACGCTATAGGTGCCGTACTTTCACAAAACGGACGGATATCAATGATATCCAGAACTCTGAGCAAGGCGGAACAAAATTATGCAACCAATGAGCGTGAAATGCTCGTTATAGTATGGGCTTTGCAAAATTTAAGAAATTTATATGGGGCTCCCAAAATTAACATTTTCACTGACCATGAGCCGCTAACATTCACCAAGTCTGAAAAGAATCCAAATATTAAACTCAAAAGATGAAGAGCATTTATAGAAGAATACTCACCATCCTTTAAGTATAAAGCCGGAAAAGATAACAAGGTCGCTGATGCGTTATCACGGCAGCACATAAATGTGGTTAGTACCTGTGGTTCTACGATCTATAGCGAAGAATCATTATCAAAAGTAATACCGTCAGTTCCACAACCTATAAATACTTTTAAGAACCAAATCTTCATAGAGCAAGGCTCTGAAGATAGCAGAAAAACGAAAATCTTATTTCGAAAACAGCTGAGGCATTATGTTCAATTTTCTTCCTTAACGAAGCTTTTTGAATCTATGAAGGAAATAATCAATTCTGATGTACACTTGATGTTCTAGGTAAATACAAAAAAAATTTTATTAATGCGTTCCCAGGAGTCAAAATTAAGTACACTAAGAAATTCTTACAAGATATAACGAGTAGTGATGACCAAATGTATATTATAACAACTGAGCATAACAGAGCACACAGAGGACAAGCAGAAAACTATAAACAGATTATATCAGATTATTTTTTTCCTCATATTAAAAAGATATACAAAATCTTATAACAAATTCCAAGATTTGTCAGGAAAATAAATACCAGCGAAAACGATTAAGCATCCGATATGTCCCACACCAATTCCTAAATATCCCGGTGAAATTCTTCCAATCGATATTTATACTACGGGAAAAATACTTTATAACATGTCTAGACAAATTCTCTAAATATGCCATTATAAAACATATTAGCTCCAGAAATACAGCGGATATAAAAAATCCTGTTACAGAAATTATATCGCATTTCTATCAGTCAAGGTTGATAATTTCTGATAATGAAGGTGCTTTCATATCCAACTCAACACAAAGTTTTGTCAAGAATGGTTTCAACATATCATGGTACACTGTCCCTGCTCTTCATAGCGAGATCAACGGTCAAGTGGAACGCCTGCACTCTACTCTTGCAGATATAGCAAGATGTATCAAAGCGACCACTACTGATATTGTTGAACTATTCCTGTTAGCTGTCTATAAATATAATAATACCATTCACAGCAAACTAAAAACGGAAATAGTACAAAAACTAATATCAAAACAGAAAAAAGACTTGATTTACCACAACAAATGTACTACCCAAAAGCAGTAACCGCGGAGACAAAGTCTATTTGAGAAAAAATAAAAGACTAAGCAACAAATTATCAAATCTTTACAGCTTGAAGACCATACAAGCAGACTTACGAACTGCTGTCATAATTGATGTCAGAGAGGTTCACAAAAATAACCTGAGGTACATTATATATCCTGAGGTACAGGATATCTCTATTTTCATCCGTAATCGACAGAATTACGGATTATTCAAATGCCCTGTTTATTCCAGTACCAAACGGCGAAGTAGCTGCCTACCAAGAGTATTTATATTTGAAACATATAACAAATTTCTCTTTAGTTTAGCAAATCCTAAATGACAATTATAATGTTATTAATGTGCTCAGAGACGAACAAGGCAAGAGAATACTCGAAAACGATTTACAAGTGGTTAAACGATTGTCGAGAATCCCAAAGCCTCCAAATAAAACAAAAAGAGCAATCGATTTCCTTGGATCCGCCTTAACATTTATGGCGGGTACACTAGATCATCAGGATTTCGAAATATTGCAAATTACAGAGAGCGAAATAATCAAGAAGCGTCTCTAAATGCAACATATCTTGTTACATTTAAAAGCAACATCACCATTAATGGGAAAAAGTATTCTACATCCCAACCATCCGACATAACTCAACTATCAGCACCAAAGAAAACATCTTTGAGAGAAACTAAATTTAACGAAAAGTTATCTTTGCCGTTTCTTCATAAACTGCATATAAAAAATACCGAAGAAATCGAAGAACTTAAAAATTTCACTCAAACCAATACCTGGCCATGGTACGGGTTATCTGCTGCACTTATTATTGTCATAATAATAAGACTATGCAACCAAGAAATCTGAACATACAACCAATTATTCCTTCAACAGAGATGCAGATACTCGTACTTGATCGAAATAAGCTAAAACAATCTATTGAAATTATTATAAACGCGGGCGTTCATATTTAAGATGGAGGGCAGTTAACGCGAGTGAACCAAATACGTTCGGTACGGGAACTAAATGTTCTCACAGTAGCGCACAGACATAGCGTCAGCAGAACGCAGCCAACACCTGTATGCGAACCAAACGTGGAAGTAATGCTGATGCAGCGCCTGGGCAGCACATAGGTTTGAGTTACATTTAAGGTAATTGTATGTTAGGTGTAAGGTAGAAATATTTGTTTCGTCATCAGTTCTGTAGTAGTGACGTAGTGCATTTAAGGGTGGTTAAATTTTAAGCGTGATGATTTTGAATTTTTATTATGATAATATTGGTATGGTTCAATTATGTGTGGAACAAAACATCGGCCAAACGGCCGCCGTGACCTCGGCGGCACACCTCCTTCCGATAGTCCAAATTTTCGATGACGCTGAAGCCTAATTGAGGTTCTATGCCGTTAATGTGCCGAATTATCTCATCCTTTAGCTCTTGTATTGTTGCTGGCTTATCGACGTATATCTTTTCTTTCAAATAACCCCAAAAAAAAAAATCCAACGGTGTCAAATCACATGGTCTTGGCGGCCAATTGACATCGCCACCACATGAGATAACATGTGCTAACACGGCTATTGAATTTGTCGCGCAAAAGAGCCATTGTTTCGTTAGCTGTTTGGCAAGTGGCACCGTCCTGTTGAAACCACATATCGCCCACATTCATATCTTCCAATTCGGGCCATAAAAAGTTCGTTATCATTTCACGATAGCGAACACCATTCACAGTAACTGCCTGACCGGACTCATTTTGGAAAAAATATGGCCCGGTGATGCCGCCAGCCCATAAACCGCACCAAACAGTCACTCTTTGTGGGTGCATTGGTTTTTCGACAATCACTCTTGGATTTTCATTCGCCCAAATGCGGCAATTCTGCTTATTGACTAGTCCACTGAGATGAAAATGTGCCTCATCACTGAAGATGATTTTCTTCGAAAATTTATCATCCACTGTTGCACTTCTTGCCACCATTCTGAAAATTGACGACGCTTGAAATGGTCAAGAGGCTTTAGTTCTTGAGTCAATTGCACCTTGTAAGCGTGTAAAAAAGTCTTTATACATAATGTTCATCAACGACGAGCGTGAGAGGTGCAATTGTTGGGCACGACGACGACTTGAAGTGGACGGCTCTTCAGCCACATTATCGAGAACAGCAGCAATATTTTCTGCAGTACGAGCTGTACGAGCATGCACTGGTGTTTTCGCATCTCCAGACCCGGTTTGCTCAAATTTTTGCACGATTTTTCCGATTGTTCGCACATTTGGACGATTAAATTGACTGAAAAAATCACGAAGTGCACGATAGGCATTTTGATTTGAACGCCCATTTTCATAATAAGCCTGAAAAAAACTTGACGTTTAGGTGTGGTTCACATTCAACATCGGCCCCTTTATATTTATATTGGCATAATTGAGAGAGCACATGATTGATTCTACTCAGGAGGACGACGGTAATGTTGCACGTGATCCAGACGTAAAGATAGTTCGACAACGAACCAGGGCAGATAAAGATGGCGTGTGTGAAAATAACGGAGATGTTGAACGAGTGAGCGTTACAACTAAAAAAGGATTGGAATTGTGCAAAAAAGAGCTGGACAAGTTAAAAAGAGAGAAAGAACTAATAACGAAAGAAAACGAATTGTTGGAAAAGATGATACAAATGAGTGGGGTTGAACAAAAGAGTGCAGAAGGTAAAGCAAGTATGAAACAAATTGGATTGGAGACAATAGAAGATGATGGTAACCAGTTTTCCGTCTACAAAGATATGGTGAGGGAATATGATATGTGACTAACGCAACTATGTAGTGTGCAAAAATTACACAAGGTAACTGAACACATGCTACGTACTCTACTCACAAAGTTGAAAGGGAAAGCACAGCAATGGCTAAATTCCAAGCCGAACTACTTCGAGGAGAGTGTAGATGCTCTTTTCGAGCAAATTGGAGACATATTTGGTTCAAAGGAGAACAAGGTGGTGCTACGCTCGAAAATGGAAACGCACCGAAACTCTCACAGAATACTTCAACGACAAGACGATTATGGTGGGTGCTTAGCAGATGGATGAGAACGAATTCCTCGAGTATGTGGTCGATGGTACATCGGACGAAAACGTCAAGTTGTTTGCACAGGTGCAGTGCTATGCAAACAGCTGCATAAGCAAGCATTGACATAACAGCAAAGTCGCTCAAAACCAGTTTCAAATCGAGAAGCCGGCACCAGTTTTTGTTGCTATAATTGCAATTCGATTGGACACTTTGCGTCAGAGTGCCAAAAACCGAAGTGGACTTATGGCTCATGTTACGCTTGTGGCTCTTTAGAACATCGAGTAGCAACGTGTCCAGATAGAAAGAAGGCGGTCCAGGTCGTTCAGATGATTATGTAAGATATTTGTGTTTCAATGTAAAGGGTGGCGTTAACATAACGTTTCTAGATTGCCTCATAGACTCCGGTAGTCCAATAAATCTCGGGCATAGATCCTGTGTTCCGGGATGGGTTAAAATACAGAAACTGAGTTCAAATGTATCATATTATATAAATAAAGTTAAAGTAAAGAACAATTTTTGGAAAATTGTGCCATTCCGGGAAGCGATTTTTTAAAATCTGGTAAATTCAAATTAGTTTCAGAATTTAAAGATGATAGTTTACAAGTTGAAAATTAAAGTTTTGAAAAGCCTTTGCTAGGTTCGAATGTAAGTCCATTGTATACAAGAAGATTGAGCACATTATGCACTAAACACTACTTGGTGCCTCCACGCCCCACCGAACCACTTGTAAAAACTGGTGTTGACTCCGGATAATGTTAAGCCAATCCACTGCCCACTTTGATGGTTGTCGTACGCTGAGAAGGCAGAATTGCAAAAATTATTAGATGAATATTTGGCAAAAGGTTACATTAGGAACAGTGAGTCAGAGTTTGTTTCGCCAATAGTGTTAGTAAAGAAAAAAACGGGCGAGTTGAGAATGCGTGTAGACTATAGAACATTAAACAAAGTGACTTCAAAAGATAGCCATCCCAAACCGTTGATAGACGATTATTTCGATAGATTTGTAAACAGGAAGACTTTTACTAGGTTAGACATGAAAAATGATTTCATCCATGTTTTTATGAATGAAGATGCCATCAAATATACGTCTTTTGTGATACGCACGCTTATCCCGCTGCTTCGTAGGATAGAGCAGAGGTAACAGTTTCTGGAATTTTCTCCTCGGTGATGACAAAGTTGTTCGCTTCGTCTTGAGATAACTTTTACCGTCCAAAAACGCATACGTTTTGGCGTTTTCGATGAGCTCCATCATCGACGTACGCCAAATGTGCCAATAGCTCAATCTCTGCAGCAAATTACTGGATCGACTCACCGTTGTGTTGTTTAATGCTCTTTAACTCCATCTTGAAGATTTGCATGCGGTGTTCACTTCCATACAACCCATGATTGCATTGTAGTCTGCAGCACCCCTCTTTAACGACATGCCCACCTCTGCTGCCTTGCCCTCATCGCTCAGATGTGTTCTGGCAACACACGTTTCAAACTGCAGCCTAAAGATGTTGAAGGCTGTTGTTCCGTCGTACATCGGTGCTTTGAACTTTTTTGCGACGTTGTTATACACTGGTTAGCTCACCTTTAGAGCACAGATGTGGAGAGCGTCACGCAGCCGTTGTTGTAATTCAGAAAGTGGGAGGAAACCCACTGTCGAAAGGCACCGCTGCGACAGTTCTTTCTTCAGCTGTTCCACTTTTAAGCTCATAAATTTCACCATTACGTCACAATCCCACTTCTGACATCAAATGTTACATTTGGCCGAAATGAGTCTATGCATGATTAATTAAATTGTCCACAAATACGGGTTCGATCACTGGATTGTGACGAATGAAACACTTAAGTTCATTACTCAAGATATACACGAATTTATTTTGCAAACACTGGTTTACTCTTATGCTTTATTACACTTTAAATACTACTATTGCTTTATTACAAAACACTTTGCTGCCTTTCAGGCTGAACCGATTAACACTTTGAACACTATAAGATCCCAAACTGCACTGTAATAAATATTTGACTGAACTAACTCGCATCGACCGCAGTGCCGATATTTTTTCTCCCAGTATTGGTTCTAGATCCTACTGTCGCGACGAGTCACGCTTATATACACGCTTATATACATGATTCTTTGTAATCTATCAGTGTTCCTTCCATTTTTTACATTATAATATTACAGATGTAAGATACTAGTTATCATATCTCTGAATTGTAAAACGTGTGGTACTAGAACCTATGTTGTATGCGTTATAAGGAACTATCTATCTATCCTTTTTACAAGATTTTTGAAAAGATAGTTACTCGAGTTCTGAATCAATGGGTTGATGTATAAAAAATCATACCGGGCAACCAAAGCTGGAAAAGACGTTCGACACCGTTTGGTTGGAGGGCGTCTTCCTCAAGCTGGTAAAGGCCGGCATAAGTAAATCACTGCTATACATTATCTGTGACACAATAATAAATAGAAGGTTCGTTGTGAAAAGTGTCGCCACTTTACCTGAATTGGCGCAAGTTCGGCATAGCTGACCCGGAAGGACTGCCGTTAGGTGTGAGAAATATGGTTAGGTATTTGGCTGGATCAATATATGAATTTTGGCAAACATATCAATATCTGCTCGGACGAAATTCAGAAAAGAATTTGCGGCGGAAAGGAGATTTTTTAAAAACTATAGGAAAGTTTTCAAAAAAACATATAAAATTCAGAAAAATGTTTGAAGATTATTTCATGGTTATTTCATTGACTGCGCCTCAAATGGTCCATCCGCTTAGTCCAATTTCGGCATACTCTTTCCAACATTTCGGCCGGTATCTCACGAATAAATACTTCAATGTTGTCTTCCAATGCGTCAATTGAAGCAGGCTTGTCTGTATAGACATGAGCTTCAACATAGCCGACAAAAAATAGTCTAAAGGCGTTAAATCGCGATGATCACCGAAGTCGCCTCTCAATAAGTCCATTGTTGCGCGTGCTGTGTGGCATGTGGCACCGTCTTGTTGAAACCACATATCATGCAAGTCAAGCTCTTGCATTTTGGACAAAAAAAAAGTTGGATATTATCTCACGGTAGTTGGATATCATCTCACGGTTCACAGTTACGCTACGATTCGCATCATCTTTGAAGAAGTACGGTCCAATGATGCCACCAGCCCATAAACCGCACTAAACTGTGACTTTTTCTGGATGCATTGGTAGTTCTTGCAATGCTTCTGGCTGATATTCACTCCAAAATCGACAATTCTGCTTATTTACGTACCCATTGAGCCAAAAATGAGTTTCGATTAAGCTCACCATAAAATGGAAGAAGCGCGCGATGAACTTTTTTAACAGAGCACGCATTTTGATAATAAAATTCAATAATTTGAAAGCGTTGTTCGTTTGTAAGACGATTGATGGTTAAATTATAGACCAAACTGAAGATGTTAGACAGTGAAACAAAACACGAAACGTGCGTCAGCAAGCCAGTGTTGCCAAAAAGATAATAGCCAAAAAATCACCCTTCAGTTATTACTAATCTCACTAACTAGTGTATTATCAGACAAATCGCATCTGCCCATAAGTCTTTGGGTAAGTGCATAAATCCTAACAGAGATCAATTCAGCATAAGGTTTAGAGTGTAAATCGCGGGTAGAGTGATGTCAAGTAAGGTTGAGCATCATTTTGAGAATCTTGTTTTGTTGTATTTGTAATCTTTTTATGTGACATTAAGCACAATCACCCCACACTTGACAGCCGTACAACAATATTGCCTGAAAAATAACGTTATATAAGAGTATTTTGTTTCCATTGGATAGTAAGGATTTTCTGTTTATTAATGGATACAACACTTTAATTGCAGTGCCC
This sequence comes from Eristalis tenax, assembly GCA_905231855.2. NCBI lineage: Eukaryota > Metazoa > Arthropoda > Insecta > Diptera > Syrphidae > Eristalis > Eristalis tenax. The sequence goes on along the minus strand of HG993124.1, from coordinate 91,531,911 downwards.
GTTTTATGGAGAGTCTTTGTTATGTTTTCATTAAAAGTAAGACTTTTATCTAAATAAACGCCCAAGTACTTCACCGAGGTCTGCCATAATAAGTGTTGTCCGTTTACTGTTAACTGGTCGGTTAACAGATAACAAGACTTCATTTTTCTTGTGAAAAAGATAGCTTTTATCTTATCCTCATCAAATTTAATTTTCCATTTGTTGAGGTATGCAACAACTATACCCGCCGCATCTCTTAAATTTGGCTCAATATTGAGACCAAACTTATGCGACGAAAAAATCGTAGAGTCATCAGCGTACAGGGCGAAATCACATTCCGGTAAATAGGGAAAATCCGATAAGAACATGTTAAACAAGATCGGGACAAGAACTGATCCTTGAGGAACACCTGCATATATATAACACAAACATGAATGACTAATATTGACATGAACCTTATATCTTCGATCTGACAAAAAAACTCTGAACAACTTTACAAATATACATTGGGAAAAGGAATCTTATCATTTTATATAACAGGCCATTGTGCCACACAGTATCGAATGATTTTTCAATATTCAGTATTAATAAAGCGGTTGATTTTCCCATATCACGATTCCTTTTAATAGAATTGCAAATTCTTAGAATTTGGTGGTTCGTACTATGAAAGCGCCTTAAGCCAAATTGTTCATTGGGAAGTTTATTTTGGGCATCGATGATTTTTCCTAATTTATCCTTTATTACTTTTCCATAAATTGCTACTCAATAGACTTATATGCCTATAGCTTGTTGGTCCATTCGGAGGTTTCCCTGCTTTTAGAACAGGTATTATTTTTGCTTCTTTCCAAGCAGTTGGAAATATTGAATTTTTAAGCAAGCATTTATTATAAATGCTAAAAACCTATTTCCAACCTTAGGTAAGTTCTTCAAATAAATATTACGAATTCTTCAAGACTTTTCTTTCAATGAGGTTAGCTGTGATGTGTTCTATCTCAGTCTCAGTGATGAACGCATTTTCTGGTGTTGTGGTAATTGAGGCATTAAGGTCTTGTAACGCGTTTTGTACGTATGCATTCGTACTAGTGTCCCCAAGATGTAGGGAAACGCAATGGTTTTGAGCAAAACTCTGGCCGAAAATATTGGCTTTGTCTAGATCAGTGTGATATGTCGCACCCATGTTTGTAAGACAAGGAATATTTATATTTTTGTTTTTCGTAAATTTCACGATATTCAAGAAAGGCTTAGAAGATTTGTCAAGGGAATCGATCTTCCTATTCCACTCTTCATGGCGTTTTGTTTGGATAAACTTCACTATGAGTTTGTTGAAATGTTTTACCATCCTTTGAGAGATATGCTGTCTGTACCTTTGTCGGTTTCTTCGGTGCATGTTTCGCAATCGAATACACTCGAAGACATGGGCTGGAAGTTTCATACAGGGAAACTTTTTTCAACAACACTTCTATCAGCGGAACTGAGGATATGTTGGGAAAACTTATCAACAATATTGTCAATATCAGTTTTGCTATTTATGTCGTCTAGACTAGTAGGAACGTTTCTAAGTCAGGATTTGAGTTCGGATCGAAAAATGTTCCAATTTGCGTGTTTCAGATCCTGGAAATATTGCACGATTTTTTCACCTGACCAGGGAAGTCGACAGAGGACTGGATTATGATCTGAAGATAGGTCGTTTATAGTACCTGGCTGAGAAATATGACTAGATACGTTAGTGAGGAAAAAGTCAAAAACAGATGGACGACCACGACAACCAGCTGGTGTATAAGTAAGACTGGACGGAAACAGACCACGAACAGGCAATATAGCAAACAGGTTAGACAGAACCTCACGAGTTAGCACGGGTACAACCCCAATCGCGGTGTCTACAGTTTAGATCACCAATTAGAATGTCACTAACAGTACTGAAGACTTTTCTCAAGTCGGTTTTCAACCGAAGTTGTTTTTCAACTCCAGTAGTACCACCAGGGAAAGAAACACAGACGATTTTCAGTGTATTTCCGTTTTCCAAAATAAGTTGTATACCCAAATTTTCCACAAGATGTGTGCGGATACTTCCTAAAAGCTTTTGTTGAATTGATCTCTTTATGAGGATCGCTACACCACCACCACTTCTATTAGTTCTATTCAAACGTGACATTTAAAGACTGAAGTTGAGATTTGCATTGTGGAATCTAACCATGTTTCTGTTTTTAATGCAATATCAATATTATTATTGTTTAAGGAACTAATGACTTCAATATGTTTGTTTTTAACACTTCTTGCATTCCATGTTATAATATTTAAATTATTATTTGGTATATTACTTGACATGTTTGTACAAAAACTTAGTAGCTAATTGTGGGATGGCATTAAACTGTTCTACTTTTGTTTTACAAGAACCTAATTTAATTATCATCTCCATTACAAGGGAGTTCAATTCTTCCATGGTGAATAACTCACCATTATACTTACTACTTAAATTATTGTTGCACGATGGCAACTCTGATGAGACATTTTTCTCCCACGCATTTGGTAAAGAGATGCTACTGCTCCCTATTACTCCAACCCGCTTTGTAGTTGTAGTTGCTCGTTTTGGTAGAGTTAGAAAATCCGATAGTGAGTGAAGAGAAATGTTGGCATTGTTGTTGTTGCTGTTAACATGATTGTTTTTGGGTGAGACAGATCGGTTCGTCTTTGCTGTGAGCTTCTGCTTCAGATCAATACAGTGACTCCTGCTTGCGCATGCGCTATCCGTCGATTTATGTTCTACTTTGCAGTTTGCACATTTGAGAATATTTGCGTTGCACTGCTCAGTTTTGCGAGAGCCAGCGCAATTAGCGCAAAATGACTTTATGTGGCAGTTTCATTCCCCGTGGCCAAACATCTGACAGTTTCGGCACTGTGTCTGTTTATTTTTTTGCTTTCGATAAAAGCTCCAGTTCAATTGTGTGTGGAAAATTGCACGAACGTTCTTTTTTAGATGGTTGAGTTTGACACTTCCATTTTCAAAAGAAATTATGTACAACGTGGCAGTGTAGAATGCATATGTTTTCTTGATACTTTTCAGTTCATTTTTCTTTCAGTTCATTTTTCAGAGAAATTGTTTCGAATTGCCCTAAGCCATATAATACAGCTTTGAACACTTTATCACTTTTGATGTCATGAGTGGAGTATTGACAATTGTCTTCTTTTAATTTATTGAGAACCGAGTTACACGCTTCTATCGAGTCGCACATAATTTTTATGCCATCTTTTTGCCATCTTTTTGATGGCATAGTCTTTTATATTAAACAAGTTCATTACACCGTGCACATAGTTGCAGGATTTTTGTAACACTTTTATTGGGGGAGGAACTATTTTTCGTGGTTCATTTCGCATAATTTTGTCCATTTCGTCGCCCTCACATAATTGTATGGCGCTAAAGGGATTGTATCTGGGATCACTTTTATTGGTAGCCACTTTTGGTCTTAGTCTTTTTTCAGAGGACAATGAAAAGCCCCCTGAATACGGGGATCGCGACCGCTTACCAATTTTGATAATTGGCAAAACAGAGTAGGAAAAAGAAAAAAAATGCGAGATGTACTATATAATAACACGTAAAGGGTAAAGGGTTCGATGCGGTGAGCTTTAATGCTGCGGCTGAACTTAGAAATATATCATTAAATCTTAGATCAGTACCACTAAAGCAGCGATATATGCTAGACGAAGAAATATCCAATATTATCCATAAAATTATAACACTTATTCCGGTGCAGAACAGACAAAAAAAGGCTTACTAAATATAGTAGGATCCGCGGAAAAATGGTTGTTCGGAACCGTGGATGAGGAGGATAGGAAAACAATAGAAATATACTTAAAAGAGGTAAAGACAAATAGTCACAATTTCATAACTGCATTAAATAAGCAAATTAAAATGAATTCTTTCTTTAACGATACATTTAAAATCTTAAAAGATAACATTGAAAGAGATAGGGAAGTAATTGAAAAGCAAATTAATACAGTTCAAAGAGTAGAAAGGGAAATAGCCATGAAACAGTTATATTTTGATCATTTATTCAAACTCAAATACATAGCAGCCAAGATTGAACGTATACAAGATAACATAGCGTTAGCAAGGAATAATATTTTACATCCAAATATCTTGACAAATGAGGAAATCGAAAGATACAAAATAGACTTTTATAAACGTAAACAGATACAACTAGGGTTAGCTAAGTTTCAAGAAAATTCATTAATATTTGCTATTAAGATTCCTACAAATTATGTCACAGTTCCACTGAAACTATTACTTCCTGTACCACATAATAATTTATTCGAAATAGAAGCCGAAAAAGAACTTATTGTTGAATACAAGAATAAATCATTGAAATATGAAATATGCTTTATTAATTTAATTCTATACAATCGGGTTACAATTAATTGGGTTTCTAGAGCATTTTACTTTTTAATTAAGTTATTGTTGAATTTTTTTATTTTATATTAATGAATTTGTAATATTTGTTAACGAATTTATTCTCTCTAGATTTTCTTTATTGTTGTAATTTATTATTATTGTCAATTACATTATTAATTTTATTTTTAACAATTTGGAAATCATAGTGGTCGCGATTACCCGCGATCCACTTCCAAGCTGAACCAATAAAATTTTAGGGTCATTTTGTTTTGTGTATTCTTAAATTAGAAATTAAGTTATTTATTTGGTCTATTTCATTTGCTGGAGAGGAGATAGAGGGTTGGTCCGGGAAATCAGCTTTTGCATCAACGACGTTACTACTGCATTAAAATTTTCATAGGGTTCTATATCGACGATGTGGATTAATCTTAGACTTCCTTCCTGAATTCTTGCCATTCCATTATTTAGTAGTATTATTGGAGAGGTAGTGTATTCAAGAATCTGGGCGTCTCCGCGACTATACTCTACAGGCGTGTAGAGTTAAAAAGTGAAAATATTTATACTTAAATTTTTTATATTTGATTTATGGAAGACTTTTCTTGATTCTATTATAACGGTAGTGGCCTTGTTTTCTTTCATCGTTTCCGTTTTATAGGATCCTAACCTTTTATTAACCTTAATAAAGATGTTTTCTCCTGGGAAATAGGGTATAGTGGGTTTCCGTCTTTCATTGTGATAAGCTAAATCTTTTTCTTGTTTCGATTTCAAGAGTGATTTCTGTTCACCTGTTGAACCAATATATCTATTAAGAAATATTTCGACGGGTTTTTTCTTTGTAACAGAGTGTATTGAATAATTATATTCATTATGTAACAGAGTGCATTGAATAATACTGTGACTTTCGGAATGCCAAAACCGCAGATTGTATCCCTCAAAGGATGTCTGGTGTCTTCAACGGCTTTTGAGGTTATTGTTTTAGTTATGGCGTATTTCGAAAATTTATCTATGGCTGTAAGGTCTAGTTTTCCTTCAGTGTAGAAAATTTCGATGTGTACAATTGTATTTTACTGGGGCGACAGTCATACTTGTTTGGTTTACCAATAGCGTTTGAATTATGGTGTTTTCCTGTTCCACTTTGCTTTTGACATCCTGGACTTGTATTTGTGTGGAACGAACTTAATAGGTAGTAATGTCTGTTGGGTGAATATTGTGTATCGTTTGTATTATGTATGTGTTCGGCTGTTTTAATGCAGTTGGTGACTGATGGGCTTAAAGGCTTTTTTAGGATATCAATTAATTTCGTTTCATTATAAAAAGGAGAAATGATAGTGTGTCTATGAAAAATTGGAAATACAATTTTAAAAGCTCCGTTGTGATGTTTGCATTCGAGAAGGAAAACTGATTCTTGAAGGTCTATCAAAGCTTTAGATTAAACCGTGATCAGAGCTTTCATCACTATATATCGTTGGTGTCTATGAAGTGATTTCTGTATTTAGGTTTGGTCTAAGTTTATACTTAAGCTCGTAGTTATATTCTTCTAACGAAGCTTTCCGCCGCTTTAGATTCGTATTGTTGTTTTTACTACTAAGGGCATGGGTTAGAGGTTGGTGGTCTGTAAATAAAGGTAATTCCTAAGGGAGTTTAATGCCCAAATGATGGCTAACATCTCCTTCTCATTGGTGGCGTAATTCTCTTCTGTTCTGCTCAGTGTTCTCGAAGTGAATGTAATAGGTTTATTATGCTGTGACAAAACAGCGTCAATTGCATAATTTGATGCATCTGTTATTAGCTCGAAGGGTTTTTCATAATCTGGATATGTTAAGATCATATCGTCTGATGTTAGTATTCTCTTAATATTCTCAAAGACTTTCTGTGCTTTATAGTTAAGGCGCATAGGTTGTTTGCTAGATTGATGCTTGGACATTCGTCCATCCTCACCCATTAAAAGGGATGTCAAGGGTTTTTGCGAGTTTTGCGTAATCTTGGATGGATCTTCGATAATACCCTGACAGAGCGAGGAAAGATCTTAATTCCTTCAATGTCCTAGGAGGTGAAAAATTCTGTATTGCTTTTATTTTTTCAAGATTGGTCTTGATACCCTTTGAAGAACCAATGAACCCTTAGAATTCTACTTCTTGTTTATAGAATTCAGACTTATCAAGCTGCATTTTCAAAATTTGCTTTGTTCAGTGTTTTAAACACTTTGCGGATATTCGTAAGATGTATTGCTTCATCGGTGCTGAAGATGACAATATCGTCTATATACATAGCATTTATTTCCGACATTTTCGCGGAGTATATCATCCAAAGCGCTCTGAAATATTGCAACTGCTTTCTTCAAACCGAATGGTAACCTCGTAAATTCATATTTGCCATGATTGATTGAAAAAGCGGTCTTCTCCATTCCCGATTCCTTCAAGGGAATTTGGTGAAATCCACTCCTTAAATCAATAACCGTAAACCAACTGCGCTTTCCCAAATTTGAATTCATTAATATCTGGAATGACGTTAATATCCGAATGGCTTTCGGTAGTCTATTACTAATCTGAATTTTTTACTCCAGACGCATAAGTCTTATTAGGTACAATACATACGGGTGAGTTGTATAATGATATAGAACGTCTAATGGTGCAATCCTTCAGTAGCCCTTGTACTTGATTTTCGACCGCATCCTAGAGTGCTAAAGGGTAATGGTAGAATTTATAATAGACAGGAGCATCTGTAGTCGTTCGTATTTCGCCTTTTACAACAGTAGTGGAGGTAAGTTTCTCTCATCAACTCATCAAACAAATGATGGAATTCGTTGACGATACTTTGATATTCGATTTTTGCTGAATATCACATGTCCCGATTACTGCGAATGCTTATATCGTTAAGAGGTTAAACAGCCAGTTGTTTAATTCTAACTTTAACGGAACCGTTAACTAGCATGTTATTTTCTTTAATATGGATAGCGGCAGAAAGGTCCTTAAGCTATCATTGCCAATAATCAAATCAAAGGATATCAATTCTGGCATTAGAATTGATGTGATTACGACCAAAAATATTAACGAAGGTGTGCTGGTTGACCTTAATATTTCCTCATACAGAATTCGAAAACGGGTCTAATGTTTTTAAGAGGATTTGAAACGAGTCTGGGTTGAATGTAATTTTTGTTTGACGCAGCATCAATTAAAAATTTAAGAATTTGCCAGTCCCTCGACTTACACACATTCTGTATCATATTCCTGTGGTATAGAACTTTTGATATCATTAAACTCCACGCATTCTGTATAATTTTCCTGCAGTATAGAACTAATGTATTCTCCATGGGTTTGTTCATATTCAACTCCATCTAACTGAACGTGTTATTCTTACTGCTGGTTCTCAGTTTGTGGTTCTACTCCAGTATTAACGTGTAAATTCCTCCGCATTTTCGACGGCTGGATGTGTCTTAATGGGGAGGGAGAGGTGACCAATTTCCTTGCTGAGGCCTGTTCATATAATTGATGTTGTTCGTGTTTATAGTTGTAGTGTCCATTGGTTCCGGTGCTTGCTGGGGTATTTAAAAATTAATCGTTTGTGTGAAGTTTTGGTTCCGGTTTGTTGGTAGATATCCCTTGGATCAAAATACATTTGTTTTTAGTGAAAAATGATGGTACTGAGGTGTAGTCGATCTTGACGATTTGTTCCATAGTTCGTGGAAAGACTGTTGCCGATTATTTTGTTGTGGATTTTGGTGGTGGAATGGTTATTGCAGTACTGGTTGATGCATTTTTCTTATAAAGGGTGATTTTTTAAAACCTATAGGAAAGTTTTAAAAAAAAAAAAAAACACATAAAATTCAGAAAAATGCATGAAATCTTTATTTTAATCGATAGTACGCAAAAAAAAGTTGAATATCATCTCACGGTAGCGCTCACCATTCACAGTTACGTTACGATTCGCATCATCTTTGAAGAAGTACGGCCCAATGATGCCACCAGCCCATAAACCGCATTAAACGTTGACTTTTTCTGGATGCATTGGTAGCTCTTGCAATGCTTCTGGCTGATATTCACTCCAAAATCGACAATTCTGCTTATTTACGTACCCATTGAGCCAAAAATTAGCATTTTGATAATAAAATTCAATAATTTGCAATTGTTGTTCGTAGGGCAATGGGTAGGTCCACATGTTCTCGGATACCGAGAATCCTGGGCAAGTCGCCATTTAGGCCTCTTATAAAGGTATCTAAGGCTCTTTCTCAATATGTATGCATAAAAAGGCTTAAAGCTTCTTCACCGATGTTCATACTCGCAATTTTGTTCAAGATAAGTGAAAGATGAGAATATACCGTTTGATAGAATTCTTGTGTAGAGGTATTTCATTCTAACAGGGATGTCATCTCTTACTTTAGGCTGCTTAAGTCTCGTTTGTCGGCATAATGCAAGACAGAGGGAGACAGAGGGAAACATAATCCTAGTTAAGTGGCGTATTACATGATTCAAGAAAGTGGCGCGCCTGACCGATAGACTTGTTCCTAATAACACTTAAAATTCCACAATATTTTGGAGATCCTTCAGTTAAGTCATATATTTTAAGAATTCTCTCTACGCTCTTACGCCAAGAGCTCAATACTTCGCGTTGACCTGAGAATTCAGGTAAACTCCTGAACACATCAGCAATTTGATCGAGTCCAGAAAGATTCGCTCGTTGTACTTGATTAATCGTTTGTTCAATTCCTGCGAATTGATCTGAATTGGGATTGATTATCGATTGAATCAGTTGCGCTTTGACCGCTGACAGTACACATGCGTCATTATGCGGGGACTATTACACGCCCTCGGATAAAAAACATAAGCCACTCAGCCACTCTGCCAAAATGGCACCAAGTAATAGGCATACCGATTCCAATTTTTTTTTTACCTCTGGGATTGCTCGAAAATGACAATAAAAATGAAATGGACCACCAAGTGTTGCCATAGAAAACTACCAGAGTTAACGTGCTTATTAAATTAAAATCCGAAAACTGCCAATACTTCACTCATGATTTAAGAAGTGAAAAAGCTCTAAGGTTTGTACTGTTTGGTTTGCACGAATGTGACACTTCCCTACTGAAAAACGAACTTATCCGACTCGGTCAGAAATGCAAAGAGATTAAAAAAGTTTCGAAGACATACGAAAAATACACTGAAGTCTTCTACATTGTGTTTGTGAAACTGTTTTTCACTGTTCCATAAAGTTGAGTGAATCTAAAAAAAAAATATCGCTATAAACTGGAGCTTTCATCGTCAGGCAAAGAACAGAATTACGCAGTGCCGTAACTGCCAAATGTTTGGTCATAGCGAACAAAAACTATCGTATTAAGTCTTTTTGGTCACTGTGCTCCGGTCATCACAAGACCAAAGAGTGCACTAACCCGAACATGCAAAAATGAGAAAACTGTCATAGTAATCATGGCAGGAGCAAATATGTTAAAATGAGACAACATGTTAGAGCTAAAAGCTCGCTCAGACGAAACAACAACAATAACAACGTAAAGAACAGCGCTGCTCTTCAACAAAACAATAACATCGTGTCACTGTTTTCTATGAGTGACTTTCCATCCCTCCCAGCATAGAAACCAAAAAGAGTACAGAACAACAACAACATAACTTTTTATTATTCGTGGGAATATACTGTACCTTCCTGGTCTGTAATGACTTCATCAACTGCAGAAATTAACAACAACAATGACTCAGCCTCTTATGGAAGCAGTGAGTTGTTCACAATGGAGGAATTGAATTCACAGGTCTTGGAAATGGTCACTAAACTTGGTTCATGTAAATCTAGAATAGATCAATTTAATGTTGTCGCACAATTAGCTACAAAGTTTTTGTATAATCATGTTAAGTAATTTAAGTAACACCAATATAAATATTATAACATTGAATGCTAGAGGTGTAAAGAAAAAACATGTAGAATTTTTACATTTCTTAAATAACAATATTGATATTGCTTTGGTAACCGAAACATGGCTATCCTCAGATATCCGTATCTCCACCCCGACCTATTAATGTTATCGTGTGGATAGGGTAGTTAGAAGAGGTAGGGGTGTCGCAATAATGATAAAAAGATCACTTCAATAAATAAAAAATAAAACATCACTTCATGTCTTAAAGTCCAGTAAAGTAGTAAGTAGCAATACTCAAAGACGACTGACTCATATACAAAATGTTACAGTTTAATTTTCCTCTGTTTCTATGCAAAATCGTTAAAATTTTTGTCACAGATCGATACTTTAAAGTCTATGTTAAGAGTGGTGTTTCTAATCTCGTTAGCGTCATTACTGGTTTTCCACAAGGCTCAGTCCTTAGTTCAGTTCTGTATAATTTGTTTTACGTTTGACTTTCATACTCTACCTTACTGTGATACAGTCATATGTGCCGATGATACAGCAATTTTGTCTTCGCATGAGTTCAGTCTCAATATTGAGACAAACTTAATGAATGCGGTTACATGGTTACTCGATTTTTTTTCAAAATGGAAAATATAAATTGTCCATAAGATCCAAGCTATCTTTTTTTAGCAGAAAAAGAAAGTCTTGCTTCCTGCCTTCAAATAACCTAAATATCTTAGGGAACTTAATATTATGGCAAAATTCGGTAAAATATCTAGGCATATGTCTTGATAAAAAACTAACCTTTAACGAACACCACTCACAAGTTCTTAAAAAGTATTGCTTTAAAAACATTTGACCCTTTTATTAACAGAAGGTCCTCACTTTCAAATAAAACAAGATACTCATATTCAAAGCTGTATTCCAAGCAATTCTTCTGTATAGGTGTCAAGTCTGGGGAAATTGTGCTAAGTGCTATATAAAAAAAATGCAAATATCACAGAACAATGTCTTAAAAATGATGTTGAATCTTCCTTGGCATCAATCTACTATGAACTTACATTATAATTGAATTGATCTCTTACAAAATACATAAACTCTCTGAGTCTTTCAAAAACAAGTGCTGCATCAATGATAATCCTCTTACAAACGATCTCTTTACCTAAATTTACGTAATGGAATGTTTCGTTTACTCTTGCAAATTATATATGAATATACTATCATTAAAACGTATTGTTGGTATCATTACATGTTTTTTTTTTTTTATTATATATTTTATTTATTATATATATATATATATATATATATATATATATATATTTGTTGTATTCATAGTGGTATTTATTTATTTATTTGTTTATTTACTTATTTTTATTTTTATTTATTATTTATTATTTTTTGTTTTTCTCTTTGTATGAGGTTTTTCGTTTTCGTAGTTTCCACAACATATATATATGCATCACGTCGAGAAAAAGCACATTAACATGTTAAAATACTCTTTTTCAGTAGTAAGATTATATTATGTTAATCATATCTCTGTGCAAATAATGTAAATTGTGCGATAACTAATTGTAATTTGAAACGAATAAACATATCTATCTATCTATTATCGATTGAATGATCTTTCTGCCTTCAGTCTGCAGCGTTTGGTTGACAATTGAAGCAATCAATGCTGGTAAGGTCGGATTTGAGGCATTTATATCATTGGGAGGATTTGTGGTATTGGAAGCGTTTAGTATTGGGGACCGTATAAGATTATTAGGATTGGACATTTTTAAAATTATGAACTTGTATTGGTCAAAGCAAGAATTAAACCTTTAAACGTTTTGTTGTATGTTATATCTTAGAATAATTTACAATTTACGATAACAATGCAAGGCAAAAGAGTTCAAAGAAGAGTTACCATTTTTGTTATTTCAACTCATTAGTAATAATTCACTCTATAATTTCTTCTTATGTGTCAAAATACTTTATTTCATCTTAGTTTATCAAATATTTTTTTTGTAATCTTACATTAAATTTAACAGAAGCAAAGTGTATTGTTAGAGTTCCGGGTTGAGTGGCTGACGAATCCGTGCGTCCACTTTTTGCTAGTTGGCTACTGGGGGGCCTCGATATTCACACACAGGTTTTAAAAAACTCGCGAAACCGCAAAATTAAACAATTTATTGTTTTATATCTGAATCTTTATTGAAGCCTGATTTCACAATCAATTTTCACTTAACACTTAATCTAGCATTACTTATTCTGACCTATATAATTACAGAATTACATTTCGCAACGCGATATAGCTAACGAACGACAGACGGCCTCAGCCGCAATTACAACAATACAAACATCACGCGACAGGACGAACGGTTTTATGATTAGGTGACCAGATTTCCAATCACACAAAATAGACCAAAGAGAACAAAGACCGAAAGGATACATAACACGAACGCTTGAATCTGCTAACAACATACAAACGCACGTACGCTGAAATCGCCTTACTAAAATTTAAACTGAAACGCATAGAGCGCTAGAAACACAAAAATATATTTGACTTTCAATCTTTGCAAAGTGCCGTGTAAAATACAGTGTATTCAATTTTCGAAGACATTGTTGTCGAGAAGTGCGTAAAATGCGTACATTGAAACTACTTACACCGAGTGGTAGACTCGCGATTATCATTTCTATATTAAAACACATTGATGTTGAGAAGTGTAATGTACAGTGCGTGCAATAACAACACTTACATAATCTAAAAAAAAAAAAAAAACAAATTCATATATGTATAATATGTAAGGGTGATTTTTTAGCTATTATCTTTTTGGCAACACAGGTTTAAACAGCTGACGCACGTTTCGTGTTTTGTTTCACTGTCAAACATCTTCAGTTTGGTCTATAATTTAGCCATGAATCGTCTTCCAAACGAACAACGCTTTTAAATTATTGAATTTTATTATCAAAATGCGTGCTCTGTTAAGAAAGTTCATCATGGCCGAATATCAGCAATATCATATTGTGTTCAGCGACGATGCTCATTTTTGGTTCAATGGGTACGTAAATAAGCAGAATTGTCGATTTTGGAGTGAATATCAGCCAGAAACATTGCAAGAGCTACCAATAAATCCAGAAAAAGTCACAGTTTGGTGCGGTTTATGGGCTGGTGGCATTAGTGGACCGTACATCTTCAAAGATGATGTGAATCGTAACGTAACTGGGAATGGTGAGCACTATCGTGAGATGATATCCAACTTTTTTTTGCCCAAAATGCAAGAGCTTGACTGCATGCCATGTGGTTTCAACAAGACGGTCCCACATGGCACACAGCACGCGCAACAATGGACTTATTGAGAGGCGAGTTCGGTGAACATTTTATTTCACGTTCGGTATAGCTCAATTGGCCGTCTAGATCGTGCGATTTAACACCTTTAGACAACTTTTTGTGGGCTATGTTGAAGCTCATATCTATACAGACAAGCCCGCTTCAATTTACGCATTGGAAGACAACATTGAAGTATTTATTCGTGAGATACCGGCCGAAATGTTGGAAAGAGTATGCCAAAATTGGACTAAGCGGATGGACCATTTGAGGCGCAGTCAAGGTCAACTTTTGCATGAAATAATCTTCAAACATTAAATAATATGGACCGTACTATCGATTCAAATAAAGATTTCATGCATTTTTCTGAATTTTATGTGTTTTTTTTTGAAAACTTTCCTATAGCTTTCAAAATATCACCCTTTGTATAAGCAGAACTATTAAAGGGTAATAGTTCAGTAAATACCCCAACGGTAAAAGCGCCGTGTCCAGATGAGCAGAGCAAGATAGCAGTTATCGGTTTACGGTGATGGCTGAATAAGAAGTTGATGTGATAGGAAATTGCGTATGAGCTGAATCAGGCAAGTATAGATTATAGTAGGATAAATTGTTGGCATTCGACATTTTAGATTAAATTTGAATTTTTCGAATTATTCGGAGTTGAATCTTGTTATTTTTTTCTCTATCAACTGCATATTCCTAAATGAAATATTTTATATATTTTAAAACATATGATATAAAGACATATTATTAATAATATCACTAAGCAAACTTGAACTGTAAATTCAATCATTTATTGTTATAATCATTATTTTAAAGTTGGTAAGATAGATATGAAGACAATACTTACGTTAACGGTAGACAAACTTAGGGACAAACTGACTAAACTAAACTTAGAGACTGACGGACGGTAGGCGACACTGCAACGGAGGCTCCTTGACCACTTCGGTTCAGCCCACAGGGACCCGGAGGAAGTCTCCGATGGCGGGGCGTTACAAGACTCAGCTCCAGGTTCAAGGTATGAGATTGCAGGGCGAAGTTCGTTTACTCTTCAAGATATTGAAGAATCGGTGTCTACGTTCTACGGATCAGGGCTCCCAGACGTGAATCTGTGAAAACAGGAGGTCGCTGAGACCACCGTTACAGTCAATTGGGATAGTATCCAACGCCATGTTTACACGAAACCGCTACTGAGAAGAGTCGTTAAGCTATTCAGTAGAGGTCTTAAGGGGGTAAACATCTGCCGCGGCTTGAAGCGTTCGGAACTCGATCGTCAACTGCATATGTTAGTTATTTTCCGAGACATTGCGCGAGTACCTATACTGCCTTTTGGAAATTGACAACCCCATCACAGGAGAGCCTGATCGGTTATTTCATCGATGGAATTACCGACTCGAGGCAAAATAAGGACCTACTTTACCAAGCGAAAGACATCATCCAGCTCAAAGCACAACTAGTAGTGTATTAAAAGTTGCGGACCTCCAGCCAAAAAGCGCCACCTTTGAAGGGGAGTAACCTAACTCCATCCAGCGGAAATCACTGGGCACCTTCTAGTCTGCAAGCAACGGTAAGTCTGCAAGCAACGGTGATCCCACTCATATCGCAAGGAATTGACCAACGCAGCTTAGGGGACCAACGTTCAAGTGTTTCGGATGTGGACAACCAGTCATAGGGTTTAAGATTGCAAGTGCACCAATGAGGCGCATCAACATTGTTTATGTGTATGGATGTAAAGACATATGGGAGTGTGATTGGGAAGAATGTGATTGGTACACGAATAAGTGAACTTTACCAGAACGCGAACGAAGAGAAGTTGTTGGACTTCTGCTGCGAAAATAACATGTCCATAATGAAAACCTTCTTTCCACACACACGCATCCATAAACACATATGGTACTGTTGGAGTCTTCAACAGGAGTCATTGGTAGATCTCTTTGTGGTATCACAGTGTGTGAAATTACCAACGTGTGATGAGAGGGGCTGCACTTTTAAATGATCATCACCTGGTGCTGTGTAAGCTGTACCTCAGTGATAAAGTTCCTCTTCTGCCAAGGCGGAACGGAGAAACGAAATTCAACATCATTGAAGTAGTCAAATCCAAAGATGTTGTGTTGTATTCAAATGAGGTGGACAGCTTATGCAGATGGAGCGAGCACTTATCGGAGCTGGTCAATCCCGTCATTGAAGTGGCATGGAAACATGGTGAGAAACCTGGCGAATGATTGTCCCAATTTTCAAGAAGGAGGACAAATGAAATTGGATCTCACTACAGGGGCACAACTCTTTTTAGTCTCCCCGGGAAGCGGAGGATCGAGTTGCCTGAAGTATGCGGGTCAGAAGATGAAGATGATGATGATCATGAATGATTGATCATATGGTCGTTACATATTGTGACGTGAATGGTGTAACGCGTACAAGATGAGATAATCCGGACACCAACGCCATCTATACGCAATTAGAAAACGATCAACTTCGAAGAGCTTTCCCGTAGTTCTTGTACATACTGCAAGAATGGATGCCTCCACCTATACATTGATAGATTACAAAGAATCATATATGTAAGAGTCAGCGTTTAAATTCCATGGGATCGTAGCGACAGTAGGATCTAGAACCAATACTGGGAGTATAAATATCGGCAAGGTGGTCGATGCGAACTAACTCGTTGAAGAATTAGTTAGTTCAGTCAAATATTTATTACAATGCTGTTTGGGATTTTATAGTGTTAAAAGTGTTAATCGGTGCATACTGAAAGGCAGGAAAGCGGTTTGTAGTAATAAAGTATAAGATATAAAGTAATAAAGTATAAGAAGTAATTCAGTGTTTACTTCCAAAATAAATTCTTGCAAATCGTGAATGGTGAACTTTTGTGTTTCATTCGTCAAAATCCAGTGATCGAACCAACAATATATTATTATTTTCATCTTTCATTTGTTTCTTTCTTGTTAATTTATTCCAATTTATATTTCCTTGTAAAGTCTGCTGTACCTGTTTTCCTATATTTGTTTAATTCTGAATTTATATTATTATTTATGATTAATTTTTTTAACATGTGACCCACACATGAACCCACCCATAA
This sequence comes from Eristalis tenax, assembly GCA_905231855.2. Taxonomy (NCBI): domain Eukaryota; kingdom Metazoa; phylum Arthropoda; class Insecta; order Diptera; family Syrphidae; genus Eristalis; species Eristalis tenax. The sequence goes on along the minus strand of HG993124.1, from coordinate 91,515,326 downwards.
TTACTTTTGTTATAGCTTTGTTTTTTCAATAGATATGACATTCTAATCCATTTAATATTGTTTATGCCTAAATAAAGAGTGTCACTACCTGTCTTTTTTTTTATATTGTTACTAAAAAAATGTATTGCTCTTCTCAGCATTGTCTTGGAAGGGATAGCCGTGTCGTTGCCCACGTCTGGATAATAACCTGTCAATTCTAGAAACTGATCTTCGTAGCTTACTAAGAATTTATATTTCCTTAAGAAATCGTTACCTATTAAGTCGTCAAAAGCTAGTTTCGCTTCTCGTTTTTTGAGTGTACTGATGTCTGCACCCGTGTTAATCAAGGATGTCAGCTGTGTTTTCTATGACGGTCCAAATCTGACACGAATTACAGGCACGTGATTGGAATCGAGAGGACTCGCATTGGTTCTCCTCCCGAACCTGATCGTTTACTGCTGACACGTGTCAAGGAGTAAATTTGGAATCCGGTTGGCTGAATGCTTTGCACTATTGTTTGTTAGCCTGAAGTGTCGCGAACCTTGGCTCGATAACGAACATTTTTTTACAGAATTACGCCTGAACGGGTTTCGACTTTGGTTGGTACTGGGCTGTGGAATGTGTGGATTTGGATTCGTACAAGCCATTCGTCGTTAAAAGTGTGTTTGGTTTTTTTGCAACCTTGCTTTTGGGAGAAGTTATTGAAATTGGTATTCCTGTAGCATGCTTTCATCGTATGGCCGATTTTGTTACATGTTTGAGAGGGAAGTTCTGTAAAGGAATTGTTGTTGCCCGAGGAATGGCCTTTTCCACGAAGGCCATTGTACCTTCCTACAAAAGGTACAAGAAGGGGCGCTCTGTATCCCGGGTTCTGGGGTGGCCCTGTATGGGTGAAGAAAAGCCATACAGGGCGATCCCTGGAGGCGTCACTCTCAAAGCCCAAAAGGCAGAAATCGAGTGGTGGAAGCAGCAACATTAACCACAGGCCGTACAGTGAAGTGCTGAAAAGCGACATCACCTACGCCGTATTAGATAGAAGTGATGCTGACTGCCGCACCTCGGTCTTAAATTGGAAGAAGATGGAGTCAGTTATCTATGACATCTATCAGCCATTAACGGACTGGGAGAGGTCTGATTGGGAGAGGGTGAGTTCTGCTGATAACGATCCGGCACCCTCTGCCATTGCGGGGAACCCCGTCAATCAAAATAGTACCGATGGGGGTGGAGGCGGAGGGTGTTGGCCAACAGTTAGCAACTGCCGTCCAAGACACCTCCGGTCATGATGCTGACTCAATCGGGCTCTCTAACCTTGAGCTGATCAGCACCCCACTCAATAGCCAGAAGACTTATTCTTCGAGAGACCTCGATGACGAGGTGGAGAGACGAGTGGTGGATAGAGTGCAAGTGGAAGATTCGGACACGTTACCAGACAGTCATGCGGGTAACACAAATTAAGCTCCACCACTTCACCGCAGCCTCGGTCGCTCTTCTTCTCCGTCTCAATACCCACGGAGAAGATATCGTCATGGCCCAAGAACCTTGGGTGGTGAATGATATAGTCAGAAGGCTCAGGACTCATCAATACAACCTCTTCTTTGTAAGAGATGAAGGTCCATCTCAATTAATGCATATATTCTTTCCAATCACAGCGACCGCGACTCAGTCATCGTATGCCTAGAGGTAGACAGAATCAAGATGTGGTTCATGTCGGCATACATGGCCCAGGACCATGCGGAACCCCCTCCATCAGAGACACTGAGATGAACGATCATTGAGGCGGAAAGAACCAAAACCGCGCTCATCCTGGGCTGTGATGTAAATGCCTATCACACGGTATATACACGGTATGTTTTAATGACTGTTCGTAAAAAATTCTTGTACCCTGATCTAGTTTGCTCACTAGTAGGTCTAGCAGCAGTGGTTCCTATGTTGATGTATCCACACCGATATTGTGAAGTGGCATTAAGCACTCCTGCGTTATGTCGTGAAGCCCTTTGATAGCTACTGCCGTTGATTGATAATGGGTCGGTTGTCCAGTTATACGTTGAAGGAGACTTGAAGTAATGTTGTATCTATCCTGAAGCTTGATCCATGCAGTGTTATAGTTGTTTTCTCTCAATGCTAGATGTCGAATGAGATTTTCTGCCCCTCCGCTAAGGTAGGTTTTTAGGTACCACATTTTCTGCAGATCAGTAATGGGTTGTTTGTATACCATTTGTAGAATTGCCTCCATTTTAAATAGTCGCCATGATTACCATTTCTTTTATACAATAAATTTGCTTACTCTAACATTACAGAATAATTTAATTCTGAAGACATAATTATGCTATACCTATAATTATGCAAGCCCAGTATAAGCATATGTAGGCACGCGGAGTATTGGTTGATGTGTCGGTGTTTTGGTTGTTACCCAGTTGTGTCGTATGGCATCAACATCATCAATTTTGGCTAGGAGTACACTTTGGTTTTGATGTCCATAATTTGATTGTATTCCTTGTAATTGGGTTTGATCAAGTTGCCTGATTTTCGTTCGCAAATTAGTGTATGTATGAGTACTCTATTTATCATATCTTAGATAGGTCATTCACAGACTTGCTGTTTTTCTTACCCACTTGCACAAGAATAAATATTGTGGTAATTTTCAGAAAATATACACTTAGCTCGGGTTGCTAAATGATACCTGCGTACGATAACCTTAGGTTCAGACAAAAATGCTTAAAACTAGTTGAACGAACATCGTTAATAATTCTAACTTACTGGCCCTCGTCGGGCACTCTAAGCTAAATTTTATCTCATTCTATGTCATTCGGTCTAACCTAACACGAATTGAAGTACAAATTTAATTACACGCTAACTTACATTCTACCTTAAAATAAAACTTACAAACTAACTCAAGCTGATCTACTTATATATGCATATACATAGGTATATAAATTTATACAAATGTGTATGTGCTTATATCTCTAACATACATAATGTATATATGTATCACTATGTATACATGCATAAATTCTGATTTTTTTTTATTTACATCTTATTCTACCTTGAAAACTACTCTAAGCTAAATACGCCCATAGGTTGCAGCTGAAATTATTCATATCCAATCCACTGCAAGACAGGGACCGACTGTTCCCAATACGCGAGTCTGAGCTGCCCTTTTTAACCGGGGACGAAAGTATTCGAAGGGGGAGTTTCCTCGTTTCCCAGCCACCAACATTTTTAGTGCTGCATAGCAACATCCCGAATGTCCCGCCTGGATACCGCAGTACTAAACTGGACCCTCCTCAGCTCGTTTTGCGATGGAACGGTCGTGGTAGAGTCGTCCATCTACCGTTGCGGCACCGCATTTACGTCGTGTATCAGACTGTACTCGTCTAGATGTAGAAATGCTTCTGGGGGGATGAAGCCGTTGTGATGTACCCTTTCGTGGTATTGTGTATTGGGGTAGTAGGCCCTAAGATCAAACTGTTAAACAAGTTCATCGCTCTAGCAGTATGTCCTCGAATCAACTTCACCAGGAAATTGTCCACTCTTATCAGGTTCGCCCTGTAGTATAAAATGTTCGTACTGGGACTCTGGAGTTCTATAAAGGCGACGGCAAGTCCTAGGACAAGCACTCACATTGAACGACACGGGACAGCCATGGGTGATTGGCCGGATGAGGGATATGTAGCAGATTACCTTCACACTCGCATCGAGTTGGCTGCTGTAAAACAGTCTCTTTGCGCCTCGGGCCCTTGCCAGAGCAGCATCTACATGTTTGTTGAAATATAGCTACTGATCTAGGCAGATACCCAGGTATTTTAATACAGTTATTTGCGCCAGTGGTTGCCCGTGTCGGTAATTCTTTTTCGTATCCGCCGAGGCTTTGTGACCAGTACGGTTTCCGACTTCTGGAAGTTAATTTCTAAAAAAGACCTTCTAACCATACGGTACCAAAGGCCTTTTTCAGGTCAATAAGCAGGGCAAACGTACATTGTTTCTGGCACTTCTTCCATTGGATATCTGACACCAGTGTCGATGCGGCATGAATAGTGTCATGCCCCGCTTTGAAGCTGAATTGGTTATTCGGCATTAGATTTTTGTGCTTAGTCCAGATGGTCAGAGCTCGATTAATCACCTTCTCGAATACCTTGTTGATGTACTGAAGAAGACCAATAGAACGGAGGTTGAAAAGTTTTCTTGCTTCGAAATGGATTGCACAGTTGCACTTCTTCACTGCTCCGGGTAATGTGCATTATTCAGAGCATTGTTAAACAGGGTGATGGATAAATTAACCACTTCCAGGGGTCGACACCCACTGACTTTTTCTTCTTTATTGATTCGAAGACCGCTTGGAGCTCTGTCTTCGATATGAAAGGGGGATGAACCCGTTCGTCGGGGATGACATTATCTGCCATGTTGTCATCATTGAACACGACAAAGCCAGTGTTCTCAGATCGCCATTGTGGCAGATCTTCACGAAGAAGCGTGTTGTTAAACAGTACGCGGTTCTCCACGTTGTGGTTCGGAAGAGCACTCTCGTTAACCTTACACACTTCCTGAAAGACCGCCCCTTGTATCTCCATTTTCATTTGCGGGTCTTCGACCCCAAAGAAGTCATCAACGAGTACGGCGTTATCTGGATCAATACCTGTTGTAGTCGGATCTTAAGACACGGAATATTGCTTTGCTTGCTCGGGTCGTTGGATATAGGTTGAATACAGGTTGGCAGAAAGTATGTAATTGTAGGCTATCAATGTTTGAATATTTTTGATGAGCAATATCAGTGTCCTAACTTAATAGTGTCGTCTATCCGTAAGCTGCCTGTACAAGGTTCTTAATCTTGCCAGAAGTCTACTTTTTTGTTGGTGGAGTGCGTCAAGTGTCGCATTGCGGTACATGTTTTGGTGTACCGTGGTATCGTAAAGTCAATCTTTCGTTTAATTGTCGCGCCCAATTGAATTAAATTCATGTCAATCTCTTCGTTTGACAAGTTTCTTTTGGACGGTATGGAGCTGATTCGAAGAGAGTGCTCATTTGAGAAGCGTGGCCATCGTGCCCTACTATAATTGTAGGGATACGTTTGTGTAAATTTATGTCTGTCAGCGGCAGTCTGGTGTCAAGCAGCAGGAGGTCCAGATAAGAGCCGCTTCCAGGGATCGACGAAATCTATGTAGCTTTCAAATCGAGTCTAAACTCGACACTGTGTAAGCAAAACCACCTATATATCTGGCCCCTCTTTAATTGGAAACTATGTTCTCCCAATATCCATGGCGGGCATTTAAGTCCCCGGTCAAAATGAAACAGTTCTCCTCCGAGTCTAGCCTTAGACATCGAAAGAGTGAATCGACTTTTGTAGTAGTTGTTCTGGAACTAGGGTTGCCGGAGGAGTAGACTGACACCCCATACAACCTCCTACCACTGCGAAGTGAAATGCACACGATGCCGACCTCCAACTCCTGAAATCTTCGTCATTTCACTACTATACACTACTTTGTGTTTTATTTTATGTTTAATGAGGATTGCAACACGGCCTCCACCACTAGAATTGGGCCGGCTTCTTGTAATAACATTATTATTACTGTGCTCCAATTTGCCTCTCTGAGTTAGCTTAGCTTCGCTAATCATCATCAGCTATGGGCTTTGATCATCTAACAGTTTATAGAGATTTTTTAGGAATCCCTGTCAATAAAATGCATGTCATCAGTCTCAATGCAGTCATTAAGACTGATGACATGATATGGTCTACCCGCTCTTCTAAGCGATCCATACGCCTTTCAATGGAGGATTTCCAGTCAGGCGTATGCTCTTGGCACTACTTTCGGTAGTTGATGCTTTTCCGTGCCATTTGGGCGTAGGTTATTTGAGGGTTGACGGGTATGGCTGCTGGATGTTTCACTGGGGGCTGCTTCTGCAGAACCATTCTTGATTTCTGCTCTTGGAATTTAGGGCAAATCCGATAGTTAGCTGTGTGCCCTGCGCTCCCTCTTGCCCCCCGCTATTCACTTCCAATGTGAGATTTGGACACGCAATTAACTCCAAATAAGGGTCCTGGTTGCGCTATTTATTTCCAATGTGAGTCTTGGATGGAATTTGCTTATTCTACAATATTTTCTGGGATACAAAATTGCTTATCCTACAATATACATTTGGTGTTGAATATGAAGAAATAAGAAACGACAAAGGTGTGTAAAGGTGTACTAAAAATGTGCACTACGGTGATAGCAGAAGTACCAGCTGAATATGTGCAATTGTGCTGTTTCGTGCTGTGTGTTGTGTGCGACGTATGTTGGCGTCATGTATCATCAATTGTTGTTATTGATCATAACATGCCTTCTTTACACGGTCAAGTTTCTCAATCAATTGCCCCCATTTTTCGCCGTATAGAGTTTAAGATGTAGGCTATGAATGCTAGTATGTATAAAACGAATTTTGGGTGCACGTCATCAAGTCCCATGGTGTTCGATTTTATGGACAGTGGTGCTTCCACAACATCTTCCTGGCGCAGTCTATAAAATTCAAACCAAGGGTCCCCTACCTCTCCCAGTGCCTGGTAGAAAACGAGTGAGTAATCAGTAGCAGTATTCCCACACATTGTAAGTGTAGTTGCAGGAAAACAAAAACACCTCTAGGACGCTGTAGGGTGGTCCGAGTCCAATAGTTTTATCTGGCCTGTAACTGACCCCCACCATAACTTTACCATGCTCTAACATGAATTTTAAAAAGATGTAGCCGATAGCACAGCCCGGATTTGCCTTACTGTGTCAATACGTGCACACGAACCTTCTGTTTGGTAAGGTTTCTGGGGTAGGCTTTGGTCATTTAGATGTTATATGTGTAGACATTTGTGCTGGACATGTAGAACGTAGTCATATCACCCAAGTGTCCCGTAATTCACTATAAATTGATTGTCTACCCATATGGGTGGGTACACTAATTAATTATAGGTAAACTGAAAGCATAATTAGTATACAAAATAGACGGAAATGCTGGAGCATTTCAAATCTTATCATGACCATAAATTTATAGAAAAAAACGATAAAAGAGAAAACATGAAGAAAGATAGACGAAAAAGGATATAAGTTTATATAAAAAAAAAATATTAGAGAAAAAAGAATTGAAATTGAGAAATTAATTAGGCTAGCACTATCAAGGTTCGAAATTACAATTACATGGATAACAAGGTACAGCGGCGAAAAACTCGGACGATGGAGTTTAATTCTTGATGTTCCTGTGTCGTCTTCATTCGGTAAGAAAATTTCGAGGGTTTAAGTTATATTTTATCTACTTTGGTGTAGGCACCTAAAACCTTTTTCTTTTTCTTAAGCTGTACGACAGAGCGCAAAATAGAGAGCTATAGAGCAGCTATAGAGAGATGCACTTACTTATTTTTTTCGGGCAGTTGACGAGAGCTTTTTCAAGGTGAATGCAGTTGCTAGTAGGCTTAGAGTTCAAAATGCAGAAATTAGTATCCCTTGTTTTAGTTCTAGGATCTTTTCTAAGGTCTTCGACTAGATATTTTTGTGATTCTGGATCTCCACTGACAGGTCTTGCAGCTCATCGACATCGGTTCTTGGTTGATCACTATTTCTCTTAACTCAGCGTTTACACAGCATTCTTCTCAATAGCCTTAGGAGTGCTTGTCTCTGATTGTTTCAATACCAATTGTTTTTACCGTCATATCGTAGGTTTCTAAAATGCAGTTATTTACCTGAATTATGCCGGTCCCAACAAATTTTTTAATACTATACAAATATGAATTTTGGATTGGAGTCACTACTGTACTTCTAAGTAGTTGAGGTTTACATACTGAGATTTTGTTATAGGTATTACAATCTTTGAAATTTTCTTTCAATGCGAAATATTCTTTGTTTTTGCTCATAATTAAAAAATTATATCTTACTTCTAGAATTACAACTCCATTTTCAACTATTCTTGAACTTTCACTCTCTTTTCACACTCTTCAAGGTTTCTTAAGTTACTGTCGGAATATTAAAAATAAAAATGATTTTTTGATTTTTACAAAAATCGTTTAGTTTCAGCGTTTTCAAAAAAAAAAAACAGCCCGCTGTCCCTTCACCCACTAAAGTGTCGAAAAAAAAAAAAAAAAAAAAACAGTATAGAAAAGTGTAGTGAAGTGATTCGGTGTCGACGGCGTTCGGTCCACTCCCTCTAACCCATTTCCATCATAAGCCACTGCTGCGCATTCCCGGTCACAACTTTTGATTTTAACTTTTGTTTTACCAAGCGGGTTGAGGCATGGAGGTGCGTAGCATTTAACGTAGCGGATTTTAGAAGTGTGCATTTGTTGTTGGACCATTATGGGCATAACACCTACATCCATTGTTGTTGGGAAGCTCTTCTGAAATCTAATCTAATCTCAACTCTGATTTACCACTCGCAATCGGAGTTGGTTTTTTGATATCTCCGTTCTGTATTTTGTGGAATGTTTTAGGGTTGACGTGAGCAATGTACGTGGGCTTAGGGCTAATCGCTTCGCTGTGTATGCCTATTTCGCTATAAACCAGCTGTCTTGGCGCTGAGTGAAATACAGCTAAGTGAGAATACCGAATTGTAGAGTTTGAACCTGCCCGGACATATCTTGGTGCCGCTTTTCTTTTTACACAGCTGTCTCGCCAAGTGATGTACCTTACCAAATTCAACCACAATACGGCCTCCGTTCCAATCCGGAATTTAATTTCCTTTGGTTAAACCTACATGCCCGTAGGCATTTAATCTACTACTGCCTTATGTATAGAAGTCCAAACTTGGCAATTCAACCTTTGACGTATTTGATGCGATTTGTATCCCTGTATCTTCGCATTGAAAATGGTATTGCGGGCAATTTTCATGAACACAATACTTATTGGCTTCGACATTCAGGCTAGACAACACCCGAAGGAAGGTATATCGAAATCTTTGCTGAGGTAAACAATCTGACACAGCTAGTAAATGAGCCCACACGAATACCTGACATTGCAGATCTTTCCGCCAACAACTAATTTCTCTCATAGTTAGATGACAAATTCCAAAAAGAACAGTATGGTTGTACGAGAACGCCGATTTGAGCGGACTTAACAATTTCTTCTCAATCACTCCTCTGATGGGCATGAGATCCTTCATTCCTCATAGAGTGAAGAGTATCTAGCCCAACGAGAATGCATAGTATAACTCGAGCTATCAGAACGAGAGATTCAGAGAGATTCCAGACATACAAAACCAACCCTACTGAGGAAAATCGGAATAAGTTCAAACGGGCCAGTAATGACTGTAATGCAATTATAAGATGTGTGAAAATCTCGTATGAGCACTCAGCACTGCCAGATTCTAATATGTCTCCACCTGTACTTGAGAGCGTTGATTTCACCATGGGACAAATCCACTTTCGCACTCGTACAGTTACGAAAAGACTTAAAGATCTCGACGTGTGCAAATCCGTGTACAAAATATTCGTTTCAAGACACACGACAGCGCCCTTCGGCCGTAGAATTGGAACGGCAGCGAATGTAAAGCCTACTGCAATCCTCCTCACTATGAATTCACCCGCAACGCCCGTCTAGCCAGGCATGCTCATCAGATAACCCTTAAGCCTACTTTCGGACACACATTCAAGTTTAGAAACTCGTTCTTCAGCCAAGGTGTGTATGGTGTGTATTCCTTCATACGTTAATTTTTGATCTCCGATGATAGGATGCAGGTGGTATTTTGCCTTGTGCGATTTTACTCCTCGAGTCTGCGACGAAATGATTGGGTCTGCATAATCTACGCCGCAATGTTTGAAAGACCGTGAGTAATTAACTCGTGCTTCTGGAAGTTTTTGTTTCCATCTCAGAGCACACAAACTTCTACATTCTCTCTCACTCTCTCTACTAAGGATCATTTACCGACTTTGCATCTCATCGATAACATCAAATCAACAAAATGTATTAAAGAATAGTGTATTTATAATTTTTTTTAACTCCAATCGAAACAAGCTAAAGTCGATTTCGTTGCAAAGTTCATTAAAAGTGTTTACCTTGTAAGGGGTTCATAACAACCATAGTTGGTTCTATGTCTCTTATTGTATAGTAAATCTCACACCCGAAGGGATCTTAGCGGAGCATATATATTCATGAGAAAAATTAAATCTAGTGAATTTACACGGCAATTAAAAATGTCGCGGATGAACATAGCTGATGCTGCCTTACGCCCGAAACTTAAGGCTTGCTAGCCTATTAGTTTACAGCTATAGTCATATTTAGGAAGTTCTTCAAAGGAATATAATTTACGGACATCATATCTCGTGAAGTGGAATCCCAAATGATGGAAGACTACTTAATTAAATTCCGGAAATCATTACTATTTCTTTTCAGGAAACCTAATATAGCATTAGACATAGCAATTGTATAATCATAATGTAGTGAAAAATATAATTTAGTATCAAAAATTATACCGACATCCTTAATCCCTTCTAGGCGATTAAGTCTAGGATCATTTATGAAATAATCATATACAATCGGTACTATAATTCGATATGCAGTAAACATATTACATTTGTTAATATGCAGCTCTTGTCCATTGTGCTGCAACATTCCACTAGTGTATGGATATCCAATTACAAAGTATTACAATATGTTAAACTGTTATAGATTTATTGCTTATTGTTTTATTAAATTTAGAGTCGTCTGCGAATGTTAAAAATTTACAATATTCATATACAATTTCATGAACATCTTTTATGAACGAAAGAAAGTGTAATGGCCCCACATGGCTACCTTGTGGAACGCTCGAACTTTTATTACTCGAGATCTAAAACTATCGATCTTTACCAATTGCTTCCGGCCCTTTATGTAATGGGAAAACCACTCTAATATTGACGAATGGAATCCCAAAGACATTAGGTGCAAGGCGTGACGTTCTTTATAGAACGCAATGGAAGGCATAAATCCACTGATCTGTCATGCGTTTGACGCAAAAGCTTTCTTAACATGAGAGAAAAACTATCGTCCAGGAACAACCATATTTTGTGAACAATGTTATGGACTTCCCCTCACTCCCATCACGTCGATATGCATCTGCTAATTGACCGAAAGCTTCAAGCGCATCACCAAATGTATGGACCAAGTACACCAACAACACCGATATGAAGAGTAACGAAGAGCTTTTCCGACTAGAAGAGTTAAACGCGCTCACTGCAGAAATGATTACTTTGCTTAATAATTGTACTTCCAAGGTAGAACAGTTTAATACGATCGCTCAACTTGCTGTTAAATACTTGTGTAATAGAAACAATTGGTATTGAAGTTCCTCTTGAGAATGGTCTCCCACTGAAAATATTTAGTGCCTATTTGCCGGGAAGAGCACCCACTCCTCAAAAACGCATACATTTTCGCAAAGATCTACTAAAGGTAGTTAATACTAATGATCTGTTTCTATTCGGTGGTGATTTCATCTGCAGACATAGGTCTTGGGATTGTCTTAGGGCTAATGAATGGGGTAATATTCTTACAAATCTTAACTCAAGACATCCTTTTGAAATACTCCACCCTCCCAATCCTTCTTTCGTCCCATCAAGCAGGAATAGAAATTCTTCAACTTTGCGTCTCACTAATATCCCCGATACTTTTACCCCTCCAATTAACATTAATGAGCTTAATTCCGACCACTTACAGGTAAAATGTGGTGTCATGATTTCTTCAATATCATGTACAAACCAATTTTTTGACTTCAAAAATGTTAACTGGAACTTATATTAGAGACGTACAAAAAAGTAATTGAACCTAACGGAATACAAGAAAATGAATACTCTGCTGAAATTTGCAATTGCAAACTCTAGAGATAAGATAAAGGTTCCAAACCATTTTGGAACATAATCAATATAACGAAAAAAAAACACACTTATATTCCTCCTCTTAAGTGTGACAACTCTGTCTTTCATTCCCCGTGTTATAAAGCTAAAGCTCTAGCAATTGTTTTTTTTAATAGTCATTCAATTGCTAGTAACAGTATCCCAACCATGCATGTTAGACACTCAGTCCAGCAGTCAGTTCACACCCACTTGTGCGCAATCCCCATCCTATAGCCCGAATTGAGCTAAAAGGCATAACACATACATGGTATCAAAAATGTATTCCTTAAAAATCTGCTCTCAAACATTTGCAAGACATCTTCAATAACTGTCTCAGGCTGGGATATTTCCCTTATATATAGTGCCCATTTTGAAACCTGGAAAAAGTGCGAATCTACCTGGTAGTTACAGACCTATTAGTTTGCTCAGCTCTCTATGTAAATGCTTAGAAAAGATCAATCCTTTTCACTCGAAAAAGAAAAGCTTGTTTACTTCCAAGCAACAGCTTTCAACTTAATGTTTTTCCGATCACTGGAAATCGAGTGGAAGGTATTTTGGGGTACATTTGGATGAAAGATTAACTTTAAGGCTTCATATTCAAAAATTATTAAAAAGATAAACGTAACGATAAAGATTCTCTATCCATTCATTTGCAGGAATTCTAAACTAAGCAATGAAGACAAAATAGTCATCTGCATATGATAACGCAAAATAAGCTCTTGAAATAGATTCTGAGCCTCCCTTGGTTTTTCTCGACTACGGAACTTCATAAGATATCCAAGATCGAAATGGTCACAGCTAGAGTTGAAGAACTTTTCTTTAATATAATCAATCCATTTTATCATCCGGCAACGACTTCATTTCAAACATAGCTGCAGAAAGAGCTGTTTATTTATCTATCTATATATCTATTTGTTATAATATATTATCATATTTATTGATTTATTTATTTATTTATTTATTTATTTACTTATGTATTTATTTATTTATTTATTCATCTAATTATTATTTTTTATAGCGCTTATTTGTTTATTATTTATTTATTTTCTATTTATCGATTTATTTTATTTATTTACAAATTTATTTATTGTCAATAATTTTTGTGTTTTCTAAAACATTCTAGGCAGCAATATGAAATCAAGACTAACCACTTCTCTCTTCCCTCCAAAGGAATTAGGAACTTTTGTTGCCATGAATGTTTTTAAGTGGTTTTCCTTCAGACTAAAATCTAATATTTCTGTGATAAATTATATAAAGATATATTTTAGCAGTAGGGTGATGCAAACCAAATCTCTGTACAAAAAATTGTATGCAATACATTGTAAAATTTCTGCCACTATAAATAAAAAATCCAAAGAATTTTTTTTGAATTAACGTAATTCCAAAGTGATGCACCATTGCTCCTTACTGAAGATTCTACAGACAAGACATATTGCTTATAAAAAAATTTGTTCAAGAACTCATATTCTTTCCTGAATCTCAAAAATCGTTCGCGGTTTAAACTCGTTTTATTTGAAACATAGTTTGAATATGCTTTCCTTTTAGCATTTCTTAAATTTACTAAATTTTTGTTTGCAAGTCATCCAATTGACTAAGACCGTGCCACCAGGTTTTATTTTCAATTAAGGAGTCTCCGATTGATCCTCTTGATGCAAAATCTGCAGGATTATCTTTTTCGGGTACGTGTCTAAATTGCCCTTCAAAATGTTGTTGCCATAGTTGAATCGGACCATGCAATTACTTATGAATATTCCGTGTCGTCTTCGTCTCTGATATATTTCATTAATTTAGTAGGTAATACTGCTGTGCATAGTTCCAGTCTTGCAAATGAAACTAGCTATACTGGCACATCCTTAGTTTTGGATGCGATAATGCTTATGCTAACAGAGCCATCTTAGATTATACTTAGATACATGACTGTTGCGTACGAACTTTAGAACCTCTCAATTGATGTGTCCATCTTGGAATTCTAACGCCTTGTCTTGAATTTTTCCCATTCCTTTGGAAACTTGATTGGAAGAGTATCATCCCACTCGATACCTAATAACCTTATTGGAGATAGCCATCGGAATAGATCAAAAATCTTCTCAGCATCGCTGTGTATTGCCCTTTTTGTACTTTTTGTGCTAAAAAACGAATAATTCAACTTAAATTGGAAGCCATCCGAACGTGGAGACCATTTAATTAACAAAATGTTAAAGGTCTTGTCGTTATTGAAGTCGTGCTCCGGTTCCATTTCAATGAAATCCTTTGGCAGTCCCTTTATGAAGGTTGGACTATTTGATGTCCACTTACGTAAGTTGAATCCGCCCTTTTGCAGTAGCTCCACTAGTTTACTTTAAAGGCCTTGACATTCCATCAGAGAGTTCGCGCCTCCGATACCATCATCCTCATAAAATCCATTAAGTAATTCGTTACTTGCTCGTGGATATGTGTCTTTTGGTCTTCAGCTAATTGACATAATGTTTTAATGGCCATATAAGGTGCAGATGACGTATTCCTTGACCGGGCTCTTAGAATTCTCTCTCCTTAAGACATGTTGTAGATGTTGTTCGTCTTGGTCGATTAGAATCTGCTGGTACATCTTTTCGATGTGAGCAGTGAACACTATTGGGGATGATCTCCACCGAAGTAGCAATGAAAACAGATCCCATTGAACCGTAGGTTCGGTCACCAAAATACTGCTTAGAGATTCTCCTGATGTCGTCTCGGCTGAAGCGTCGAATACCACCGTCAGTTTCGTTGTACTAATATCATCCTTTAACACAGCATGATGTTAGTGCAAGATAGTAGGTTTTCCCAATGTATTCCTTAGTTAATTCCTCCCTGTGTCCAAGGTTGATGTACTCTTGCATGAACTCTGCATATTGTTTCCTCCACACGAAAATTGTGTTTCATACCATTGCGTAATAGCTGGACTTTTGACCAATCCACCTGTCAACAACCCAATCAGCAAATCTACTTCTTTTGGTTGCTCATACCAGAGATCAGACATCCTTAAACCTTGAACGGTGCCAATTGTTTGGGTGTATAGTTTTTTTTTTGCCAGGTTTGATTTTATTATCGAGTTGACCCTTCCATTATGAATAGACTGGATCACAAATGGAATTATGTCTTTGTGAGCATATGCGAGATTAAATTGTTGGGGCACAATCTCTTGACGTATGCCCATCTCGCAAGCAGATGAATTTTGTGAATGTCGGCTTAAGTTGTTCTCGGTTGAAGAAGCGGCTGTTTTGCAAGGCATAGAACATACACTTGTGTCTTGTACTTGTGTTCCTCTTCCTTTAGTTTGATGTTCGCATCTTGGTACCTCTGTTCCAGATTAACGTATTCATTGCTGGCAACGTATGGTTGTTCGTAATCTGTTTCTTCAAGTGAAGACATGATTTCTTCATTCAAGCAAATGATTTTATTCCAGTACTCCTCCACTTGTTCTACTTTGAAGACATGATTTCTTCATTCAAGCAAATGATTTTATTCCAGTACTCCTCCACTTGTTCTACTTTGAAGCTCAAGTGCATCTTATTCTTTTCAGCTCCAAATTGTCCACTATTCTCAAGAAGTGGTTGTTCGCAGTACTCAACTTCTTGAATTCTAATTATCTCTTCTTTATAATGATATTTTGTTCATTAGCTGTCTCCACCTGTACTTCCGTATGTTGACTCCAATAAGCTAAATTAATCGCAAACAAAGTATGGATGGTCGGGATTGGCTACCCTCAGATCTTCCAAATACCCGTTATTAATTTGGACATTAGTCCCCAGTTTCTCTAGCTGCTAGGTACCTAGACTCTCCACCCTTCTTAAAATTCGTCCAGAGTTTGTGGACTTCAACCGTTATCCGCGTTTGTTCTAGCGCGGCATCACTGAACTGTTCACTCATTTTTGTAAGTAATTTTAGGCATTTTGTTTTAAGTTTCAATAATACTTTTCTTGATTTTACTCTTCTACACTGTACCACTACACATGCATGCTAGCCATATCCGGCTAATCCCGATCGAAGGATGAAAAATTCTGCCACTTAGAACTGGCCTAATGTAGCCTCACACTAAGTGAAAATTCGAAAGGCTTGGATCGATTGAGTTTTCATAGTGCGATTAAAACTTTATTGTGCTGGTATTTATTTACAAATTATGCTTACTTGCTTTTTACTTGCAAAAATGACAAAAAAAGTACTTACCTTATTAATACGGTGTAACTTAAACCTATCATAAATACGAACATAAAAAAAGACACAACCGGACAATGACCGATGAGGCATATTTAGTTTCTTGAAACCTTGCAGAGGTGCACGCATTTTGTTGATACAATTTTTCGTTATATCTCGCTAGCCTTCTTTCGGGATCACGAACCTCTTCTTTCCCATACGAGCATCTTTTTCGTCGTCGCTAGATAACTCGCTTATTATATTAGAATTACTTTTCTGGTTTGCGCTAATGTCTATCTACTTTGTGTAATTTTCGATTTTTTTGTAAATATTTCCTTCCACTCATCTGCCACTACGTTTTCTCTTCCTTATTTTGTAATAGTGACATAGTCAAGCTCCTTGAGTTTGAGCCGCCATCTTAGAAGACGACTATCAGGGGCCTTTACTTGGAAAAGCCATGCGAGCGATCTAAATTGCTTGCTGGCCCAATTAATAGCCAAGCATTCCTTTTCTCTGGTGCTATAGTTTGCCTCTGCTTAATTTAGAGTACGGCCGGCAAGTCTCTGCGTTGTAATGATGCCTTTTAAGTTTAATGGCTTATCTGTAGTGTTCGTTATAGAGAACAGACATTTCTATGTGAATCGTCATAATCTCCCAGCAAGTCAATTTCGATAACTTGAAACTTGATGGTTGTAGTTCTAGACTTTCTGACTTTGGAATGTCGGAAAAGTTCTCTTCAAACTCTAATTTATTAATCGACTGTCGCACATCTCCTTACGAGATATCCTAACAGTTCAATATTCGCTTGTGCTGTAATTACAAACTGATAAACTTACACGCTACTACACTTCCAGTTGTTGAAATCTCTTGTTATAAAGGTACCCCTATGAATACCCTCAAATTACAGCTTAATAATCTAGTTAGAAAGAAACCCTATGCATCATATGTCACACTGCCTACTAGGCCTTCATGGAAAGAGACTAGGCCTTTGCAGTAACGACTTTGCAGGAGCGTTTGTGGTGTCCATTTTCTGAAGTATATGTCTCGTTTTTTATTTTTCTTTGCTAACCTGCAGAAGTTCACGGTATGTCCTGGTTTACCGCAGTTATAACAACGTTTTTCTTGATAATCTTTCTTGTCAGGATCTTAATTTGTATAATATTTTTGGATGTTGGGAGAGGTTGATTCATTGCTCTTCTTCACAAGCACATTTACTAGCCTTCGCAAGGTTTTTGGGAGGTTGTGTGATAACATAGGTTGAAAGATTTTAGCAGAGACCATTAATAAAGACCGTTAAGGTGTTTCCTTCCTTGTTCTTGTTCTACGTGGGCGAGTTTGCATTGAAATAAACGCCTTTGTAGCGTCTCAACTCGTCGAAAATTGTGCATTTCAAAGTTTCTCAATTTTAGATTTTCTTATGCATGAGAATTGTATTAGCATTAACACGAATTTTTGTTTTGATATATTGAAGGACAATATATTTTTGTGCGGGAGATGCCAATTTGACCGTATCGTTGCACGAGTCGATAGAAGTGAATACTTCATCACTAGTATTTCACTCATCTTAACCGATCTACTACTATTGATGTCGTAATGATTTAAATTGTAACCATTATCCATATTGTACTTTGCACTATCACTATTGCCGAGGCTATCTTCACTTTCGTTTTCAGCATTATTATTTAGACCACCTACCGAAGCATGAATCTATGTAGGAGTCCCACAACGCTGCTTTAACCATCAGGTTTCCAAAAATAACACTCCAGCGATGGTAGTAATTTTTACAAATATTCTCGGTACGCCGACTCGAGCTTTATTACAGTACCAACAAAATGAAGAAATCAATCAAAGACACAGGAAAACATATATATGGATGTAAACGCAAGCACAGATATGAATGAGCACACACTTACCGTCACACCTATACCGAATGTGAGTAGTATAGGTAAGTTGTGTTTTAGCACAGCACACATTTTATCATTAAAAACCCCTTTCTAACACATATTTTTAAGTTAAGCAACATTCTGATACATATATTAGTGTTAAAAAAGTTGGATCGATAACCATAAAAGTCAAACGGATTCACTTTTGATATTCTAGGACATATATTCTTAGGACATATCTTGGTATCTCAAGTTGAATAAACTCAATGGACTTTAGATGCAGTAAATTTGTAGGAACCCGATGCATTGATTTCACTGTAAGGCTAGCAACAGAAATTCAACATAAACTTCTAAGCTATGATTCTGTGCTGGTGAAAAATACGGTTTTAAATGAAGAGCATATGTTTAAACAAACCAAATACAATTATATAATTGACCTGGCTAACGAACTTAAGTTTAGGACAGAAATTGTGAAATATAAAAATGCTGCAGTTATAAATAATTTTGAAGAATTAGCTAAATCGTCAATCACTGTTCACATAATCAATTGCTCACATAATAAGAACAATACAAAATATACAAAATCCAGAACAGAATTGATGAACAAGAGTCGACGCCGAGGCGAACTTGGCAGTAACAGCCAGCCAAGAAATGTATAACTCGTATATTTTTTCTTTTGGTGTGAGTTGGTTTAGTATGATAGCACAATAAGCTGGACTCGCGTGAGTAGTTATACGAGGGATAGCTAAACTATTATATTTTCCTCAATGATGGAGCATAATGTGCGAATGGATCATAATCTTCTGCTTAAACATTATCGCTAGGTAGAAGTAATTTATTTCGTGCAAAAATTTCAACATGTTAAGTTGTCACGCATTTTACAGAGATTTGATATATTATGAATATCTTTCTTCTGAAACAATTTGTTTGCACTATCACTATTGCCGAGGCTATCTTCACTTTCGTTTTCAGCATTATTATTTAGACCACCTACCGAAGCATGAATCTATGTAGGAGTCCCACAACGCTGCTTTAACCATCAGGTTTCCAAAAATAACACTCCAGCGATGGTAGTAATTTTTACAAATATTCTCGGTACGCCGACTCGAGATTTATTACAGTACGAACAAAATGAAGAAATCAATCAAAGACACAGGAAAACATATATATGGATGTAATCGCAAGCACAGATATGAATGAGCACACACTTACTGTCACACCTATACCGAATGTGAGTAGTATAGGTAAGTTGTGTTTTAGCACAGCACACATTTATCATTACAAACCCCTTTCTAACACATATTTTTAAGTTAAGCAACATTCTGATACATATATTAGTGTTAAAAAAGTTGGATCGATAACCATAAAAGTCAAACGGATTCACTTTTGGTATTCTAGGACATATATTCTTAGGACATATCTTGGTATCTCAAGTTGAATAAACTCAATGAACTTTAGATGCAGTAAATTTGTAGGAACCCGATGCATTGATTTCACTGTAAGGCTAGCAACAGAAATTCAACATAAACTTCTAAGCTATGATTCTGTGCTGGTGAAAAATACGGTTTTAAATGAAGAGCATATGTTTAAACAAACCAAATACAATTATATAATTGACCTGGCTAAAGAACTTAAGTTTAGGACAGAAATTGTGAAATATAAAAATGCTGCAGTTATAAATAATTTTGAAGAATTAGCTAAATCGTCAATCACTGTTCACATAATCAATTGCTCACATAATAAGAACAATACAAAATATACAAAATCCAGAACAGAATTGATGAACAAGAGTCGGCGCCGAGGCGAACTTGGCAGTAACAGCCAGCCAAGAAATGTATAACTCGTATATTTTTTCTTTTGGTGTGAGTTGGTTTAGTATGATAGCACAATAAGCTGGACTCGCGTGAGTAGTTATACGAGGGATAGCTAAACTATCATATTTTCCTCAATGATGGAGCATAATGTGCGAATGGATCATAATCTTCCGCTTAAACATTATCGCTAGGTAGTAGTAATTTATTTCGTGCAAAAATTTCAACATGTTAAGTTGTCACGCATTTAACAGAGATTTGATATATTATGAACATCTTTCTTCTGAAACAATTTTTCATGTATTTTTGAAAGAAGTAATATGTTAAGGTTTCATTACATACATTTTAAAGGTAAAATGAAAAACAAAAACTTTCAATGTAAAAAAAGATGAAAGATATTATATTAGATATATATTACATCCTGAGTTGGACATTGGACATAATAAAAAAAATATACAGATATAACATAACGAAATAAATACAGTTTTGCAGTTAATACAAGTGAGATAAGCGACTCAGTTTTAAATTGGATTCTGGGCAAAAACACAGCGAACAAGATGGTTACGATCAATTCGCTGGTTAGAAGCAATTCAACATTCGCTTTTTTGTGAATTTTAAGAGTCGAGTGATGCCGGTAGGTGGAGCATCATTTTTAGTAGTTTGTTTTGTGATACCTGACATTTTTTAATGCACGATTTCCCCATACTTGGCATCCATACAACAATATTGCTTGGAAGATAACTTTATGGATAATAATTTTATTTTCAATTGAGAGTTCCGATTTTCTGTTAATGAGCGGATAATAGTCTGGTTGCAATAGACACTTTATTTAAAGTTTGCGTTGTCTGGGAACCAAAAGTTGGTTTTGTGTCGAGATACATTCCTATGTACTTAACTGAAGTTGACCAGGTAATATATAGAAGTACGCATAGAAAATACTCATCGCATTATTTAAATTCCAATCAATGTCAAGAGCGAATACATGAGATTAGAATATTGCTATGTCATCCGCGAACATAGCTGTTACGCAATTAGATAGTGACGAAAAATCTGACATCAACAAATTATATAACACAGGCGCAAGAACGGATCCTTGGGGAACACCGGATTGAAAATGAATGAGATCCTTAACACTTGGTGGGAAGTGATTTGGAACTGTCTAGTTCTCTGGGGTAAAGACTATGTTGTGAAATATGCCTTGAGATCTTCTTTTTCGCAAATTTTTCATATATCTTGCTTAGAAAATTTAATAAGCTCATTGGCCTAGAACTTTATTGGCCTTTTTGCTTTCAAAATTGGGATGATCTTCGGAGTTGTCCAAACATCAGGGAAATATTGCATTTTACGGCAAAAATTGAATAGCACTATTGACAATAGTTTTGGTACTGTGGTATCCTAAATTAGCTGAAATCATGTGATTTTTGCAAAATTAGAAGCAAGTGCATTTGCTTTTTCAACGTCAGTACAAAGGTTTGTTCTTATTTCTTATGACTTTTGTAATGTTCCAGAACGGTTTTGAGTATTTCTAGAGGGAACGTAGTTTCGCGTTCCACCTAGACTTTCTATGTTCAAAAATCTTTGATAAGTTCCAAAATGCAGGAAGGAAATTTGATCGAGGAGGGGACTTTAGGGACACGTTGTTCAAATTTGTTCGCTAAAGTTAGAAACAATGGAGTAACATCGTCTTTACAATTTATATTGTTTAAGTCCTTTGAAATGCCTTATAGTTTTGATGTTAACTCAGATCAGAAACAAGTCCAGTTTAGATCTTGGGCATAATGCAGTTTTTAATTCAGGTTCTCAGAAATTGACACATAACTTGTTGATGATCCGAGCTCAGTTCGTTTAAGGAATAAGGTTGTGAAATATATGAAGGTATATTGGAAAGAAAAATATCGAGAATTGCAGGATTACCACGAGAGACTGAGTAATATATTGGAGTAAGAGGGTATAGCGCAGAAATAGAAAATAAAGAAGAAATAGAAATAAAATAAGAAAGAAATATGTACAGTAATTGAGAGATTAGACAAAATATTTCCCCTTATATTGACTCGTGAGCAGGCGGAATCCCGATGTCAACAATTTATATCTCAACATTGAGTGTAAATAATTTGTGGAGATCTTTTTTAAGCCCTATGCTTTTTATTGGACGTTATTTTCCACCAGAGAAATAAACACGTTAAACCTTAATGACCCTACCATTGGTTAAACTGACATCAATTCCCAAAATTTCTTACTATAGGCAAAAGCGCATGTTGATTGATTGATCTTCTAACTAAAATAACGACACCACCTCCAACTCTCCCGACTCCACCATTACGATAGCATTTAAAAACGGCGGTGGATAATTGCTGAGCTTGGTGTTTAAGAAACGTAAAGACTCTGCGATTTAGCTGCGAATACATCTCTCATTCCAAGTTACAATATTAATTTATTAATATGAATTTTTATGCAATTAATTTTATAGCTAAATGCGTGTTTATATCGAATTGTTAAATTTTTGTTTTACATACAGATAATATGATTACCATTTCCATAGCTAGATGATTTAACTCATCCACTGTGAACAGCCTGTTATTGTTGCTAGAAGTGTTGCTAAATGTGTTGCTGGGAATATTGCTACTGGTGACTGGATTGATATTGGGATCGTCGCTGTTGATTCATGGTGCAGTTTTCTCCCACGCGCTCCGTTGATGAGAATTCCCATTCTGTGCTATTAAAAAAGTACTCCATAAAACGGATGCGAGCGTGCAAGGGTGTAATTCCTAATTAAAGAGCTTCTTGATTTCTGGGTTTTGCTTAGTAACGCCAAATCGTTCATCTATGCTGTTTTCGCGACACATATAACACATTAACTCGCAGAAGACGTGTTTGTTACAGCCTGTGCTACCTTGCCATCTATAATCGTAAAATGCAATTCATGCTTTACTTTAATAACAGTCAATATCACTTTAATAATTGATTCACGCAAATTCTGTATTTCATTTTCAATTCTTGTTTTTTCTTCTCGTATTAGGTCCAAACTTTCTTTTTTAAGTTGTAGCTTCACTGGCCTATAATAACGTGTTGAGGAAGGTCGAAGATTTTTCCATATTTCACTATTTTAATCCGATTCCATCAACTGCAGACACAGAATCGAAGTTTGAAAACGTTTGTTTGAATTCAGGAACCATCAGAATCCCATTAAGACGAAAAAGTAAAACTGAAACTTCATTGTGATTCTGAACTAGAATTCTTAAAATATTCTCGTTATCTATATAAAGCAATTTTTAGCTTAGTAATTGAAATCTTCAATATTGTAGTCATAAACTAATAGCCTATCCCCCATAGTCAGAAATCTATTTTTTCCACCAACAACACCCGAATTGCTTAATTTTGCATTTTATGACACCGAAAAAGAAAACAGGATAAAAGCAATTAGTTTCATAATTATAACAATTTTATGACCTAAAGTATTCCAATTCACAAAAATAAACATTTCCTCGGCCTCTCACATAGCATTTACACAATACATGCATTGCAAGGAAAATCGTTTGAAAATTCCGAAAAATGTACGACATAACTCCACTCAAACGCCTCGTTCTACCAAACCGGCTGAAAGTGGTTTCTAGTTTTTGCAGCATCGATAGAAAATACTTATAGCTTTCAGAAAAGTTTGCCTCCCGTTGGAGACTCTTGGAGCATTTTTGTTATAGTCCATCAAACATTGAATTGCCCTCGTCAAAAGCTTAATTAAAAGCCTAGCTTAAAAAATTGGTAAGAAATTTGAAAAAAAAAACTGATGGTGCAGTTTGAAGGCCAAATGTATGCCCTCAAAAAAAATATTACCTTAGGCTTTAAAGTACATATTTTATTAAATAGGAAACACCAAATTTGTTTAAGAATACGTCTATTTTCGTAAATTTCAAAGTCCCAACTTTGAGCTAACGGTACAGCCAAACGGATCATCAAAAGCCAAACAAATTTTGGTTTTCTGGGTTCTCACATTTGTAGAATCGGAAAACATATAAATTTTGGGCGAGAAAAATAGGTCGGTTCAGGTATTTATTTCACTGCGGGACCTCGTCATGACGTGGTGTGGGGGGAGACGAAAAGTCTGGGAGAGATGCAAGAAAAATCAGCTGTTTCGTAAGAGTGTGCTCAATGGAATTTTTCAGCTGCACTCGTTGTTCCTGGTTCCTGCTTTTTCGCTTTCTAGGTCATGGTAAAAATTATTTTTCCGATCACTATTAAAAGATTCAATTGAATTGCACATTACTTTAATGCGAATTGAAATAATGTTGATGCAGTAGTCAGATATGTTCAATGATTTCACTAACTGGTGCATATAATCATTAGATATATTTAGGACTTTCATAGGTGAATCAAATGTTTTTGGAATAAAGGTGTTTGGCGAAATTATTTCGTCCATCTCAACGAAATCACTATCGGGATGTGTTTGAAAGACATTCCAGAAATTAGTACTGGAGTTATATTCAGATGCAGATTTTTCCTAGATTTTTCCCATGTTTTCCAATTCCTTACGCGAGGACAATGGATAGTTTGGCGATCTATCACGTTTCGAAAATTTGAGATTACAAGACGACTGTTCGGATGATACACGATAGCAAAAGCTCGATCTAGACTGCTGATGATAGCACAGTAAGTTGGATTAATATTAGCATTGGAGTGGTGTGAGTTGGATTAGTATGGTAGCACAATAAGCAGGATTGGAGTGCGTAGGTATACGAGGGATAGATATATCATCATATTTTCCTTGTGAAACGAATGGAACATTATCATCTGCCTAAATGTCATCATATTTTCCTTACGAAGCGAATGGTTTCCTTTTTGAACATAATACTCTACATACGCTTAAACATTATCTCTTTGATGTGTTGAATGAAATGTAGTTGACTATAAAAGTGGAGTAGGTAAAATGTTATGAATTAAAACCAACAGTATGGCAACTAAGGAACATCAGAAGCATGAATGAATACGTAGAGTATTATTAAATATTAAATTGAGAAAAAAAACTAAATAGGAGGTGAAAATCTTAATAATTATTTGAAGTCGTTAGTATGCATTTTGTAAGATATTACATATTACTGGTGAATATAGAATAGATAATTTGAAAATAATATAAATAATTTTATATATATATTTGATTATATATATTATATAATGTATAATATTTTTAAGGCTGGCAGATGTATTTGTGATCAACTTAAGGATTTTGAAAATTAGAACTGTGAGGGAATCTTGTAGATA
This sequence comes from Eristalis tenax, assembly GCA_905231855.2. NCBI lineage: Eukaryota > Metazoa > Arthropoda > Insecta > Diptera > Syrphidae > Eristalis > Eristalis tenax. The sequence goes on along the minus strand of HG993124.1, from coordinate 91,490,445 downwards.
ATCTAATAGGGAACCTAAGTTAATTAATTGAAATACTTATTTATATATATGTAAAGTATTATGTGAAGAAACAAATGAGGTACATAGAAATTTAATTTCCTATCCAATAAATACATATCCGATTTTAAATATAAGTATTAACTGTTAGTGACTCTGACAATGCTGGCAATACTCTTACCCGCACAAATGACTTGCGGAGAAGCACAAATGACTTGCGGAAAGCGTCCTGACCTGATCTGATAGCAACGGCTCTTCATCCCTGCACAATTCAACGCGAGCAGTGGTGAACAGAAGAACAAGACGAGACAAATAAAAAATACACAACTTTCAAAGTTCCATTTATTGTATCAATTGCATTCATTTCTATTCAATCAGTTGCTAAAATAATTTCATTCATAGTCAACAGCATTCATTGAATTCATTGAGTTTCAAATTCAATTCATTACTATTTTATAAAGAATTCTATTAAAAGTGTGTCATATTATAATCTCTCCGCTCCCAACAATTCTTTAAAAACTATAAATTCAGAATATTCAATTCAATGTTGAAGTCGGTGCGATATAAAATATAAAAATGGTTAATTTACGGTTCGATACACACACGTACATCTACGTGGACAGCAATGAACGTACGCCATCAAATAAAGCTGGCACATACGCAGATGTACAGACTGCAAACAATGTGGAGTTGCATATAGTTACCGATGCATAGTGCTTTGACCAGTGCACAAAAATCACGAAATCGAATGTGCGATACCAAGATTTAATGATCCGAAACTTACTTGGCATATATTTAAATATAACAAATTCCCACTTTTCCATTATGTTTGGCCCGTATGAATATGCATGTAAGCCCATATGAAAAGTTCCCACGGTTCTAAACTAATAAATCAAAAGAAGGCATACTTTTAAGGGGCTATAAAGCGGAAATTTGAATTCGATCTTAGCAAAATTATAAATACTCTAATTGCTGCAGCAAGGAAAGAACCACCGTCAAAGATTGACAAATTAGAAACTGTCGTTCAATCTGCATTGGCCATTCAAAATGTAGCAGCGGCTATTTATAGTTCGAATCTAGTGGCACATGCACACAATCCGTGCTTACTCTAAGAGTTTGTCGGCAAATTACCATCACAACTAAAGCTAGATTGCCGAGATACAAGTAAACGAGCAGTTACCATCCCATTCGGATCCTGGATCTACGACAACGAACTGAACTACGAAACGTAGTTTCATTACCGCACACTCCCGAGATATTTCGCAATATGCCAATTCAGCCAAATATTGTATGTGTGGTGAATGCAGCAAGGTCGAGATGTGCGAAAAATTCAAAAAACCGCTCTCAAAAATGGTCTGAGGTGAAACAACGTAAGCTTTGGCGAACATGCTTGCAGTCACACGCAAGTGACAGATGCGAGTCAAATAGACTATGTGGAGTGGACGGCTGTACCCGAAGACATCACCCATTGCTTCTTAAAATGGACTCGGAGGGACGGAGTGCAAAGTACAACAAAGAAAAGCGATAGAATCAGTACATCGACTCAGAAGATGAATCATCGGTGCTATTTCGAGTTCTACCAGTAGAACTTAGTCAAGGTGATTCAAATGTAGAAACACTACACTTTCACACATTCACACAGTTCACGTATAGTCGAACTATGTCTACCGGTGCAGACTGTCATCTCTGATTATCTTCGAGGAAAATTTCAGTATCTGAAGATCTTTCCGGTAGGATCATATTCAAATGCGTCTCCTCGAATTCATATAGGTTTGGGCAGCTGGGAATGAGGGTTATCAATGAAATCCAGAGAAAGGAAAAAGGATAAACCCTTAGCCACCAAAACCCGACTCGACTGGGCAATCTATGGACCCTATAGAAATGACATAACTAGGAGTCCTTGCCAGCGCAGTACCTTCCCCATCTTTGAATGTGAAATAGAATCCGAAAAAGTCTTCATCAGCTGGTCAAGAGCTATAACGAGGTCGAGAATACCGGAACAATTAAACCTGAAGAAGTCTGCTTGAACTGTGAGGCCTACATATCCCGAAGGCAACCACCCGTCGCAGAGGAACGCAATATGAAACTGGACTACTATTGAAGTACGACATGATTAATTTACCAGATGGCTACACCATGGAGATTATAATGATTGGAAGAAAAACTAGCACGAGAGTCAGAAATAACTGGGCGACTACCTCGACAGCTTGATACGGATGAAGAAGCGACTCAATTAGGTACGCAAATCTACCGAGCCCATAAACAATGAAATATCGAGCCGAATTAATCGTGAAGTTCTCCGAATTCTTTTATCAATCAAAATTATCCTCGGGACTACTGGCGAAGTACCTCATACACGCGAAAGTTCTCTTGCAAGAAATATGGCGATCGGATATTCAGTAAGATGAAACGATAGCAACAGCTCAAGAGGTAAAATGGAAAAACTTGCTGAAGTTACTACCGGATGTAGAGAAGATCCTTATAACCAGATGCTATAATGTAAGTCCACCAAGCAAGTTCATCAACTAACACATATTTATTCATGCGAGCGAAAATGCTTACGGTGCCTTTATCTAAATAAGGATGCAGAGTAGATACACGAGGAGTTGAAAGCAGTTTACAGAGTCCATCCCTAGGATGGAGTTGGAAGCAGCGCTACTTGGAACACGCGTAGCTCAGTCAACTCAAAGTACAATGATGATTAAAATCCCATCGAGACATTTCTGAACGGACTCAAAGGTAGTTATGGCTTGGTTGAACTCCGATCAACATACATATTGGCAATTCGTTCATTTTCGCATCGGGAAATTCTGGAGAATTTGGATGGTGGTGAGTGGCGCTGGCTTCAAACGAAACTAAATGCTGCAGATGCTGCCACCAAATGAATAATAGCCAAGCAACCCCAATGCTGTGTTAACAGATGAGGAAATAAAAGGACACATGATACACCTCAAGACCCCAAACACATCGCTATTCGAGGTTAAGAAGTTTTCGAAGTGGAATAAATTGGTAAGAGTTTTAGGATATCGAGTTTTAGGATACCGCGCAAAGGGCTTAGCTGCAACAGAAGGGAACCTAACCTCAGTAAAATATAGTAAGTCAGAAATCTATCATTACCGACAAGCACAAGTCGACAGTTACTCCAAAGAACTAAATGCCACATCGACAAAAACAGCGCTCTCTACAAACTAAACGCATATCTAGACAATTATAACCTTCTAAGGATTCGAAGTGGAAAGAAATATTATACTTCCTAAAAATCATCACGTGACAAACCTCATCAAAAAATCATACCACGACAAATTTCATCATGCAGACCATTAAGCCGTTGTAAACGAAGTACGTCAACGCTGTTATATTCCATCACTAAGAGCGGTTACGAAAATGTTTCGAAAAACATACCAATATTGTAAGGTACGCGATGCTACACCGATACCAAGCCAGATGTCAGCTTTACCGCCAGCCTGATGATCTACATAGAGATCGACTACTTAGGACCCATGAAGATTAAAATCTTCCGTAGAAATGAAAAGCAATGGGGAGTTCTGATTTAGCGCCTCACAGTGCGCGCGGTACATACAGAAGAAATTTTATTATCAACAGATACTGGCATTCAAAATAATGATAAAAGTTCTAAGTGCATAAAATCGAGTGTTGGAATAAATATACGTATTTTATTAGACCAATATTCTTTAAAAAATAAAAATATTAAACGATAAGTCGACAAATTTAAATATTAAAACAGATTTACCTACAGACTATGTTTATTGGAATAATATTGATGAATTAAAAGATAGATTAAATTTGTGACTAGGAGAGCATGAAGCAGGCAATGATAGTCCTGAAATATATAATGAAATTATGAATATGATTGAAGAACTAGACGACGAAAATATTATTTATATCCATGTGTATTGATAAGTTCCGTAAAAAACTTTTTCAGGATTAAATAAATCGAATGAATATTATGTTGTTTTTTTAATGACAATATAATGTTATTAAAAAAGGATCTTAAAGCGAATCGTTCACATAGAGGACATGAGGTGGCTAGTATGAAAAATCACATGTCTTCATTTCAGGATGTGAATATAAAAAAATTCAATAAACTAGAAGAATTGTCTAAAAATGAGAAAATGAAAATCTGAAATGAAATCTTACTACCGATATCATTGTAAAACCCTTATCAAATTAAACCTGTTTCAAGACTTCGACAGGAAGATACTTCAGTGGAATAATAAAATTCCACTACAAAAGGAACTTACTATCTTTCATGAGGGAAGCTGTCTTTTGATTTAACTTCAACCTTTTGATATAATAGATCTATCCTGATAGCGGTGTCGTTGCCTTCATGGCATGGGTTGTACAAGAGGAAAAAAAAGGATTGGCGTCAGTTTGTTGTTTATAGTGTCCCCATGATAATCTATGTACATCATTATTTTTTAAATATAAATAAAATGAATCATCATATGGTGATAAGCCTATTTAGGTTTCTTTAGTTGTATACAAATTCATATCAAATTATATGATACTATGTATAGTTTCTTTTTTATTTCAAGATTAATCACTAAAACTTATTTGTCTGGTTTTAATTTTTTTGATACATTTACAAACTTTTTTGTCACTATAATCCGTTTTAAATACATGCATTTTAGATTTCAGTCCCAAAAATATAATTGGTATTGCATTGTATTCGTCTTTGAATTTACAGGAACAGTCTCATTTTTTTTCAGATTTAAGACCAATAATAGGGAAATTTTCATATAAATCAGATTAATTTTTCATATATTCAAAATATTAGAGTTATTGTCATCTAATGACTTTGCTTCAATTGAAATTATAAAAGATTCTTAATCCGTTACTAATAACATCATTATATCTCCATATTGTTTCATTTAGTGACAATAAACATAAGATAATTTAGATATTTCTAGTATTGACATACCACCAAATATAGGTTTATTTAATTTTATTTTTTCCGAAAACTATTACCAAGTTTTCATCAATTATTTTTCTATGTTTTCCTATACGTTCTTCTATTAATTAAGTAACAGATAATTCTGAACTATTACTTAATCTTAAACTTAATCAATTTCTAAGATTTTCCATATGTTTGCCATAATTCACTAATTTAAAGAAATCTTTTTGAATATAATTTTTAGCTAGTTTTCTTAATTCAGTATTTTTTTCAATGTATAGTTTCAACCAAGCTTGAGGTATTAACTCTATAAACTTTTAATAGTTTAATACCTTGTCTTAAATATTCTCGTAGTAATCTAATATTTATTACATTTTTTTATTAGATAAGAGTACATAATAATTTTTGTAATTTTATCTACTGTTCACTTCAAGAACAATACATTCATTCTTATATGATTTAAAATTTAGAATATAAAAAAAATAAATATAATGGTTATTTTTTCAATTTTTCATCGTCAAGCCACTCTTGTTCACCAATAGATAATTTTTGACTCAGTACCCATGCATACAAATTATTGCATCTAAATATAGAATATAACTAAGAAATTTTTTGAATTGTATATACCTTTCTCTTCAGCTCCTTGTTTACTCAGCTTAAAAACTTTTTCTACTTTATCGTTATAAATGTAACAATTATTTGAATTGGCATGGTTAAGAGATATTTGAGAAATACCTCCACTATTTCCTTTTTCATAAAACTCGTACATGTCTAAATCAGTTAATAACCATATTTCTTGCTTAGAATATTAAAGCAGAATTAAAACTTAAGTGGGGAGCACTTAGAAAATTAACAGGATCTAGTCCATAGTTTTTAAAGCACATTTCTCTAAAATGGTCATAAGTATCTGATAATAAAATAAAATCCAATTTTAATGGTAGTCTATAAAAGTTTTACATTTAAGGTTAGTCCAGAATTTTTTAGCAAATTCATAATCACCTTTGCTTATTTTACCAGATGATTTTAAATCCAAATCTTCATGTTCAGGTATTTCTTTGAATTCAATTCATTCATGTTGCTTATAAATTTATATGGAAATACACATTTTCTTAATAGTAAAGGAATTTCTTCAAAAATTTGAAGACAGAATTAAAATTATTTACATGACAGTAATCAACTTTTAATTTTTGTTCAATAATTACATGTACTAAATATATGACATATACTAAATATCGTCAATAATTACCTTAAGTTTAGAATGTTGTAATTTGCTTATTTTTTTGCAATTAATAATGTACTATAAAAATTTAATAAATTTTTAACAGCTTTTTGTAATGATGTTGGAATAAGTTCAAATGAATCAATTAATCTTAATTCTACTATTTTCGGAATTATATCCATAAAATTGAGTGCTCATTACAAAATCTTACTTGTACTTACATTGTACTTACACAATTTCATTTTAGTTTCCCCTATTTAGCTTAACCCAACTACCTCAATTTCTTTTGTATCATAATGTGAATCAATATTACCTAAAATTTTTAAAATAAATTTACCATCATATTCTTTTATTTAAATTATAATTGGAATAAATATAGGCATTTTACACTGAAAATTACAAACTTTACACAGAGTCATTCTATATTTCCCAGTAAAATTATCATGATCCTAATTGTTTTCATCAAATTTACTGAATTGTATACGATATATTTCACAAGTTTTGTACCATATATATGTAGTTATTTTTTAATTTATAATATACAATTTACGCTTGTACACGTATTGTAAAATGCCCCCTTTTTCTGGTAATTCACAGTTTTGGAGATGTATTTTGATTAGAATTGCTTTTGAATTTTGAAAGTATATCTACAGGATTGTTTACACATTATTAAATTATTACTATAATAATGAATTTATCTACTAAAAATCCTGATAAATTATTAATAGTTACAAAATAAAACTTATTATTTTCTTCGAAAAATAATGTATCGCATGAATTTTTCCATTATTTGAATGAAAAGATTTACTTGTATGTATATGATACATAAATCGTCTAATTTTTCATGAGAATAGTCATAAAAGTTCATAGTATTATTGAAATAATATTCTAACTTTTTCATATATTTTTCTGGTAATTCACAGTTTTGGAGATGTATTTTGATTAGAATTGCTTTTGAATTTTGAAAGTATATCTACAGGATTGTTTACACATTATTAAATTATTACTATAATAATGAATTTATCTACTAAAAATCCTGATAAATTATTAATAGTTACAAAATAAAACTTATTATTTTCTTCGAAAAATAATGTATCGCATGAATTTTTCCATTATTTGAATGAAAAGATTTACTTGTATGTATATGATACATAAATCGTCTAATTTTTCATGAGAATAGTCATAAAAGTTCATAGTATTATTGAAATAATATTCTAACTTTTTCATATATTTTTCTGTTGCTTCAAAAGGAAACTAAATTTTAAAGTTCGTAGAAAGTTTTCATAATTTTGATGAAGGTTTATATTTTGTTAATCTGTGGATTTCTTGTTAATTAATTTTTAATTAAATAAGGAATTACGTATAACAAACATTTATTATCGTTATTTTTATTTTAACACAATTTTTATTAGTAAATGGAATAGCCACCAGTAAGAAGAACCACCAGATAATGTTTGATATTCATTTAACTAAACTCGAGTTTCAATAATATGAATAAATCTATGATCGGTACACATAGTTTTTATGTTTTCAAAAAATTTAATTATTTCATTTATCATTACATCCAATATTGTCAAATAATTTAATTCATTGATTTCTTTACTATTTGATTAAATATAATAAATTTGTTCTTCATTAGTTCAGCTACTCTATATTTCAGTTAATACTCACAAGCGTTTACTTATAATTTTGAAATATATATACATTATCCACAACATAATTTCCAAAAACATTTTTAATAATTCTTAAATTTCTTTTTTTTTCTTCCTAAATTAAATTAATCAGTAACTAAACCATTAAAAACCTAAATTATAACAAAACCTCGATAGTTGAAATCTATGCTTATTTTTTCTAACATGTTGATTAATTTTGTAATGTTTTTGCTTCTAGCTCTTCAATATTAATAGAATTAATTTCTGTATTCAATTCTTAACTGTGTTATGTTCTGTAAATATTTTATGTTCTTAAATTCCCTTAACATACAAAAACTGGTGTTAAATCGGTACAACTTTCAAATCAACAAAAACTGAATATTGATGCAACTTTACTGTGCTGGGATATATTTTCAATCTAATCTATATCGATCCAACTTTTCTGTACTTCAATCAACATAACTAATCTTGTTCACTGAAACCAATCCAAATTTATTGTGCCATCATATTAATCCAATCTAATCTATATCGATCCAACTTTTCTGTACTTCAATCAACATAACTAATCTTGTTCACTGAAACCAATCCAAATTTATTGTGCCATCATATTAATCCAATCAATCCAAAAAAAATTCAGTGAGTGCACTAATACGAAAAAGCAGATTTATTTTTCTCCCACACCAGAAATGCCGTTCTCTATTTGGTTAATTTGTCTTTAGAACATGACATAAAAATAATAGAGGCAGGTGTACAGTGAGGACTTATTTTTTTTCCTTTATTTCCTTCTTTAAATATGTTGATCAATGGTTTTTTCAATTTATAAATTTTCAGTAGTAATGTTACCCTAACCAAATCTCTGTAAATTTTGCAATAGTATATTTAATGCAAGATTAATAATAATGAGCTGTTCTAATAAAAAAAAGTGATATAAAAAATGGTTGTCAAACATTTTAAGGGGAAAGAGTGGTAGAATTTGGGCATCTCTATCATACCTAATTTCTGTCCCAGACTTTCCGTCTCTGTCCACACCACGTCAGCCGGATTCTGTCTCTCGTCGACTGGAAAAAGCACAGAATGGGAATTCTCATCAAAGGATATAACTTCAGAATGAATCACCAGCGACGATCCCAATATCATTCCAGTCACCAGTAGCAACATTCCCAGCAACACATTTAGCAACACTTCCAGGAACATTATTGCCAGAGTTAAATCTTCTAGCTATGGAAATGATAACCAAATTATCTGTTTTTACAACCAAAATTTAACAATTCTGTATAATAACGCCTTTAGCTACAAAATTCTTGTATAGTTATATTAAGTAATATGTTAAAAAGTACCATAACTATTGTAATTTGGTATGAGAGATGTATTCGCAGCTAAATCGCAGTCTTTAAGTTTCTTAAACACCAATAATGTTGACATTGCGATAGTAATCGAAACTTGGTTCAACCAAGGTCAGCAATTATCCACCGCCGATTTTAGTTGAGTTGGAGGTGGTGGCAATTTTAGTTAGATGATCAATTCAACATGCGCTTTTGCCTATTGTAAGAACCCGGTACAAATTTGGGAATTGATGTCAGTTTAGCCAATGGTAGGGTCATTCAAGTTTAATGTATTTATTTCCCTGGTGGGAAAATAACGTCCGATAAAAAGATTGGGATTAAGAAAGACCTCCACAAATTATTTACACTCAATGTTGAGTTGGAAGAGATTTAAATTGTTGACATCGGGATTGGTGTTGCTTGAGAGCCAATATATGGAAATATTTTGTCTAATCTGTTAATTACTGTACCTATTTCTGTACTATACCTTCTTACTCCAATATATTACCCAGCCTCTCGTGGTAATCCCACAATTCTCGATATTTTTCTTTCCAATATACCTTTATATATTTCACAACCATATTCCTTCATCGTGTGTCCATTTTAGAGAACCTGAATTAAAAAGTGCAGCTTATCCAAGATCTAAACTGAACTTGTTTTTAATCTAAGTTAACATCAAAACTACAAGGCATTCCAAAGAACTTAAACAATATAAATTGTAAAGACGATGTTATTCCATTGTTTCTAACTTTACCGCACAAATCTGAAGATTTTTGAACATAGAAAGTATAGGTGGAACACGAAACTACGTTCCCTCTAGAAATACTCAAAACCGTTCTGGAATATTACAAAAGTCATACAAAATAAGAACAAACCTTTGTACTGACTTTGACAAGGCAAATGCACCTGCTTTTAATTTTGCAAAAAATCACATGATTTCAGCTAATATAGGATAACACAATACAAAAACAATTGTCAATAGTGCTATACAAAATCTGTGAAAAAACGCTTGAAGAAAAATGTTGTATTTCCCTGATGCATGGACAACTGCGAAGATCATTCCAATTTTGAAAGCAGGTAAAACACCGAATTGACCCGAAAGTTCTAGTCCAATAAGTTTATTAAATTCACTAAGCAAGATAAATGAAAAATTTGCAAAAGAAAAGATCACAACATAATCCTTACCCCAAGGAACAAGATAATTCCACAGTACTTCACGCCAAGTGTTAAGCAATTATATTAAAACATGTCGTTATGTTGGAAAGTCTTCTGGCTGGACATTGAGAAAGCCTTCGACACTGTTTGGAATTATACAAAAGTATATATAAAATTATGAATTTAAATTTTTATCCTTTTATATGCAAAATTATTCGTAGTTTTTTGTGTGATCGTTTATTTATGGTACATGTAAAAGGTGGTGCCTCCAACAGGATTCATTTTCAATCGGGTGTTCCCCAAGGATCCGTTCTTGCGCCTGTGTTATATAATGTATTCATGTCAGATTTTCCGTCATTGTCAAATTGTGAAACAGCTATTTTCGCGGATGATATAGCAAACTTCTCATCTCATGTATTCGCTCTTGGCATTGAGGGGAACTTAAATAATGCGATGAGTATTTTCCATGCATATATCTATACATTACCTGGTGAACTTAAGTTAACTTCAGTCTCGCGAACAATTTAAAACTGAACTTTCTTGTATTAATTGCAAAACTTTGTATTTATTTTATTTATTTATGCATTCATTTATTTATTTCTTTATTTATTATTTATTTAATTACAATAATATTATTAGCTTACACTTTTTTTTTACATTGAACGTTTTTTCGTTTTTCCTTCAAAAAGTAGTTATCTTAACATATTACTTCTGTCAATAATACACCAAATAATTTTTCAGAAGAAAGATATTTTATTATATCAAATCTCTGTAAAATGCGTGACACCTTAACATGTTGTAATTTTGCACGAAATAAATTTCTACTACTCAGCGTCAGCGATAATGTTGAAGCGGAAGATTATGTTCCATTCGCTTCATGAGGAAAATATGATCACAAAGCTATCCTCGTACTATTTAATGGACATTAATGGAATTTGGCACACATGTTAAGATTGGTAGTTATTGTACGTCTAATCTTCATTTCAAAAAAGCTATAGAAAAAAAGTTATTGACATTTATGGAATTAAAAAAAAAGAAAAAAAAAAATATTTGCTATTGTGGCATCACTGATTAAAATAAAATACTTTTTCATTTTTCAATTAAGAAAACATAGTAACATAAGAAAGAATTGAAAATTAACTTTCTATGGAATAAATTGAATTTAAGAACAATATTTAAAAGTGAATTCAAAAAAAAAAAAGGATGTCATAAAAAAATGGCTCATGAAATTACAATCAAATGCAAAGGAAATATTGAACCGTTCAACGGTGAGAAATATAGCATTTGGAAGTTTCGCGTGCGTGCATAAATAGCGGAAGAATATGCATTAGAAATATTAGGCGAAGTAACACCATTGGAACCAAATGATGAATGGAATAGAAAAGAAAGAATTGCCAAAGGTATAATCATTGCACACTTAGGTACACACTTAGACTCCATGCTAAGTTTTGCACAGGGGCGAACAAGCGCAATTGGCATCATGATTAAACTTGATGAAACTTATGCAAGACAAAGTCTTGCAACTCGTTTAATCATGGAAAAGAAGCTGCTAAGCTTAAAATACAATAATGACACACTGCTAACAAGCCATATAGCGATTTTTGATAATATGATAATAGAATTTGAATCAGCCGGTGGAAAAATTAAGGAAATAAAAAAAAATGCCCGATTGTTATTAACTACTCACGACAATCCAGCTTATTGTGCCACATACAAATCCAACTCACACCAATCCAATTCATTGATAATATCAGTCCAACTTACTGTGCTATCATATTCTAATACAAGCAAAATAATCCAACTTATAATCTTCTCAGTGTTACAGTTGAGAGAAAATAAAATCCAGTAAACGACAACCATAGATCCGCTAGAAACGTTTCTATATTGCAAAAATCCTCTAGAAAGCAGGTTCGCCCATTGGCGTCAAGGTCCTTGAAGTTTTGAGAATTTTAATTAATAACTTAATAATAATTTTTCACAACATCTATCCCTCCCACTGGATGCAGATATTGGTGTGAATAGATTATATTATTTCTGGTATAGTTTTTTTCACGAATGCCTTAATTTTCTGTACTGACTTCACCGTAAATGGAATGGGTGTTAATCCTAAAATCAATATCATTGGAATCTTAAAATCAATATCATTGGAGCCATGAATAGTGTTCGCAATGGTCGTGAAGTCGACTGAAGCTGTGCTACTCAGTAACTTTAAGGGCTTTACATTTTTATGGGTCTACTTTGTTGTTAAGATATTTTGCTCGTTTAATTTTTGCGTCATTCTTCTCCCAAGTGAAGTAAGAAGTGCTATGTGAACTTACTAACCTATCATATTAGTAAGATATATTATCGAGGAATTTTTTCAGTACTCTCTGCGCCACTAGACACTGGATACAGCACTCTCAACAATTGATCGCACTTTTTCTGCGTCTATGTTCCTGCTATTGAGACCTTAATTATTTTTTGTTTATGTAAGTATCGCACAAATTACATATTACGCATTGGTTTAGATTGGCTTCGAACATACTAACCGACAGGCCTAGAAACAAAAGAACTCATATATGATTCCTTGCACCGACCGTGCAGGGACTTCATTAAATCGTTCGATTCATTCGGATAACTAAATAGAATTATATTTCCCTCATATACAAAACCCCACGGAGTGTTGACAAAGTATTTAATGGACATTAATGGAATTTGGCACACATGTTAAGATTGGTAGTTATTGTACGTCTAATCTTCATTTCAAAAAAGCTATAGAAAAAAAGTTATTGACATTTATGGAATTAAAAAAAAAGAAAAAAAAAATATTTGCTATTGTGGCATCACTGATTAAAATAAAATACTTTTTCATTTTTCAATTAAGAAAACATAGTAACATAAGAAAGAATTGAAAATTAACTTTCTATGGAATAAATTGAATTTAAGAACAATATTTAAAAGTGAATTCAAAAAAAAAAAAGGATGTCATAAAAAAATGGCTCATGAAATTACAATCAAATGCAAAGGAAATATTGAACCGTTCAACGGTGAGAAATATAGCATTTGGAAGTTTCGCGTGCGTGCATAAATAGCGGAAGAATATGCATTAGAAATATTAGGCGAAGTAACACCATTGGAACCAAATGATGAATGGAATAGAAAAGAAAGAATTGCCAAAGGTATAATCATTGCACACTTAGGTACACACTTAGACTCCATGCTAAGTTTTGCACAGGGGCGAACAAGCGCAATTGGCATCATGATTAAACTTGATGAAACTTATGCAAGACAAAGTCTTGCAACTCGTTTAATCATGGAAAAGAAGCTGCTAAGCTTAAAATACAATAATGACACACTGCTAACAAGCCATATAGCGATTTTTGATAATATGATAATAGAATTTGAATCAGCCGGTGGAAAAATTAAGGAAATAAAAAAAAATGCCCGATTGTTATTAACTTTGCCGAGCTGCTACGATCCTGTAACAACTGTAACAACTACAGCAATACAAACAATTTCATATGAAACACTCACATTGCAATTTGTTAAAAATCGAATCTTGGACTATGAAATAAAATTGCGAAGCGAGGAGACTGATACAAGCGCAAAGCTTTTGACTGCGCATACAATCGAACAACAAAAATTCAAAGTACGGGGTCCAAAGAAAAGTGGAAAACCTTTCAAACCAAAACCCAATAACAACAATCACCAACCATACAACAACTTTAAATGGAATAAAAATCACAAACACAGCAAAACAGAACGGCCCAAACTGCTATATTCAAAACAGACGAAAGCATCAGTTTCATGTTTTCCACGGATGATGAAAGCAAAAATAATATTGGCAACATAGACACATTTGAATTTTTGCTTGACTCGTGCTCCACCGACCATTTCGTAAAAAACAAAGATTTTTTCATCGATTGAAGATTTGGAAACACCCAGCAAAATTGCAATAGCAAAACGTGGCGAATACATTACAGCATCGAAACGAGGAACAGTTGATATTATTTCAAATCTTGGCGTAGTAATCACACTCGAAGACGTACTCTACTCAGCAGACATCCCACAAAACCTGCTTTCGGTGAAGCGCATCCAGAACAATGAATTGATTCGTTACAATTAAAAAGGGCGGTACCCCAATAATTACAGGTATTCCTAAGCATAATTTAATATCTACAGTTTTTAGGAAAAACATAAATAGATATATACAAAGTAATGTAGCACAAACTACATCAGATATAGATAGACTATGGCACAGACGTTTATGTCATATTCACGGATTAAAATTGCTACAACTAAAAAGAATGTATGATATTTGACGCTCAACTAAATAAAGAATTATGGGGAGAAGCATTTTACTGCAACGTATCTGTTGAATATGATTTCAACCAAAGCCATATCATTAAAGAAAACACCATTTGAACTTTGGCATAATAGACGGCCAGACATTAGACAATTAAAAATATTCGGCTGCACCGCTTATGTTTTGATAAAAAATGGGAGAAGTAAATTTGATAAAAAATCACTCAAAGGCATTTTGGTTGGATATAATTACAATGAGTATATAGTACTCGATGTTGAAGAACATAAATTCATTGTAGCTCGCGATGTAGTGTTTGATAAAGTATATTTCAGAAATTCAAGACCTCTTCAACTGTGTATAAAATCACAGAAGGAGGTGACAAAACTCCACGAACTCAACAATGGCTAAAAACTCTGATAAAATTAAAATTAATAACATGGAACAAAATGTTATAAATCCTGAATGGATTCAAATGGAAAAATCAGGTCAAAATGAAAACGAACAAAATTGCAGAAAAAGTAAACGAATTGAAAATATGCCACAAGCTTCATACAAAGAAATCGATAGAAAATTGTATTGTTTTGTATATTTAACTTCAAACGAAGGATCTTTATATACTGTCGAAGAAGAGTGTTATTACACATTTGCACAGCCAATGGAAAATGATATTCCTCAATACTATAATGATACTACGACAAATAGTGACCGAATTCAGTGGGAGAATGCAATAAGTGAAGAATTAAATTCACTGTATAAGAACTCCACCTGGAATACAGTTCCTATGCCAGTTCCTATGATTGAATGGATATTTTTAATTAAACATGATTCCGATTGTAATTTTACTAAACATAAAGCTAGATTGGTTGCAAGAGGTTTCAGTCAAAAATATTTATTAGATTATGATGAAACTTTTGCACCAGTCGCACGAATTGCGACTATCAGATTGTTGTTGGCATTCGCAATTCCAAATGATTTGTTAGTGCATCAAATGGATGTAAAAACAGCTTTCCTTAAGGGAGATTTAAAGAAGAAATTTTCATGAAAATTCCTGAAGGAATAAATAAAAACAAAAATCATGTTTGTAAACTAAACAAAGCCTTATATGGTTTAAAACAATCTACAAGATGTTGATTTGAAAAATTCGAAAGAATTCTAAAACAACACGAATTTCAAAGCTCAAATGCCGACAAATGTTTTTTTATTCTGCATAACAATCACATTACAAAGAATATATACGTTGTACTTTACGTTGACGACGTCATTATTGTTGCCCATGATATTGAAGGAATGAACAAATTCAAGCAGTATCTAAACAAACAATTTGAAATGAAATACATGGGTGACGCTCAATATTTCTTGGGAATTAAAATTGAACGCGATAACAATAATATTAAATTAAACCAAACTACATATTTACAATCAGTGCTCAAAGAATGAATGAGTGCAACCAAATCAGTACTCCGTTGCCTGAAAAAATTTGCATTATGATTCGCCATGTAGAAATTTGATTGGTTGTCTGATGTATGCAATGCTATGCACATGCCCTGACTTATGTATTGCTTTGAACATACTAAGTCGTTTCCAAAATAAAAACAATAAAGAATTATGGAATTATCTCAAAAGAATGTTGATTGATTTGTCACCATGTTGGTGTTAATGATTCTCAACAAATACTGACAAATACTGATCGCAAAAGTACAACAAGTTATTTATTTAAATTGTATAACAATACAATAAGCTGGAATTCAAAATGACAGCACTCCGTTGCCACATCATCCACTGAAGCTGAATACATGGCATTGTTTGAAGGTGTTAAGGAAGCATGCTGGATCAGATTATTTTTAACTAATATGAAATTAATGTTGAAACCCACAATAATTTATGAAGATAACAACGGTTGTATAGCAATTGCAAATAATCTAACTCACCATAAACGTACAAGGCACATAGATATCAAATATCATTTTATAAGAGAAAATATTTAACAAAAAAATAATTACAGTAAAATATCTTCCAACAGATGAATAACAAGCAGAAATGTTGCCAAGACCACTATCAGCTGTAAAGTTTGGACTTAACAAAGACAAAGTTGGGCTTGCACCAAAATGAATCATCAATGGTTTGATAAGGTTTTCTGGGGTTTTCCTAATCCAAAGCAACGAATGTTGAACCATCAAATTTCCCATAAACAAACAAATAATATATATATAAATAAAAAAAACAAAACAACAAAGCAAAACTATATTATTATAATATGAAATTTTTTTGAGTGGGAGTATTGAATTTAAACAAAAAAATAATACTTGCTATTATTATATAAATCTAACGTGGCGTCACTGATTAAAATAAAATACTTTTTCATTGGTTAGTAAAGAAAACATAGTAACATAAGAATTTGAATTTTAAACGGCGAAATCCCTTCTTAAGTACTATATGTTTTTGTATCCTACTTTTCTATTATTCTGAATTAAAACGTTGTAGAAGCAACATTAAAAGAGTTTAAAAATGTTTGCGTTTTACTTAAAATCGAATAACATTTTCTAAATTTAAGGGCTTTGATGTTGTACTGAAACGTTTTCAATTAGTCTGCATTTTCGCAGTCTTTCAGTATTGTATTTTTTCTAATTTACTTTTGATTCTATTGTAATGGTTCAATGCTGAACTCAACTGCCCTCTACGTAGCATGAATCACAGTCGATACCGATCGAATTACACTTAACACTTTCGGCCGTCTGGGCCGATACAATGTTACGTAATGGTTTTTCTTGCTATGTGCTTGCTTTGGATCTGTGTGTTCGTGCTACGTGCTTGGCTGTGTGTTTGCCTTGGATCATACTACACTATGAACTGAGGTCCATCGACATGAAAGTTGAGAAATAAAACATTTATGTGCTCTTAATATCGCGCATGTAGTACAAAAGCGTCACAACTTAAAAATCTAAGTTTTCCAGCAATGGCAAAAAAACATTCTGGGATATCTGAGGATACACAATATTACTAGCATCAATTTAAGCTCTTAAAACACTGGAATCCATTTTATTTTGTTGACATTTGTTGTAATTTGTTAATGAAGAAGGTAATGAATTATTCTGAGTTAAGTCACTTTTTATAATTTTTTTAAGTTGGGCAGCTTTAATTTGCTTTTTTTTTAGACTTTTAGTGCTTTCAATAAATTCACGCGTAGTGTCAGCTTTTAAGTAGTGTGATTCAACCATTGTAATTGCGTTCATAATATTTCAGTAGCCTTTAGTGCAGGATCAACTTTGGGCTGTTTCCATGTTTGTTATATTAAACCACTGTGAAGAAAACCGATTTCAGTAATTGTTTGCAATGCTGTTTGAATTAGTGTATCTTATTAAAGATAAGTGTGGCTTTGAAAAATGTCTTTCACATTATTATACTATGGGTGTTTATCTCGAAAAACCAAGCAATATTTTGCAAATCAGCAAGAGTCCAGTACTTTTTTAAAAGTTACTGTCTTTTTTTTCAGTAATTTTGGTATTGCAATTCAGTCTACATTTTTCTCCACAAAATGGACGCATATTTGTACACACATTTTCTTGGTGAGTTTCTTAAAAGTTTGACGTTCCTGGCCTTTTACTGGCTTTCGCTTCAGTTTTCTTTCATTTACATCTCTTTCTTCTTGTCCTCTTATACAATAAATACAATAGTTGGATTTCTGAGATAATTACTTGAAGAGGTAGAATAATGACGGTGAAAATGAGGATTAGCGTCAGAATCATCGATAGCACTTCATTTATTTGTAAAACGGTTTAGGACTATATATAGAGAATTACAAGTAGCGCGCATTTTCATAAAAAAATTTCTCACTACTGTTGGATGGTCGGCTGTTTCAAGAAATATGGTAAAATCCTTAACACTGATTACCTTGTCTTCTTTCTTGGAAGCAATGCTTGCCAAAGGGAAAACTTCGGACACTTTCTTTTCTTAAATTTGGATTGACATTTTCCTAAAGTGACTCACAGAATTCATTATAAAACGCTGAAAAATAATTAATTTATCTTAAGTGTCATAAACCTATCAAACATGGAAAAAATATAAAAAAAAGGCTTTTTCTCGAATTTCAGTGCTATCAAAATATTCCATCTTAACTGTATATAAAACTTTGACTATTTCTGTTTTAACTATAAAAATGAAAATCTTTGTTAATCCATCAAAACTGAAGTAAATCCAAATTTAAATTTTTCATTTTTAAAAAGTGAAATAACTCAAAATATTTTACAATGTTCTTGATATTGATGAGGAAGTTTTTCCAGTGTTCCGTGCCCTTGCAGGACAATGCTTGTTCAAAAGTCATTGGATCACTTTCAGTTACAGCAACACAGACATAATTCGGCTTTGTCTGTATTGCGATTTGATGGCTGTCGTTGAACAGTTTTTTTGATTCAAAGCCCTTCGTTCATCGGGTGACAGTGTCTTTTGTTCCGGATCGAATATATTGCTATTTGACTGATCAAGAAATTAGTATTAATTTTGATTACCAAGCTCCACAGAAGCGTCTGCTTGTGGTTGTTCACCAGCAACAGTTTTAAATGATATAGTGCTTGAAGAATCACTCAATTCATCATTATAACTTGATTCGAAAGCACTGCTTTCACTTTCTAAATGAACAACACATTGATTAGTATTATTAGTTTCGAAATCAATTATCTATTGAACGATTTCACTTTCGATAAATGTCACATCTCTGCTTACACATACATCACATCTCTGATGGCCTTTTTCGAGAATTTCTTTATATGCCTTTTGATCGCTCGCATATCCAATGAAAATATATTCAATGAATTTTTTTCTCAAATTAGGTACATGTGCAAATGCTTTGCATCCAAACACTTTCAAAAAGTTCAGATCAGGCGACTTTCCGCTCCACGCTTCATCAGGACTTCAATCATGGAGTCTTTAATTGTTTTCTTCACAAATTGATGATGTTGTCAATATAGTTCATTATCGCTATTAATTTTAAAATTTTCTAGGTTTGACCAAAAACGATTGGCTTTGAATTGTCACATCAAGTTTAATCATATTGTTAATCAAACTGTCCGTCGCATTAACATTCTTTTTGTCATTAATGACCTTAAAATCGAGATCACTGAACACCATTTTATTTCCTTATTTAACAATTTGACCCATTGAAATTGAATTCCTACAGATTCCTGGAATGTGTTGTACGCCAGCGAGCGTAATGTTGAACAGTTGAATATAATTGTCTGTTCAATGTCACCTTTTTCCACTAACATCTTCTCGCTGTTTGCACAAATTACACAGTGTCCATTTGGTTTCATTGTATTTCGCATGGATGTATTATTGTTTGTCATGACTACAGTCACTCCACTATCGAAATACCAATCAGTTAACGATGACATTTGTGAAACAAATGAACTAATTTTTTATTTTTTTTTCAAAACATTTTACTTTTACCGCTTTGTCTTTTTCGTATTGTGGGTGCCGTTTGACACTTTTTTTTTTTTTTAACTCAGCTTGTTGAAGTAAAATATTTTTACATAATCAACGGTGATATTTTCACATTTGGTTTCAATCCTCATAAGTCAAAACCATCGGTCTAGAATCCTCTGGTTACCCGCACACCATGATTGCAGCAGCAATTTGGTCGTCAATTTTACATCCAGCTGATTCGATTTTTTAATGCAACGACAGACATTGTGTAACATAACTTTGCATTGAACTGCTGTCTTCTAACTTCAACGAAACCCACTGTTCGTGCAATGTCAGCTTTCGAATGATACCTTTGTTTTCAAACGCTGGTACCAATACATCCCATCCATCTTTTGCATATTTACAGTTTTCCAAATGATTATAAGTTATAAGACATTTATCTGAACGTTTACAGTCATAATGACTTATACTTATACACTTCCTAAACCCAACGCCACTCCAATTACTTTTCGCACAGCTAGCATTTCCTGTACGTTTACCCCACACACAGTCAATACCACACAACCAGTACTCTCCCAGTACATCCCAGTACCTCAGTACAGCCCACTCATATCATACAATGTACTCAGCACTTCCTCTATGCCGGAGCACATAAGCCTTATATAATTGTTGAGGTAGGTTAAGTTGATTTTCAAGAAATAAATAAGGTTTAGTCTTTCAAGATCACCATAGGTGGTAGGTTGTTTAATTGTTTTTACTTCTCGTCTAAAAAGACCAATGTGTGACATATAATTTTCGTTCGAGTGATATGCCCAGTGAACTCGCTGAAGAGCTGCAAGGAAATCAAGCACGTTATGCCTTTGCTAATTCTTTTCCAAGTTGGTGTAATCAACCGACTCACTCTAACTCTCGTCATTATAAAAGAGTACAACATGATGCATTTTACCATGTGAGAACTCACATGGAAGTTGACCCTTCCTCGTCTCGTTACGGGTTTAACACGGTAACTTCAGGGAGAACAAATAGAACTGGAATGCCTAATGTTCGTTCGACGTTCCTTACGGCCAACTATAGAAATGGTCCACCTGCGCAGAATTCAAAAAAGTGCTCAACATAGAAAAGACAACGCGAATCTGATCGATAGCTGCAGATAATTAATAATTTTAAACCAGCGCAAATATTCTCGGAAAACCATCCCAATAAAAGTCGATACTATGACGAGGAGCAAGATCAATCAGCATACAATTTTATATCACATGGGGTGAATTTTTTAGAGGTAATGCCCTCCTGACGGATGTAAGTCGATCATTAGCGAGACGGGAAATAAAATTGTTAATAGATACCGGTACGAACGAAAATTATGTTGAAACTCGAGGGATGGCGAACCTGCAAATGCCTATGATAAAATTGCCAATGATGAAATTT
Organism: Eristalis tenax; assembly: GCA_905231855.2. Classification (NCBI taxonomy): domain Eukaryota; kingdom Metazoa; phylum Arthropoda; class Insecta; order Diptera; family Syrphidae; genus Eristalis; species Eristalis tenax. The sequence continues at coordinate 91,469,060 of HG993124.1, read as the reverse complement.
CTAATCTCCTTAAGGATAAGATTAGGTATTATAAGACCTTCAATAACCTGATTTGGGTAGTTGACAAAAATTCGCCTTGTTATAGATTTCAGGAAGCTAAATGAAAACTATAAGCAACAAGTATCCGAAAGTTCCCGACATAACGATTTTTCTTTCAAATTTGGGTCAGCGGTCCTTCTTCACAACATTAGACTTGCAATCCAGATTTCATCAGATTATATTATCTGAGCGCCATAGGAAACAGACCGCATTTTCTATAAATAATGGCAAGTATGAGTTTTGCAGACTTCCTTTCGGTCTAAATAATGCACCCAGGATTTTTCAACGCGCAATAGGTATTGTTTTGAAGAAAGAAATAGGAAATATCTGTCAAATCCATTAACGACATTGACGATATTATTATATTTTCAAGAACAATGAAGAACATCTTAGGGACATACGCCATGTCCTACATGAACTTCACCAAGACAACATGCGCGTTTCTTTCGAAAATTCAACTTTTTTTTTAACAAATTTGCTTGGAGAAAATAACAGATATTGTCAATTACGATGTTCCTAAGACACTTCGAAGCCTGCGATCGTTCCTCTGTCTATAGGGCTACTATGGACTATGCCCATATGGTAAAACCCCTTACGAAATATTTATGGGTGGACGGCACAAGACAATCAAAAAATATAATTATTGAATTGGACGATACCTCCTCTTAAGGCAATATTTAAATGAATTGGAAACAGCATCCGATTGTGGAACTGTGCACAGAATCATTGCCAAGGACAATTCAAACTGTACAAAAACCAATAAACTGTTTCAGAAACAAATTAACCATAAATGAAGGGAAAACCGGATAAGATGACCGAAATAATTTAACGACATTCCATTGAATTCAAAATCATAGACGATATTTTTTTAAATACATAATGGGACTATTAATCCCAATGTTGTTAATGCCATACACTGTGAGCTTACCCTGTGAGCTAGCCAAAATTCAGATTAGAAAAAGAATTCCCACCTGTTAAATTTGTCCATACAGCGAAATTTGTAACATAAATTTTAAGCAGAATGACCGAACAGAAATGCTTGTAACTGAGCACAATAGAACCCATCGATCAGTACAGGAAAATATTCAACTTGTTCTGATTGACTTTTGCGGAGAGATACCACAGCACGTTAACAGAAAATTTAGGAATTTTGGAAAATTGAAAGCTGATCGACAGTAGACAAGTACATAAAGATAATGTAAGAAATTCTCTTCCTAGGCTCCTACATTTAATCCTGGTGCATTCCGTATACTCCAAGCTCCTCACAGGCTCGCTTTATCCATGATCTCAAGCACTGTACCAATCTAACGGAGTACAAACTTCTGGCTTATCAAACCGTTAAATGTATACCCCTGTTTAGTTAAACGGAATTCAAAAACGCAATACAGGTTGACATAGATCAAATATTGCATCTATTGAGTAGACCTGGGGCTCATCATCGTCATGCTCGTATCATTATTATTTTAGGTACGGCTTTGAAGTAAATTGCCGGTAATCCTGACATTGATGATTTTAATGATGGGAAGATTAAGGCCCTTATTGAAGCGAACGAGCGCCAAATCGTCATAAATATGGAGTTGCAGGAAAAAACTAACCGACTAATTAGAACAGTGAATGAACTTGTAGGCACTAATAATGAAATTAAAACCGATTCAGGAAACCTATGTGAATTAATTGCAAGTAGGAATAAAGCTTTAATAACTGACTTAGATAATGTTATTTACTTTATAATGTTGGGAAAAATATATGTTGTAGATCCCATAATATTACATGACAAAGAAATAGAATCCATAATTAGAGCAGAACACTTCACCAATGGTAGCATAAGTGAGATTTTAAATAACTTTTTTAAAAAAATGACAAATAATGATTTAATATTATTTTTTATAAAATATACAAAAATTCGATTAGTATGTAAAAAAACAAGTCATTTCCTGTAATAGACGTAGATAGAATAATAGTTTTAAAAAACAAATGATGTTGCGGAATGTAGCAGCACTTATAAGCCTCTCAAAAAATAACGTTCTTAACATTTTGTCAATTGAGCCCCAACACGACATGTGTGCATGGCATGGTTTATTATGTTTGCCATAGCGATATGAAAAATTACAGGAGTCCTATCATCAAGGCTACAAAAGAAGTTTTATGAAGTGATTGAGACTAACAATAAAACCGTCGTTAATGCCGTTTATGTTATGGAAATAACCAAAAAAGCGCTAGAAAATCAGCAAAATCGCTTGAAAAGAAATTGTTCGGGACGACACGCTTGTTGAATCAACCTGGTGTTTCCATCTTATAAGCAAAGCAATACAAGCACTGTATGGAGTGTAGGAGTTTATTACTTAATCAGTGTTCATCAGACGACGCGGATCAACCAAGATTTTATCCGAAGCATCTGTGCACTGTCGGTTGTGGTGCTACTTTGGTCATAGTGGAATTCATTGTACATGCTCTATAATTTATACGTCAAATTGGAGCAAGCTAATGCCGTTAGAAAGATTAGATTTTTCGTCGATTTCGACTCGCAAACGAGTGGTTTTTGACATATTATTATTGTAATTGCGATATTAATTATGCACAACGCTTTGGAAGGCCAAGCGTCGAAAATGTCGATAAAACTCTAACTGTAGTGTAAGCACTGACTTATTAAGTCAGACCATTTTTAATATGGTAAATGCAACTACAAATTTAGTGCAAAAATTATGGACTTATTTTTACTACATCAATAAATATGTATATGGCGTAAATGGTGGCATTGCAAATATTGTGTTGCTACGTTTAAAAGAAATGAGTCTACGTAAGATTAATTAAATTGAACCAGATACGGGTTCAATCACTGGATTGAGACGCATGACAAACAACGCAACACAAAAGTTCACTATTAACGATATACACAAATTAATATTGCAAACACTGGTTTGCTCTTATGCTTTATTACACTCTAACGACTACTATTACTTTATTACAAAACTCTTTGCTGCCTTTCAAGCGGAACCGATTAACACTTTGAACACCATAAAATCACCATAATCACCAAAGTGCACTTTACTAACCACGACACTGAGCTCTACTGTAATAATTTTCCAACTGAACTGCACTGTAATAATTATTTAATTGAACTTGCATCGACCACCGCGCCGATATTTATACTCCCAGTATTGGTTCTAGATCCTACTGTCGCCACGAGTCTATTCAATTTCCCCGCTGACGCTTTTATACATGACTCATTGCAATCCATCCGAGTATATTTGGCAACATTCGTTCCAGCGTATGTATAATAATTTGGGGAATACTCTTCGGAGTTTATTGCTCTTCCCCTTGCGAATAGATAGCGTTTTTGTTTTTATTGTAGCGGTTGGTGTCCTGATTATCTCATTTTATACACGTTATACTATTCACGTAATACCACCTAAACTAAACCCGAACAAGATTCAGAATCCCACCCTTGTACGGTGCCAGTCGATCTAGATGGACGACTTTCATTTCTGCTCTGCTGCTGACATTCTACTGTATCCTGTCGACCACATCATTAATCCGTTTTAATATCTTGTATGGTCCTTCCCAATATGTCCGCAGCTTGGGTGATAGTCCTTTCTTCAGTTGTGGATTGTGAAGCAACACCAATTGTCCCTCTTCAAAGTCTCCAGAATTTGCTTTGATGTCATATCTCGCCTTCATTTTGTCACTCTTGAGTTGTGTACGCCTTCTCATGTTTCGGTGAATCTGATCCAGCCATTCTTTGAGCGACGGTGACTCTTCTTTGGCCGCCGATATACCAAACTTCAGGTCTGCTGGAAGCCTTAACTCCAATCCGAATACTGCTTTTGCCGTTGATGTGGATGTCGGGTCATTGGTAGGTGATCGATAGGGCATAAGACATGGTATGTGGTATGTCTTATCTTGTGTATGCCTAAAGTCCGACATAGTTCGTTGAAGACCGCCGGCTCGAAATTTCTTCGATAGTCCGAGTGCAGCTCCAAAGGAACTCCGAAAAGGCATACCCAATTGTGGAGGAACGCATCCGCAAAAGTCTTGGATTCCTGATTTGTTAACCTCTGGCTACTTCCTGAAGTAGTCGATTACTACCAGGATGTACTTGTTACCATGTTCGCTGGTCGGAAAAGGCCCCACTACGTCCATTGCTACGCTGTCGAATGGTGCTCCAACGTTGTGTTGCTGCATCTTCCCACCGCGTATTGATTGTGGTCCCTTTGACTTTATGCTACTATGACACGCTTGGATCCATTCGGCAACAGACGGTTGACATTCAACCCCGTGGAACCTCTGTTTGATTTTCTCAACCGTCTTAATGATGCCCAGATGTCCTCCATTTAATACATTGTGATATTCCTATTGAATTTCGTGTATTTTTCCTCTTGGAACCACAATCAAGTTACGCGTTGTCTGGCCGTCTTCAGTTTCCCAAACGCGGTGCAACCATTCTGCATTTCTAGACTTCGCCACTAAGCCCAATATGATTTTTCGACAGGACTTTCGCTGGCCATTTCCTCCTACGTCGGTCTGATTCCACGTTCTATGGCCTCGATAATTTTTGATAGATCCGGATCATTGTTTTGCCCTCTGAGGATCTGCGACCATTTCTTCTCCGGTAAGACGCTAAGCCATCGCACATCGATAATGTGTTCATTTTCTTCGGACCTTGTGCAATGTTTACACTCATCTGCATTGCCATCTTGTTCCCTTTTTCTGTGTTCTACGTCGAAGTGATAGCTCTGCAACCTTTCAATCCATCGTTCGATTTGTCCTTGAGGATTCTTGAACTGCAGAAGCCACCGTAGCGCAGTATGATCCGATCACAGATGGAATTGTTGGCCATACAAATACAGCAAAAAGCTCCCTTCTCGTGACACAGTAATTTCTTTCAGGCTTGCATAGGATTTTATTTAAATAGGCAATTACCTTTTCCACGCCATCCATTACTTGGCTGTATTGCCAAATACTGGATACGCGAAGATTGGGGAGGAACAGAGCAGCTTCTTAAACTCTTGAAACGCTTTCTCCTGCGGCACCTTCCCCACAAGCTGCTGATTCCTCCTCGTTAACTGGTGCAAGCTATGCGCCCGATTCGTGATGCTCCGATGATAGGGTTTTCCTACATTCGGCAATGAATGTACTTAAGTTGCTGTCCGATGTTGGCTCCATATCTCGCTTTGGCTGAATCTCGCAAATCACTATCATAGCTATTATTTGATATTTATTATATATATATTATATATGCTGTTTCTCTGGGTTCCTTTTGACAGGTTTAGGTCTCTTACCTGTAACAATTTGTTATCTTTGGCTTCAATGAGGGTTCTTCCGATGCCTATGTTCTTAGCATGTGTTTTGTCTCTGGCTTCAACTACCCGCGACATCGTGCCCCCACAATCGCCGTCCATCTCTGCCTTAACTATGGCCTCTGAGTTCGGCGGAAACTTGACGTTCCTCTCCGCAACGACCGTATTCCGTACAACGGTTACACCTCCTCCATAAGATCACTCCTTAGGATTGAATGTGTATTCATCGTCACCGGTAACCGTCTACATCTAACGATGCCATCGACAGTGGAATGTCGATGTTTTCGCTCCTTACAAATTGGGAAACAAAGATTGTCGGGCAAATCGTTGCGGGAGCCAGTTTATTCCGCTATAAACTGACTGTTTATAAAGGTTAATTTTTTAAAGGTTAAATTTTAAGGGCCGATGTTGATTTTGAATAAAACACAAATTATATTAGGAAATTATTGTCATTTCTTTTTATTATGATAATATTGGTATAGTTCAATAATCCGTGGAACAAAATATCACCACTTTAGTTGAACAACGGCTTACTGCCGCCCTTCTATCCTGTCGGGTCCGGCTGTTCGCTTCATCCCCAGTTCCCTTATATCGTTCACAAACGCATCCGTTTTGGCGTTTTCGATGAGCTACATCGTTGAGCCGGGGTACGCCAAATGTGCCAATCGCTCTATCTCTAAGGAAATTTCTGTAGCGAATTACCGTTGCGTTGTTTCCTGCTCCATCAACTCCAATTTGAAGACTTGCATGCGGTCTTCATTTCCATACTTGCGTTGTAGCGAGCTCATGATTGCGTTGTAGTCCATTTGTAGTCCTTCTGGAGCACGTCTTCAGCACCACCCTTTAACAACACGACCAACGCTGCCGCCTTGTCTTCATCACTCAGATGTTGCCTGGCTACAGATGTTTCGAACTGCAGCCTGAAGATGTTGAAGGCTGTTGTTCCGTCGTACATCGGTGATTTGAACTTCGTTCCGACGTTGCCAATCAGTGGTTCCCTCACCTTCCGTAAGCAGATGTCCTTCTTTGTTACGTCGACCGTTGTTTATAGACCGTCCATCGATGCCTCTAGGTTCAAAACTTGTCTCCGAGGTGTTGAACTTTCTCGTCTAGTACTTTTACTTCACTAGTTATCTCCAGAAGTATCTGTTCTAAGGGGGTTTGTTGTTCTTCTAGAGCATTCGTGATCTGGTCCTCCAAGGATTGCTGCACATTTATCAGTGATTGATGAATCTGTCCAAGCGATTGATCCATTTATTGTTTCCATTACTCGTGTCTAATCAACCTACGAGTCTGTTGGATTTCCTCGCTGACGCTTATATACATGATTCTTTGTAATCTATCCGTGTATATGTGGCAACATTCTTTCCAGCAGTATGTACAACAATTTCGGGAATACCCTTCGGGTTGATCGTTCTTCCCCTTGCGTATATATGGCATTTTTGTGGTGGCTGGTGTCCTGATTATCTCATCTTATACACGTTATACTGTTATACTATTCACGCCACAATAAGTATACCGATAAGACAATAAAATGTGAACTTTATTTAACAGATACAAACATGTTACACCACAATAAGACAATTGTAGAACCAAGATCGAAAATATAACATGGAAATAAATCAGCAGAACCTTTTTGTACATATGTAATTTCGGAACATATACGCTGTGCACAAGATGAGACAGTATAAAACAATGTAATAAAATATGAGTAGGCGTGAAGAATATTTTCTTTTTAAATTGTATTTAAGAATGTAAAAAAACCTCACCTGTTGAGTATTCAATGGTGCAATCAGTTGTGTAATTATTGGAAATGTCTAGTTGAGGTAGTTCTATTTCACTGTTGACTACTAATGGATCAGTCATGTTCCATATAAATACAAGATCCTGTACCGTATGTGACACTAAAAAACAAGAAAATGTTAAAATTATCTGAAAACATTCAATATATGAGTACATATAAGAGTATGTAACATATAAAGGGTGATTTTTAGCTATTATCTTTTTGGCAACACTGGTTTAAACAGCTGACGCACTTTTCGTATTTTGTTTCACTGTCAAACATCTTCAGTTTGGTCTATAATTTAACCATCGTCTTACAAACGAACAACGCTTTCAAATTATTGAATTTTATTATCAAAATGCGTGCTCTGTTAAGAATGTTCATCGCAGAAGTTCTTCTTCCATTATATGGTCAGTTTAAGACGAAGCTCATTTTTCGCTCAATGTGTACGTAAAAAAACAGAATTGTCGATTTTGGAGTGAATATCAGCCAGAAGCATTGCAAGAGCTACCAATGCATCCAGAAAAAGTCACCGTTTGGTGCGGTTTATGGTCTGATGACATCATTGGACCGTACTTCTTCAAAGATGATGCGAATCGTAACGTAACTGTGAGTGGTGAGCGCTACCGTGAAATGATATCAAACTTTTTTTTGCCCAAAATGCAAGAGCTTGACTTGCATGACATGTGGTTTCACCAAGACGGTGCCACATGCCACACAGCACGCGCAACAATTGACTTATTGAGAGACGAGTTCAGTGAACATTTTATTTCACGTTCGGGACCGGTCATTTGGCCGCCTAGATCGTGCGATTTAACGCCTTTAGACTATTTTTTGTGGGGCTATGTTAAAGCTCATGTCTATACGGACGAGCCCGCTTCAATTGACGCATTGGAAGACAAAATTGAAGCATTTATTCGTGAGATACCGGCCGAAATGTTGGAAAGAGTATGCCAAAATTGGACTAAGCGGATGGACCACTTGAGGCACAGTCAAGGTCAACATTTGCGTGAAATAATCTTCAAACATTAAATTATATTGACCGTACTATCGATTCAAATAAAGATTTCATGCATTTTTCTGATTTTTACGTGTTTTTTTTTTGAAAAACTTTCCTATAGCTTTTAAAAAATCACCCTTTATGTGCTATATGAGTAAAGAATGCGAAACTTATCATAAAAACATAATTAGCCTAAATTCAAATTATTGAATTTTATTATCAAATTGCGTGCTCTGTTAAGAAAGTTTATCGCGCGCTTCTTCCATTTTATGGTCAGTTTAGACGAAGCTAATTTTTGGCTCAATAGGTACGTAAATGGATGGACCACTTGAGGCACAGTCAAGGTCAACATTTGCGTGAAATAATCTTCAAACATTAAATTATATTGACCGTACTATCGATTCAAATAAAGATTTCATGCATTTTTCTGAATTTTAGTGTTTTTTTTTTTGAAAAACTTTCCTATAGCTTTTAAAAAATCACCCTTTATGTGCTATATGAGTAAAGAATGCGAAACTTATCATAAAAACATAGTTAGCCTAAATTCAAATTATTGAATTTTATTATCAAATTGCGTGCTCTGTTAAGAAAGTTTATCGCGCGCTTCTTCCATTTTATGGTCAGTTTAGACGAAGCTAATTTTAGGCTCAATAGGTACGTAAATAAGCAGAATTGTCGATTTTGGAGTGAATATCAGCCAGAAGCATTGCAACAGCTACCAATGTGCAAGAGCTACAAAGTCACAGTTTAGTGCGGTTTATGGGCTGGTTGCATCATTGGACCATATTTCTTCAAATATGATGCGAACCGTAACGTTACTGTGAATGGTGAGCGCCACCGTGAGATGATATCCAACTTTTTTTTGCCCAAAATGCAAGAGCTTGACTTGCATGACATGTGGCTTCAACAAGACGGTGCCACATGCCACACAGCACGAGCAACACTGGACTCATTGAGAGGCGAGTTGGGTGAACATTTTATTTCACGTTCGGGACCGGTCAATTGGCCGCCTAGATCGTGCGATTTAACGCCTATTTTTTGTGGGGCTATGTTAAAGCTCATGTCTATACGGACGAGCCCGCTTCAATTGACGCATTGGAAGACAAAATTGAAGCATTTATTCGTGAGATACCGGCCGAAATGTTGGAAAGAGTATGCCAAAATTGGACTAAGCGGATGGACCACTTGAGGCACAGTCAAGGTCAACATTTGCGTGAAATAATCTTCAAACATTAAATTATATTGACCATACTATCGATTCAAATAAAGATTTCATGCATTTTTCTGAATTTTATGTGTTTTTTTTTTTTTGAAAAACTTTCCTATAGCTTTTAAAAAATCACCCTTTATGTGCTATATGAGTAAAGAATGCGAAACTTATCATAAACTTATCATAATTAGCCTAAATTCAATTTGCATTAGTTTAACGATTGATAACAGGCAATGTTAAAAGCACCTGATAACAATATGAAACCACCCAAAACTGCTTTACTGCTTTACTGCTTCCAGGGATAAATAAAAGATGAACCATGGTCCACGGTTCAAGCATCTATTTAAAAAATAACTAACGAGAGTGGGAATCAACTGTACCTTTCAACTTTCACGTAGTTGTAATGTTTTTGATTATGAATACTTTGCGTAATATTGAGGTACACATATATGAAACCCCTAATAATTTGCCGAATTGCGAAATACCACGAATTGCTTCATTGGTACTACGACTCATTTGATATTGATTGATTTCATTGTTTCTATTTTTACCAATTCAAATACATCCCAATATCGCTCCCTTTATTCTCATATTTGCAAATACATTTTGTTGAAAGAAAAAACTTTATTAAAAATTAACGAATAATACAGATTCAAATTGTAACATCCCTGTCTGCACCGGATATGCCACTTACAACCCTGTGAGCGACATCAGTGACCTGACTGTGGAGAACCGGACTTAACGATATAAAAGAAATAAGCTTGTGATCCTCTGATCACGAGGCACATTTATCACTTTAACGGCAAACTTCCGATAAGAACCAACACGACTAGTTAATTATTTGATAAAAGTGTAAACATCTTTCGTAGAATTAAAATAAAATTAAATTGAACTAAAACATAATTAAACCAGAAAGAGAAACTTAAACTACTAACTACTTGCTCCGCGTACTCATGCTGATTGATTGATATGTTATGCCGATTGACCGGAGTATTTGTATTGTTGTGTTGAATAGTATAACGTGTATAAGATGATATAATCAGGACACCAACCACCACAAAAACACCATCTATACGCAACCTTTACACGGATAGATTACAAAGAATCATGTATATAAGCGTCAGTGGGGAAATTCCATTGACTCGTGGCGACAGAAGAGATCTAGAAGAGATATTGGGAAGTATAAATATCGAGACGACAGTCGATGAGAGGCAGTTATAGTATGCAAAATGTTTATCGGTTCAGCCTGAAAGGTAGCAAAGAATTTTGTAGTAAAGTAATAGTAGTCGTTAAAGTGTAATAAAGCATAAGAGTAAACCAGTGCTTGTACATAAATTCGTGTATTGCAATTAATAGTGAACTTTTGTGTTTCATGCATCACAATCCAGTGATCGAACCCTGTTGTGTGGGCAATTTGAATAATCTTATGTAGATTCATTTCTGAAAAACGTAACAATATTTTCTTCGAGTGGTATATTTTTCTGTGAGTGGGTACTATTATGTTTGGTGCTGATGATGGGTTCTGGGGCTATGCACTTGTATCGTATTGCATACCTATTTTGGAATTGAGGTTGTTTTATGTATGCGTCTGAGGTCACGTACTCATTTTGCAGATTCAATCTGTTAACTTCCCCCATTGTTAAGAAAATATCGTCCCGATATTTATGGTGATTGTGCGTTTACTTTGTTGATGATGTTTTGCACTTGAAGGCTTAAATATTCGTGTCCAGTGATGACGGGATGGCTTGGTTATGGTAATAAGTATAATTAGAATTGACGATCCGGATTCGGCTACTATCGAGTTGTTTGTGATTTCTTGTTGAATAGTCTGTAATTTGTTGATATTTTCCATCCAATGCTTCAAAATACACGCCTATGTCATATTCATTGACTGTGTGTATTTTAAGGATCCTGTTGATGTGTCCCGTGGGGTTCTCATATATTGTTCCATCTGCGGTGGTTGTTTGTTGAAATGTGAGAGGGTGTATTCCCATGATGCTTTTGATATCTACTTGGTGACGTAAAGTGAGAAGAATCGATCCGTCTTTAATTACTTCTTGTTACATAGAGCTCGCTTATTGTTTAATAATTTTATTAAGCAGTTATAGTTATTTTTATGTGTTTTACATTTTTTGTTTTTAAAAGTATTACCGCATTTGGTAATTTCCCTATTAATTATTAAGTTACCGACAGGCCGACTTAATACTTAATACTAAAGCTTACATTTTCCATATACAATCTGATATTCTATCATAATGGGTATGACATTTTTATTTGGAACAAAGATAGATATATCGATTAGTAAAGACGTGAGATTAACTACGTGAATTATAGTTGATGTATTCTCGTAAGTATGTAATTATCTTAAGTATAATTGTTTAATTCTGTTTGTGCTGCGGTGAAAATATACAGTAATTATTTACTTTCTATTCTATTCCTCTATTTCGATATCGTTTACTCGTGAACTTGGTATTTTTAAAACAGTTCTATTACGATTATTTCCATAATAATGAATTATCTCTTCCTTTTCGATTAAAGAATGTTTCTTATTAAAGCAATTTCGAAAAATTGTGATTCCTTTTCCCTTTATAAATCTTAACATAAAATATGTCAATGTCTCTGACCAATTTTAATTTTCGCGATATAAAATGTTCTTCTTGCACTTATCTCCGCCGGTGCATTACGCGCAAAAATAACGTAACCACAGCAGCCCCGCCACCAACAACAACGATACGAGAGCCCCACAAGGGAAAATTTCAAAACAAAGTGCAGTGAAGTGAAGTGTTTCGGTGTCGAGTGCGATCGGTCCGCGAATTTTAGAGGTGTGAATTTGTTGGTGGACCAACTCCAATCGATGTATGGGCATAACACCTAAATCGATTGTTGTTGGGAACCTAATCTGAAAATTACACTTCTCATCTCTGCTTTACCACTCGCAGTCGGAGTTGTTTTTTTCTGATATCTCCGTTTTATAATTTATGGGAAGTTTTAGGGTTGCCGCTCTCTTTGCTCTGTATGTCCACCTATTCCTCTATAAACCAGCTGTCTTGGCACTGAGTGAAACACAGATAGGGGAGAATCCAGATTTATCGGATTCAAGCCTGCCTCGATATAGCTTGGTGCTGCTTTTCTTTTTACACAGCGGTCTCGCCCTCTACGTGTGTAGTGATGTAGCTTACCAACTTCAAACCTCAATACGGCCTCTGGTCCAATCCGTAATTTAATTGTCTGTGATTAAAACTCTATGTCAGTAAGCATTAAGTCCACTAATGCTTTATTTATAAAGGGTGATTTTTTAAAGCTATAAGAAAGTTTTTAAAAAAAAGAAATACACATAAAATTCAGAAAAATGCATGAAATCTTTATTTGAATCGATAGTACGGTCCATATAATTTAATGTTTGAAGATTATTTCATGCAAATGTTGACCTTGACTGCGTCTCAAATGGTCCATCCGCTTAGTCCAATTTTGGCATACTCTTTCCAACATTTCGGCCGGTATCTCGTGAAGAAATGCTTCAATGTTGTTGTCCAATGCGTCAATTGAAGCGGGCTTGTCTGTATAGACATGAGCTTTACCATAGCCCCACCAAAATAGTCTAAAGGCGTTAAATCGCACGATCTAGGCGGCCAACTGATCAGTCCCGAACGTGAAATAAAATGTTCACCGAAGTCGCCTCTCAATAAGTACATTGTTGCGCGTGCTGTGTGGCATGTGGCACCGTCTTATTGAAACCACATGTCATGCAAGTCAAGCTCTTGCATTTTGGGCAAAAAAAGTTGGATATCATCTCACGGTAGCGCTCATCTCTCACAGTTACGTTACGATTCGCATTATCTTTGAAGAAGTACGGTCCAATGATGCCACCAGCCCCTAAACCGCACCAAACGTTGAGTTCTTCTGGATGCATTGGTAGCTCTTGCAATGCTTCTGGCTGATATTCACTCCAAAATCGACAATTCTGCTTATTTACGTACCCCTTGAGCCATTGAGCCAACAATTCTAATTGGCTTCGACAGTCGGGCCAGACAACATCCGAAGGAAGGAGAATACGGGAATACCTGACATTGCAGATCATTCCGCCAACACAATTTACCGGTTTCTCACCTCTAATCCTGACAAATGTTCTGTTAACATTCTGTCACCTCTAGGCTCGTCTGACAATTGTGTCGTATCAGCTAATTTCTCGTTATCGCCACAAACAGTTAAAGAACAAATTCCTAAAAAAACAGAACGGCTGTACAAGAAAGTGTATTGGAGCGCTCTAAACACGTTCTTTGGGAACCTTAACTGGTCACTATGCTTCCTCGATAGTGACGTGGATGCCGCTGCTGATATGATCACAAACGTTCTTCTGCTTTAGATCCTTCATTCCTCGTAGAGTGAAGTGTATCAAGCCCAAAGAAAACGCATGGTATGACTCTAGCTATAAAAAGGCTATCAGGTTGTGAGAGTTGAATTTCCGAATATAAAAAGGTAACCCTACATTGGAAAACCGGAATAAGTTTAAACGGGCCATAAATGACTGTTATGCAATTATAAGACTGTGAAATTCTCGTATTAGCAAAAGTTGAGGCAAAAAGTGTTTCAATGTCCCATGGGTAGCATTGTGACATCCCAGCTGTCAGCTTTTTAGACAAGGCGAATTTGCTTGCGGCGCATTTTGCAGCCCGTTCAACGCTGCCAGATTCCAATATGTCACCACCTGTACTTGAGAAAGTTGATTTGACCATGGGACAAATCCACTTCCGAACTCGTACAGTTCCAAGAGTACTTAAAGATCTCGACGTGCAGAAATCCGCTGGCCCGGATGGTATTCACCCTATACTTCTGAAGAGGTGGTCTTTCTGCGCTGTCAAAAGCCCTGTCATGGATACGCTGATAAATCGTCAGCTTATAAAATATCTTGATTCGAGGAAGATTTTTAATCACCGGCAGTCAATAGGTCCGCTGGTGATCTGATAGCTTATCTCGCCGAAAAGTGGAACCAATCTTTGCACAAAGCAGGCGAAAGCAAGATCGTTGCGCTAAATATTTCCAAAGCATTTGACCGAGTTTGGCATCAAGCTCTCTTGGCGAAAATGCGTGCCAATGGTGTCGATAAATATCTTCTGGATTAGAAATTACCTTTCGAACCGTTCAATTCAAGTTGTTTTGGATGGGTTCAAGTCTGAAATCACAAAATAAATGCTGGTGTTCGCCAAGGGTCTGTTCTGTCTCCGATACTCTTTCTCATTTTTATAAATGATATCTGCTTTTCGTATTCGTTCCAAGACTCACGGCCCCGCCCTTCGCCCGTAGAATTGCAACGGAAGCTTATGTTAAGCACGTTGAATTCCGATCTTAATGAAAAATTCAATGCTGTCTGCTGTCACTCAAGAATCAGCCATCATCCATAAAGGGCCCTGTGTCATTAAAGTCGGAAAGCTTTCCATCCTTGGTATGTGTATCAACACAACACTCAGTTGGAACGATGACAAAAATGCCAAAAATGCTGCGAAATAGTTAGGTTTTCTCAATCGATGCAAGAAATACTTCACCTCTTCTGATTTGGCTTTAATTTACAAGGCGTACATACGCCCCAAACTTGAGTACAACGCTCATATCTGGTCTGGTGCACCAAAAATTACCTTGCAACTACTAGATACAATCCTAAATCGAACGATAAAACTTATAGAAAATAACAATATTGCAGTCATTAGACTAGCTCGAACATCGGCGTACCGTCTCGTCTCTATCCGTATTTTATCGCTATTTTAACAATCGATGCTCAAGTGAGCTTGCCAACTGCATTCCTCCTCTCCATGAATTCACCCGCAAAACCCCTCTAGCCAGGAATGCTCATCAGTTTACCCTTAAGCCTACTTTCGGACGCACAGTTAAATTTAGAGACTCGTTCATTAGCCGCACAACACGAATATGGAATGCTCTTCCCAGCCTAATATTTCCCGCAGATTACAATCCGCAGATATTTAAAACACCTGTGCACAGGTACCTCCTCTCCCTTTCTCCCTCTAAACCTGCGGCCGTGCTGTGTCTTGAACCCGTACACTTATGGTATTAACAATCCCTTCTGCGCGCGCAATTTATAAAAACAAAATTAATTTTTAATCTATATATATGGTATATAAGGCATTTAAATCATTTCGTAGGCATCTGATTTAACTTTTTTGACTGTTACGACAGTTAAAATTAGTTCTAATCTATTGCCTTTTAATAATATACTGGTCAATTCCTTCTACTATCTGCTAACAACTTTGTTAACGCTTCTATATTAAAGGATGGGTAATATTGTCCTTCAAAAAAATAATTGCTTGAGTTATTTGATCTATTATTGGCTCCATATGGCCTAATGAAGAGTAAACTTTTATTTTAAATTCAATGAATATTCTCTGATTCTATCTTAAATATGGTTTCTATTTACAGCATTCCCAATTTGTTCTAAATCCTGTTTTATGCTAAGTGTTACATTTCCAAGTTCAAGATATGATTCTTAAGCAATCTTATTTTGAATATTCAAGCTGACTAATATTTTTGCTTCTTCCTCGTTACTTTTGTGCACACATTCTAAATTTTCCTTTGTGATCTTATTAGCCTCCTCATACAGTAAGGCATCTTTATTATCTAGAGTATTATTTCTTTATTATTTAAGTATTTTTAAACTATATCCAACAATATTTATTAACCCTCGTCCATACCTTTTTTCTATTCCTAATAACTGATAAATTGTCCTTAAGGTATTTCTTAATGTCGTCCAATTTACTTTTCTTTATAAATTCAGTGCATTAAGGTATTCCTAATAAAAATTACATTGATTATAATGCTATATATAGAGTTTAATTGATCTTTAATGTAACTGAAGTCTAAGTTGGTACTTTCCCAATTGTTTGACTCAGTTCTTCTACATTTTTGTAGTAAATACCATTTGAAGGTATTAATTCCCACCTGAAAGCAGGGGTAGTGTTTATACATATTTACATACATACATACCTATATATTTCTCACTCAATTTATCCCTATTATCATTCTCAACTAGAATTAGGTCGATCTCTTCAAATTCCTTTATTTTAGGTCCAATTCTGTTATTATACCTTATTTTGGCTTTATTTCTCATTCCTAACAAATTTCGTTTAGCTTCTTAGTCATTTTAGTTGCAGTAGTTGTAGTTGTAGTTTTGTACGTACCAAAGGCACTTGGTGTATTAACGTTTCTTCCCTTACAAAATGTGAAAGGTGTAAAGGTGTACAAAGGAGTAAGTCATATAGCATTGTGGGTGGACGCGTTATGACAAAATGCAGCATACCTGAATAATTGTGTATACTCTGACCCAAACTACTGCGGTTAGGCGTTACTTGTTTTAATACGTCTATTCCGAAAGTTTTTCAAAACTCTTTCATAAGATTATTGACAAACTCTACTCCATTCTCCGTAAGCATAAATTTCGGTTATCCAAATTTTAAGATCCTTCGTTTTTACAGGCTCTGTACACGGTTTCACTTCTTAAATTTTCTATCGGTACGTATATGATAGATTTACTTAGATCATCTTGGATGTAAGGCAGTAGATGGTATTTTTTATTTTCTGTATACGGTCCTATTAAATCCAGTGCAGCTTTTTCCACACAATGTTCAGCTGAAGACACTCTTTTCATAGGATTACGGCTCGGATGCCTGTTAATCTTTTGCTTTTGGCATGGTACACATTTTCGTCTGTACTCTATTACAGTTTTATTCAAGTTTTTCCAATAGAACTTCTCTTTAATCCTGGCAATTTTTGCCTACCATGGCCTCCTATTAAGCCATCGCGAAATTCCCTTATTATTTTTTGCTGTTCATCAGTTTCATCAATCTCGGGATTTTTATTATAAGGTGTTTCTACCTCATTGAAGAGCACTGTATGTTCTCTAAGCAATCCTTTCAATTCCATTAAGCTTTTAGAATGTTCCTCCTTCCATATTAATTCCACATTTTTCTTAAATAAAGATGATGCTACTATATCGAAACTCTTTATGGATTTCCTATAATAACCAATCCTTCCTAAGAAGCTCGATACTTCCTGGGGAGTTTAAGGCTACTGTAAATTTTCAAGTGCTTTTACTTTTTCTAAGCTTGGAAGTAAAACGTTGTTCATCATCCTTTGAAAGCAGGATAGTGCATTTTTGAGACCAAAAGGCATTCGAAATGATGTTGAGACGATTAGTCTAGGTTGAATGGTAAGATACGACTGCCCATCCAGTTCTTCCTCATGTTTCCTCTAAGACCATATTCGTTATTATGCCTCAAACGCTTCCCAGGGTCAGTCAGAGTAACCCGATAACACTTACACCTGGTGCGCTGTGATTAGGTCATACCCATTGTGCGCTCTATGGTTCATCAATGTATGTAATTCGATTCGTGACGTGTTCTTGCACTCGTTTGTTAATACAACAGTCGCAAGAATACGTTACATTTGCCATCGATACGTTGTGCGTTTTCGGTTATTAATTGCGGGCTTGAGTGGGTCAGTGTGACTGCACTTGTGTGTCACCGCGTTAGGTCAGTTGCATTGCGCTGAAATGGGACAGCGTATTTTGTGTTATCTTTGGGTAAGCGTATTGTGTGAACACAGCGTTATGTGTCGGCACAACAGTCCTCCCCCCTATTATATATAGAACTTTCGACGGGAAGCATGTAGGAGTCAGCTGGAGGAGAGTGCTTAATTAATTTATTATTTTGTTCATATTGTTCATTATACAATGGTGCTTGATCTCATTTGCTACGTTCTTCGCATATTGGTGTATTTATATAAGTACATACATAATGTAATTTGGCTTACAAATTTAAATCTTTTGAAACTATTTTTTTTTTGTTTTAAAGTTTCTAATTAACTTTAAATATTTATTATTTGATTTCGTAAGTAAATTATTTATTGTACCAATACATTATTTAAAATAATCTTATTTTTTTTGATACTTATAAGTGTAAGATTTATGAAACAAAGGTTCTATTGAATTTCTATTAAATCTATAGGATCATTAATAATACTAAGGCAATTATACATATAAAATGTATAACAGAAAGGGAACAATCCTTAATTTTAACGCTGTATTTGTCTGGATTTAATTTTTCAACGTGGACCACATTGGGATGGATTTGGGATTTAGTGGGAATATCGTAAATTTCCAAACCCGAGAAAGAATCGGCACCTTAAGACGTCTTTAGTAAGATAAAGAAATTGTACTGCTATTATAAGAGCATAATGATTTATACTTTGGACAAACCTCCAGCGACTTATGAAATTTCGGTGAGTGCTAGCAGGAATACGGAAAAGCCATCTATTCTTTTGCCGAAAATAAAGTCATGTCATGATATCCTGTTAATAAGGGAAACATTGAGGTTGCCTGGAAAATACTCATCGCGCGTTATGACCCGTATGTACGCCTTATAAATTAAAAGTTTTTGCTACCCTTGGGACATTGCAGCACTTTTTGTCTCAGCTTTTGCCCATACAAGAATTTCACACGTCTTATAATTGCATTATAGTCATTTCTGGCCTGTTTCAACTTATTCCACTATTCCTCAGTAAGGTCGGCTTTTTATATCCGGATATTCAACTCTCTCAACGTGATAGCCTCCTTACAGCTAGTGTCATACATAACGTTTTCTTTGGGCTTAATACACTTCACTCTATGAGGAATAAAGGATATCATGCCCAGCACAAGAATGTTTGTGATCGTATCAGCAGCGGCGTCCACGTCGATCGAGGAAGCATAATGACCAGTTAAAATTCCTAAGGAAGTTGTTTAGATCGCTCCGATCGGATTTCTCGTATAACAAAGATTTCACCTTCCTTCGGATGTTGTCTGGCCCGAATGTCGAAGCCAATTATAATTATATACATTGAAACCGCCCGCAATGGCAGTTTCAGTGCTAGGATACAGGGATACAATTCTTGCAATGGAGTCGGATAGCGCACCAAATTCGTTAAAAGTTGAATTGCTATCCAGGTTTGGACTACTATAAATAAAGCATTAGTGGATTAAATGCTTACGGACATGGAGTTTTAACCACATTAAATTAAATTCCGGATTGGAGCAGAGGCCGTATTCAGATTGAAGTTGGTAAGCTACATCACCACACACGTAGAGGGCGAGACCGCTGTGTAAAAAGGAAAGCGGCACCAAGCTATATCCAGGCAGGTTAACATCCGATAAATCGGTATTCTGCCCTACCTGTGTTTCACTCAGCGCAAGACAACTGGTTCATAGAGGAATAGGTGGACATACACAGCGAAGAGATTCACTCTAAGCCCACGCACATTGCTCACGACAAACCTAAAACTTCCTGCGCGAGTCTCCGACTGCGAGTGGTAAAGCAGAGATGAAAGTGTAATTTTCAGATTAGGTTCCCAACAACAATCGATGTAGGTGTTATGCCCATACATCGATTGGAAATGGTCCACCAACAAATTCACACCTCTAAAATTCGCTACGTCAGATGCTACGCACTCTTAGTCGTGCCTCAAGCCGCCTGATAAAATCAAACGGAAGTTGCGACCGAGAATGCGCAGCAGTGCCTTTGGAAGAAGAGGGACGAGAGGGAGCGGATCGATCGCACTCGATACCGAAACACTTCACTACACTGGACTTTTTTTGATTTTGATTTTTTCCCTGCTCAAGACGTTGTTGTTGGTGGTTTGGCTGCAGGGTTTACGTTGTTTTTACGCGAATACACCGACGGAGACAAGTGTACGCGTCGGAGGATAACACAGAACCTCTTGCTGATATGGTACTATTAGCACTATTCCACTATTAGCAGGAAGCTTCTCAGCATCCTTCGTGGCTCTTCATGTATCCATCCGTGAAGTGTACTATTAGTCTTCAGATTGAGTAGTAGTGCTGCCTCCGATCCTGGATCCAACAATGCCCGTAACTTAAGATGACCTGCACACTCTGACCTCACCATTACTAGGGATGTGGGAAGTGGAATTTGTTGGGTTGTGTTTGGGTGAGCATGGAAGTTAATAACTGCAGTGTTGTTTCTTGCAGGACCCGCACTGCCAGGGTTAAGCGATGGCGCATTTGGATCTACGCTAGTGCTCCGTGCTGTTTGTTGGAGGATGCGACGAATTTGTGTAAGGTGTTGTTGTCGTGTGTAGTGTTATGTGGCGTGTGTGTGAGTGTGTTGATCAGAGGTATGAGGTTGTAAGGAGTTCCGAGAATCCACTGCCGAGTTCACGTGCAGAAGCGAGCGATGTATTCGCTGTCAAAAACGTCGCCCTGGCGGGGACGTTGTTGCGTCGAATCGCTGTATGCTAAACAGTTTGAACATATGCCAATTCGATTGACTGCGCTATTGCGATCGACAATGCTCATTCATTGCATTTCTTACACTTGCGCGGCGAATGCTTAATCTCTTCTTCCGTCGATTTCTGGAGATGGAATTTCGATTTTGACGCCTCTAGTGGTTGAAAAGGTTTCGGTTTCTGTTGGTGGATTGCTTCGAACATCCGGAACCGTGTCTCCAAACATGATCAACCTTTGTGTAGACATCTATAGTTTTTGCGACAGGACATATTAGGTCACCGGTAGCCCAAGATTCTCCAATGAATGCAGACACTATGTCGTCGTGTCAAGCAGACCTTTTACGTTGTCTGCACCTCGTCGAGTATCATTGTTTGGCCGAAAAGAATTTTGAGCTGTGCGTTCACCAGCATTCTTTTGTGGTCGTATCTTGACGTCAGTATGTCCCATGCTTTCCTATAATTCTTTTCGGGTACTTGAAAATGTGGAAGCAATTGTTCAGCCTCCCCCGACAAATGTCGTTTTGAGATGATTTACTATCTACCAGAGAATGTGTTATGAAATGTCTTCCCGGCAAAAGACGATATATTTATTATACGCAGCCTCAGTTTACATGGTGTGGACGGTGTCTTGTCGGATTGTTACCGTCGGAATCCCCCAGCCCGATTGGGGTTGGACGGAAGAACACCAGCCCGACTGGAGAATGGCAGTAGAGATGAAAGTTAGGGCGCCACGCAGTAGCCCTTCCGCTTCTTACTCTTAGATTGCGACTAGAGGGAGGAATCCATTTTCCACAGAAAATAAACTGGAAGCGAAACACCAAACAAAAGAAGGGGCCACACACACTTGACTTCACAGGTTACAAATTTATTTAAAAATCCTTAAATCTACCTTAAGTAATAACAGCAGCGCACTTTTTATTCAGTCTTTAAAAAAAAAAGAAATGCAATACTCAATACAAAAAAATATATACTCAAATACTCAAAAAAAAAATGTAATTTATTCGGGAAAGGACAAGTACCAAAAAATTAGAACACAAAGGGAAACAGAAACCATAGAATAGAGGGGAAATATCCCAAATTCAACCACACACCGGCGGTTCGAACCTACGCAGCCAACACACAAGAAATTCTCTCGCCCCGCCTTAACCGAGCCGGCTAACGAACGTTACAAACTATCGAAGTGAAAAAATGGATTAGTATACTTGGGAAATTATGGTGATTTATAATTCAGAACCCCACAAATACAGGGTGCACTCGTGTTAAAAACATTATTAATTCAATTCAAGTATGTTACATAATAATCCAAGTGTGTATAAAATTCAATTCTCGCCTTCTCTCTTATTTCGCTTATCTGTTTGTACTGGTTTATTGTAGTTTTTTTTTCTTTCTGCCCACTTATCAAATTTTTTTTTTTTTTTTTAAGTTCGATGATGATTATTTTTTTTAACTCTTCTTCATACCGATCTTCGTCACTTATCTATTTCGGTGTTTTCACAAATTTTCTTTTATGAAACATGAGAGAATTTGACTCTACAGCTTTCATTTTCAATTTTCCTTTGTTGCACTCTTCACTTGTCTCATGGTTTGGACCACCTGATCATAATTACGTAACTATGAGGATTCGTATTTGTTTTTTTTTTTTTTTGTCGAACTAAACTATGGTGTTATGTCTCTATGTGGATACCAAAAGTAGTAAGGAAAAGAATTCCGAGCGATCACTTCGCGTATATCTCTACTTCACACCCCAGAAGAAAAACAATTAACGCACTTTTCCACAGACGGCTCTGCCCTTCTCTATCATTCCCCTCTCTCGGGTGTCGATCGAAATGATTCGACGGATCACTCAACACACTCAGAAAGTAGTTCAAAAACCGAGAGTAAACGTATTTCCTGAACCAAAATCCCGTCTCCTCTACTATTCAGACCCCGTGTGCTTTTTTTCCAAATCCCGCAGAGAACTTCTGCGTGTTGCTTCACACCCAAACTAAAACTGACTCCTACACCGGTACGGTTGTCACTCCGCCTTGAAAGCCAGATACGTCTCCTTTATATATCTATATACATTTTAATTGTATGTAATTATAAGTTACTATATATAAGTATAACACTTTGTATATATTGTATACGAGTTGTATGATGTACTTATATGTTCTTGTATGTACTTTTAAGTTATAACACCTTGTATGTATATATTGTATATGTTGTTCAGGAGCGTTTTCCTCAAGAGCTGTACCAGCCCATCAACTGGAGCAGGTAGTGAATAAATACACCAAGCACTTAAACTTGGAGTTGGTTACAGGTGATGCACCCAGCACTTGAACTTGGAGCAAATGGCTGTAATGAAGAAAGAATTAAGTAAAATGCTGGCAATCCACGGTCAGCATGATGGGTCGATGGCTTGACCCAGTGCGAGGTAATGCATTCGCATTGTTTATATTTCTCCATATTCGCTGCGTTAGTGCAGACGTTTATTGTTGCAATGAATTCGATTGGCTTGATGTGTGTGTTGTGTTGTCGGTGATTCAACTGAACATATGTATTGTATGAAACAATATTCACTCACCCCGATATATCCTTGGTCGTGCCGGTATGCCGAGTTGATGATCAGGTTTCTATAGCTTCAAGTATCTCAGTCTTAATAATAAGAAATATACTGGGCGCTTTTTATTCACATAACAAAAACGTTTGATACTGTTGAACATCTGATCTTGGCCTCTAAGTTAGAGAAGGCTTTCTTCCGAGGTTTTATGATCGAATGGCATCTTTCTTATCTAAAAAATCGCAGGCAGGTTGTACAGATTGAAGATCGGTTTAACCAACCATCAGACATTAAAATTGATGTTCCGCAGACCTATTTTATTGTTGATGCATATACACTCTATTTTTAATTTAACTTTTAAGGGTTGTCGTACAGGGTTCGCTGATGACATGGCTTGCCCTTATTCTGAAAGCTCTCCACTGGACTTAATTGCTAGTACAAACCAAGATTTAGAACAGCCCAGGCACTGGTTTCTTGTGCACAAATTGGTAATAAGTGATAAAACTGGGGTTATGTTTCCTGATTTATCTGGTGGTCCTGATAACTACCGTTCTTTGATTTTCCATAGTCCTAGTTGCCAACATATATTACTTAGTCTAGAAACCTGCAAGTCTAGTCCAGACTCTACAATACACAATTGCTGAACTCAATGTTTCCATATACAAAGAACGGATCAATTTAAGTATCTTGAACTGGAAATAGAGAGTAAATTGAATTGGTATGCTCATACAACAAATCTGAAACATTGTTTGCTTAAAACTAAAAAGGTTATGTATCATCTAGACTATATACTACAGTCTAGTACAATTAAAAATGCAGTACGGTATGGTATGGTGGGGTGGTACTCATTTAAATAAAGTTCAGCCCCTACTTGTTGTACAAAAACATATCCTCAGGATAATGTGGAGAAAGAGTCAATTTGAAAGAAGTTTCATACTTTTTCTCAATTCTAACATTCTCTATCTTAAACATCTGTACTTATATAAAGTTCTTATTTTAGGAGTGGTTATACTGACAGATGCCATCCGTAGTTAAAGTTTGCAATTTAGTGCTGTGTATACATTGCCGCCCATGATAAGATGTATCAATAATGTAATTCACTGCAGAAAGGTAAAAAAATGGGTATATAACTTCGACTTATATGAAATAATTCACATTACTAATCGTGCAGTATAAAAAATAAGGTAAATAAATAAAAAATAATTACAATATGTCTCAACTTTTGATGTAAAGGGTGATTTTTTAGCTATTATCATTTTGGCAACACTGGTTTAAACAGCTGACGCACGTTTCGTGTTTTGTTTCACTGTCAAACATCTTCAGTTTGGTCTATAATTTAACCATGAATCGTCTTACAAACGAACAACGCTTGCAAATTATTGCATTTTATTATCAAAATGCGTGCTCTGTTAAGAATGTTCATCGCAGCAGTTCTTCTTCCATTATATGGTCAGTTTAAGACGAAGCTCATTTTTCGCTCAATGTGTACGTAAAAAAACAGAATTGTCGATTTTGGAGTGAATATCAGCCAGAAGCATTGCAAGAGCTACCAATGCATCCAGAAAAAGTCACCGTTTGGTGCGGTTTATGGTCTGATGACATCATTGGACCGTACTTCTTCAAAGATGATGCGAATCGTAACGTAACTGTGAGTGGTGAGCGCTACCGTTAAATGATATCAAACTTTTTTTTGCCCAAAATGCAAGAGCTTGACTTGCATGACATGTGGTTTCACCAAGACGGTGCCACATGCCACACAGCACGCGCAACAATGGACTTATTGAGAGACGAGTTCAGTGAACATTTTATTTCACGTTCGGGACCGGTCATTTGGCCGCCTAGATCGTGCGATTTAACGCCTTTAGACTATTTTTTCTGGGGCTATGTTAAAGCTCATGTGTATACAGACAAGCCCGCTTCAATTGACGCATTGGAAGACAACATTGAAGCATTTATTCGTGAAATACCGGCCGAAATGTTGGAAAGAGTATGCCAAAATTGGACTAAGCGGATGGACCATTTGAGGCGCAGTCAAGGTCAACATTTGCATGAAATAATCTTCAAACATTAAATTATATGGACCGTACTATCGATTCAAATAAAGATTTCATGCATTTTTCTGAATTTTATGTGTATTTTCTTTTTTGAAAAACTTTCCTATAGCCTTTAAAAAATCACCCTTTATGTGCATTTTTTGCTTTCTTCGTCACTCCGTTAAACTTTTGCTTTCCTCGTCACTCAGTGAAACACCTACAAGTACCGTAATATTTTCATCCAATAGTTTATACTTTTCATTCGACACTAGTTTTAGTTTATTTAACTACAGACTGTATCTTTTATTTCAATTGTATCTATCTGTTTGCTGATTTTTTCTGTATTTTATGTAGTTCATCCAGCATCATCCATTTTCCATGATCTTGTAGGCTGCTTAAGACCAATATTTCAAACTGTAAATTGCAAATTAAAAATGAGTTATAATCAATCAATCAATCAGTTGCTGATGATGCTTGAAAATGATACTGGAGCATATATAAATGAAACGAACAGCTTTCTTTGTGTTGCATAACTGATGAAATCATTTCGGTTTATTTTAAACAGAACGGCGTAGCGCCTAAGAGAATTTTGCGGTAATTTCGGAGCAAATTACCTTTCTTTGTTTTTATATAATTGTTTTTATTGAAATGGATTTAACTTACTTGCTAGACAAAAGCACTTTAAACTAACTAGCTGATCCAACTTAACAATTCAGTTCTTAATACTAACCTATTGACCATATGCGGGTACTCTAAGCTGATCTTATCTAAATTTTAAATGTGTCTTTCGGGGTGATCTACGTGTTTTTCTTTAGTCTTTGATGACAAACTCTTATTAATTTTTCATGTACCAGGAAAACTGAGAAAAAACTTGGCTAAACTTAACTTAGCTACATAACCTCCCTTACACTAACTTACTATAACATAGAACTAAGGACTAACTTAACTATGTCGGACGAGTGTTTGTTTTATATTTTTTTTTTGTGAATTTTTTGTTTAACTATTTATTTATTTTTTTTTTTTTTGATTTTTTGTTTTATAATTTTTTTTCTCTTAAAAGCTCTTAAAAACAATGGTCAACTATCGAGTCGTTTAGAAAGGCCAGCGGGAGCAGATATTGGTTTTTGTGTAACCACCAGTAAGATTACCGCCCCTTATCAGACTGTTTCCTATCTCGAGCGGGGATCGCATTACTGAACCGAAAAAGATCCTCGCGGTGCGAGCGACATCAGGTTCGTATTGGAATCGCCTGCCCATTGTTCGGCGTACGACATGAAATATTACAGGTCATCCGTCTGTATCCTGTATTAGGCCTATATTAGGAAACATTATTATATTAAATATTAAATGTTATTACATACTTGTATTAAGAATGCTCCACTTAATTTGGACGAGGATGACCAAGAATTCCGTCCCCCCGACTTAGGCGAGGTCAAGATAGCGATATCTAGACTAAAGTCGAACAAAGCTGCTGGAGCGGACGGACTGTCCGCGGAACTGTTTAAAGCAGCTGGAGATGATCTGATTGGGCGCATGCACCAGCTCATCTGTAAGATATGGTCGGAGGAAAGCATGCCCGATGAGTGGAATCTCAGCGTCGTTTGTCCGGTCCACAAGAAAGGAGACCCTTTTGACTGCGCCAACTATCGAGGGATCAGTCTCCTTAACATATCGTACAAGATCCTCTCTGCCGTCTTGTGTGAACGCCTGAAACCATTCGTCAATAACCTGATAGGTCCTTATAAGTGCGGTTTCAGGCCGGGAAAGTCCACCATCGACCAAATTTTCACACTGCGGCAGATCCTGGAAAAAACCCACGAGATGCAGATCGACACCCACCACCTATTCGTCGATTTCAAGGCCGCATATGACAGCGTGCATAGAGAGTATAGAGAGCTATACAATGCCATGTCTAGTTTTGACATTCCAGCCAAACTCGTTAGATTGTGCAGGATGACGATGGAGAACTCTCGCTGCTCCATCATGGTCGGTAACGAACTCACCGAGACCTTCAATGTCAAAAAAGGTTTTAGACAAGGCGACACGCTGTCATGTGATTTCTTCAACATCATATACTTGAGAAGATCGTGCGAAACTCAAATATCAACACCAGAGGCACGATCTTCCAAAAGTCCGTTCAACTGCTTGCCTACGCGGACGACATTGACGTGATTGGACGAACACAGCGAGCTGTCAATGAGGCTTTTGCTAGCATTGAAGCGGAAGCGACTAAAATGGGTTTGGCAGTTAATCAGGCCAAAACAAAGTACATGCTGTCATCACGAAAGGACGCACAACATCGACGCCTCGGACAGAGCGTCATAATGGGCAGCAGAAACTTTGAGGTAGTCAAGGACTTCGTCTACCTTGGCTCTGCAGTAAACAGGGACAATAACACCAGTACCGAGATCAAGCGCAGAATTACTCTTGCCAATCGCTGTTTCTTTGGGCTGAAGAGGCAATTGAGTAACAGAGCCATCTCTCGAAACACCAAGTTGACATTATATAACACCCTAATCATCCCCGTCCTGCTATATGGCGCAGAGACATGGACGCTATTGAAAGCGGATGAAGAAGCTCTTAGTCTTTTTGAGAAAAAAGTTCTGCGTGCGATCTTTGGTCCTGTTTGTATTGAAGGAGAGTCCTGTTTGTAGAGAAGGAGATTCAACCACGAACTGTACGGGCTGTACAGCGGCATGCACCTAGTTAAGCGTCTTCGGATCCAACGCTTAAGATGGGTAGGTCACGTAGAGCGGATTGACACCACAGCTCCGGCCCGAAGAGTCTTCGATTCCGAGCCTTTGAGACAACGCATAAGAGGTCGTCCTAGAACAAGATGGCGCACACAAGTGGAGAAGGACCTCAACCAACTTGGTGTGCACAACTGGAGGCAGCTGGCGAAAGATCGTGCTGGCTGGAGAGGCTTGTTGGTTGAGGCCCAGGTCCACCCCGGACTGTAGCGCCAAACAAAGAAGAAGAAGATTAAGAATACTTCGGAAGGAATAATACCGTTAAGGCGCACCCTTTCATGGTACATGATATTAGGGTAGTAAGCCCCGAAGATCAGACTGTTGCAAGAAGTCATAGCTCGTGCAATGTGTCTTCTGATCAGCTTAATAATAAAATTATCTATCCTGTTCACGTTTACCTCGTTATACAGGTCTTCGTTAGGATAGTACTTCTTGTACTCAGACTCGGGGGTACGATACAACCCGAGACAGCTCCTAAGACACTGTCTCTCGAACAACCTCATCTTTCCCATCTGGGAAGGTCTCACGGTGAACCACAATAGAGGCCATGATTGGCCTGATAAGAGCCATGTAGCAGATTATCTTCACCCTCGTAACAAGATGGCTGCTATAAAACAACCTTCTTGCCGCAGCAAAGGCCTATAATGTGTGTCAAAATACAAGTATTGATCCAGCCAAATTCCATGATATCTAACTACTCTTTTCACAGCTAACGGCTGTCCTTGCGGATCAACTATGCCGAACTTGCGCCAGTTTAGGCGAATATCCCGCGAAGCCATGTACAGCGGGGTCCTGAAAAGGATAGTTTCACACTTCAAGAAGTTGATAACCAACTTCCAGTCGTCGCAAAATCGCTGAATTTTTTCGAAGTCACGCTGCAACAAGCTATTTATCACCTCGACCTTCGGACCTGATCTGTACGCTACTTGGTCGTTGGCGTACGCAATTAAGTGCGGCATGGAACCTATAAGTTCTGCAGTGAATATTGAGAACAATATCGGCGAACCAATAGCCCCCTGTTGCAGACCATTTTTAATGTCAAAGATCGTGGTAGAAGTTACGTCGCCACTTTTCACGACGAACTTTCTACCTGTTATCATGTCATAGATTATGTATAGCAATGGTTTACTTATACCAAGCCTGACCAGCTTGCGGAAGAGGCCCTCCAACCAAACGGTGTCGAACGCTTTCTCCAAGTCAATCAGGCAGGCACCCGTGCATTGTTTTTTGCCTTTATTCCATTGAATGTAGGACACCAGTTTGGACGCGGCATGAATGGTTTCGTGCCCCGCCCTGAAACCGAACTGGTTGTCCGGTATGATTTTATTTTCCTCTACCCATTGTTTCAGAACTCGAATGACTATCTTTTCAAAACCCTTGCTTATGCACGGAAGAAGACTGATCGAACGGAGATTTGTTGGAATGGATTTGTCTTTGTCCCGTTTTGGGATCGGTTGCACAGCAGCTGTTTTCCAATGCCATGAGTAATATGCATTACTTAGCATATTGTTAAACAGATAGATAGATCTTTTATTTCGCAAAATATTGATGACATAAGTATAGTTATGATATTATAATATCTTTCTTCTATAACATTTTATAAGTAATTATGCAAAATTGTGTTTTTTAAAATAATATGATTATACTTTATAGGAAAATACGGAAAAAAAAACTCAAAAAAAAAACAAAAACAAAAGTATATAAATAAGTGAACAATACAACTTTAGTAAACACACAAGTTTTGTAATATGTAAAATAAAAAATAAATAAATAAATATATAAATAAATAAATAAATAAATATTGAATAAACAATAGAGATTAAGTATCACTTAGAATATTAATAAGCGGGTTTTCAACAAAACTACAGCGTTCTTGGAATTTTAATTTCAGTTTCTGTATCCTATCAGAAATCAATTCAACATTCGCTTTTTCGTGTATGTCTTTAGTTGAGTGATGCCAAGGCAAATTTAACATTATTTTAAGAAGTTTATTTTGAGATACTTGCAATCTTTTTATGTGGCATTTCGAACAGTTACCACATACTTGACACCCATATACCATAATGGCTTGGAAAATCACCTTATAAATAATAATTTTATTTTCAAGTGAAAGTGACGATTTCCCATTTATAAATGGGTATAACATTTTTGTTGCTACCCCCCTGAAATTGCCTTGTAGGAACAAAGCAGGGCTTTCTTTTTCGTGTGAAAAAGATAGCCTGCGTCTTTTCCTTAATCAATTTGATGTTCCATTTGCTGAAATATTTTTCCACAATTTTGATCACATTTAAGAGATTGCTCTCAATAATGAGAGCTAATTCATGTGAAGAATTTATTTATTTATTTATTTATTATAATATTAATGTACAATTAATATTGTAATCAATATGAACTATAGGGGCCAAATAGGGGTTTAGAAAGGCCAGCGGGAGCAGAGATTGGTTTTTGTGTAACAACCAGTAAGATTACCGCCCCTTATCAGACTGTTTCCTATCTCGAGCGGGGATCGCATTACTGAACCGAAAAAGATCCTCGCGGTGCGAGCGACATCAGGTTCGTATTGGAATCGCCTGCCCATTGTTCGGCGTACGACATGAAATATTACAGGTCATCCGTCTGTATCCTGTATTAGGCCTATATTAGGAAACATTATTATATTAAATATTAAATGTTATTACATACTTGTATTAAGAATGCTCCACTTAATTTGGACGAGGATGACCAAGAATTCCGTCCCCCCGACTTAGGCGAGGTCAAGATAGCGATATCTAGACTAAAGTCGAACAAAGCTGCTGGAGCGGACGGACTGTCCGCGAAACTGTTTAAAGCAGCTGGAGATGATCTGATTGGGCGCATGCACCAGCTCATCTGTAAGATATGGTCGGAGGAAAGCATGCCCGATGAGTGGAATCTCAGCGTCGTTTGTCCGGTCCACAAGAAAGGAGACCCTTTTGACTGCGCCAACTATCGAGGGATCAGTCTCCTTAACATATCGTACAAGATCCTCTCTGCCGTCTTGTGTGAACGCCTGAAACCATTCGTCAATAACCTGATAGGTCCTTATAAGTGCGGTTTCAGGCCGGGAAAGTCCACCATCGACCAAATTTTCACACTGCGGCAGATCCTGGAAAAAACCCACGAGATGCAGATCGACACCCACCACCTATTCGTCGATTTCAAGGCCGCATATGATAGCGTGCATAGAGACGAGCTATACAATGCCATGTCTAGTTTTGACATTCCAGCCAAACTCGTTAGATTGTGCAGGATGACGATGGAGAACTCTCGCTGCTCCATCAAGGTCGGTAACGAACTCACCGAGACCTTCAATGTCAAAAAAGGTTTTAGACAAGGCGACACGCTGTCATGTGATTTCTTCAACATCATATACTTGAGAAGATCGTGCGAAACTCAAATATCAACACCAGAGGCACGATCTTCCAAAAGTCCGTTCAACTGCTTGCCTACGCGGACGACATTGACGTGATTGGACGAACACAGCGAGCTGTCAATGAGGCTTTTGCTAGCATTGAAGCGGAAGCGGCTAAAATGGGTTTGGCAGTTAATCAGGCCAAAACAAAGTACATGCTGTCATCACGAAAGGACGCACAACATCGACGCCTCGGACAGAGCGTCATAATGGGCAGCAGAAACTTTGAGGTAGTCAAGGACTTCGTCTACCTTGGCTCTGCAGTAAACAGGGACAATAACACCAGTACCGAGATCAAGCGCAGAATTACTCTTGCCAATCGCTGTTTCTTTGGGCTCAAGAGGCAATTGAGTAACAGAGCCATCTCTCGAAACACCAAGTTGACATTATATAACACCCTAATCATCCCCGTCCTGCTATATGGCGCAGAGACATGGACGCTATTGAAAGCGGATGAAGAAGCTCTTAGTCTTTTTGAGAAAAAAGTTCTGCGTGCGATCTTTGGTCCTGTTTGTATTGAAGGAGAGTCCTGTTTGTAGAGAAGGAGATTCAACCACGAACTGTACGGGCTGTACAGCGGCATGCACCTAGTTAAGCGTCTTCGGATCCAACGCTTAAGATGGGTAGGTCACGTAGAGCGGATTGACACCACAGCTCCGGCCCGAAGAGTCTTCGATTCCGAGCCTTTGAGACAACGCATAAGAGGTCGTCCTAGAACAAGATGGCGCACACAAGTGGAGAAGGACCTCAACCAACTTGGTGTGCACAACTGGAGGCAGCTGGCGAAAGATCGTGCTGGCTGGAGAGGCTTGTTGGTTGAGGCCCAGGTCCACCCCGGACTGTAGCGCCAAACAAAGAAGAAGAAGATTAAGAATACTTCGGAAGGAATAATGCCGTTAAGGCGCACCCTTTCATGGTACATGATATTAGGGTAGTAAGCCCCGAAGATCAGACTGTTGCAAGAAGTCATAGCTCGTGCAATGTGTCTTCTGATCAGCTTAATAATAAAATTATCTATCCTGTTCACGTTTACCTCGTTATACAGGTCTTCGTTAGGATAGTACTTCTTGTACTCAGACTCGGGGGTACGATACAACCCGAGACAGCTCCTAAGACACTGTCTCTCGAACAACCTCATCTTTCCCATCTGGGAAGGTCTCACGGTGAACCACAATAGAGGCCATGATTGGCCTGATAAGAGCCATGTAGCAGATTATCTTCACCCTCGTAACAAGATGGCTGCTATAAAACAACCTTCTTGCCGCAGCAAAGGCCTATAATGTGTGTCAAAATACAAGTATTGATCCAGCCAAATTCCATGATATCTAACTACTCTTTTCACAGCTAACGGCTGTCCTTGCGGATCAACTATGCCGAACTTGCGCCAGTTTAGGCGAATATCCCGCGAAGCCATGTACAGCGGGGTCCTGAAAAGGATATTTTCACACTTCAAGAAGTTGATAACCAACTTCCAGTCGTCGCAAAATCGCTGAATTTTTTCGAAGTCACGCTGCAACAAGCTATTTATCACCTCGACCTTCGGACCTGATCTGTACGCTACTTGGTCGTTGGCGTACGCAATTAAGTGCGGCATGGAACCTATAAGTTCTGCAGTGAATATTGAGAACAATATCGGCGAACCAATAGCCCCCTGTTGCAGACCATTTTTAATGTCAAAGACCGTGGTAGAAGTTACGTCGCCACTTTTCACGACGAACTTTCTACCTGTTATCATGTCATAGATTATGTATAGCAATGGTTTACTTATACCAAGCCTGACCAGCTTGAGGAAGAGGCCCTCCAACCAAACGGTGTCGAACGCTTTCTCCAAGTCAATCAGGCAGGCACCCGTGCATTGTTTTTTGCCTTTATTCCATTGAATGTAGGACACCAGTTTGGACGCGGCATGAATGGTTTCGTGCCCCGCCCTGAAACCGAACTGGTTGTCCGGTATGATTTTATTTTCCTCTACCCATTGTTTCAGAACTCGAATGACTATCTTTTCAAAACCCTTGCTTATGCACGGAAGAAGACTGATCGAACGGAGATTTGTTGGAATGGATTTGTCTTTGTCCCGTTTTGGGATCGGTTGCACAGCAGCTGTTTTCCAATGCCTTGAGTAATATGCATTACTTAGCATATTGTTAAACAGATAGATAGATCTTTTATTTCGCAAAATATTGATGACATAAGTATTGTTACCGCACATTTTACAGATTAGAGATATGATATTATAATATCTTTCTTCTATAACATTTTATAAGTAATTATGCAAAATTGTGTTTTTCAAAATAATATGATTATACTTTATAGGAAAATACGGAAAAAAAACCTCAAAAAAAACAAAAACAAAAGTATATAAATAAGTGAACAATACAACTTTAGTAAACACACAAGTTTTGTAATATGTAAAATAAAAAATAAATAAATAAATAAATAAATATTGAATAAACAATAGAGATTAAGTATCACTTAGAATATTAATAAGCGGGTTTTCAGCAAAACTACAGCGTTCTTGGAATTTTAATTTCAGTTTCTGTATCCTATCAGAAATCAATTCAACATTCGCTTTTTCGTGTATGTCTTTAGTTGAGTGATGCCAAGGCAAATTTAACATTATTTTAAGAAGTTTATTTTGAGATACTTGCAATCTTTTTATGTGGCATTTCGAACAGTTACCACATACTTGACACCCATATACCATAATGGCTTGGAAAATCACCTTATAAATTATAATTTTATTTTCAAGTGAAAGTAACGATTTCCCATTTATAAATGGGTATAACATTTTTGTTGCTACCCCCCTGAAATTGCCTTGTAGGAACAAAGCAGGGCTTTCTTTTTCGTGTGAAAAAGATAGCCTGCGTCTTTTCCTTAAATCGTCTTTTAATTAATAATGATGTTCCATTTGCTGAAATATTTTTCCACAATTTTGATCACATTTAAGAGATTGCTCTCAATAATGAGAGCTAATTCATGTGAAGAATTTATTTAGTTATTTATTTATTATAATATTAATGTACAATTAATATTGTAATCAATATGAACTATAGGGGCCAAATAGGGGTTTAGAAAGGCCAGCGGGAGCAGAGATTGGTTTTTGTGTAACAACCAGTAAGATTACCGCCCCTTATCAGACTGTTTCCTATCTCGAGCGGGGATCGCATTACTGAACCGAAAAAGATCCTCGCGGTGCGAGCGACATCAGGTTCGTATTGGAATCGCCTGCCCATTGTTCGGCGTACGACATGACATATTACAGGTCATCCGTCTGTATCCTGTATTAGGCCTATATTAGGAAACATTATTATATTAAATATTAAATGTTATTACATACTTGTATTAAGAATGCTCCACTTAATTTGGACGAGGATGACCAAGAATTCCGTCCCCCCGACTTAGGCGAGGTCAAGATAGCGATATCTAGACTAAAGTCGAACAAAGCTGCTGGAGCGGACGGACTGTCCGCGGAACTGTTTAAAGCAGCTGGAGATGATCTGATTGGGCGCATGCACCAGCTCATCTGTAAGATATGGTCGGAGGAAAGCATGCCCGATGAGTGGAATCTCAGCGTCGTTTGTCCGGTCCACAAGAAAGGAGACCCTTTTGACTGCGCCAACTATCGAGGGATCAGTCTCCTTAACATATCGTACAAGATCCTCTCTGCCGTCTTGTGTGAACGCCTGAAACCATTCGTCAATAACCTGATAGGTCCTTATAAGTGCGGTTTCAAGCCGGGAAAGTCCACCATCGACCAAATTTTCACACTGCGGCAGATCCTGGAAAAAACCCACGAGATGCAGATCGACACCCACCACCTATTCGTCGATTTCAAGGCCGCATATGATAGCGTGCATAGAGAGTATAGAGAGCTATACAATGCCATGTCTAGTTTTGACATTCCAGGCAAACTCGTTAGATTGTGCAGGATGACGATGGAGAACTCTCGCTGCTCCATCAAGGTCGGTAACGAACTCACCGAGACCTTCAATGTCAAAAAAGGTTTTAGACAAGGCGACACGCTGTCATGTGATTTCTTCAACATCATATACTTGAGAAGATCGTGCGAAACTCAAATATCAACACCAGAGGCACGATCTTCCAAAAGTCCGTTCAACTGCTTGCCTACGCGGACGACATTGACGTGATTGGACGAACACAGCGAGCTGTCAATGAGGCTTTTGCTAGCATTGAAGCGGAAGCGGCTAAAATGGGTTTGGCAGTTAATCAGGCCAAAACAAAGTACATGCTGTCATCACGAAAGGACGCACAACATCGACGCCTCGGACAGAGCGTCATAATGGGCAGCAGAAACTTTGAGGTAGTCAAGGACTTCGTCTACCTTGGCTCTGCAGTAAACAGGGACAATAACACCAGTACCGAGATCAAGCGCAGAATTACTCTTGCCAATCGCTGTTTCTTTGGGCTCAAGAGGCAATTGAGTAACAGAGCCATCTCTCGAAACACCAAGTTGACATTATATAACACCCTAATCATCCCCGTCCTGCTATATGGCGCAGAGACATGGACGCTATTGAAAGCGGATGAAGAAGCTCTTAGTCTTTTTGAGAAAAAAGTTCTGCGTGCGATCTTTGGTCCTGTTTGTATTGAAGGAGAGTCCTGTTTGTAGAGAAGGAGATTCAACCACGAACTGTACGGGCTGTACAGCGGCATGCACCTAGTTAAGCGTCTTCGGATCCAACGCTTAAGATGGGTAGGTCACGTAGAGCGGATTGACACCACAGCTCCGGCCCGAAGAGTCTTC
The DNA here is from genome assembly GCA_905231855.2 of Eristalis tenax. Taxonomy (NCBI): domain Eukaryota; kingdom Metazoa; phylum Arthropoda; class Insecta; order Diptera; family Syrphidae; genus Eristalis; species Eristalis tenax. The sequence goes on along the minus strand of HG993124.1, from coordinate 91,432,931 downwards.
GATTCCGAGCCTTTGAGACAACGCATAAGAGGTCGTCCTAGAACAAGATGGCGCACACAAGTGGAGAAGGACCTCAACCAACTTGGTGTGCACAACTGGAGGCAGCTGGCGAAAGATCGTGCTGGCTGGAGAGGCTTGTTGGTTGAGGCCCAGGTCCACCCCGGACTGTAGCGCCAAACAAAGAAGAAGAAGATTAAGAATACTTCGGAAGGAATAATGCCGTTAAGGCGCACCCTTTCATGGTACATGATATTAGGGTAGTAAGCCCCGAAGATCAGACTGTTGCAAGAAGTCATAGCTCGTGCAATGTGTCTTCTGATCAGCTTAATAATAAAATTATCTATCCTGTTCACGTTTACCTCATTATACAGGTCTTCGTTAGGATAGTACTTCTTGTACTCAGACTCGGGGGTACGATACAACCCGAGACAGCTCCTAAGACACTGTCTCTCGAACAACCTCATCTTTCCCATCTGGGAAGGTCTCACGGTGAACCACAATAGAGGCCATGATTGGCCTGATAAGAGCCATGTAGCAGATTATCTTCACCCTCGTAACAAGATGGCTGCTATAAAACAACCTTCTTGCCGCAGCAAAGGCCTATAATGTGTGTCAAAATACAAGTATTGATCCAGCCAAATTCCATGATATCTAACTACTCTTTTCACAGCTAACGGCTGTCCTTGCGGATCAACTATGCCGAACTTGCGCCAGTTTAGGCGAATATCCCGCGAAGCCATGTACAGCGGGGTCCTGAAAAGGATAGTTTCACACTTCAAGAAGTTGATAACCAACTTCCAGTCGTCGCAAAATCGCTGAATTTTTTCGAAGTCACGCTGCAACAAGCTATTTATCACCTCGACCTTCGGACCTGATCTGTACCCTACTTGGTCGTTGGCGTACGCAATTAAGTGCGGCATGGAACCTATAAGTTCTGCAGTGAATATTGAGAACAATATCGGCGAACCAATAGCCCCCTGTTGCAGACCATTTTTAATGTCAAAGACCGTGGTAGAAGTTACGTCGCCACTTTTCACGACGAACTTTCTACCTGTTATCATGTCATAGATTATGTATAGCAATGGTTTACTTATACCAAGCCTGACCAGCTTGAGGAAGAGGCCCTCCAACCAAACGGTGTCGAACGCTTTCTCCAAGTCAATCAGGCAGGCACCCGTGCATTGTTTTTTGCCTTTATTCCATTGAAGGTAGGACACCAGTTTGGACGCGGCATGAATGGTTTCGTGCCCCGCCCTGAAACCGAACTGGTTGTCCGGTATGATTTTATTTTCCTCTACCCATTGTTTCAGAACTCGAATGACTATCTTTTCAAAACCCTTGCTTATGCACGGAAGAAGACTGATCGAACGGAGATTTGTTGGAATGGATTTGTCTTTGTCCCGTTTTGGGATCGGTTGCACAGCAGCTGTTTTCCAATGCCTTGAGTAATATGCATTACTTAGCATATTGTTAAACAGATAGATAGATCTTTTATTTCGCAAAATATTGATGACATAAGTATTGTTACCGCACATTTTACAGATTAGAGATATGATATTATAATATCTTTCTTCTATAACATTTTATAAGTAATTATGCAAAATTGTGTTTTTCAAAATAATATGATTATACTTTATAGGAAAATACGGAAAAAAAACCTCAAAAAAAACAAAAACAAAAGTATATAAATAAGTGAACAATACAACTTTAGTAAACACACAAGTTTTGTAATATGTAAAATAAAAAATAAATAAATAAATATATAAATAAATAAATAAATAAATATTGAATAAACAATAGAGATTAAGTATCACTTAGAATATTAATAAGCGGGTTTTCAACAAAACTACAGCGTTCTTGGAATTTTAATTTCAGTTTCTGTATCCTATCAGAAATCAATTCAACATTCGCTTTTTCGTGTATGTCTTTAGTTGAGTGATGCCAAGGCAAGTTTAACATTATTTTAAGAAGTTTATTTTGAGATACTTGCAATCTTTTTATGTGGCATTTCGAACAGTTACCACATACTTGACACCCGTATACCATAATGGCTTGGAAAATCACCTTATAAATAATAATTTTATTTTCAAGTGAAAGTAACGATTTCCCATTTATAAATGGGTATAACATTTTTGTTGCTACCCCCCTGAAATTGCCTTGTAGGAACAAAGCAGGGCTTTCTTTTTCGTGTGAAAAAGATAGCCTGCGTCTTTTCCTTAAATCGTCTTTTAATTAATAATGATGTTCCATTTGCTGAAATATTTTTCCACAATTTTGATCACATTTAAGAGATTGCTCTCAATAATGAGAGCTAATTCATGTGAAGAATTTATTTAGTTATTTATTTATTATAATATTAATGTACAATTAATATTGTAATCAATATGAACTATAGGGGCCAAATAGGGGTTTAGAAAGGCCAGCGGGAGCAGAGATTGGTTTTTGTGTAACAACCAGTAAGATTACCGCCCCTTATCAGACTGTTTCCTATCTCGAGCGGGGATCGCATTACTGAACCGAAAAAGATCCTCGCGGTGCGAGCGACATCAGGTTCGTATTGGAATCGCCTGCCCATTGTTCGGCGTACGACATGACATATTACAGGTCATCCGTCTGTATCCTGTATTAGGCCTATATTAGGAAACATTATTATATTAAATATTAAATGTTATTACATACTTGTATTAAGAATGCTCCACTTAATTTGGACGAGGATGACCAAGAATTCCGTCCCCCCGACTTAGGCGAGGTCAAGATAGCGATATCTAGACTAAAGTCGAACAAAGCTGCTGGAGCGGACGGACTGTCCGCGGAACTGTTTAAAGCAGCTGGAGATGATCTGATTGGGCGCATGCACCAGCTCATCTGAAAGATATGGTCGGAGGAAAGCATGCCCGATGAGTGGAATCTCAGCGTCGTTTGTCCGGTCCACAAGAAAGGAGACCCTTTTGACTGCGCCAACTATCGAGGGATCAGTCTCCTTAACATATCGTACAAGATCCTCTCTGCCGTCTTGTGTGAACGCCTGAAACCATTCGTCAATAACCTGATAGGTCCTTATAAGTGCGGTTTCAGGCCGGGAAAGTCCACCATCGACCATATTTTCACACTGCGGCAGATCCTGGAAAAAACCCACGAGATGCAGATCGACACCCACCACCTATTCGTCGATTTCAAGGCCGCATATGACAGCGTGCATAGAGAGTATAGAGAGCTATACAATGCCATGTCTAGTTTTGACATTCCAGCCAAACTCGTTAGATTGTGCAGGATGACGATGGAGAACTCTCGCTGCTCCATCAAGGTCGGTAACGAACTCACCGAGACCTTCAATGTCAAAAAAGGTTTTAGACAAGGCGACACGCTGTCATGTGATTTCTTCAACATCATATACTTGAGAAGATCGTGCGAAACTCAAATATCAACACCAGAGGCACGATCTTCCAAAAGTCCGTTCAACTGCTTGCCTACGCGGACGACATTGACGTGATTGGACGAACACAGCGAGCTGTCAATGAGGCTTTTGCTAGCATTGAAGCGGAAGCGACTAAAATGGGTTTGGCAGTTAATCAGGCCAAAACAAAGTACATGCTGTCATCACGAAAGGACGCACAACATCGACGCCTCGGACAGAGCGTCATAATGGGCAGCAGAAACTTTGAGGTAGTCAAGGACTTCGTCTACCTTGGCTCTGCAGTAAACAGGGACAATAACACCAGTACCGAGATCAAGCGCAGAATTACTCTTGCCAATCGCTGTTTCTTTGGGCTCAAGAGGCAATTGAGTAACAGAGCCATCTCTCGAAACACCAAGTTGACATTATATAACACCCTAATCATCCCCGTCCTGCTATATGGCGCAGAGACATGGACGCTATTGAAAGCGGATGAAGAAGCTCTTAGTCTTTTTGAGAAAAAAGTTCTGCGTGCGATCTTTGGTCCTGTTTGTATTGAAGGAGAGTCCTGTTTGTAGAGAAGGAGATTCAACCACGAACTGTACGGGCTGTACAGCGGCATGCACCTAGTTAAGCGTCTTCGGATCCAACGCTTAAGATGGGTAGGTCACGTAGAGCGGATTGACACCACAGCTCCGGCCCGAAGAGTCTTCGATTCCGAGCCTTTGAGACAACGCATAAGAGGTCGTTCTAGAACAAGATGGCGCACACAAGTGGAGAAGGACCTCAACCAACTTGGTGTGCACAACTGGAGGCAGCTGGCGAAAGATCGTGCTGGCTGGAGAGGCTTGTTGGTTGAGGCCCAGGTCCACCCCGGACTGTAGCGCCAAACAAAGAAGAAGAAGATTAAGAATACTTCGGAAGGAATAATGCCGTTAAGGCGCACCCTTTCATGGTACATGATATTAGGGTAGTAAGCCCCGAAGATCAGACTGTTGCAAGAAGTCATAGCTCGTGCAATGTGTCTTCTGATCAGCTTAATAATAAAATTATCTATCCTGTTCACGTTTACCTCGTTATACAGGTCTTCGTTAGGATAGTACTTCTTGTACTCAGACTCGGGGGTACGATACAAATACGGAAGTAAAAGTATATAAATAAGTGAACAATACAACTTTAGTAAACACACAAGTTTTGTAATATGTAAAATAAAAAATAAATAAATAAATATATAAATAAATAAATAAATAAATATTGAATAAACAATAGAGATTAAGTATCACTTAGAATATTAATAAGCGGGTTTTCAGCAAAACTACAGCGTTCTTGGAATTTTAATTTCAGTTTCTGTATCCTATCAGAAATCAATTCAACATTCGCTTTTTCGTGTATGTCTTTAGTTGAGTGATGCCAAGGCAAATTTAACATTATTTTAAGAAGTTTATTTTGAGATACTTGCAATCTTTTTATGTGGCATTTCGAACAGTTACCACATACTTGACACCCATATACCATAATGGCTTGGAAAATCACCTTATAAATAATAATTTTATTTTCAAGTGAAAGTGACGATTTCCCATTTATAAATGGGTATAACATTTTTGTTGCTACCCCCCTGAAATTGCCTTGTAGGAACAAAGCAGGGCTTTCTTTTTCGTGTGAAAAAGATAGCCTGCGTCTTTTCCTTAATCAATTTGATGTTCCATTTGCTGAAATATTTTTCCACAATTTTGATCACATTTAAGAGATTGCTCTCAATAATGAGAGCTAATTCATGTGAAGAATTTATTTAGTTATTTATTTATTATAATATTAATGTACAATTAATATTGTAATCAATATGAACTATAGGGGCCAAATAGGGGTTTAGAAAGGCCAGCGGGAGCAGAGATTGGTTTTTGTGTAACAACCAGTAAGATTACCGCCCCTTATCAGACTGTTTCCTATCTCGAGCGGGGATCGCATTACTGAACCGAAAAAGATCCTCGCGGTGCGAGCGACATCAGGTTCGTATTGGAATCGCCTGCCCATTGTTCGGCGTACGACATGACATATTACAGGTCATCCGTCTGTATCCTGTATTAGGCCTATATTAGGAAACATTATTATATTAAATATTAAATGTTATTACATACTTGTATTAAGAATGCTCCACTTAATTTGGACGAGGATGACCAAGAATTCCGTCCCCCCGACTTAGGCGAGGTCAAGATAGCGATATCTAGACTAAAGTCGAACAAAGCTGCTGGAGCGGACGGACTGTCCGCGGAACTGTTTAAAGCAGCTGGAGATGATCTGATTGGGCGCATGCACCAGCTCATCTGTAAGATATGGTCGGAGGAAAGCATGCCCGATGAGTGGAATCTCAGCGTCGTTTGTCCGGTCCACAAGAAAGGAGACCCTTTTGACTGCGCCAACTATCGAGGGATCAGTCTCCTTAACATATCGTACAAGATCCTCTCTGCCGTCTTGTGTGAACGCCTGAAACCATTCGTCAATAACCTGATAGGTCCTTATAAGTGCGGTTTCAAGCCGGGAAAGTCCACCATCGACCAAATTTTCACACTGCGGCAGATCCTGGAAAAAACCCACGAGATGCAGATCGACACCCACCACCTATTCGTCGATTTCAAGGCCGCATATGATAGCGTGCATAGAGAGTATAGAGAGCTATACAATGCCATGTCTAGTTTTGACATTCCAGCCAAACTCGTTAGATTGTGCAGGATGACGATGGAGAACTCTCGCTGCTCCATCAAGGTCGGTAACGAACTCACCGAGACCTTCAATGTCAAAAAAGGTTTTAGACAAGGCGACACGCTGTCATGTGATTTCTTCAACATCATATACTTGAGAAGATCGTGCGAAACTCAAATATCAACACCAGAGGCACGATCTTCCAAAAGTCCGTTCAACTGCTTGCCTACGCGGACGACATTGACGTGATTGGACGAACACAGCGAGCTGTCAATGAGGCTTTTGCTAGCATTGAAGCGGAAGCGACTAAAATGGGTTTGGCAGTTAATCAGGCCAAAACAAAGTACATGCTGTCATCACGAAAGGACGCACAACATCGACGCCTCGGACAGAGCGTCATAATGGGCAGCAGAAACTTTGAGGTAGTCAAGGACTTCGTCTACCTTGGCTCTGCAGTAAACAGGGACAATAACACCAGTACCGAGATCAAGCGCAGAATTACTCTTGCCAATCGCTGTTTCTTTGGGCTCAAGAGGCAATTGAGTAACAGAGCCATCTCTCGAAACACCAAGTTGACATTATATAACACCCTAATCATCCCCGTCCTGCTATATGGCGCAGAGACATGGACGCTATTGAAAGCGGATGAAGAAGCTCTTAGTCTTTTTGAGAAAAAAGTTCTGCGTGCGATCTTTGGTCCTGTTTGTATTGAAGGAGAGTCCTGTTTGTAGAGAAGGAGATTCAACCACGAACTGTACGGGCTGTACAGCGGCATGCACCTAGTTAAGCGTCTTCGGATCCAACGCTTAAGATGGGTAGGTCACGTAGAGCGGATTGACACCACAGCTCCGGCCCGAAGAGTCTTCGATTCCGAGCCTTTGAGACAACGCATAAGAGGTCGTTCTAGAACAAGATGGCGCACACAAGTGGAGAAGGACCTCAACCAACTTGGTGTGCACAACTGGAGGCAGCTGGCGAAAGATCGTGCTGGCTGGAGAGGCTTGTTGGTTGAGGCCCAGGTCCACCCCGGACTGTAGCGCCAAACAAAGAAGAAGAAGATTAAGAATACTTCGGAAGGAATAATGCCGTTAAGGCGCACCCTTTCATGGTACATGATATTAGGGTAGTAAGCCCCGAAGATCAGACTGTTGCAAGAAGTCATAGCTCGTGCAATGTGTCTTCTGATCAGCTTAATAATAAAATTATCTATCCTGTTCACGTTTACCTCGTTATACAGGTCTTCGTTAGGATAGTACTTCTTGTACTCAGACTCGGGGGTACGATACAACCCGAGACAGCTCCTAAGACACTGTCTCTCGAACAACCTCATCTTTCCCATCTGGGAAGGTCTCACGGTGAACCACAATAGAGGCCATGATTGGCCTGATAAGAGCCATGTAGCAGATTATCTTCACCCTCGTAACAAGATGGCTGCTATAAAACAACCTTCTTGCCGCAGCAAAGGCCTATAATGTGTGTCAAAATACAAGTATTGATCCAGCCAAATTCCATGATATCTAACTACTCTTTTCACAGCTAACGGCTGTCCTTGCGGATCAACTATGCCGAACTTGCGCCAGTTTAGGCGAATATCCCGCGAAGCCATGTACAGCGGGGTCCTGAAAAGGATAGTTTCACACTTCAAGAAGTTGATAACCAACTTCCAGTCGTCGCAAAATCGCTGAATTTTTTCGAAGTCACGCTGCAACAAGCTATTTATCACCTCGACCTTCGGACCTGATCTGTACGCTACTTGGTCGTTGGCGTACGCAATTAAGTGCGGCATGGAACCTATAAGTTCTGCAGTGAATATTGAGAACAATATCGGCGAACCAATAGCCCCCTGTTGCAGACCATTTTTAATGTCAAAGACCGTGGTAGAAGTTACGTCGCCACTTTTCACGACGAACTTTCTACCTGTTATCATGTCATAGATTATGTATAGCAATGGTTTACTTATACCAAGCCTGACCAGCTTGAGGAAGAGGCCCTCCAACCAAACGGTGTCGAACGCTTTCTCCAAGTCAATCAGGCAGGCACCCGTGCATTGTTTTTTGCCTTTATTCCATTGAATGTAGGACACCAGTTTGGACGCGGCATGAATGGTTTCGTGCCCCGCCCTGAAACCGAACTGGTTGTCCGGTATGATTTTATTTTCCTCTACCCATTGTTTCAGAACTCGAATGACTATCTTTTCAAAACCCTTGCTTATGCACGGAAGAAGACTGATCGAACGGAGATTTGTTGGAATGGATTTGTCTTTGTCCCGTTTTGGGATCGGTTGCACAGCAGCTGTTTTCCAATGCCTTGAGTAATATGCATTACTTAGCATATTGTTAAACAGATAGATAGATCTTTTATTTCGCAAAATATTGATGACATAAGTATTGTTACCGCACATTTTACAGATTAGAGATATGATATTATAATATCTTTCTTCTATAACATTTTATAAGTAATTATGCAAAATTGTGTTTTTCAAAATAATATGATTATACTTTATAAAAAAAAAACCTCAAAAAAAACAAAAACAAAAGTATATAAATAAGTGAACAATACAACTTTAGTAAACACACAAGTTTTGTAATATGTAAAATAAAAAATAAATAAATAAATATATAAATAAATAAATAAATAAATATTGAATAAACAATAGAGATTAAGTATCACTTAGAATATTAATAAGCGGGTTTTCAACAAAACTACAGCGTTCTTGGAATTTTAATTTCAGTTTCTGTATCCTATCAGAAATCAATTCAACATTCGCTTTTTCGTGTATGTCTTTAGTTGAGTGATGCCAAGGCAAGTTTAACATTATTTTAAGAAGTTTATTTTGAGATACTTGCAATCTTTTTATGTGGCATTTCGAACAGTTACCACATACTTGACACCCGTATACCATAATGGCTTGGAAAATCACCTTATAAATAATAATTTTATTTTCAAGTGAAAGTAACGATTTCCCATTTATAAATGGGTATAACATTTTTGTTGCTACCCCCCTGAAATTGCCTTGTAGGAACAAAGCAGGGCTTTCTTTTTCGTGTGAAAAAGATAGCCTGCGTCTTTTCCTTAATCAATTTGATGTTCCATTTGCTGAAATATTTTTCCACAATTTTGATCACATTTAAGAGATTGCTCTCAATAATGAGAGCTAATTCATGTGAAGAATTTATTTATTTATTTATTTATTATAATATTAATGTACAATTAAAATTCTAATCAATATGAACTATAGGGGCCAAATAGTAGCGATGACTTACGGCCCTCGAAATACTTATGTCTGTCTATATTGTAAGTTTTCCTAGGATACTTTTTAAATTATTAAAATTGGATTGGTTTGGCTTCTTGAGGAGATGTATTAGATTGACGTTGTGGTTGAGGTTGTTTTGCAGTGCTGGTTGCGATGATAAAAAGCATTACTGGTCTGCGGCATGTGAGGCAGTTTGGAGTTGACTCCCTTTTGAGCAGGTGCTGGTGAGTAAATTCTGTGTGTCCAAGACGGAGCCGGATATACTTCATAATATCCGATTTAGGTACATCGGTGGGAATTTTGGCTGAGTTTTATTAGGGTTAATTATTTGATAGTGACGTTTATAATTCTCCCACTCGCGTAATATTTGTTGTTGGCACTTTTGATTTATGTATCTCTTTAGATCGCATTGAGAGAAGGTATTGTAGGAGAGGATGGGTGCCTTGAGAGCTGCATTTGCAGCAGCATCTGCATATTCATTGCCCGCAATTCCAACATGGCCTGGTGTCCATAGCAGCTTTAACTTCGTTTGTGATTTGATGAGGATATCACGAATTTTGGATGGGGTTATAGAGTCGTTTTGTGGATTTGCGACGGCTTTTATAACAGACAGGCTGTCGGAAGAAATAACCCACTTACCTCTTGTTTGAGAATATTTTTTAGCGGTGTGGAGTATAGCTACTGCTTCTGCTGTGTATATGGAGGCGATGTTCGGTAGGATGCCTTGCGAAATTATCGAGCCTTCTTGATTAACAACTGCATAGGCTGTGTTGTCGTCTGTTTTGGAGCCGTCTGTGTATATAAAGTTCCAACCCGTACGTTTAAAAGTTTCATGGATCTCATTGAATCGAGCTGTGTATACAGTATTGTTAGTTGTGTCTTTACGTTGTATGTGCAGGTCCAGAAGTATGGAATCCTCATGGAGTGACCATGGCGGATATGTAGATGTGCGAAGTAGATGTATTTGTTGTCCCCAACGTAGGATGCAGTGGATTCCCCTCCCCTCCGCAAACCTTTGATTATGACTGTGGGTAATGGCCTTAGCTGTATCTTGGTCTATTATCGATCCAGTTTGGAGGTGGAGTTTCGCATTGGATACAAAATGGATACAAAATATTTTTCTTACAAAGAAGGAAGTCCAGCTTCAGCGAGGATGTTTCTGACTGGAGTAGTTGGAAGTGCTCCAATGCTGGCTCTGGCTGCTTGGTGGTAAGTAGGTGCAACTATGTTTCTTGTAGACTTCGGACAGGAGCCGTATATAGCCAAACCGCAATCCAATTTACTAAAATCTAACATCTTTGAAATATTGCAAAGTGAATTCACACGAATATTACTTTTATTTGAGGCTAGATATTTAATTATATTGAGTCTTAGAGCTAAAGATTGCTTGAACAAACCTAGACTAGGACGTTAAGGTTAGACACTGTTTCAATCTTAATGTTGTTGAACACTAATTCTTCACTAATACATTTTACTTTCCTACATATGTAAATTAATGTACACTTTTCCAAAGATAATTTAGATCCAGAAGTGTATGACCATTCACAAATTTCTTTCAGTAATTCAGAAAGTATATTTCTGGTTTTATTTAAATCATTGTATTTACATATTATGAAGGCGTCATCGGCATAGATACAATGATCTAAATCTTTGTAATTAGTTATGATTTCACTGAGTTGATTAAAGGCTATTGAAAAATTACCGATAAAAGAGACCCTTGCGGGATTCCATTACTCAGCGGCATTAATTTAGAAAACATACTGCGGATTTTAACGAAGCATTTTCTGTTAGTTAGAAAGGACTTGAAGTATTCGAACATTTTTGGGCCGATTCCCCAATCCCTTAGCTTGTTGAGTATAAGGTGGATGCCTACTCGATCGAAGGCTTTCTCAAAGTCTAAAGATAGTATTGTGATGTGGTTGCGGGCGGAGAGGGCTTTGGTAATAGCGAAGTCCAAATGAAGGAGCGCATGTATGCATCCTCTTTTAAGTTTGAAACCGACTTGGTTAGGTGTTAGTAACTTTTTGTGTTCTGCGAACCACATGAACCTATTGGCGATTATTTTTCTAGTTTTTTTGATAAACAGGGAAGTAGTGAAATTGGGCGATAGCTGTTTACGCTAGAGGGGTCTTTCTTAGGTTTGGGTATAGGTATTATGGTAGCTATCTTCCAGCATTGTGGGATAGTGCCTTTGCTGAAGATGTTGTTATAGAGCGACAGGAGTCCTACTTTGGATGATTGAGGAAGGTTTTTAATCATAGGGTAAGAAATTCTATCCCCTTCAGGTGTTTTTACTACTAATTTAGACAGACACCTCTCTAGTTCAAGCGGGGTAAAGTCTGATTCTATGCCTGAAGTATGGCCGAGTGCCTAGCTTCTTGGGGCATTATGTTAAGACTTTCCAGTTTTAGCCTGTTAAGAGGTGGGGAGAAGTTGGAGTTATCGGAATTGGTAGAAAATCTGAGGAAGCGAACTTAAGCCCAGGTGGGATGTATACACAGTTGATCGTAACTTTAAGACCCATATTAACCTGTACTGCAGTGGATAAGATGTTTGACACAATTGGCTTGTGAGTGTGAGGAATATGATATTTTACCAGTATACCGATACCGTGCACTAAGCTTAGGTTGCCAGGCGAGTTAGAAAAATAGCCAATGTATGATTTTGGTGATGTGGGGACTTTACTATATGCTAGATGAGTTTCTTGTAAAGAGATGATATCGTAATTGCCCTCTTTCATTATTAAATTAAGTTCGTCGTAATTGTTGATGTAGCCGTTAAGGTTCCATTGCAAAATGTTTAGAGATTGAAATGTATTCTGTTGACGGATATGTTGGTGTATATATGTTTGTCGATGACTGCCCCCGCGGGAGGGAACGGGTTGCCGACCACATGCAGTGGATGGCGACCCGTCCCCTACCGCGGTTTCAACCATCGATGGTGGGGTTGCAGAGGTTATGTTTTTATATGTGTTGATTTGTATTAAGAGAGTTGATTAAGCTGTTGCTTGAGTTGTTAGCGGGATTGTTAAGAGAGTGTGTTTTTGAGAGAGAAGAGTTGATGTGTGTTGTAGGTTGGTTAAGAGTTGGTAAGGAGGGATCGTTATTATGAGTGATTGTTTTGGTTAATTGTGAGAGAAGTTTCTGTTTATAGGAGGAGAGTGTTGGTTGATCGGTTGAAATGCTTGTGTTGTGTGATGCAACTGCAGCGAGTGGCTGAGGAGAAGAGGACTTGGGAGATCGGTTGGTCAAGCGGTGGGGTTTGTGATGCTGTGGTGTTAGACTGAGGGGTGGGATCGGTGGAAGAGGAATTTTGACTTTGGGGAGTATTATTAGCTAGTGTTTTTTGATGCGCTCAGAGAGAGATAAAGTATTGGAAGAATGTGGTTTGTTAATATCGCTGTGTGTGCGTCTAGCTACACTCATACTACATTTGTCTCTGATTTTTATTGCTAATATCTCTTTATTTTGTAAGAATTTAGGACAGTCTTTTCAAGCAGAAGAGTTAGCATCTAAACAGTTAGCACACATCAACCTTGTGCAGGGCTCGGGGTCATGAGGAGGTAGATTGCAATTGACGCAGACTTTGCTTCTGGCGCACCTCTTCAATGTATGGCCCAGGAGTTGGCAGTTTCGGCATCTCATAGGAGGGGGATATATTCTCTAACCTTTGCTTTATACCAACCGATTTCAACGGTTTGAGGCAGGTGATAGAGATCAAAAGTGAATACCACAAGGCCCGTAGGCTCGGCTGTATCATTGATTTTTTTTTGAGAATTTGTATACTTCGGAAACGCCCTGCGATCTCATCTCTGCAATTATTTCCGATTCTTGCACATTTTTTAGCCAAGGTGCGTACACTACACCCTTGGAGGAGTTCAGTTGCTTATGAAGGCTAGCAGCGACTGGTATCTGTGCTAGCTAATTAAAAAACAATTTAGGTCGCCACCAAAAAGTAGGTTATTGCCTTTATTAAACAATTTAATGTAGTCATTTCAGTTTTTGTTGCAGCTCCTGCGTTTCCTCCGGGGAAATAAACACAGAAATTCTAATAGAATTTTGATCTCTCAGTTTAATCTCAATACCTACATTCTCTACCAACTCAGTTTTTATAACAGGTAAAAGCGAATGTTAAATTGATCTTTTTACAAGGATGGCGACACCTCCACCTCCTCTTCCGGTTCTGTCATTTCTATAACATTTAAAATCAAATGTAGACAAATTTATATCATTTTTTAGTAGAGTTTCGGTGACGTTATTATTTAAGAAATTAAAGAACTATGTGGTTTTGTTACGAATACCCCTCGCATTCCAATTTACAATGTTTATGTTTCTATCTATCATATTAATTAACATTTGAATAAAGAAATTTCGTAGCTAACTGTGCGATAACACTGAATTGTTCAATTATAGTTTTACAAACAGAAAGTTTAGTGACCATTTCCATGGCAAGAGAGTTTAATTCCTCCGGCGAAAACAATGAGCCGGTGTTGCAGCCAGTTGTGTTTCCGGGAGAACCGTCAGCGGTGTCGCTTGCGATGTTACTTGTGATCTTGCTGAGTTTACTGCTGAATTGCAGAAGAGGATTTTGTGGAGAGTTATTCAGCCATGCACTTTTTTGTTGTTGGTGGTGTAGAAATAATAGCACTCTGTGCATTACTGACGGTCTGCTGACGTCGATGTGGTTGTTGTAGGATGGGAAACTCGGAGAGAGAAGCGATCGATATCAGTTTTGGGAGAGAATGGCCAGAAACATGCGAGCGATGAGCGGCCGATTTACTGACTGTTTTCCCATCAACAGCATATATTCTGCTCTACTCTCACATGATTTGCACATTTGTGAGCAAGAGTGTTATTACATTCAGCAGTTTTATGTGTGCTAGAGCAGATCGAACAATAGGTCTTAACGTGACAGTTCCCCTCTCCATGGCCAAACATCTGGCAGTTGTGGCATTGCGTGAGCTTACCTTTGATCTTTCGTTGATAATTCCATTTGACTTGGGTATGGAAGATACTGCGATGTTTTTTTGTTCAGATCGCTTAACTTAACAGATCCATTTTCAAGAGAAATGATGTAAATTGTATGACTGTATTGTTCGAATTTCTTAACAACTTTTTTCACTTCAATACACTTAATTCCAAGTTTAATAAGTTCTGTTTTTAAATATTCTGTATTTATTTCATCCATGCCATGCAGAACGACCTTAAAAGCTTTAGCACTTTTTAAATCGTGCGAGAAAAATTGACAGTCTTGTGATTTTAAACAGTTGATCACCGAATTGTATGCTTCAAGAGATTCACATATAATTTTTATCCCGATTGAAATTTTTTTCACGGAATAATCGCTAATTTTAAAGTGTTCATAAGTGAATGCACAAAATCACACGACTTTTGAAGCAATTTTATAGGCGGAACATACACTTTTTTCACTGGTTCAGATAGGATTTCATCTTCCATATCATCATTTTCGCGTGTTTGAAGAGGGCCATAGAAATTTATTCGGTTTGGACTAATTTCTTTTTTCCGAGCACTGTTCCTCATGTCTCTAGTTTTTTTTATTCAAGGGCAAGGAATTGTCTTTGATTTCCGGAGATCTTCCGCGTTTCGAAATTTTGGTAAATTTAAGAAATTCACTAGAACGAAGGTCAGATGCAGATGACATACACAGACAAAAGATTCGTGACGACTGATGATTATCCCACAGCTGTTTTTTAGTACGCTGGATACTATGCATTACTCAGCGCGCTGTTAAACAGTGTTGTGTAAATCTGTACTATATCGGGGGGAAGTTGACGAAGCACAATATTCGGTATTTCATCGATTCCCGCTGATTTTTTTTTCTTCAGTGAGTTAAAAATGCCCTGGAGATCTTCTTGAGAAATCAAGATGTGATTTCCATCATTGGCGACGGCACTATGTGCCAAATTATCCTCACTAAACCAGTTGAAGCCTGGATTCTCGGATCGCCATTGAATTATTTTACTACGAAGATTAGTGTGGTTTAGCAAGGCTTCGTTCCCCAGGAGTTATTGTCTAGCACTGCCCCATCTGGATCGATGCTAATTGATGTCAGTAAATATTCGTTGTTTCTCGTCCTAGCAAGTCTAACGGCCTGGATGTCGTTTTGATTTTTCCTTTCCTATTTACTTGCGGGAACATACCCGAGTTGTTAGATTGTACAGCCCTGATTCTATTGCCTCAGTTCAAGCTGATAGCTTAGTTGCAGTTTATTCGTATTAATTGTTGAAGGTTCTTGATCTCCGACTTCAGTGCCCTTACTTCCGAGTTTTGTGGATCTGTAAACCGGCTGTACAAAAGCTTAAGTCTTGATAGCAGCCTACTTTTGTGCACGTGAAGTGCATCGATGGTAGCATTTCGATAAACATCGCTGCCATCGATTTGTACTACCTTCGGAATAGTTTTCTCCATGGTTCGTTTAATTACGTCGTCCATTTGAATGAGGTACCTGTCAAGCTTTCCACCCTGGAGCGGAATGCGTGCAATACACGTTTCTAGCACTTGAAATCTTCGCACTTCACTGCTATACAAGACCTTATGACATAGGCCGCCCCCTTGCTAGGATTGGGGCCGGTCTCTTCGAATTATGTGGTAATTCTTGTACCAGAGTTTGAGCGTTTAGTTCAGCTTAGTTTCGCTGGCCATCAACACGTCTGCAATGTGGATTTGCAGAAGGTTACCGAAGTTAATTTTACGTTCGGTTTTGATCAGTGAATTCACATTCACTGCTAGAATTTTTAGGCTGCGCAGGTTGCCCGCGCAGCCATCAGACCGATGTGGCGTTTGGCTCGGCGAACAGCGTAGAGTAGATGATGTCTACTCGCGCTGCTTGCTCTAGGAACTGTTTCTGTGGCTGAGCGATCTGCCCCTGGATGGAGAGCAGGACCGTCTTCAGATCCTAGTCGGCTTCAGGCTGCCTAGCCACTGGGACCGCAGCCACCCTCGGCGCTGCCTGTTGTACCGGTCGCCTACCTGATGCCATTTGGGCATAGGAAACTGCCGGTGTAACAGTGGTAGCTGGAGCACGTGGCACTGGCCTCGCTTCTATAATTTTTTCTTTCCTTTTGGCCCTTATGCTTTTTCTTATCTCTTGGACCTTAGGGCATCCCCCATAGCTTGCAGGGTGCCCGCTGGTCTTACAGAGTACACATTTCAGCTTGCTCCTGTCTTCAACTTTGTCCGTCCCCAAAGGACATTCCCCTCTAATGTGGGTACCTGCGCATTTGACGCAGCGAGACTGCATGTTACAGTTCGCCGCGGCATGCCCAAACCTTTGACAACGAGCACACTGGAGTGTGTGTCTTGTCTTTTTTAATGTCTCCCATTTGACATAAATCGAGCCTAAACGATTGTTTTAGGCTGTCTGTTTTCGTGTCTGGGATATCGTCTCTCTGCACTGCTTGGCGCAGTTTAGAGAGGATCTCCTTGGGATCAGTGTCAGGATCTACGCCCTTAAGGAGCATGGTCTGCACCTTTTCCCCTTTTGGAGTATACGAGAAAAACTCGGCCTCTGCCACCGCTAGCCTTTCTTTAACTACATGATAGTCTGCCACTGATGAGCAGTGGACAGACAATCTTAAGGGCCCTTTATATTTTATATAATATGTATTTTTAGTGGCCAACTTACTTAGTTTATCAACGTCATTCGTATCCAATCCGAGCACGTTAATCGGCGGGCATCTCTCCTTCTGGGCTGGTTGCTGATGCTGTTGTTGCTGGTGCATCTGCTTCTGCTGCGGCTGCTTCTGTTACTGTTGTTTTTTTTGCTGTTGTTGATGCTGCTGTGGCTGCTGTTGTTTCTGGACAGCTGTCGAACGTTGTCCCTTTGGCAATTGTAGGGACTGCACTTGTTGCTGCTGTTTAGGCTGCTGTTGTTGTTGCTCTTGCAGTTTTTGTTGTTGCTGCTGCTGTTGTTGTGCAGCCTCTTTGGCCGCTTGTCTGGCCCTTAATTTGATTTGGAGGGCTTGGATGTATGCGTCCAGCTCCTCCCTCTCTCTCTGGCTCTTCACCAGCTGCTCCCGGTCGCCTCGCCTTCTGTGGATTCGTATTGTACGTCGTCGTACAGTACTGCTGATGTGGTTGCTGCAGTTGTTGCTGCTGTTTTTCTTGTTTTTTTTTTTTGTGGCTTTTACGGCCATTTTGGCCGTTTTCGCCTGATCCGACACTGGAGCGGCGCTTCGACAGGCTCGGTTGTGGCTATAGCTTCTTCCTCCTTTTCTTCCACCCCTCTTGTGTTGACTGATGTCCGAGCCACCGGTACAACATCACCCGATTTATGGAGCTCGGGTCGCTCAGCTGACTCCATACTATTTTTTTCACTTGAATGTCTTTTTTACTATTATTGGAAAAAAAAAAATATCTCAATGTTTTTTTCGGGATTTGAACCCGGCACCACTGAGTCACCCGCGACCACGCTATCGCGAAGCTATTCGGTGTTATAGTTTTCAGCGACACTTTATGCACTTTAGTTCTACTACTATCTCACTAAGCCGAAACACGTCTGCACTGGGAGGAGGTCTGTGAACGACTGATCAAAAACGACCGTCCTTGCCGGTCAACTATGCCGAATTTACGCTAGCTTAGTCGAGTATCCCGTGAAGTCATGTATGGCGGGGTCCAGAAAAGAGTGGTTTCACACTGCAGGAAGTTGATAAACAATTTCCAGGTCGCTGAAGTTTTTCGAAGTCACGCTGCTACAAGATATTTATTACCACGAACTTCGGACCTGATCTGTATGCTTCTAGGTCACGGACGTACGCATTTAAGTGCGGCATGGAACCTACACGTTCTGCAGTGAATATTGAGAACAAGATCGGCGAACCAATCTCCCCCTGTTGCCGACCATTTTTAATGTCAAAGACCGTGGTAGAAGTTACGTCGCCACTTTTCACGATAAACGTTGTGCCTGTTATTAGGCATAGATTACGTATAGCAATGGTTTACTTATACCGAGCCTGAACAGCTTGAGGAAGAGCTCTTGCAACCAAACTGTGTCGAACACTTTCTCCAAGTCTATCAAGCAGGCACCCGTCCATTGTGTTTTTGACTATATTCCAATGAATGTCGGACATCAGCTTGGACGCGGTATATTTGGTTTCGTGCCCCGCTCTGAAACCGAACTGGTTATCGGCTATGATTTTATTTTCCTCAAACCATTGTTTCAGAACTTGAATGATTATCCCACAGCTGTTTTTTAGTGCGCTGGATAATATGCATTACTCAGCGCGCTGTTGAACAGTGTTGTGGAAACCTGCACTGCTTTAGAGGGAAGATAACGAAGCACAACATTCGGTATTCCATCGATTCCCACTGACTTTGTTTTCTTCTGAGAGTTAAAAATACGCTTGAGATATTCTTGATAAATCAAGGTGTGATTTCTATTATTGGCGAAGGCACTATGTTCCATATTATCGTCACTGAACCGTGTGAAACCTGGATTCTCGGATCGCCATTGACTTATTTCATTACGAAGATTAGTGTGGTTCAGCAGAGCTTCGTTCTCCAGGTAGTGGTTCGGCCTAGTTACTTTATTGACCGGATATTTTCAACCACGAAGTCAGTTATTGTCTAGCACTGCCCCATCTAAATCGATGCCAATTGACGTCAGTAAATGTTCGTTGTTTGTCTCCTTGAAAGTCTAACGGCCTGAATGTAGTCTTTCCCCCGAAAAATTTTATTTACTTGCGGGAACATACCCGAGTTGTTAGATTGTACAGCCCTGATTCTATTGCCTCAGTTCAAGCTGATAGCTAAGTTATAATTTATGCGTATTAATTGTGGGAGGTTCTTGTTCTCCGAATTCAATGCTTTGACTTCCATGTTATGTGGGTCTGTGAACCGCCTGTACAAGAGCTTGAGTTTTGAAAGCAGCCTACTTTTGTGAACGTGAAGTGTATCGATGGTAGCAATTTGATAAGCACCGCTGTTATCGATTTGTACTACCTTTGGAATGGTTTTCTCCATGGTTCGTTTAACTACGTCGTCCATGTGAATAAGGCACCTGTCAACCGTTTGCTGGAGGATTGAACCCACTCTAAAGTAGATCTGTGGATAAATTCCAGGAGAAGCGTGGCCAGCGGGCCTTTTTGTAGTTATGAGGGTGCTTTTGGGCATACTCTTCCAGTTCTTCCATCTGGAACTGAAGAGCCAGCAGTGATCACTCTCGTACTCAATCACAGTTAAGCAGTTACGCGTGCGTCTTTCCACGTCTAGTATAGTCTGTCGTCTGTCTATCAGCAACAGATAAAGATAGGACCCACTTCTGAGATACGATGGCCTATCGGTCGCAAGGAAATCTAGCTTGAACTCCATATTGTGCTCTGAAAACCAGTTATACAAAGAAGTTCCCGTGTCATTATGCACTGCCTTCACCCATTCTCGATGCTTGGAGTTCAAATCCCCGGCTATAATATATAAGTTTTCCGCCGAGCCGCCTCTTGTGAGGATTGTACAGATCTCTTTCAATTACATGGTTCAGCTTAGTTTCGCTGGCCATCAGCACGTCTAGATTGTGGGCTTGCGAAAGGTTACCGAAATATAACTTACGTTTAGCATCGATCACTGAATTCACATTCACTGCTAGAGTTTTAAAGTAACGGGCAGCCTGCGCAGCCATCATACCGATGGGGCTCGTCGAACAGCTTCGAGTAGATGAGGTCTACTCGCACTTCTTGATCAACGAACTGCTTTTGGAGCCGAGCAAAGAGAGCAAAACCATCTTCAAATCCAGACCTGCGTCGGTCACTGGTCTGGTCACTGCGACTGTGGCCACCCTTGGCACTGTATGTTGTACAGGTCGCCTACCACTTGAGCTTAGGAGACTACCGGTGTAACAGTGGTAGGCCTCGCTTCTACCATTTAAACTTTCCTTTTGGCCTCTATAATTTTTCTGATCTCCTGGACCGTAGGGCATACCCGATGGTTTGTAGGGTGCCCGCGGATCTTGCAAAGTACACATTTTAGCTTGCTCATATCCTCAAAGGACATTTCCCTCGAATGTGGGTTCCTGCGCATTTGCGCAGCGAAATTGCATGTTACAGTTCTCCGCGGCATGCCCAAGCCTTTAACGGAGCAAATTACCTCTCACATACATTATGGGAGTCATTGAATTAAGGAAATTGAATTTGTCATCTTCTTGAGGCTCCAACACTACCAATCGCTGATCGTTTGGAGGCACTATTTTGTAAGTATAAATCGCAATCTTTAATGACACCGTTTTCAATACAAAAAATTTGTCTTAAATTAGTATTAAGGCAGTTGAAAAAAAAAAATGGGCCGAAGTGGATGAGAAGTATATCCGACACGGGTATTCATACAGCGAATGGACTGTCATGTCAATAATAATCTCTTCCAATCAAATGAAAGCAAATACAAAAATTCAGTATGGAAAGGCAGAGTAAAGCACTTATGTTTTAACTCGTATCCCGCAAAGATTTCAGGTGCCGTATACAAAAGTATTTTTTATTTGCACTATACTAACTCGCACTCAAGCTTTTGATGTTAAATGAATCCTTTTACTCAATCATCAACTTCAATCAGAGGAGCTGCTTGTCTAGGACTCATTTAATCTATTCTATTTACTAACCTAATGATCGGGCTATCCACCTGCATCCGGAAACTACTCATAAGTACACTTTTTTATGTCTGCGCAGTGCCGATATCATATTGAAAGCAATTATTACCATACAAATTCGAGTCTTGGCACTCAGTGGTCGTTGTTTTGGAGTCTTGTTATACTTACAATAACAAATAAAACTTCTCAAGGATACATTTTCATAACCCAAAACTCTATTATCTATGCCCGTGTGGGTCTATTTGGTATGGATCAGTGTAAGAAATATATTAGAATTTGAATTGAAACCCACTTGGGCGAGTGTTTGAGATACGGGTCTACCGTTAATGAGGGAACCTGTATGAAAAACTCATTAGATCCGAGTAGTGTTATTCTTTTTGATATTTCGATAAAGTTTTAAATACACTGTATAGAAGATTTCGAGTATTTTCCTTGATATCTATAGACCTGGTACCGTTGCAAAATGATAGGCACGTCAATTTTCGATGTTAAAACGTGCAGATGCATGCCGGGCAAATCAAGTGAATTCGAAAACTCATTTAGATAGTTGACAACTTCGTCTTGATTCATCACAGTATCGATGGACTTATATATTTTCGCTTTGCCTGGTATTTCGCATTGCATGATAAAATAAATGAAGTTAACATGGTTGTTTTCGGCCGCTAAAACAGGAACTTCACTGAGCAATTTGTGGGTTTTTGTAATTCTTGAGCTCACCATCGAAAAGTCGTTAGTTTCCTCTTATCGCACACTAAAAGCGATCCAACAATTTTTTTTGTGTGCCATTGTACATCATTCCCTATGATGATTTGACATTGTTGGAGTACTTTACCCATTCCATTCAATGTTTTGCATGTTTAACGGTAATTTTAGTTCATATTCGTGTCACACACTATGTGTTGTTCTGGAATCAGCATCGGAAGATTCGTTTGAACAAATATATCCAAATCCCGAAACACCGAGATTAAAATGTGTTTCTCGTTGCAAGCCGCGATCGAAAAAGTTGTCCGCAGGTTGGTTCGCTGCAAGCAATTCCAAATGGTTTAATGGTTTGTTAGCTTGCCACACATATATATATATCATACCCACTGCCTCGTTATAAGCGTCTGTTGTGAATTGAATTTCCGGATTTTGAATTGTGGTAGGCAATCGGTGTAGGATGCTTTTACTCATGTAGTCTTTAAATTTTTCACACAAATATTTAGGCTTGGATGGAAAGCACGACCAGACGGCATCAACCGAAATTACATCATACGTTCGTTTTGGTATCCCGAACTCGCCAGCAGTATTTGGAAAGTCTATCTTCGCAAACTCACAAGTTATGTAACCACATTCTTGACGTTGTCGATGATTTTTCAAAGTTGAAGTGGCTTCATCCAATGAAAAGCACTGCGATGTAAGAGGTCATCAAGAAGCTAAAGAAACAGGCAGTCACTTTCAGGAATCCAGGGAGAATCGTCTCTGATCGAGGAGCAGCATTCACCTAATTATAATAACATAAATAATAAATAATAAATAATAAATAATAGATAATAAGTAATAAGTAATAACTAATAAGTAATAAATAATAAATAATAAATAATAAATAATAAATAATAAATAATAAATAATAAATAATAAATAAAAAATAATAAATAATAAATAATAAATAATAAATAATAAATAATAAATAATAAATAATAAATAATAAATAATAAATAATAAATAATAAATAATAAATAATAAATAATAAATAATAAATAATAAATAATAAATAATAAATAATAAATAATAAATAATAAATAAAAAATAATAAATAATAAATAAAACATAATATATAATAAATAATAAATAATAAATAGTAAATAATAAATAATAAATAATAAATAATAAATAATAAATAATAAATAATAAATGGTAAATAATAAATAATAAATAATAAATAGTAAATAATAAATAATAAATAATAAATAATAAATGGTAAATAATAAATAATAAATAATAAATAATAAATAATTTATAATAAGTTGTAAATAAAAAATAATAAATAATAAATAATAAATAATAAATAATAAATAATAAATAATAAATGATAAATAATAAATAATAAATAATAAATATCAAATAATAAATAATAAATAATAAATAATAAATAATAAATAATAAATAATAAATAATAAATAATAAATAATAAATAATAAATAATAAATAATAAATAATAAATAATAAATAATAAATAATAAATAATAAATAATAAATAATAAATAATAAATAATAAATAATAAATAAAAAATAATAAATAATAAATAAAACATAATATATAATAAATAATAAATAATAAATAGTAAATAATAAATAGTAAATAATAAATAATAAATAATAAATAATAAATGATAAATGATAAATGATAAATGATAAATGATAAATAATAAATAATAAATAATACGTAATAAATAATAAATAATAGATAATAAATAATAAATAATAAATAATAAATAATAAATAATAAATAATAAATAACAAATAATAAATAATAAATAATATATAATATATAATAAATAGTAAATAATAAATAGTAAATAATAAATAATAAATAATAAATAATAAATAATAAATAATAAATAATAAATAATAAATAATAAATAATAAATAATAAATAATATATCATAAATAATAAATAATAAATAATAAATAATAAATAATAAATAATAAATAATAAATAATAAATAATAAATAATAAATAATAAATAATAAATAATAAATAATAAATAATATATCATAAATAATAAATAATAAATAATAAATAATAAATAATAAATAATAAATAATAAATAATAAATAATAAATAATAAATAATAAATAATAAATAATAAATAATAAATAATAAATAATAAATAATAAATAATAAATAATAAATAATATATCATAAATAATAAATAATAAATAATAAATAATAAATAATAAATAATAAATAATAAATAATAAATAATAAACAATAAATAATAAATAATAAATAATAAATAATAAATAATAAATAATAAATAATAAATAATAAACAATAAATAATAAATAATAAATAATAAATAATAAATAATAAATAATAAATAATAAATAATAAATAATAAATAATAAATAATAAACAATAAATAATAAATAATAAATAATAAATAATAAATAATAAATAATAAATAATAAATAATAAATAATAAATAATAAATAATTAATAATAAATAATAAATAACTAATAATTAATAATTAATAATAAGTATAAATAAAAAATAATAAATTATAAATAATACATAATAAATAGTAAATAATAAATAATAAATAGTAAATAATAAATAATAAATAATAAATAATAAATAATAAATAATAAATAATAAATAATAAATAATAAATAATAAATAATAAATAATAAATAATAAATAATAAATAATAAATAATAAATAATAAATAATAAATAATAAATAATAAATAATAAATAATAAACAATAAACAATAAATAATAAATAATAAATAATAAATAATAAATAATAAATAATAAATAATAAATAATAAATAATAAATAATAAATAATAAATAATAAATAATAAATAATAAATAATAAATAATAAATAATAAATAATAAATAATAAATAATAAATAATAAATAATAAATAATAAATAATAAATAATAAATAATAAATCATTAATAATAAATAATAAATAATAAATAATAAATAATAAATAATAAATAATAAATAATAAATAATAAATAATAAATAGTAAATAATAAATAATAAATAATAAATAATAAATGGTAAATAATAAATAATAAATAATAAATAGTAAATAATAAATAATAAATAATAAATAATAAATGGTAAATAATAAATAATAAATAATAAATAATAAATAATAAATAATAAATAATAAATAATAAATAATAAATAATTTATAATAAGTTGTAAATAAAAAATAATAAATAATACATAATAAATAGTAAATAATAAATAATAAATAATAAATAATAAATAATAAATAATAAATAATAAATAATAAATAATAAATAATTTATAATAAGTTGTAAATAAAAAATAATAAATAATACATAATAAATAGTAAATAATAAATAATAAATAATAAATAATAAATAATAAATAATAAATAATAAATAATAAATAATAAATAATAAATAATAAATAATAAATAATAATATATAAATAAATATAAATAATAAATAATAAATAATAAATAATAAATAATAAATAATAAATAATAAATAATAAATAATAAATAATAAATAATAAATAATAAATAATAAATAATAAATAATAAATAATAAATAATAAATAAAAAATAATAAATAATAAATAAAACATAATATATAATAAATAATAAATAATAAATAGTAAATAATAAATAGTAAATAATAAATAATAAATAATAAATAATAAATGATAAATGATAAATGATAAATGATAAATGATAAATAATAAATAATAAATAATAAATAACAAATAATAAATAGTAAATAATAAATAATAAATAATAAATAATAAATAATAAATAATAAATAATAAATAATAAATAATAAATAATAAATAATAAATAATAAATAATAAATAATTAATAATAAATAATAAATAACTAATAATTAATAATTAATAATAAGTTATAAATAAAAAATAATAAATTATAAATAATACATAATAAATAGTAAATAATAAATAATAAATAGTAAATAATAAATAATAAATAATAAATAATAAATAATAAATAATAAATAATAAATAATAAATAATAAATAATAAATAATAAGTAATAAATAATAAATAATAAATAATAAATAATAAATAATAAATAATAAATAATAAATAATAAATAATAAATAATAAATAATAAATAATAAATAATAAATAATAAATAATAAATAATAAATAATAAACAATAAACAATAAATAATAAATAATAAATAATAAATAATAAATAATAAATAATAAATAATAAATAATAAATAATACGTAATAAATAATAAATAATAGATAATAAATAATAAATAATAAATAATAAATAATAAATAACAAATAATAAATAATAAATAATAAATAATATATCATAAATAATAAATAATAAATAATAAATAATAAATAATAAATAATAAATAATAAATAATAAATAATAAACAATAAATAATAAATAATAAATAATAAATAATAAATAATAAATAATAAATAATAAATAATAAACAATAAATAATAAATAATAAATAATAAATAATAAATAATAAATAATAAATAATAAATAATAAATAATAAATAATAAATAATAAACAATAAATAATAAATAATAAATAATAAATAATAAATAATAAATAATAAATAATAAATAATAAATAATAAATAATAAATAATTAATAATAAATAATAAATAACTAATAATTAATAATTAATAATAAGTTATAAATAAAAAATAATAAATTATAAATAATACATAATAAATAGTAAATAATAAATAATAAATAGTAATATAAAAATAATAATAAATAATAAATAATAAATAATAAATAATAATAAATATATAAAAATAATAATAAATAATAAATAATAAATAATAAATAATAAATAATAAATAATAAATAATAAATAATAATAAATAATAAATAATAAATAATAAATAATAAATAATAAACAATAAACAATAAATAATAAATAATAAATAATAAATAATAAATAATAAATAATAAATAATAAATAATAAATAATAAATAATAAATAATAAATAATAAATAATAAATAATAAATAATAAATAATAAATAATAAATAATAAATAATAAATAATAAATAATAAATAATAAATAATAAATAATAAATAATAAATAATAAATAATAAATAATAAATAATAAATAATAAATCATAAATAATAAATAATAAATAATAAATAATAAATAATAAATAATAAATAATAAATAATAAATAATAAATAATAAATAGTAAATAATAAATAATAAATAATAAATAATAAATGGTAAATAATAAATAATAAATAATAAATAGTAAATAATAAATAATAAATAATAAATAATAAATAATAAATAATAAATAATAAATAATAAATAATAAATAATAAATAATAAATAATAAATAATAAATAATAAATAATTTATAATAAGTTGTAAATAAAAAATAATAAATAATACATAATAAATAGTAAATAATAAATAATAAATAATAAATAATAAATAATAAATAATAAATAATAAATAATAAATAATAAATAATTTATAATAAGTTGTAAATAAAAAATAATAAATAATACATATAAATAGTAAATAATAAATAATAAATAATAAATAATAAATAATAAATAATAAATAATAAATAATAAATAATAAATAATAAATAATAAATAATAAATAATAATATATAAATAAATATAAATAATAAATAATAAATAATAAATAATAAATAATAAATAATAAATAATAAATAATAAATAATAAATAATAAATAATAAATAATAAATAATAAATAATAAATAATAAATAATAAATAATAAATAATAAATAATAAATAATAAATAAAAAATAATAAATAATAAATAAAACATAATATATAATAAATAATAAATAATAAATAGTAAATAATAAATAGTAAATAATAAATAATAAATAATAAATAATAAATGATAAATGATAAATGATAAATGATAAATGATAAATAATAAATAATAAATAATAAATAATACGTAATAAATAATAAATAATAAATAATAAATAATAAATAATAAATAATAAACAATAAATAATAAATAATAAATAATAAATAATAAATAATAAATAATAAATAATAAATAATTAATAATAAATAATAAATAACTAATAATTAATAATTAATAATAAGTTATAAATAAAAAATAATAAATTATAAATAATACATAATAAATAGTAAATAATAAATAATAAATAGTAAATAATAAATAATAAATAATAAATAATAAATAATAAATAATAAATAATAAATAATAAATAATAAATAATAAATAATAAGTAATAAATAATAAATAATAAATAATAAATAATAAATAATAAATAATAAATAATAAATAATAAATAATAAATAATAAATAATAAATAATAAATAATAAATAATAAATAATAAATAATAAATAATAAACAATAAACAATAAATAATAAATAATAAATAATAAATAATAAATAATAAATAATAAATAATAAATAATAAATAATACGTAATAAATAATAAATAATAGATAATAAATAATAAATAATAAATAATAAATAATAAATAACAAATAATAAATAATAAATAATATATAGTATATAATAAATAGTAAATAATAAATAGTAAATAATAAATAGTAAATAATAAATAATAAATAATAAATAATAAATAATAAATAATTAATAATAAATAATAAATAACTAATAATTAATAATTAATAATAAGTTATAAATAAAAAATAATAAATTATAAATAATACATAATAAATAGTAAATAATAAATAATAAATAATAAATAATAAATAATAAATAATAAATAATAAATAATAAATAATAAATAATAAATAATAAATAATAAATAATTAATAATAAATAATAAATAACTAATAATTAATAATTAATAATAAGTTATAAATAAAAAATATTAAATTATAAATAATACATAATAAATAGTAAATAATAAATAATAAATAATAAATAATAAACAATAAATAATAAATAATAAATAATAAATAATAAATAATAAATAATAAATAATAAATAATAAATAATAAATAATAAATAATAAATAATAAATAATAAATAATAAATAATAAATAATAAATAATAAATAATAAATAATAAATAATAAATAATAAATAATAAATAATAAATAATAAATAATATATAATATATAATAAATAATAAATAATAAATAATAAATAATAAATAATAAATAATAAATAATAAATAATAAATAATAAATAATAAATAATAAATAATAAATAATAAATAATAAATAATAAATAATAAATAATAAATAATAAATAATAAATAATAAATAATAAATAATAAATAATAAATAATAAATAATAAATAATAAATAATAAATAATAAATAATAAATAATAAATAATAAATAATAAATAATAAATAATAAATAATAAATAATAAATAATAAATAATAAATAATAAATAATAAATAATAAATAATAAATAATAAATAATAAATAATAAATAATAAATAATAAATAATAAATAATAAATAATAAATAATAAATAATAAATAATAAATAGTAAATAGTAAATAATAAATAATAAATAATAAATAATAAATAATAAATAATAAATAATTAATAATAAATAATAAATAATAAATAATAAATAATAAATAATAAATAATAAATAATAAATAATAAATAATAAATAATAAATAATAAATAATAAATAAAAAATAATAAATAATAAATAATAAGTAATAAATAATAAATAATAAATAATAAATAATAAATAATAAATAATAAACAACAAATAATAAATAATACATAATAAATAGTAAATAATAAATAATAAATAATAAATAATAAATAATAAATAGTAAATAATAAATAATACATAATAAATAATAAATAGTAAATAATAAATAATAAATAATAAATAATAAATAATAAATAATAAAGAATAAATAATAAATAATAAATAATAAATAATAAAGAATAAATAATAAAGAATAAATAATAAATCATAAAGAATAAAGAATAAATAATAAATAATGAATAATAAATAATAAATAATAAATAATAAATAATAAATAATAAATAATAAATAATAAATAATAAATAATAAATAATAAATAATAAATAATAAATAATAAATAATAAATAATAAATAATAAATAATAAATAATAAATAATAAATAATAAATAATAAATAATAAATAATAAATAATAAATAATAAATAATAAATAATAAATAATAAATAATAAATAATAAATAATAAATAATAAATAATAAATAATAAATAATAAATAATAAATAATAAATAATAAATAATAAATAATAAATAATAAATAAATAATAAATAATAAATAATAAATAATAAATTATAAATAATAAATAATAAATAATAAATAATAAATAATAAATAATAAATAATAAATAATAAATAATAAATAATAAATAATAAATAATAAATAATAAATAGTAAATAATAAATAATAAATAATAAATAGTAAATAATAAATAATAAATAATAAATAATAAATAATAAATAATAAATAATAAATAATAAATAATAAATAATAAATAATAAATAATAAATAATAAATAATAAATAATAAATAATAAATAATAAATAATAAATAATAAATAATAAATAATAAATAATAAATAATAAATAATAAATAATAAATAATAAATAATAAATAATAAATAATAAATAATAAATAATAAATAATAAATAATAAATAATAAATAATAAATAATAAATAATAAATAATAAATAATAAATAATAAATAATAAATAATAAATAATAAATAATAAATAATAAATAATAAATAATAAATAATAAATAATAAATAATAAATAATAAATAATAAATAGTAAATAATAAATAATACATAATAAATAGTAAATAATAAATAATAATAATAAATAATAAATAATAAATAATAAATAATAAATAATAAATAATAAATAATAAATAATAAATAATAAATAATAAATAATAAATAATAAATAATAAATAATAAATAATAAATAATAAATAATAATAATAAATAATAAATAATAAATAATAAATAATAAATAATAAATAATAAATAATAAATAATAAAAAATAAATAATAAAAAATAAATAATAAATAATAAATAATAAATAATAAATAATAAATAATAAATAATAAATAATAAATAATAATAAATAATAAATATATAAAAATAATAGTAAATAATAAATAATAAATAATAAATAATAATAAATAATAAATAATAAATAATAAATAATAAATAATAAATAATAAATAATAAATAATAAATAATAAATAATAAATAATAAATAATAATAATAAATAATAAATAATAAATAATAAATAATAAATAATAAATAATAAATAATAAATAATAAATAATAAATAATAAATAATAAATAATAAATAATAAATAATAAATAATAAATAATAAATAATAAATAATAAATAATAAATAATAAATAATAAATAATAAATAATAAATAATAAATAATAAATTATAAATAATAATAATAAATT